>OV277864.1:71468157-73968157 GCA_922989275.2 Gari tellinella | reverse complement strand
TTCCAAAAACTCAACAGAGATCGAGGTCCTACAAGGAGAAAAGGACAAGCTTGATGTCTTGATACACCAGCATGAAAAGTAAGCATGTCTTCTTAGTCTTTCTACATCTATAAACCCTTTAACCTATAAATACACCTTTACATGCTTCTATTTGTTCAAACACTGAGAAAAGTAGTCCCTAGCTGGAAAGTCCTGAACATGAACTGTAAGAGGCATTTCAAGTTTCTATCCAAATTGGAGCTTAACCCATTACCCCATAAATATGCCTTTTTACACCTATCATTTATTCTTCCTCTGAAGAAAAGAGATCACATTTATACAGCTATGAATATGTATTATAAGAAATATGTTCTATATTCTAGCAGATGAGAGTTTAAAGCAGGCTGAAAATAAAGCAGAATGCGCCTTAAGGCGCATTCTGCTTTACTTTCAGCCTACTTTAAGTGGTCATGTATATTCAATACTAGAATCAGGCTATGGGGTAATGGGTTAACACAGGCTTTTAGCTGCCTATTGTATTCAAAACTATCACTGAATGTTTGTGGTGCTTCTAAAATCTATGAGAGAACTGGCTGCTCAAAGATTCTTCTACAGAGAAAATTGTTAAGAAATAAGGACACTGACCGCAAGGTTATAAAGCATTTGAATTGAGTTTGTGATCGTTCTCAAGCATTTGATTGGTCAGATTTGAGTGAATGCTTGAGAACGATCTCAGACTCAACTCAAAATGCTTTATAACCTTGGACCATGATATGTTACTTAGACACTGTTGTTGCTGTTTATGAAATCAAACATTGTTTATGTATCTGATTTTTCCCTTACAGTTCCATATCAGATCTAAACGAGAAGGTTCAAGATATGGAAAGTAAGTATTTTGATAGTATGCATTCTGCTTTCTTTAAACATTGTTCATAGTAAATATAAATTTCTGCTGTTACAACCGTACAATTAGAAAGCATAATATCAGATGGCTTCTGCTTTATTATACCCCCAACACCTAGTGGTGGGGGCTATATAGGAAATGCCTTGTCCGTCCGTCCTTCCGTATGTCGGTCGGTCCGTTGCGTTTTTCCGGGACATTTGCATTATTCTTTAAAACCATATACGCTACCATTTTCAAACTTGCTATACATTATTAATGTTATTTGGGGACACTCATTAACAGGTTTCATAGCTCTTGCACCAAATTTGACAGAATTATGCCACTTTTTAACTTGATTTTAGGGTTTAGGGTTAGTGTTAGGGTAACCCTAACCCATGCCATTTTTTTGAAAACTATTCATGATATTGTCTTCAAACTTAGTACACATTACAAGTGTTGTATTGTGAGACTTTTCATGAAGTTTGACAACTCTTGCACAAAATTTGACAGAATTATGGCCCTTTATAACTTGAAATTTGCATTTATTCGTTGGACATGTCATTTTCTTGAAAACTATTTATGACAATTTCTTCAAACTCGGTACACATTATAAGTGTGATGTTTGCAGACTCTACTTGAAGTAACATAACTCTTGCCAACAAATGACAGAATTATGCCCCTTTTTAACTTGAAATTTTATTCTTTTTTCTTAGAACATGCCATTTTCTTGAAAACTATACATGATATTGTCTTCAAACGTGGTATACATTATAAGTGTTGTATTGTGAGACTTTTCTTTAAAGTCTGACAACTCTGGCATAAAATTTGACAGAATTATGTCCGTTTTCAACTTGAAATTTTGTTCCTTAATATGCATATATTATTCTTTCTACATGTCATTGTGCTGTTTGTGACAGGTAAGTTGCAGTGGGGGTATTTATCACCTTTAGTGATAGCAGTTCTAGTTTACAACTTGCTTTAAGCTTATAAATTAGCATAAACACCATGATTGAGTCTTCTTTTGAGTATTTTGAATGTATATATGTTTTCATATGTCTTGAACCAACATAATAAAACAATGGCATTAGTGAAGGAGGTACAATAAGAAAAGATTATTTTGAGAGAAAAAAATGTGATACAAAGTTTGTGTCTGATTAAAGGTGAGAAGAAGCATCAGTCTGACAACCTCAGAAGAACAGTTACAGAGTTAGAATACTGCAAAGAGAGGGAGAACAGAGTCAAGAAGGATTTAGAGGTAAAAACAATTCATTTTCACTAGTCATTTTGTAAAAACAATCCTTAATAGTAAAACTGGACTTGATTGAATTGGGAACTGTGGCAACTTGCTGCATTGTTTTTTATTTGCATTTAAAGCCACTTGATTTACAGTGGAGAATGTGTTATTCTTTCCCAATAAACACGTTTACGCTAAAACTATTATTTCCAATACAAACAGTTTGGAGCCAGATCAGACGCCGGGTTACCCGGCGTCTGATCAGGCTCCAAACTGTTTGCCACCAAGATAAACATGAACTATCAGAATTGTCCAAAAGTTGTTCTTTTCTACGTTTTAGTGCTTTGCGTTTGCGTACGTTTGCATTTAAACGGGAAAGAATAACAGATTCTCCACTGTAATCCTTTTCCTCATAGCTTGTTTTTAGTATTGAAGACAGATGGTTGTTTAAAGCAGACAGGAGCGTTCTGCTTTACTTTCAGCCTGTCTTAAGCTACCATCTACTAGAATGCAAGAAAATAATGTTTCTTATGGTGAATATTTATGACTGTATTAAGTGGAACTGTTTTCTTCAGTGGAGGAGTAAATTAAAGGCGTAAATAGCCATACTAATGGAGAAATGGTGCAAGAGTTTTCCATATTTCTTCATTGAATTATTACATAATACAGATTTACTTTAAAAGAAGAGAATATGGTTATCTATAAATTACAGTTACTTTAGTCATGTTTATTCTCTGAGTATCTGCCATACTTAAACGTGACAGAAAGATTGATAAAATTCTTACAATGCTTGATAATAAAAAAAATCCAGTATTATGACAGTGTTATTTGAGAGATGTATGGACAGTAAGCAGAGATTTTATTTATTTTGCAGTCGGCATTGCAAAGACTACGGAATGTTGAAGAGAGCATTGAGTCTGAGAGGGCGGCACATCTAGAGACAAAATTCAACTCAGAAATTGTACAGGTAATAAGTTGCAGAATGGAATACCCTCATTTAAATGCTCCCCGGCTAATACACCCCACCCACTATCTGCCAAAAAATATTAAAATGCACTGAATTTATTTTAACTCAAACTTTTAAACTAAAACCTTTTCCCTATTAGCTTGTTATCAGTATTTAAAACAGATTATTGCTTAAAGCAGGCTAAAGTAAAGTAGAATGCTCTGTTAGGAGCATTCTGCTTTACTTTCAGCCTGCTTTAAGTAATTGTCTGTCAGGATATAGGAATCATTTCTTATGGTTCATATTCATGACTGTATAAATAGGAACTACCAATGTGGAAAAATAACATTTTACTTCTTAAACCCTCATTTCATAAGTACACCTTTTAATGCCTCTTTTTACTTTAACACACACAAAAAAGTCCTTACCCTGGAAAAAATCTGGAACTGATTCATGGGAGGCATTTTTTTCCTAGATAGAAATTAAAGCCGGCTGAAAGTAAGCGGATAAATGAACATTCAAACTTTTCAACCTATATGTGAAAACCTGTCATCAAAACTAGAAGCAGGCTATGGGATAAATAGTTAAGAGAGGTGTTTAGAGGTTTTATTGTTTATTTCATGTTTTTCACAGTTGAGGGTTAGAGACCAGGAAGGGGCTTTAGATGTGGAGAAGTCTGCGAACAATGAAGCCAACAAAGCCATAGACAGACTCACCAAGCAGATCAGGTATATAATAACTTGGCTGGTTGCAGAGAATGCATTCAGACGTTCACCATTTTACTTAACAATTAGTTTTTGGCATTTAACACATTACTCCATAGATACACCTTTTTATAGAAACAGGCTATGGGATAATGTGTTACAGTTTTCATTGATGGAAAAAAATAATGTTCTAGTATTTTTATTAAAAAAAGCCAACAGCATCAATAGTGATAAAAATAATCTAGCTCATTTGAACGTAAGATGCTTTGTTGCAGCTTGTCCTACTTTGATGCATCAAATGAAGAGTTCTTGTTGATTACTGAACTTTTATTGACTTGTCTTGTTAAATTGCAGGGAGTTTGAGACTACATGTGATGATGAGAGGAAGAATGCAAAACAGTTCTCTGAGAAACTATCAAAGTAAGTACATCAACCCTATATCTATGAAACAAAGGAAGAGATAACTTTCTATGAATATTTCATACTTGATAAATTATGAATAACTGAAGTTATAGTCCTAGTTTAAATGATAAATATTAACCCATTCACTACCTTACTCAGAGTACAATAGTTATTTGCAACTGTTTTGATCTTGATAAGATTTGGCATCTGATCTGGATCCAAACTGTCTGACACTCATTCCAATATTTCTTAAGTCAAAATGTCCTAAAATTTAAATTTGAGAAACATAAGCAGACAAAAAGTTTAAACTTGATGATGTTGTGGCTGTGAAGGGGTTAATAAAAATAAATTTGTTCTACAATAGTTCCTGGAATACACCCTAGACTGTAGCATATACACTCTCAGAGTGTAGCGCTTGAGTGTGAGAATGATTTTATTTGTTGTGTGCTCACCATGACTCCATGACTCCAGATAAGGGGAGTATTTCAAAAATTAAAATTTTTATTTCTGCTTTAAACCCTATGGTGTCACTACTCATTAGAATTGTCTCGAAGAGACAATTCTAATGAGTAGTAACACCATAGGATTTGGTGCTAAAATGATCGAGAAAATGTTGGATTTGTTAAGTTTACTCCCTCTTATCTGGAGTCCTGCTCACAGTGAGGTAATTTCATAGCTCAGATCTTTGTTGGCTAACTCTTGCAGGCTAGAGAAAGAGTACAGCAGTGTAAAGAAACAGCTGACCAATGAGGTAGAGACAAAGAAAACAACCATTGGCAACTTGTCCAAGGAGCTCGAGATACACCAGAAAAACTTCATAGAGCTCAAAGACGAACTCTCAAAGGTAAAAAACACATGCTGTGTCTATCTGAGCAGTGTTAACCCTTTACTTAACAGCCTGTTTCCAGTGTTGAAGACAGGTGACCACTTAAAGCAATTTGAAAGTAGAGCAGAATGTGCCTTACATATTTTGGAGTTAACTCATTTTTACTCAAATTTCCATTTTTCCTGTTTCTAAATTCAGATCTTTATTTATATATGCTTTACTGTTCTAAGAATCTAATTTATTCTTGCAAAATATCAGAAAGTGTACATAGATCAAGATAAGAGGGATTAAACTGATATTTTACATCATTTACTTAAAGTTTGCACTTAACTTGAAGTTTGCACTAAACCCGATGGTGTGACTACTCTTTAGAATTGTCTCAATAGAGGTAAAATTCTAATGAGTAGTCACACAGTAGGGTTAAGGGTAGACATAAAGATTTTAGATTTTAAAATACTCCTTTATCTAGAGCCCTGAGTGTATGTTGTACAATTTTTGTATTGCAGGCAAGAAAGCGGCAGATTTATCTGGAGGAGACCTATGGAGGCAGTATGAGGGAGCTTGAGCTGCTACTACAGAATTTCCAGATCTCAGACCAAGAGAAACCAACCAGACGATCAGTCCAAAGTATGTTTACTAGATACAGTCAAACTGTGATAACTCAAACTTGCTTTAGTTGAACATACTCAATATTTCAAAGTTAAAATGTGGCTTAGCCACATTTTAAATTTGAAATATAAGTATGTTTGACTATCTCATGCTCAAGTTATCAAAATTCTACTGAAGAAGTATGTGTAAATTCAACTTAACTCTTTCCTCCCTGAAACTTCAAATGGACAAACCCAGTTTCCATTTAAGTCTAGTCCATTTCTGACGTTTAAGGGTTGTTTTTGTCAATGTTTTGCATTATGACAAACAGTGAAGACCCAGATCAGAGGGCTCCATAAGGAGCCCTCTGATCTGGGTATTCACTGTTTGCATAGGACAAGTGCACTTTGATATGTACACTGTTTGAAAAAAACGCCTATATGCGGGACTAGGGTTCAAAGGGTTAAGCGAGTTTGAGTTATTGAGTTTAAATTGCGAGTTTGAGTTATTGAGGTTCGAATGTATGTAAATATTGGATCTGATAAATTTGACAATTATTTGACATTCAATAGTGTAGTTACTGCAATTTTAAGTCTATTTCAATGAATCCTGTGTTGTAGATGGCCTTTTTACAACAAAAAATCTCTACAAGCAGAAAGCTCCTGTATTAAGTAGTCATTGTTCTTTTAAATTATTACTTAACCTCTATTAACTGAGAGCCTCTGTAAATCAAATATTGTTTTAAGTACTGAAGTGTTCAGTTATAAAAATCTGTATTGTGACCATCATTTATGTTGCAGAAGGGAAAGATTCTAAGCAAGGCAAAACCCCTGCCCCGGCCATTGTACTGGAGAGTCTGAGACTGACACTCTCCGACTACAGAAAACGACTGGACAGAACATCAGAGGAGGTTTGTAATTCCACATATTTTATACAGATACAACGCAACCTCCTTAAACCAGAACTCTCTGAAAACCACACATGTTTATTGGTCCCAAAGATTATCTTCAGACTTCTGGGGCCCGTTTTATGAAACTTCGTACAACAAATCTTGTTGTAAGTCAGATTCTAAAACTCTGGATTATTATTTATTTCTCCATTTAATCCTGTCTTGTGACATCTCTTTGGAATCGTCTTTTCAAGACGATTCCAAAGAGATGTCTCAAGACAGGAATAGATGGAGAAATCAGAAACTAGAGGTATTTTAAAGTTTAGACTTACGACTTTTTGTCGTACGACATTTCCTAAGACGGTCTCCTGGCTCACTAGTCCCTCAACAAAGATATATACAGTGGAGAATCTGTTATTCTTTCCCAATAAACGCGTTTACGCTAAAACTATTATTTGCCGTGCAAACAGTTTGGAGCCAGATCAGACGCCGGGTAACCCGGCGTCTGATCAGGCTCCAAACTGTTTGCCACCAAGATAAACAAGAATTATCAGCATTGTCCAAAAGTTGTTCTTTTCTACGTTTTAGTGTTTTGCGTTTGCGTACGTTTGCGTTTAAACGGGAAAGAATAACAGATTCTCCACTGTAACTGTTGTCCTGCAGTAAGCTACAACCTATCTTAAACAAACTGACTGCAAATTAATCATCTGTTGAATGACGTCAAACCTCTCTAATCTGGAAATCTCTCTAAACGGAACTTTCTCTTTGTTCCCGAATATTTTGGTTTACAGAGGTTTCACTGTTCATGTTATATATCGTGTATTCCACTGAAGCTTTGTTATTGTTTCTCTGCATATATAGATTGCATTTATATGCAGGTTTTAGCAAGGACAGTAATTTTCAATTTACTATCTTTTTGTTGAATTATCAAAAATTCAAAACTAATGAAAGTTTTAGAAAATTAAAAAGAAACACAAATGTTGAAAGATTCTGTTCGAATAAGTATATTTTATGCACTGCATTTGGTTTTATTTCTGTATCGCCACAGAGACATACAAGCCACTTTCTGAAAGTGAATGCTCTCAAACATTGACAACAGTATAAACCTTTATTAGCCTCTGCATTGTAACCTTTTTCACAATGTAACTCTTTCAACACTATTAAAGTAACTCTTATGGGTTATTAATTTCCCTTGTGGATATTTTTTATTACAAAAATGGGAGTCAGTCTACTTGAAATGCTGGGTAGTTTAATAAATACTTATTTAAATTAGCAAACAGTGTAGACCCTAATCAGACGGCTCCTATAGGAACCCTCTGATCTGGATCTACACTGTTTGCAAATGTAATGAGTATATTTTATACAGGTCCATGGTGTTGAAAGAGTTAATTCCTTCAGTGAATAAAATAGTTCAATCGTTATACAGTAATTACTTTGTAGCATTGGAAACATTCCTATATCCAAGCAGATGGTAGCTTAACCCTTTACCTTATAGAAGTGCCTTTTAGCGGATATGATTTATTCCTCCGCTGAAGAAAATATTTCCAATTTAATCAGTAATGAATATGTATTATGGGGAATATTTTCTAGATTATAGCACATGATAGCCTAAAGCAGGCTGAAAGTAAAGCAGAATGCGCCCTAATGCGCATTCTGCTTTACTTTCAACCTGCTTTAAGAAGTCACCTATCTTAAGTACTAGAAATAGGCTATCAGGTAAAGGGTTAAAGCAGGCTGAAAATAAAGGGGAATGTCCTTAAACTTCTTAAAGAGAATTCTGTTTTACCTTCAATCAGCTTTAAGTAGTAACCTGTTTTGTTTGCAAAACTAGAATCAGGCTTTGGTGTAGTTGGTTAAAGAGGACATCTGTTTAGGTCTACACTGTTAGTCATTCCTCAGAGTCAAAAACATAATGAGTACACTTTTTGGAATATCCAAAATTTGTTTTTCACATAAAGTGATTCCTATTTTATCTGTAGTTGTCTAAAATGAAGAAGTCTGGCTCAGCAATGACCAAGGAGATAGACCAGTGCAAGGAGATGATCTGGGCCAAAGACAAGGCTTTAGAGGTAAGATTTAGTACCTATTTTATAACTGGGTGGTTCTACCTACATGTAGTTGCTGAATTGTGCCTGAAACATTGTACAAGGGCTCATTGGGTCTTTCTCCATCTGTATTATGATCAAAATACTGTTAAAATGACATAAAACCATAAATTAAAATCAGATCAATAGGTGTGCAAAAAGGTGTTTATGCAGAAGAAGAAATGAATGTATCTTTAAGCATTTATATAGAGAAATAATTAAACATGCTATATATTGTTTGTTGTTAGGATGCCCAGAAGAGTTACACAAGGACGGCCAAGGAGTTGAACCGTGTAAGGTCAGAGTACGGGGAACTAGAGACACTGTTGACTCGGCTCAAGGTGGACATGCAGAGCACAGCCAGTAACCAGAGCAAGGATAGGAACAGGATACAGGAACTGTCAGAGGAGGTAACCGATATGGCATATACCCTTTACTCCATTAATACAGTACTCCCTCCCTACAATAGCCCAGTCCTCCCAACAATGATTTCCTCCTTACAACAACCCAGGGGTCCAGATAAGGGGAGTATTTCAAAAATTAAAATCTGTATTTCTGCATTAAACCCTATGGTGTCACTACTCATTAGAATCGTCTCAAAGAGACGATTCTAATAAGTAGTAACACCATAGGATTTGGTGCTAAAATAAGTGGAAAAAGTTTGGATTTGTTCAGTTTACTCGCTCTTATCTGGAGCCTTGACAACGCTTGCTGATATTCACAAGCTATCTTCTGTACTAGCCTGCTTTAACACATTCAATGCAAGTATTCTGGACATTAACAAATACAGTACTCCCTCCATACAATGGCCCTCCTAACATCGATTTCCTCCTTACAACAACGCTTGCTGATATTCACAAGCTGTCTTCTGTACTAGCCTGCTTTAACACTTTACCTGATAGCCTATTTCTAGTACTTAAGATAGGTGACTACTTAAATCAGGTTGAAAGTAAAGCAGAATGCGCCCTAAGGCGCATTCTGCTTTACTTTCAGCCTGCTTTAAGCTATCATGTGCTATAACATAGAAAATATTTCCTATAATACTTATTCATTACTGATTAAATTGGAACTATATTCTTCAGAGGAAGAATAAATCATATCCGCTAAAAGGCGCTTCTATTGGGGGAAAGGGTTGACACATTCAATGCAAGTATTCTCGACATTAACAAATACAGTACTCCCTCCATACAGTGGCCCTCCTAACATCGATTTCCGCCTTACAACAACACTTGCCACTATTCCCCAACCAAGACAGTTATGGCTAATGATTTCACTGCTTCAATAATGTCTGCTTAAGATTTTTGTCTACTGGTCTTTTTTCAAAGTTACTTATTAGTGAACATTTTGACAAAAGAAATATACTGATGAGTGACAAATAGCTTGAATCCAGATCAGACACTGCGTTATGCGGCGTCTGACCTGGACTCAAGCTATTTGCAAATGTAAATCAAGTCTTTATTATGCAACCCTATAACAACTCCCTCCGAGCAATAAACACACTCTTTGTCTCCCATTAAGTGTAGTTGTAGAGAGGGAGAACTGTATGCCTTTTGCAGTCTGTTATTTGACAGTCTGTTTTGGTATTTCAAATTTTGACTCTAGATACTGTAAAACTGGTTTTATTCGCGGGAAAATAATTTACGCGTTAATTCGAGAATGTGTTGCCTTGTGTCTCTAGTTTTGAAAATAGGTGACTTCTTAAAGCAGGTTGAAAGTAAAGCAGAATGTGCCTAAGGCACATTCTGCTTTACTTTCAGCCTGCTTTAAGCTACCGCCTGCTAGATATAGTGCATGATGTCGCACATTAATACAAAATCGCATTACGCAAAATATTCATGACGCGAAAAATACCTGTTTTACAGTATTTGTGAAAAAAAATTGTTCACTTTTCCTGTTTCTTTGTGCATTTCAGATCATGAAGCTTGTGAAAAAACACAAGAATGATGAAGAGGTATGTGAGATAAGTTTAATTTCTACCCCAGAGTTTGTTAGCAATTGTTCTTCTCATTCTGACATTCTATTTGATTATCTTTTAATAACTGACACTAATATTATTTTTTTTATCTTTTTTCTTTCATTTTATCCAGAATATATTTTGTGTACTTAACCAGAGTAATTAGAGCGGAGATGACTTGTAAAAGTTACACAAGGGGTAGAAAGCATAGGATATTTGTCAATGGAATATAATCAATGTGATGAATTTAACCAAATACTCCACAAACGCCTTGTAATTTTACCTCCACTGAAAAATCTTCTGCTTGTTACCATCATGCATATGCTTGATAAGAAATTTTACTACATTCCAGCAGATTGTAATTTAAAGCAGGGTGAAAATGAAGCAGAATGCTCTTTAAGGTGCATTCTACTCTACTTTCAAGTTGCTTAACACTTTACCCAATAGCCTGTTTCTACCTTTGAAGACAGATGAATACTTAAAGTATAAACATTGACAAATTAACAACAAACCTTTTCTAACCTTGGTTGAATTTTGGAATATAGTTTTCTAATGTTGTCTAGCTTTTTAGTTACTGTATCCCATCTTGCACTGAAGATGTTCTAAATTCTATAGTTTACCTTCTAACATTTATCAATCATGTTAAACACCTGTAGGAGAAGCTAGCCTTCTTACATGGCCTGTACCAGAGACTGTTATCAGGCCGAATAGTTGTACCCACAAAGGACAAGGGATTTAACCAGTTCTCTTGGCACGACCTGACCAACATGGTGTACGACCAGGTGGCTTTACTGCTAACCAACCTGCAGAACTCAGAGGAGAAGGTGAGCAGAAACATTCATGATTCGGGGCTCTAGATAAGAGGGAGTAAATTGAACAAATCCAACATTTTCTCACTCATTTCAACACTAAATCATATGGTGTCACTACTCATTAGAATCGTCTCGAAGAGACGATTCTAATGAGTAGTGACACCATAGGGTTTGACGCAGAAATGAAGATTTTAGTTTTTGAAATACTCCCCTTATCTGAAGCTCAATGACTACAGTAAAACTCCTCTATTACAACAACTAAAATATAGTATAAATGATGATATTAGAGACAGGTGACAGCTTAAAACAAGATGAAAGTAAAGCAGAAAGCTCCTATAGGAGCTTTCTGCTTTACTTTCATCTTGCTTTAACACAAGCTTTACTGTAAGGAGCCTATCAGTAGTCCATTTTAACATCTGGGGCCCATCGGACTAAATGTTGTACAACAAAAATGGTCGTAAGTCAAACTTTAAAATACATCTGATTTCTTATTTCTCCATCTGATACTGTCTTGTGACATCTCTTTGGAATTGTCTTTTCAAGACAATTCCAAAGAGGTGTCACAAGACGGGTTTAGCTTGAAAAATAAACAATAATTGAGAATTTTATAATCTGACAATATTTGTCATACAATGTTTCGTAAGACAGGTCTCTGACATAGTGGACTAGTTTTGTTGTGGTTTCCTTTACTAATTTGCCAAATACTAGATTGAGACAAAACTGTCACATGACTGGCTTTCTTTAAAAAGTTGCCACTTAACACCTTGTGTAAATAAAATTAAAAGATTTTTAAACATTTGTTCCGAATTACAGATGGTCAGAGATGGACTTGAGGTTTGTTATATCAACAGCATTCAATAGTTAGGCACTCATAAGTTTAATAAAGTCATATTTATGTTAAGCCCTAACTGTTTAGTAAATTAACATGGAGATTGCTGAAAACAAGTGGCAACTAAAACTAGGGCAACTGTTATGGGAAAAACTGCCAATAGATCATTATATGTTATTGTGTTTGTTGTCAACTTTGCAAACAGTTCGAATCCAGATCAGAGACTGAGTAGCTTGGCATCTGATCAGGATCCTAACTGTTTGACACTTGTACAGTGGAGAAGACATTATTCTTTCCCAATGAACGTGTTTATGCTGAAACTATTATTTCCATTGCAAACAGTTTGGAGACAGATCAGACGCCGGGTATCCCGGCGTCTGATTTGGCTCCAAACTGTTTGCCACTAAGATTAAAATGAATAGTCAGATTTTTCAACAAGTTGTCATTTTGTTCATTTTATTGCAATGCGTTTGCGTTTGGTTTGTGTTTAAACGGGAATGAATAACGTTTTCTCCACTGTATCAATATTTCTCAGTCAAAATACCAAGAATTCAAAACAAGAATGGTTAGTTAACACACATATGACTGTACACATTGATACTTAATCAGGGCTCCAGATAAGAGGGAGTAAACTGACCAAATCCAACATTTACTCACTCATTTCAGCACCAAATCCTGTGGTGTAACTACTCATTAGAATCGTCTCGAAGAGACGATTCTAATGAGTAGTAACACCATAGGGTTTTATGCAGAAATAAGATTTTAGTTTTTGAAATACTCCCCTTATCTGGAGCCCTGGGAATGGTTAGTTAACACAAATATGACTGTACACTTTGATACTTAATGGTTCACATAACATCAGCAAAGTTTTATGTAGATAAGATATTGCTAAGCATGCACATTGGAGGGGTTGGGGGAGGAGCCTCTGAAGATAGCCACACCTACATTTGATCTACATTCAAAACATATGCTCAAACAGTCAAACTTGTGCTAAGCAGTCACAAAAAAATGAGAAAGCATGCTGATCTGTACAAGAGGTAGCTTAACCCATTAAGCCATACCGACTCATATTGACACATTGAGCAATATTCTCATACTGACTCATTTTGACACACTTTAATCCACTAGCTTGTATTGAGATAAGCATTGATAATTGTTTATGACTTAATGGGTTAATGCAGAATAAAAGTAACACAGAAAGCTCCTATAGGAGCTTTCTGTGTTACTTTTATCCTGCATTAAGCTACCACTTGTCCTAAAGACAACAAGTGCAAGATTCAAGATACAAACTTTGTTAATTATAATTGGGTGTTTTACAAACATTTTATAACATTAACTAGAAGCTAATTACCTACTAAAACAAATTTTCCTTAACAATACATTTATCTAGCTAACAACCTATAAAACAAATGACATTATCATGATGAATAGTAGTAAGTGCTTTAAAGGCATCACTGACTTGATAATATTAATCAAGGACTTTGATCAGATGTTTATTCTGAGATGAAGACATCCTCTTTAGTTCACTGTAATTGCTTATTACAAGTTTGACTATACATGGTATTCACCAACAAAGGTAAACGTTATATGAACATCATATATTTGAACCATGCAATGAGAAAACTAGACTTATATCAATTCAAACAGTGTAAATCCTGACCAATAGTTGCTTTAGAGACGCAGAGTCTGGATAGAATCTACACGGTTTGACACTCGCATGTATCTATATAAATATGTTACCTAACTTGGTTGAAAGTTTAGACCTTCATCAGATGCTTATATTGAGATGGCATCAAGACTTGGTCTACACTGTTTGCATGCGATAAGTCTGGTTTCTCCTGGCACGGCTCATATTTATTTAATGCTACAGTAAAACCTCTCTATTACTGCCACTCAAAAGAAGGCTTATTGATGGTATAAAAGACAGGTGGTAGAGTAAGGTGAAAGTAAAACTGAGCTTTAGGAAAGAGCTACAGAGCTAAAGGAGCTTTCTGTTTTACTTTCAGCTTTCTTTAAGCAGCCCCCTGCTTTAAACATCGATTAATTGATTGTTTCAGATTGGTTTTATGACACTGCATTACATAAAATGCTCATATGGCGCTGAACCTTTAACTCTTTCCTCCCTGAAACTTTAAATGGACAAATCCAGTTTCAATTTTAGTCTAGTCCATTTCTGACTTTTAAGGGTTGTTTTTGTCAATTTTTGGAAATATGACAAACAGTGAAGACCCTGATCAGAGGGCTCCTTTCGGAGCCCTCTGATCTGGGTCTTCACTGTTTGCATAGGACATGTGTACTATTCACATGTACACTGTTTGTAAAGCACGCCTATATGCGGGACTAGGGTTCAAAGGGTTAAACACCCAATAATGAACATAATGTAGTGGTCATAACAGAGAGATCTTACTGTATTGTAATTAGAACGAATCACAAGCCAATTACTTTACATCTAATTCTTTGTCATCATCATTAAAGCTCATGATTGCAGTGGAGAGAAATTTTGAAATGAATGCTAAGGTAAGCGTGCATGCTTGACCTTGAACTTTGCCCTTTCTATCTGGCATCTTGGACTTTGGATTACATGTACAGGGATGTAAAATTTTCAGATTTGTTACTCGCCCTGCTGGGTGATAATGACATTTTGCTCATTAGTTTCTGTTGTAAATTATCAGAAATTCTGCTCGCCCTGACAAAATGTTACTTGCCATGGCGAGCGGGCGAGTAGAATTTTACACCCCTGATGTATGGTCTTATGTACATTGCAGGCTTCTGTGTGTTACATTATTTTTACCACTGTGTGATTATCACCTGTGTAAGACTTCAGGCTGTCATTTTCACCAAAGTGTTGGGGGAGGGGAGCTGGAGGGTATGGGTATGATGGGTGTTAACCTCTGGTAGAAGAAACAATTGTTCTGCAGGTATCAATGATAATAAGAGGGAAGTACAGTTGAGTCCCTCCAAACCGTAACCTCTAGATACTGTAATTCTAAGCAAACCAGAAAAAAAATTGGCCCTGTTTCCAACTCTTCTTTTTTTTTAAACTCCTAAAAACTGGAAATATGTTGTCCCAACATAATTATGTCTGATTCAGAGGGTTTTCACTGTATATGTATCCTACATCCGTCACAAACACTGTAAACCCAGACTGAAAGGCTTCTTTTGGAGCTCTCTGGATATGGTCTTTTATGTTTGTCTGCATAAACTGGCTCTGAGGTTATAAAGCATTTCAGTTGAGTATGAGTGTGTTCCCAAACATTTGATTGGTCAGATTTGAGCCTAGGCTCAAATCTGACCAATCAAATGCATGGGAATGAGTTTAGACTCAGCTCAAATGCTTTATAACCTCGGAGCCTGGCCATTTTTTGAGAAAAGAAGTAATGGAAGAGTTGATTTGAAAATAAATTAAGCGTTAGGGTTAAGTTTAAATTTCTAAGTCCTTACTGTTGCTTTGAACTGTTGATGCTTTTTTGCACTTTTCATTCTGACAATCATCAATCGTTTGATACAATATATAACTGGTATCTTATTTAACCCATTGCACCCTAGTCCCGCATATAGGCGTCCTTTTCAAACAGTGTACATGTGAATAGTACACTTGTCATGTGCAAACAGTGAAGACCCAGATCAGGGTCTTAACTGTTTGTCATAATGCCAAAAATGTACAAAAACAACCCTTAAAAGCCAGAAATGGACTAGACTAAAATCGAAACTGGAATTGTCCATTTAAAGTTTCAGGGAGGAAAGAGTTAACCCATTACTCCATAGATACACCTTTTCATGCCTTTATTAAAGAAAATCTTTACTGATGAAAATAGTTCCATTTCACATAGTCATGAAAATGCACAGTAAAAATAGTTTCTATATCCTAGAAGATGGTAGCTTAAAGTGGGCTGAAAGTAAAGCAGAATATGCCTTAAGGCACCTTCTGCTTTACTTTTCAACCTGCTTTAAGTGGTCACCTGTCTTCAAAAAAAGGAAACATGCTATGGAGTAAAGGGGGAAATAGGTAGTTTATTTGCATCTTATTTTCTGTTTGTGTTGTATTCTGTATGTTTACACATACAGTAAAACCTCGCTATTACGACCACTAAAACGAAGGCTAATTGAGTGTATAATAGACAGGTGACAGCTTAAAGCAAGGTTACAGTGAAACAGAAAGCTCCTATAGGAGCTTTCTGTTTCACTGTCACCTTGCTTTAAGCGGTCACCTATCATAAACACCCTAATAATAAACAAAATTTAGTGGTTGTAATAGCGAGGTTTTACTGTATATATATTTTTACAATTCAGTAGATAGTTGTATATTTACATTCAAACAGTGATGAATCAAACTCACTTAACTCAGTTTAAATTCAATAATATGAGCTTGCTGAAGTCGAACATACCCATAAGTTAAAATGTGGCTATGACATGTTTTAACTTTAAAGTACGGGTAAATTTGACTTAATTGAGTTCCAATCATCCATGTTTTACTGTAATTTGTCCAAAAGAAGATGAATGTGTATTTTTTATGTCTGCAGCATCTATAGATACAGAGGCATATAGTGATCTTCCTGTCCGTTCTTCTGTCCGTAACATGGTTAACTAGATTTTACTGTTTGGACCATATTACCCAACCTTTATTTTGACCTTTACCTTGCCAAATTTGGACTAGATTTTACTGTTTCATCTTGCGTCAACACTTGTCTAGGACCAATACCAATTTGCCCATATTATCCAACCTCAATTTAGCCTTGACCTTGACCTAATTTGTATTTTAAAAAAAGATTAAAAATTTTTTGCCAAGGCTGCCACATAAGTGTTTATTGAACGCACAGTCTTGTTTTAGACAAGTTTTTAGACAAGTGACTGCTTAATGCAGGAAAGGAGCAAGTTTTGTTACTTTTGTAATGCATCTAGCAACCAATGTCTTTAGACTTGTTATGTTTCTTCTCTGAATGACCTCTAAACACAGTTTAGAGTCAATATTGGTTTGGGGTTTTCTTGGTAATAGCACATGCTTATCACATCTATCAAACTTTATTTAAATGGTGTTATTTGTGTTTTTGGTCGGGTTGTGGGGTTTATTGCTCTACTCTGGTATTTTGTGAATTGCACATCTTTGTCATATATGATTTTATCTTCAAACTATATACATGTAATTCTTACATATATTTATATATAACTGATCTATTTATTCACCTTGCCAAACTTTGGGAATTGTTTGCACTACTTTTTGTCTCTTTATCGAACTGTTGCTGAACATAGGTTTGAGTGTACTGGAAATACCTGTATGGTAAATTAGAATGGTGTAAGTTTGATCAGTATCCCTTTCCCCAAAAGCATGCTTTCAGTATTGAAGAAATATTTTCTTCAGTGGAGGATTAAATTATGGCTTAAAAGGGGTATATTTATGGAGTAATGGATTAATGAGTCTTTCAAAGAAGATAAAGTGCTGGCAATTATAAGCAGCTCAAAACAGGAGCTTCTAAAATACAAGTTTAGAAATATTTTATTTCCATATACATGTTAGTACAACCATATAGTACAGTGGAGAATCTGTTATTCTTTCCCGTTTAAACGCAAACGTACGCAAACGCAAAGCACTAAAACATAGAAAAGAACAACTTTTGGACAATTCTGATAATTCTTGTTTATCTTGGTGGCAAACAGTTTGGAGCCTGATCAGACGCCGGGTTACCCGGCGTCTGATCTGGCTCCAAACTGTTTGCAATGAAAATAATAGTTTTAGCATAAACGCGTTTATTGGGAAAGAATAACAGATTCTCCACTGTAATACTATTACTTTAGTATAGGTGAAAAAACAAGTTTAGCAAAATATAAATATAAAAGTGTAAGAGTGTTGGGCCACAAGTTCTACCAACATCAGATACGGCCCTCCCTTTCTAAAACACAACACTAACATAATCTGCCTGATTCTATTAATTAGAATTCTTGCATTTCAGTAGTACTTCATTTTCTTTTATTTTGCCTAATCACCCAATAGGATTGTGCATGCTAACATTGCTTGATCACATCTAAATCTTAATGAAGTTAATAAAGTAAAAGTAATTTAAAGGTCTTTATTTCAATGTACTTGATTGCAGATATAAGTTATATTACCTTCATTGATACATCTAGTTACACTGGTGCTTACTATTTTTATGTCATGACAACTTCAGAGGGCTCCTCATAAGAGGCAGTAAACTGAATAAATCCAGCATTTTCTCACTCATTTCAGCACCAAATCTTATGGTGTTACAACTCATTAGAATCGTCTCGATGAGACAATTCTAATGAGTAGTCACACCATATGGTTTAATTCAGAAATAAGGATTTTAGTTTTTGAGATACGCCCCTTATCTGGAGCCTTGGGACCCATTTTATAAAACTTCGTACGATAAATGTTGCCGTAAGTCAGATTATAAAAGTCTCAATTATTATTTATTTCTGCATCTAATCCTGTCTTGTGACATCTCAGAAATTAAAGGTATTTTAAAGTTTTGACTTACGACCGTTTTTGTCGTACAAAGTTTTATGAAAAGTATGGGCCCTTGCTTTAGAACTACAAGTAGAATATAAATATTAGGTCCTTTATATTGGAGAAGCTTGCTTAGTGCAGATTTTGCTTATCAATTTTATTTCACTTCTGTTTATTGATCATGATGATCAAGGTTTTCACATTTATTAACCCTTTCCTCGATAGAAGCACATTTGAGCACCTCTTGCTACTTTTCCATTTAAGTGCCAGAATTGAATATTTATGTATTGTATTGAATACAGTTTGGCATCATAAAGCAAGATGAATGTAAAGCAGAAAGCTCCAAAAGGAGTTTACTGCTTACTTTCATCTTGCTTTAACCATTTTCCCAATAGAAGCACCTTTTATCGCATTCAATTAATCCCTGCACTGAAGAAAATAGTTCCTATTTATACATACATAAACATGTACCATTAAAAACATTTTCCATATTCTAGTAGATTATAACTTAAAGCAAATTGAAAGTAAAGCAGGATGTGCCTTAAGGCACATTCTGCATTACTTTCAACCTGCTTTAAGTGGCCAACTGTCTTCAAAATTAGAAACAGGCTATGGGGTAAAGAGCTAAGCAGTAACATGCCTTGAATGCATAGCTTGACATTGCCTATGATGTGCATCGATGGTTGGGGAGGAAAGGGTTAAAGTATTTGTTTTAGAATTAAATTCTTATTTTGATATGTCAAATGGTGTTTTCTTTAATCAATGTTTGTTTCGTTGATTTGCTCTGAACATCTACACTTTCTTCCATATCTCTTTTGATCATTCATCCATATCTATTCAGTTAGAAAGTTTTGAGTTTGCTTGACTAAGTGTCGAGATAACTTTATACTAGCAGGGTCCTTCAAAATAAGACCTCCCAAAAGATGACATTCTTGCAGAGAATGTAGTCCAGCATCCAATCAGAGCCTACATTGTCATTTGTCAGAATTAAAAGCATTTTGACAGTGCAGCTCTATGTGGGTTTTCCTCTGTAGTCAAAGTTATGTAAAGCATACGAAATTTGGTGAAGCATGAAGGTTTTTGCATGCTTAACCCTTTACCCCATAGAAGCGACTTTTAGCGCATCTAATTTATTCCTCCGCTGAAGAAAATAGTTCCAGTTTATATCCTCGTGAACAATTACCATAACAAATATTTTATATAGCCTAGCAGATGGTTGTTTAAAGCAGGCTGAAAGAAAAGCAGAATGTGCCTTAAGGCACATTCTGTTTTACTTTCAACCTGCTTTAAATGTTCACCTGTATTTAATGTTATATACGGGTTATTTGGTAAAGGGTTAATGCAGGATAAAAAGTAATGCAGAAAACTCCTATAGGAGCTTTCTGCATTACTTTTTAACTGCTTGAAGCAACCATCTGTGTTAATGACTGATATTTTGTCTTCTATTAAATGACTGTTTAACTCTTTTCAACACTTAGTAACTCTTGTGGGTAATTATGTTCCCTTGTGGATCATTTTAGTTACCAAAACATGAACCAGTCTACTTGGAAATCTGGGTATAGGAGCCCTCTGATCAGGGTCTACACTGTTGGCAAATATAATGGGTTTTATTTTAAAATTTAAACATATCCATGGTGTTGAAAGAGTTAACACAAGTTTGGCTGTAAGTCATGGTCCATTTTCTATTTTTAAAAGATTCCTTCGGATTACCTTGGTTACTTATTGTTTCAGATTGCCCATTTGGATGATGCTGTCCGCAATAAGGATGAGGGTCTAAACGATGCCACTCACAACCACGAAGACGCCCTCAACAAGCTGTCCACCTTGACCAAGGAAAGAGAAATATCCTGGCAGAAACAGAAGTCAGAGATGGAGGCCCACTATCAGCAACTGCTGAATGAGATGCAAGCCAGAGTCAAGGTAAGAAGGAGCCCTCTGACCAGGGTCTGCACTGTTTGTCATGCTAATGAGAATTTGGGAACAACCTACAAGAGAGTCAATGTAATCTGGTTAGAAAATAAAATAGTCCACTTGAAATATAATAATCAGTATTGTAATGGTTAAATTTACCAAAAGGGGAATTTACAATTTACATGTACATGTTATTATGTTAAGATAGAAATTATTTTAGGATTACCATCATATTCAAATGATTAGTTTGCTTACATTAATGAAGACTAATTTCTTTGTTTGTATCTAGCATGTGTCCAACAGTTTATGTAGTACTGTTTTGGCCTCACAATTATCCCAGATTGCTATAAAGGATTTTTCTCTTTTGTAAATATGTTAGTCAAATTATGTTAGATATTAGTTTCCATTTGGAAGGTGCAATGGAGAAGACATTCTTTCTAAATAAACACATTTATGCTAGAACAATCGTTTCCATTAAAACGAATTGGAGCCAGATCAAACGCCAGGTAACCCAGCATCTGAATAGGCTCCAAACTGTTTGCCACTCAGATACATTGTTGTAAAATTTATGGAAATAATAATGTTTTCCTCACTGTAACTGTTGGTATAGTTCATTCTTGTTTTCCTGTTACTTGTAGAAGAGTCAGAGTATGGCTGATCAAGCCTGGGAGAAGCTCCGATCATCAGGAAATGTACAACAGGGCCTGGAATCAGACTGCGTTGACCTACACAGTAAACTCGATGAAGCTAAGAAACAGAATTCCAGTCTTCTAGCTTCTTGTGCTCTCTTGATTGGTGCATTCTATCCACTGTGTGCACGGACGAACGGTCTGTCACTGCAGCGGCGTATTATGGAGGATCAGTTGAATAACTGGGATGTATGTAAAGAGAGAGTAGAACTTTTAGTGCACACATTAACATCAGAAATGAACTCACCGAAGGACAGCCAGCCAGAGACTATGACTGTGAAGCGTAGTCCTGCGATGGTATTCAGGTCAGGTGCTATAGCAGTGATAGCGGCCAATAGGTTACGGAGGTTAGGTCATGCCAGTGTGAGGTCGTTTGTTACATATGACTCGGCTAGTGCACAGAACAATCTCATGGTTTGTGCAGGAGGAACGGAAAGGCCAGTAAGGGATGATGGTAAGAAGTTCTTTTTGTTTGGGTCAGCTTGTAATACAGACATTGCCTTTTTACTTCACAAATTGAGTAAAAAACCCTTTGTTACGATCACCTCATGAGGTGAAGTTTTCAGTGTTTAACCCATTACACCATAAATATGCCTTTTTATGCCAGTATTGTATTCCTCTTTTGAAGACATAGCTACACTTTACACAGTCATGAATATGCACCACAAGAAAACAATGCTATATCCTAGCGGATGGTAGTTTAAAGCAGGCGGAAAATAAAGCAGAATGTGCCTTAAGGCACATACTGCTTTACTTTTAACCTGCCATAAGTGATCACTTGTCTTCAGAACTAGAAACAGGCTATGGGGTAAAGGGTTAGGGCAGGTGATTGCTTAACCCATTTCCCCATAAATACAAACAATACTAAGTTTAGGCCCTTTAGCATATCAACATGCTATAATAATTTGTAGAACATCCAGGTTTTGATCTGCTCTACACCAGTATATTTGCAACATTGTCATTTCTTTCCAGATGACAGTTATTATGATCGCCGTGACTGCCAGATGCCTGGAGAAGTTGGCCTGCTAGACTGGTTAACAAGTTCAGAACTACTCCATACACTCACCTCCAGTACCAGTGAACTACTAGACACAGTCAGCACAGTCAAAAACAAGGACAAGGGTAAGACTGCTAGTGCAAAATCTCTCTCCTTTGGTGTCTTTAAAGTATAGACATACAGTAGAATATCATATATCAATCCTATTATACCCTTGTGATAATGTTAACCCTTTACCCCATAGAAGCATCTTTTAGCACATTTAGATTATTCCTCCACTTAAGAAAATAGTTCGAATTTATTCACTCATAAACATGTACCAAAAGAAATGTCTTCAATATTAGAAACAGGCTACGGGGAAAAGGGTTAAAGGTGTATTGGGATCTGCAAAAAGATTTCCTCATTTTGCACAAAGAGTGTCAATGCTCTTTCATTACAGATGAGATTGTCACAAGTGTTTGCAAACATGGGGCCTGTCTTACTAAACGTCGTACGACAAATGTTGTCGTAAGTCAGTTTCTAAAATTCTCAATTATTACTTATTTCTTCATCAAATCCTGTCTTGTCACATCTCTTTGGAATCGTCTTGAAAAGACGATTCCAAAGAGATGTAACAAGACAGGATTAGATGGAGAAATCAGAAGTTAGGCGTATTTTAATGTTTTGACTTACGACCGTTTTTATTGTACGACGTTTCGTAAGACAGGCCCATGATCTCTTCTATGAGTTCTCGTTTCAATCTTCCACTGTCAAAAACGAGGATGCCATTAAAAAAACTCATCATAAACCCGGTATAGCCATGCACATACCTTAGAAATAAATATCAACTTTCCTTTTCAGTTGGCGCAGTTGACACTAGAGCTGTTGTTAATGCTGCCAAGAACTCTTTCACTCGTCTGTTTGACCGACTTGGACGTTATTATGAAAGCATGAGTATACGCCCAGACGTTGGCTTCAGGGAAAGGAACTCGATGGTGCGACTGCTGGGCCGCGGACTGGGTAGGGTGTTAAGGGGCAGGAGAGAAGATGAGGCTGTACCTGCTTCACCTCAGGTATGTTGAACTCATTCACCCCTGAAACTTTTAATGGACACTTTCAGTTTACAATTAAGTCTAGTCCATTTTCGACTATTTATACATGTTTAACAACATTATCATACAGTGACAAACAGTGCAGACTCTGATCAGAGGGCTCCTTAAGGAGCCCTCTGATCATGGTCTACACTGTTTGCATAGGACAAGCATACTCTTCACAGGTAAACTGTTTGTAAATGATGAGTATACTTGTCTCTAGGGTTCAATGTGTTTAGCTATAATTACTGGAATTTGCTTAGGTTGAACATAACTAAAAAGTAAACTTCAGCTCCCTTAAGGTAAACTTTGTCTCATAAATGAAAGTTTCACTTATTAAGCATTAACCCATTACTCAATAAATACACCTTTTTATGCCTTTAAGTTTATTCCTTCACTTAAAAAAATAGTTCCCCTTTACACAGTCATAAATATTCACCATGAGAAATATTATCTATATATCCAAACAGATGGTTGCTTAGAGCAGTCTGAAAGTAAATCAGAATGCGCCTTAATGTGCCATCTGCTTTATCTTCAATCTTATTTAATTATCAATGCTTATCTCAATACATGCTAGTGGATTAAAGTGTGTCAAAATGAGTCAGTATGAGGCTGTTGTGCAATGAGTCAATATGAGTCAGTATGGCTTAATGGGTTAAGTAGTCACATGTCTTCAAAACAAGAAACAGGATATTACCGGTAGGTTAATGGATAAATTGTTGGTTTTTTTCAGCTTTGTTATGAATAGCTCTTATTATTATTATCATTTTTCATTATTATACCAGATTTATATAGCACTTTATACACGCAAAAGTTGTGCGTTCAAAAGCGTTTCACATCAAATGATAGAGAGTTGCGTTCTGTTTCAGGACCTGATGGTGTCTCTGCAGACTCACATCCTAGAGTTCATCAAGAGACTACATACGACAGAGGTGGAGAGATGTAACCTGTTACAGGAGGTGACCCGGCTACAAGAGGAGATAGAGAAACTGGGGCCTCGTAAAGAGGAGCTCGTGTCTGAAGGAGAAGACTTGGCCATAACGCAACAGGTCTGATGATTAAGATTTAACCCATTACCTCATAAATATGCCATTGTCAAGGATGCCAAAGGGGCATAAGCTTTTATTGAACACAGTTGTTTTATATATAAATCTTGAGTGTCAAACAGTTGGGAAACTTATTTGATACAGAGCAACTCGGCATCTGATATTAGGTACCATAGAGATTAATTAAAGTTGAAAGGTTATCATATTTATTGTATAAAGTGCACTTGTTGTCCTCTAGATTGAATTGAGTGCATAAAGTGCATAGGTTATCAACTCAATTAAATGAAGAGCAAGAGTTATCAACAAGAGTAAATTAAGTGCATAGGTTATCAAGTACTTTATCTAAAATGAGCCCCCCTGATGATCACAGCAAATTATATGTTATGACTCAGGTATTTCTTTAGCATTTGAAGAATGAAACTTCAATATTTAAATGTTGAAATTTAGCTTTATTGGAAATCTCATTGTAATGTGTCAGTTGATCAGCTAAAACGTTATCTTCTAAAAATTAAACATTTAATTGGCGATTTCATGTAAGTCTTTGTGTAAACATTATGTAATTCATTTTTTGTGCAAATGTGATGTAATTATAGCCTGTTGTTTTCCAAGGTGACAAATTGGATTAGTTGCTCTCAGTAGTGAATTAACTCTTTCAACACTAAGTAACTATTGTTGGTAATTAGGTACCCTTATGGATCTTTTCAGTTAACTAAACATGAACCAGTCTACCTGGAATTTTTTGCTGCTACATGGGTTTAAGACTACCCATGGATCTTGTTCTGAATGGCACCTTAACTCTTTCAACACTAAGTAACGCTTGTAGATTATTAGTTTCCCTTGTGGATCATTTTAGTTACCAAAACATGAACCAGTCTATTTGGAATTATTCGTAGTTTAATAAATACTGGTCTAAATTAGCAAACAGTGTAGACCCAGATCAGAGGGCTCCTATAGGAGCCCTCTGATCTGGGTCTACACTGTTTGCAAATGTAAAGAGTATACATGTGTTTTAAACAGGTCCATGGCGTTGAAAGAGTTAAATGTGTATCTATTGGGTTAAATAAAACTCAAGTTTGACAGTATTTGATTTTTATAATCTCTTTAACAGGGTAACAAGTATGTACCGCTGGAGAAGTTTGAGAGTGTGTGTATGGAGCTGAACAATGCTCTGAGGAGAGAGGAACAAGCCCAGCTCCTGTTACAAGAACAGGGTAAACAGTTAGAGGAGCTCTCATCTAGGATGGATGTCTTCTCCTCAGAGGGTATAGAGAAAGAGCAGACACTGTCAGAGGCCATTCAGGTAGCCATCTTGGTCTAGTTATTTACAGTAGTGAAACTTAGGTTATGTTATATAATAGCCATCAGTGGAAATACTTTAAACTTTGTCTTGCTATTGTAAACGAAACAAAAAAATTATAAAAATATACATGTTCTTTCCTAGACAGACGAAGAGGTTGACAATGACAATTTTCAAGGATCTTCTAGAAGTAGTCTTGGTAGCTTAACCCTTTTCCCCATAGAAGCGCCTTTAGTTCCAATTTATACAGTTATGAATATGTATCACAAGGAATATTTCTTTTATTCTATCAGGTAGTAGCTGAAAGTAAAGCAGAATGTGCCATAAGGCGCATTTTGCTTTACTTTCAACCTGCTTTAAGTTGTCAGTGATTTTCAAAACTAGAAACGGGCTCTGGGGGAATGAGTTAATACAGCTTCCTCGAAATGTATACATTTTTTGGGCAGAATAAAACTAAAGGAGCTTTGTGCATTACTCATATCCTACATTAAGTCTTAGCCTGTCTTCAAAAATGTCTAAATTTTCAAAAGGAATTACAACTGACCATAGGCTATACTGAATAATTTTAACCTTTGCATGCTGGGTAAGTTTTTTGTCTGCAACATCAATTTTGTCTTCTGCTACTGTTCTAAAACTAGATTTTTCAAAACTTATTTTCAAAACAAGATCAGTGTTTCAAACAGTTTGGTTCCAAACTGTTTGCAAAGTGTACCATAGTTTTGCTGCTAGGGTGCTAAGAGTTAATGTTTGTTTTTTGTACTACTAGGGTTTGGCTGAGACAAAGTTTGAGTTACGTCGTAAGGATCAGACAGTGAGACAGGTGTATAAACAGCTAGCTACTCTCGAAGGGGAGAAAGAGTCACTAACAAACAACCTACAGGATGCTGAGAAAGCTCTCAGAACTGTTGCAAAGTAAGAAAATAATCATTCATCTCTGTCATGATATAGTGAAGAAGAAGTTCTTCTTTCCCATTTAAACGGACCTAAACATAATGCAATAAAAAGTAGAAAATGACAGCTTTTTACAAATGTTGATGTTTTTAAATATTACATGTACAGCGCTCCCTCTCTTCAACGGCCCTCCCAACAACGATTCCCTCCTTGCAACGACCCTTGCCGCAATTCTCTAAACGGGACAATTATTTCTGACGCTTTTACTGCTGCAATGTCATCTGCTTAAAATTGTCGTCTGCTGTTTTTCTCAAAATTACATATTCGATATTTTGACAGAAAAATACTTAATGATGAGTGACAAACATATTGAATCCAGATCAGACGCCGCATAACACCCCGTCTGATCTGGATTCAAGCTGTTTGTAAATGTAAACCAATTTTCCCTCTCTGTAACGACTCCCTCCGTACAACGCACACAATCACTGTCTCCCATTGGTTGTCGTTGTAGAGAGGGAGCACTGTAGTTGGAAAATTTTGGAGTCTGATCAGGCTCCAAACTGTTTGCAATTGGAAAAATGTTTTTTATCATAAACACACTTACTGGGAAAGAATAGCATCTCCATTGTTGGAAATTTACTACAATCAAAATTTTGTTCAAATTAAGAAACATTAACAGTGTTTAAAGGAGCATTATTTTTATCCTGCATTAAGTAGTGAACTGTTATTAGAGAATTCATTGGTTTGATTGGAATGGCAGAAGGTCAAAGATTGGAGACATATTCCTTTAGGTCTGTCCGACCACAACTTTAATCTTGGCACTTTATAACTTCATGTGATTGAGATTTCATATTTGGCATGTATACTCTACTAAAAAAATTCTTGAGCTTAGTACAACTTGGATCATATCAATCAAAGGTAAAATGTCATTTAGAGGTCATATAGGCTAAATTTAACCTTGGTCATAACTTAAGAAATGCACCTGATAGTGTGTACTCCACTCAAGAAGCCTGTGAGCTCAATACAACTTGAATATTGTCAGACAAAGGTCAAGGTCATTTGGAGATCATAGTCACATCTTGTTACTGTTGAGAGATATAGACCAAGTATTATGAAAATCTTACTGGTCTTACAATGTATGATATTAGATTTTATTAAGCTTTCATTATGCTAGGACCCCATGTGTTCAACATTTTGCAGATTGTATGAAGCTAATTATGCTATTTAATGCTTGCTATTTCAGAGACAAAGAGATAATGACTGGCTATATTCACAATGTGGAGAATGCTTTACTCAAGGTAATTACAAGAATGGTATTACTATAATTGTATGTTTTATGCCTCAGCACAAAGTGTTGCGGGCATATAGTGTTATCCTTGTCCATACAAGCCAAGGTTAGAAATTTGTTTTTAGGTCAGTTGGGCACTAAGTACTACAGCTAGGCTCACACAACTTCACTTGCTTATGTGCCTCAAAGAATACAGCATGCAATATCTCAGTTTGATGACCCTGACCTCTGTGACCTATGTTAAGTTTTGCAGTTTGGTTAGTTATAGACTTAGTACTGCAGTTAGTGTCACACAATTTCACATACCTGTGCTTGAATGTGTACAGTATGTTGCATTATGACTTTGACCTCTAAGACCTAGGACAGTAGGATAAGTTTTTGCATTTGAATCAGTTATTGACAGTGTTTGCATATAGGGTTAAGCATACCTTAGGCATGTATGTTTTACAAACACATTTCTAGTTTTATGTAGAAGTTAAATTTCTATTAATCAGAATTATGACTATTTTAAAGCCATTTGCTATTAAGATTAAAGCTATTCTTTAACTTTTTCAAGAGGTTGACATTTCCCACATTTCTATTGAGCTGCATTTGTATTTAGTTTCATGGAAGGGGGAAAGAATATCTGTTCCTTTGTACAATGTTTGTCCATATATTTAATTCAGTACAAGCAGGACAGCAGTCTGAAGTCTGGCAAGAGTCTGTCTCTCTCAAGCCTTTTACTGAATGCTGACTTTATTCCGAAAGATGTGGGCAAGGCGGGACCAGAGCTGATAGCTTGTCAGGTAACACAGTCATAAGTTTACTCTTTTGCTACTAAATCATGCTTGTTTTAGATCAATCTTGAGATCTCTCTCAAGCTATTGACTAGACAGAATTGAGTACTTGTTAAGCATTAGGGATAAGTATGAGATCTTTCTCAAGCTTTTAATTGATCAGATTTGAGCACTTATAAAGTGTTTAAGACGAGTCTGAGATTGTTCGCAAGCCTTTGGATTGATCAGATTTGAGCTCTGTTAAAGCATTTGAGATAAATCTGAGATCTTTTTCAAGCTTTTGATCGTTCAGATTTGGTCGGATAAGTAACATCTGCCAGGATATAGAAACTGTTTCTTATGGTACATGCTCATGACTGTATTAATTGGAACTTATTTCTTTAGTGGAGGAATAAATTCAATGCACTAAATTGCTTTTCATGTGTGACTTTTCTCTTGATGTGACTTATTTGTGTGAACTGTTTCAGAACTTGGTAGGCACATTTGTAGACACTCAGCACCATCTTACTGCCAAGTTAAAGGGCATGGAGAATGACGTGGAGACCAGTAAACACCATGTTAACATGCTGAAGCAGGAACTCAGTGATGCCGTACGCCGGGAACAAGAACAGGTCAGTCTCGTAGAAGACTTGGGAGTCAGTGTTGACAATGTATATGTCCTAGTACTAGATATGCGTGTTAATGATCCTTTCAAATATGTTTGACATTCTTAATTCTTTGCATGCTGGGTAATTTTTTTGTTTACCAAAATTGTCGTCTGCAACTGTTCTAAATATAGAATTTTCTAAATTTCTTCTCAAAACAGGGTCAGAGTGTCAAACAGTTTGGATCCTGATGAGACACCGCGTTATGCGGTGTCTCATCAGGATCCATACCGTTTGCGCAGATAATCATGAATCCGCCGCTAGCACGCAAAGAAATATGTTCATATCACTTTGTGTCAAACTGAACATTTTCAAGTCAGTAGTTACAGAACCATCAAGCAAAAGATATTACATGCTTGAAAGTATACATGAATTTTTTTTATAATTCATTCTATTTTGAGTGCCTTGCAATCACATAAATTTGTACATAGAGAATTTTACACGAATGCTAGTTACTTATCGTTTTTAATAACAAAGTTGACTAAAATAATATGATGCAACAGCAACAAGTCCTATATATTATAATTGATAATTTAAGAGTTATGCCCCTTTTGACTACATATGCTTTTTAGTGTCAGTGTAACTTTCAATGATTCAATGAATGTTATTAATCTGTGTAATTTCTTAATGAATTGGATTAAAAGTTAAAATTATTATTCCTCATCCATAACTGTTCGACATTCTGATCATGTTTGAAAATAATGTTTAAAAAATTCTAAATTCAGAACAGTACCGTACCTGATGACAGTTGCTGCAGCCAACATCTTTACTGAGTATTCAAAGAGTTAAAATATATTTAACTTTTAACAAAGTAAAGGAAGTAGTATTTACATGATTTATAAATTTCTGTTGATTTTTCCAGTTTGAGTTTTCCCCACCCACTAAGGATAGCTACATGAACATGAAGGGTAGACTAATAGAGGACCCGGATTGTACTGAGAGAGAGTTCATGCCTATGATGTGAGTAAAAACTAACAGCTTACACTGTATACTGAAGTCTCTCATCCAAACATATGTAAAACTACTTCTGAGAAAAAAAGCCACCAGACTTTATTACTAATTATTGAAGTGCAGGACTTGAAAAATAGTTGTGAATATTTTTATTTATTTGGTTGAGTGTCAAACAAATTGGAGCCTTATCAGAGTCTGAGTTACTGTTTGGAGTGATATATCATTTGATGAGGAAGAAATTACATTAACCTTGTTTGTATTTGCAGGGAAGACTCTGAAATTTCCTACAATGTTAGTAGAAGTAGACCTAGACCCTCTCCATCACCAAAGAAAGCTGACAGGTAAGATGCCTTTACATTGTACCATCTAGACTGTAGTGTTTCAGGGCTCCAGATAACAGGGAGAAAACTAAAATTTGCCAATATTTTTTATGCCTCCGCATTTATTAGTTTGGATGCATACTGTTTTTTCCCTGTCCTTCTGTCCATTCGTCTGTTTGTTATGCCATCTATTATGTCCGCAGCAAACCTTATTATAGTGTGGCTATTCATTAAAATCATCTCAAAGAGATTATTCTAATGAGTAGTCAAGCCATAGGGTTTGTGTGCAATCATGAGGATTTTAGCTTTGGAAGTACTCCTGTTACCTGAATCCCAGGCATTCTATGTGTTTTGGATAGTGAAAGTGTGTCCCAGTTTAATAGTGCGGACAATTTGTTATAAGAATTTAGGAAACTCATGTTTGATATTGGCCTAATCAAGTTTACTACATGTGTATAGTTATTTTGAGTACATATTTGATTAGTTCTATATAGTCAAACTTGAAATAATGACCTTTTTATTAATTTAATACAATGTCCCTCAGGAAACGTTTTACAGGTGTTTGCTTTTATGTATATTACGCGGTGTTTCATCAAAATCCAAACTTTTTGCACAGGGTATTATGAGTTTGCCGCTAGCATGCTAAGAGTTAAATGAAAATTAATTACTGGGGTTTCATACTCTCAAATGACTTCTTGCTGATATTCCATTTTAGAATTTAGATATTTTGAGCTCACTTACATCGACCTTACCAGTATTTCATAATTTTTATTTCGATAACTCAATCTAGCTTTAGTCGAACATACCCCAGGGCTCCAGATAAGGGGAGTATTTCAAAAACCAAAATCTTTATTTCTGCTTTAAACCCTATGGTGTCACTACTTATTAGAATCGTCTCGAAGAGACGATTCTAATGAGTAGTAACACCATAGGGTTTGGTGCTGCAATAAGTGAGAAAATACTGTATTTGTTCAGTTTACTCCCCCTTATCTAGAACCCTGATACCCGTATTTCAAAGTATCGAGTTTCGACTGTATATGTCATCTTTGTGTCAGTTTATTGGTAGGTGGAAAAATGTTATCCATATGTTTAAAATTGACACCTGTTATTTATCATATATTTCGTTTTTGTCAACCAGTGATCCTATTTCTTTGTACATGGAGTAAGTACATTTTTTATAACTTAGTTGCTTAATTTTATCAGTAACTTAGTTACTAAATTTTATTAGTCTGCCCAATGCTTTGGTACTGACAGATCCAAACCAATATTCCGAAGCAACACTTTTCACTCTATCGTATTAACTTACATAAAATCTTGAACATAAAACACGTTTGACATTTTCAGTATCTTTCCAGATGGTAGCTTAAAGCAGGTTGAAAGTAAAGCAGAATTCTCTTTAAGTAGCAATCTGCTTTTTTGTCAAACCTACTTTAAGTGGTAATCTATTTACAAAGCTTGAAACAGGCTATGAGGTAATGGGTTAAAGCAGGCCTGAATGAAAACAGAAATCACATTGAGGTAGATTTCTGCTTTACTTTCAGCCTACTTCAAACAGTCTTCTGTCTTAACCCATTACCCTATAAATATGCCTTTTTACACCTCTAATTTATTCCTCCACTAACGAAAATAGTGCCAATTTATACAGTTATGAGTATGCACCAAAAGAAATATTTCTTTATATCCTAGCAGATTGAAGCTTAAAGCAGACTGAAAAGAAAGCAGAATGCACCGTAAGTTGCATTCTGCTTTACTTTTAGACTGCTTTAAGTGACCACATGTCTTCAAAACGAGAAACAGGCTTTGGGGTAATGGGTTAAATACTGAAAACTAGCTGTTAGAATAAGGGTTGAATGATTAGATTTGACTGCCATTTATACTTCCATAGTGCTTTTTATCAGATTAGGTACAATCTAATCGGTTTTAACACCTATCAGATTAAGACTTGTCTGTTACATGTAAAAAGTTTAAAAGAATAGATCCTAATACTGGTAGACATTCTTTCATGCTTGTAGGGTTTCTTATATTTCTGACAGAGCTTTAGACATAACACACTATTGTCAGCAAAGCTGCTCAGTAGATCACTTTAACACTTACAGAGTTTGAAACAAGTTTATGTATATTTGCAAACAGTGTAGATCCTGATCAGAGGGCTCCGTTAGCCCTCTGATCAGGATCTACACTGTTTGTTATCATTTTAGATATTGTCTAGAAACAAGACCCTAAAAAGAGTATAAACTTGTAGTAATTTTTAAAAGTTGATTTAGTCCATTGGAAAATCATCATTGTTAGGGTTTAAAAGCAATTCTGATTTAAATCTAATTTCTAATGCATTATATACGCAAAGTTGAAGCCTGTTCTGAAATGCATACTGACGTTACTCTCGAAATAATCTTTTCAGATCTTTATCAACTTAATTTTTTTTGTTAGATTTCTTTTAATAACAGCCATTAATGCTAAAATGAAGCATCAGCATTTTAAAACATTATCTGTCAGCTGACAGGGCTTAGAAAGTGTAGTTCTGAGAACTTTTAAAACCATTTTGTACAACTTGGTTGGATGCCAGGAAAAATGTTCTCCCACAAATTGGGAACTATATATGTTGTCTTCCTTTTTAGATGTTCACTACCACTGTGCCTGTAAAATATGTGATCAGTAACCACTAAGTAAAGAAAACAAATAGTGATCTTTAAAGATAGATCAGTGCTTAACCCATTACTTCATAAATATGCCTTTTGATGCCTTTAATTTATTCCTCCGCTAAAGAAAATAGTTCCACTTTATACTTAATTGATTGGGCATCATAAGAAATACTTTCTTTATCCTAGTAGATGATAGTTTAAAGCAGGCTGCAAATAAAGCAAAGTGTCTTTATGGAGTATTTTTGGAGTAATGGGTAAAACACCTTAGTGCTGATAAATGTACATTAAATGAAGATTGACAGATGTACAGGGCTACCATAATTTGCTAAAACATTCCAAAGATTTCCGAATTTTCCAAGTACGATTTTTGGAATTGTACCTTTAAAAATATGCTTTTCGTGTGCTTTTGTGTTCAAAGCCATCTTTTCAAAACAATATATCACACAGTTATCGCCATGATCATTATAAAACTTACACAGAATAACAGAATAAACTCTATTTCAATAAATGTTATTGTTTCAGACATGAATATCAAGTACGATAAGGTATTGTGTACAGTTCTATCAGGTTATGTTATTGCATGCTTAGTTATTACAGTGGAGAATCTGTTATTCTTTCCCGTTTAAACGCAAACGTACGCAAACGCAAAACACTAAAACGTAGAAAAGAACAACTTTTGGACAATTCTGATAATTATTGTTTATCTTGGTGGCAAACAGTTTGGAGCCTGATCAGACGCCGGGTTACCCGGCGTCTGATCTGGCTCCAAACTGTTTGCACTGCAAATAATAGTTTTAGCGTAAACGCGTTTATTGGGAAAGAATAACAGATTCTCCACTGTAGCTGTTTACAACTGACAGGCTATACTGAAATATCAAATGGGCTGTTAACCTTGTTCCTACATGGCTCCAGATAAGAGAGGGGTAAACTGAACAAATCCAACATTTTCTCACTCATTTCAGTACCAAACCCTATGGTGGTACTACTCATTAGAATCGTCTTAAAAGACAATTCTTTTGAGTAGTAACACCATAGGGTTTAATACAGAAATAAAGATTTTAGGTTTTAAAAAACTACCCTTATCTTGAGTCCTGTTCCTGCCCATTGATACTTGTCCAGTAGTTGCAAACAGTTTGGATCTAGATCAGACACTGTATAATGCCATGTCTGATTTAGATCTAAACTGTTTGACACTTGTCTTAAGGTTCTTTCAATTTGAAAATGAATAATTCCTAATTTTACAATTTTTGAAGGTGACCCTTTCAAAGGAGACTATAATTATTGTGGCAGGATAAATTTTAACAGGGAGGCATGTGGCTGGGTTACTATGGGTATTATATTGGGATATTCGTTGTACAGTCAAACTTTAGTTAAATCTTTCAACACTCGGACCTGTTTAATATATACTCATGAATTACATTTGCAAACAGTGTAGACCCAGATGAGAGGGCTCCTATAGGAGCCCTCTGATCTGGGTCTACACTGTTTGCTAATTTAGACCAGTATTTATTAAACTACCCAGAATTACAAGTAGACTGGTTCATGTTTTGGTAACTAAAATGATCCACAATAGGGAAACTAATAACCCATAAGCGTTACTTAGTGTTGACAGAGTTCAGCTGCCATTCAGAAGAAGATCCATGGGCGGTCTTAACACACATGTAGCAGCAACAAATTGTTGCAGGACAAAAGTCAACGGTCATGCATGAAGTCCATTAGGCTTTTATGGATGGTATACAAGACTGCACTTGATGCAGAAAAAGTAATGCAGAAAGCTTTTATTGGAGCTTTCTGCATTATTTTTGTCCTTTATTAAGTGCTCTTGTTCTATATTAAGCAAACACTTGATTTCTTTGCTTAGTATACTAACTTTTCAAAATGGCAGTGCAAACAGTGGAAATCCTGATCAGTGATCTCTTTTAGAAGCCTTCTAATCTTGGTCAACACTGTTTACAAAGACACATACTTGAGTCTCATACAGTAAGCGCTAAAGATACCCATGTTTCTTCAGTGAATGACAGAGTAACTCAAGTTTGACTAGTCCTTAGATAAGGAATAGAGGCGATTTGTTCATGTTTGCAGGGTTCCAGATAAGGGGAGTATTTCAAAACTTAAAATCTTTATTTCTGCTTTAAACCCTATGGTGTCACTACTCGTTAGAATCGTCTCGAAGAGACGATTCTAAAGAGTAGTAACACCATAGGATTTGGTGCTGAAATAAGTGAGAAAATGCTGGATTTGTTCAGTTTACTCTCCCTTATCTGCAACCCTGTGTTTGAACCTAGTACAATATTCAGAGCTCTAGATAAGGTGAACATTTCAAATACTTACTTCCAAATTTTTCAAGTTATTTGTGAAGACAAAAAGTAGAGAAATTTGAAGAAAAACACCTCCACTTTATTCTATCTTGTCCTTAATTCTCAAACAAACCCTATGTTGTGACCACTCATTAGAATTGTCTCAAAGAGACAATTCTTATGAGTGGTCACAACATAGGGGTTTGTGAAGACAAAAACTAGAGAAATTTGAAAACACATTTTACTAAATCTTATCTGGAGCTCTAGAAGGTAATGTTACATTGCATGTTAATAGTTAACAACAAATAACAGATACAGTATACCTCGTAAGAACCCTTAAAGAACAATGTTTGCTTTTGGTGTTATAGAAAGGTAGCGCATAAAGCATGGTAATAGTAAAGCAGAAAGCTCCTACAGGTGCTTTCTTCTCTGCTTTAATCCTGCTTTAGTGTCTACCGGCCTAAAAACAAAATGAGCCTGTGTTTGAGGGATGATAGTTGAGGATTTGTATGGCATGTCACAGTTTTACTTTAAATAGTTTATTTCTACACTAAGGAAAGTAGTTCCTACCTAGGAAGTCCTGAACATGGAACATAGAAGGAATTTCCAGTGTATGTCGTAGCTAAAAGCAGGGTTGAAAGTAATGCATTCTGCGGTGTAAACCTGGTTCATCACCTGTCTTGCAACTAGAAACAGGCTATGGGGTTCTGGGTTTATTTGAAATAAAAAGTTCTTGTATCATTACAACCTGGGTTGAATAAGAACATTGTATTGACAGTTACAGATTAATGCATGGTTGAAGCTTTCTGCATGCTTAGTAGTAACTTCACCTGTGCATCGAATGGTTTGCTCAACACAGGTTTGAACTTTCTGCTGAAGAATAATCTTAGTGTTCAGAAGGTTAATTCATGTATAGAAGGATGCAAATTAATAAAGTGATTAATGTTACAGGTCACCTTGCTATTGTTTGATAGAAAGTAATTATAGTAAGCTTTATTAATTCAGCCCTGAAACATTTGAATGGACAGTTCCAGTTTCCAGTTAAGTCTATGTATGACTATTTAGAGTAATTGTTGTTTTCTGAAATATACTTAGAAATGACAGACTGTGCAGACCCAGATCAGAGGGCTCCTGATCAGAGTCTACACTGTTTGCATAGGACATAGGACAAGTGTACTCTTCAAGTGTACATGGTTTATTGAAACGTATACTCATCCCTAGGACTCAATTGGTTAATTAATTCACTGCTCAATGAGTTAATTAACCCATTGAACCCATGTAATGGACTTATGACACATCATATACAAGTTTAATACATGTGAAGAGTGTTTTGTCCCAACAATAGTGTAGGAACCCTCTGACCAGTTATGTGCTTTTGTTTTCATTCAGATTTTGATAAAAAAAATAATAATAAAAAAATGATGTTGAAAAACAACCCTTAATCAATATTTGTGAAAAATGGACCAAACTTAATAGGAAATTGGAATTGTCCATTTGAGGTTTCAAGGGTCAATAGGTTAAGGTTAACTCTTATATCACGTAGTGACATACTAACATATACAATAACCCCCCAGTATTACAACCAGCCATAAGAATCATTGATGGTGTTATAAACAGGTGGCTGCTTAACCCTTTCCCCCATAGAAGCGCCTTTTAGCGCATTCAGTTTATTCTTGCCCTGAAGAAAATAGTTCCAATTTATACATTCATAAATATGTATAATACAAAATATTTTCTATATTCTAGCAGATGATAGCTTAAAGCAGGCTGAAAGTAAAGCAGAATGCGCTTAAAGCGCATTCTGCTTTACTTTCAACCTGCTTTAAGTGGACATCTATATTCAATACTAGAGATATGCTATGTGGGAAAGGGTTAAAGCTGGAAAAAGAAAAGCAGGAAGCTACTAACAGAAATGTTTGTGTCACTGTATGCCATTTAGCCTTAGTGCTGTGTAAATGTATCATTTACAAACAGTTTACCTGTGCAGAGTACACTTGTCCTTTGCAAACAGTGAAGACTCAGATCAGAGGGCTCCTGATTAGGGAGTATTCTGACCAGGGTGTGCACTGTTTGTCATTTTACAACTGTTTACACAAAAACAATCCTTAATAGTCAAAATGGACTTGTAGACCTACTTGAAAATTGGAATTCTCTATTTAAAATTTCAGTGATGAATGAGATAATTTTGGTTTGAGTCACCACCTCTATTAAACACACAAAACAAGATTTCTCTTGAGTGATTGCAGTACTTGGACTTTATCATAGTTAGTTAAATTAATAACATGGTCACACCGGTATACATTGAGATTACGATTTATGACATCATTTTCTGAATATTCTGGAACATTTAGGGACTATTGTTAGGTGTTGGTCCTTATGGTTAATCCCATCCTTCTAACTGTAACCCATTACCCTATAAATATGATTTTATATGCCTTTGATTTACTTGTCATTTAAAGAAAATAGTTTCTGTTTATAGTCATGAATGTGCACAATATCGGAATGCTTCCTATATCCTAGCAGATGCTAGTTTAAAGTAGTGTGAAAGAAAAAAATGCTTGTAGTATATAATTATGCATTTAATTTGTTTGTTTATTTCCAGGTCTGGTCAGTTTAGGACACCCCAGAAATCAACTAGAACAAACACAAAGCAGAAAGTAGCTCAGAGATAGCCATTGTCCAGAGTGACCACCAGCTAACCTTTGAGACCATCAGCTAACCTTTGACCTGTAGGACAACAATCTACCCCACTGTCAAACATTGGCTTACCTCAGATACAAATATAGTCAAACTTGTGTATGTGATGTAGCCACTCTGGGAATCACCATTGGAGTCAGACACATGCCAGTTTAACTCTTCCAACACTAAGTAAATCTTTTGGGTTATTAGGTTTCCTTTAGGATTCTTTCAGGTACCAAAAACATGAGCCAGTCTACTTGGGGTTCTGGGTAGTTGCAATGTGTATGTTTAAAACAGATATATGGTGTTGAAAGAGTTAATGCAAGATAAAAGTAAAAGCAGAAAGCTCCTAAGAAGCTTTCTGCTTTACTTTCGTCCTTCATTAAACTTGCATCTGTGTTGAAGACTGTTTATTCACCCATTTTCTGAGTGGCCGCAGCTTAACACACATTTGACTGCACAAACAACCATTATACCATCGAATTTGCTACATTGACAGATATTTTGAAAAATAGAATATTTACATGTAACTCATTTGTGCCTAGCGTTCCATAAATGGAACATAGACAAACAGTGCAGATAAAAATCAGACACCCCATAATGTGGCATCTGATCCGAGTCTGCACTGTTTGCTTACAGGAATTTTCTATAAAAAATTAATTAAAATGAAAAACAAATATGGACCATACACCCTTTAAAGGAAAAATGAACCCATCGAATATATAAGACAGAGAATTTACAGTATTGCTATTGATTACTCAAAGTCAAAATATGTGTTTGAATTTCATCTATTTTGTTGCATATATACATGTTCATCACTATTTAGGAAAAGGGTAGCGGTGCATAATAGTATGATGACTTGAAACCTTGTAGAGATTGTCATGCCTCACTCATAATGCATCAGCCTGAGTATCATGCTTTAGTTCATCCTAAAACATTCATCTTATTCAAGCGAAATGGTTTTATCTTAAACCCATAGTCTGATTCTAGTTTTTAAAGACAGGTGATCACTTAAAGCAGGTTGAAAGAAAAGCAGAATGTGCCTTTAGGCACATTCTGCTTTTCTTTCAGTCTGCTGTAAGATGTCATCTGCTTTGATATAGAATATATTTCTTATCATGCATATTCATGACTATAAAAAGGAACTATTCAGTGGAGTAATAAAGTAGAGGCGTACAAAGGCGTATCTATGGGGGAAAGGATTAAAATACATCTTATTCAAGAAAAAAAACTTTATTTCTAAATGCCACTGGGAGTGAAATGAAAATTACCATCATTTTATCTCTGTTTCCACAACACTCCATGTTATGACAGCTCATAAGCTCATTCACCCCTCATACTTTTAATGGGCCGATCCAGTTTCCAATTAATTTTAGTCCATTTATAACTGGTAAGAGTTGATTTCTACAATATATTGCAAAGTGACAAACAGTACAGACCCTGATCAGAGGGCCCTTTAGGAGCCCTCTGATCTGGGTCTACACTGTTTGCATAGGACAAATGTACTCTTTACAGGTTACTGTTTGTATTTGTGAACAAGTATATTCGTCACTAGGGCTCTTTGTGTTAGAATTGTCTCGAAGAATTGTCACAATATAAGATTTGATGGAAACAGAAGGATTTTATTATTTGAAATACTGTCCTAAATCAGAGCTGTTACATCATGTTTTTTGACGTCCTTGATTGTAAAGTCTAAATTATTACAGAATTGTCAAGTCTCTTTAATGTCACAAAATTCTCAAAGTTGAAAATTCGGAGTCCATAGGTAGCAATTTGTAACCGTGGAAATCAATACTGATTTTAGGCATTGCATCCTTAATACCGTTTTATTAAAGACTAAACACCACTCTGGAGTCATTTTTCTTCATTAGATGGGTCGATCCTAATCTCAAATACAATGTCTTTAAGTTTTAATCAAAATTTGTTCGCCCGACAAGACCCAGATGGCCTATTCTGCAATTTGTCATTGGGTTTTGAATGAGTACCATGCTATTGTAGAACTGAGATGGGAGTGATTGTTTTCGAGATTTTCATGTAGAGTGAAATTAGATGCAATTACAGGGTGTTGTACGTTGCTGCCTTTCTGGAGGTTGCTCACTGTGCTGCTGCCAAAGTTGTCATAAGTTAACCCATTACTCCATAGTCTGTTTCTAGTTTTGAAGAGACATGACCTCTTAAAGCAGGTTGAAAGTAAAGCAGAATGTGCCTAAAGGCACATTCTGCTTTACTTTCAGCCTGCTTTAAGCTGTCATCTGCTAGAATATAGAAAATATTCTTATGATACATATTCATGACTATAAATTTGAGCTATTTTCTTCAGTGGAGGAATAAATTAAATGTGCTAAAAGGCACTTCTATGGAGTAAAGGGTGATATTTCAAACGAGGCTACATTAATCCTTTCCACCACAGAAGCACCTCTACCTACTTTTCCACAAAGTAAAGCAAACGTAAAAGTAAAGCAAGATGAAAATTAGGCAGAAATTCCATTAAAAAGCTTTTAAAATTTTGCTTTACATTTATCTTGCTTTAATCAGTATCTTGCCTTAATTAACCCATTCACTAAAAGCTTGTTTTCAGTATTGAAGACAGATGGTTGCCTAAAGCAGATTGAAAGTAAAGCAGAATGCTCTTTTGGGAGATTTCTGCTTTATTTTCATACTGGTTTAACCTGCCACCTATTTTTAACACTTTCAGCTTGCTTTGTTCAACCGTTAGGTAGGATATAGAAAATATTTCTTATTGTGCATATTCATGACTGTATCAATTGGAACTATTTTCTACAGTTTCAGAAGTGGAGGAATAAGTTACTATTTTCTACAGTGTAGGAATAGATTACAGACTTAATATGTGTATTTATGGAGTAATGGGTTAATAATGACAAATTCTTCACTGAATAGTTACCTTGTGTTTTGGAAGTGGATGTATCTGTGAAGTTTAGAGATTTTCTATGTATGCGTAGGTGTGCTGAGAATTTTAAGAAATCAAGTCATGGTTAAATATGTATGTTAATTTAGTAACTAAATAAGCAATTATGACACAAATTGAGATTTAGATTATCTAAATGTTAATAACTCTTTGCATGCTAGTGGTGAAATGGCGATTACATTTGCAAACAGTTTGAATCCAGATGAGACGCCGCATAATGCGGCGTCTCATCAGGATCCAAACTGTTTGACATTTTGATTTTATCTGAAAATTTTAATTTTGTAAAAGTGGCAGCCAACTGTTGCAGATGAAAAATTTACTTAGCATTTGAAGATTTAAGCTGAACACATCCGTCCAGCTGTTCTTGTCTCATGTATTTAAAGCAATATGTTTTGTCCTTTGTCCGATACTATAGATCAAACATATTTTGTCACATATTTCTTATAGTGTTATATGCTTATTCATTTAAATATTATAAGCATATATACATGTATATTGTAAGCATATCTGCATATGACATATCTTGTCTTCATGTCAGGTAGTGTAGAGTATAGTGGAACACGAATAGATGGAAGATTATTTCAGAGCGACCTGAGAAGCTGAATATATTGAAATTTCATAGTTCATTAGAATCATTACACTGTTAATTGAGTAATTTGGCATTAGTGTGAAGTTTCGTGAATATTTCTTTAAAGCTGATTTGGTGGCTTAATGCAAAATAGAAGTAATGCAGAAAACTCCTTATGAGGTTACTGTCGTTCTGCATTAAGTAGTCACCCAAATTAATCCTTTACTCCATAGCCAGTTTTTAGTTTTGAAGACAGTTGACTACTTAAACCAGATTGAAAGTAAAGCAGAATGCACCTTAAGGTGCATTCTGCTTTACTTTCAGCCTGCTTTAATCTACCATCTGCTAGAATATAAAACATATTTCTCATGATATATATTTATGACTTTATAAGTTGGAAGTGTTTTCTTCAGTGGAAGAATAAATTAAATGTGACAGTTCCTTCAGATGAAGAATAAATTAACTGTATAAAAATGTGTATCTATGGAGTTTAAGGTTAAGAGATACACTCGCACATCTACATGCCTTTTCAATGTACAGACATTACAGAATACTTTGTATAAACATGTATCATAGTCAGTATTTATTTGTAAAGATTGAGCATAGCTGTGATCTATTTAATCTTGGGACCATAATTATGAAATTGTTAAACTTATATTAAGAGGTCATGCAATACATAAGTGTATGTATCACTTAACCAATTACCCCATAGCCTGTTTCTGGTATTGAAAATGAGAATCACTTAAAGCAGGTTGATAGTGAAGCAGAATGTGCCTTAAGGCACATTCTGCTTTACTTTCAGCCTACTTTAAGCTGTGATCTGCTAGAATATAGAAAAATGATCTTATAATACTTATTCATGACTATATAAATTGAAACTATTTTCTTCAGTGGAGAATTAAATTAAAGGTGTAAAAAAGCGTTAATATGGGGTAATGGGTTAAACAGGCAACTGCTTCATACAGTGCACAGATATTGCAGAAAACAATAATCTAGAACCTTTTGCATTTTTTGTCCTGTATTTAGCAGCCACCTGGCTTAGCTCTTTGAACCCTAGTGATGAGTGTACTAACCATTTATAAACAGTGTACTTGTCCTATGCAATCAGAGTAGACCTTAACCCTTTGAACCCTAGTCCCGCATATTGGCATCCTTTGCAAACCGTGAACATATAAATAGTACACTTGTCCTCAGGGTCAGGGTCCTCACTGTTTGTCATAATGCCAAACATTGACAAAAACAACCATTAACAGTCAGAAATGGACTAGACTTAGATGGAAACTGGAATTGTCCATTTAAAGTTTCAGGGAAGAAAGAGTTAAAGGAGCCCTCTGATCAGGGTCTACACTGTTAGTAAGTTTGCATTAAATTGTAAAAATCCACTCTAAACAGTATGGAAAATACTAAACATTCACCAGTATTCTTTGAATGGCTGCTTAATATACAAGGAGTTTTCTATATTTTGTGCCATTATTTCTTTGTTCTTTATCATCATTCTTTTATTCTTATGGTAAGAACAGAGGCTAAATCCATCTCATAATTGTACAGTCAAACCTTTTACGAGGAAGCATGGTTTTCTTAAGTCTGGTGGCTGTTAAGCCTGAGCAAAAGTAATGCAGAAAGCTCCTAGAGGAGATTTCTGCATTACTTTTGTTCTGCATTTAATAGGCTACCACATAACTTGAAGCTTACCCATACATATTCAGTTAAATGTTTTGCTTCCTTTAGGTTTGTCTTTATTTTCTGAATGTTTTAATTAGTCAAGTGTGTTAATTTATCACTTCTAGCATACATGTATTTTATACTCTTACATCAGCCTTCCTTACATACATGTATTGGGTTAGTTGTTTATGTTGATTTTAATGTACAAAACCTGTGTATTGTCCTGAATTTGTATTGGAAACAGTATTTTAACAAATTGCAGTGGAATAATTTGTATTTTCTAACTTAAATTGGCGTGTTCTTTGACAACTAACTAACATACATTTGAAACTATTGTAAAATCTGTGTAAAGTGGCTATTCAAAATAGTATGTATTTTAAGTCTAAGTTAACCCATTAACCCATAAATACTCCTTTTTATGCCTTTAATTAATTCTTCTACTGAAGAAAATAGTTCTAATTTATACTGTCACAAATAAGAATCATAAGAAATATTATCTATTTTCTAGCACATGGTAGCTTAAAGCAGGCTGAAAGTAAAGCAGAATGCGCCTTAAGGCACATTTTGCTTTACTTTCAAACTGCTTTAAGTAGTCACCTATTTTCAAAACTAGAAACAGGCTATGGGGTAATGGGTTAAAGGTGGCAGCTTAACTCATTGAGTCCCAGCCGGGAGTATAATCATCTTTTGCAAACAGTGTACCTGTTAGACTTAGATCAGAGGGATCCTAAAGGAGCGGAGTCTGCACTGCACATCATTTTGCAATAAATTGTAAAGACAACCCCCAATAGTAAAACATGGACTAGATTTTATTTGAAACTGGAATTGTCCATTTTAAGTTTATGAGAATGAGTTAATGCAGAGTAAAAGTAATCCTATGTTAATCTGTAATCTGTCCTTAGAAATGGGAATATTTCTATATTGGGCAGCTGCAGTACACAGATGTTTTCTTCATGTAATGGTGCATTCCGTGCATTTATTTTATCACTACACAACATTTGTACTTGAAACTGTTTTACTTCTTCCAACACTAATTTCTGTTTTACTTGTAAACATAAGCCTTATCAATGTATACGTGGTTACTTAGAGAGTGTAAACATCGTAGACCCAGACCTGGGGCCTGTTTTACTAAACAACTTACTAGTGTTTAAACGATGATCGATTATTTCCGATGATTGATCGAAAGTGATCATTCGATAGATAATCGTTTATAAAATCAAATAATTGATTAATCGAAATAATATTTTTTATTATATTCTAAGTTAAATAGCTATATTTTTCTAATATAAAATGTATGATAACATTTTACTACATTAATAATGTATGTATTAATCTTCAGATGTGCAATTAAAATAAAAAAATATATAATCTGATTTTTTTATTGTCAACTTCAAGATTTTAGTTACTAAATTTATACACAAAATTTAAATTTCTCATTTCGATTATATAATCGATGATTAATCGAAGTGGTCTGTCCGATTATATCCGATGATCGATTATGAAAATCAGCCGATTATGAAACTCTACAACTTACGCAAATTATTTGCGTAAGTCAAAATTTTAAATTTAAATTTATATTTTTTATTATCACTTGCTATAAACAGCAAATAGCCAGATCAGAGGACGCACTTTTAGCGCGTCCTCTGATCTGGCTATTTGCTGTTTGCAAACGTTTATGATTGAAAAATAAGAGTTAATCGATTTTGACTTAACGCAAAAAATTTGCGTAAGTAGTTTAGTAAAACGGGCCCCAGCTGTCAGATCAGGATATACGGTGTTCCCATTTGCTAGATACAGTGTCAAGTGTTGTTTTCTATTCATCTAGCAAATACTCTAAATAGTGTATAGTCCCAGATTAGAGGTTACAGGTCAACGGCCTACACATTTTTTTTGAGTGATTGCTTAATACAGTAGTGACAGAAAACAGTTGTCTTCTTCTAAAGTATGACTTAAACCAGATAGCATGAAACACTTTTAACCAGATATTGTTTTTTCTGAGAAACTGTCGTGTCTTGCCGTCTTTACCTGTTAATGATATACATTTTAATGGACATTTGTCTAATTAGAGAGGTTTACTAACACCAGATGTGTGCTGATTTAGATGATATGGGTTAATAGACATATTTTATTGTTGCAATGAAGTAGAGAAGAAAAAAACTACTATGAGCTAAAACAAGTGTTACTGCATTGCAAACAGTATAGAACAAGACTTAAAATGATTTGTGTATTTTCTGATCATTCCTGTTGTTAATTTCGCATGAACACCAAAAATAATCAGTAAATCTTTTAAATAATTCCCTACTTCACTGGCCATTATTTTCTCAAGTGATACTAAATCTGTCTCTTATATAGATCTACATATTTTCTTTTCAAATTCAGTTAGAAAAAAAAACATTTTTTTTTAATCTTGGATGTCTTATACTTACATGTTAGCTAGAGTGCATTTTAACCCATTGAACCCTAGTGACACATATACTAGTTCTTCACAAACAGTGTATATGTGAAGAGTACACTTGTCTTGTACAAATAGTGTAGATCCTTGAAGTTTTGCAAAAAATTGAAGAACAACCCTAAATAGTAAAAAGAGGACTAGACTTCACTGGAAAACTGATTTGTCCATTTGAAGTTTCAGGGGTGAATGGGTTAAGTGGTACCATGTTAATATACATAGAGAAGATTGACACATAAAGATTATATTTCATGGAACCCTTGTGAGAGCTTGCAGATTTACATCTTTATTAGGATAATAGTGTTTTAGGGTGGCAATGTCACAGGAGTGTAAGAGAAAATGTATCTTAAAACTTCAGATGTTTTAAAATTTATAGGCTGTTTTGTGAGATTCATACCTTAACCCACTACTCCATAGCCTGTTTCTAGTTTTGAAAAAGAGTCACCACTTAAAGTAGGTTGGTAGTACAGCAGAATACACCTTAAGGTGCAATCTGCTTTACTTTCAGCCTGCTTTAACCTACCATCTGCTAGATTTAGAAGATTTTCATACAATACATATTCATGACTGCATATATAGGATCTATTTTCTTCACTGGAGGAATACATTAAATGGGTAAAAATGAGTATCTATGGAGTAAAGGGTTAAAGAAATGCAGTTTCATGTTCCTAACAGATCTTGATGATGATCCTTAAGAAACCGTTCCTGACAGGTGATTACTTAAAGCAGACAAAAAGTAAAGCAGAAAGCTCCTAATAGAGATTTTTTGCTTTACTTTCAGTCTGCTTTAATCAACCATTTGTCCCAAATGTTTAAAACCAGTCACAGAGGAAGTGTTAAAATTATTGCAATATAAAATGGTCCCATATAAATCACAAAATGATTTTAAACAAATCTTTATAATTTGATATTTTACCGCAACTCTATTTTATATAGTCCTAGACCATGTAGTAGATTTAGCTTAGTGGTAATAAATGGCTCCCATATGTGAAGTTATCTAGCTGAGAGTTTTTATGAAATAATCAAACTGACACAATTTGCATTTATGATGTGAAGTATTGTTGTTATGGTTTATTTACATACAAATTTTGTATTTTTGTGAATTTTATACTGATAAAAAATATTTTGTACAACTGTGTTTGTTGAAATAAATTCCCAACAGCTACAGTAGTAAAACCCTTAATTTTGGGTTTATCCTATTGAACCCTAATAACAAATAACCCATTACCCCTTAAATACGCCTTTTTAAGCCTTAGATTTATTATTTCACTTAAGAAAATATATTCCACTTTATACAGTCATGAACATGTGCCACAAGAAATATTTTCTATATCCTAGCCGATGACAGCTTAAAGCAGGCTGAAAGTAAAGCAGAATGTGCCTTAAGGCGCATTCTGCTTACTTTCAACCTGCTTTAAGTGTTCAGCTATCTTCAAAACTGGAATCAAGCTATGTGGTAATTTGATAATTATGTCATTTACAAATAATGTACCTGTGAAGAATATACTTGTTGCATGCAAATTGTGTAGAACCAGATCAGAGGGGTCCTACAGGAGACCATTGATCAGGATCTTCACTGTTTGATGTTTTTCAATAATTTTTTAAATAAACCCCAAACATTGCCAAACAATCCAATATATACTAAACTTAATTGGGAACTGGATACATGTATTTCCATTTGAAGTTTCATTGGTCAACGAGTTAACTCTTTGAACCACAGTCGGGCATAAATGCCTCATTTGCAAATAGTGTACTTGTGCTGAGTACACTTGTCCTATGCAAACAGTGTAGACTCTGATCAGAAGGCTCCTTAAGGAACCCTCTGACCAGGGTCTACACTGTTTGTCATTTTGACATATATTGTAAAAATCAATCCTAAAAAGTCAAAATGGACTGGACTAAATTGAAAACTAGAATTGTCCATTTGAGGTTTCAGGGAGGAAAGGGTTAAAAACAAAAAAATAATTAATGTAAATGAAGACAATGAACATGTTGACATATTGTTTTAATATGTAAAACTGTTGTGAGCCAGATTTGGTGTTTGTCTGTGACGGATCTAGCTCCAAACTGCTGGGCAAGGGACATCAATTCTTTGAGAACAACCACTCTTGTTGGGAAAAAGTATTGGTTTGCCTCTTGTATATTTGCCTTGTTCTCAATGGCATTGAACTTATTTCTTGTGCACTCTCAAACGTTATTCACCACATCGTTTAGAGCCAGATCAGAGGCTTGGTGTAGCGTATAGCTCCAAACTTTGTGACGCCATGTCTAAGAATAAGAAATATAAGAGTTAAAGTTAATATTTTCAGAAAGGATGTTTATTGCATTTCATTTGCGTTCAATGGTTGGAATGAAGTTTTTGCCCCTGTACCACCACCCTAATGAAGACTAGTAGATGGTGCTTTATCTTGCCCACAACCTTCGCCATGGGTCTCGAAAGTACACGAGAAGACAATACGTCTGTAACTATTCTCAAAGTTTATTAAATACATATTTCTTTAGAAAATATTATCAGAATGCCAAACTGTTTGGATCCAGATGAGACGCTGAGTTACTGCTTGCACCAGTTTTTACAAATTCATTTTTCACACAACGTTAACAACAAACTCTGTTTTATGCAAGATGAGTTGCGAGTAGATCTATTGATGAAAATAAAATTTGGAAACTACCAGAGTACCAAACAGTTTGGATATAGATGAGAGCGTCACATCTGGATCCAAACTGTTTGCAACAGTTTCAACAAATTCGCCTGCAACGTGCATGAGCTTAACAACATACAATGTATCAGATGAGTTGCGAGTATTGATGAAAAAACCCCAAAAAGAGCTCAGCAAACCAGAATTTTGATCGCATCATTTTCACGCGGCCCTAGCAGCAGCTGTGATAAATGGTGAAGATGATTGCAATTTTGAGAGCTGCTGATGGAAATTAAATGGTTGTATTAACCATTTCAGAATCAAGACAAAAACACGCATCGAAATTAACTCTTAGGGTTCTGCGCACGGCTTTGGTTAACTTGTGCAAACAGTTTGGATCCAGATCAGACGCCGCGAAACGCGGCGTCTGATCTGGATCCAAACTGTTTGATAACTGTGTCAAAGTTTTTTTCGGCCAAAATGTCTTAAATTTAATTTTGAGAAATTGAAGCAGACGATAATTTCGAAGCAGGCGATGTTACAGCAGGAAAAGGGTTCAGAGTATTTGCCTTGCACCAAGAAATTGACAAGAGTAACAGGTTGAGGCAAGAGAGTCTGAAATGAAATTGAATATGTAACAACATGGTTAAGCCCAATGTTGAGAAAAAATCAATTAATTAGCGGATTATTTTTGTGTCTCAACTCCTTAAAATGTAAACATTTATTTAGGGTTGTTTCCTTACAATTTATTGCAAAATGGCCAACATGACAGGCCTTGATTAGGGAGCATTAGACAAATGTCCCTTCATATATACACTTTCTGTTTTACTGTAACCTTGCTATATGCACCCACCTGTCATAAACACATACATTTAATAACTAACACAATCAAGTGGTCGTAATAGAGCGGTTTTAGTACTTCTGTTAGCATAACGTCTTCTCTACTGTTTACATGCTTTCTAAAAGAGGGCATGGGCAAGTCTACCAAGCAAACAGGATGACATATTTGGTTAGTCCGTAATACTTAGTGACTCGCATATGTGTCATAAACAGTGAACCAGTTAAGAGTACACTTGTCCTGTGCACACAAAATAGACTTTGATCAGTTCTTAAAAATCACTCTTATATTGATCAGCACTGTTTTGAAATACATTGTACAAAACAAAACAAAAAAGACTAGACTTAAGTGGACATTGGAATTGTTCATTTGTCGTTTAAGGGGTGAATGAAGTAAAGTCACCATGTCCAGTGGAGAATACGATATTCTTTTCCAATAAACGCGTTAATGCTAAAAAATGTCAATCATAATCAGTGTGGAGCACGATCAGACGCCGGGTAACCCGGCGTCTGAACGGGCCCCAAATTGTTTGCCATTCAGATTAAAAAATATCGTTAGAAAGTTGATATAAAATGTTCTACATGTTATTGAATCGCATTTGTGTTTCGTATGTGTTTAAACGGGAAAGAATAACGCCTCTTCCACTACATAGATTTAGTGAGATGTTTCAAGTCATAGTGTTAATCGTGCTGATTCTTAAGTTTATTCTCCAATAATATAGTCTGATTCGAAACTGCCTTCTGCATTTCAAATTTGGTATATACATGTTTTTTATTTGAAGAAAAAAAGTTATGTATCGTACTTACATACTAGTTTCAAACAAGTTACGCGGCGTCTGATCTTGATCCATACTGTTTGTAAATATCAGACAATTCACGATTAGCAACATAATGGTAGAAAACACTATTACGCCAAAAACTAATTTCAAAGGAAACAAATTTCAAAATTGACATAATTTGATTTCCGCAAGGAAAACGGTGGGCAATAAATCACGTGACATGAATCGTGAAAAACCCAGTATGGGTGTAATTGTAGTGATAAAATGGCTGTGAACGAATATTTATTGTGAAAAAACAATAGTTCGCTGCTGATTATGTGATAATTCACAGACAGGATGCTGTAAATATGCTTTTAGATTGAAATTAAAGCGTTTACATTCTAGGAAATATGAAAATATAAACGACATAAAAGACACTTAACCCTTTGCCTGACTAGAGCAACTCGGCTGAATTTGCCAACACTTTTGATGCATATCAAACGAGGTTTATCAAACGCCGACTAGTTAGTAGTCGTATTTAGATAAATTAATAAGACGTTAAGACAACACCAGTAACGAGTATGCTTGTCATTTACATGCAGTCTACCTATGGAAAATACAATTGTCCTATGTTAACAGTGTAGACCCGGATCAGAGGGCTCCTTAGTGAGCCCTCTGATCAGGGTCTGCAATATTTGTCATTTTGAAATACATGACAAAGAACTGACCTTAATAGCAAAGAAATGAAATATCCATTTGAAGTTTCAAGGGTGAACGATTTAATACTAAATGGAAAATAAAATCCAGACACTACATTTGGAGCAGGAGAAGGGCTACATTTTAGCAACTACTTTAATAATATTTACGTTCATTTAACCTGCTACATGTATGATTCCTTTAACCCTTTCACTTTCAATGACGCATAAAAGCACGTTTGCGAACAGTTTGGATTCTGATCAGACGCCGCGTAACGCGGCGTCTGATCAGGATCCAAACTGTTTGACACTCGTTTTGAATTTTCTCCAGCAATACTGCCTTATTTTTAAACGTCAAAACGACATTGCAGACAAAAATAATGAAGCAGACTACAGTGAAACGGTGAAGGGGTAAAACTCTCAAGAACAATTTGGCAGTGAAAGGGTTAAAGGGACTGAAAACTGAACGGGGGAAGTTTGCCAAAAAAAATAATCAAACAATAGCAATTATGTGGCATTCTCGTGCAAATGGTATCAAAAACATGATAGGTGTAAAACATTCTCAAAAAATTCACAAAATCCTGAAAACTCGAGCTATTGTCATCATCCTGTCATCTGCGTCTGCGTTGGTTAAGTTTATCGTTGGTATTTTTTGTTTGTTTGTACGACAATATTTCTCAATAACTATCGAAAGTTGGAAAACCTGTTCAGTATCAAAAGGGCAACTCATTGGAATAAGGCAGGTTACCCTAGTTTTTGTCATCCCAGGGGTATTACCCTTGTTGTTGTTTTTTACTTAGAAATTTGTAAATGAAGTTTTTCAAAAGCTATCAAAACACTTAATACCACAAGGGCAACGCATAATCAACAAGGCAGATCATTCTGGGATTTTTTTGTCATTCAAGAGTTATTGACCTTGATTTGACAAATATTTGGTAAATGAAATTACTCATTAAGTATGAAAGGTATTAACTTGAAACTTTGAATAACTGTTTAGCATTATAAAGTTATAAACTGCTTGCCACTTGTGTGGATGTTTTGTAAGCTAAAGTGCCGTTTAACCCTTATCATGCTAAACGCGACTTGCCTTACATTTGCAAACAGTTTTGGATCCATATCAGACGCCGCGTGCGCGGAGTCTGATCTTAATCTTAATTGTTTGTCACTCGTAATAATTTTTCTTCTGTTTCAAAAGCACGAACACTTATATATTAATATATATTAATATTTAGCAAACGATACATACAACGGCCCTTTGAGCAACATTTCCCTCTTACAACAATGCTTGCCACCGTTACCCAGGCAAGACAATTGTGTTTAACCCCAACATTGCCATGACCTCATCTGCTTTAAATAATTGCCGTTTACTTTTGTTTCATAAATCTCAATTCTAGGTAAAATGACTAGAGCACTGTCGTAATGAGTGTCAAACAGTTTGGATCCTGATCAGACGGCGCGTTTCGCGGCGTCTGATCAGGATCCAAACTGTTTTTAAATAACCATTGTACGTGGAGTAAGATAGTGAAGTTGGTAAATTTCCCTCCCTATAACAACTCCCTCTGAGCAACACGCAAAACATGTCTCCGAATGGGTGTTGTGGTAGAGAGGGAGCACTGTATTTTAACAAAAGCCCCAAAGCTTCTGAGTGCAATTCTATCGCATTAGGGTTTTCTTCATGTTTTACTCTCGTTTATAATTCCTGGATAAAAATCAAATTAACAAATCCCAAAAGTGTATTTAACGCAATCGTTTGCTATATACTTCGTCTGTTTTAAAATTATCATCTGTCAAATTTCTAAAATCAAGTCGCCCCTCTTTTAATGTTCAGAAATACGACCCAAATGGCAAACATTTTGAATCCTGATCAGACACCGAGAAACTCGACGTCTGATCAGGTTTCAAACTGGTTGTAAGTGCAACTGATTTGATGTTTAGGAGTTTAAGCGTTAAGCCTTAGTTTTGAATTCCGTCTCTGTAGTTTTAATGTTACACGTTATGCATTAAATTTCTCAGCTGGCCCCCAGCTAAATAAACCCAGCGAGACCGGTATACAGTAAACATTATATTGAATTAAAATAACTTACGACTATTCTAATTTAATTTCATATGAGAAAAAAGAAGAAAAAACACCAAAGAACAAGAACTCTAAATGAACGAGAACTCAACAAGAGTTTTTTATATTTCTGGTAACATACGCTTGTTTTTTTTAACTCCAGTTCACATCACTTCGAATATCACCAAGAGAGGAATACTGACCGCTAAATGTAGGACTAAAGAAATACAGAAAATCCATAAAAAGGCTTTCCGTATTACGTTCACCAAACATTAACCAATTGGTGCCTACGATCTCATATATGGGACATAGGTAACCATTGTAGACTCTGATCAGACGCTGCAAAATGCGGCGTCTGATCAGAGTCTTTACTGTTTGCTGAAAGGAATTTAATTATAAAACAAAACTAAAATGACAATTTAGACCAGGCATTCCTTAGATAAAAAAATGGACTAATCTAATATGTAAGCCTGGAGTAATGCACTGGGCGCAAATGGGGTAACCTACGTACTGGACACTAGCGACGCAAATACGCACCCTTTACTAACAAAATACTGGTGAAGATTTACAGTGAATCTGATGGGTAAAACATTTTGTTTCGTTATATCCAGTATTTCGTTATATACAGTATTTCGTTATATCAAATTTCGCTGTAAGAGAGCTTCACTGTACACCGTAAATAGTCAAAAATAGAGCAAGCTTAATTGGAAAATTGGAATTGTCCGTTTAAACGTTCAAGGGTCAATGATTTAACCTGCCACCTGCTTTAAACTTCTGAAATCTACAATTATGTAATTGTCGTCTGAAAATTGGGTCGTCTGCAAAAATTGTCGTCTGCAAAAAAATTCTGATATGATTTATATGTACTTTATTTCAGATAATATCACCAGAGTGTCAAACAGTTTGGATCTAGATGAGACGCCGAGTTACTCGGCGTCTCATCTGGATCCAAACTGTTTGCAATATCAATCACAAGTTCGCCCGCAGAGTGTAGAGAGTTCACACCCGAATATGAGTACATTTGTATCACTTAAGTGATTTTTTTTGTTTCCATAGAGATTTACATTTTGCTCTTTTTGCATAAACCGGAAATAATGAAATTTTTTCATCAGAAACTGTACACGTGAAATATATACAGTGGAGAAAAAAAAAAAAAAATGCTTTCCCAATAATCGCGTTTACGCTATTACCATTATTTCCATTGCAAACAGTTTGGAGCAAGATCAGACACCGGGAAACCCGGCGTCTGATCTTGCTCCAAACAGTTTGCCGCTCAGATTAAAACAAATAGTCAGGGTTGTCAAAATGTTGTCATTTTCTACATTTTATTGCTATTCGTTCGCGTTTAAAAGGGAAAGAATAACGTCTTCTCCATTGTATAACAGTTTGCGCACTGAGGTTAAGAGAACAGAAACCAAATAAGTAAGATTATACACAATGTACTTTGTGATTGTTTTTTTGTATTCTATGAGATCTGATTAAGGAATGTGGGTTAATCAGTTTCTATAGAAAAACTGCGATACATGTTTTATGCTATGAAATGAGATGTACAGCGCTCCCTCTCTACAACAACATCCAATGGGAGACCAAAAGTGTGTGCGTTGTTCGAAGGGAGTCTTTATAGGGAGGGAAATTGGCTTACATTTGCAAACAGCTTGAATCCAGATTAGACGCCGCGTAACGCGGCGTCTGATCTGGATTCACACTGTTTGTCACTCATCATTAAGTTTGTTTTTGTCAAAATGTCAAAAATGTAACTTTGAGAAAGGCAGCAGATGACAGTTTTAAGCAGGCGATATTGCAGCAGTGAAAAGATTGGACATAAATATCCCGTTTGGGGAACAGTGGCAAAGGTCGTTGTAATGAGAGAGTCGTTGTTGGGAGGGTCGTTGTAGAGAGGGAGCACTGTATAAAACTAAAGAATGAAAACATAACGAACAAATTATTGGACGAATAAATTACAGCGAAAACTCTTTCTCTTATAAACGAAACTAAACGCAAACACAGTGCATTTAAATGTAAAAAAAGTTATTGTTAATATTGACTATTAATTCATATCTGAATGGGGAACAGTTTGGAGCCAGATCAGAACCGGGTTATGGAAATAATTGTTTTTGATACAAATGCATTAATTGGGAAAGAATAGCGGTTTTCCCAACTGTATACACATACAATTGAGTTGTTTTACGAGATAAAGGGATTATTTCATTACCAGTTATTGTCTGCTTTAGCCCATTACTCTATATATACGCATTTTGACGCATTCAATTTATTCTTTCACTGAAGAAAATAGTTCCTTTTTACACAGTCATAAATATGTATCATAAAAAATATTTTCTATAACACAGCTTTAAGATGGTAGCTTAGAGCTAGCTGAAAGTAAGGCAGGATGCGCCTAAAGGCGCAGTCTGTTTTACTTTCAACCTGCTTTAAGAGGTCATTTGTTTTCAAAACTAGATATAGCCTATGGAGAAAAAGGGTTAATCCAGTTTTCCGCCATTACATGGTCAGCATCATGACTGTTGTTTGCAGTATGTTTCAAAATTGTATTCAAGGCACTTTGAAAGAAAAAAAATACTAAACCAGTATCCAACAATTTGGATCCTGTGCATACCCAGGGTTACGCATATCTTTGTCTATCGTCATCCATATTTTGAGCTCTAGCGACGAGTGAACGCATGATTTACTTGCAGTGGTAACTATGAAGAGAACAACAGTGAACGAATCGTTCAAGGTCTGCAATGTTTGTAAAATAATAAAATGGTCTAAACTGAAATTGTCCATTTGAAGTTTCAGGAGTAAATGAGTTAAAATACACAGGTCATGATGGCCATTTCTGTCCATAGCTAGAATTGGCCATTTCGAAACCAAACGTTTAGCAATTTATCGCCGTTTTAACAAAGCTATATTTGAGTCAGACAAGATGCCTATTAATTCAGCGTCTTATCGGTGTCCCGTTTTTTGACATTTGCATTTATGTTTCTTTGAATTAAATTTCTTTAAAAATAATTTTGAAATGAAAATGCCAACAAAGATTACGAAACAGGTGCTGTAAATGCCTTTCGAGCAGTTGCGAAACATTCTGTTTCTGTCAAACGAACATCAACGCAAATGCATTGTATTAAAATGTAGGAAATGGTAGTTTCGTTCTCAAGCATTTGATTGGTCAGATTTGAGCCGCTTTATAAGCATGGACCTGATCAGACGCCGAGTTACCCGTCCTCTGAGCTGGCTCCAAACTATTTGCAATAGATAGTTCTTTGATAACAAATACGTGTTCCAGCTATAAACCCTAACACCCACTGACGTTACAGATTAACGCTTGAATCCCGGCATTATCGTTTTCTGCATTTCGTGATACTTTTGCTAGTAAGCGAAAAGGAAAGAAATTGATTTCCGTCTTAGTTCTTCCTTTTATTGGCAGTTAAGGGGCTATTTGGGAACACTAAAATCCTTGTTGAATACCGCCCGCATTATCCTTGGCCTTGGAATCACGTTATTGATGTTTAACTTTTGTTATAATTATAAACTGCTGCATGTTGTTATGCCCCATAGCCGTGTTTCTCCTTTTCTCATTGCGCATTAACCCTTATTCTGCTAATTGTTTTCACCTGTTTCAGAACTGTTGTCGACCCTCTATTTTAGAATATTCCTTTGACTGTGTTTCTGGCGGAAGGTGACGTCACAGGTAGGTGATATGCATATCAGACAAACCGGAAATGCCGAACTGTGTGTCTCCTCCCGTAAGGATTACAATCTGATGAAGACTCGCCAGTGAAGGATCGAAATTGTCACGTAAGTATATTTCTATGGCTTTTTGCATAAGTAGTCTATGACTGCAGAGGGATTGCCATAAGGTGATCGGCAACCATTCGCCAATCGGTTGTGCCTTTGTGGCCATAAGTAGGCAACCAATCGACAACCTATCAACAGCGAACTAAATCGTCCAAATTTGCAGCTAGATCTATCCTGAAAATGACCCCCACGATGTTTTCGAAAAATATATATTCATGTCAAACAATAGACCGCGAATAGTTTAATATGGTTATTAATATATTCAATTTAAACGTTAGGCAGAATAGTGGACACCGATAGATTATCGATAAACTGTCCTACGCTAGCTTGCGTGCCCGTCAATGTTCGGCTCTTACCGCTCGGTATTTACGGAAACTCCCGACGACTCTTTGAACATATTAATTTTATTTTCAATTTGAAAAAGGACCAAATTAACATTAACTTACAATTCTTAAATTTATATCAAAAGAAAGAACAAATAATCAAGTAAACGAGCCCGTTTGCACAGAATTGATATCGATTTGTATAAATGCACAAGGTCGTGTTATATTATCCGTGTCGAGGCTTATTTTCAGCATTTTACTCTTTGTTTAATGTGATTTAGAGGTGTCTTTTTAAACTTAAAAAAGGACCAAAATCTTATTAAAATATTTTTTCAAAACAAATTCCATCATAAAGGAAAATGTTTAAGCTAACACAGGCCGTTTGCACAGGAACGATATCTGTCCAGAAAATAAAGTTATTACAAGTTATGTAAAAATGCCCTTCTTATTTTAATGCTCGAAAATGAGAGCAAGTGGGCCACCTGCGTGTCCACTATTCTGCGTAACGAAATAACAACCGGGTAATTTTCGTAACGGTTCGAGGGTCCGTGGTTTTGTACCCCACCAGAATATCTGGAATATCTAGAATTGCAAAATTTTTAAAACCTTCGAATTTATTAAAAATAACACAACATTCCCCGTGAATTTCTTTTGAGACGTATAAAAACTAAGTCTTGTTTTAATGTTTTACATTTCTTATTGACAGAAACATAGATAATTAAATAAGAAACATAACGGAAAGCTCGAGAGGCGATATGCTTTGCATTTAATCTAATATTAACTTCTTTCTTTAAAAAAGCAGTTTATCTTTCTTGACAGATAATTCAATGTTTGTCAGTTGCGATTTCTTGCGATTAACCCCATTGCCTGCCTTATCCCAAGTACAATTATCATTTGCAAACAGCTTGGATCCTGATCAGACGCCGCGTAAGGCGGCGTCTGATCAGTATCCAAACTGTTTGACACTTATTTAAACATTTCTTTAAAATACCGAAAATTTAAAATTGAGAAATAAAGGCAGATGACAATTGTTTGAATTTGATGACGTCACGGGAGTGAAAGGGTTTAACTCTTTCCTCCCTGAAACTTCAAATGGACAATCCCAGTTTCCATTTTAGTCTAGTCCATTTCTGACTTTTAAGGGTTGTTTTTGTCCATGTTTTGCATTATGACAAACAGTGAAGACCCAGATCAGAAGGCTCTGTAAGGAGCCCTCTGATCTGGGTATTCACTGTTTGCATAGGACAAGTGCACTTTCCATATGTACACTGTTTGAAAAGAACGCCTATATGCGGGATTAGGGTTCAAAGGGTTAACCCTTTGCCTGCCGATAGCGACTTGACTGGTTGATGTTATCCCACTGAAGCCAGGCGATGACTACACCATCCTACCACAAGGAGCGGGATGAGTGAGCGAGTGAGTGAGTGAGGTGAGTTTTAAGGTATTGAGACACTGACTATGCCATATAGCGCCAAGTGGAATGATTGATACAATTTATAGCAGTCATTTTATATATGTGTAGAAAACTCAATGTTTCAACTTGTTGCAGATAGACACAAATAAAAGATATTGCCTATATAATACTTGATTATATTTTATGCTTACTGGTTTGTAAGGTGTGTTGGATGATATTCTCCAATCACACCACTTCAATGAATTGGGCAATAATTAGGCGAAAGAGTAACCACACATTAAAAACACAATACAGACAACAATTTCAAAGCACACTGGTTAACAACAGTATACATGTGTCATAGTACAATATTTGAAGAAAAAAAAACAACTTTGAAGAAACCCCAAATGAAACTTTATTGATCATAATAGTATAAGGTCCTTGAACAACCGCGAACAACATTAACAATATACAAAAACAAAATGCATACATGTACAAACAGGAAGGTCACTAGTAGGGAAAACGAATAATTATTTCAAATTTACATAATTTACCGGTAACTAAAGCCTTAAAATATGTTTTACACTTGCATGCACACATATGTACCAACATTAATTCCATAAATATCAACCGAGAACATGCCAACAAAAATATTCTATATATTGTTGTCTTTCAATTCAGATCATAATCAGGCCGCAAGTGACTTGGCATCTGAACAATGTTCATGCTGCCTCAGATTTACTCCTTCATTTTAATTCACAACATACAGCAAGGCAAAACGAAATAGCATAAAAAGCATAGAGAAGAAATACGGGTACATATAGCATAAATTTGATAAATCGCCTGTTAGAACTTGTGGCGACTTACCCTATAGCACGCTGTTTAACCCATTAATGCCAGAATATAGCAATGAATTCTCCCCGTTTACTTGCTGGAAGATTTCATTGTAGATATACAAGGGTGATCTAAAGATATTATTGTGTTTGTCCATACAGCAGACCATTTCATATGCTATGACAAACAGTGAAGACCCTGATGAGACGCCGCGTCACTGTTTGTCAATGTCCTCGTTAGTAGACACTAGGCTTAAATAGGTTAATTGTTCTCTGCAACACTTGTTGCCTGCAACATTTCTCAGAGTTGATTTATTTGCTGTTTTTGTCAGAAAATGTCATAAGATTTTCAAATCCTTTGGATCGAGATAATATACCGAGTTACTCGACGTCTCACTGTAATCAAAACTGTTTGAAAGTTATAGCAACGTCACCCGTAACATGCAGAAAGTTTACAAAACATATCTTCGTGAATGGCATATTTTAAACTTATTCAATTTTAATTGTTTAATTCTGTTACTGCTTCTTTTTGTGTGGTTGCGTCACATCTGTTCTTCCGAACAATTTAATCAAAACATGTGTTGACTGTCATTTCCGAACATTTTGACAAAGATCATAATTTTATCAAACGTCGAGTATAGTGGACAATGCGCTTTTCGTTCCCGTTTAAAAGAGACACTAATCGCAAACAGTATGGATCCTGATCAGACGCCGCGAAACGCGGCGTCTGAACAGGATCCAAACTGTTTTAAACTCGTATCGACATGTTTGAGGCATACTACATTGAATCTTACTTTGAAACGATATTGCAAACAACACAAATGAAGCAGACGACAATGAAACGGTGAAGGGGATAAACTCGCACGATTAATTTTGCAGCGAAAGAGTTAAGCACTCACACGATGCAGTGAAATGTAGAACATTACAATGTTTTGAAATTTCTATTTATTTTAATATGAATAGAAAACAGTGAGCCTTATTAGACCGAGGTATGCTTTAGTTCTAAACTGTTTGCAATGGAAATACTTGTTTTAGTATAAACGCGTCCATTGTAGTCTATTTATTTCAGTCAAATCAAAATGTACACTTCGCGTGGAAGCAATATGCCTACAGCAAATGCTTTACAGACGATAATTTGGCCGCAAAAGTGTTATGCAATGAACTACTTATACCACTGGAATGGAATTTATTATGCATTAAATTACCTTAAATCATCATCAACAGTAGAAATAACTCCTATTTAATAATAAATGTCAGTAATTCTTCAAAATAGATGGATTGAATAGGAAACAATCACGGAAATCTATTATTTTATGAAGTATATGTATATGACAATATTGAAATATAGATCGTCCGTGTATCAACTTTGTTTTTACTTACAATTGTCAAACAATTTGAAATAAGATTTGACGCCAACTTTTCGGCGTCTTACCTAGCATGTAAACTGTTTACACCCTCTAGTAAAACATGCTTAACCCTTTCCCCAATAGAAGCGACTTTTAGCGCATTTTATTTATTCCTCCGCTGAAGAAAATAGTTCCAAATTATACAGTCATGAATATAATTTATAAGAATTATTTTCAGTTTCCTTGCAGATTATAGCTTAAAGCAGGCTTAAAGTAAAGCAGAATGTGCATAAAGGCACATTCTGCTTTACTTTCAACCTGCTTTAAGTAGCCACCTATCTTCAAAACTAGAAATAGGTTATGAGGTAAAGGGTTAACAGAATAGCGGTTGAATGATGCAATTTTCAAATAAACCTAACAAACGAACATTTTTACCCTTAAGCTTCCGTGGTATCGTCTGCTTTGAAGATGTCGTCTGCAATGTTTTCTAAATTAAAATTTGTACATTTATATAAAAAAAGCAGCAACAACCAATCGCATTAAAAACGAGGGTCAGACCAGACGCTGCAGTACGCGGCGTTTGAACTGGATTTAATCTGCTTGATAATGTTTGCCAAGTCGCACTTTGTTTTATGAGGTTTAGCGCCAATTAATTCTGTGTCTTAGCAATATGATAACTGATTTTTGAAAACTCCACAAATTAATTTGATTGCGTGGCAGACGACTCTCCAGGAATGGACGCATTTTTGCCATGATAAAGATAAACTGTTTATCGCTCATATAAGGTTACTTCAATAAATATATACACATAATTATTAGGAAACTGTTTCTTTTATAACAAACACATTCGACGGAGTTATTATCATCTATATACAGAGAACACAGCACTTAAGTTCAGCAGGTTGCATGGTCTATTCCAAACCCATCCTACCGTCATAAAGATATATTTCCCAACCGTGTTTTATTCTCCCTTTCTCACAAAAACATCTTCATTGCAACACCGTTTTCTTGCTAATTCTAGTGCTGTAATTGGTAAGTGGAAATAAATTGATTTCCCTCGTGATTTCCTAGGTTAGATGTGCTCTTTCGGAGCCGTCTGGTGATCCTGGGGGTGTACTAAAGGTTGGAATCTGTGGCTGCCCGCATCTTTTACTGTCGCTTTCGATTTCATTGCGCCTGAAATACCTTGCATGCTTTTATGTTGCAATTTTCTCCTAATTTGGTTCCTACTGATTGATGGTGCCATGTCATAGAAATAAACTGTTTATTTCGCGGAAGTATTATTGATAAATATTTGGTATATATTTTATGTCTGTTATGTTATATTATAGTTAATTTCACACGAACCATATGCACCAACGAAACTAAACACAAACAATATGCAATAACATATTGATGATTACAGCGTTTAGGAATTAGTAACCTTAATTATAATAAAGTTGAAGACAATTTGGAGCCAGACAAGACATCGGATTACCCGGCTCATGATCAGGTTCTAATCCGTTTACTTTGGAAATAATAGTTTTAACAAAGACACGTATATTGAGAAAGAATAACGCCTTCCCCACTTTAAATGTTAACCCATTATCCCCTGAAACTTCCATTGGACAATTCCAGTTTGAAATAAAGGCTGGTTCATTTTAGACAAATAGGGTTGTTTTTTGTAATAAATTGCAAGTTGACAAACAGTGAAGTCCTTCATCAGAGGGCTCCTGCAGGAGCCCTCTGATCAGGGACTTCACTGTTTGCATAGGACAAGTGTATCAGTTCTTTAACATAACGATTTGTTTTCGCAGAGCTCCAGATAAGAGTCAGTAAACAAGTTAGAAAGAATGTTTTCTCCTTTTTGCTTTCTATAAACCCTATGTTGTGAATATCCGTTGGCATGATCGCAGCATAGGATTTGTTGTAGACATAATGATTTTAATTTCTCCCCTAATCTAAAGATCAAACTATTCATACACAAAAGGGAACACAAAATACAGGTATCAAACTTTCAAAACTGTATTGAATATCAAATTGAAAATGGACAGGTCCACCAATGAAAACACGATTTGGCCAAAACAATGACGCCAAAAATAAACACGCAAAAATTAGTTAAGGATAACGGGTTTTGTAAAGAAATATACATTCAAGGAAACAAACAATGAACTCGGTCAGGATTCGATTGGCAATGGTTTTTGTCAAGACCGATGTTCTGCCTATTGAGCTAGCCGGGTAATTGTTAAATGCCTGTGTATTGTATCCTATTTGCTTTGTATGTAATTGCTCTTCATACGAAGGTATTAAAAGTAGATAATAGCTACTGTCATTCTCTTCCATAATGAAGAGCACACGTATATGGATGAGGCAATGTGTTTAAACAAAGTAGGAATATGCGATTTAAAGTCAAATAAATACATCACAGAGATGTGCTTCATGTTTTATACTAACTAATATTTGGAGAGAATTGTGACTCAATCCTTTTGCTCTTACAGTTTTGCAAAATTTACGAATAGAAAAGACCGTGTTTGCCGTACTTACTCGATCAGTTTGACTAGAAAACCTTTCTACGAAAATGGATGGCAATCCTTGAGCGAGAGACGTGAATTTGAAAATGATTTTAAATCAACTCATTGAAGGCTACGATATATAGTACTAGTAGTTATAGATCATACATAACCGATTTGTTCCTATATACATTCTGTTCAATTATCAAGTTGGTATGATTCAAAAGTAGTACAGAAAATTTTAGAAATATTAGTGTTCAAAAAGTAATTTGAAATAACTTTGAATAATCGTTCAAAACATTATGCTTCTTTTTATTCTGTTGAAGTACATTGGAGATACGTTATTATTTCACAATAAAAGCATTTGTGCTAAATACAATCACATACAAAAAGTTTGGGGCCTGCTCAGATGCCGGGTATTCCGGCATCTGATCAGGCTCCAAACCGTTTGCTACTCAGAATTTCAGAAAGAAAGAAATCGTAAGAACTTGCAAATATGTTTCTACATTTCAATTTATTTTCTAAACTAGTTTCGTTTAAACTGGAAAGAATAACGGCTTCTCCACTGTAATAGATTTCTATCTTCTAATCCCGCGTGGATAATAAATAAGTATTAGAACTCTTTTAATAATGATTTATTTCATAATTATCATGTACATGATCCATATTGTGTAGGTTTGATCATGCAAAACATCCAACACTATTTCTAAACATGTGAAATTTACGAAAATAATTGGGTACATATAGTACTTATTCATTTTATAAGACAGTTCCATTCATTATGTTTTTTTTATTTAATACTGTTTAATAACCCAGCTTTTAATTATGAGATAAACTTTTGTAATATTTACTACAGTTCAACATTAAGCCATTACACCGTAAAGATATACACTTTTACGCCTCTATTTTATTCCTGCATTGAAGTAATAGAGCTCCAAAATATACAGTCATGAATAAGCACCATGATAAATATATTCTGTTTCTTAACGGATGATATCTTAACAAAGGTTGGAAGTAAAGCTGAATGCGCCTCAGTGCTCGTTCTGTTTTACTTTCAGCCTGGTTAAAGTGATCACCTCTCTTTAAAACTAGAAACACGCTATGGGATAAAGGCTTGAATTAAACAGGCTAACAGATTTGTATAACTATTCTTTGCTATAGCATTAGACATATTCAATACTAATACACTGTAATGATATTTTAATTTGATAACGTTCCGTTTAACTTCTAAATTTTAAAAGAAAAATTTGATTTCATTTATTTGTTGATCACCATTGATGTCGTTATATTTATACTCAACAAACCCTATACTTTAACCCATTACCACACAGCCCTTTTCTTAATTTGAAAACAGGTGACTATGGTATGTACTAGACTATAGAAAATATTTATTATTATACAAATTTATGACTCTATAAAGTGGAACTATTTTCCTTCGTGGAGGAATAAATTAAATGCGTAAACAGGCATAATTATGGGATAATTGGTTAATACAATTAACGTGTATTACAATTACGAGATCATTGTGAAATTACAATGTGGAGGAAAGACCGTATCTAATGAGATTACAGTGGAGAATACGTTATTAGAGAGGTTTCGATTTCTTACTTGTACGTGTACGTATAGCTTGCTTTTTATACCATCGTGACGTAAGCAGTGTTTGCGTATCTACCTTTTGATTTACAAGTTGAAAACGTGTGGGATAAAGTCTACACGTTCCAGTCAACTTGTAAGTTTACCATCGTTTTAATCCTATTATTTGTACAGCCGATGTAAAAGTTATTTGATAGAAAGTTGGAACAAACCTCTCTTATCATTTTGTGTGTATTAATTTTTTTGATTTGTTGAAATTAAAGGAGCTAAATATGGCTTAAGGTGACACGGTTACACGTTATAATCAACAGATCAAACAGTCGCTTCACAACGTTACAATACAGTGATCTGATCCTATCGAATGATATGAATAGGCCTTCCACGAGTACTAGAAGAATACAAATATACGAATCTTCATCTGACTGTCTGTCCCGTTTCTCTATTACTCTTTTTTCTTTCTTTCTTTCTTTCTTTCTTTCTGTCTGTCTTTCTTTCCTTCTTTCAGTCTTTCTCTCTCTCTGTCTGTATCTCCGGTTTTCTGATCTGCCTGTTTGTCCGTCCGTCAACCCACCGCTTTCCTGTCTCACTGTCTCTCTTCTCTGTCTGTCTGTCTTTGTCTATCTGTCTGTCTGTCTCTCGTCTTTCGATTCTCGTTTCTATCTCTCCGTTTGTGTCTGTCTGTTTAAATGCAAGTTTGTAAAACCGTCGGTCCGACCCTATCTCATTCCCCCTCGTCTCCCGTCCTTCTATTTCGTTTTCCGTCTCTCTCTCTCTCCTATATCGCTATCTCCGATTGTGTATATCTGTGAATCTGTCAATTTGTCTGTCCGTCGGCACGCGCGTTCCCGTCTCCTCCGCCTCTCTCTCTCCAGCGGCCTTCTTTCTTGATCTCTATCTCTTTCCCACTTTATCTCTCTCTCTCTTACCCACATTCTCTCTCTCTCTCTTTCCCACTTTCTCTCTCTCTGCACGTATGTCTTTCTGTCTCTGTCTCTGTCTCTTTCTCCTTTTGTCTTTGTCTCCCTTAACTTATGTCTATCTGTGTCTGTCTCTCTCTGGCTATGTCTCTGTTTGTCTCTGTCTCTGTTTCTCTGTCTCTCTGTGTCTGTCTCCCTCTGTTTCTGTCTCTGTCTGTCTCTGGCTATGTCTCTTATTGTCTCTGTTTGTCTTTGTCTCTGTTTCTCTATATCTTTCTTCTCTGTCTCTCTCTATCTCTCTCTGTCTTTTTCTGCCTCTCTCTATATCTTTGTCTCTCTCTCTGTCTCTCTATATCTATATATCTCTGTCTCTGTCTGTGTCTATATCTGTCTAGCTATGTCTCTGTCTCTGCCTCGCGTTTTCTCTGTCTCACTCTGTCTCTCTATGGCTCTTTCTGACTCTGTCTATGTCTCTCCCTTTCTCTCTTTGTCTCTCTCTGCATCTGTCTCTCTATGTATATATCTGTCTCTGTTTCTGTCTTTCTGCCTCTGTCTCTCTTTGTTTCTCTCTGTCTGTCTGTAAGTCTGTTTGTCTGCCTGTCTGTCTCTCTGTGTGTCTCTATCTGTCTCTCTCTGTCTCTGCATCTGTTTGTTTCTTTCTCTCTCTCTCTCTGTTTCTCTGTCTCTCTGTGTGTGTCTCTCTCACTGTTTCTGTCTGTGTCTGTCTCTGTCTATGTCTCTATTTATCTCTGTCTCTGTTTCTTTCTCTGTCTCTATCTCTCTTTCTCTCTATATCTTTCTCCCGCTGTGTCTGTCTCCCTCTGTTTCTGTCTCTGTCTATCTCTGGCTATGTCTCTTATTGTATCTGTCTCTATCTGTCTCTTCTCTGTCTCTCTCTATCTCCGTCCCTTTCTGCCTAATTCTTTATCTCTGTCCCCATCACTCTGTCTCTCTCTATCTATGTTTCTCTGTCTTCGTCTATCTCTGTCTCGCTTTGTCTCTGTCTGCCTCGCTTTGTCTCTATCTCAATTCTGTCTCTCTCTGACTCTGTCTGGCTCTGTTTATGTGTCTCTCTGTATTTGCCTCTGTCTCTCGCTGTCTCTCTCTCTGTCTATATCTGTCTCTATGCCTCTGTCTCTGTCTGTCTCTCTTTCTCTCTCTCAGCCTCTGTTTCTCTCTGTGTGTCTGTCTCTCTCTGTTTCTGTCTCTCTTTGTCTCTGTTTCTTAAAAAGGGAAATTTACTTGTGTATAGTGTAAACCGTTGAATAGATATAATATTATTGGGGTTGAAAATTATTTAATTTATTTACATAAATCGCTGGCGCGATTCATGTAGCTTGCCGATAATTTTCTGTCGTTCATTTCGTTTGAACGCCGAAATAAATCTGTTCATTTCTTAAATAATATATATATAATAATAATAATAATAATAATAATAATGTTAAGAAAGAAAACTATTTAAGCTCGGTCGGGAATCGAACCCGTGCGGAGAAGGCAAAACAATTTGTGTGTGTCCTTACCTGTGATTTTACCACTGGGCTACTCTTACCTGCCTGCTTTTTTTATCCGATTTGTACATGTATTTCATAAAACCATGGATATCACGTTCATGGTGGCCGTCCGGAAATATAGCTACTTGGAGATGGTATGAAATCTTTATGATTTGTATTTTTCTTGCAAAATAAAAAGAGACAATTCGAACAATTCGCTTTACTTTTCTTTATCCCAACAGAACCGTTTTCAATTCGAACAATTTGGTCTGTTCAAACTCTAAATACTGGACACTAACAGTAAATACCCCATAACTCTACAAACCACCCAATAACAATACCAACTACCGAACACTAAATTTAAATACCCTACGACGCTTCAACTTACCGATAACGACTCTAACTACTTACTGCTCTATTTATCTCTGTCTGTCCGTATCTTTGTCTTCATGTCTGTCTCTCTCTCCGTGTCTCACTTTGTCTCCCTCTGGTTTGATGTCTCTGTGTCTCTCTATGTTTTTTTGTCTCTCTGTCTCTCTCTGTCTCTCTGTATGTCTGTCAATGTATGTCCCTCTCTGCGCGTCTCTCTATTCTGTATCTTTATTTCTGTGTCTCTATCTGTCTCTGTCTATGACTCTCTGTCTGTCTCTCTCTCTACCTCTTTCTCTGTGGCTCTGGGTGTATGATTCTGTCTATTTATCTGTGTCTGCCTTTGTTTCTGTATGTATCTCTGTCTGTGTCTCTCTTTAACTCTCTCTGGTGTCTCTCTGTCTTTCTTTGGCTATCACATTGGCTCTGTCTGTCGTTTGGCTGTCTGTCTCTCTGTCTCTCTATGTGTTTCTCTATATCTCTGTCTCTCTGCCTCTGTCACACTGTCTGTCTCTAGCGCTGTCTGTCTGTCATTCTCCCTCTCTCTCTCTCCATCTCTCTCTCTCTCTGCCTCTATGTATATCTCTGTCTCTGTATGTCTGTCTGTCTCTCTATGTCTCTATATATCTCTGTCCGTCTCTCTGTCTGTCTGTATCTTTGTCTCTCTCTCTGTCTCTCTCTTTCTCAATCGCTCTCTTTCTCTCTCTCTCTGTTTCTTTCTCTGCCTGTCTCTGTATATGTCTCTGTTTGTCTCTGTCTCTGTCTCTATCTATCTCTGTCTTTGTCTCCCTCTACTTCTGTCTCTCCGTGTCTGTCTCTCTCTGTTTCTGTCTCTGTTTGTCTGTCTATGGCTATCTCTCTAATTGTCTCTGTTTGTCTCTGTCTCTGTCTCTCTATATCTCTCTTCTCTGTCTCTCTCTATCTCTGTCTCCCTCTGTTTCTGTCTGTTTGTTTGATTCTGACTATCTTTCTAATTGTCTCTGTTTGTCTCTGTCTCTCTATATCTCTGTCTCTGTCTCTCTCTGTCTCTTTCTATCTCTCTCTCTATTTCCCAGTTTCTCTGTCTCTCTGAGTCTCTCTCTCTCATTGTTTCTGTCTCTGTCTGTCTCTGTCTGTGTCTATGTCTCTACTTGTCTCTGTCTCTGTTTCTTTCTCTGTCTCTATCTCTCTTTGTCTGTTTCTCTCTATATCTATGTCTCTAAGTGTAGTGTCTGTCTCCCTGTGTTTCTGTCTCTGTCTATCTCTGGCTATGTCTCTTATTATATCTGTCTCTATCTCTCTATGTCTCTCTTCTCTGTTTCTCTCTGTCTCTTTCTGCCTAACTCTTTATCTCTGTCCCCCTCGCTCTGTCTCTCTCTATCTATGTTTCTATGTCTCTTTCTGTCTCTGTCTTCGTCTATCTCTGTCTCTCTTTGTCTCTGTCTGCCTCGCGTTGTCTCTTTCTCAATACGGTCTCTGTAACTCTCTGACTCTGTCTGTCTCTGTCTATGTGTCTCTCTGTATTTGTCTCTGTATCTTGCTGTCTCTCTCTGTCTCTCTGTCTCTCTGTCTATATCTGTCTATATATGACTCTGTATCTCTCTGTTCCTGTTTCTGTGTCTCTCTTTCTATCTCTCTCACTATCCCCATTTCTGTTCATGTCTGTCTGTCTGTCATTTGCTCTCTCTCTCTCTTTCATTTTGTTTCTGTCTCTGTCTCTCTCTCTGTCTCTGTATATGTCTCTGTTTGTCTCTGTCTCTTTCTCTATCTCCTTTTGTCTTTGTCTCCCTTCACTTCTGTCTCTCTGCGTCTGTCTCCCTCTGTTTCTGTCTCTTCTGTCTCTGGCTATGTCTCTTATTGTCTCTGTTTGTCTCTGTCTCTGTTTCTCCCAATCTCTCTTCTCTGTCTCTGTCTCCCTCTATTTCTGTCTCTTCTGTCTCTGGCTATGTCTCTTATTGTCTCTGTTTGTCTCTGTTTCTCTATATCTCTCTTCTCTGTCTCTGTCTGTCTCTGTCTTTTTCTGCCTCTCTCTCTTTCTTTGTCTCTCTCTCTCTCTCTGTCTCTCTATATCTATGTATCTCTGTCTCTCTCTCTCTCTGTCTCTGTCTGTGTATATATCTGTCTAGCTCTGTCTCTGCCTCGCGTTTTCTCTGTCTCACGCTGTCTTTGTCTCTCTATGTCTCTTTCTGACTCTGTCTGACTCTGTCTATGTCTCTCCCTGTCTCTCTTTGTCTCTCTCTGCATCTGTCTCTCTATGCCTATATCTCTCTCTGTTTCTGTCTTTCTGCCTCTGTCTCTCTCTGTCTCTCTGTGTCTGTCTGTATGTCTGTTTGTCTGCATGTCTGTCTCCCTCTCTCTGTCTCTCTCTGTCACGCTCTGTCTCTCTCTGCTTCTGCCTTTGTCTCTCTCTGTCTCTTTCTCACTCTCTCTCTCTGTCTCGCCGTGTGTCTCTTTCTCACTGTTTCTGTCTCTGTCTGTCTCTGTCTATATCTCTATTTGTCTCTGTCTCTGTTTCTTTTTCTGTCACTAAATCTCTTTGTCTCTTTCTCTCTACATCTATGTCTGTCTGTGTCTGTCTCCCTCTGTTTCTGTCTCTGTCTCTGTCTGTCTCTGGCTATGTCTCTTATTGTATCTGTCTCTATCTCTCTATCTCTCTCTTCTCTGTCTCTCTCTATCTCTGTATCTCTCTGTCTCTGTCTCTTTCTGCCTAACTCTTTATCTCTGTTCCCCTTACTCTGTCTCTCTCTAGCTATGTTTCTCTGTCTCTCTCTGTCTTCGTCTATCTCTGTCTCGCTCTGTCTCTGTCGGCCTCGCGTTGTCCCTGTCTCAATCCTGTCTCTGTCTCTCTCTGACTGTCTGTCTATGTCTATGTTTTTTCTCTGTATTTGCCCCTGTCTCTTGCTGTCTCTCTCTCTGTCTCTCTGTGTCTATATCTGTCTCTGTCTCTCTCTGCCTCTGTCTGTCTCTTTCTCTCACTATCCCCGTGTTTCTGTTCATGTCTGTCTCTATCTGTCTCTGTCTGTCTCTGTCTCTCTGTTGCTATATATGTCTAATTACTGCTTTATCTATCCATCTCTCTGTCTGTCTGTATCTTTGTCTTCATGTCTATCTTTCTCTGCGTGTCTCACTTTGTCACCCTCTGGTTCGATGTCTCTGTTTGTTTCTGTGTGTCGCTCTGTCTGTGTCTCTCTTTTTCTCTCTCTGGTGTGTCTCTCTCTTTCTTTTGCTATCACATTGGCTCTGTCTGTCTCTGTCACTGTTTGGCTGTCTGTCTCTCTGTCTCTCTATGTATTTCTCTGTATGTCTGTCTCTCTGTCTCTGTCTCTGTCTCTCTGTCTCTGTCACTCTGTCTGTCTCTAGCGCTGCCTGTCTGTCATTATGTCTCTCTGTCTTTGTCTCTATGTCTCTCTCTCTGTGTCTGCATGTATGTTTGTTTCTCTCTATGTCTCTCTCTGTCTCTTTATCTTTGTTTTTCTCTCTCTGTATTTCTATTTCTGTATCTCTGTTTCACGCTTTGTATGTCTCTGACTGTCGTACTATCTCTCTCTCGCTCTGTCTCTCTGTTTGTGTGTGTGTGTCTCTCTCCACTTTTCTGTCTATATATGTCTGTTTCTTTCCTAGTCAGCACACCAATATCGGATGGATATCTAAAATGATATCGATGCACATCGTTTTCTGGGTGGATTGATATTGTTGTCAGATTGATACTGGCCCGCCATTGAATATACAAAATGTATATTGAACCGATATTAAAACAGATATCAGATTGATATCAAACCGATGGAATGTCAGCTGATGATTTGATTGTCAAAGTTTTGTCATAAAAATACTGCTCAAATCCGCCGAATGACCCGATTGATATCAAAGCCCCCTGATCAAATACAGACATATAGCCAATGATCTGTCCAATGATCTGATTGATATAAATCCAATCATCAGCTGACATAATATCCATTTGATATCAGACTAATATCTATTTTGATATCAGTCCGATATCTTTTTGATTGTGGTCGGATCTCAATCCAATGTCGATATCAATCCAACAAGGAAACGATGTGCAAAACGACATCGGACTGATGTTATTTTTAGATATTGGGCCAATGTGGGCCATATCAGATGGATATCGGGCCGATATCTATACGATATGGGTGTGCTGACTGGGTGGTCTGTCCCTGTCTGTCTGTCCCTCTCTATGTCTGTTTGTCTGTCTTGTCTGTCTATATAACATTCTTTCACTCTATCTCTCTTTTCTCTCTCATTCTCTCTCTGACTGATTGTATGTATGTTTGCCTCCCTCCCTTCCTCCCTCTCTCTCTCTCTCGCTTGCTCTGTCTCGTCAGTCTCTCTATATATTTCTGTATCTCTGTCTCTCTTTGTCTCTCTTTGTGTTTTTCTCTCTCTCTCTATGTGTATCTCTATCTGTACTTCTTTCTCTCATAAATTTGAATACCGAAAACTAGAATTTTCACCAAAACTAACATTAACTACCGAAAACTAACTTTAAATACCCCAAACTAACATAATTTACCCAAATTAATTTTAATGACCCCAAACCAATTTTAAATACCCCAAACTAACATTATTTACCGAAAACTAACTTTCAATACCCAAAACTAACATAAATTACCCTAAATGAATATAAAAGACCCAAACCTAATGTTAAATACCCCAAACCAACATAAATTTCCGAAAACTAACTTTAAATACCCCACACTTATTTTAAAAACCCAAAACTAATTTTAAGGACCCAAAACTAATTTTAGAAACCCAAAACTAACATTATTTACCGAAAACTAACTTAAAATACCCAAAACTTTCTTTAAGGACCCAAAACTATTTTTAAATACCCAAAACTAACATTTATCACCGAAAACAAACTTTTTATACCCAAAACTAATTTAAAAAACACAAAACTTACTTTAAGGACCCAACACTTTTTTTAAATACCCAAAACTAACATTAATTACCGAAAACAAACTTTTTATGCCCAAAACTAATTTAAAAACACAAAACTTACTGTAAGGACCCCAAACCTAATTTTAATACCCAAAACGAACATTAATTACCGGAAAAGAATTAAAAGTCCCAAAACTAATTTAAATACCCAAAACTAACATTAATTACCTAAAAAGAATTTAAAAGACCCAAACTAATTTTAGATACCCAAAACTAACAAACTCACCGAAATCACCCAAACCAAATTTTCATTACCTCAAACCCACTTTAATTTCCAAAAACTAACTTTAAATACCCAAAACATATTTTAAAACCCCAAAACTAACTTAAAGGACCCAAAACTAATTTAAGAAACCCTAAACTAACATTATTTACCGAAAACTACCTTTAAATACCCAAAAATGATTTTAATACCCAAAACTATTTTTAAATACCCTAAACTTATATTAATTACCGAAAACAAACTTTAAATACCAAAAAATAATTTTAAATACCCCAAACTTACTTAAAGGACCCAAAACTAATTTAAATACCCAAAACTAACATTAATTACCGAAAAAGAATTTAAAAGACCCAAACTAATTTTAGATACCCAAAACTAACAAAACCACCGAAATGAATTTAAAAGACCCAAAACTAAAATAAGACACCAACAATTAATATAATTACCGAAAACTAATTTTAAATACGAAAATGTTACCTTAATTACCGAAAACTAATTTTAAATACCAAAATCTAGCCTTAATTACCGAAAACTAATTTTTAAAAACCCAAAAACTAATTTTAAATACCGAAAACTCATTTTAAATACCGAAAACTCATTTTAAATACCGAAAACTAACATTTATAACCGAAAACTGACATGAAATATCGAAAACTAACTGTTAAGACCGTACACTAACATAAATTACCGAAAACAAACTTTAAAGACCCAAACTAATTTAAAGGACTCAAAACTTATTTTAAATACCCAAAACTTATATTTATTACCGAAAACTTACTTTAAATATAAAAAACTAAACTTAATTACTGACAACTTTTTTTTAATCACGAAAACTAGCATTTAATACCGAAAACTAACATAAATTACCGAACATTAACTTTAAATACCAAAAAATGGCATAAATTACCGAAAATTATTTTAAAAGGCCTAAAACTAATTTTTAATACCCAAAACTAACTTAAATGACCGAAACTGACATGAAATACCTAAAACTAAATGTTAAGACCCTTAACTTACATTAATTACCTAAAACTTTTTTAAGTACCCAAAACTAATATTACTTACCGAAATCTAACTTTAAAATCCTAAAGCTAGAATTCAATACCGAAAATTAACATTTACTGCCGAAACTAACTTTGAATACCGGAAACTAGCATAAAATACCGAAAACTAACATAAAATACTGAAATCTTATTTTCAACACCCAAAACTAACAATTTACCAAAGACTTTCTATTTCTATTTTTTCACTTCTACGCCATCAAATCAATAGAGCCAGACTTATCGTGTCCATTCCATTATATATATTACCAATCGCTGACTTCAGATTTTGTAGCTTACTGCTTATTGCCCGTATAGACCATATACTTTTCTAACCAATGCTATATGCCCTTGCTTTCTTTTGTCTTGTCTTGTGTTGCGTAACTTTGTTTCTATGTCAGATGGCGATTAGTATATATGCGTTCTGTGTGTTATATTCTCTGCTGCATTTCTCTCTTATTAACACACCGTTCCCATGTAATAACGATACTATACCATCTTTACAGGCTCTATTCATGGCAGGGACGAGTTCTAAACACTTGACAGCGGCAAATCAATTAGTATCTTAGTTCGCACCAAATGAATGCCAGATAGTGGTTTTAATTGGGGATTGAATACACCGCAAACCAGTCCAAGTGCCTGTCAACCGAGATATTGTCACGTTGGATATGTTAGTGACGCTAGTTGAAGAATATGATATTGATGTAAAAATTATCCCAGATTATCGGCTCAGATCCGCTCGCAGAAGTTCCTTTCCATTAACCATTTGTATGCTAGTAGTGACTTTACTAGAAATTGCAAACAGTTTGGATCAAGATCAGACGCCGCGAAACGCGGCGTCTGATCTCGATCCAGACTGTTTGGCGTTTGCATTAAGGTTGCTTTACGCTAAAAATGCTTTAAAATTTAATTTTGCATACATCTGCAGATGACAGCAATGAAGCAGACAAGATTGTAGCAGACGAAGTGTTAAAACCTGCCATTTTGTTTCTACTGTTGATAATGTCGCTGATAATATGGCCATTAATACTTTCATCATCAAATTTGTCGTGCGGTTTTTACCCCTTCACCGCCTTATTGTCGTCTGCTTCAATATTTTTTGTCCGCAATATCGTTTTAAAAGTTATTTTAACCCTTTCATGAACAAATTAGTCGCCAGATGTTTACCCCTGAACGCTTTATTGTCGTCTGCTTCAGTATTGTTGTCACGCAAGACACGTTTCAAAGTTAGATTTAAGGTTATAAATATCGATAAGAGTGTCAAACAGTTTGGGTCCTGATCAGTTGCCGCGTTACGCGGCGTCTTATCTGGACCCACACTGTTTGCAAACGTGCTTTATGGCGTCACTGAGAGTGAAAGGGTTAAGGCTGAATGGCTTAAGCAATTTCGATACGACTGATTTTTGCAGTCTGATCTGGATCAAATGTTTTTGAAAAGACGACTTTAGTCGCTCACGGCGTTGAAAGGGTTAACACTTTCACCGTCACAGACACGTCTGACCCTGACCCAAAATGTTTGGCGTTTGAAATACGTTTCAACGATTCTTTTACCAAACTGAATTAAGTCTAAATTTAAAATATAAATGTGTGCAAATGACACTATTATAAGCAGGCGACATATAGGTGGCGAAATTGATAACGTAATTGGCATGCAACGAACATCGGAGTGATTGACATACTTTTTGTGAATTGTAAATTGAGAGCGTCATTTTAACACATGTCAAGGTAATGTTACTATTTTAATGTTAGATATCGAGCATGTTATATATTCGGAATTGTTCAACTTGTTGCCAAGGACACGGGTTGCTGTGCAACTAGGACAGAATCAAGTTATGTACGAATCTTATACGAAGACACATGAAGACGCCTGGTTCCAAATATTTTAAAACCTCTAGCAAAATCGCGATTGATGGTTTTACATTTTAGAGCCCGATCAGACGCCGAACAACTTCTTGACTCACCTGGATCCAAAGTATTAACAACTTCGCCCACAATGATTTTGCCATATTCGATTAAACATATAGAAATGCAAACATAATTCGTTACTGACTTCAACTTTACAATTTCTCGTCATTCAACAATCAGTAAACACTATGTGATAATATTTATCACATTATAATAATAATGTGGACATTTGTGCATTTTGTAACTTCAATGTAAACATAATATGGAAGCCTACATGTATTTGCTTTTTAATGTCTTCACGTTATCCGAATAAACTTTCAAATGCAGAAAATGCGCGACTAGAACGCAAGAAACAGAAAATTAACGTATCTAACGGAGGAAGGACTTCTATATTTAAACATGCATGACAGGGAATTGTGTATATTTTTATACTTTGCGACAGTTTATCATGGTCTAGTCTGTTTGCTATGGAATGTTAAGTAGACGCTAAACATGACTGGCTTAGAGCCTGCTATGTACAGCAGATTCTTAACTATTAGTCACACTTTAGGTTTTGTAACGGAATCATTAATTCGGTGATTCAAACCAGACTTGTTGAAACCATCCTCTTGGGAATTAAGCTAATGTTTTCTCACAGTCCGCCCACTACCGAGTTTTCAAAATTATTGTGAGCCCCTCAAATTAATAGTAAATTGCTCTCATGGGAGTAATTTTAAATTATTAATGTATGTCGTTCACAAAAGTAGATACATGTACAAGTATCAGTAAACAGTGAATACCCCGATGATACATGTACACCGTATTTTGTGGCGTCTCGTCAAGTCTGCATTGTTTGCTATTTCATATGCTATATGGACAAACAGTGCAGTGTTTTAGATCACCCCTTGTGTCTAAAATAAATAATTTCAGCTAGCACATAAGACGAGTTCATTTTGATATCAAGGTACATGTATAAGTAGGTTAGACATGTGATAACTGTTGAAGATGACAAATTTGCAGACGACAAAGTTTGCAGATGCTATTTACATAGTGAGTAGCAGAAGGTTAACACATTCTCTGCTATGACGTCATGAAATTTTAACAATTGTCGTCTGCTTTTAATTTTCAAATTTAATTTTAGGTATTTAGACTTAATACATATTGAAATGAGTATCAAACAGTTTTCATGCTGATTAGACGCCGCGTTACACGGAGTCTAATCAGCATGAAAACTGTTTGCCCTGTTTGTACTCGGGGTAAAGCAGTGAAGGGTAAAGGAGTTCGGTCATCAAAGGTTATTCAGTAGCTTGAGAAAGTGACAGTCATTACATTTCTTTCCATGGAAATCAAGACCGGAATCAATAAATACTTAAAGCTTTTCATGTCGACAGATTGATTGCATGTCGTATTATACAATGATTAATTGACCAACCAGCAGGAATGTTCTTATAAGTTGCGTACAATAATAGTAGAAGACGTTATTCTTCTCCGTTTAAACGAAACCAAACAAAACGCATTGTGTACTACAGGTATAATGTATAAAATGGCAATTCATTGAACATTATTTATTATTATTATTTTTTATTAGTATACCAGATTTATATAGCGCTCTTTTTACACAGGGGTTGTGCGTTCAAACGCGCTTCATATGAAATTACAGTACATAAATGTACCTACACAGCGAGAAAAGACAAAATAACTACAATTAGATCTAAAATAAACATGAATAAAAATGATGGCAAATACATTTAATATGAATGGTCAACAGTTTAGAGCCAGATCAGACGCGGGTATTTGACTCCAAACTGTTTGAAATGGACATATAGGTTTTTGAAATCAATGTATTTATGAAGAAAGCGTATCGTCATCTCCACTGTACAAGTATTAAGTGCCCAATCTAAACAATGACCGAATGGGAACAGGTGGTTGTTCAATACTGCATTAAACAATGCAAGATGCTTTTTTGAGTCTATTCTGCCTTAAGTACAGTGACGGTTTAGAGGGGTTTTAACCCATAGCTTGTTTCTAGTATGGAATATAGCTGATCACTTAAGCAGGTTGCAAGTAAAGCAGAATGCGCCTTAAAGCGTATTCTGCTTTACTTTCAATCTGCTTTAAGCTATCATCTGCTAGAATATAGAAAATGTTTCTGATGATACATATTTATTAATGTATTTTCTTCAGTGAAGGTTTAATTCAAAGGCGTAAAAAGCATATTTATGGTGTAATGTGTTAGAATAAAGAAGGGTTGGAAACGGTTTAGAGAGAATTCCGGTAGTTTAGGGTTCCGGTTTAAAGAGCTTTTACTGTAGTCACTTATCTTCAGAGATCACCATGCTTTTTTTACAACGTGATCGCATAATACAACATCAAGACTTACTGTATGAAGATCTATAGTAGTATAATCTTTATTTAAGTCTCTTCATGGTTAAACAGTTTAAAACATCATCATATACCTATATATACATGAACCATGCTATTCATTATTGAATTACAAGAGACTATGGTATTTTTTCGTGAAAACAATTGAATTAACAAATCACAGATAAGTTCATATGTGAGCATTTTATGCCAAATACTTACACGTATTTTGTCCATTGGCTTGATCTATGCGCGAATTGGCCCCATGATCACCGCCATGACGTCATCTGCTTTGAACAATTGTCGTTTGGTTTAATTTAATTATTTCTAATTTAAGTAAATTAACTACAGTAATATCGTTATGAGTGTCAAACAGTTTTGGATCTTGATCAGACGCCGCGTTATGCGACACCTGATCAGGATTCAAACTGTTTGCATACATGTATAACAATTGTACTTGGGGTAAGGCAGTGAAGTGTTTAATATTCAGTAGCAATGTGTTCTTTCATGACAACACTGTTGGTTTTTTGACAGTCATGCGACACCGGGCCCGTGCGCTGAAAGACTACACCGGAATTTGTCGACATGAAACTTGAAATGGAATATAATTGATGACGAGTTCGCGTTCACACCGACCCATCTTGCAATGGTTTTAAAGGATAATGTGCTTCTTTTAAAATCAACGACGCCGAACATATGTTTAAAATGTTAGAATCAGGGATTGGATTTCAGCAACTCGTAAAATCAATGTTATTTCATATGCAAAGTTTCATCCGGGTCTTTTACCAAACGTATCTTACCAACCTATATATACCTGGACACTGCAGTGAACTCTTTCTTTGTGCTTACTGGAATATTTCATTGTAGGTAGTCAAGGGTGATTTGAAGACATAGCAGTAATATATAAATTGGATAATTTTATAATTCAATTTTACGGCGTCTTATCAGGGTCTACATTGTTTGCTTATATCTATACTTGCGCTAACATTCTGGATCCAAACTGTTTGACACTAGAATCAATATTATAGTTAAATCGTCTCAATTTTACATTAAAACACATTTTTTTTCAAAAACAGGCGAGAATAACGTCGAAATGGTATCAGCAGACGACAAAGTGGCGAGAAAAAGGATTAATGTTTAAACTTGATTCATACAACTGTTCCCTTAACCCCATTCATTGCCTTACCCCGAGTACGATGGCTATTTGCAAACAGTTTTGGTCCTGATCAGACGCCGCGTGAAGCGGCGTCTGATCATGATCCAAACTGTTTGACACTCAATTATATATTTTTGAGTCGAAAGACTTAAAATTTAACTTAAAGAATTAGAAGCAGACGACAATTGTTTAAAATCGATGACGTCATGAGAGTCAAGGGGTGAACTAGAACGACTGTCACCAACGTGTGGTTTTTGAGAAAGCTAAACGACTGTTTGAACATTAACTCGTTTGCCTCTCGTACTTCCAGTGGTTCACCCATTACCTCATAAATTCCCCTTTTTACGCCTTTAATTTATTCCTCCACTGAAGAAAGTATTTCAAATTTATACAGCCATGAATATATATCATAAGAAATATTTTCTATATTCTAGCAGATGGTACATGTAGCTTAAAGCAGGCTGAAAGTATAGCAGAATGCGCCTTAACCCTTTACTCCATAGCCTGTTTCTAGTTTTGAACACATGTGACCACTTAAAGCAGGTTGAACGTAAAGCTTAAGGCGCATTCTGCTTTACGTTCAACCTGCATTAAGCTACCATCTGCTAGTATATAGAAAATATTTCTTTTCAAACATGTTCATTTCTGTATAAAGTGGAACTATAAATTGGATGAATAAATTGAATGTGCTAAAAGGCTATTCTATGGAGGAAAGGGTTACGGCGCATTCTGCTTTACTTTCAACCTGCTTTCAAAACTAGAATCAGTCTATGGGGTAATTGGATAATGAGAAGACGTCATGTTTTCCCGTTTTATCGAAACAGAAGGCAGTGCAACAGAATGTAGAAAATGACAGGGGTTTAAAAGTTCCGGCGAATACATACCTGAGTGCCTGATCAGACACCGAGTCGCTCTCTCTCTTTCTCTATATCTCTTCTCTCTCTCTCCCTCTTTCTCTCTCTTCTCTCTCTCCCTCTATATCTGTATGTCTGTCTCGCTCCGTTTCTGTCCCCGTCTCTATATGTATGTCTTTCTCAACACATTTCTGACACGATGTCAAAAAACAAGGACACGGCCGTTTTTATCTAATTGTCCTTTTATTATGGAAATTAAGTTATCAGCTATGTATAAATGCTTTTCATGGACAGGATGTTGTCAATTAATCGTTTGAATTTCCACTTAATTCTGTCATTCATTAATGAAGAGTGTCACTACACCTTTTTATCCGCGATTGCTAAAACGGAGACACGCCCTATTACCCCGAGTATACAGTAACCCCTTCTCCAATCACGACCACTGAAAAGTAGTCTTACTGATGGTTAACCCTTTCCCCAATAGAAGCGCCTTTTAGCGACTATGATTTATTCATCCGCTGAAGAAAATAGTTCCAATTTAATCAGTAATGAATATGTATTTTAGAAAAATATTTTCTATATTATAGTACATGATAGCTTAAAGCAGACAGAAAGTAAAGCAGAATGCGCCCTAAGGCGCATTCTGCTTTACTGTCAACCTGCTTTAAGTAGTCACCTATCTTAAGTACTAGAAATAGGCTACCAGGTAAAGGGTTAAGAGAGGTATTCTTGCTTTAAGCAGTCTCATTCCCAAAACACCGATTCAATCTCATTTAGTTTATGATTGAAGGGTTTTAATGTAATGTATAAAATATTAACAACAGACCATGTATTTAACGGTCATTAAAAAGAAGAATTAACATCGCATTACAGACTTAAAGAAAGTTTATATCTTAAAGAACGGTAAAAAGTAATACACGATAATGTTTGAGAACATTTTGCATTATTTTTGTCGTGCATTAAGAAGCCATATCGTTCGAAATGCCTCTTAACACTGTCTCAGCCTGTTCCATTGATTGGTCGCTTAGCATAGGATTTATCTATACAGTTGAGTTAATCAATCATTTTTAATCAACATAAGTTTAACAATTACAAGTGACATCGCGAACCCACTATAAAGCTAATCAGTGTATAAAGGCCGTACAATGGAATATAAATAAATATGCATGGTTTAAATAACATTTCAAACAATTAATGTTAAAGCAATTGTCCCAATGCGCATATGCTTGTGAAATATAAGAGAGCAATTACTCAGAATATAAATCTTACATTTCAAAGTGGAGCCATAGAAAATTTAACGCATTGCAGTGGTATAAGTGATAGTCTTTCCCAATACACGCTTTCATGCTTAAAAACTTCTTGTCTATTGCAAACAGTTTGGAGACAGATCAAACGCCGTGTAAACCATCGTCTGACCTGACTCCAAAGTCTTTTCTAATGGATGACACTGTTTTTTGGTCAAACTGCCGTTTTTTTCTACATTTTATTATATTGTTTTTTGTTGTTCATTGTGTTAAAACGAGAAATACATTTTTTTGCCTGTGTACCTCTATCACATTAGTACAACTTCTTCTTATGACAATGTGCCTCGTTAAAGATCGAGGAAATTTTTATTCTGTGAGAAATGTTTAATGAACAGTAAAATCCTGCTGCTATGTCCATATAAGAAAATGATTTGCTTTGCCGTGGTTGAGGTATGCTGCTGCTAGAAAACGAAACAGACAACTTTAAATACACAAACTAATAGGAGAAGAACCAAATAAGCTTTTGGATTCGTTCTTATCCTATTGTATATCCATATATTATTTTTGCATTTACATGTACATGTATACGTTTGAACGTGGAAACGAGAGACATGGATCTTAAATATCTTAAATAGCACACTATACACGTGCCTTGCTTCTTCGTTTTCATTTCAAAGTAGTACAGTGGAGAATGTGTTATTCTTTCCCAATAAACGCGTTTACGCTAAAACTATTATTTGCAGTGCAAACAGTTTGGAGCCAGATCAGACGCCGGGTAACCCGGCGTCTGATCAGGCTCCAAACTGTTTGCCTCCAAGATAAACATGAATTATCAGAATTGTCCAAAACTTGTACTTTTCTACGTTTTAGTGCTTTGCTTTTGCGTACGTTTGCGTTTAAACGGGAAAGAATAACAGATTCTCCACTGTACCAAGGACAAGGTCAGAGAAAATAAAATATTCGTCAGAAGCGCATAAAACAGCCTTCATCTTCTGCACACTGTCGTCTGCAAAAGTTGTCCTCCGTGTAACAATTATCAAAAACAATATTCAGGAATTGTCTTTCAGAAATTATCATGTGAGTGTCAAACAATTTCGATCTAGATGATACGCTGAGTTTCTCTGCGACTCATCTAGATCAAAACTGTTTGCAACGTTTTCAAAGTTTTCCCGCGTCGTGCAGAAGGGTACACCCTTTAAACTTTAAATGGAATATCTCTGTTCAAAACACAATGTATGTTAAATGAAATAGATTTGCCGTTCTCTGTATTTGCAACTATACAACTAAACCCGGGTGCCAAACAGTTCAGATCTAGATCAGACGTCCAGTTACATGGCGTCTGATCTGCGTCAAATCTGACTGCAAGATTGTCTAGAAATCGTTTTCTCCGCATTTAAATAGCTAATTAATGATTTACTTGCGTTTGTAACTTGACAATTTTAGAGGGTAATGTGTTTCTTGAAAACCATTGGACGCCAAATTCATTTCTAGTTTTGTTTTTCATTTTTTCAAGATCGGGTTGAATTTCAATACCATTTTGTTCGCAAAGCTTTCAGATTTGAATTTTAAATTTGTGGAAAGAATGCATTAATACATGTATATACATTTTCAAGTTGAATTTAATGTTTTGCGCTGAAATACACTCGCGATCGAAATGATTAGTCATTTTCATTCATGATTGTCCCTGTGAAATACAATTTTATTTTCTGATAAATTGTTGTTTATAAAGAGTTCTTATATAAACTTATATCAATTTATATATTGCTTTATTCTGTATGTGGTACCAGGTTACAATTTCTCCACCCCCCCCCCCCCCAAAAAAAAACCCAAACAAAAAACAAAACAACAAAACCAAACAAACAACAACAACATCCCAACAACAAACAAACAAAACGCGATTAAGCTTAAATTTTATGTCAATTGCAAGCAGTTTTTAACTTGGCGTCTGACCAGGCTTTAAATTGTTGGACGGCACGTGAAAACAATATCACAACATTTAAAACTACCTGTAATTTTTTTCAGTTTCTTGCCAGTGTATAGTTTCGTTTAAAACGGAGAAACCTGACTGCACGCGTATGAAAACTTAATGTAATTGCATTACATACCTTAAATCCGCATTGTGTTTTTGGGAAACCTGTATAAAACGGTTGATTGGGATTCCATTAGAACTACGTGATTCTTTCACAAAAAGCGGCTTTATCTAAGAAATTCGCTTTTTAATTTTTTTTTTAATTTATGGATATAAGTTCCATTTAATTTGACCTTGTGAACGGAAAGAAGGACAACTCTGTAAATACAGGGCTCCAGATAAGGGGAGGATTTCGAAAACTAAACTCTTTATTTCTGCTTTTAAACCCAATGGTGTCATATTCATTAGAATTGCCTCGAAGAGACGGTTTAATCAGTAGTAACACCATAGCATTCGGTGCTGAAATGAGTGAGAAAATGTTGGATTTGTTCAGTTTATTCCGCTTATCTGGAGCGCTGAAATGAAGAAGTTAACCCTTATTCTGCTGCTAAGACGTCTGCTTTGACATGGTCGTTTGCAATATTTGTTGAGTTTAGAGTTTTGATTAAACAAACCTTAAGACGAATGTCAAACAGTTTGGATCCAGATGAGACGCCGCGTTACGCGGTGTCTGTTCTAGAGTCAAACAGTTTGTAAACTCCGTAACGGTGCGACCAGTTGACACATGGTTAAACTATGAGATACGGTCACAGCGTGTAAATAATAAATCACGGGGGGTGAGCGTGTACAATAAAGATTAAAGATTCAAACATTTGATTAAGTAACGTAAACATTAACATGTTTCTTGTTACATGATACAATGGATTGTTAATATAGTATACATGACAATTTCCTTGCATAGACTCTGTTGTCCATCTTATCCATATCTGGATATAAAATACCAATATAACTCGGAATTCTTTTTATTACCTGAGGTTGGACGTATCCGAACCACATACAATCAAAAGTTTGTACAGTATTACCCCTCAACAGCAACCGTCATTTTCGGATGGTATATAATCTCAGAATCACATGACTTCCCACTGGGAAACAAAAGCAACGCAGGAAGTTCCTACAGGAGCCCTCTGTATTACTTTCGTACAACAGTGAACCGCCACCTATTCCACTACGCTAGTGTTGCCTGGTCGCTCAAGAGGGACAATAAAATAATATGAAAAGATACTGTAAGGCATGAAACCTAATACTCTAATATGTAAACAACAACGGAATTGCATTTCTTTTACAGTAATAACCCCTTCACAGCGACCTATCTGAAGGATGAACTTAGGTATTTCAGACACCCGTGACTGTCCGCTGCAAGACACAAGCAATCCAGAATACTCATATATACTGGAGCCCTCTGCATTACACTTGTCCTATACTAGAATTATGTGCTATTTAGAAAAGCATGTGGATGGTCACTGCAAGACAAACGTAGCAAAGAAAGTTCGTACATGAGCTCGCTGGCCTAAGCTCGTCCAACAGTATACCTCTACCAGGCTCTAATGAGATATGGGTTCATTGCCGCTCAAGGGGGATAACACTGTAATATGATAGGATATTGTTTGCATAAAACTTAGTGCACTTAATCAGGAACAGAAATATAGTTGTTATACTGTAGTACTACCCCTCAACAGCGACCCATTAAGCATGGTGAATAGTGATCTTAGAAACAAGTGGGTGTCCAATGCAAGACAAGGGTAATACAAAAAGATCCTACAGGAGCTTTCTGCAATACTCTCATCATGCAGTAAACGACGATCTTCCTCGATTAAGGTATGCTTTAGTGTCGCTTGAGAGGAATAATACCGTATTACTGTTATGATAATATAATACATGAGACATAGTGCTCTTCAACACAACTGAAATATAAATTGTATACAGTGATACTCCTCAACAGCGACTCCAGCGACCTGTGTTAGGAGTTTGAAAACCCACAGCAGCTTGTGCAAGACAAGAGCAATACAGAACGTTCCAACCGGAAATTTCTGCACTACTTTCGTCCTCCAGTACACCGCCGCCTAATTCAAAAGATGCAAGGGTTTTGAGTCGCTCGAGAGGAATAACACTGTAGTTTTAATAATAACATGGAACGTAATGCTAACTCATTGCTCTTAAACAAGAACAGAAATATAGATATTGTACAGTACTACCCCTCAACAGCGACTGCCATTCAGGGAATAGTTTATGCTCTTAAACAAGAACTTAAGTAAAAATGTAATACAGTACTACCCCTCAACAGCGACCCGTCTTTCCTGGTAAGTTGTGGACTTCACAAACGCGAGTTACCACTGCAGGTGGAGAGAAACACAGAAAGTTCCTACAGGAGCTTTCTGCATGACTCTCAACCTACAGTGTGTCGCTACCTGTCTCAAATGAGGCAGGGATTCAAAGCCGCTCAAGGGGGATAACTCTGTATTTACATAAGATACATAACGATGTGAAACGCAATTCTCATAACTAAGAACTGGATGAATACTGATGTCCGATTGAAGTACAGTATTACCCCTCAACAGCGACCATAGTCGCTCAAGAGGAATAACACCGTAATATACGGATTAAACGTAAATATGCACAGATGAAAGTTGTTTCACATTTCAGTGGGTTTTTATAAACTGCACAATGGCACTAATGATAAAGATTAGTTTCTATTGATGAGAGTTTGACGTATGCCAAAAGCCTCATAGACATATTTACATAGATTCTTTAGGGTAGAAAACTGCTTATTGTTCATTAAGTCGAGGAATTTAAATACGCTTGGCCTACTTACATAGAATGGTTTGATGTACTTATTACGTATATCGCTATATGCAGTACAGACTAGGGTAAAGTGGTACTCATCTTCTATATCACCTGAATTACAAATGACGCAATATCTTTCATTTCGTTCTATTCTGTTATTACCGTATCTGCCTGTCTCAACTCTTAACTGATGAGATGAAAGCCTTAACTTTGAAAATGGAACTCGGAATTTTGCAGATATTTTGTCTAGATATGGCTCAAATTCGAAAGACGTTTTAAAATGTTTATAAAAATATAAAGACGAACTAGTATCTATGGTTGTGTACCATGATTGTGTAAACTGATCTATTAACCTTTGTTTGAACACAGCACAGAATATTTTTAAGTCAACAATGTCTGGGTTATGCCAGACATAGGAGAAGCCTGTGCTATTTAGCAATGCTTTGACTTTTGACGCCCAGTTAGTTTTACCTATTTCAACATCAGCTAATAAAGCCTGGTATAAACAATTAACAATTCTATTATCACTAGACAGGGTTTTAATCCAGTATCTAATTATACGCGTATATCTATGTATGTACAAAGGATATCTGCCTAATTCTCCATAAACTGACATATTACTAGTGGATTGTTTAACTCGCAAAAGGTATTTACAAAATTTAAGATGCACCCGTTCTAATTCCTTATTCTTACTAAACCCCCAGACCTCACAACTATAGTTCAATATCGAAGAAACAAAAGAATCAAACAACTCACATTGGATACTAGGTTTTACAGAGTATTTTCTAATATTAACAAGAAGTGAATTTAGAGCTCGTACCCCCTTACCGGCTAGTGTTTCTTGATTCAGTTGAAAGGTGCCTGTATAATGAAATACAACTCCAAGGTAGTTAAAATTGTCTACAACTTCTAATGGAACGTTGTTAAATAACCATTTCTCATTTTCTTTTACAGGTCCCCTTTTTCTAAAAACCATAATTTTACTTTTGTCTGTGTTAACCTCTATAATCCCCATAGAGTACAATATTCCTGAAGGAGGTCCAAATTCTTCTGAAATCTAAGACAGAATAAAATACGGAGGATCTTGCTGAAAATGACTGTTTCAGCCTTGTCCGCTCTCTAACTCAACCACTTATTTTTGGATCTTCACCAAACTTGCTATAAATGTTTATTAGTATAGAATCAACTCAAGTTCGATAACTAGCAAAGTCGCATGAGGCATGTCTGAGTTATTGCCCTTGAATAATTAAAAAAAATGACTGTTTCGGCCTTTTCCGCTCTCTAACTCAACCACTTATTTTTGGATCTTCACCAAACTTGCTATAAATGTTTATGAGTATAGAATCTAGCTCAAATTCGATAACTAGCAAAGTCGCATGAGGCATGTCGTGAAGATCCAATTAAAATCGTTTGAGTCAGAAAGCCGACAACTCTGAAGTATGCAATTTATAATCATTCAAGGGCAATAACTCCAACATGCCTTGTGAGATTTAAGTAGTTAACATGATTGACCTAGATTTTATTTTAATAAACATTTTCAACAAGTTTGGTGAATATCCGATAAAAACTGTATGTGTAAGGGAGCAAACAATTCTAAAACATTTATTTTTTATACTTAAATGGCAAAAACTCAGACATACCTTTTGCGATTTTAGTAGTATTCAAACCGAACCTTGATTTTATATAAATAACCATTTTCAGCAAGTTTGGTGAAAATCAATAAAAAAGTATTTCTGTTAGAGAGCAAAAAATGCTGAAACAGTAATTTTTTAATACTGAAATGGCAAAAACTCAGACATGTCACATGCAATTTTAGCAGTAATCTAAAAAGGCCAAAAACCGTCATTTTTAATACATAAAGGGAAAAAACTCAAATATGTCACATGCGATTTTAGTAATAATCAAACTAGACCTAAATTTTATATAAATAAACATTTTCAGCAAGTTTGGTGAATATCCGATAAAAACTGTGTGTGTTAGAGTGCAAAAATGACTGAAACAGTAATTTTTTATTCATAAACAGGCAATAACTCAAATGTACCTTATACGACTTTAGAAGTATTCAAACTAAACATATTGATTTTACATTAATAAACAATTTCAGCAAGTTTTGTGAAGATCAAATAAAAAGTATTTATGTTAGAGGGCAAAACGTGCGGAAACTGTCATTTTAAATACTTAAAAGGCAAAAACTCAGACATGCCACATGCGATTTTAGTAGTAATCAATATGGACCTAGATGTTATATTAATAAACATGTTGAGCAAGTTTGGTAAATATCCGATAAAAACTGGTTTTGTTAGAGTGCAAAACATGTGCTGAAACTTTCATGTTTTAATACTTAGAGGGCAATAACTCCGACATACCTTATGCGATTTTAATAGTAATCAAACTAAACCTTGATTTTATATTAATAAATAGTTTACGCAAGTTTGGTGAAGATCTAATAAAAGTCTTTGTGTAGGAGAGCAAAAAATCCTGAAACAATCATTTCTTAATACATAAAGGGCAAAAAATCAGGACAAATTCTTATTCAATTTTACTAGTAATCAATCTGGACCTAGATGTTATATTAATAAACATTTTGAGCAAGTTTGGTAAAGATCCGATAAAAACTGGTTGTTTTAGAGAGCAAAAATGTGCTGAAACAGCCATTTTTTAATACTTAGAGGGCAATAACTTCGACAGATCTTATGCGATTTTAGTAGTAATTAAACTAAACCTTAATTTTATATTAATAAATTGTTTACGCAAGTTTGGTGAAGATCGAATAAAAGTCTTTGTTAAGAGAGCAAACAAATTCTGAAACAGTCATTTTTTAAAACATAAAGGGCAAAAAATCAGGGCAAATTATTAGGCGATTTTAGTAGTAATTAAAATGGACATAGATGTTATATTAATAAACATTTGATGCAAGTTTTGTGAAGATCCGAAAAAAACTCTTTATATTAGAGAGCAAAAAATGCTGAAACAGTAATTTTTTAATAATTAAAGGGCAATTACTCCGGCATGCCTTATGCGATTTTAATAGTAATCAAACTAAACCTTGATTTCATATAAATAACAATTTTTCAGCACGTTTGGTGAAGATCCAATTAACTCATTGAGCCCTAGTGACGCATATATGCGTCTTTACCAAATGTGTAACTGTGAAGAGTACGCTTGTCCTATGCAAACAGTGAAGTCCCTGATCAGAGGGCTCCTGCAGGAACCCTCTGATCAGGGACTTCACTGTTTGGCAAATTTGCAATTTATTACAAAAAACAACCCTAGATAGTCTAAAATGGACCAGTCTTTATTGCAAACTGGAATTTTCCATTAGAAGTTCCAGGGGATAATGAGTTAAAGACTTTTATGTTAGAGATCAAAAAGTGCTGAAACAGTCATTTTTTAATACTAGACGGGCAAAACTCAGACATGCCTCGTGCGATTTTAGTACTAATCTTACTGGACCTATATTTTATATTGATAAACATTTTCAGCAAGTGTAGTGAAGATCCGATAAAAAGGTTTGTGTTAGAGAGCGGATAAGGCTGTAACAGCCCCCCCCTTTTTTTTTCTTTTTTTTTTTTTAATTATAAATAATTCAAGGGTAATAACTCCAACATGCCTAATACAATTTGAGTAGTTATCGAACTTGGCCTACATTTTATACCAATACACATTTTCAGAAAGTTTGTGGAAATCGGATAAACAATATTCGAAGTAGAGATCGGGCAAAAATGTGACACAGTCTGACTGACTAACGGAGGGAGGGACGGGCAGGGGGACGAACAGGCGTTTACTGTAGGACCACACGATGGGCCTAAAATGCGCATATATACTTATTCTCGCTGCTGTCGGTTTACCACCGTTGTGACGAAATGTGACTCATTTTATAGCAATATCGTAGATACGCTCGCCCCCTGTGAAGTTGATCCCAGCTGTACCACGTAACACTAATCCGTGTGGTAATGTTTATGTTAGATGTTCTACTTTCGGGTTGTTATGTTTTAAATCGCCTTTTTTGGTGATTTAGGTCTGTCTTCAACATTTGGCCCATAAGAATGTTCAAGAATTATTATTAACTGTTATTGTATTTCGGACATTTAAGAAAGGTCTGAACACACAATGGGACTTTAATCACTGCGTTATGGACTGACAATTAATGCAATAAGATCGGACATGGCATTGAAAAAATATATATTTGGATTGAATGGGACTCGAACCTACAACCTTTAGATTTCTAGTCAATCACTCTACCAACTGAGCCATTGAAGAAGACATTTATGTTTATCAACCTTTCCTGTATGTAAATTTTCTAATATAAGCACGTGCGGAAGAAGTCTATATCGTCGAGACGCATTTCCGCTCGCACGCAAGAACACTGTATAACAAAAAGGCCTTAAAGAGGAAACGTCTTCTCCACAGCAACTTTATAGGAAGATTGAAAACAAAACACCTTTAACAAATTGAACCTTATTGGCGTGCGTACTTGCCCTTTATAAATAGGGTACCTGTAAAAGAACACCTGGCCTATAAATAATGACGCGTGTACTCGCCCTTTATTAATAGGGTACCTGTAAAAGTGCACTTGTCCTATAAATATTGACGCGTGTACTCGCCCTTTATTAATAGGGTACCTGTAAAAGTACACTTCTCCTATAAATATTGACGTGTGAACTCGCCCTTTATTAATAGGGTACCTGTAAAAGTACACCTGGCCTATAAATATTTACGCGTGTACTCACCCTTTATTAATAGGGTGCATGTAAAAGTACACCTGGCCTATAAATATTTACGCGTGTACTCGCCCTTTATTAATTTGGTACCTGTAAAAGTACCTTGGTCTATAAATATTCACGCATGTACTCACCCTTTATTAATAGGGCACCTGTAAATGTACACCTGGCCTATAAATAGTGACGCGTGTACTCGCCCTTTATTAATAGGGTATATGTAAAAGTACAATTGTCCTATAAATATTGACGCGTGAACTCGCCCTTTATTAATAGGGTACCTGTAAAAGTACACCTGGTCTATAAATAGTGACGCTTGTACTCGCCCTTTATTAATAGGGTACCTGTAAAAGTACACCTGGCCTATTAATATTTACGCGTGTATTTGCCCTTTATGAATAGGGTACCTGTAAAAGTACACCTGGCCTATAAATAGTGACGCGTGTATTCGCCCTTTATTAATAGGGTACCTGTAAAAGTACACTTGTCCTATAAATAGTGACGCGTTTACTCGCCCTTTATTAATAGGCTGTAAAAGTACACATGGTCTATAAATAGTTACGCGTGTACTCGCCCTTTATTAATAGGGTACCTGTAAAAGTACACTTGTCCTATAAATATTGATGCGTGAAATCGCCCTTTATTAATAGGGTACCTGTAAAAGTACACCTGGCCTATAAATAGTGACGCGTGTATTCGCCCTTTATTAATAGGGTACCTGTAAAAGTACACATGTCCTATAAATAGTGACGCGTTTACTCGCCCTTTATTAATAGGGTACCTGTAAAAGTACACATGGTCTATAAATAGTTACGCGTGTACTCGCCCTTTATTAATAGGGTACCTGTAAATGTACACCTGGCCTATAAATAGTGACCTGTGTACTCGCCCTTTATTAATAGGGTACCTGTAAAAGTACACTTGTCCTATAAATAGTGACCCGGGTACTCGCCCTTTATTAATAGGGTACCTGTAAAAGTACACCTGGTTTATAAATAGTAACGCGTGTACTCGCCCTTTATTAATAGGATACCTGTAAAAGTACACATGACCTATAAATAGTGATGCGTGTACTCGCCCTTTATTAATAGGGTACCTGTAAAAGTACACCTGGTCTATAAATATTGACGCGTGTATTCGCCCTTTATTAATAGGATACCTGTAAAAGTACACCTGGCCTATACATTTTGACGCGTGTACTCGCCCTTTATTAATTTGGTACCCGTAAAAGTACACTTGTCCTGTATAAAATGTTGACTAGATCAGGGGCTCATTAAAGAGCTATCTGAAAACTGTAAACAATTTTATTACGAGATCTGAACGAACGGTCAGATGGTAAAAATGGTGACGATCTGGGTACACATGTATATGGATAGATTAGATCTCTGCTCAATGTGTTATTCTTTATCATTAACCGTGTTCATGCAAAACACATGTATGTCCAAACAGTTTGGAATCAGATCAGACGCCGGGTAACAACACTCTTCACCCACTGAACCCTATTGACGCATGTACTCGCTTAAGTCAAACATACACGTATTTCAACGTTAAATCGTGGCTAAAACACGTTTATACATGTACATGTATCTATAAAAATGCACGTTTATATTGACATATCGAGTTCGAGATATCTAAGCTCAATTGTACCTCTCTAAACGGAACGTTTTACTGATGCAGTTGAACTGTATGGGATAAACGAACAAATCTTTAGTCCACTGAACACTAGTGACGTGTAAACTTGCCCTTTATAAATAGGTACCTGTAAAAAGTACACTTGTCCTGTATATTCAGTGAATACCAAGATCAGAGGACTCCTATAAAAGATCTGATAAAAGCCTCTTGTATCACGAGATCTGAAATATCGGCTAGATGTTAAAACTGGTGACGTCCTTGATACACATGTATATTGATAGATTAAATCACATGCAGTGACTAGTGGTTAGCTAAGGAGTCGATCAACCACCGGGTAACAACACTTTTAAATGTATAGGAAAACAAACGAATATTTAGTCTATTGAACTATTTGCTCACGGCGTTATTCTTTCCCATTACACGCGTTAATGCTAAAATCTTTTAAGTCCAAACAGTTTGGAGGCAGATCAGACACCGGGTAACACCACTTTTAACTGTGTAAGAAAACCAACTAATATTTAGTACATTGAACTATCTGCTCACAGCGTTATTCTTTCCCATTAAACGCGTTAATACTAAAATCTTTTAAGTCCAAACAGTTTGGAGATATATCAGATGCCGGGTAACACCACTTTTAACTGTGTAAGAAAACCAACTACAGCGTTCCCTCTCTACAACGACACCCAATGGGAGACACAAAATATGTTCGTTGTTCGGAGGGAGTCGTTACAGGGAGGGACTTTGGCTTACATTTGCAAACAGCTTGAATCCAGATCAGACGCCGCGTAACGCGGCGTCTGATCTGGATTCAAGCTGTTTGTCACTCGAAATTAAGTGTTTTACTCTGAAATGGTCAAATATGTAACTTTTAGAAAAACAGCAGACGACAATTTTAAGCAGACGATATTGCAGCAATAAAAGCGTTAGACATAATTGTCCAGTTTGGGGAACAGCGGCAAGAGTCGTTGTAAGGAGGGATTCGTTGTTGGGAGGGCCGCTATAGAGAGGGAGCGCTGTAATATTTAGTACACTGAACTATCTGCTCACAGCGTTATTCTTTCCCATTAAACGCGTTAATGCTAAAATTATTTAAGTCCAAACAGTTTGGAAACAGATCAGACGCCGGGTAACAACACTTTTAACCTATTGAACCTTATTGACTCATGTACTCTCTTAAATCAAACGCAAACGTATTTCAACGTTGAATAGTGGTTAAAGACATGTTTTATACTTTGAAATAAGGATAATTTCAACATAAACGAGTTATAAATATCGGAATTCAATTTCGCCTTTCTACACCAAACGTTTTACTGATGGAGTTGACCTGTATAGGAATAACGAAAACATAATATACATGTACATGTTTTATGTATTCTATTGACCGCCAGTGATTCGTACACTTGCCCTCTATATATAGGGTACCTGAAAAAAGTACTTTTGTTCAGTATAATCAGTGAAGACCCAGATCAGAGGACTCTAAAACGCGCTATCTGATAAATGTCACATGTATCACGAGATCTGATAGATCGGTCAAATGTTAAAAAGGATGACGGCCATGGTACACGTATGATATTATATGGAGAGATTAGATCACATGCAGTGACTATCTGACTATCTGATGAGTATGTACAATTCAAGAGTTACAAACATACAGTGGAGAAGACGTTATTCTTTCACAATAAACGCTCAAACCTATATGTCAATTTTAAACAGTCTGGAGCCTGATCAGACGGGCGTCTGATCAGGCTCCAGAATGTTTTTCACTCAGATTAACATCAGTTGTCAACATTTTCAAAGAGTTGTTATTTTCGGTTATTTTCACCATTTTATTTGCACTGTATTTGTGTTAAGTTTCGACCAAACAGGTAAAGAATAATGTATTCTCCCACTGTACGTACGAATACACGTGTTTTAGTTTGGTCTTTAGAGAATCCATACACAAGTGAAAACTTACACCAACAACCGGTTGAAAAACAATAATTTATCAACTACTAGTATTATGATAAAGGAGATGATAAAGTGAATAGGGAGAACAATGGCTGAACAGTTAAAGCAGCCAGATACTCTAAGTAGGTCTCTCATAGCTGGTTCTGATGTGACATTCGACCATGTTTGCCAACCCTGCAATGGAGACGACAAAACTCTTGAAGCTGTTGGATTTTGTGTTGACTGTTCAGAGTTTCTGTGTGATGACTGTTTCAAATATCACAAAAAGCCGACGCCGATGCGACACCATAAACTCGTGGACATCGAGACTGCCAAGAATGACACATCCCTTTCAGGCTGTTTAGATATTTGCACAGAAAAGTGTTCTCAGCATACAGGAAAGACTATTGAATACTTCTGCAAGGACCATGACTGTCTTGGATGTGGGGTATGCATTACAATGGACCACAGGAACTGTAAAGGGGTCCAGTATATTCCTAAAATTGCCAAGGATGCAAGCAAAGGTGAAGAGTGTTCTAGCTTTACGCGACAGCTCGACATGGTGTTGTCAAAAACCAAAGCTCTGGCTGACACATTTCTAGGCAATAAACTTAAATCTCAAGACACCTTTGATAAAGCACTAGATCATGTAAACCAAGTGAGAAAGGATATGAATAAAGTTCTTGAAAGATTGGAGAAAGAAATAAAGGAAGAGGCGGCAAAGATAAAGATAAAAGACATGCAAAAAATGGAAAAAAATCTTGAATCTTGCAGCGAACTAGAGAAGAAAACTCAAAAGCTTACATTAGATATGCAGTCCATGCTAAAGACAGAACAGTACTGTAACTTGTTTGTTGCCATGAAATCAAACGCAACTGAAATGCGGTCAATAATAAAATCATTTGAAGACATTTCGAGTGATACTGCTGTCAGTGATTACAAGTTTCAGCCAGGTGAACAACTAGCAAACTTTCTAAACCATGCTGGCAGCTTTGGTACACTCTGTAAAACAGATGGGATTAAGACCAAGGCTACAAAGATTGGGGAGATCAATGTGGGCATGAATAGTATGAACAATAGTAGTTCTACATGTACAATAACGGGATTAGTCATGCTCACGCGTGGGAGACTAGTGGCTGCTGACTGCGAAAACAAGAACGTGAAGTTAATTGACGTTCACCAGGCTAAAGTTATATCAGAGATCAAGTTATCATGTCACCCATGTGATATAACAATCAATGAGGAGACTCGTGAAATAGCTGTCGCACAAGGAGGACAGTGTGAGATTGTCCTCCTCAGGATCAGAGACGACAGGCTGTATGAAGACAAGAAGATCAAGACAACTAGTCGGTGCTATGGTATAGCCTATATCAAGGACAAGTTTGTAGTCAGCCTTACAAAACCAGAGAGGCTAGAGATAATAGATAGACAGGGAAATGTGCTGCAGTCTATTGTAAAGGACGAGAATGGAGAGAGGCTCTTTAGTAATGTTTTGTCAGTTACTGTCTGCCAGGATACAAACTGTCCTTGTTTGGCAGTATTCATGGAGTCTATAGAGACAGTGATTTGAAAGGACCACGCTCTGTAGCTGTTGATAAGGGAGGAGCAGTATATGTATGTGGTCAAGATTCTTCCAGCATTCATCAGGTTACCCGCGACTGTAAGAAGATCCGCGTTCTCCTTACAAACAGGGATGGGCTTGATAGACCCTGGTCGCTGTGTTATGATGGGAACATTGACCGTCTGTACGTTGGTCAGGTGAAAAATACCAACATTTTGATTTATCAGCTGTCATAGACGAATGACCAACTTTAACCCTTCCTTTGACTATTCACGACAAGTCGTTCTCAAGCATTTGATTTGTCAGATTTGAGCCTAGGCTCAACTCTGACAATCTTATATTTGAGAATGTTCTCAAACTCAACTCAAACTCTTTAAAACCTTGGCCCAATATCGGTCAGTGTAAAGAGTTTACTTTTTGATCAAACGCGAAACTCGATGTCTTATCAGAGTCCAAAGGAATGAGTTTTTTATTGGTTTGTGTTTATATACAGTTGAGTCCCAATAGATACTCCTTTTCACGCCTAAAATTGATTCCTACTATAAAGAAAATACTTCCACTTAATTTCGGACATTAAAAAAAGGTCTGAAAACAGAATGGGACTTTAGCCCTTTCACTGCCGTAATGACGTCATAACCAGTCTTACCCCCGGCGAAATATTATCTTCTGAAATATGACGTCCGTTTTGTTTTCTAAAATTAAGCGGTTTAGGCATTGTGACCTAAGACAATATTGAAATGAGTGTCAAATCATGATTAACTTTTGCAAACAATTTAGACCGTGATGAGACTCCTGGTAACTAGGTGTCTCTTCAGGATTCAAACTGTTTGACATTGTTGACCTACTTTGAACAGAAACTTTTGAAACATTTTATTTTAGAACAGCAGCAGATGACAGATGTTGTTGACGGAAAACTTATTCAGCACTTTACTATTTCGCTGCCAAGTTTTATTGTCTGCTTAAACCCTATTGTCGCTAAAATATCGTCTGTATTGGAAGTGTCGTCTGCAATATTTTTAAAGTCAGTATAAGGGCTGTTTCTTTGACTCAGTTTTCAAATAAGTCTTGTCCATTTTTACTGTATCAGGTAATATGTGTATTGCAAAATGACAAACGGTACAAATTCTGATCAAAGGATCCCTCTGATCTTGGTCAATACACTGTTTGTATATGGCAAATGTATTCTTCACGGGTACACTATTTGTAAAGGACTCAGTGAGTTAAGGATTACAACCATCTAATCTCTTTGCATAGTTTTTATGCTCCTATGTCGACTTGGCTAATTTAAAACAGATATATTCACATAACTACTGTTTATTATACCCTTTTACTCAATTTACACGGACTGATAGTTCTTCAGAAGCCATCTAATGGTCTGTAATACAATTTCATTGTCTTTAAATCCTTCAACACTAAGTAACTCTTGTTGCTTATTCTGTACCCCTGTGGGTCTTTAAGTTACAAAAACACGAACCAGTCTAATTTGAATTCTGGGTAGTTTAAAAAATACTGTTTTAAATTAGCAAACAGTGTAGACCCAGATCAGAGGCTCCTATATATCTACACTGTTTGCAAATGTAATGAGTATATTTCAAACAGGTCCATGGTGTTGAAAGACTTAATTATCATTTCCGTCGAAAGGAAACTGACTAATAGAAAAATATAGGCCTGGTATTTTAGAATTCACCACGCTCTAGTTATTTAAAATAGATTGTTGGGACTTTGATCTCTTGTCAACGATATTCATTCATTTAATCTTTAAAACGTTCAAAAATGTAACATACCTGTCTTACCTGAGGTTTTTGTTTGGTTGACATATAAAAAATTACTTGTCTGTTTCCAGAAAAAAAGATTAATGTGACATACTATTAGTTATGAGTTCTGACCTGGGTTTACACTGTTTGCATATGTCATGTTTACTTTTAACAGACACATTAATTGTAAAGTACGTGTATAAAGGTTATGATACTGTTGTCATGTTCTAGGAGATAGTCTTTTATAATTCAAATTATGAATGTTCATGTACTAATTGTATATGTTATATGATGTGAATTCTTTGTTTGTAAATAAATGAGCCTTAAATAAGCAAATAATAATAATAGTATAGCGCCCAATAGGTTAAACTATTATTTGAGGTTTACTGAACCGATAGGAACTTGTATATTACGAGTATCTTTCTTACCATAAACTTTCATTTACTTGCAGTGAATACATGTACCTTTAATCTTTCCCATTAAATGCATTTCGTGTTAAAACAATTATTTTCAATGCAAACAGCTTGGAGCCAGATCAGACGCCGGGTAACCCGGCGTCTGATCTGGCTCCAAACTGTTTGCCACCGGAAAGATTTGCATTTTCTACAATTTATTGTATTTCGTATACCTCTAGTTTCTTTTACATAAGTTGCTCGGGTCTTTTTTTTTTTTACAGTATTAGAGTATTTCAGCTATTCTATATACATGTATTAATTAGCTTCTTTTGATTTATTATGACTTTACAAGAACAGACATTTTAATTTAACAAATTGCACAAAGTGCTTTGTTGAAGGAAATATAATTTTAGCCAAAAAGAATTTCATCGTTCCAAAAATAACTTATTTCTTATTGTTCCGTTACCTTTCACGAACTACCAATCTAGTACTTATATAGGTTAAAACTTTTTGGGGTTTTCTATACCGTCGTACTTGTGTTATGTGGCCACTGTAATAGAGAGGTTTTACTATATACAGTAGAACTTAGATATCTCGAACTCGCATTATTCGAATTATCCGATTTGTCGACACATGAATTGCACGTTTTAACTTTGAATATGGGCATGTTCGACCTAACCGAGTTCGAGATATCAAAGTTCAACTGTAGTTCGTGTTAAGAGAATTGTCTCCTTAAAATAAGCTTTCTTTACTGTACATGGAATTTTAAAAGTTTTTTTCCCTGTTGGTGTGGAAATAAAATCTGAAAAATAGTATGTATTCGGAGATGATATGTTACCCGTCATCTTAGCCAGATACAAATTTTGTGCAAAAGAACCAATTGTGTGCAAAAGAACCAATATACACTATTAGCAAATTAAAATATTGGTTGCCACCTGTGTGTACATGTATGTATACGTTTTACGCTTTGAAGACTAGTGGTAGCTTAAATCAAGTTGAAAGGCGCACTCTTCTTTACTTTCAGCCCTGCTTTAAGCTATCACTTGCTAGTATATAGAACATTTGTTTTGTTCACCCCTTCCTTTTAAATTGGACGTTCAAAATGATGCTACACGTAACTAATAGTATGCTTTACATTATAAGTTCAATTGTTCTCTTGACATTTGGTGCCAATATAAACTGTATCAAAATGCTTCCATTTATCGCATTAAGATTTGAAAGGAATGCTGATACATTCAATTAATCAAAGCCTTAATTAAATTGTCTCCTCTAAATAATGATTGAGTAACTAATTCTAGGCATTCAGCGTACAGTTTATCTGATTTTAGCAGAATAAGAATTCTTTAATACCATGGAAAAGATATATTGATCACTAGGATTTAATAATCAGCAACTAAACGATCTCTAAGAAAGAAATTAGTTTCCTATAGTTAACACTGCCAAGGGTAATTGCCTTAATTGTGTTTTGTGGTGCGGCATAGATGCCTGTATAAGGTCGTTCTTGGGAAACAAAATGCTAAGCGCATATCATTTATCTAATTGTTCAATTAGAATGAGAATGGAATATATAGGTATTAAAATCTCTACAGAATGATTCCTTCTATCTTGAAATCTTATCAGCATATGCCAGTTCTGTTGTCATGTGATATTTTCATATATACTCGTAGTTGTCATACGGTTGGTTCAAATTAACAATTCACTTCCAATCGTCACTTTACTAAGAGTTACAAACAGTTTTGAACCTGATCAAATGACGCGTATCGCGGCGTTCGATCAGGATCAAAACTGTTTGACTATTGTATTTAGATTTCTTCAACTAAAGTGACATTAATATCAAATTGTGATGCAGGTGGTATTTTAGGTGGATTAATGCATATAACTAAGTCACCCATAAAACATTTACTGGATAATTCCAATTTCCAATTAGCCTTGTCTATTTTTCACAATTTAGGGTTGGTTCTAACAATATATTCTAACAATTTATTCTGACAACATATTGCAAAATTACAAACAGTGCAAACACTGATCAGAGGGTTCCTTTAGGAGCCCTCTGATCAGGGCATTCATTGTTTCACTTTGCATAGGACAAGTGTATTCTTCAGTGGTATGCTGTTTGTTAATGACGACAATACTCTTCGCTAGGGTTGATTGTGTTAAGATATTTGTTAACTGCTGATTTAGATCAAATGGTCAACGCATGCTCTTATTGTTGTTGTATTTACATACACTTCTTTGTCTTCCAAAAGGAGTCCTATTGGTAAACCAGTATATTGTATATCTGCAAATTGCAATGAACTTTCCATATGATTTCTCTGGAAGATTTAACAATGATTCACTATTAAGTAAGATTAAAAAAGAAATTTGGCTGAAGAAATACCGATACGATTGTCAAACTGTTTGGAACTTAACTGTTTGAAAAGCCGACTTTATTCGCATATGACGTTGGTTTTTTAATGCAATCACGCCATGTCATATATCATACCGCCAGTCATAACACATTGGACCTTGTCCATTTTCCAACCCTTCATTTGCGTCGCGACTTAAATGAATTGGGAACCCTTATCTTGCTTAATACGACTTGACCGGAAAAGTCAAAACAGTTTGAATCCAGATCAGGCGCCGAGTATCTCGGCGTCTGATCTGAATCAAACCTGTTTGACGTTCATAGAAACCTTTCATGAGTAATGCAGATACATAAACTTGAAATTTAACATGTTGCAGATAACAATTTGGAAAACAGACACTATTATAGTTGGTTACGGTCTAATCAGATATAGTGTCATGACCCGACGAATGCAATTATGCCTTATGATAGCAAGTACAGTCAGGCCTCGATATCTGGAACTCGCTAAACTCAAATTTCCCATATTTCAAAATAATAAATGTCATTATTTCGAACTCACTGAAGTCGGACATACCCGTATTTCAAAGTTAAAACGTGGCTAAGCCACGTTTTAACTTTGAAATACGAGTATGTTTGCTATACGCGAGTTTGTGATATAGAGGATCGTCTGTATGCTGTATGGTAGCAGATGTGCATATGCCGCCTAATAATATTGTCTGATTTTTCCAATAACCACAGAATGAGTCTGAAGAAGACAGACTATCTATAAGAGGACCGTGTTATATATGGACACTCAACCAACAACAATATATCATAAACACATCTTTTTCTACGGTCAAACACCATAATTATCTTGACTTAAAAACTATTTTTTTTGAAAACATTTTTTATTTAGTATATATCTACTACATAAAATATCTAAAAAAAGAAAGGGCTGTACATGTAAGTCACAATATGGTGTTAAATCGTATAAAAATATGTATTTATGACGTTGTTGCTGTTGTTGAGACATAGCATGCGACGGACACTTTTGCACTCAACATGCTAAATTGGTATTTCCGGAATATGTCTCCAAATAATATTTTTGAGTTCAAAAAGGGATTGTGTGACAAATTTCCTGTCATCATACTTGAATTGTTAGTGCTGTGATATCAACCCCTTCATTGTCGTGATGTCGTCTGCTTAACCCTTTACCCCATAGAAGCGACTTTTAGCGACTCTGATTTATTCCTCCGCTGAAGAAAATAGTTCCAATTTAATCAGTCATGAATATATATTATAGGGAAAATTTTCAATATATTCTAGCACAGGATAGCTTAAAGCAGGCTGAAAGTAAAGCAGAATGCGCCTTAAGCGCATTCTGCTTTACTTTCAACCTGCTTTAAGTAGTAACCTATTTTCAATTCTAGAAATAGGCTATCAGGTAAAGGGTTAAAATTGTGGTCTGCTTGTATTTTTAAAATTAAGAATTTAGGCTAATTGACTAGATAAACATCGATGTAAGTGCTAAACGGTTTGGATCCTGGTCAGACACCGAGTCTCTCTGATCAGGATCAAAACTGTTTGCAAAATTGCAGATGACAATGGGTAAGGCAGTCAATGTATTGAATTACAAGATTAACCCCTTCACTGCCTTAAACATGTACCAGTACAATGTTATTTGAAAACAGTTTGGATTCTGACCAGACGCCGCGTAACGCGGCGTCTGGTCAGGATCCAAACTGTTTGACACTCATTTCAGTATTTCTTAAGTAAACTACCTTTAATTCAAATTTAAGAAATAAAAGCAGACGGTAATTGTTTGGTATTGATGACGTCATGGCAGTGAAGGAGTAAATGGCAATTTATGACAGCTATCGAAAGGGTGTGCTTGGTTTGATGGATATAGTGTAGTCAGAAGGCTGTCTGTGACAGATGCTGATAAGTTCAATGCTGTCATCAGTGAGATAGGGAAAAACATACATGACATTTAGGATAGTTCATAAACGAAAACCATTTTGTTTACGCTCACATTTGTGTTTACTTACCCCCTTGGACATTCAAATGAACAACGCCTGTTTCTATGTAGTGACTATTATTAGTGTAGTCCATTTATGACTATTTATTGTTGGTTTAATAATGCATATCAAAATTACAAACACTACAGATCCCGATTAGACGACTCTTTCAGGAAAAAAACTTGAGTTTAACTGCTCTTAAAATATAAAATCAATTCAAACATTAAGCAGAAATGTACTGCACGTAACAAAAGACGCTTTGAAATGGTTTCTGCCATGTTTTTCTTCTTATTTATTTAGAGATTTTGACCTAAGAAAAGCAAGACATTCGACAGCAGACAAGATTTTTTTTTCATTTCGAAATTGTATTCTTGCTATCTACGCATGCTTTTATATTTTCAATTATCGAAAACAGTACATGGCTTTAATAAATCAATTATTCACTGCCAATTGCAACGGGAAATGATAACGTGTTCTCCACTATACAAGTTTTTTGCAGCGTGCACGGTTCCATGTTCACCCGGCAGGATTTGATGTACCCAACCAGGGGCGTAGCTTGGGCAAAATGAAAGTGTAGGCATACCTTTTCTAGGGGGGTCCGGGGGCATGCTCCCCCGGGGAAATTTTGAGTTCTACAACACTGGAGACGCATTTAACGAGGTTCTGGGGAGACATTTATACGAAAAATTAATGAGATGAAAAGCTTAAAAACCGGACAATTTTATTTTATTGCAAAGGAATATGTCTGCATATATTTTCTTGAGAAAAAAGAAAACAAAATAAAACAACCCCCACCCACCCACCCACGTCAATCAGTATATAATAGGGTCTTCCCACCGACTTTTTTAGAGATCTACAACACTGGAAACGCATTTAAGGAGGGTCTAGGGAGACATTTATATGAAGAAGTAATGAAATGAAAAGCTAAAAATAACAAACAATTGTAATTTTTTGCAAAAGAATATGTCTGCATTATTTTCTTGAAAAAACCCAACAACAACCCAACGTCAATTAGTAGCCTATACCATAGGGACTTATACCGTAATTTTTCGCTACTTGAAATTATTTGGACGTAACTTTCTTTTCGGGACAAGTTGATCACGAGGGGATTGGGTGGTTCCTAAATGGCATTTGGCTTGTTCTGAGGACGTTTTGTGCGTCCAAGACAGGTGAAATTCTGCTATAAATCTATGTAAAAAGTCGCCTGAGAATAACATTAAATTGTCTGTTCCATGTTAATATAATGTAATTGTTGACAGGTTGTCTTCCATTAATCTCTAAGTTGGACTCTAAAACCATCCTATTCCTATTTTATTGCACTTTTTTTTACTCGGGCATAATATCAAGAGGTGAAACATCGGTGACGTCGGTAATGAACATGCATGCCAACGGGGTGACTAGACCAGTTAATAAGTGTACTCTTTCTTACTAGGGGGGTCCGGGGGTATGCGCCCCCGGGAATTTTTTATTCCTAGATAGTCTCTAGATGCGTTCTGATGTCTTTCCCGCGTTTGATAATGGAAAAATACTAACATGAATCTATGTAAAATTTATTGGGGTTCACCCCTAACCCCCCTTAGATTTCAATTTTATTTCTTTTTCTGCATTTTTAGCCTTTTTTATTTTTTGGACTTCTGAAAAAAAAGTGTAGGCACGTGCCTACTGGCCTAATAGGAAGCTACGCCAATGCCAACATTGTTGTTCACGACAATCTCCTCCAGGGGATTTCTGCATTACTTTTGTCATTTCTCATTAAGCAGTCACCTGGTTTTAAACACCACTATTCTTATGTACTACTGTGTCATTTTAGAAAGAGAACACTGTTAAACAAAACAAAACTTTGGCGACAAAACATACGCGTTTTATGTACCCCGGCAAAACAAGACAAAAATGTATTCCACCAAGACCAAAATAAATCCCATGCGCTTAAAAAACCCCAACAGAAATATAGTATTATGTACCATCGGAACATGATCATTTTCTTTGCAATATGACACATATACAAAATATAAACAAAATAAGTCATGGCATTCAAATGGCACAGGATCGGGTTCACCGAAAATATAAAACGCAGTTTAAGGATCTTCGTCTTCTATCAAAATAATTGCTCCATCCGGTTTATGATATTTTATCCAACAAAGTACTTTTATTAGGTACGGGGAAAAAGTAACACGAATAGTGGCGGAGTATCAACATCGGCTACATTTATACGAGAGATCGTTTGATTTATGACATAAATGGCATATCTTTATTGATAGGACCGTCATAAATGGTTTATATTGAATGCTTTGTATGGCTTTCTTTTGGCATTTGATTAGGTTTGAGTTTTCATACACATGGGACTCGTTGTAATGTTGTTGGTACTAATGCCTGCTCAGATAAATGTTGCTTCATATCATAATGTAAGTGGTGTCTGGGGAGTTTAGATGGGATTTTCGATGCAGAAAACTGTCTGGTATAAGCATCATGTTGGAAATAAATGCGGAATAAAAACCTATGCGAAAAGATTATACATTGTATTTGGGAAATTTTCCAAATTATGTTTGGAGACCGAACATTTGCCATGACTCACTGTTTCCCCAAAATCTGTTAATGTCAATTGAATCAGGATTACTCCAGATAGTCTGACACAATAGAGATATTAGGCGGAAGAAGTAACAATAAAGATGGAAGTTTATCCTTTACATGCCAATAGCGCCTTAACCCTTCATTTTCTTAAACTTCAAATTGACAATTCCGGTCTCCATTTTGACTATGAAGGTTGTTTTCTTCTCAATATATCGCAATATGACAAAAAGTGCAGAACATGACCAGAATGTTCACTTTGAACTATTTTACCGCCATTTGCGACGTACGTCGACTTTGCAAACAGTTTCAATTCAAACGCCATGTGTGAAACTTTGTTAATAATAATTATATTTGAGCCGTGTCATGAGAAAACCTGCCTAATTGCATTTCAAACATTGTAGATCAAGGCCAGTAGCCGCGTACACACTGTTTGACACCCACATGCATCAAACGCATTTTCTGCAGCGTAATATATACGGTATTAGGCAGTTTAGACCAAACTCAAATACAGAATCTAAGATGACAACGGTGCTTGGTCTGTACGATGTTGCAATGCAATAAGGCAGGTTTTGTCATGGCACGGCTCATTTCTTAAAATATATCTTTAAAGCTTCAATAATAATAATACATGTTTTACAAGCCTTGAAGACGACTACAGCATATGAAACAAAAGGACAAACAACACAACACACGCATGTTGTCTGATCTGGTTCCCAACTGTTTGCAAAGAGGACATATGGATTTTAGCATATAGTTGCGAAATCTTCTTTCAGCATAGAAATAACATTCTATGACTGTTATAGTGGATAAAAGGGTATTCTTTCCCAATATAAGCATATTTTTCCTATTTCAGCTCCATAATGTTTGCTAGTCATATTAAAACTATAATTTAACAATTTCAAAAACTACCAGTTTACTGCATCTCGTTTAAGTTTAAACGTAAAATTATTAACCGAATAAAGCCTTCCCCACTGTAACACCATATAATATACAACGTTATTTCATAACACCATGTAATATACAACGTTATTTCATTCGCTGTGATATAGCTGAGTAACCCGTGGCATTCTCAGCGTAGACTTTCGTGTTTTAAAAAAACACCCTCAGTGGCTGTTACTTCTACGGTATGATTAATTGCTAGGTTAATGGAGTCATTAAGATTAGGAGAGTTTTACAAGAGATCAGGCATTCTGTCAATATTACATTAAAAGATAATCAAAGTCAATATTTTGTCAATATTAAATCCAAGTTAGTTAATTCAAGCCCTGGTTGGTGTCTCAGTGTGACTCTCGTTCAATAAACTGAAAGCCTTTTATTTGGAAGGCAGCGATGTTTCAGAGAGTTTTGCTTCCTCGTTTACTACAGTCAACGCTAACGATCGAGAATATTTTATTCTTTCCCGTTTGAACGCGAACGAAACGCAAATGCAACGCAATATAAGGTAGAAAAGTACATATTTTTAAACAAAAAATTCTACCTATTTATATTGATCTGAGTGGTAAACAGTTTGGATCCTGATCAGACGCCTGGTTATCCGATGTCGGATTTGGCTCCAAACTATTTGCAATGGACATACATGTAATGTGTTTTAGCACACCAGTGTTTGTTGGGAAAAATTAAAGTCTCCTCCACTGAAGAATAGCAACGGACTTGCTTCACTATATTTTGTTACATTAACCCCTTCACTGCCGTGACGTCATCAATTTTAAACAATTGTCGTCTGCTTTTATTTCTTAAATTTTAATGTTTGCTATTTTGACTGCAGAAATATTAAAATGAGTGTCAAACAGTTTGAATCCTGATCAGACGCCGCGTCACGCGGCGTCTGATCAGGATCCAAACTGTTTGCAAAAACCTGTTGTGTTCGGAGTAAGGCAGTGAACGGGTTAAAATGAATTTTCTATAATAACGAATTTCTTTATCAGTTGAACTTCAGTTCCTAATCAGCGAAGAAATGTAAATCTTTAAAGATAGGTGACTGCTAAATGCAGAAAGAAATAATGAAGAAATCCATCAGTAGCTTTCTGCATTATTTCGTATCCTACATTAACTCACCTGAACCCTAGTAGCTACGGCTTACTCGTCTTACAAACAGCGCACCTATGAAGAGTATTATAGAGATTTTAAGAAGTTCCAGGGGAGAATGCAACAAGTACAGTGGAGAAAAGGTTATTCTTTCCCAATAAACGCTTTTACGCTAAAACTATTATTTCTATTGCAAACAGTTTGGAGCCAGATCAGACGCCGGGTAACCCGGCGTCTGATCAGGCTCCAAACTGTTTGCCACGCAGATAAACATTAATTATCAGAATTGTCCAAAAGTTGCACTTTTCTACGTTTTAGTGTTTTGCGTTTGCGTATCGTTTCGTTTAAACGGGAAAGAATAACGTTTTTCTCCACCGTAGCTGTGCCAGTGGGTATTCAGTTGAATACGCTTGCAACAGTTATTAAAACAACAATCATACTGTTGCTCGTCATTTTTTGTCGGACGTTATATATTCCATTATATCGCATGTCCATAAAATTTATATATTCCATTATATCGCATGTCCATAAAATTTATATATTCCATTATATCGCATGTCCATAAAATGAGTCCTGTATTTATTTCAGGTCAACATCTCTTGTGCGACAAGCTAGTAACGAGAAAGTACGATACTTTCACCCCTTCACTGCCATGACGTCATCAATTTTCAACAATTGCCGTCTGCCTTTACTCGTCTAATTTAACTTTTCATTATTTGACTTAAGGAAGCAATATTGAAATGGGTGTCAAACAGTTTGGATCCTGATCAGACGCCGCGTTTCGCGGCGTCTGATCAGGATCCGAACTGTTTACAAAAGTACATTGTACTCGATGTATGGCAGTGGAGGGGTTTAACCCTTTCCCCCATAGAAGCGCCTTTTAGCGGATATGATTTTTTCATCCGCTGAAGAAAATAGTTCCAATTTAATCAGTAATGAATATATATTATAGGGAATATTCCTATATTATAGCACATGATAGCTTAAAGCAGGCTGAAAGTAAAGCAGAATGCGCCCTAAGGCGCATTCTGCTTTACTTTCAATCTGCTTTAAGTAGTCACCTATCTTAAGTACTATAAATAGGCTATCAGGTAAAGGGTTAAGGCAGGTGCGTATTAATTCAAGACGAAAGTACTACGAAAAAAGAACTGTGTAACAGTTAGTGACAAATGCATACAGAGTTTTTTTTATTGACGCTTAAAAGCATTATGTAAATACACTCATACACACCATTTGAAAATGGCACGCGACACTCCGACATCCGATCCGTTGAAAACAAAATTTTGTATCTCATACTAAAAGCATTTAGAACGAAATTTTAATGCTAATACAAATGTACAAGATCCTTCTGTTTGGCTTTCAAATGCATTTAATGCATATAGCCCTGGGTCAAAGGTTATAAATAATTTGATTTGAGTCTGCTATCATTCTCAAGCATTTGATTGGTCAGATTTGGGCCTAGGTTCAAATCTGACAAATCAAATGCGTTAGAACGAACACAGACTCAAATCGGTTTATAACCTTGGGGGCTGATTTTAGTTAAGAAAATACCGACAGAAAAATCTTCATTTGAGTTGGAGTAATAGAACAGTATCAGAGACAACCCCGGTGCTTCAGTGGAGAATATATTATTACTTCCCGTTCAAACGAAACGATACGCAAACGTTATTCAATAACATGCAGACAAAAACAGGTTCTTGAAAATTCTGTCGATTCTTTCATCCGAGTGGCAAAAAGTTTGGAGCCAGATCAGACGCCGGGACACCGGCGTCTGATCAGGCTCCAAACTGTTTGTAATGGACATAATTAATTTAACATAAACCCGTTTATTGGCAAATAATATCGTATCCACTGTAATGGAACAGTATTAGATACACCACCAACAACTCACCAATGCTACACTATCATCCTTGATGATTTATCATGAGTCACGTGGCTCTTTGATATATTGCACTGACCACGAGGTCACCTGACCCCTGAGAAGTAACCTGATAGTTCCTTACGGCCCCCGCCGAAGAGTTTTCTTCCATTGACAGGCGCAGAAGAATGGTTCCTGATGATTCATTAAATCTCTGTAAGGGTTACTGAATTTCTTTTCATTAGTCACATGTCTGCCAAATAGTTCACCGCTTTTGGATAGACCCTTCGCCAGCATAGTCAAGCCGTGTCTTGCAAATCGCGTTAGGTATACAGTGGTAGTATTTGATAGAAATCTGCTTGGTTTTCCAGAAGCTATACTTGTAAATACATTTTAAGCATAAAAATGTAAATACATGTATGTACACATAATAAACAGACGTGAATACAGTTAGAGTGTAAAGCAGTTATATTTAACCCATTACCCCATAACTTGTTTCAAGTATGGAAGATAACTTACCATTTAAAGCAGGTTGAAATTAAAGCAGAATGCGCCTTAAGGCGTATTCTGCTTTACTTTCAACCTGCTTTAATTAAGCTATCATCTACTAGAATATAGAAATTATTTCTGATGATACATATGAAATATGAAATTTCATGAATGTATTTTCTTCAGTGAAGGATTAAATCTAAGGTGAAAAAAACGTTTTTATGGGATAATAGGTTAAAACATTTATTCCTGGCTATTGTAATGGACTCTACCTATGTGATTGTTGGAAGATCTTATAATAAATATACAAAGTAGATCTCAATACAGCATATCATTTTATATGATACAGCATACAACGGCGATATAGTATACATGTATATAAGAATTTAGTAATACGTCCAAATGCTGTTAACACAATTACGATGTATATTGTAACACTTATGTGAACACAGTATTACAGCAAACAGCTTGAATCAAGATCAGACGCCGCGTGACGCGGCATCTGATCTGGATTTAAGCTGTTTGTCACTCCTCATTAAGTTTTTTCTGTCAAAATGTACATTATGTTACTTTGACAGAAAAACAGCAGATGACAATTCTAAGCAGACAATATTGCAACTTTAAAACGTTAGACATAATTGTCCTGTTTAGGGAACTGCGACAAGGGTCGTTGGAATCGTTGTTGGGAGGGCCGTTGTAGAGAGGGAGCACTGTATAAGTAAATACATGATACTGTAATACATTTTGCGCATGTAACATACAGATGATTAACATTCATTCAGCTTTTTAATGTAAAATTAAATTTTTAATTTAGACCACATTATTTGGTGTGATTAACAACTAAAATATTGATTTCAGTTAAGCATATCAAAATGAGATTTGAAAAGAAATTTAACAAACAAATTGATATAAATTTTTTTTAATCTTGCATGATATCAAAATTGAGGGATATGTACCGGTGGATACTGAGATAGCAAATGTCTTGAACCATTTTATTGGATTGAGTTTCTTTCGCCACCCCACTGCAGTGAAGCTGACTTATAAAGAAGTCCATTGGGCCATATGATTTTGTTTTCGTTATACCATGTCCATTTCACTTAATTAGAGATTGGGGAATACATGAGTAGTCAGTTTTGTTTTGTTTTATCCAATTGTTCATTATATCCAACTTCTTTATAAATGAGCTTCACTGTACCTGGGGCCAGTTTCATAAAACTTCGTACGACAAAAACGATCGTAAGTCAAAACTTTAAAAAACACCATTTAATTTCTGATTCTTCTATCTAATCTTGTCTTGTGACATCTCTTTTGGAATCGTCTTTTCAAGACGGTTCCAAAAAGATGTCACAAGACCGGATTAGATGGAGAAATAAACAATAATTGAGACTTTTATAATCTGACTTACGACAACACTTTTCGTACGAAGTTTTATGAAACGGGCCCCTGGTCTTCAACCTCATTCGCATTACCTAACTCTTCTATATACAATTCGTGAACATACCCAGTTATCGATTCTAGAAATATTAGGCAATTTACCATGCAAAACATGTAGTATTGCATTTATAACTATCTAGGAAGGAAACCGGAAGAATATTCATACCCGTGAAGACTCCATCGCCATGTTTAGTCTTGACAGTTCATCAACTATTTACAGATCAGCGGAGCAAACGATGTTAATCATCGCAATGGCGTCATGTTTAATATGTATATATTAGCCAAACTGCAATAGAATATCTTAAAAATGTAGATCCAGAGCAGTCGCGGAGTAGAAAATGCATGAAATTTAATGTACTTATATGTATTCCTACAATCATGCTTATTGGCGTTATTCTTTCAGGTTTCAACGAGAAGCAACACAACGCATTGCAATAAAATATGGAAAATGACACCTATTTGATTTTTGACGATTTATTTTTATATGAGTGGCAAACAGTTTGGAACCTGATCAGATGCCGTATTTACCAATAATCTTATCGGGACCCAAATTGCAGACATTGCAGACAACAAAATTGAAGCAGACGACAATGAAACGGTGAAGGGGTAAAAATCTCACGAAATAGTTGGCAGTGAAAGGGTTAACCCTTACCCAAATAGCCCAAGTTACTATCACGATTCAACTGAAGAAATATGACCGCTATTTTAGATATAAAAGATTGTGTTTTCATTTTAATATTTGGTACTGGTAAGATGACTACTTTGCACACTGTCATGTTGTCTTCGAATTTTTTTGCTTCCATTAATATTTGCATTTCGGTCAGATCCTAAGAATTGGTGGGTACTGACGGTCGCAGAATTTATTTGACAGGCGTATTGCACGATATTAATTAAATTCACATTTTATTAAAGTTCTGGCATATTTTACAATCAAACTAGTTTTTGCATAGAGGGAATCGTGTTTGCGGAAACGTCTGTCAATTTTTGTCTGTCAAACAAATAACATCTGCGCGTGATATTATTTTGATGACAGCTCTATGCAGTCATGAACTATAATTGCTACATTTTGCGAGACATAGTGTTGAATCAAAACATGTCGCTAGATAAAATAAACACAGGATAAATGATAATGAGAAAGTTTTAAGAATATGTTATAAACAAATACACCATAAGAATATAGACACATTTAACAGTAATACAACTTCAAATATATGTTGTGCCTCGAAGGGCAAATGTAAAACAGACCATAGTAGAAATTGTTGCAATTTTTGCTACTTGTAAATCCTGAAATTTTTTAATAACTGTTGCCAAATGGTTTGGATCATGATGAGACGCGTTTAGCAGGATTAAAACGCCATTCTCACTGTGCGTTCACTTTTAAATGTTGTGTTCCTACTTACTACAACAATAAAAAGTAGATGTTAAAAGTGCTTTATTATATACCTATCGATGATTTATAGATATTTCTTAGTTAGATAAATTTCATATCGTCACTGTTGATATCATCACTACATGTAGTGATGATATCACTTTTTATGACGTCACGTCATAATTAGTTTTGTGACGTAAATAATCAATTTTGTGTGGTTTTTTTCCTGTAAAAACGTCTTTAAAATATATATAATAAATAGAATAATCAATTCCTTTGAATAGATATGAAAAATATATCACTCGAATGGGTTGTTATCTGGTTAAAAAACTCGTCCTGCGGACTCGTATATTTTTCATATCAATCCAAAGAAATTGATTATCCTCTATATTTTATATTAAGGTTTCGGTAAAACAACCAGTATCCACACATTATATAGTAGAGAAGACATAATTTAATTATTCCCGATAAACGCGTTTGTGCTAAAACAATTCTCTCACATACAAATGGTTTGGAGCCAGAGCACAAGCAAGACAACACAACGTCTGATCAGCGGGCTCCAAGCTGTAGGTAACTCAGATAGAAACACATATTCAAAAGTTTAAAAAAGTTGTAATTTTCTACATTTTATTTTTTATTGCGTTTACGTTTTTTAACTCTTTGAACACTATTCGCGTCCTTTGCAAACGTTATACTTTATCCTATGGAAACAGTAAAGACCGAGATCAGAAGCCTCCTAATGGAACCCTCTCTTCAGGGTCTGCACTGTTTGTCATTTTGCAATACATTGTCAAAGAGCCCTAAAAAGTAAATAATGGACTAGCCTTGACTGGAAATCAAAATTATCCGTTTGCTGTTTTAGGGACAAAAGGGTAAACGGGAATATTAACGTCTTTTCTAACTGTACCATGTTGTACCATACTGTACCGTACCAACCAAAGCTGACATTCTGTCGATATTGCAATACATAAAGACAAACACTAGCTCAAGAATGGAATGTATAATTAATCGGCGCCTCGTACAAGAGCAAACCCGTCTTGACATTTAATTTAATTAAGACTCTAGACAATTTCTCAGAAACAGTTGAATGGTTGTCAGCCTTCAGGTGCATATTTGTAGTATCAGGGTAACGGAAAATAGATGTGTGTGGCACGTTTGAATAATACGTTTTCAGGATAAACCTACTTCCTGTATGTACAGTGGAGAAGACTTTGTTCTTTTCCGTTTAAACAAAATAACAACAACAACCAAATAAAAAACACCACCAATAAACTACAAAATAAAGACAACAAAACAACTCGCAAGCACAATTGAATGAAATGTTGAAAATTACATTTTTTAATGTTCTCTGACGATTTATCTTTTATATAATTAGAAAAACCCCTTGAGGTCTGAACACACGCCGGTCTGATCTTGCTCCAAAATGTTTGCAATGAAAATATTTTTAATCAAAAAGCGTTTATTGATAAAGAATACCATCGTCCCCACCCTATGTAACGTTTCTTCTATATAATGAACTTTGTTACACCGTATTCAGCTTAACAGCATACATGTACATCAGCTTGCAACGGATACAGCCTTATGTTAGTTGTATACATTCGTAAACTTATCTACATTGGGATAAGATATCAGTATTTCCCATTAAATGCATTCATGTTAAATACCTAATGCCAATTACAAACAGTTTGGAACCAGATCAAATCGGGTAATTTGGCGTCTGAGTCTGTTCCAGACTGTTTATCATACAAATTACAATAAATCGTCTATAATCTAAATCCAACTGTTTGTTTCTACATTATTGTACTGCCCATGAACAGACAGGACACTTTATAAAACATAATTATGTACCTATATTAAATCAGGAACATATTATACACACAGGTTTCTCATTTTGTTTCTTTGTACATTCACACATTAATTCCACATGACAGTAATTGAACGTAGCATATACTTCCAACATTCTGATTGAGCTTACAATTAAATTTCTTGTTAGTAATTGGTGCATGTATTTGTACGTAATACTGGTTAATTGCAATACCCTTACATAACTTTACAATATAATTATGTAAGAGTGGATCAGGGGCCCGTTTTATAAAACTTCGTACGACAAATGCTGTCGTGGGTCAGATTATAAAAGTCTCAATTATTATTTATTTCTCCATCTAATCCTGTCTTGTGACATCTCTTTGGAATTGTCTTGAAAAGAGATGTTACAATACAGGATTAGGTAGAGTAATCAGAAATTGAATGTATTTTAACGTTTTGACTTACGACCGTTTTTGTCGTACGAAGTTTTATGAAACGGGCCCAGTTCCTTAGGAACACTTCTTTATTAACATTAAAAATCTGTAAGCGAAAACCGATTAACCCAATAGATCTGTAAGAATCTGAAACAGAGGAATTTAATTCTTTTTAATCTTACTTATCGCTTTCTGTTTCTTCAACCTCAATAATATATCACTGTCTATTTAATTCGGTTCCCATTCTTGGCTTATATTCGCAAGGCAGACATTAGAGACTGCAAGACTGCTTCAACTCTTACCGTGATAAACATGTTCCTTTACAGCTAGTATAGCGGAGAAGAGACGTTATTCTTTCCCCAATAAATGCATTTATGATAAAACATTTTTTCGTTGCAAACAATTTGGAGCCAGATCAGACGCTGAAGGAAAGGATTAAATTTTGAAGGAAATCTAGGTCTTAAACTTATTTAAACAAGACTCTACACGAAATGAATTTTAGTACATTTTGCAAATAAACAAAAAACAGTTTTCCCTCTCTTTAACGGCCTTCTGAACAATGATTCCCTACTAACAACGACGCTTGCCGCTGTTCCCAAAACAAGACACTAATGTCCAACCTTTTCACGATTGCAATATTGTCTGCTTAAATAAATTTGTCGTCTGCTGTTTTTTTCTTCCAAATTTCATATTTGACATTTTGACAGAAAACATAAAGACGAATTACAAATAGCTTGAATCCAGATCCGTAACGCGGCGTCTGATATTTGTTCAAGCTGTTTGCAAATGTAAGCCCTATAACAACTCTCTCCGAACAACACAAAAACACAATCGTTGTCTCCAATTTCGTGTTGTTGTAGAGAGAGAGCACTATACATCTTCGACATTAGTACTTTTGAACTAAAAAAACATGATGTATAAGGGAATGCTGAATGGCTCAGTGACGTTGCATATATATCCTTTCTGGTGCTCCCAATTTTACAACAAATGGATGTATTATACAATATATATGTTTGATATTGCATGTACAATGTATATCATGAATTAAATGAACCAGGCTAATGTATCGTGTTGCCTATATTTATCATAAAAATAGTACAAATGTATCTGTTATTCACAAAATGTGATAGCATGAAGAATATATAAAATGTTATTTTACATACATGTATGGGGCTGTATCCTTGTGTCACTATCTAGTAACTGTACCATGCAAATTTATGTAACAACTACATTCGAAACGCGATACGTTTTAACTTTGAAATACGGGAATGTTCGACTCAAGCGATAGATTTATCGAAACTCAACTTATGAAATACATGTACTGGTACGATCGTTTAAAGCGAGTTCGAAGTATCGAGTTTCGACTGCATTTCTTTTCACAGAGTATGAAAAACATTTACATTTACACCAAAAACTAAAAATCAACGTTAAGTGATATAACAATGCTATTAGATCGAATAAAATTAACCCTTTCATCTCCTAAGTTGCATAAAGTCGACTTTGCAAACAGTTTGGAGCCAGATCAGACGCTGCGTAACGCGGCGTTTGATCAGACTCCACACTAGTTGACATACTACCTTAATTGTAACTTTTAAAAATTGAAGACAACACTATTGAAACAAACGAGAATAAAGCAGTGAAGGGTAAAAATCTCACGATTTATTTGTTGCCAAAAGGGTTTAATGTCAACATCATTTTAAAATAGATATATAAATAGGACTTTATAATACATGTTAGTAACTCATACCTACATGTACAACTTTTTGTCTTTTATTAGTTTATTTCTTGATATACATACAATGTATACCTATACAGTAATCCCTCTCTACAACAACACCTAATGTGAGACAAAGATTGTGTGTGTTGTTCGGAGGGAGTTGTTATAGGGAGAGAAATGGGCTAACATAAGCAAACAGATTGAATCCAACTTAGATTCAAGCTATTTGTTACTCGTCGTTAAAAAAATTCCGTTACAATATCTAACTTTGAGAAAAACAGCAGACGGTAGTTTTAAGCGGACGATATTGCACTAGTTAAAGCGTTGGACATAATGTCTTGTTTGGGGAACAGTGGCAAGAATTGTTGTAAGGAGGGAATCGTCGTTTAGGGGCGTTGAAGAAAGGGAGCACGGTATATATATACAGACAAATAAAAGGGACAAACACTGCTCTCGTTACAGGGGATAATTATTTCATATTGTATTTACTATATGTAATTTCTGGACAAGTTTATTTTCTGCTCATTTATGTACAAAAAAAGAAAGGCATATACAGTCGGGAAAGAAGAAGATTGGTTTGGTTTTTGAAACGTGTTACTTTCAACATTTTATTGCGTTGGATTTTCGTTTGAGTGTCGTATAAATGGGAAAGAATAACACACTTCTCCACTGTACTTTTGTTTTACATGTAATGTGAGCAAATAAATCTACACCAAACTACGTAAACGGAATCCGGTACATCAAACAAGTTCGAGATACTGTTGTAATGTTTGCTGCTAACATTTGCAATTACTTTCATTAGTATTATATATATGCTAGAAGAATACCAGGCTAACCCTCCGAATTCGAAGTCCGACTTTACTAACGTTTGCAAACAGTTTTAGAGCCAGATCATACCCTAATCACCTAAGTGTCTTATACATAATCATTGACATTCGTATCGATATTTCCTTGGGCCAGATGCATACTATCAAACTTAAGAAAATCCAGACAGACGGACGTTTTAAGCAGACGATATTACAGTAGCGAAAGCGTTTATCCTTTGTCTGTCGATCTCTACTTGACGTGAATTTGCAAACAGCTTTGATTCAGATCAGATGCCGCGTAACGCGGCGTCTGGTCTGGATCAAAACTGTTTGACACTTGATTTTAGCGTTCTTCAATCAAAAATGCATAAATCTGAATTTTACAATATTTGCAGACGACAATTTCAAAGCAGACGATATTTCGGCAGCAGAAGCGTTAATAAATCAGTCTAATAATTACAGCTATCGAAGAAGAGCACGGTACTGCCAGTATATAGATAATCTCGCATGTAGTTATCAAACAGTGACCAATGTTAAACCATAGAAACCCGCCAATTAAGAGCTGGACATTCCTTATCCTAGGGCGATTCGGAACCTTCTAAGGTTGCAATTAGAGGTGTATTAACATAGGCGAAACAGGCACAACCCATCAAAGACGGTTCTATTAAATGTTATTTACAGTTACGAGAACTGCCAAAATGTGGTGTATATATCATACGCCACTAAATGGTACAATAGGGGAGAGGCTATTCGTTTTCCGCTTGAAAGAAATTAAACGCAAATGTAATGCAAACAAAATGTAGAAAATGACAGATTTTTAAAAAAATTATTCTAGATATTTATTGTTATCTGAGTAACAAACAGTTTGAAGCATGTTCAGTCGCCGGGTAACCCGGCGTCTGAACCAGCTTCAAACTGTTTGCAAATGATATAAAGTGTTAAATGTAAACGCATTGATTGGGAAAGAATAACGTTATCTCCACTGTAACAACAGAACAGAACGTGTGTTGTTTTGCTGCTTAGGTTAGAACTGAATGAAAGGGTACGCAGTACAATTTCTGTATATAAGACGATGAGAGAAGAAATAATTTTCCCCAATAAACGCATTTGCGCTGAATAAAATATTTCCCTTTTAACAGTCGCCGAGTAACTCGGCTTATTATCAGACTTCAAACTGTTGGCCAATAAAATGTAAACAGAACTATATTGAATTGTGCAGAATAGTACCGACTACAATGTTGGCGATATTGTTAAACAATATTTAGGTGTAAAAAAATGTATATGCATTTATTACTAAAACTATAGAATATCGATGTGTGCATAAAATTGAAGACCAATTTGATGGTGATATGATTAAACAATATTTACGTGTAAACAATTTATAAATTTATTAAAAACGTGCAATTCCATCCTATCAGAGCCTTTTGTATTATCTTCTTTTATCATACAATAATATACCACGTATGTTTTACTGCAAGTGAGGAAACGTTATTCCTTACCAGAAAACACAATTATACAAAAACAATTATTTCCTATGCAAATAGTTGGAAGTCAGATCGTTCGACGGGTTAACCAGCATCTGATCAGGCTTCAGAAAGTTGGCATTTACGAACCATATCATGTTTATACATTTATAAGAACTTGTAAATTTCTGCGTTTAAACCCTTTTACTGCCTTGTCTCGATTGTCCATCGGGCCCCCTTCATTGCCTTACCCTAATTACAATGGTTATTCGCAAACAGTTTGAATCTGGATCAGACGCCGCGTTACGCGGCGTCTGATCTGGATCCAAACTGTTTGCCACCCATTTCAATATTATTTACGTGACAATACATGAAATTTAAATTTGAGAAATAAAAGCAGACGACAATTGTTCAAAGCTGATGACGTCATGGCAGTGTTTGCATTTAGTTTCTATGAAACGGAGGAAAACAATGACTCTTCTGTATAAACGCTCTCTTGGAGTATGTTCATGTACAGACTACTGCAAATAAATCTTATCGACAACAAAAGAGTACCTGCCAGTCTTTGTTTTCAGCACATAGACACAAACGAATTAAAACTGTTTCTTAGAATATGGTAAGTGATCTTTCTAACGTGCCTTTTTAAACTCTTTGCATGCTAGCGGCGGATATATCCGCCACAGTGATTGTCTTAGCAAACAGTTTGGATCCAGATGAGACGCCGCGTCACGCGGCGTCTCATCAGGATCCAAACTGTTTGACACTCTGACCATGTTTTTAAAAGAAATTTAGAAAATTCTGTTTTTACAACAATAGCATACGACAAAAGTTGCAGACAAAAACTATTACCCAGCATGCAAAGAGTTTAAACGTTTACTTTAAGTTTTAATCACTCCCCGTTCCTTCATGTCAACAACCTGAAAGACATACCGACATTGACGGATCCTATTAAGACTATATATCTGACAACGAGATAATTATTTTGCTTTGCTATATAGGCCAAAGCCTTTTACAGTTGTGCTTTGTAATGTGTCTGTGGTTTAGTTCAAGCTAAATCCCAGACACTTTTATTTCTGTTTGCATCGTGAGGATACAAGCTTGAAACATATTGTTCATAAAACTGCAATTGTGTCATTCCAACTTTTATAAAGTATTTAAATATCCAATAGCCCGAAAATAAAGTAAAGCATACAATAACGACCATTGAAAATCTAACACCTGACCAATCAAAATGCTTGAGAACGATCTCAACTCAAAATATTTTTAACCTTAGGCCCCATGTTTATAAAGCATTTGAGTTGAGTATGATATAGTTCTCAAGCTTTTAATTGGTCAGATTTGAACATACGCTTAAATCTGACCAATCAAAAGGTTGAGAACAATCTCAGAATCAACTCAAAGGCTTTGTTACCTTGGACCCTGGTCTTTTATGCGTCCGTTATACTTCTATCGTGTTTTTGCCTTATTTATGGAAGTGTGTTTATGGTCTGACAGCAGGAGTATGACATCCGTACGTCTTGGAACTGTTTTCGTATGCAGTTTGCTTCAAATATTTAAGTATTTATAAGGTGTCTTACGGTGAGCCTGGGCAACATTTATGCTGGCTGTGGAATATGTCATCGTCCGAGAAACATCTCAATGCGATGAATGCCCATGTTTCTATTGTCTATATGTTTCAGAGAATACATTTTCCCGTTAAAATGAAACGAACCGCTAAAGTAATACAAGAAAAATGTAGCAAATTATATTTTATTCTAAATGAAAATTCATACGATTTATTTTTATTTAAGTTCCAAACAGTTCAGATACTGACCAGACTCTAAATTGTATGCAATGGAAATCCGCTTTCGTATAAAAGGTTTATTGCGAAAGAGTAACTTTCATCACAATTATGCAAGTCGATTCTGTTGTAGCTTGTTTTTCAGTGTTGAAGAGCGTTGGTTATTAATGCAGACTGAACTGCAAACACTAAGGCGTGGAAAAATGTTTCTGCTTGCTTTACTTACAGTTAACATTTTACTCCATTGTCTGTTTCTAGTTTTGAACCCAGGTGACCACTTAAAGCAGGTTGATGGTAAAGTAGAATGCGCCTATAAGCCTTCCAAACTCTACTATCTGCTAGGAAACTGATCTGGCTTCAAACTGTTTGCCATTGAAATAACTGTTTTCGCGCAAGCTCGTTTATTGGGAATGAAAACCGTCTTCTCCACTGTACAGTGTTTTCTGAGTAATTGGCACACTGGTACACGGAGGCGAGCAGTAACCATCAATATGTAGCATGTACACGCAAAATACTACCTTTCTCCTATAATTTCCGGCAATCATGAGGGGATAACAATTTAGCTACCATAAATTCTGTTGAGAAAACACAGACACTCATTATTTGATTAGTTCTCAAAATTGACAATTAATGCAGCCATGTTTCTGAGAATTCGAATATAACTTTATATAAATTTCACAGGTTATTGAAATATATGAGCTATTTCACAATCTTATAAACGCGAGGCTGGGCATTGTGAAGTGATCAAAAACTCGAAAAGAAAACAATTATTGGAAATTGGTTAAAGAGATTTTATTGGGAAAACTTAGCATGCGTTTGGATGCTGCAGGAAGAGTAAAGAAATAGCCAGGGTATGGTTACATTTGTAACATGCTCTTAAACGCTTTTATTGGTCCATATCGATACTTTTATGAAGATAAAGGTCTAGTGATGTACGTGAGATAATGTACTGAATTATTGTGATTGATGGCCCAATGGTTATTCATTTAAGTGCCATATTTAACGGATAAAGAACAATTAGGAAAACGTAGTACTAAACATTTCAAATACCACAGTATCGACGCAAACAAGTTTTATAACCACGTTGAGCTTAACTTATTTATCCATGAATAGTTATTAACATCTTATCTTAGTTCTTGTACTAAATAAAATAGTTCCCATTTATGAAGTCATACATTTGAACCATAATATATATTTCTATCTCCTAGATAGAAGATGGTAGCTTAAGGCAGGCTGAATGTAAAGCACAATGCGACTTGAGGCGCATTCTGCTTGGCTTTCAACCTGTTGTACGTGATCACATGTTATCAAAGCTAGAAACATAATAGATTTATTAAATAATGAACATTCTATTTTCTTCTGATTTTGTAACAAAATTCAGACGAACACTCCGCATTTTATTGTAAGGTTACTTATACATGTACATACAAGATGAGTCTTCCTTCCACCGCATCGATGATTTTCATTCAGATTGAATATGTGAATACTAATATAATCTTTTTTGGTACAATGGAAAATGACGCACCCCCCCAATAAACGCGTTTTGCTAAAACAATTAATTTAATAGCAAACAATTTGGAACCAGGTCAGACGTCTAATAAGGGTCTTAACTGAATACCACTCAGATTGCATTTTCAAAAAAGTTTAATTTTCTCCTTTGTTTTTGCGTTAAATTCTGTTACACGGGAAGGAATAACACTGTCTCTACTGTACCTAAAATCGAGAATTTGTGTTAATGAAGAATACATTAATGCGTGTAATTTATTCCAAATACTAAAAGGAAAAAGCAGCAGGTTTCTACATTTGAATCAAAGAAACGCTCATTTGCACACGATTTGATGTGAATCCGTAATGATGAAAAAACTCTATTCCCTGAATTAGATGAATAGGTAATAGATTAAAGGCCCATAGTTGTGTCCAATAGAAGTCATTTTCCGGCGCTTTACCCATTTAATCCCCAAGTCTATTAAAGTAGATATTAGCAAAAGGTGTAGACTCTGAAGAGACGCCGCGTCAAGCGGCGTCTCATCAGAGTCTGCACTGTTTGCTATGTCCTATGCAATGATCTTTCGTATGGACAAACATTGTAGTGACTTAAGATCGCCTTTTGCATCTGTAACGAAATCTTCCATTTAGCATATATATACAGTTCATTGCATTATCCAGCCATAAATACGTTCATTAAAAGCTTTGTTCACCCCTTTGTTTGTAATAATACAATATGCAAAAACGTATTAAAATAAAATTTAACTCATTGAGTCCTAGCGAAAAGTATACTCGTCATTCATAACCGGTATATATTTGAAGAGTGAACCTGTACAGCGCAAACAATGTACACCAAAATCAGAGGAATCCTTTTTCATTTCGCAAATCGTACAGTAGAAAAATTCCTAAATCATGGAATTGTGTGTTATTCCGTGCCTGACTAGTGCATTATAGACTAGATCTCAACTGAAACTGGAATTGTTAATATAAAGTGTAGTTCAGAAAATATGCAATGCGTCGGTAGTCGTCGATAGTAAAACGATCAACCAATTTATGCCTAGTGGACTCTTCCATGTTTAAATATTGCATTAGTCCATTTTTATCAAAGGAGTGCCTGGTCTAAAGTTTCATTTTCGTTTTTGATTTATATTAAAATTACACTAAACAGCAAACAGATGCCGCATTATGCAGAGTCTACACCGCTTGCCTATGTACAATGTATGTGATCGTGGGCACAAATGGGTTAAAGCAAGATTAAGGTAAAGCAGACTCCAACAGGACCATGCTTTGGATATTCATCTTCCACGGGCACTGCTCGCTCAAACGAGTCACTTCTTTCAGTCTGCTTCAGTAGAGGGTTAAGGACCCAAGCGCTGCCAGATTGTCCAAGAGGAGAATGTCTATGGTAACGAACAGTAGGCCATTGGAATTAATATAAAGGGAGTAACTGTATCTGACTGAATTCAAAGAAGCACTCTCAATTAATCTGTGTCGATCAAACGGAAATACACTCCACTAACTCTTCTATTATACAAAGCAACATCTAATGTGTTTGATGATTCTTAAAGAGAATCCATATTCCCCCTGCTTGAGAAAACGCATATAAAGTACAACGGCATTTGTGAATTGGAATCGTGTTCCTACTTAAAGCGAGTGCTTTGGTATTTGCAAACAGTTTGGATCCGAACAAACTCAGATATCACCCGGTATCGATCTGGTTCCAAATATTTGCAAAGTATTTATTTTGCTTGATAAGATAAAGAAAAAAATATAATCGAAGACAATATGTGTGATTATGTATTAACATAACGCATATCAAAGTGATTATCACTTTCTTCTGATAGTTACTTTTTTAAATGAGACACATCAGTAAAAGTATTAAATAGTATGGTTTTGCTCAACATGTTGTGCCATGTCAGCCAATTTGCGCTTGCCATGGCATACATTAAACCAGAATAAACTCCATTTCGAAAACAATCATGTTCATATATATTTGTACAATGCTGAACTATGATATTTAGGCCAATCTACCTTACTTTCAGCCTGTTTTATTCTACCATCTACTAGGATATACATGTAGAACATATTTCTTATGATACATGACCGTGTGTATTGGAACTATTTTTTCCAGCGGAAGAATAAATTGAATGCGTAAATTGAGTCTATGTATAAAGGGGTTTACTCTAACATACATGCATTTCTAGATTAGAAATGGATACATACGACCAGAGCGAGTTGGAGTTCTGAAGTTTCAACTGCATTTAATCGACAAACCTGGATGTCAAAATGTAAAAATTATAAACTTGAGAAATAGAAGCGGACGCTTTTACTGCAAGCTGGTGATATTATGTCTGAATGTGACTTCATTATGACAATGAAAGGGTTAACATAGCACTGATTAATTGACATGCTAGGCGGCCTGGTTGTGAATACTATCAAATCATGGGACGTTAATTAACACGTTTGAGACTCATGTAGATAAAATGAGTTCTTTAAAAGAATATTTCATTAGAATTCAATTGCATCGTCCCTTTTAGAATTGTCAGTTGCTAAATATATTTAGGTTAACTCATTTTAATGTAATTCTACTTATATACATGTAACTGAAAAATTAAGCGTCAAACAGCTTGGATCATGCAAACGGTTTGCAAATGCTAAATAAGCGACACAGTTAAGATAAACCTATTGAACTGCCTAGTACTGTAGTATGACTAAACCAAGATAGTAAAACTATGTTCTTGTTCTGCGAGATATGTTGTATGGAGGACCTTGAATAAGTAACATATTAACGCTCCAAACAGGAGAGTCTAACCATTTCACTACCGAATTTACCGTCTGCTTTAACCCTTTATCCGTCTTTAGATCGTGCTTTATATATGTTCCCTAAACTAATCATGTCAAAGAAGAATTTAAAACATTTTAACCAAAGAAATATCAAAAGTAGTGTCAATTAGTTTGTGATTCTTATCAGACGCCGCGTAATGCGGCGTCTGATCAGACTCCAAACTATTTGACACATTTGGACAAATTCCGACCTTTGTCGCCTATCGCACTGAAAGGGTTAAACTTTGAATTTCTTCCTCGACTGTGTTAGGTAAATGAAGCTCTCACACAAAATAGCCATACATTCTTGGAATCGATACCCTATCCCGCCCCTTTTCCTATCAAAAAGCGTCTGGTTAGAATGACTGATTTCGCATTAAAACGGAATAGTCTGGGTTTTGTGAAGGCTTTATTGCGATAAAAGCGCTGTGATCCCGTTAGGGAGACAGTCATTGTTGAAAATGTCCGCGAATAGGTTTGTCCTATTTACTGCAAGACATGGATATTTGCCTTATACAGTGGAATCTCGATATTTAAAATTCATGTCGCACTTAAGCATATTTCTGCAGTTGAATTTCATGATTTATTTATGCTTTTCGGTGGATTACCACGATATAGCAGTGGATGATCACTTGGTAATCTACTGCAGTGGATTATCACCAATCGCTTTTTTTATGAATTTTCCCCGTAGGGCTCCCCAAGAATCGTAGTCAATCGTGTCTTATCGTTAAATTCCGGCAGTCCGATTTGTCGCGAACTACTCACCGGAAGAGCACGAATCCAAACTCGGGAGCAACGAAGTCATTCGGATGACGTCAAATTATACCGCCAACTGTCACGCACATGTGTTCGACATAAAACGTGGGGCTCAACACGGGATAAATAATGTACGTTTTAAACAATTTCGTTTAAAAAGTGGCTTAAAAGCATAAATAAATAGAATAACTGTGTTTGTTCAGTGTAAGATCGAATTTAATCCATTTCGTGAACATCAGACTGTTATATTTTCACTCGTGGCTTCGCCACTCGTGAAAATATAACGTCTGATGTTCACTCAATGGATTAAATTTCGATCTTACACTGAAAAAAACAGTTATCCTCTATTTCATTATTGGTTAACCCATTGGCGGTCATGACGTCATCTGCGTTAAACATTTGTCATCTGGTTTTATTTATCAAATTTTAAATTTAAAGTAAATTTACTTAAGTAAGATGGTAATAGTCAACAACAGTTTGGATCCTGATCAGATGTTTTGAGATCGTTTGCAAGCTTTTGAATGGTCAGATATGGACATTCTGCTCAAATTTGACCAATCAAAAGCTTTAGAAAGATCTCAGAGTTGCCTCAAACGCTTCCCAAGCATATACCTTGGTTTGCTTATTATTCACGAAATTCGTGTTTTGAATATTTTTGACTTATTGGCTTGTCTCTCCTGGACTAAATCTAAACTAAATGTTTACATAACAAATTTGACAGACGGTACAAAAGGGAAGCGACTATTCAAACAAGCTCTACTTGTAAAGTTACTTATTCCACCCCTGACACTTTTCATGGAAAATTCCAATTTCAAAATAAGAATAGTCCATGTTTTACCATTTAGGGTTCATTTTAACAATATATTTCAAAATGACAAATAGTGTAGACCCTGATTAGAGGGCTCCTTAAGGAGCCCTCTAATCAGGGTCTACACTGTTTGCATAGGACAAATGTTCTCTTGATAGGTATATGATTTTTTCATGACGAGTATACTCGTCGCAAGGGTTCAATGTGTAAAGTTTATAATATATCGATGGCATAAACCAAAATGGTGCTATTTGCACTTTTTACACTTTTGAGAAAATTGCCTTGAAATGTTTCAATTCTTATACAAATTCAGGGAGAAGAATTTCATTTTTTGCAAGCATGAAGTTAATTGGAAGGTGTATACATTGTATATATGAAATAAATACCAGCATGTATATTGCCAAATAAGGACATTTTTCAAAAAAACACATTTTTGCTTTAAGTATTGTACTAATTTTGGAGTGTTAAAAGGGGCTATATGGCAAAATAACCCTTTTTTATTATAACAAAATGAACAGTTATAACTGATTATGATGTCGTTTAATACTCAGACTACCATAGATATATCTAGTACAAGAACAATCATTTCTTTTAAATATTTATGATATAAATGCATTCAAAAAGGTCATGTGCTATAACTTTACAAAATATCACTTAGTCCACCAAGTCATCATCAGGGTCTGGCTCAGGTAGTTGGCTAACTGTTTAACCCTTTAACTCTCAATGGCGCCTTAAAGCACGTTTGCAAACAGTGTGGGTCCTGATCAGACGCCGCGTAACGCGGTGTCTGATAAGGACCCAAACTGTTTGACACTCTTATCGATATTTATTAAGTCTAACAACCTTAAATCTAACTTTAAAACGTGTCTTGCAGACAACAATACTGAAGCAGACGACTCTAAAGCGGTGAATGGGGTAAAACTCTCCCGAATAATTTGATCATCAAAGGGTTATGATGATGTAGGCAATGACTTGCAATATGAGTGAAAACACTGGGGTATGATTAGAGAATCACACATAGACAACAAGTCACTCTTTGTGCTTGCCGACACAAGTTACGTTTTGCTTGTACTGAAAAAATATTTCAGTACTTTGCTTTAACAGACCTGTCCTGGTAGCCTTTTTTCAAGGGAACTACAAAAAGTGGGATTTCATCAAAACAATAGTTAGTAAATATACCCCTAAGGGTGTTCTCATCGAGTTGAATCATTTTTATGTCAAGCCATTTGATCGTTTCATTTGTAGACAGGAATTTTGTATTGGTTGCCACGGATTGCTTGAAATATTTCAAATCATAGACGTCATTAAATTTCAATGGAATTACACAGTCTTCTTGCCATAATTATGACTGTATCCAACTCTGAAGGAACATGTACGTCTGTATTTCGTTTTGTATCATCTACGGCAGCATGACTTGAGTCACGTTCTATCTACTTATGTCCGACTTTCTTAATGTTCTTGTTCATTATCATGGCAACATAACAATTGACACAAAATGGTTACTATTTTGTCCTCCACATGGATTTGAATAAAACAGACTTCTTTGACAGTCTGTGGAAGGGAAACAATATAACTGATATGGCAGGTAGCTAGAAAATTACTGCATGGAACAAAAAAAGCATTGTCCGCTGGCTGACCAAGATCCCCAAGAATTGCATTATTTTACTTTTAAAGTTGCACGTGTATTAATTCTATTCGATTGCTTTACTCTAAAATGGCCCTTATTTGTTTTTCTTTATTTACAGCTGCCCTATTTTACTTTGCGTTGGAATACCTTAAGACGTGCTTTCTAATTATTTTTTAAAACTGGTCATGTTAGAACAGAATTTGTTTTATATTCTATTGTTGTTAAACGGAATTGGACAACTGCTGGTCTTTGTGATGCACACGCATTCAACATAGATTATTTCTTAATTAAAGTATGTTCCTTCTTGATTTACATATAGGCGTCATTCTTTAAGTTGTCACCACCATTTCACACCACCAAAGTGTCTCCTTTTGATTGGTCGTTATTGATGGATTTAATGTACTTGATCTGACTAATGAAACGTATTGAAAGAGAAAAGCGAATATTTGCAGAGAAAGTGTCTCTCATCGTTTATCCCTGGAGAGAGTTTGATTACAGTTAGATGATCAAGGTAAATTTATTAAACTGAGAGTTTATGTTCATATATATATATCAATTTGTCCTACCGAACGTTGACTCAATCACCCCTGAAAGTTCAAATGGACACAATTCTGTTTCTAATAAAGTCTAGCCCATCTTTTATTATTTAGGGTTTCTTCTACAAATTATTACAAAATGACAAGCAGTGCAGATCCTGATAAGAGGGCTCCTTTAGGAGCCCTCTTATCAGGGTCTTCACTGTTTGCATAGGACAAATAAACTCATTAATAGTATACTGTTTACATAGAGTATACTGTTTGTTAATGACGATTGTACTCGCCGCTAGGATTGAACGTACTAAGTTTAACCAAACCCCTTAATAGCATTAACAGCGATATTAGAGTGTGTAAACTAGAGAATCAATGCGGTATTCATCTTTACTAGACATTTTCCGCTAGCAGGTTTATATAGCAGGATATTACATTAAATGGCACCATACAGAAGCGACGCCTCAATATAATAAGTCAATATCTCACGATTTCGTACGACACAATGAGACCCGATATATCTCCATTATCATCCTAGAGATTACTGTAAGAATCTTTTTGTTCACAAATGGTGTATTATTTGACGGCGAAATATGCATTTAGGTTCCAAAGATAACAATACATGGATTGAGTGGTACCATTATCTTCAGTAAATAGTGGAACATTATGATAACACCACTTTCTATAGGCAATCATCTATCTTATCTTGTTACTGGAGAGGACTTAACCCCTTCACTGCCATGACGTCATCAAATTTAAACAATTGTCGTCTGCTTCTATTTCTAAAATCAATGTTTAGGTATTTTGACTCAAGAAATATTGAAACGAGTGTTAAATAGTTTGGATTCTGATCAGACGGCGCATTACGCGGCGTCTGATCAGGATCAAAACTGTTTGCAAATAACTACTTGTACTCGGGGTAAGGCAGTGAAGTGGTTAAATAGCTGCGTACGTAGCGATGGTAAATATGACATCGACTTAATAAAACCCTTATCATTGTCGTCTCTTTCAAACGTATCGTCTGCGCAAAACCTTAAAATCATTTTTTAGCTATTTTTATACTGAATAAACGTTTAATACGAGTGCCAAACAGTTTGGATTGAGATTAGATGCCACGTTACGCGGCGTCTAATCTGGATCCAATCTGTTTGCAAAAGCTCCCAATTCGCGCTTATCAAGACAAGGGTTAAACCCTTTAACTGCCAAACGAAAAAACAGTCGATTTTGAAAACAATTTGGATCCTGATCTCACGCCGCATATTGCGGCGTCTGAACAGTATCCAAACTGTTTGACACTGATATAAATGGATTTAAATCAAAATACCTAAAATGATAAGCTTGATATATAGAAGCAGACACTATTTTTCAAGCAGACAATACTAAAGCAGTGACTGTGTTTAGACAGGTTATGACGTCAAAATGGCAATGAAAGTTAAGCCCTTTAAATTGCTAGATGTAATACAATGGAAAAAACGTTATTCGTTTGAACTCAAACGAAACTGTACGCAAACGTAATGCAATAAAATGTCAAACATGAGTTTGTTTAAAATCGATTTCTTTTTTATCTGACTAGCACCCAGATTGAAGCCTTGTCAGACGCCGGAATAACCGGCGCTTGTTAGATTCAAAACGGATTTTGAAATGGTCATACTAGTTTGACTGATTGCACAGGTTGACTGTTACATATACACCTATTAATCATTCTTCCACAGAAGAAACTAGTTCTACTTTATACAATCACCCATATGCGACATAAGAAACATTTTAGAACTAGATCCCAGCAGATGATAGCTTAAAGCAGACTGATATTGAAGCGAAAGGTGCATCTTTCAACCTGCTTTAAGTGGTCACATGTCTTTACAAAATTGAAACAGGCTTTAAGGTAACGAAATTGCATCAGTAACTGCTATATCCAAGTACATCGCGTGTACTCCTGTATCGTTTCTTTCGGTGTTTATTTCACTAGTTTCTGTAGAGTGTGGCATTTGATAAATCTTCTGACGTATTTTTATTCCATTAACAGCGAAACGTGAGAAGTTCATGGTTACCAGGCACATATACGGGAGAAAACTTCGTTATTTCCTAATTTCCCAATTAACGCGTTTATATTAACCCTTTCGGTGCCAAAGTCACATAAAGGAGACTTTGCAAATAATTCTGATCCAGACGCCGCATAACCTTAAATCTAACTTTGAAACGTTCTTGCAGACAACAATACTGAAGAGGACGACAATGAAGCTGTGAAGGGGTACACGTCTACACGTCTAATCAGGATCAAAACTGTTTGCACATATCCACTGTATTCAGGTTAAAGCAGTGAAGGCACGTTAGTATGTTACACAATGTACAGTTAACAAAGTAAAGAAAAGTGTTTGTTAATCATAGTGTCACCCTTAATGAAAGGGTCGTTTATGTTCAGCTAATGAGACACATTTCTTGTCGGAAACATCTTAACTTCCAGATTATCATCCGAGCAACGGGCACAGGGAAGATATAAATAGTTATTCTTATACTTTCTATGTGTGTGTGTTGGGGGGGGGGGGGGGGGCGTTTTTATACCCTATAAGCATCTTTGTGCATTTTATGTCCACTGCAAACATTTTGGAGTCAGAATAGATGAATGGTATCATAAACGGTCAGAAGATTCCAACCCGTTTTTAACAAATATTGAAATATTCATCTTCTTTAGTTTCTCGTGTTGTGTTTGTGTTTAGCTTCTTCGTTCAAACGTATTGGGTTTGGCGTCTGATCTGGCTCCAAACTGTTTGCAATGAACATTCTTGTTTAAGCACAAATGCAGTCGAACTTCGATATCTCGAACTCGGTTAAATCGAATATACCCGTATTTCAGAGTTAAAACGTGGCTAATCCACGTTTTAAAACTTTGAAATATGGGTATGTTTGACCTAACCGAGCATGAAATAATGCAGTTCATTTGTCGAACTATCGGATAGTTCAAGTTATGCGAGTGCGAGATATCGAAGTTCGACTGTATGTTTGTAATGAAGAATAGCGTATTCTCCACTGTACCTATTTAATGCATTTATGATATGGTCTATAGTAGAAAAGACATTATTATGTCCCGTTTAAACGAATATAAAATGCAAACTTGATTCATTATGTTTAGAAATTGATCGTATTTTTGAAAATACTAGGTTTTCATTTTAATCTGAGTGGCGAACAGATCTGAGTGGTTACCCGGCGACTGATCTGGTTTCAAACTGTTTCCAATAAAAATATTTGTTTTAGCATAAACGAGTTTACTGGGAAAGAAAAAAGTTTGGTCCACTATGCCAAGTACCGCTTGTACATATATATTCAACAGCAAACGTACACAATTCGTACAACTGCTATTGTTTAAACCTTGCATGTACTTAAATCAATGTTTATGTCCACGTTTCAACGACAGTAACTCAGAGTTGCGACCAGTTTTATTGGTACTACAATAGTTATAATTCCGCCTGCAGATTGACGGTTGCAAGTTATGTTGTTCGATCTTGTAATCGACACGCAAGGAACATTCTGTTTTGGAGTAAGCGTATGGTTACGTTAACTCATACAACCCTGAACTTTTAAATTGACACAACCAGTTTATAATTAAGCCTATTCCACGTTTTACTTAGATTTTTAAAAATATATACATGTTTTATAAAATAAAAAACAGTGCACTTATTTATTCATTTCATGCTTTTTAAAACATAATGTTAAAGCTGTTTCTCTGCACGATAAATTGTAAGAATAGATAGGAACAACACATAGTCTATTTAAATAATAATGTTTTTAAAACCATGGGCTTAAAAACTGAGGAACTTTCTGTATCAACATTTTCGGAAAGCTGGACATGGATTAGATTTTATTTCAATTCAGCCTGTTGAACATATTACGTATGATATAAATGCTACTAATAGTTTCAAATGTAAGGCTAGATTTATAACGGAATTAAAATGGATTAAAAATTTACAGACACCCTTTCGTTTAGGCTTGAATGATAATATATACCAATCTGGCAATATTTCTAAAGAACCTTCAATTGATATTTTTTTCGATTTATTCTACACGAAAGCGTAAATCTAGATCGCATGGTATTCGTATAAATGGAAATATTAAACGTAAATCACGTCAGTCGATTTCTGTTACAGATTTGCATAATCTGCTGTTATATTCTGGTAAACATAAAATGCTTTCTCGGCTTTCTTCGTTGTCATTGTCGTCTTTAAAAGATATTGACGACAAGGCTGATGGAATAATTTTACGCACAGATCCTCTGTATTATACTGCAGGTTTAATACAAAGTTATACTCAGCATGTTCTTAGACCTCATATTGATTCTTTAAACGATCACAAAAGATATTTCATTAAGGTCCCTTTTATAAATAAAGGTATTGATTTCATAGATTTACAATGTATTCTCCGTAACAAAAATGTGATGAATGCTATTCCAAATTATTTAAAAAATCTTGAACCACCTATTATTTGTTATAAGTATAATAAATCTGTTAGAAGGTTAATTTTTAACTACAATAAAATTGTTTCTGATCTTAAAATTCTCGAAAACACACCAGATATATGAGACTGTACCTCTTCTAAATTCTGTTACGCTCCAGTGGGTCATATAATAACTGGCAATTTTGATATCATTAAAGATAAACGCATTAGAGCGCCTTTGAGTAAGGGACCTAAATTTAGATTACCTGCCTTAATTGATTTCGATACTTGTCGCAATCATATTTCTGAAGCTTTGAATAAGTATAGTACCAACTGGTGCCGTAGAGAACATGCTGAAAATGACGCTCTTACAAAATGGAAAGAATTAATTTTTGATATTATCGATACCCGGATTTCGTTCTATTTATCCAATAACCATCTTTTACCACCTATACCTAAATTTAACATTCGTCACTTAAAGAAGGGCATACAAGACTTTCATTCCAAATATGTACTCGTTCCTGCAGACAAAGCATCCAATAATGTGATAATTGTATGACGATTACATTATGTTGATACTTTAAACCAGGAACTTGTGAATACCAATTCCTATACAACGACTAATTTAACGGAGCATAATGTAGTATCTGATCATCTTGATACTTGTAAACAATTAAAAGCTGACGTCAACATTACATGTCATAAACTTCCTACTATGTACTGGATACCAAAACTCCACAAAACACCATATAAGTCTCGTTTTATTGCTAATTCAAGTGCATGTACTACTACTAAGCTTTCCAAACTTTTGACATCGTCTTTAATTAAAATCAAAGAACATGTTCAAAGGTATTGTGACAAGACTTACGAAAATTCTGGACTTAATCTGTTTTGGTCTATCAAAAACTCGAATGAAATTTTGACGAAGCTTGAAAATACCAAGGTTGCAATATTAGTACGTATGACTTTTCAACACTATATACTACCTTACCTCATAATTTAATAAAAGCTAAACTTGTACAACTTATTGAAAAGACTTTTGCCAGAGAAAGGAAACTATTTCTTGCGTGTAATACTGATCGTGCATTTTTTACAAATGACACGGTTAAGCATTACACTATGTGGACTTGCACCGATGTCTGTAAATCACTATCATTTCTTCTGGATAATATTTATGTACGTTTTGGGAGTACCATATACCGCCAAGTGATTGGTATCCCTATGGGTACAAACTGTGCGCCCCTTGTCGCAGACCTATTTTTGTACTGTTATGAGAGGGACTTTATGCTAAGTCTAAAACCTGATACACAGGCAGATATGATCGAAGCCTTTAACAACACATCGCGCTATCTAGATGATATTTTTAATATAGACAACCCAAATTTTGATACGTTGTTTCCTTTTATTTACCCAAAAGAATTACGCCTTAATAAAACAAACGAGTCAAATTTATCGGCACCATTTTTAGATTTGGATCTTTTAATAAATAACGGAATTGTTTCTTCTAAGATTTACGATAAACGAGATGATTTTGATTTTAGTATTGTAAACTATCCTCATCTAGATGGCGATGTTCCCCGTTCTACATCTTACGGGGTTTATATTTCACAACTTATTCGTTTTGCTAGGGCTTGTACCTCTGTTGAGGACTTCCACATTCGTAATAAAACTATTACTGAAAAGCTTCTTAAACAGGGGTACAGATTTCATAAACTTCGTAAAACATTTTCTAAATTCTTTTATAGAAATCTTCCTCTCATTAACAAGTATAAATGTAACTTAAAGTCTTTTCTGCGGCAAGGTATTTCACATCCGGAGTTTTATGGTGATGTGATTTACAGACTTCGTAAGATTCTTGGACATATGCATTTTCAAAACCTATTTGTGAAACGTATTAGATTTTTCCTCAAAAAAGATTATGATCCAACTATATTGCTGCGCACTTCACGTTTGGTTATCGATCAATCTACAATTGATAACTATGCTTTCCTCTTTGGTTGTGCGACGACAGACAGGGCTTAGCACTACATGATGATGTATCTCTAAAGCCGTCCTTAACCGGGAGAGTTATGTCGGATTTTCGTGCTTTGGTTTTTCTCTCCCTCTCTGTCGTACTCTAAACCCTCCCATGTCTTACAGTTACTCGTGACTACAGACTGTTCGCTTGAGTACAATTTGACCGTTGCCAAAGTGGGTTAATTTTAACACGGGCTTGAATGTTTAATTCTTTCCCGTGTTACTAATAATCCTGTCAGAGAATTTTGTTAGATGTTTTACATGTATTTACTTACTGTGCTGGCGGTCTTTTTGATTGTAAGGTTGTGGAACAGGGTTTATATTTTATGTACACTGTTCGTCTTTATAGGTGAATATAGGAGATAAGTGTGAGGTTGGGCGCCCCTAAACCCAGGTTTAACCCCCCCAGTGGTTGTTAATGGTTAATTTATAATTAATTATTGATTGCTGCTGACCGTACCAAGGCGGGCTCCTATGTTCACTTTGCTTTATGTTTGTTTTGTGTATTGTTTTATGTTTGGTATGTGGGATTGCGTGTGTGTGTGTGTGTGTGTGTGTGTGTGTGTGTTATGGTATGGCTGTGTGTGTGTTCTGCTTTAGAGATGGGTGTATTGTTTGTGTTGCGTTTCCTGCTTGAGTCTTCTTTCGTATTTATTTATTATCCCAATGTGGTCCGGTTTTTCCCATACATGGGTCTTTTCGTCCGTGTGCCGTTTTGTTCATAGTCCGTTTTGCCCGTTTTCCTACTTGGAGAATGATCAAAATTACAAACGCTTGTATACATGAGTTTTTCGCATTTTCCTATAGAAACATTCAGCGTTACTTTAACTATACTTAAACCATTTCCCCCATATTTATTTTCAGCATCGAAAGCAATTGAAAAAAAACCCCGAAACAACAAACTGTAAGTCTTAAACTACTATCTGCTGAGATATAAGTAATATTTCTTACATGTATTGTGCATATTCATGACTGAATGAATATGAACTACAGCGTTCGCTCTCTACAACGACACCCAATGGGAGACAAGTATTGTATGCGTTGTTCGGAGGGAGTCGTTATAGGGAGGGACATCGACTTACATTTGCAAACAGATTGAATCCAGATCAGACGCCCCGTTACGCGGCGTCTGATCTGGATTCAAGCTGTTTGTCACTGGTCATTAATTCATTTTCTGTCAAAATGTCCAATATGTAATTTTGATAAAAACAGCAGACGACTTTAAGCAGACGATATTACATCAGTAAAAGCGTTAGACAAATTGTCCTATTTAGGGAATTGTGGAAAGGGTCGTTGTAAGGAGGGAGTCGTTGTTGGGAGGGCCGTTGTAGAGAGGGCTTATTTCCTTTAGTGACGGAATAAAATAAAGGCGTACAATGTGTATATATTGAGTAATGGGATAATCTACATTACAAGTTATGGTTCGTATGAGTAATCTTCATGGCGGGAGTTAATACATTGAACTCTAGGACAAGTTTACCCGTAAGTGTAATTACTAACCCTTTCCCCCATAGAAGCTAGCGCATTAAGTTTATTCATTCACTGAAGAAAATAGTTCCAATTTATAGTCATAAATAAGTATCATACGAAATATTTTCTATATTCTAGCAGATGATAGCTTTAAGCAGGCTGAAAGTAAAGCAGAATGCGCTTAAGGCGCATTCTGTTTTACTTTCAAACTGCTTTAAGTGGACATCTATATTCAATACTAGAGACATGCTATGTGGGAAAGGGTTGAGGTACATTTGCCCTATGCAAAATGTGTAGACCCCAAAAAGACGGTTCCTAAAGAATCTCTCTGATCAGAGTCTGCACTAGTTTTCTTTCACATTATATTGTTAACTTCAACCCTCACTATGGACAATGGTCAACACCTATTTTGAAACTGGCATTGTCCATTTGAAGTATCAGTGGCGATCGGGTTGAAGTGTTTTACAACACCAAAGTGGTCACTATACTCACTGCTTACTGAGCCGATGTAAATCAAGATCTGTGAAATCAATGCAGTTGGTGGCAGCCTTCCTAACAGCTTGACACCTATGATTTATCGGTGTGGAGATCCTTGCTGTATGATACATGGGTTGGTTTGTCAGAAGTCATTAAGATAAGACAGGTTTCCATCGCATTATGTCAATATACCTCTGAATGATTATACAAAGACTATATTATGAATCGGTCAAAACATATTCTCCGTTCAAGAATTTGGTCATAAGATAAGCCATTTACCAAGGAAAATGTCCATTAATCAAACCAATGACAAGCGTGGCTATATTTGGTACTTACAGAAAGTGTAGATTTAGACCAGGCGACGGTAGATAGTAGGATTCTCCAATGAGCAAATAAGTAGATACATGTATATTTAATAAAGAATGATCTCAAAATGAACATTATGTCTTAAATTCTGTCTTGTACAAATATATTTAACCTGAGAAGGGACATCGTGCAAGAGAATAAGAGAATATACGGAGATAAAACCGTGTGGAGTTTTTTTTTAATCGAGCTGAAATGATAGGAAATCCTAGATGTACAAAAGAGATTTCCATAACTCCTGATGGTAGCTTAAAGCAATGTAATAGTTTATCATTTTAATCCTAGTGACGCGTAAACGCATTCCTTACAAAAAGTGTACGTATGACGAGTACATTTGTCCTGCTCAAACAGAAAGAAGTCCTCTGATAAGGTTTAGTGTTACTAATCATTTTGCAATATACTGTAAAATCAGCCCTAAAGAGTCTGAATTAAACTCGCTTTAATTAGAAACTGGATAAGTCTATTTGAAATTCCAAGATTCAACGAATTAAACAGAAAGCTTATTTAGCAACACCCTATGATCCCCCGTCAAGCATATACACTTCGTTTGCAAATAGTGTTCCTGTGGGAAGTAAAATTGTCACATGCAGACCATAAAGACCCAGATCTAGTCCTCTGATCTAGGTCTGTACTGTTTGTCATTGTGCAATACATTGACAAAAAGCAACACTAAATAGTCACAAAATTGAAGTGTCAATTTGAAGTTAAATGAATCATAGGATTAAAGTCACATCAGCAATGGAACCTGGGGCCCGTTTTACTAAACAAAATCGTTTAACTCTTATTTTTCGATCATAAACGTTTGCAAACAGCAAATAGCCAGATCAGAGGACGCGTTAAAGGCGCGTCCTCTGATCTGGCTATTTGCTTTTTGTAGCAAGTGATAATAAAAAATATAAATTTTGCGTAAGTAGTTTAGTAAAACGGGCCACTGTAGTATGCCTAACCCCGGCGGGCACAAAACGTTCTGATGTTCCAGTGGGTAACTTTAAGCTAAAAATAAGTTAAACTGGAAGGTTTTCAAGCTTTAAGTGATAATCAGTCATTGACACCGGTAACTCAGCTGTTTAAATCGAAGTTTACACGAACGCACTAATTTAAAATAAAAAGAGAAATTACCAAATTGTATACCAATTATTAATCCAAGTGGCAAACAGATGGGAGCCTAATCCGTCTCCAAACCGTTTGCAATAGACACAATAGTTTTAGTATAAATAACAAAACAGACGTCAAGGCTTTGCATAACACCCGTTGTTTATTTTTTGTATATAACTAGTGGAGTAGCTATGCAAGTAATATAGGGTGTGCGCTGTGTACTCATGATGTCATTACAATACGTTAAATAGTCTACGTCACGCCGTCACTTCATAATTTTTTTTATGCATTTCGTTGTACTAATCAATTCTAAATCTTCCAGAAAACCATTTAATCATGAAAAAATGTATGCTGATTACTGACTAAATGGAATAATTATCTGTATCACTTAATCCAAAGTATGAGTAATTCATTTGACTTGGGCAGCTACAAATAAGTGACGTTAACCTTGATGGATATTTAACTGTGTGGTAAGAAATGACGTTAACCCTCTCACTCTCAATAACGCCAAATTGAGGCTTTGCAAACAGTTTGAATCCTGATCAGACGCCGCTTTACGCGGCGTCTGATCAGGATCCAAACTGTTTTAACACTCGTTTTAAAATTTATCCAGTGATACTGCCTTGAATTTAACTTTGAAACAATATTGCAGACAACAATATTGTAGCAGACAACAATGTGGCGGTGAAGGGGTAAAATATCACTATAATTTTGATAAAGGAATGGTTAATTCACGGCAAACGAAAAACTACGTTTCTTTAGGTTATGTTATAAATATGATATAACATTAGTGTTCATAATTTATTGGATTTATCAAACTAGTCGTTTTAGGAAAAGACAACACTCGTCAAAAGTCTCGTTTTATCGTTTTCTAAAAGTATCTTTTTATTAGTCCAATTAAATTATGAACACCCTTGTAATATCCTATATTTATCGGGAATGAATAACCCCAGAGTCTTCTCTATAGTATTCTTCTCACTAGTGATAATGCCAAGGTTTCGCGGTATTTGTTCGCTACCGTTTCAATCTTATACACATCTCTAATTTACTTGCCATACAAAGCATCTTATTCACCAAGATAACGACGAGAGGATTTCTCTTGTCAGCTTTTTCGGTTTTGATATTGCACTAGGGGCTCATTTTAGACCGAAACCAGATGAGGCCAATAATGGAGTGTCAGATTGGACAGTCAGAGGAGTAAACGTGTCTGTAAAATACACGTAACGCGGATTGCTTTGTGGATTACCAATGACCAATGTGGATTCAATGGTTGCGCAATATTCTTAACTTAGAAAACAATTAGCTGTAACTATTATCCGGGTAAGAACTGCTTGATTGGTATTTGGATAGAAGGTAGATTTACAGAACAGAACATACATTTTATTGACGTGTACATAGTATATCGTCATATATATTAACATATAATACAAATCATTGCACACATTATATTTATATAGATATAACAAATGAAACGTTATATCATATTTAGCTATATGAAAACAGAGGATGAATTAAGTGTTATAAGTATTAAAACGGAATGAGAATTCAGCTTGAAGATACCGTACACTATTTATCAAAGCGTTATAATAATTTAATAGGAAAATATATACACACATTTTAACATACTAGGTCTTACATGGTAGTACATTGTATTTTAAATATTTCTTTCTGAAGTCTACAAAGCACGGTCATTTAATTATTAAATGGTGTTCATCTTCTTTATTAAAACTTCTGCAATATACTTGTTATCTCTCAGCCGTTGGTTTTCTACTTCTCCTATAACGCACTGTCTGTATATGCAGAAATGCACACACGTCTGATTTCACAAATCTAATTTCTTAGATCAAATGGCAATATGTCTAAGTACGCATCGTAACCAGATACATCTTTGTTGTTGTTGTTGGCGTACCTGTGCTTAACACTCACAGGACAGCTTTGTACAGACAGAATGGCCTGTCAAGCTGGAGGATTACGCGCATAGCTGTTTTCAATTACCTCGCCATATAGGCAGCCATGCTCCGTCTTCAGAGGATTTTAAATACCCAATAAAGGGTATAGAGCTGCTATTGAATGAGATGAACCATATTGGGGCACTCCATTAAACCCGGCCAGTAACAGAGCTGAACATAGCTTCCCATGAGCAACTCCATTCTGACGAAGTCAAATTTTAAGGGTGCTTGATCTCGCATTATCCCTAAAGATGATTTGAGATCGGTTCTCTCTGCTCAAAAGGATAACAACTTTTTTCTTTTGGCCCCATTGGTTTCATTTCATACCTATTGTGTTAGTGTGTAGCAACCGAACACTGAACAATGCCCAGTGAAACACGCAACTAAGGTAAGAACTTCAGCCGAGGGCCGTAGATACATCTTTAATACAACAATGCTCCCTCCCTACATCAGCCCTCCGAACAACAATTCCTCCTTACAACAATGATTGCCGATGTTTCCCTAATAAGACCATTATGTCTTTCTCTGTTGTAATATCGTTTTTCTAAAAATTGCCGTTTGTAGATTTTTCTCAAATTTACGTATTGGACATTTTGTCAAAGAAGCATAAGGCGATCGACAAACAGTTTTAACCCAGATCAGACGCCGCGTAACGCGGCGTCTGATTGGAATTCAAACTGTTTGCATATGTACTCTAAGGGTAATATTGTTTTTTCCCTATAACAACTCCCTCAAAACAGCACACATCTGGGTGTTGTTGTACAGAGGGAGCATTGAAGTTTTTAACTGTAAACCTTCACATTTTGTTCATCCATGTACCAACCTCGATAAAAAGATCGATCAAACATTGTTTAAATTTTCTACTGAATTTTTGTTTCATTCAGTACATATTGGTGATCCCATGCTTACGTAAATACCCTTTGTCAACATCGACAAACAAAATTTAATGTAAGTCACATGTTGGGTAGACATCCTTATTATGTTTACTTGTTTTGTCCATCAAGATATGACTGATAATTGTAAAATGTTTAGTCTGAAACAGAATATTGTCAGGACGATCACGACCAAAAAGTGTTTCACCATCGATTGTATGTTGGTTCGAAGAACATTTAGTTAAAATTCAATTCTGACATATTTTGTCAAAGTTTTTAGCCATTTTCAACGTGGCTATGGATTTATGTGATCCAATAATTCCTATCGATGCAAATGCGTCACATATAATAATAGTACACTAGTCAATAGTACAATTATCTAATATTAAGAGTCTGATAAGGGTCTAAACTGTTAATGTAAGACAAAAGAAATGATTTAATGGATACTCTTTACAACCTAAGATTAATAACCTTTTTTCTCATAGAAACATTTATCAAAGAAAAACTTTTGGTGCTTTTATCAGCCACATTACAGAATCATAGAAAAGAGTTCCTTTATATTGACATACATGTACTAGTATATATACAGTGTCGATAAAGCATGTTTTGGTTCACATGCCCCATATCAATTGATCTCTTTTTGGTTTCGAGAGGGTATTGTCCTCAAGCTTGTGTTAACAATAGCTGTACAAAGAGATAAAAAGAAGGCACTTACGATCTATTAAAATAGTATACAAACCTAATGGAGTTATTATATTCTGCAAACATAGACAGTAACATGTATCGTTTATTGTCCCCGGCGGGACGGGGGAGGAGGCGAGGCCAATGTTTTGCCTTTCTAGTGGAGGTTGCGGCGACGGCACAAACATCTGCGTTTAGCTCCGTTTCATTTTTTTAACGTTGGTTTCTGTCATCTATGGGCTAATCGAACGCCACAGAGAACTCAGGAGCCCTGGTATCGTAATCGAGCGTGTTACCACTGGGCCACGTCCACCAGTTACAGACAATTCTACTGAGTTTGCACTTTATAGACGTAGATGGAGTCATAATGATTACAATAATTTTAATGTCCTTAACTGTTAAATGCCTTTATTTGAATATCCTATCCCATAGAATAGAAATGTTAGATATGATGCACATTATACCGCGACGGTTTGTTTTTTTACTAATGTAACAATATGTCTGACATATTAACAATTCGTTAGTAGGTTTTATCGTGAACCCTTATACTGCTGCAAGTGGATACACCAATCCTTTACTTTAGGCATTATTTAAAAAATCCACCATTCGTTTTGTTGATGTAGTATAGGAATTTTCTCCCCCTCGGGTCAGAAAATTCACACAGGGACTCGACAGGCCTCGGTCCTGCGTGAATTTTCTAACCCTCAGTGGAGAAAATTCCTATCCTACATCAACACATCAATCATGGTGGATTCTTATAATCCCATTTTGTGATATTCAGAAACGTCCTCTTGAGACGCAATGTAACCAATTAATTTATCAGAAAACGAATGTAATCATTTGAAAATTCGACTAAATACGTTTTAACTCATTTAAGTCTAGCCACGAGTATAGGTGTCTTTAACAAACAATTTACCATTAATGAGTAATACTGTCCTATGCAAACAGAGTAGATCTGATCAAAAGTCTCCCATATGAACCATCTGATGTGCATGCACTGTTTGTCATTTTGCAGTTTATTACTTAAACAAATCCTAAAAAGTAAAACATTGATAAGACCCAGTTGAAAACTGGAAATGTCCATTTGAAGTTTCAGGGTTGAATGAGTTAAGCTTTCTCGCAGTGTAGTATAGCGTCATTTAATGACTTCCTGTAAGGTTCCTGTAAGGTACTTCTCAATAATATCTTCAGCGCCATGGGTAATTAGTTTCCTGACATTTTACAGACTAACAGAAGTCTTTTAAATAAAGAAGTCCCTAAATTTATAGGAAAGTAATTTGCGCGCCTGAAGAAACTGTCAAGGTGTTTCAGACATTATCTGTTTCCTTCATGCCGTGTCACACACAAGACACAGTCAAACTGCCATTAGAAAACAAGAGTAATGGATAGAAACAAGCGTAAAATGGTACATTCTATTCTTCGACATTCTGTGAGTTAGTAGACTATCAAGATGAATAGTTCAAATAACATCTAGGCAAGCCAGACTTTTGATTCCACGTATTCATGAACATGTTCCAAACATTTCTTTTTGGCTCAAGATATTGGCTTAACACATTAATCCATAGATACGTATTTTACGCCTTTTGTTTTTTCCTCCATTGAAAAAGTAGTCCATATTGATACAATCATGACTATATATCATCAGAAACAGGTTCTTCATGCTAGCAGATGATAGCTTCAAGAAAGCCAAAAGTTAAACAGAACGCACCTTGTGAGTCTACACTATTTACCTAAGATATAAAAAATTTGCTCTGCAAGGGTAAATTGTTTGTCAAAGACGCCTATATTCTTGGCTATGCCAATGAGTAATCAAATTTTTAAATAAACTTAACATATGGCTGATGTTGTTTTAGAGGAATGTCATATTTTGCAATCAAAATAATACTCTAGCAGTTTTTGAAGATACGATCATTAGTATTGCCTGTCTGTCAACTGTCTCTGAGAACAGTTCGTACAGTTGAAAAACGTAATTCCTTCAGGGCTCCAGATAAGAGGTAGTTATTTCAACAAATCCATTTCAACAAATCACTCTTTTTAGCACCAAATCCTATGGTGTTACTACTTAGTAGAATCGTATAGACGATTCTAATGAGTAGTGACACCATAGGGTTTAATTCAGAAATAAAGATTTTAGTTTTTGAAAAACTACCCTTATCTGGTGCTCTGTCCTTACCGTTCAAATACAATGCAATTAATTGCCGAAAATTATACTTTGTTTTGAAAGTCAAACAATTTGTTTCTATAAGAGTGGCACACTCTTCGTAGCCAGATCAGACGACGGATAAACTGGTGTCTGATCTGGCTCCAAATTTATTGGGAAATAATAAAGTTTTTTAACTGTATATTCACCTAAAATGGTTAGAGACATTACAATGTGAAATCACAACTAAAACTAACATTGATTGACTATTACAAGTATGTTGAGTAACCTCGTAAAAACGTCACGTTGATCTTTTTGGATGGTTCATAAAGTAGCTTAAATCAGTGTTGAATTTGATCAGCAGCCGATATACTTTGCGTTTCATCTGGATGAAAACTGTTTTCAAATTCACATAGACATGAGCCAAAGTAGTGATTTAGTTAGAACTATATAAAGTTTTTGTTGTACTGTTAATTGTGTATAACATTATTAGTTGTTGAACGTGTGATATAAGGAAACAGGTAACCCGACGTCTGATCAGGCTTAAAGCTGTCACTCGAGCAAAAATAAATGGTAAGAATTTAAAAAGTTGCCATTTTCTCAGTTTCATTGCATTGCATACACGATTGTTTTCCTTTAGAAAGGAAATAATAACGTATTCACCACTGTAAGTATTGGCAAACAGGGAGATGTAGAGACGATACTCTAGTCAGTTTCTCAATCATAAACGTGGCAATCATCAATTCCTAAAGGTGATATTCTCACCTGTCAAGGAGAAACCTAGCCATGTATAAGTAGATTATACTATTTAAGTTATGTTTTATCACATTCAAACTGTCAATGATAAATACGCATGTTATTCTGTTACAATACATCCTACATGAATACATCCAACAGAATATATGTCATGAGATTTATATGTCTATACTGATTTCATAAATTAACCTTTCGACTACTAGTCGATACCTTGTAATAATTTGAGCCGTGCCATGACAAAACCTGCCTTATTGCATTGCAAACAGTGTAGATCAATGACAGCCGCCGCGTCAAATACGCAGCGGTTTGACTTGATCTACACTGTTTGACACCCACATGCATTTTTAGTATTTTATGTAGCTGTATTATATACGATATTTGGCAGTGTTTACCAAACTCAGATACAGAGCCTGGGGTGACAACCGTGCTTGGTATTTACAATGTTGTAATGCAATAAGGCAGATTTTGTCATGGTACGGCTCATTTGTCAACAGTATTGAATCAAGACTAGGCGTCTGATTATGATTCAAAGTGTTTGATATTTATGTAAAGCAATTGTCCTTTCCGTTCGTATATGTGTACGAGGTTAACAAAAATGACCGTTTTTTCAATCACCAACACCGTTTACTTGGATACTTGTTTACTTATACAGTTGTTGGACCATTCACACCCCACCAATATCAGCCAACAATATTTTGACCTTGACCTAATTTGAACTTAGAATATTGTGAATGGGCTATTTCAAGGTTAAGTAGACTTTTCAATTTCGTCTATGTTCAACACTACTTACTACAATTGTTTGAAACTTATAAATACAGTTTTTGCTCCGAATCATTAACCCATTTATGCCCAATGGATTTTCCATGTTTTTATATTGGATAAGTCCATTTAGCACATCGCTTGGAGCTTTCGGCCAATCAGATGCCTCAAAAACCTGTGAATATATCGTTTATTTCAACAAACCATGGAATAACTAACAAACTGTTCACTTATTCCTCGCTTCCGTCATCTCAAGGCAATTTGACGTCACAATTCTAAAAACAACTGAGGTCAGAGGTGAACTGCACACGCTTCATGACGTTTTATTATGTACAGTGAGACCTAGACATTAAAGACAATTACTAATGAATTGTGCTTACATATAGAGCTTCAATAAGCGATATTTATGTTGGTGTTAAAGCATGCTTAATGTCTCAAACTTATCATTTGAAATAACCTTTCAATTTTAGTAAAATATTACAAACAAAATGACTTTTTCGTCTAAAACAGAAATCAGAAACGAATGGTTTTCTTGTTTTCCTCGAGCCCAAGCCAGTGCTAAATAGGTTAGACCATGGTTGCGCGCGACTAAACGACGTAGTTCTCGGGGGCTACGCCCCCTCGAACTATATCGTTTATTCGCTTGCAACCATGGTCTAACCTATACTTCTTATCCAAGGGATGCCTGGTCAAAAATTAAATTTTCTTTTTGTTTTACATTGAAATTCCTATAAGCAAACCGTGTAGACTCTGATCAGACGCCGCATTATGCGGCGTCTGATCAGAGTCTACACTCTTTGCCTATTTCCCATATATGGGATCGTAGGCACAAATGGGTTATTTAATCCACCAATACACGTAATACGCAGCCTCAGTTTGGCTATGTCCTATACCTAATTTGGACTGAGAAAATATTCATAATACATTGTCACGGATTCCACCGGGCATAATCGTTTATTGAACGCACTCATGTCTGAAACTTACACGTTTTAAAATTAAAATTTAAAAATGTAGATAAAATTGCAGTGGCTAGAGGCTTATTATTGTTTCTCATCGCTCATTCTTGGCAGGGCTGGAAACTCATTCTTGTCCAACTTGGCAAAACTCCTGAATGAGCTGCGAAAAACTTAGATATGAGTATGTTGGAAAGAGAATTGATATATGACTTCATCGCAATGGTTACATATTGTTTATTTTAACCCTTTCCCCTAACTACATTTCTTCGTTTTGAAAACAGGTAACCACTCATAGCAGGTTGAAGGTAAAGCGTTATGTTTTACTCTCAGTTTTGTTCGAACTTTTCTTATGTTATTTTTTCATTATTGTATAAAATATAATTATAAAACGATTCTCTTCAGTAAAAAACGAATTATAAACTATATGCGTAAAAGGAATATCTTTTAGAGTAAAGGGTTAAAATATTGTCAAACATATGCTTCGCATTTTCTCCCTCGTGCTCGAGACGAATAATAACTGATATATGCTGATATATACGGGTAGAATCTATATAATCATTCCATATCGCGTTGGCTCTTGTTTACTGCCAGCAGTTCTACGATATCAGTATAACGCAAGATCAAAGAGGATGTAATGGAAGAACTGCAAGAACACAGACAACTTCATTTCTTCATTTCATTACACGCTTCCGTAAGGCGAATCTAACTAATGAACGTAGCAACAAAATGGCATCCCTCCCCTAAAAAAGTACAACAAAACAAAATATATGGTACTGTTTTTTGAAAATGTTGACCACTCATTTAAATCTGAGTGACAAATAGTTTTGAGTATGATCAGACGCCGGGTTATCCGGCGTCTGATCTTGCTCCAAACTGTTTGAAATGAAAATAATTGTTTTGGCACAAAAGCAATTAGTGGGAAATACTAACGTTTTCTCCATTGTATTGTTTGGAACTGTCTTAGATGTTCAGTTTACTCACTACGATCTGAATGTCATTTATACGATCATATATGTTTCATACAATGACACTGTCAGCGTTAGTTCTGTCAAGGAAAATGTGCCAGTGGAATAAATGTCTCGTATTAACAACACTAATCACGTGCTTTCTACTTTCTCTGGTAAGATTGACACGACTTGCTTATAATGATCAAGAATGTCTATCAAATTATTCAATTTGGTCAGCATTATCACAATTCTGGCATTCATTTGCCAAATTTTTTTCTGTGTATTCTCCTATTGTTTGCGCATTTGCTATGTTTTGTTGCTTGTCTTTCTTTAATATATCTTGATATGAATTTTGATAATTGCATAAGTACCAGGTCATTTTGTTGTTCTGTAGCAGAGTAAACGAATTCATTTTTGTATAAGTGCAGCAAAAGTGCTCAGTTTTGTTTAGATTTTCTTGATTTAAGCATCCACCTGCATTAACCTCCTTCCCTGCATTTTCCTTAACCTGTGTGTAGTGATTGCGTAACGTGGCGTTTGATCAGAAAACAAATGTTTTGAAATTTATTCAAATATTTTTAAGTGAAAATATCTAAAGTAGGAATTTAACCCTTAGCCCGCCAAATAAATTGTCGTCTGCTAAATTTCTCGTCTGCTTCAAGTTTCAAAGTGCTTCAAAGTTGCTCAAAATTGCTGAAAATGTTGTCAGGGTGTCAAACAGCTTGGATCCGGATGAGACGCCGAGTTACTCGGCGTCTCATCCGGATCCAAGCTGTTTGCATATGGAGCTATAGTCGTGAGTGGCAGGCTATGGGTTAATAGATAAAAGCAGACGACAATTGCTCAAAGCAAATGACGTCATGACAGTGATGTGGTAAATATCAGAAAAATTCAATACATACTCTAGAATTAGATTTCATTATAATTTCAAAGTTCATTTAAACATACATCGTATATAATATATACGATGGAACTATATTCCAATTTTAAAATATATATTAATAATTATATATTTTAAAATTAGAATATGGTTTCATTGAAATTCTCTCATAAGAATAAACGTTAACGTCCCTACCAAAGTTGAAAGTTGCTGACTTTCATCGCAAAGGATTAAATGACGCTTTGTTATCCCCTTCTTTGACCTGACGTCATAATTTTTAAACAATTGTCGTCTGCCTTTATTTCTCAAATTTATTTTTTAGGCATTTTGACTTAAGAAATATTGAAAATACAGTAAAACCTCGCTATTACGACCACTAAAACCAAGGCTAATTTATTGTATAATAGACAGGTGACAGCTTAAAGCAAGGTGACAGTGAAACAGAAAGCTCCTAAAGGAGCTTTCTGTTTCACTGTCACCTTGCTTTAAGCGGTCACCTATCGTAAACACCCTAATATTTACCACAATTAAGTGGTCGTAATAGAGAGGTTTTACTGTACAGTCAAACAGTTTGGATCCTGATCAGACGCCGCGTAATCAAAACTATTTGCATATACGTAACTACAGTGTAATGTAAGGTTGTGAAGAGGTTAAACTCTAGGGAGACAGAGCATCTTCTCTGATACAATGAACATAAAAGCAACAACAGCATCAGCAACACCAAAAGCAGCAGCAATAACAACAGAAACAAAAATAAACGTCGACAACAATTAGAAATGTCGGCGAGTTCAGCAGATGATACATGACTCTGGAGTAAGTTGTTTAAAGTTCATTTTTAAACAGTTTGTGATAGTACCTTTATTGAGCATTCAGTATTTTAACATTGTATTTAGTCATATTTTGTTATCTGATGATCAACCGTAAAAGTTTAACATTCAAATATGTATATATTTACAGCGTATGGAGTATACAGAATATCTTTGCATCAAGTATATACCCTGATCATAGTGATCCTAAAATAACCCCCCCCTGACCAGGGTCTGCATTAGTTGTCTTTCAGAACCATACTAGTATGTCAGAAAACAATCTTTAATAGTAAAAAACAGACTAGAGCTTATTGGAAACTGAAATTTTCAAATGAAATTTCAGGAGTGAATGGATTAATATTACTACTAACTTAAAAAACTACTAACAAAATCAGTCATTTGTAGTTATTATATAATTAATATAAACATCAATTAAAAATGCGCCCAGGAACCGATAAGCTGACCAATTATCCACACGAGTCGGATAATTGAAAGCTGTAGATGGTTCTATGCAAGAGAAAATCTGTCACTGCACACTCTGCTTGTGAAATTGTATCAATAATGGTAGGATCATGTCCCTGTATAAGCGTTACTTTGAGCTTTTAGGCTGTCACCAATCAAGCATCAGAACTAGCATAACAATCATTTAGTCCATTTCAATCTTTGAATGCCGGGACCAGTTGTTTCTAGACCATTGAAAACAGTTTGGATCTAGATCAGACGTCGTGTAAACTCTATGTCTGATCAGGATCAAATAAGTTTGTTGATCGGATCGTTAAACTACATTGAGAGGATCAAAACATTGATTTTCAAAATAAAAGCAGGCAGTAGTTTTTTGCAGAAAGCGTACGACGGTTAAAGTGGACAGGCTTGTTATAGCGAAGACTGACACCGAGAGGAACAGGGAGACATATCCATCGTGAGAAAAAAAAAGTATTTTCCCCGTTTAATTGAAAATAAACGTCATGGCAATGTCCATGCGCAGTGTTAAAGCATATGTCCGGCATGAAGCAGTAATCAGCATGCATAGAACAAAAAAAGCGTTCAATGATCACTTAATCTAATACTAAACAATACAGAAATATTTCATAGTTTGGCATTTGTGTATTATTTATAATTGTACATATATAAGGCGGGCAATTCATTATAGAATGTAAGTTGTTTTCTTACAGTATACGTAACACACACTAATCGATTGGATTTGCTTCGTTACGATTTTACGTCGCTTTAAAAGTATGTCATACCATTTTTGAAACGTTGTCTTTACCTGAATTTAAATGTATTTCGTATGTGTTGCTTTTCCTTTAAAGGGGGGAAATATAATAGAACTGTAGAATACACTTACATGATAACTATTCTTTACACGTTGGTGCAGACTATATATTTTAACAGACGTTAACCTAATCATACTAAATGCGAATTTGCTAACACTTGTAAACAGTGTGGATACAGAACAGACGCCGCTATTCGCGGCATCTGTTCTGGACTGTTTGGCATTTATTTAACTAAACTGCTTTTTGAAGGGTGTTTGTTTTTGCAGACGATATATTTGAAAAAGACGACAATTCAACATTATAAGAGTTAAACATTTTCAGTACTGCACATGATTAACCAACACCCTCACTTGGAATCCATACGTTATTGAGTGGTTTCCCCCATTATACCCAAGATACTCTAATATAGCGGGGCTACATTGATGATCAGCCACTGCATGTTGGTATTAGCTCCAGCTCTTACTGTCTCTGCGGAGCCATAGCCAGGTCGATGCCTTCTATGCAGCACCACTCACAGATTTGATGGTTTGCTTTCTGTCTCTGCCTGTAACACCTAGTGCTGTCAGCATTTTCCAAAGAGATTGTGCTGGAAAACCTCTGGTTCCTACATCGACTGGGTCAAGCCAGACACCCCATCCCTTCTTTCTGCAGTATTCAATAAGTTGCGCATACTTGTCAGACTTCCTTTCGTATGCTTCATCGCATTGGACTGTTACTTCTATGTTGCAAAATGTTCATCTGCTTCTTCTTAACAGTGTGCTTCTTACGTCGTATTTTTTCCAAAGCCGCTGCTTTTTGTCGTAAGGCTCTATCATGGCGCCATTTAGAACGACCTTGGCCTAGAGCCACTTGACACGGTGATAGTATGTGTTCTATTGTAACATCTTTGCCACAATGTTGACAAGAGCGATCCTCCGTAAATGTCCAGCATTGCAGGTTGAATGGTGTGGGAAGAACATTATACACACTCCTAAGCAGGAACCTTCTGGCAAGTTCTAAATGCCACATCCTTGACAATGTAAGCATTCGCTGCGGTATCCTCCATTTGGTTGAGGCACATTGGCGTCAAAGTTATACCAAGCTAGCCGCTCTTTAAAACTTCTTCGTTATTTTGTATGTCTGCTAGTACCATAGTTCTTCGAGTATGCTGACCATGACTGTCTTCTATGCATTCCAAGTCCCTGTTTCCTGTTGCAGTTGTGCCAACAATATCATCGTGCCTCAGCCTAGATTGTGCTGCTTCTACTGCCTGGCTTACAGACCACTTTCTGCCAGTACGTAGTTTCACCCAAGCACCACCAATGCAGTTATAAGTATACTCTTTTAATGTCATCAGTGGCTGACATTTTGCCACTTTTAATTCTTCAATTATTGATAAAATTGCAGTTGGAGTTTCCCCGACGATATGTAGAGCTCTATCCCAAAAAAGCTTGACGGTACCCCTAGACATCTACGTAGGTGTTTGTTAATAGTTCGCTCTAGTAATTTAGCAGCCGTAGTTGGAACTTCAGACAGCATAAGAGGCCATTTAAGCCAAGACAGAAGTCCTTTCATCCACACTTTAAACTTTCCTGGTAGGCTCGTCTTGTCAATCTTTTTCAGCCCCTCACCAGTCTTGTTTCTGAGTTTGTTAAAGGGTTCATTGTCTCTAAATTTAGCGTCAAACCACTTGCCAAGACATTTGATCGGTTTGTTAACTATGCTTGGTATGCCTTCTCTTTGTATTCTGAGAATGTAAGCCGACCTTTCTTTATCACCAATGCACTTGGCTTCTTTGGCTTAAACTTCCTTCTAGCCTAGATAAAAGTGAAATGATTATGGTTAAGATGAGCAGTTTTAATCTCATACATTCACTGAGATGCATAAGATATTCGCAAAAACAAATTAAATATTTTTCTTTAACCTCTCGTTTGCTGAATTTCATTTCGTCTACACTTTGTTTCGTTTAAACGGTAAAACATAACGTATTCTCAACTCTTATATTACAATTACAGGAAAACAATTCTTAACATTTTGTTGCAGAATATATAATTTGTAGACGAAGAATACCTTAAACTCTTGCAAAACAATTTGGATCCAGAACAGACACCTTGTTACGCGGCGTCAGTTCTCGATCCGAACTATTTGGCACATGTATTCAATTTGTCTTCAGTTTAGATATATGATCTTACATAAGTGGTCATTATTTATCATTTTTAATAAACGAGTTTAATAAAATAATATGACGCGAGCCTTGACGAGCGTCATATTAATTTTAGTCAACTCGTTTATTAAGAATGATAAGTAATGAGCAAGAATGTGAGATTCTATTTATCACATAACAATTATAAAGACCTATTTAATCAATCGAAGCGGTACTTTGTAGTTTTTCTGCTAAATAGATGTTCCGCCAAAACATGACTTTGTTTACGGAAACGTAATCGCAAATGACGTCATTTGTTGTCCCGCTACATGTAGCGCTTGTGAACGAACATGTTTGGCCGGAGCTCAAAAAACGATATTTTACTAGTGGATAAGAATATTTATAATAATGGCTTTATTCTACTCCCAGACCGCTAGTTATGTGATAAAAGACATAAACATATTGAATTTGAGTTTATTCGTAAATTATATATGACAGTACAGCATGATAATGGTTAAATGCTAAAGGTTAAGCTGGACTATATCATTCTCATACGTTTACGAAATTGACCTTGATATTCGCAATAACAAATTGAGTTTTACTTGAAACAATTAACCGCTCGCTTGCGGAATTGCGGTGTGGTTTAAAATTGCTATTTCTCAATTCCTGTTCCATTTCTCATTTGCTTTTAACATCTCTTTTAATTGGAGAAAAATAGAAGTCCCACACAGGTTTAATCACTAACAAGACATGAGTCACTCGGCGTCTGACCTCGTGTGTAAACTGCTTTTTTATTTACTTCGGACAAGTTGCAATTTACAGGCGAAGGGTTAAATTTGTTTTGCCATTTGATATTAAAGCACAGCCACTTATCTCAGAGTAACTCAACGTACATTAACGTATAAATTGTCGCATTAGCTCTATGGCTTCATTAGATATGGAAACCCTTAAGGAAACTTAGTAATGACTTTTGCCGAGAGTTCAGTAATACGTTTCTATATTAGCAGTTTCACTTTACATTTAACCCCTTCCCTGCCAGAATGTCATCTATATCAGAATTGTCGTCTGCTTTATGTTTTAGTAAGATTTGACCAAATCTAACAAAGAAAACATTTGGTATGGATGTCAAACATTTTGAATCCTGATCAGACGCCGGGTTACCCGGCGTCTGATCAGGATTCAAAATGTTTGCACATATCAAAACACGCAGATTAAGGAAATGAATGGGGTTAAACTTTTACTACTCTGAGAGTGTGGGCGCCTTAGAACACTTCGTCTGCTAAAAGTATCGTCTGCTAAAAACTTATCGTCTGCATCATTTTAAATTTTAAGTTCAATGTCTCTTTTTACAGAAGAAAATCAAAAACCATAACTTCCAATGTGTTTAAATACAGGCCGAGAGATGAGTTACTCAGTGAGTGATCTGGTTCCAAACTATTAGTAATGTACAGTAATGTTGCCATTAGCAGACGAATGGTTAATCCTTATAATGCTAAATTGGGGTCTGCCACAAATATATCGTCTGCGAAAAAATATAAAAACTAGTTTTATGCCCTTTGTAACTGAAGCAAAGTTGAATATGAGTGACAAACAGTTTGGATCCAGATCAGACGCCGCGTTACGCGGCGTCTGATCTGGATCCAAACTGTTTGTAAATGTTAGCCAAGTCGTGCATAACACGATACGGGTTAATAGTTTAGGATACGAGGTTACATAAAAGGAATGCTTAATTAATTGTTTTACTATTCAAATAAGGTTGGCATTTGTTTCAGATGCATTAATAGCTCGTTAGCGGGTTCTGTCGCCTTAACCCCCATTGCTGCTTTACCCCGAGCTTAGTCGTTATTTGCAAACGGTTTGAATCCTGATCAGACGCCGTCTAAACGAAACTAAACCCAAACGAAAAATAATAAAATGAAGAAAATGATATGTCTTTTGAAATACTGTTGATATGTGATCATCTTGGTGGCAAACAATTTCGAGGTTACCCGGCGTCTGATCTAGCTCCAAACTGTGTAGTTTAAACATATTTTATTTCTCTATAAATCATTTCAGTTATTAATTACATACAACAATGTCAAAAAGGATGAGATCGAAAGCATAAGCTTATTTAAGATCCTCTCTGTTTGCAACGGAGATCTAATATGTTTAGCACAAAAACAAACGTTTATTGATAAAAAAAATACGTCTTCTCCTCTGTAATCTTTCTCCTAATCTGCGTAGACTAATTTTTAAGCATTTGCATATGGTTTGGATCCGGATTAGACGCCCAATTCGTCGTCAAACCATGGTGCAAACTGTTTGTTTCTGACATTTAGATTCCTTAAGCTAAATCCTTAAAATTGAGTTTGGAAATATATGAAAAGACAAACATTTGAAACAGACAATACTAAGCCCAAAAAAAGTGTGGCAACAATAGCGAAGACCCTTTCCGGTGAAATATTTACATTATAGTAATACATGTTTCCTTCGTTTCAGCAAAGGTTTTGCAAATGAGCACCGAGGGTCAACATACATTATATCGAGATTACCAAGATCTATTAACGGAACTTTCAGATTCATTTGTATGAGAGCAATGTTCCCTTAACATACAATTCAAGGTAATATTTGATTGAGAGATGTACTTACTTAAATACATGTCATAAATGCAAGTGCTGTTTGTATATTTCATTTTGGTAGTCATATATGTGTATATGATAAAAAGATAGGAAGGAATATCACACAAACACAGCGCATAGTTATTATTTCATCATCTGACCTTATTCCGCGGCATCTCAGGGTTCAAAGTGCCGAAAGGGATAAATATTAAAATGTTATAGCGTATCTGAAGTATACGGTAAACAAATTGAACAACGGAGAATACGTTATTCTTTCCGATTTTAAAGATATCTCCTGACGACCTTTTGATCATAACACCTAACCAGCTATCAATTCAATTCAAAGCATGCAGCCACGAGCAAGTTTGATCCTTTACTGCTATCTTGTCTAGGTATATACTCACCCAAGCGTTTCATGTGTGGCCCGCACCTTAAAGTTTTAGATTGGTTAGTAAAACCCATGGAAAAAACCCTTGAGTGTGAGTATGTGAGGGCCTCTCTAGACAACTAGAGATTAGCTACCTGGATGTTCACACCAACTGAGATTGGTGACACCTTGTGATTCACGTTTTCTCTCGCCTATCTAACAATGGAGGGGGAGTCCCTCAATGGACTGAGGAAAAGTCTTTAAATGAAACGAAACGAAACGCAACGCAAACATTATTTTACTGAGAAAAGGGGATAACTTTTTGAAATTCGAAATATTGATTTTTGTCTGAGTGGCACACGGTTTGGAGTTTGGATACCGGGTTATCCTCCAGCTGATCATGGACTCCAAATTGTTTGCATATTTGCTTTCGCACAAACGATTTTATAGGAAACATATTACATGTACTACTTTTCTAATTAAATTGATCATTCACTTAAGACAAGTGACTATTTTGTGCAGTAGAAGAACCGTCTATGCGATTCTTGTCTTGCATTAGGCAACCATCTGTCTGGAAGACTGTTCTATTGTGTGGTTGGTTATCAAATGTAGAGATCACGTTTTCCCATGTTTGAGTGACAATAACAAAGTCGATTGCTGTGCGTTCGGAACCAGAGCAAATGCCGGATAACGTGGTGTCTGATCAAACCCCAAACTGATTGCCAGTCAGATAAACATTAACCGTCACTCAGAATATTTTTTTAAAAAATGTTATTTTCAACATTTTATTTCGTGGCTTTCGCGATTCTTTTTCTTTAAACGGGAAAAGTCTTCTTCACTGTTCAATGCTGTCTGTACTTCGATGTTAATTCTTTATTACCCTGATTTAAACGCTTTTTGAAAACTTCAAGAACACTTTAGTTCATACGGGTGATATTTCATCATGTCAGTTCAGTTTTTCAACATTCGCAGTGCAACGTCCTTCTATGAACCTGTTTAACCATTCAGCCCATAGCCTGTTTCAGTTTTGAGGGCAGGTGACAACTAAACACAGTTTGAAAGTAAATCAAAATGCGCCTTAATGTGCATTTTTCTTTAATTTCAACCTGCCTTAAACTACCATCTGCAAGTGTATAGAAACTATTTTTCATGGTGCATTTCTTGACCCGATAAAGTGGAGCTAATTTCTTTAGAAGACGAATAAAGTAGAGCATTTTTAGGGAAATGGGTTAAAAGATGAGGTTATTTTTGTATGAATGTTTCATTTCAAAACAAAATCCAACTGGTTAGTTTAAACATATTTTATTTCTCAATACTTCATTTCTTTAAACTAATATATACATCGATGACAAAAAAGAATTAGATCGAAAGAAAAAGCTTATTCACAAATTGAATTTATGTCTAAACGAACAGAAATTTTATTCATATTCATTCAAGATTCAGCTTAGACTTGTTCAACTGTACTCAAAACACGTGAAGTCGAGATATCAGGATGATTTCTTACTAGCCCTCTGATCGGGGCCTGCATTGTTTGTAATTTTGTAAGATATTGCAAACCCCCACAACAAACCTAAAATTGTCAAAACTGAACTAGACTTAAATGGAAACAGGAAATGTCCATTTGATGTTTCAGTGGAGAATGAGTTAAAATATTGTCCTGCTACAACGTTAGTGCGACTTGACCTACATTTACAAACAGTTTGGACCGAGACCATACGCTGAGAAAGCTGGTGGCTTAACAGGATCCAAATTGACAGGCCTACGCATTAGAAATTTACTAGCCATACAGCGTACACGCGCTTGGACTATGATTTGTTTTCGCGGAAGATAATTTCGCGGAAAATAATTTCGCGGAATAAAGGACAAGTTCATCATTGCTATTACTTGAGATGTGGCAAATTAGACTCCTGTCATTTGGCAGCTTTGGAGACGTCTTTCAGGCGTAGAAATTCCAGTATTTATTGGAAACCAATTAGATGCATTTAAAGGAACTGTCAACAGGATTTCATAAATTATCCGTTTCGTCTATTTACTGGCACGCAGTCAGTCTGTCATTAGAAGTCGAGGCTAATACAGTGGAGAAGATGTGAAGATGGTCTTGTTATTCTCTCCGAATAAACGTATTTGTACTCAAAAAATCATTTCAATTACTAACAGTTTGAAGCCAGATCAGACGCCGGGTAACCCGGCGTTTGATCAGGCTCCAAACTGTTTGCAAATCAGATTAAAATAAGTTAAAACACTTTCAAAAAGCTGTAATTTATATAAAAAAGCAAACTATTGTATTTCATTTTGCGATAATTTTCGTTTACAGAATAACGTTGCGCACATTTTAGATTCTGACCAGACTCCGCGTAATGCGGCGTCTTATCAGAATCTAAACTGTTTGATACTCGTTTTAATATTTCCTAAGTCAAAATATTTGACATTCAAATTTGAGAAATAAAAGCAGCCAGCAGTTTTTAAAAAATAATGAAGTCATATCATTGAAGGGGTTAGATCGGTTTGGTATTATTATCGTTGAAAATTATCAAAAACAATTGATTTTGTTCTGTTTCTGCTATTACCATTACACCGCCCACTTTAAAAGTGAACTTTTCTTAAAACAAATTACCGGCTTATATTGACATCGAGGGGTTTCTCACCAACAAAATAAAATGCCGAGTATTCAACTGAACCTATGTTTTTTTCTTATAAATGACCCGCTTGCCTTGCCTCTCAGGGATTTTTTTTGCTTTAATATTTTAAAGTATTAAAAATAGAGCATACCCTGACCAGAGGAATCATTCAGGAGCCATTTGATCTGAGTTTACAATACATGTATATAAAAATGATTTAAGCCTCATGTCCCGTATAGTGAGTGTTAGCGTAGGATGTTCTCCTTTCTGTTAACAAAACATTCTAAAATCTTCTGATTGTAACCAAAAGGCAAATCTGATTTCCCTGTTGGCCTTGTTTTTGCAAAAAGTGAAGATTCTGTTAGCCTTTAATACCTTAACTGTTAGAACGCTTAGCAAGTCACAAAGATGTTTGACCCTAATCAGTCGCCGTGTAGCGCGGCCTCAGATTAGGATTTAATTGGTCAACAGTAGTATTGGTGTTTAATTGGCCATACTGTCTTCATTTTAATTCTAAGAAATAAAAGCCGGTGACAATATTGAAGCGACAATATCACAGTAGCGATAGGTTGGTTTGGTAATACTGAACAAAGAACTCATTTAGTATACAGAAATGTATATACGTAGAACGCATTATAATTAAATTAATCATATTTCGTGTTTCAACTTAACATGTATTTATCCAGAGTTTTTTTTTGCTCGCTGGAATATATTTATACCTTCTAACTATTGTTAAGTATACCGATAGATAAATCGAATAAGATTTTCTTCAGTATGTACTGTTTATGATCAGTTGCTGAGTGCGATATACACGCACTATTCATCGTAAATAGCAGCAGCATGTTAAATGTTTTTGTCAAAAATATTTGTTTACACCGTGTACTTACAACTATTTTATGTGTATTATGTTGTGATATAACATTGCATTTGACATGATAAACAGCACTCTAGACCTATAAAACGAATGTTTATATCTTTGGCCGGTGACCTTGCATTGCAGATAAACAAGAATTGTATTATATTGTATTATTTTTGGTTTTCTGGAAATGAACTTGCACGAATATTGGTGATCAGAGTTTTGTGATAAACTAAGGTTCAAAAGTAGAGATGACGTCCTCTTCACTGTTTCATACAGTGTTCCCTCTCTACAACGGCCCTTCCAACAACGATTCCCTCCTCACAACGACGCTTGCCGCTGATCCCGAAACAAGAAATGATGTCCAACCTTTTTACGTCTGCAATATCTTCTGCTAAAGTTGTCGTCTGCTTTTTTTCTCAAAATTACATATTGGGCATTTTGACATAACAAACCGTAGTGACGAGTGACAAACAGCTTGAATCCAGATCAGACGCCGCGTTACGCGGCGTCTGATCTGGATTCAAGCTGTTTGCAAATGTAAGACAACTTCCCTCTCTATAACGACTCCCTCCGAACAACGCACATATTTTTTGTCTCCCATTGGATGTCGTTGTAGAGAGGGAACGCTGTATATGAATATGTGTCAGAGAGACAGTCATGTCAAAGTAAATGCTCAATAGTGTCAAAATATCAGTAACCGTTTTATATTTTATCTCATTGTCTTTAGTCTCATTTGAAACGTGGACAAATTGACCTTTTGTAACTAAGTTACAAATTAGTGGTCACTCTTATTATTGAATATTTATCTATTTATACTGCCGTAGGAATAGCATTGAGGAAAATGTGAAGTAAACGTATATATTCGATGTGAATAGCAAGCTGTTTGGAACCATATCTGACGCCTGACGCCGGGTTACACGGCGTCAGATATGGTTCTAAACTAATTTCAATGATCATAGTTTAAAATCCTCAATGTGGAATGGACATGTACAACACAGACACAACTTCTGATAATTAACGACCTTTCACTCTTAGTTTGCCGCATAACACAAAGTAAATCCAATTGTCAGGCATGCTTTCCATTATTAATAAGCAGTGGAACATCTTCCACCAGCCAGTATTTAGGCTTCAACTCAAATTAGCCTTAGCCCAATTCACTGTCATGACGTCATCTATTTGAAACAATTGTCGTCTGCTTTAATTTCTTAAATTCAAATTCCATGCATTTTAACTTTAGATCTATCAAAATGAGTACCAACCAGTTTGGATCCTGTTCAGACACCGCCTCATGCGATGTCTAAACAGGATCAAGACTTTTTGTAAATAACGATTGAATTCGGGGAATTGCCGTTAGAGGGTATAAAAGTAAATAATGACAACTGCACAAACTTCATTAGTTGTATGCTCTCTTGACCTTTAACTGAAGAGTAAGGTATTATGTCAACCAATGTCGACATGCACCAATAACATACAGCGGTTTAAGATGCTTTTACAGTTGAACAAAGATGACTCGATTTCTAGTAGTCAAACAACATGTCATGTAACCATTCTACTGTCTCTCTGACGTCACGACCCATCAACAAATTCTCTGCCATAATTTCGTCTGCTTGCAAACATAACGTCTGATCCTGTTCTTAAAGTTATAATGTGAATCAGATTATTTAAAAGCATTTATATGACTGTCAAACAGTTTAACGGGGCGTCTGATCTGGATCGAAACTGTTTTCACATGTCAGTATTGTCCAGCATGGCACTAAACGGGTAAAGTATACCTCATTTTTAAAATATATTTTAGCATCTTGGTTGCATAGTAATTCCCGAATAATAATATTTATCATTTCTGTAGAGAACTATAAATGTCATTTCAACATACTGAAATACAGAATAGGGTGCATATTGGCCGTCATAATTGTCAATTGAATGAGATTGACATATTGTCCGATGTCTTGATATTGACAACCTTAAAGTACCACATTGCTTAACCCTTCGTCTGTTAGTTGCGACTTTACTAACATTTGTAAACAGTTCGGGTCCAGATCAGACGCGGCGTTTCTCGACGTCTGAACAAGCTCCAAATTGTTTTACCCTCGTGTAAGGGTTTCTTAAGAACAAATAGTTTGAAAATTAAAACCTTTGCAGGCGAATATATGAAGCAAGCGACAATGTAGCAAGCGAAACATTAACGCTGACAATCGTATAATAACATGTTAAAGTCCAAACGTTACTGTCAAATTGCCAAAATCGCGCAATTTTAAAACCTGAGAATGTAGGCACATTCGTAATCGAAACCTAAAAAAAGAAGTCATCTCGGATGATTATGGAGGCAACATTGCTTACAAACCCGTGACATTGGTGGAAACAAGTCGACTTTTAAATCTGTTTTGTTGACAATCGATCGAAGACGAATCATAACGGAAATGTTCCGACCTCTATCGGATGACGCCACACAGTGTATATGAATTATCACCGCACTTCGTATCAATCACGTGACCTTTACGCAATCCTACGAACCAGCCCGTTAGTCTTATTTGTAAACAAACCCGCTTAAAATGTAAACCAACACGATAGGAATTCGACACATTTAGGTAGGATTCTTTACGAAGTGGGGGCATAAGTCAGGCTTCTTACACGCGATTTCACTTAGTTTTAATACATAGAAAAGGCACATATATAAGAATTGCGCGTTTTAAACACAAATTTCGATAGCATTGTGCCTTTAACCCCTACAGTGCTTTACCCCCAATGCAATATTTGTTTGCATCTGATCAGGACCCAAATCCTTTGAAACTTATTTGAAATATATCTTAAATCAAACGCCCTAAACGTTTAATTTGAGAAATGAATACAGACGACAATTGATCAAGGCAGATGACGTCATAACACTAAGTGGTTTAAATGCCAATGGAATTGGTGATATATCAAAGCGATAAAAATGATTGATGGCACTTTTTGAACGACCTTTAAGTATTTAATCGTCAACAGCGATACCTTGGAGTATGCAAGCAATGTAGATCCAGATCAGACACTTATTAACGGCGTCTAATCCGAATATGAAACATTTACAATTTTTTCAGAATGGTGAAAATCTTAATTTAGTTGTGAGCAAGCGGAAACAATGCGTTGAATGAGTTTATTTGATATGTGAATTGTCCACTACAAATCATAGATCATTCTTCATTCAAAATTAGCCCTAAAATGCCATAAAAGAGGTTTTCATGAAAGTATAGTCAGTCTTGTTTGTAACATTATTATATTTTTTTTGACACTATTGTCATTGATTTTTAATGTCAAATAGTTTGGCTTCCAAACTGTTTGAAAATGCCTGCGAACACAGCCTTGTGAGATCTTATCTCTGCTGTCAAAGTGTTTGATCAGTTATGAATATATATTAGCGGCAATGGCATCATGTATGCAATGCTTTGTTAACATTATAATGGTAGAAAAGGGAACATTCAAACCAGTGTATGGCAGTCTATCAATAATCAAATAATTGAAAAGAATAATTGATAAATGAACACACATCCATACTGTCCCTGCTAAAATGAATTAAATCCTTCACTGCTTTGCCCTGATTGCAATATTTATTGCAAACCGTTTGGATCTTTATCAGAATACGCGTAGTGCGGGGTCTGATTATGATCAAACTGTTTTAAAATTTCTCTATTTCAAATACAAAACAAAATGAATTTGATAAATAAAAGTAGACGATTCTTGTTTAAATGTGATGACGACATGGCAGTGGCGGGGTAAAAGAAGCTACAAAACACATCATAGACTAAACAGATGACAACAACATAGTGTGCATAGTAGTAAATAACTTGTTTAATTCAAACGAGCAATTTAATTTACATCTGAATATGATATACCGGTATATAACAAACTACATAAATATAGATTCTGTTTCCCCTCAAATCATTTTTTAATAATATGACAAAGTGGAATTCGGTCGAATTTCTAAAACTCGAACTCGTTTAAGTCGAAATTACTTGTATTTCTTCGGTTGAAATTCTTTAACTAGAGCTCGTGTAGGTCTAACATACTCGTATTTCAAAGATCAAACTTGACTAAGAATCATATTGTTTGAAATATGGATAAGTTCGGCTTAAACGAATTCAAGTTTTCGAACTTAAACTGTTTATGTTATTATACAACAGTTTTCCAACTATAACAACCACCAAATTAAATATGTGTCCTATGTTTACGGCAGGTGACTAGAATGCTACAATGGGAAAGACATGCTATTCCTCTCCTCCTCCAATCTTTGCTAGTAAAAGCTCTAAATTGCATAACCTCATGAACACTGGAAGAACTTTATTTATTTCTTATATTTATATTTCATTGTCAACTGATCCGGGCGGAGTTAAGCTATATTTAGCGTGTTGTATAAAATTAAACGGCATGAATATCTTTGCTCAATGTTTAACCCATTCAATGCTGGTGGCTGATTATGGCCTTGTAATTCATTTTGCATTTTCAACTCGGTCTGTTGTGACGAACAGACCATATCAATTGGCCGCTAGGAAATCGTCGTCGACCTCAGCCATTGTTTATTACCGGTAAAGACGAATGATATACATGTATATTTAACCCGAAGGTAATCATAAACTATAACAAATCAAGTGTTTGGTATTTATTTATACTACTAGAGCAAATTTTAAGATTTATTTTATTTGTGCATTTCAAAAATAACTTTCCACAAGTTTACTGAAATAAGGCGTCATTTTATCGCTGACGTTTCAGTAACCCCTAAACTATTCGGCTATAATTGGATTTGAAATGAACATTCATGGAGAAATGAAAGCCTCTTTTTAGTATAGTGTTATATTAGGACTATGCGGGGCGAATGTAAATATAAGTAAATGGCATTATGTTTCTTAGGCTATTATCATTCTTCAAGCAAAGTTTCATAACACCTTTCTTGAAAACTAAGCTTATCCACGAGCTACCGTAACTTTGAAATACGGGTATGTTCGACTTGAGAGAGTTCAAAATGATGACATTGAACCGTAGACATACGATAATTCGACTTAAATTAGTTCGAGATATCAAGAGTTGACTGTTTATGAATTAATTCCGTATTGTAAGGATGAACAATCAAACTAAATGCTGTCTTCTTCGTCTGTTATTTAATTGTTTCCTGATCGCAGACAACCTGTTATCTATCCACACACAAGCTATAACCCGATCGCAGATAGCCCATTCTTATGCATTTAAGCCAATTTGCTGGAAAATTTCCACAGTCTAAGAATCCTGTCTCTGATTAGTGAATGTGGTCGATATGAACGTCATCGCAGTTCAAGGGATTTCATGAACAGTTCACGAAAAATGACTGACATTAGAAAAAACACTAAATGCGGCAAGAAAGCAACCAAAACAGTTTACCGAAAAATTCAAATTTACACCACGTGAATGGCAAAATGGAACTCAATAAGTGTTTAAGTTTTGCACTGCCAAGAACGTCTGTACTAGTTTTTGCACACAGTTTGGATCCTGACCAATGATGTTTTAAATATAAAATATTATTAAATATAATAATATATAAAGCAAAGCACGATTACACGTGGAAACAATTTGGATACAGATCACATGCTCAATACTTTGACAAACTTATTAATGTTTTTTTAGTTAAAATACGTATAAAACTCCAGATTTTACAGACAAAGCAGACGAAACATTGAAGCAGACAATATCACGGCAGTGATTATGCTGAAAGGGTTATTACGTCATAATAGAAATGAAAGCATTAAATGTTGACGTCTATGGTTAAATGATCAGTGTCTCATCTGAGATCACAATACAAATGCGTTCTGTGGAAAGTAACATTTTCCCCCTAATATTTTACGATATTACGATGGATGAACAGAGTTACCTCCTGTATATTAGACCAACGTGCGACTCACTATATTGATACAATACATCCTGAAATTTGGTATTAGATCTACTTGAGATTGAAGTTGATGATTATATTAAGGTGAAAGATGAAAACTGTATCGGTGAAATAGTTATGCACATGTACCCCAAATGAATATGGAATGAATGACTCCACAAATACAGCCGTAAATTCCGCCCCTGAAGAAAACTGTTATAAGTTAAATAGTTATATACAGTTATAGATATTAACCATAAGAAATATATTCTATTTCCTAGCAGATGGTAGCTTAAAGCAAGCTGAAGTAAAGCAGAATGATGTTTTACTTTCAACCTGATTTAAGATGTCATCTTTCTTTTAAACTAGAAATAGGTTATGGGGTAATGTTTTAATATAATTAAATCTCAAAAGTTATCAAAGTAACTATATTAGGATCTTTCTGTTATATGTTCACCATGCTCTTAGCAGTAACCTATCATAAAACACCTAACAATTTACACAATTTAGTGGTCGTATACAGAGCTTTCACTTTATGTTGTTAAACTTTCGTATATAGATTTTGCAAGGTTAAAAGTACAATGCAGTGACATATCACAATGTACTGACGACAATACAAAGTCAGCATTTTGGTAAACTTTCTGCAAGCTTCGAGTGTACTTGTTAAAAACTGTAGCATAGATTTAGGGTCCAGATTACCATTCGGATAAATGGGCGTCTCAACACTCAAACTGCTTGACAATCTAAAGAAAGCGATGATAAATCAACGCTTAGAAATGTTGCAGACTACACTATTTGAAGACGTCTTTAATATAGCGTACACAACCTTCAGCCCCTCACTACCATGTCGTCATCTGCTTAAACAATGGTCGTCTGCTTTTATTTCTCAGACTTAAGTTTTTGGTATTTGACATAGGAAATATCGAAATAAATGTCAAACAGTTTGGAACCTGATCAGACGCCGCGTGACGCGGCGTCTGATCAGGATCCAAACTGTTTGCAAAAAACAATTGTACTCGGTGTATGGCACTTAAGGGGTTAATGCGCAATATACCATACACAATGGTGTCTTCAGTAAGTCCTCGAAATCTAACAGGGACATATTAGGGTTATTGTTATATACAACAGAGCCTTTATTGTCTTTTGTAGATCTAAGAGTCTCAGCATGACGACATTTACCCTAACACCGTCATATAGGAGACTTAAGTGGACTTTGCAAACCGTTTGGATCCAAACGTTTGGTCAATCTTCCGATTTTGCGTCAGTCATTTTGCTTTAAATCTAGCTTTGAAACAAAAGTGTAAATCACAGTACTCAAGTAGACGTTAGTATGGCGATGACAGAGTTGAAGCAGATGTTGAAATTTGGCAATGAAAGGGTTATGTGCAATATCCTTGTTCAGCGGAAACCGGTCGCGAAACAAAGAGGTAATCAATACACATAAAGGAAAAGTACAAACAGTCTGCAATACTTTGAATCAGATTTCGCAACATTTTCAGGGACAGCCATCAAAGTAAATATTGCGTTAAAGTTAATACTACTGTATGCTTAACCCTTTATTCCATACCATACTTAGAACGCTTAACAGGTGGCATCTTAAAGCAGGTTGGAAGCTCCTAGGTGAACATTCTGCTTTGCAATCAGCCCTTTTTAGCTACCATTTGCCAGATACAGTGGAGAATCTGTTATTCTTTCCCGTTTAAACGCAAACGTACGCAAACGCAAAACACTAAAACGTAGAAAAGTACAACTTTTTGACAATTCTGATAATTCATCTTTATCTTGGTGGCAAACAGTTTGGAGCCTGGTCAGACGCCGGGTTACACGGCGTCTGATCTGACTCCAAACTGTTTGCAGTGAAAATAATAGTTTTAGCGTAAACGCGTTTATCGGGAAAGAATAACATTTTCTCCACTGTAACCTGATCAGGCTGCAAGCTGTTTTCCACTTAGATTATTATTTTCCAAAGGTTGTCATATTTTCATTTTATTCGATTTCGTTTGCATATAATTTCGTTGATACAGGAATAATTACTTCTCCACTACTACTAGGCTGAAATAATTACTATAAACGCAGCTTATATTTCCTCTAGGTGTTGTTTCTCAAATCTGTAATGTCTCCGAGCTTTTAAATAGTTTCACGGGTACAATAATGTCTTGGTAGAAAGCTCAGCATGTATGTTTAATTGTTTTTACGCTTGAGGTAAAACGATTCCTCTAAATGAACAGAACAGAACATACTTTATTCAACTGTAACACTCCAGTACAGGTAGCTACCCTCCGGTTGTTAATACATGGTTTATTTTGCCAGTCAAAAGACAGGTTGATATTTAAAACGAGATGCATGTAATACAGAAGATTTCAAAATATCTCAATATTTTACTTTCATCCCTCTTTACTCAGCTATTCACGTGTTTCATAAAATCATTTACAAAAAAGGGTTTATTCCGAATCCGGAGTTTAGACTCTTTACATTATTATTCAATCTTTCAAGCTCTCTGTATATATACATGTAATATACATACAGAAAACTTATTTTAAATAGTTTCATATCTTAATATCAAATACATTCAAAAAGAAATATTGTTCTCTCAGAATTTTCACTATCAGTAAACTTCTGGTTTTCTTTCACTCAATACCTCTGTATTTGCGTTTGAAACCATTATACATGTAGTACTATCAAGCACTTTGATTAGTTTATGTTAAATTCTTGTTTCGACAAGATAATTTATTCTTCAGTACGCCGACCGTATAATAAACTGTGAACTATAATTAACTTTAAGTGTATATACAAAGATGGATGGTATTTCACGGCAAATAGACAAAAACATAGACGCAAAGTGGAGAGTTCCTAAATACTTTAAAGTGGAAAAGCAAATCGCACTTAACCCTTTGAACCCTAGTCCCGCATATTGGCGTCCTTTGCAAACAGTGAACATGTGAATAGTACACTTGTCATATGCAAACAGTGAAGACCCCTCTGATCAGGGTCTTCACTGTTTGTCATAATGTCAAACATTGACAAAAACAACCCTAAAAGTCAGAAATGGACTAGACTTAAATAGAAACTGGAATTGTCCATTTAAAGTTTTAGGGAGGAAAGAGTTAAACGATATCATGATTCAAAACGAAGTGATGTTTATACAGTGGAGAAGAACTCTCTCTAACTAAACGCATTTATACTAAAACAACTATGTATTTTGCAAATAGGTTGGAGCCTGTTCAGACGCCGGGTAACGATGTGTCTAGCCAGACTCTAAACTGTTTGCCACTCAGATAAAAACCAATCGTTACCATTTTCAAGAAGTTGCCATTTTTCTGCATGTACATGTATGTGTTGCTTTTACGTCAAGCATTGTCTAAAAAGGAAAGAATAACGTTTTCACTGTTCACATAAAAGTACTATCAGGTTTTCATCATGTGTGCAAGACGCCATGGGGAAGACTTTGTCTTTTTAACTTTAGAAAAACTAATTTTAACACAATAATGCAAAGTAACTTTTCTTGAAAATGATAACAACTTATCTTAATCTGTATGACAAACAGTTTGGTGCCTGAACAGACACCAGGTTACTCAGGGTCTGCAACTGCTTCAAACTATAGAAACTCGATACTCCGAACTTGCGTTAGTTCGAACATATCCATACTTCAAAGTTAAAACGTGGCTTAGCGACGTTTTAACTTTGAAATACGGGTATGTTCGACTGAAGCGAGATCGAGGTATGATATACTAATAAGGTCGATTTAAGCGAGTTGGAAGTATGTATTTTCGACGTATTTGCAGTCGATGCAGCCTTGTTTAGATATAGGAGGCTTATGGTACTGTACTTATAATTTATCAAGTGTGTTATTTATGTTGGGTCTACTTGGGAAGTTCTCAATGTAGCTTGCAGCACAAACGAAAACTGACGTAACGTACATCTCGACTTATTGTCTTACACGGATGTTAGTTTGGTGTTAATAATAGATACCACTCAAGCCACAAATACCAATGTTGTCTGTAACATTAACGCAAACAAACAGCCCGTGTCACGTCAGTTACCTGTATAGAGGCAAAGACATTAGTCTTAGTGAGTATATTGAAAGAAGGGTCTGATATTGTTTCAAACTAAAGTACATACTCCCTGTCTACAACAAATGGGAGACCAAATATCGTGTGTATTTTCGGAGGGAGTTGTTCTAGGGAGGGAACGTTAATAACAGTAGAAAGGTGAGAACGACATGACTTACATTTGCAAACAGCTTGAATCCAGATCAGACGCCGCGTAACGCGGCGTCTGATCTGGATTCAAGCTGTTTGCCATTCGTCATTATGTTTGTTCTAACAAAATGTCCAATATGTAACTTTGAGAATAACAACAGACAACAATTATAAGCTGAAGATATTGCAGTAGTGAAAGAGTTAGACATAACTGTCTTGTTTGGGGAACAGCGTGAAGCGTTGTTGTAATGAGGGACTCGTTGTTCGGAGGGCCGTTGTAGGGAGGGAGTACTGCATTCGCAATCGATGCAGCCTTGTTGAGATACAGGAGTCTTATGGTACCGCACTTATAATTTATCAAGTGTGTTATTTATGTTTGGGTCTACTACTTGGGAAGTTCTCAGTGTAGCTTGCAGCACAAACGAAAACTGACGTAACGTACACCTCGACTTATTGTCTTACACGGATGTTAGTTTGGTGTTAATAATAGATACCACTCAAGCCACAAATACCAATGTTGTCTGTAACATTAACGCGAACAAACAGCCCGTGTCACGTCAGTAACCTGTATAGAGGCAAAGACATTAATCTTAGTGAGTATATTGAAAGAAGGGTCTGATATTGTTTCAAAGTATAGTACATACTCCCTGTCTACAACAAATCCCTATGGGAGACAAATATCGTGTGTGTTTTCGGTGGGAGTTGTTCTAGGGAGGGAACGTTAATTACAGTAGAAAGGTGAGGACGACTTGGCTTACATTTGCAAACAGCTTGAATCCAGATCAGACGCCGCGTTACGCGGCGTCTGGTCTAGATTAAAGCTGTTTGCCATTCGTCATTATGTTTGTTCTATCAAAATGTCCAATATGCATCTTTTAGAAAAAAAACAGCAGGTAACACTTTTAAGCTGAATATATTACAGCAGTGAAAGCTTTAGATAACTGTCTTGTTAAGGGAACAGCCTGAAGCGTTGTTGTCATGAGGGACTCGTTGTTCGGAGGGCCGTTGTAGGGAGGGAGTACTGCATTTGCAATCGACCGGCCTTGTTTAGATATATGAGTCTTTTGGTACCGTACTTATAATTTATCAAGTGTGTTATTTATGTTGGTCTACTACTTGGGAAGTTCTCAATGTAGCTTGCAGCACAAACGAAAACTGACGTAACGTACACCTCGACTTATTGTCTTACACGGATGTTAGTTTGGTGTTAATAATAGATACCACTCAAGCCACAAATACCAATGGTGTCTGTAACATTAACGCGAACAAACAGCCCGTGTCACGTCAGTAACCTGTATAGAGGCAAAGACATTAATCTTAGTGAGTATATTGAAAGAAGGGTCTGATATTGTTTCAAAGTATAGTACATACTCCCTGTCTACAACAAATCCCTATGGGAGACAAATATCGTGTGTGTTTTCGGTGGGAGTTGTTCTAGGGAGGGAACGTTAATTACAGTAGAAAGGTGAGGACGACTTGGCTTACATTTGCAAACAGCTTGAATCCAGATCAGACGCCGCGTTACGCGGCGTCTGGTCTAGATTAAAGCTGTTTGCCATTCGTCATTATGTTTGTTCTATCAAAATGTCCAATATGCATCTTTTAGAAAAAAAACAGCAGGTAACACTTTTAAGCTGAATATATTACAGCAGTGAAAGCTTTAGATAACTGTCTTGTTAAGGGAACAGCCTGAAGCGTTGTTGTCATGAGGGACTCGTTGTTCGGAGGGCCGTTGTAGGGAGGGAGTACTGCATTTGCAATCGACCGGCCTTGTTTAGATATATGAGTCTTTTGGTACCGTACTTATAATTTATCAAGTGTGTTATTTATGTTGGTCTACTACTTGGGAAGTTCTCAATGTAGCTTGCAGCACAAACGAAAACTGACGTAACGTACACCTCGACTTATTGTCTTACACGGATGTTAGTTTGGTGTTAATAATAGATACCACTCAAGCCACAAATACCAATGGTGTCTGTAACATTAACGTGAACAAACAGCCAGTGTCACGTCAGTAACCTGTATAGAGGCAAAGACATTAGTCTTAGTGATTATATTAAAATAATTAAAAGTAGGATGTCTTTGTTTTATTGTGAATGTAGTTATTTGTCTTTACTCATTGTTACGTACAAAAAGGTAAATGCTTTGTTTATTATAGTGTCACCTCTATTGAAAGGGCCAGCAAGTTTAGCTTATGAGACACCTTTCCTTTTTGCGCGCACAGTATCTCCCGAATCCCTTCTTTTAAAGTACATTTATATAATTTCACGTGAATCGCTTAAGAACGCACAACTCCTGTGTGATAAGAGCGCTATATAAAACTGGTACAATAATAATAATAATAAAAAATAATTATAATAATTAATAATAATAATAATGAAAATAAATTCAATAATAATAATAATAATAAAAATCCAAATGAATATGGTATCATTATGCTAAAATAAATATTTTCATTGCAAACAATTTGGAGCCTAATCAGACGCCGGGTAACCCGGCATCTGAACAGACTCCAAAGTGTTTGCCACTAAGATTCAAATAAATTGTTACAAAGGTAAAAAAGCGGTATTTTCTACATTGTATTTCGTTGTGTTTGTGCTTAATTTCTTCTAACGGGAAGTATTAACGCATTCTCCACTGTTGTTGTTACAAGTTTTTCTCGATTGGAATAGTACTAAAGTACAATTGAACTTACGGCACATACCATCATGGCGCATTTGCAATTGCTACCCGGTACTTGATTTACCCCTTCAACTGTCATGACGTCATCATTTAAAAGAAAATGTCGTCTGGTTTCATTTCTCTAATTTAATTTTTTAGGATTTTGAGTTAAAACTATTAAAATGAGTGTCAAACAGTTTGAATCCTGATCAGACGCCGCGGGACGGGGCGTCTGAACAAGATCCACACTGTTTGCAAATTACAATTGTACTCTGGGTAAGGCAGTGAAAGGGTTTAGAATAGTATTTCTGCAGATAAATACAGTGTTAAATATAAATATATCCGCAGACCTACTATTATTGTCTACGTTTACCACTGATATACCCAATACAGTAGAACCTCTCTATTACGACCACTAAAAAAGGCTAATTGTCCACTAAATTGTGTCAAATATTAGTCGTTTAAAAAAGGTGAGTGCTTAAAGCAATGTAAACGTGAAACAGAAAAGCTCCTACAGGAGCTTTCTGTTTCACTTTCTCATTGCTTTAAGCTATCGTCTTTCTTTTATACAGACAATTAGCCTTTTTTAGTGGTCGTAATAGAGAGGTTCTACTGTACCTGCTAAATCTTTTGAAATTGGGCGTCTGAACATTGTGTCGTCTGCAACAATTTGCTTGTTATTTCAGAGCATGTATGAGTGTCAATCAGCTTGGATTCAGATGAGACGCCAAGTTATTTATCGTCTCATTTGGATTTAAACTTTTTGAACCAGTTGTCACAAAGTCATCCGTAGCGTACATGTGGTTAACCTTCTTAAAATATTCAACCCTAGTGACGAGTATACTCTTCATTTACAAACAGTGTACCTGTAGGGAATACACTTGTCCTATGCAAACAGTATAGACCCTGATCAGAGGGCTCATTAAGGAGCCCTCTGATCAGGATCTACATTGTTTGTCATTTTGAAATATATTGTTAAAATCATCCCTAAATAGTCCAAAATTACTACACTTATTTTAAAATTGGAATTGTTGATTAGAAGTTTAAGGGGTGAAGGAGTTGATATAAGAAACAAGTACCCATTTCGAAACATTGACCTTAAAATGGTACGCGATACGGAGCCATCCCAATATATTTTCACACACATATTTTGTCTTCCCTGGCTGATGTGGTTAAGAAAATATGCTCAGTTTTTTCGAAGTCAAAGGTCAAGGGTATCTGTAAATTGCATGTGACGGTGCATCCTGAGATGAATTATCACACACGATTTGGTATCCTCATTTCTTTAAAATTAATGAAGTCAATGTCAAGGTCGAAGGGATGTGAAAATTGTATGCGACACATTACAATCCAAAGATATTCTCACACACAAAATGCTGTATCCCTTACTGATATGGTTTAGGAGTTACCACTTTATTCTATGATTGAGGCTAAAGGTCAATGTCAAGGTAACAGTAAACTGAAAAGGATTGATGATACTATACTCCATTATACTCACACACAACATTGGTATCCTTACTGGTGTGTTATAGTAAATAAGCCAGAAAAAAAGCATTTCCCTATTATAGAGACCAAAGTTCAAGGAAAAGAACGGATGGACGGACGAACGAACGAACGCAAAGTTCAATTACTATATGCGCCCAAAGCTAGCTTTAGAGCATAACATATATCGTAACTGCATGTAGTCAATTCTATAATTAAAGCAGACGGTGTTTATAGAAGACAATCGTTATTCATGGTTCAAAGGGTTATAGCCGGCGAACATCAATAGATAGTCTAAATAAGGCGTGAAGACGGTGATTTTCGGTTTTTATGGCGTATTTGTTGACACCCTAGTCGTTCCAATGTAGTGTTTATGCTGCCATTCGTGATAGATACTGTATATTTGATTATACGCTTACTACTTGGTAACCCGCGATACTACAGTTCTTTCCCGTTTAAATAATAGTAAATGCAGAGCAAAATAATGTACAAAATAACAACTTTTAAGAAAAATCGGACGATTTTTTTAATATACATATGTAGGTGGCAAACAGTTTGAAGCTAGATCAGACGCCGGGTTACAAACGCATTTATTAAGAAAAATAAAGTCTTCTCAACTTAAAAACCTTATGCACATTGCAAGGAGTTTAGACACAGCTAGAACCTTTTTTCAGGCCAGATTAACATACAACATTTAATATTTTCAATGACCAGCAATGTTCTACTTTTAATCAAATTGCGATTGCGTTTAAGTTAAAATAGCATGAGAAAGAATAGCGTCACCTTCACGGTTTTATTTCATTATACGTTTACCTTGCGATACTATTATTTCTATGTAAGTAGACTTGCGTGAAGATTTAATGAAATCATTTCTCTCCTTTGTCTATGGCTCTTAGTAAGGAATCTTCGTATCCTATAACATCAGATATTTATATCTAGAGTTATTCGGCAATTGATCAGGATCAAAACTATTAACCCAATAAAACCCCTTCGTACGCCTTATATATTTTCCGCTATTGAAGAAAAAGACTTCACATTTATACAGCATTTAATGTAAACAAAAAGAAATAGAGTTTATATCCTAGCAGATGGTAGCTTTAAAAAAGATGAAAGTAAAGCTGTTAGTCTTTAAAACTCGACACAGACTATTCGGTATTTGGTTAAAATGGCTAGACTGGAAAAAACTCATTTTAATGTGCTTGACAATTGTAGATTACATGTAACATATTTTACGTTTTACGATTTTGCACTATAGTATATCGATAACTAAGATGCTTCAAGGCAGATCCATATTTCACAAATTAAGATTATTATATAGTTTATAATATTATCATAATATTATATCTGCATTATAACGAAAACCAATTTCAACTGCTAATCATTTTAGTTACATTTTCACTGCCTTATCGGCGTCTTCTTCTAAATTGTTTCAAGTTATTTTCAAAATTGTAGTTTTAGCATTTGTACATTATCATTATCTTTAACCAAGGAAATGTTTAAATGGGTAACAAACAGTTTGGCACTAACAGTACATAGTCTTGGTGGCGGAAGAACATTAACAACATGGATAAACGAAATAATTACTTTCCTTCGCATGTTTGCGTCAAACGGGTTGTTTTCAAACTTGTTGCATATTAATCACAATTGAAGAATACAAATTTGACATATACATTGGTTACATTCGTATGTTCATAAAGTGCGTCAGTCATATGTTATCTTGATTTAATTATATAATAGAAGACGCGGACGTTGACTAAAACCTGTTGTCAATTTTCGTAAGTACATGTATATGAGGTATGTTATGTGTACGTCACAATGCGTTCAAAGTACTGCGTCACCACTCCTTCATATAAAATATATACATTTTCAGTTAAATTAATTATTGGGTCTTCACACACACGGATTTTTACTATAATTCATTACGGACTGTCAATATAACATATATTGCTAATATAACATCTACATGAAAAGTGTAAGATCTACATGTAATTAGTTCTACAGAATTTATAGTATCTACTGATTATATGGAATTAACTTGAACCACATTTTACATGTCTACTTATTTCACGATGATAAACCCTTATCTTAAGTCATTTGCTTAGCAACGAAGGCGATTTGCCGATATTATCTTCTTGAAATCGTCGTCAACTCACCTCGTCATCCTTCATCATTCAAAGGCTCCATATGATTGTGTGTCACAGTGCCGTAAAACTCATCCGTCCATTATTTAACTTCTAACGCAGCCCCAAATACGATACGAAAATACACGCTTAACAACGTCTCTAAGTCAGGTATACATGTAACTACATATTAGAACATAACCTAAAGCGATTTCCATAAGATTCGTTTATTACATCCAGTAAATCACGAACATACACATTTTAGCTCATATTTATAAATTATTATTCTTTTCGCTTTCAATAAAACCTTTTTTAAAAGTTCAAGTAATTACTGCCCATTTCAAACAGTTTTGGGTCTGAACATATGGTTACTTGAGCCATCCGACCAGGATCTGCTCTATTTGCAATTTTGCAAAACATTACAAGGAAATAATCTTCAAAAGAAAAACTGACTAGACTTGAATTCGAAATTTGATTGTCCTATGAAAATCGAGTGGCTAATGAATAATTAAAGAACATCAGAAAACACATATGAACCAGTTACCCTATAATCTGTCTCTAGTTTGAAGATATACGAAAACTTAAAACAGGTTGAAAGTAAAGCAGAACGCGCCGTGAAATACAATCTGTTTTACTGTTAGCCTAATTCAAGCTACCATCTGTTAGATTATGGAAAAGTATACCTTATGGTACATATTCGTATCTGTTTTAATTCGAATTTTATCCAGTAGAGGAATACATTCAAGATAAAAAAAAGGTATTTATTGAGCAATGGGTTGAGTTTTCAAAATAAGCCAATTTACTAAATCACTTGCATTAAAGAGCCATGTCAATCCAATTATACCGCTTGCGACATAAATCATATCAGCGCTCATAAAACAGATATCTCAATATAGAGGAGGTCATTCCCTCGACCTGTTGCTCATGCTAGAGCCTTTACTGACTCTTCAGTCTGACAGAAGACTTTCTTATAACGATGCCATGATCCGCTGAAGCAATTATTCTGATGGATGGCGGGGTCCTTTTGATGTCTCATAGCGGCGTCTTTGATATTTACAGATTTGCCGTGTTTGTCTGTAAGACATGATCTAGAGATGGCAACTGACAATACCGTTCGACTGCTAAAATGTCTAATACGTGAAATCGTCGTCTGCAATTTGGTTAAGAAATATTTATTTATTTTTTCATGAGGCTAAAGTTGAGAACCAAAAGCTTTGTTATGATCATGTTCATTATCTTGTAAATAAAATGGCGTTAGGCGTCTGAATGAATCATTTTAAGAAATTTGCGATTTAATTGCGATCACTGTTACTCATGATTTGTTTAAATAAAGCACTATTAGTTAATCCTTAATATTCGTTATTCAGGTGGTTGTTTAAGTTATAATCATGTCAAGTGTAGGAAATGTCGCTATTTAAATGATTGTTTAAGTTATAATCATGCAATTTTTACGAAAAAAACGTTAGTATTACAGTTGAAAAGACGTATTTCTATTTAAAAAACCGTATATGACAAAATCCGTATGTCCATTGCAAAGAGTTTGGGACCAGGAGCCCGTTTAATAAAACTTCGTACGACAAATGTTGTCGTAAGTCGGATCATAAAAGTCTCAATTTTTATTTATTGCTCCATCTAATCCTGCCTTGTGACATCTCTTTGGAATTGTCTTGTAAAGACAATTCCAAAGAGATGTCACAAGACAGGATTAGATAGAGAAATTTAGAAATTAAATGGATTTTAAAGTTTTGACTTACGACCGTTTTTGTCGTACGAAGTTTTATGAAACGGACCCAGGCCAATTCCTAAAGCATATTATATTGTATATGGTATTGTTCTCATACATCTTTAGTCAAGCAGCCTTAAATATAACTTAAGGCTTACATGCCGACGTCAGTATTAAAGTTAACGATTTCTTTGTCGATGAAAGGGTTACATCACATGATTAAACTTGGCGTGGAAAGAGTTCTTGTTTTATACTAACTATAGCTTCATCGTATATATCTTCCGGAAATATTTACAACTTAACTTTACGTTCTTATAACTCATCGCTGTTTAGCTAACAAAATATCTATTTAGTACCATATATTTATCCCCGAAATTGTTAAAACTAAACCATCACTTCTCATCACTCATCTTTGTTTAGTTAACATATTCCCTGCAACCAGGATCAATGGCTACTAAACTTTACATATATTCTAAAACATCTCTATTACGACCACTAAATTGTGTTTATTATTAAGTGTTTACGACAGGCGGCTGCTTACAGCAAGGTGACAGAAAAACAGAAAGCTCCGCTAGGAGCTTTCTGTTTTAATGTCACCTTGCTTTAAGTTGTCATTTGTATAATATATAATCAATTAACATTTTTAGTGGTTGTAATAGAGAGATTTAACTGTACTCCTTATGCAAGATAAAACAATCTAATCTAAGGAATGTATAAATCTGTTTTTGGAAATGGATTTAATAAATATTTCTTCTTGACCCTAATACTACTAATCAGAATTTTGCAATGGAAATTTTGGGCGTAATTGCACTTTTTAGACGGTGTACACAGCCTTAGACTTGTTCTCAATACATCCTCTCCAGAATTGCTGAATTAAATTTTATTACTAGTAACATCACTTTATAATGACTGCTGTTCAGAATCCCCCGACGTTTATATGATCCTTGATAATCTTATAAAGAAATATCGACACTTTACTTCTAAACTCTGCCTCGGTTTAATGACTTCTGACACAACTGCCAATTAATCATTAGGCACGAATCTCTCAAGCTATAAATCATATATGTCCAATTGGCCCGAATATGGCGCTTAACAGCATCAATCTGAGGTCTTCTTTTGATAAGAACATATTCAATGTGATTTGCTGTTTGACTATTTCAGTTATGTTTCTTGAACAATCTATTCAAATGCATGCACCAATATATCAAAAGATATCAAAGCCAAACACTTTTAGATAATTTTAATTTCTTTTATCCTACTCTCAGCGAATTATAAATTCGGTAAACCCTCCCTATGACGACCTCTTATATCAGGATAATTGGTTGTATGGACATATTGCAGCTTTCTGTCTTACGTGCGGTGCTTTAAGTAGCCGCTAATTGACATACGTAGATGGTGGTTATAGAGAGGTTACAGCATCACGTTTGACTTATCACAGAGCACCCATTTTGAGCGACACTCCAAATACGTCTAAGACGATGGCAGTCCCAAGTACTATTCAGGATGAATGTGCATTTTGAAATTACGTTCTTCACACTCTTGCTTTGATTACATACATACACATCGGTGCTAAATGACCACATTTGTGACGCAGTGCCGTAAAATCCAAATCAATGTATCAATCAATCTTCCAAACATTCATTATTGTCAATTGGTAAAATCCTTTTTCTCACACATTTTTTAGTATTACAAATGTCACAGATAAATCAAATATGTACAAGGCAGCCGAGACAGAGTGGTCATAATAGAGAGGTTTAACTGTATTGAAACAATATTATTCAAAGTGAGATGCCCTGTTATATTCGGTGTCTTATCTGGAACCACAATCTTCGTTAGGCAGAATAGTGGACATTCGGGTGGCTCACTTGCTCTCATTTTCGCATATTAAAATAAGAAGGGCACTTTTACATAACTTGTAATAACTTTTTTTCTAAACGGAAATCGTTCCTGTGCAAACGGTCCGTGTTAGCTTTATCATTTTTTCTTTATGATGAAATTTGTTTTGAAAAACTATTTTAATAACATTTTGGTCCTTTATTAAGTTGAAAAAGACACCTCGTAATCACATTAAACAAAGAGTAAAATGCTGAAAATAAGCCTCGACACGGTTAATATAACACGACCTTGTGTATTTAAACAAATCGATATCAATTCTGTGAAAACGGGTTCGTATAATTGAATAAAAAGGAAAAGGTAAATGTTTTGTTTATTATAGTGTCACCCCTATTGAAAGGGCCAGCCAGTTTGGCTTATGAGACACCTATCATTTTTGCGCGCACAGTACCTCCCGAATCCCTTCTCTTATTGCCGGGCGCCTGGCAGAGATGGGCCTACGGTAACCATTCGTTTAACTAGCTGGCGGCTCACCAACCGGCCATATCAGTCCCAACCCCGTATCCGGCCCTGGGATTCGAACCTTCGACCTTCCGCTTCCGAGGCGGGCGCCCTTACTCATAGGCCACGGTTGCGGTTATATATTGAATAACGGTTGGATATTTGTTCTTTCTTTTGATATAAATTTAAGAATTGGTAGTTAATGTTAATTTGGTCCTTTTTCAAATTGAAAATGAAATTAATATGTTCAAAGAGTCGTCGGGAGTTTCCGTAAATACTGAGCGATTGCGGGAGCAAATGTCCGTAACAGCCTAACATTGACGGGCTCTCAAGCTAGCGAATAGCAGTGTATCGATAATCTAGCGATGTCCACTATTCTGCCTAACGTGACACAGTTATCAAGGTTCAAGATTTATTCAAAATATTAATAAAGGTTATGTGCTTGTATTACTTTTGATCAACGAATAAGTGCTCGCTTAGCCACATTATATGTTAAAATGCAGAGTCATTGTATGTTTGGTACTTAAGTTACTCAAAAAATTATTCATTTGCACAATTGGCGACTATATTGTTGTATGCGCGATAAAACTAACATGATCTGCAGAATTGTTGTACTAAGATAGTACCTTTTCACATTAAATTCTCATCTTTAATTCTTTTAATATTTTAAAACTTTAACTTTAGTCTTACCTTATAGTAGCATGCTGTGATTCTGATTTTGATTGTGATACCTTCCTATGTCATACAATGCTATATCTTAAGGACCACAATAGAAATAAAAGTATTTCTTACTATTTTGTGTTATTCTTGGCATATAATGTCGAGTGACATGGCTGTATTAAATCATATAAACTGTTGCTTACTGTTTACTGTGAATGTTTTTTGATAACAGATGTTATTGTACATTTTATGTTGAGATAAATATATCTATCTTAAGCAATGCGACTGACTGACACACCATGTGAACCGCAAAACCGCACATGGCAGTAAAAGCGTTCATAATGTGAAATGAAACCAATTTAGACAAAAACATAAAAATAGACATGCAATCATGTTGCAGGAACAAGTAGCAAACCCAACTACTTGTAATTTCATCTTCAATGACTTTTGCAGTATCGGAAAGAATGACCTTAAGCGGAGCATCTTAATATCTGCTTGTAGTAACCGAAGGAACAATTTTGTAATATTTGTTAAATTCTTCCTCAAGGCGAGATGCGTGCTCAATTGGAAAACCAGTTGAATAGGTTTGTATTGCTTAAAGTATGATTGCTTTTAAATCCTTCACTGCCGTAGCCCGAGTACAATAGTTATTTGCAAACAGTTTGGGTCCTGATCAGACGCTGCGTGACGCGTCGTCTGATCAGGATCCAAACTGTTTGACACTCAATTATTTATTTCTTAACTCAAAAATAGACTACAATTGTGTAAAGCTGATAACGTCATAACAGTGAAGGGGTTTAATCCTTACAATGCTTAAATGTCAATCGTTGTTGATATTTTCACAAGGTTGCTAGCTGACATTGTATTTTGACTTGTGTGTATCAACAATTTATGCCAAGTAGTACAAACACTGATCACATGGCTTTTTCACTGTGTGTAAAAAATGTATACAATATATTTCCGCCCAGTTATTGTGATGGGTTTCGACACAACGGGCAGCAATGTTGTGTGAATCAGATGTAATGGGTAAATAGCTTTGCGAGACCGTGTGCCAAACTATATACTGTTGGTAGTAAAACTTCATCTAAATGATTTGTTGTATAACTTGGTACTAATATTTACTATTTCAGGGCCAACTTGATTATATGTTTTTCCCCTTTCATCGCCACTTTATTCTGCTTCAGTTTTGTCTGCTTCATTATTGTTGTCTGCAAGATAATTTCAAAGTTATTGACTTAAGAACTATCTATACGAGTGTCAAAAAGTTTGCATCCTAATCTGACGCCGCGTCATGCAGCGTCTGACCTGGATCAAAACTGTTTAAAATTTTGACATTATGAAACTTCGACGGGGAAATGATTAAAAGTTTTCGCTAGGTTTAACAATTTTGGAGCTTCCTTTCAGTCTTGATCCGGATACGAAGATATTTGGCCTTCGTATAAATGTTTCTAAAAATCCCGAAAAATACGTATGAATTTCTATAGTTAGTTATCCTTCAACAGCTTTTTGTCTAAGGTGGACTGCGTAGATAGTTATAAATCGTCATTCAATTTGCAAAAACTTTCCAGGTTTCGCTTAGCACGATCAAAGCTGAGTTAGGTGCACATTGATTGTGAAGTTATACACATATTCAATTTAAATAGACAGAAAACAAGGAAAATGGCTTGAATCTTTACCCATAGACAGCTGGGCCCCGTTTAATAAAACTTCGTACGACCAAATAAATGCTGTCGTAAGTCAGATTATAAAAAATTCAATTATCATTTATTTCTCCATCTATTCCTGCCTTGTGACATCTCTTTGGAATCGCCTTCAAAAGACGATTCCAAAGAGATTACACAAGACAGGATTAGATAGAGAAATCATAAATTGTTTTTTAAAGGTTTGACTATCGACCGTTTTTGTCGTACGAAGTTTTATGAAACGGGCCCCTGCTCGTACCTTGACCAAATTTCGCCAACAGTTACGCCACTGCTGACTTAGACTCTTATACGCAATATGCCTTTCAATTATGGTGGGTGTTTATCCGGTGACATTGCTTTACATCTTTTTTCACGAAATTAAAGCACACACCACAATTTTGAAGCAGATGATATAACAGCAGCCAAATAGCTAAAATAACAACACAGTTTACGTTCTGTAGGGTTCAATTTTCATTAGCGATTAACATTTTTATTGCTCAAAATTGGAAGCAAGCTGAATAATGTACAGCGTTGTCACATTCAATATTGCCTGAAGTCAACGTTATCGCATGAGTTTATTGTCTTCCTAGAATAAATGTCCTTACTTTAAACCTCAGGGTAAACTAATTTTGAAATTTTGAAAATGCAGAAACAATACTAACTTCTACATGTACAACAATCAATAGTTTGTGTTTGTTAATATTTTGAAAAACACATTAGGCATTTAACCCATTCACTGCCTTATCCTGAGTATAATAGTTATTTGCATACAGTTTGGATACTGATCAGACGCCGCATAACGTGTCACCTGATCATGATCTAAACTGTTTCCACTCATTTTAATATTTCTTAATTAAAACACATAACATTGAAATTGAGAAATAAAAGCAGACGACAATTGTTTGCATGGCAATAAAAAGATAAATGGTTCGTGTTTCAACCAACAGTTTATCTGGATCCAATATGTTTAAAACTTAGCTATACCGAAACCTGTAACTGCGCTTTGTAACTGAAACTTAAACAGTTTTTCAATATCCAGTTTCTAATGCTAAGTCGAGTTGAAGTATAGATACTGGCTAGTGAAGTTTGCTCTACTGCTTCTCAATAATTGAAAACCTGCCTGCATACTGAACTTCCTCGATAGTGAAGTGGTAATAGATAGTGAAGTGTCATTTATTAAGAAACATGCTCGAGTTTGTCGTGCCGTGTTCTGCTTGTACTGGTACTTCTATAAGTTTTCAATTCTTTAATCGATGAAAACGGAAATGCTCTTTATCAGAATTCGTGGGCAGATAAGGTTAGAAATATGTTATTTTCCTTAGGGTTTGGGTACTTATGGAATAACGGTTCAGTTACAAATTTACAGTTAGAGAATGTCATTGAAAGAATAATTGATCAATTTTTGCAATCATGGTTTGCATACGTTGCGAATTCTCCAAAGCTTGAAACATATGCGGTTCTTAAAAACTCTTTTGAGATAGAAAAGTATATTAAGTGTGTTTTCAATGATAATTATCGTAAATCACTATGCCGATTAAGATGCTCGGCACATAGATTATTAATTGAAGAAGGTAGATACCGGAATATTGAAAGAGATCAGAGATTGTGCACACATTGTAATATGAATTGTATTGAAAATGAATATCACTTCCTACTTGTCTGTCCAAAATACCAAGAATTGCGACGAAGTATACTTCCTCCATATTATTGCTCATGGCCAACTATACAAAAGTTCAAATCTATTATGACTTCACAACAGTCTGGGCTCCTTAATAAGTTAGCAAAGTTTATTTACTTGGCTAACGAAATTAGAGAGTCTGAAATCGAATCTTAAATATATCGCAAATTGAAAATGTATAATAATGTATATATGAGATATTATTTAGCAAAACATTCATATGCCAAAGTAGTACAGCAATCTTACATGTTAACCGAACTTACATCCATTGCATTACAAATAAATTATTCTAAGAATTAGTACTTACCACATAGTCACGATATTTCCAAAACATTCCATGTCCGACATGGAAATCACTGTATTCCATTGTATATTATATAATACATGTATATATACTAATGTTCAACACCTAATTTGTTCGAAATAAGTAAATTATTTATTTGCAAACGCTGCTTATCCAGATCTGGGGGCTTTCGACTTAGCCACCTGATATGGGTCTTCATCGTTTGCAATATACTTTGCGGAAAACTAGGTTCAAACCCCTAAAAATCGTAATAAACTTGTCATCTATCAGTAAATGGATGAGTGCATCCGAACTATTGTCACAGGATTGATTGACTAGATAGTGTTGTTATATATATGTGTACATATTGTTCGTTTTGTTATGTTCAATCATAAATATAGTAATGTCAATTTTCAGTATGAAAATGCAGATCAATTTCAAATTCAATTGGCTTTGATTCTGATAAGACGAAAACAACTGTGTCGTCTTATCAGGACTTAAACCTATTGTAACGCTCAAAAATGAAAAGAATTATGATCGAAAAATAACTGTAAGTTGAAAATATTGAACCAACCTTAAAACTCGAACCAGCAGATTGGTAATCATAGCAAAATTATATCTTGTTATTTTGTGATATTGTAAAGACCTTAATTTATTCAAAGTATTATGAGTATATCGCATTTGTTTCGAGATGCATTTATACCGGAACTTGATCAGATGACGTTAATATCACCGATCAAATGCCAGTATATATGTTATATTCTTTTGCTAGCGATGTCATGAATATCAAGTAAAAAAGAATTAATTGCAAAAAAGGTATTAAACTAGATTTGGAGCCAAACCAGACATCAATGTCGATGCCTGGTCGGGAAACAAATTCATACGTTTATTTAGACACCTTGTTTATTTATAGCAATAATCTCCCTGTATGTTTAAAACGATGTTCACTCTCTTCTTAATGCTTTTTTTTTCATGTTTATCAACCGCCTAGTGTAAGGCAACAGACATGTATCATGTTATGCCGAATAAAATGATTTGACTTGACTTGACTTGGTACTTCTATAATATATATTTGCCAATATTTGTTGACCCTTTCGCCATAGCTCGTTTTCAGATTTGAAGACAGATTGATCCTTTGCTTAACCCATTACCCCCATAGCCTGTTTCTAGTATAGAATATAGGTGTTCACTTAAATCAGGTTGGTTGAAAGTAAAGCAGGATGCGCCCTAGGGCACATTCTGCTTTACTTTCAGCCTGCTTTAAGCTACAGTCTGCTAGAAAAATTAATATGTTTACTTGTGATGCATATTCACGACTGTATAAATTGGAATTATTTTCTTTAGTGGATGAATAAATGAAAGTCGTAAAAAGGCGTATTTATGGGGTAATTGGGTTTAAGGCTGAAAGTTAAGCAGAATGCACCTTACTGCGCATTCTCTTTTACTTTCAGCCTGTTTTAATCTACCATATGTTATGATATAGGAAATAATTCTTAAGGTTTATATTCATGACTGTATCAAATTGAATTATTTTCAATAGCAGAATACAATAATAGGCGTTAAAGGTGTATCTGTGGAGTAGTGAATTAATAAAGCTGGTAGGGTTATTCTTACAGTACAATGCATGATTGTAGCCATGTACTTGTACTTGTATTATATATATTAGCCATTATTTAGTTGTTAAAGGTGCTAATAAACTTTTTATATTTACAAATACGAGGTATAAAACATGACATTTTTTATACCTCGTATTTGTAAATATAAAAGTCTGAAGCGTTACCACTATGCTTTGTCAAATACGCTTTATACAAAGAAAATGACAAAACACTGACATACAATGGTAAACATTTAAGTGTGACAATTACCTTATCATATTATAATAAAGTTATCCTGTCGATCATCATTACAGCCATTGTTTCATGAAACAAAATAGATGGATGCTTTTGAAACCTACAAGTAAATATAGACATTTTACTTCATTGTTAGATATTGGAACGAATGAGAACGAACTGTTTTGTTAAGTATTTTGAACTCTTACCGCCTCTCGGAAATAACTCTATGTTAAAGCTTACATATTTAAATTCGCCCCATTCAATTCCGTTGAACAAAATGGTGTTTAATTCGTATAGACGCAATTTATCTAGGGGCGGGACTTGTGGATATCTTTCGAAGAGGAGGCGGGGCTTATGGGTCTGGTATCCGCGAATCATTTTTTTGCATTACCTTAGTAATGAAGTTATGGCTGGTTATTTCAGGGTACATATTAATCGTGTTAACAACCTCTTATATTGTTTAAACATACATGTTTACTAAACACTGTTCATTTAATATTAGAAATTACAGCAAATATACTGTAAATTTAAGAAAATGAACTGAACTTTTTCGGCGTTTAAGCGAAATAAACGACAGGAAATGATCGGCAATCGCGCTAGCGATTTATAGTGAATTTGTCGATAATTTCCTGTCGTTTATTAAACGCCGAAAACTTTCAGTTTATTTCTAACATATACGCAGTAAAGGGAGTCTAACTAGGGTCAACTCCTTGTTTTAAATACACACTTTCACAAAATATTCATCCAAAAATTTATGAAACAGCTGCTGCTATTCTATACTTTAATGTGTCTCAAAATACCATGCTCATATTTAGGAAAACAAATGAGCTTCGAGCGTGACATTGTGGAATATCAAACACGTTTTGTATCAAATACGGACGTTATGACCTCAGCATTGAAATTAACCAAGAGAAAATACAGTAAATAACCTTAATCGTGCATTGATGACGTCACCTTAAAAGCATAACAAATTTGTAATAGTTTTGCTTCTTTTAACTTGTAAAGGTTATCTATACTTGTTTAATACAAACTGCTTTCTTCTTTAATTGAGGAAATGTGCAAGTTTAACTTTACGTACGACTATAAGCATTTAAATCATGTTTGAAGCATCATAAGCCAAATCTTTTCACCAGTAAAATATCATTCTACTATACATTGTTTTAGACAATTTCGAAAACTGAAAACCACGAATGAAAAAAGGTTGTAGTTGCTGAGTTTTACGTTATTCTGTACGCATTGAAATATACAGAATATATAATATGTACATGTATTATTTTATCGGAGATCTCATTCAATGGCATAGCAGAATATATTTACTTATTTATATTCAAAGTTATGTGTCAAAAAGTGTTGAATTAGATCAGATATTATGAAACTGTTTACTTTTCATCATGGTTTTATTAGTTTCTTAAAAGCTATGACGCCATCTGCTTTGAACATTGTCGCCTGCGTTCTGCTTTTATTTCTCATTTAAACTTAGACAAAAGAAATTTTGAAAAATGTGTCACAATGCTGAACTTTATTCAAACGCCGTGTCATGCAGCATACTATCAGGATCCAAACTGTTCGAAATAACCATTGAATTGGGGTAAGGCATTGAATGGGTAAATAGAAATGGGCGTTTGGAAGATACGTCTAGTTCTGTTTTACGCATTAAGATATCTGCTTTTGAGCTATACGAAAGGCCTCAGTGTATTCGTTTAAAATATGGTAGCAGATAACTGTAGGATAAAGGTACTGCAGAACGATCCCTAAGATCAGGTGTCCATTAGGGCGCGGACAAGACGCGGAATGCGTTTTTTAATCCGAATATTCTACATAATTATTCTCATGCATTAAAGCGTAGGAGTACTTGCACTTTCTAGCGCGTTACTAAAAGGGTTATTTAACGAAAGACCTGTCCTTGAAATATCGACAGACGTGTCATTAGGCATTAAAGATAACGAACCTGATATTATGTCATAAACGGATGTTGTGTATGATTGCGCCTTTTGAACACATTTAACTCGTTCGCAGTCATGACATCATCTGCTTTTAAGTATGGTCATGTGATTTTACTTTTTAAACTTAAATTTGAGATATTTTGACTTAAGAAAAATTAAAGTGCCAAACATTTTGAATCCTGGTCAGACGCTGCTTAACGCAGCGTCTGATCAGGATCCAAACTGTTTGCATATAAACGATGTACTCGGGATGAGGTAGTGAAAGGGCTAAATAGACATGTGGTATTGTGTGTTAATGAAAGGTTATACATCAAGCATTAGGCAAAGCTTCACTGCTGCCACCAAACACAGTAGTCAATTAAATACGAAGACTTGAAATTTTATACCAGTTCATTTGGTCTTTTTCATCAGGTGGTAATGTTGAACAATACAACTGTTTGCAGAATAGAACATTAACCAACATAACCATCAACGCAGTATTTTTATTGCCATTATTCTGTAAAATTCCTGAAAAATATCACAAAGAGACGCTATTGCTCTTTTATCGACATAATTATTACATATCAGCCTCAAACAGTCAGGCTTCTGATAAGACACGAACCGACTCTGTGATTGATCAGCTGCAAACTGTATATGAACAACATTCATGCATTGTGGATGCGATAAGATTTACAAAGGCTTGGCACTTTGAATGGGTATTTGATATCATCGATCATGACGTAATGCACCTTAACCCTTTCATTACCATAAGCCATCAAAGTCGACATTGAAAACAGTTTGGATCTAAATCTGACAATCTGATAAGCGACATCTAATCAGGATCCAGATTGTTCGGCAATCGAGTTAATATTTCGTCGGTCAAACTGCTTTAAATCTTACTTTAAAATAGTAAGTTAGGCAATACATTTATGATTTGATTTGTTATGATTTTACGTCGCTTATAACAGTTTTTCAGTCATATCGCGACGTCCAGCTAATTACTGGTGGAGGAAGACGCCAGAAGCCGTTTATGCACTGTTTCAGGCACACATTGGCAACTGTGTAGAACCACCGACCCTCCGCAAGCCAGCTGGAAGGATTCCCCACATGAAAAATCCAAATGCCCAGATGTCTACCTCGCTGCTTCGTCACTTTACTCCGTGACATATAATTGAATATTTTCTGACGACTATGTTAGATAATTTAAATCAAGATGAGTAACTCCTAGTACCGCTATAGTTAAATCACATTAGTTAACGTTACTATATACGTTCAGTAATAGGAATGAACAATTTACCAGTCAAACTATTGCACATTTTTATTAGGCGCGAACAAACATTCAGACAAGACTATTACTTATATACGTAAATCTCCCCAGGAATTGAGTAAGACTCCAGATTTCTTTACCATATCTGAGTCATCAAACATGGCGTAATATTAACTCTTTGCATGCTAGCGGCGGATATATTTGCCACAGTGATTACCTTTGCAAACAGTTTTGATCCTAATGAGACCCTGCGTAACACGGCGTCTCATTAGGATCCAAACTGTTTGACACTTTGACCCTGTTTTGAAAAGAGATTAAGAAAAATCTATTTTAGAACAATAGCAGATGACAATTGTTGCAGACAATTGTTTTTACCCAGCATGCAGAGTTAAATATTCAATGCACTATGTACATGTACATGCAGTCTGCAAATTTGTTGTCTGTAACAATTCTAAGTAGTTACTACCATGGAATTTGTTTCAGACAGTGTCAATTCAATGCTAAACAATTTGAATCCAAATGAAAACGCGCCATGTTTTTCGGCGTTTCATCTAATTTCAAACTGTTTGCGACAAAACCACACATCGTCTGTAGCTCACAGAAGGTTAAATCGTCTCGAACTGCCTTCTTTTTTTCTGTAATGTATTTTATATTACGACTTCTGTGTTCAATTGCCCCGACGTTTATATGATCCTTGATAATCTTATAAAGAAATATCGACACTCTACTTCTAAACTCTGCCTCGGTTTAATGACTTCTGACACAACCGCCAATTAATCATTAGGCACGAATCTCTCAAGCTATAAATCATATATGTCCAATTGGCCCGAATATGGCGCTTAACAGCATCAATCTGAGGTCTTCTTTTGATAAGAACATATTATTCTATTTAATTTTGCTGTTAAATCAGTTTATTCGCGTTCTTCATAAATCTTTGAAATAACATTTAAAAACCTATTAGATTAGAATATTATTTCAATATCATCAAACGCAAAATTTTATAGACTAAATTCTTTACAAGTTACTTTATTTATGTGATTTATAAGAAATCATAAAATAAAATAAAACTAGAATACAATGTCATGGCAGGTTTTAAAAAAAGGCAGTTGTCATCTCGTGTCATCCCAGGCTCTGCATCTGAGTTTGGTTTACACTGTCAAATACCGTATACAATGTGGGTATCAAACAGATTAGATCAATGGCCTTGATCTACACTGTTTGAAATGCAATAAGGCAGACTTTCTCATGGCACGGCTCAATTGGCTAAATGTTTCTTTGGAGTCTTAACCGCTTCAACACTGATGCCACATTTATTGACCAACATATATTTTGACAGTGACTGAGTTCATTCTTAAATATGTTGCCATTAAATCCCTCACTTCCAATATGTAGTTCATCTAAAATCTATACTTTTATTGTTCAAACTAAGTTTATAAGCATGTTGTGTTTAGACCTTGGTAAAAAAATCGATATAAGTAAACCTCTTTATTACGACCACTAAAAAGAAGTCTAATTGATTGTATAAATGATAGGTTACAGCTTAAAGCAAAATGACAGTAAAACAGAGAGCTCATCCAGCAGCTTTCTTTTTTACTGTCACATTGCTTTAAGCAGTAGCCTGCCTTAAACACCTGTTAATTAAAAGAAGTTAGTGGTCGTAAAAGAGAGGTTTTACTGTATGCAGACCAGTTGGCAAATAATGAATGCACGTTGGCCAAGGCAGTAAAGTTGCTAACCCTTTTAAAGTGGAAAAAGCGTTTTACTTTCCAGTTGAACTCGTTTATACATCGAAAAATATTAATAAAGTATTCTAAGGCGTAGATTCTACTGTTCTCTGACAGTAACCTACGCGCAACGATAATGTCGTCTGTAACATTTCTCAGAATTAAGTTTTTGCGATTTTTTCTCAAAAAAATACACCAGAACATCACACAATTTAGATCCAAAGGGGACGACAACTCGGCATCTTATCAGGAAAAGAAATGTTTTATCAAATTCACCTGTAACGTGCAGAAGATGCCGGTGCCATTATGACGCCATATATTTCTCAAACTAGTGTCTGCTCGCAAACGTATCGTCTGCTTTTATTTCTAAAGTGTAGAATTTTAGACAGTTTAACTGAAAATGCGTGTGAGTGTGAAACAATTTGGATTCTGATCAAACGCCGCATTACGCGGTTTCTGGTCTGGATCCAAACTGTTTTAATATGTTGTCATACTGCTTGGGACCGTAAAGGTATATAGGCACAAAGCAATGTTATAAATTATTTGAGCATAAAATTAACGATCAAGTCTATTTCTTCAATCAAATCATTAATCTTTACACTGTTTTGCGAATAGAGAACGCCTACTGTTAGCCTACTGTTAGCAATGCAATATTAGTTAATGGATGCAAATAATGTAGAGGTCTTTATAATATTTGCACGTCACTTTGCGATTCAAATATCAAGCCAATTTCTCACTTACAAATATTCATGCAAATAAAAAAACGCTCAATAAACAATGATCAAACCAGGTGATAAAGCATAAAGAGTTTTGATAAAAACATTGCTATGATCGATCTTTTGAATTTCCTGGTAATGACGTAGGACTATTGATGTGCATTTATGTTTTTGGGACTGAAAATGATTATAAGTCGTTGGGCCTCGATAATTAATAGTGTCGTGGAATTGTTATTAATAGTGTAGCGCATTTGGAAAACGTTGCGAGCAGAACATCCTACGACATACCTATGAAACACACCTATCGTCGAGTAATTTCTACAACGTTATAATATTATAGAATTAAAAGCTCAACAATGATTGTCTTCAATAAAGCTCTTCCGTTGTAATGCAGATAACACAACACTCGCAGAGTTCACATATACGTGCCATATGTAGCTGTATATATTTTGAAGAAGGTATGCGAAATAACATTTAGTCTAACCCCGGACAATCTCATATAGTTAATCGCGTATAGGTAATACTTTTATGTAAGTTGATATGAATTACGAGCTATTTGCAACGTTACACCATATGTACTATATTTACAAACAACAGATACTCTCTCAACTACTTATGCTTAACCCAAACCGCCCTGCAGACCAACGATTAATACAATTTATTAGTCATTTGTTTCCTATACATGTAGATACGTTTTTAGCTAATCTTTAAACGAACACATATCTGGTGTAGAATTTGGTATGTTTCATGTATTTCGTGCGAATGTTTACATGTATGAGTAATACGTAATTTTACCCCAATTTAAGCCTTTAATTACATGTTGAATACCATGTACGACACTCAGAAACTGTAATAGAGTCGAATATCTCAATAATTTTCTGGAGTACCCCTATAGTGTTGAGTTCACAATGTAAAATTCTGTATTGCATAGTGGAGAACGTTTGATATTTCTTATTTGCTCACTCGTATCTGAAGCCTTGATATAAACAATGTCAGCTCAGATCACAACCTGTTAGCAACTTGTGAAATTCTTTTCAATTTCAACACCTTAAATCACTGACATGAAGTCACATTCTTTAATTCATTGTCAGCTGATTTTGTTTCTCAAGTTTAACATTTAGGAAAATAGATTAAAGACCATTGTATTGAGTGTCAAAAGTATTGAAACTTGATAAGACGCAACGTGACGCGGTGTCTGGTCAGGATTAAAACTGTTTGTAAATTACCATTGTACTAGGAGAAGAGCAGTGAAAGGGTAAAACAAATACATGCGGCATGAATTACCATCAGGAAATACAACCCACCCTGTTATTTATTCTCCTATATCATGAACTTTATTATTTGCTCTTCTCAGTCATCGAAAGGCAAATATTGGTTTCTGCTCATATAATGATGTTTGACAATTCTTCATTCTGCAAACAAAGCACATATGTCAGTCAAAACCTTTTTATGATCTTTCATCTCCAACAAATGGAGATTTTAACGACGAAGCTAACTGTATTAAAAGGCATGGAACTGATTTTAGCACTGATAAGTGCCTTTTTGACATTTCATGCAGGAGAATATAAGTTTAGTTTTAATCACAATTCCCCATAGTCATTTCGTTATTCGATATAGTCTGATTCATGTAAGTTGAATCCTAGCACCATCGGAGTTTAGTCTGCTTTAACCCCTTTACGATTATATCGTCCGCTATAAAACGTTGTCTAAACTAGTATTTCAAAGTAAGATTTAAAGCAGTCTGACAGACATTTGATCAGGCTACAAACTGTTTGCATCTCAGATATTAATAAATAATGATAACTGTCAAAAAGCTGTCATTTTCTACATCATATCGCGCTGTGCTTCCTTTTAGTTTCTTTTAAACGGAGGACGTAAGTTCGCTACTCGCTAATTAGTTAGCCTTTGACACTTGCGAAAGTTATATACTCTCTCCTAAAAGTTAATTCTATTCACTGATAAGCCGCACTACGCTTGCATTTAGATCGATATCAGACATCTTGTAAGTCAGTTATAAATCAGGATATGAACTGTTTGACAGGCACTAGCGCCATGTTTCTTCGGTGAAGATGTTTGAAATTTAAAACTGAAAACGATTGCATACGACATATTGTATTTAGATGAAAGCATGGCCGTGAAGGATGTAAATCGACATAAACGGATCCATCAGTTCAAATCAGTTTATCTAATGAGAATTGTCCTAGCTGCATTCAATAGGTTTAAATAAATCACTGGCGTCTATATTTGACATATCCTACACTTTAATATATCAAATATTCTATTTTAAGATGAACAATTTGCCCAGTAAATTAGTTGAATAGAGAGGAAGGAAAATTAAACCCATATGCTGTGACAAATGTCAGTATTACAGGCCTCTTATTAGAATCGGTTAATTGAATATATTAAACCATTTCTCTTTAAAGTCTCCACTAAATCGTTTGTTCTGACTACTTATTAGAAGTTAAATGTAGGGAATATTCCTTTCAAACCATTGAAAATCCTCCATTGTTTTTCATATTTAAATTACAGATTGGTTTTACACATAACCTTCCTGCAAAGTTACAATGTATTTTTTGTCAATGCACACCAGAGAAATATAATGTGACATAGAACCTCCATTTGTTTCATTCAAATTCGTATATCACCATTTCTTGTATCAATATACCTTATATATTATGAAGTTACCTGATTTTGTCAGAGATGGTGTACCATGCCACATGACCAGAACATGTACATGTATAACATATTCAGCATACTTCAAAGCCAGTCTTATATTAATTTCTTTACTCTTTATGATCATATAAACTTAAACTGAAAAACAACTAATAAATCGACAACTTTCACTTTTTAGACAGGTAACAGCTTAAATCATTCAGGAGGTTTCAGTACTACTTTTTTCCTGCATTTGTCCGGCAAGAACAAAACACAAATTAGCAGGATCAGCAATGCCCAAAATAAATCGCACATGGTTTTATGCATTCCACCAAGACACCAATACATCACCCACGCTGTGGTAAACCCCGGCAAATCGGAATATTGTTTCATGTATTATGGTAAGTTATCTAATCAAAATCCGTCTATTTTCTTGCAGTATGACAATATATCATATCCAAATCACTTTTCTGAAATCTGTACCTTTAATAAAATCGTTTCATTCTTACGACATGATATTATTCAATTCAGTTATCGTGTTAAAACAAATTATGGCTGAGCACTGGAGCGATATATCATTCATGCTTTAATTGACCATCGGCTTTATCCATTTTTACTTGAATATTGCAATGAACCCTCCTCTATATGTTTGCTGGAAGATTTCATTATACATATGCAAGGGTGTTCTTAGGAGACCAAAGTGTTTTATCTCTTATTACAATATGCAACATATTATCTGAGTTTAGCAGTGTTTGCTTAAATATATTCGTATAAAAACTGAAAAATGAAAAGAAAGAGCATGGCGCCCGTTAAATGAAATTTGATCTTATCCAATATATAAGCGTGGATGATTCCAGTTGCTATAAACTGGTTATATTGTTGGAGTCCATTTCTTACACAAGTGTTGCAGCAATCAACATTAGCAGTTATATGGTAATATAATTATTAATCAAAAGTTAGATACTATATTTTAAAACATTTTAACCATTCAGAATATATACACGTATGTTCGTACACATAACTTGGATAAGTGTTTCTAATGAAGTTTGTACATATCTAGGATTTCTTCAAATTTTCTCTCTCTATCTCTACCAAGACATAATAGCCTAGTCAATACAAAACATGTAATATTTTCCCCAAAATTAGACGTGTTATTCATGACGTGGTATGTACGATCTTTCTTGCAATATATCAAACTTAGGAGTATGACGATATTGAAATTCGCTGCATAAGTTAGTACTCGCACCGTTGGCTTAAGACAAACACTTACAATAGAGAAGACGTTATTCCCTACCAATAAAAACGATTGTAATAAAACAGCTATCTTCATTGCAAACAATTTAAAGCCAGATCAGACGCCGCCTAACCAGGCGTCGGATCAAGCTTGAAACTGTTTGCTACTCAGAATAAAGTAAATCATCATTGCCAAAACCTCTATCCAAATGCACTACGTTAACAGTTGACTTTGTTTAAACGGGAAGGAATAATGTATTCTCTACTGTATTCGCACAGCGAAAGGTATAGTTTATAAATGAGCCGTGTCATGAAAAAACCCGGCCTCATTGCATTTAAACAGTGTAAATCAAGGTCAGTCGCCGCGTCAAAGACTACACTGTTTGACACCAACATGCATCTAAAGCATGGTGGGATGACAACGGTGATTGGTCTGTACAATGTTGCGATGCAATAAGGTAGGTTTTGTCATGGCACGGCTCATATGTTTTTACCTTAAGTTCAGTTTGTAATTATCGTCTGAGAAACTTTAGTTGACTTATTAACATTTTAATGAGAAAAAAAATTACCACCAGAGTATAACCCAGTTTAGATCCGAATGAAATGGCAAGTTTCTCAGCGTTGCATCTAGATTCATGCTTTTTGAGACAGCAATCACAATTTCGCCCGTATAGAAGAGATCATATGGTAAAAGCGTTTCGAGGTTTTCCGGTATTATAAATCAACCGTAAACATTGGTTCAAGTAGAGAGTTTACTTGCGAGAAAAGCATAACGACAAATTTTCGGACGTAGATTAGATCATACATATTTTAGAACGATGACAGCTTAAAGTTAGGAACCAGGGGCCCGTTTCATAAAACATCTTACGACAAATGTTGTCGTAAGTCTAATCTTTAAAATACTTTTAATTTCTGATTTCTCCGTCTAATCCTGTCTTGTGACACCTTTTTGAAATCGTCTTTTCAAGACGATTCCAAAAAGATGTCACAAGACGGGATTAGATGGAGAAATAAATAATTAATGAGACTTATATAATATGACTTACGGCAACATTTGTCGTAAGAAGTTTTATGAAACGGTCCCCTGATGAATTGCCGATTTACACAGCATATAGCCTTGATCCAAAGTTTTAACAACAGTTTTAACAAATTCATATATAACATGCAGATGCTTAATAACATAATGACCGAGCAAGTTTCAGCAGAAAATGAACGACCAAGTCTATTTCTCCAATTAGCTCATTTATCTTTGCACTGTTTAGTGAAAAGGGAACGCCTACCGTTTGCAATGCAATATTGCCTTAGTGAGTCAATTGCTGCAAATAATGTAGAAGTCTTTGTATAATATTTGCACGTCACTTTGCGATCATAATTATTAAATATCAATCCAATTTCTCACTTTCAAATATCAATGCAAATAAGATAACGCTCAATAAACAAGGATCAAGCCAAACCATTGGGCATAAAGAATTTTGATAATAAAAAACCTAACAACGATCGGGTGATTAAATTTCTAAGAGTAAATATTAGTACATTTTTTCCTGTAATGGTGTTGGACATTGATGTATAAAATCTTTCTAAACCGGACACGATTTGGAAAAGCAGGTAAATGTAGATGACAGACGTTATGTTTCTACTTCATGCAAGATGAAAGTAAGGCAAAAAGCTCCCATGTAGGTTGTTCTTTTTGTCTTACTTTTATCCTGCATGAAGCTAACATCTGTTACCCACAGATAATTTAGAGACCGTTTTTGAATGATAAGATAGAGAGGTTCCTATGTATTCTGACTGAAAATGAATATGAATCACTAGGCCTCGATACAAATAACCAATTATCTTATGGAACTGAATATGAATATACAGTAACACTTACATATAACGACTACTGAAAAGAGTGCTAATTTATTGTATGAAAGACAGGTGGCAGCTTAACCCTTTCCCCCATAGAAGCGACTTTTAGCGTATTTAATTTATTCCTCCGCTGAAGAAAAAAGTTCCAGTTTGTACCCTCATGAACAATTACCATTACAAATATTTTATATAGCCTAGCAGATTTTTAGCTTAAATCAGGCTGAAAGTAAAGCAGAATGTGCCTTAATGCACATTCTGCTTTACTTTCAATCTGCTTTAAGTGGTCACCTGTCTTCAAAACTAGAAACAGTCTATGAGGTAAAGGGTTAAAGCAAGGTGAAAGCATAACAGAAAGCTCCTACAGATGTGTTGAGTTTACAATGAACAGTAAAACTCCTCTATATTACCATCACTAGACTGTGTTAATTATTAGGTGTTTACCACAGGTGGCTGCTAGAGGACAGTAAAATAGAAAGCTCCTTTAGGACCCTTCTGTTTTACTTTCAGTTTGCTTAGAAGCTGCCCTCTGTCTTTTATACAATCAAATACAGCGCTCCATCTCTACAACGACATCCAATGTGAGACAAAAATATGTGCGTTGTTCGGAGGAAGTCGTTATAGGAAGGGAAATTGGCTTACATTTACAAACAGCTTGAATCCAGATCAGACGCCGCGTAACGCGGCGTCTGATCTCGATTTAAGCTGTTTGTCACTCGACATTGGGTTTTTTCTGTGAATATGTCCATTATGTAACTTTGAAAAAAAAACAGCAGACGACAATTTTAAACAGACGACAATGCAGTCGTAAATAGGTTGGGCATAATTGTCATTTTAGGGAACAGCTTCAAGGGTCGTTGTTAGGAGGGAGTCGTTGTCGGAAGTGCCGTTGTAGAGAGGGGGCACTGTGGTCCTCGTTTTAGTGGTCTTAATAGAGAGGTTTTACTGTTTATGACCCAGGAACCCCTTGTTGTTGAGTTCCTTTGTAATAGTGTGTATTGCATAACAAATATGTTTGACATTTCCAATTTACTCACTTTTATCAAGAGCCTTGGTGTGAACAATATCAGTTCAGATTACAAGTTGTTAGCAACCTGTGTGAGTATTTTAACACTCATTTAATGACATGTCGTCATCTGCTTTAAACAGGTGTACACAGTACTGCTTTTATTTCTCAAAAACTAAATATTTGCGAAACTGACTAACGCAGTTTCGCAATAAGTGTACGCGTAACGCGGCGTCTGATCAGGATCCAAACTGTTACATATAGCTATCGTACTCAGGATAAGGAAGCAAAATGGTTAAACAGATATATCCGGCATGAATCAACATCAGGAAATACATTCCACCCCTGCTATTTATTCTCCTATATCATGAACTATATTATTTGCTTTTCTCAGTTGTCGAAATGCAAATATTGGTTTCTGCTCATTTAATGATGTTTGACAATTGTTTCATTCTGCAAACAAACCACATATGTCACCCGAAACCTTTTTATGAGATTCCATCTCCAACAAATGGAGATTTTAGCGCCTACACTTGCTGTATTAACTAATTACCCCACAAATACGCATTTTTATGCCTTTATTTAATTCCTCCATAGAAGAAAATAGTTCCAGTTTATGCAGCCATGAATATGTACCACAAGAACTACTTTCTATATCTTAGTAAGCTTAAAACAGGCTGGAAGTAATGCAGAATGCGCCTTAAGCCGCATTCTGCTTTACTTACTACCTGTTTTAAGTGATCATTATTTTCTTCAAAACTAGATACTGGCTATGCGGTAATGTATCAAAGGGTACAGCACTGATAATTACATTAATATTTGCTTATTTTGTGCATTTCTTGCAGAAGTTATATCTTCCAAGTATCCACTAAAAACTAAAACAAACTTTAGGAGATTGAGGAAAATTAAAATTTCATAGTTAGGTTTAAAGCAGTTTGTCCGAAGAAATATCATTACGAGAATGTCAAATAATTCTGAGTCTAATCGCACGCTGCGTGTCGCAGCGTCTGAATATGGTCAAACTGTTTGCAAGAACCAAATATGCTTTTTCCCTAGTTCTCATCCTAATGTATAACCATGTATTGTTTATAAAAGTTTTATATATTATGAAATAAGATGTGTTTAAACTAAAAATGTTTGCATATTCGACTTTAGTTGAGTATGGCGATGAATGTTTTAATGGAGATGTATAATGTACTAGTAAACAACTGTGTGATAAATACACATTACCAGTTGACAGCGCGATACAGAGTGATGTATTTAGCTCGAGACGTTTTTGGCGGAAATAGCCGATCTGACGAGCGCCTTGGCGCGAGTCTGATCGGTTGTTTCCGCCAAAAACGTCGAGAGCTAAATGCAACACTCTGTTGCGCACTGCCAACTGGTGATGTGTTTATTATATGCCTTGAATACAAACCAGAAACACTAAATAGTTGTTTAAATCATTTTATATCCAAAATTTATTAGTTATTTGAAGCAGAACAAGATTTTTTGTATGTCACAAAGAATAACGCGGCACTCGTACATGTACGTAAATGACGTCACGTCAAATCGAAAGCGAGGTCAGAGTAAAATACAAAGTGGCTGATACAAGGTGGCTGATACAGACTCTTGTATTTTACTCTGCAAATACACGCGGAAACGCTCGATATCACTCGAAGGCATATAATAAATCAATTCACGGCAAAGTAGGGAAGACGTTTCTCTTTTCAAATAACGCTTTTCCCTAGAACGGTCATTTCCATTACAAACAATTTTGGAGGTCCAAATGTTTTGTTACTCAGAATAAAACAGATTCGTCAATATTTTTAAAACCTTGTTATTTTCAATATTGCATAACATTGCGTTTGTGTTTCGTTTCGTTTGAAGAAAACTTAACATCTTCCTCTCACTCTACTTTCTCTTAACCCTTTCACTATCAATGACGCCTTAAAGCGTGTTTGCAAACAGTTTGGGTCCTGATCAGACGCCGCGTAACAATAAACCGGTGAATTGGTAAAAATCTTCCGAATAATTTGATCATGAAAGGTTGAAACGTTGATCCTATTCACTGGTGAGTCGGACTGCGCTTACATTTGTCATAGTTTAGATCAAGATAAGACGTCATGTAAGTTGTTTCAAGTCAGGATCGAAACGTTTAAACACCATGTTTCTACTGTCAAATTTCTTTTACCTAAATATTAGAAAACGTTGCATATGGCATTTTGTAATTAGACGAAACTTGGCCCAGCGCTTATAAAGCGTTTGAGTTGAGTCTGAGTTTGTTCTCAAACATTTGATTTGTCAGATTTGAGCCTAGGCTTAAATCTGACCAATCAAATGCTTGAGAATGGACCCATGGCTGTGATCGATGTAAACGAAATAGTAGGACGCGTCAGTTTCAATCCGTTTATCTAATGCGATTTGTCCTAGCTGCATTCAATACGTTTAAATAAATCACTGGTGTCTATATTTGACATATCCTACACTTTAATATATCAAATATTCTATTTTAAGATTAACTATTTTCCCAGTAAATTAGTGGAATAGAGAGGAAGGAAAATTAAACCCGTATTTTGTGACAAATATCAGTATCACATGCCTCAAAATTAGAACCAGTAAGTTGAATATGGTCAATCAATTTTCCTTAATGTCTAAATCAAATCGTATGTTTTGACTATTTAATAGAATCGTCAAATATATGGAAGCCCATTTTTTAAAAACACAAAGAAACATAATACTGGTATCCATATGTTCAAATTTTACACATAATGTATTGTTTTTATCAAATATACCGATGGGAAATACAATTGGACATGCAACTTTCATTTTGTACAATTCAAATGCGAAATCGTCATTTATTGTATCTATATATCTTATTCATTATTAGGTTTACGTTCGTTTGCCACAATGCTTGTATATGTACATGTTTAACGTAATTGGCATAGTTTAAAGCAGACATTACATCATTTTTTGTCGGCTATATGATCATATACAAACAGTGCAGATTAAGATTAAACTGTTGAGGCTTACTGTAATAAACATCTTATAAACCAGTACTATTGTCTTCCTCGATTCTCTGACTGTGAAACCAAACTTTATGTCCTCATAAGGACTAGAACAAGTCAATTATGTTGATTCTTGATAATTTTCTACCAAAACTAAATTGCAAATTAAAAGAAAGATCAAGCACCCATTATGACAATGACAATGACAATTTCTTTATTCAGCAATTTAGGCCACCGGCCCATAATACATATAATTGCTATTGGTACGACATATATACATCAATGTATATAATACATAACCATAACCATCAAGCAGTGCCGTTTGATTATAAGTGTTTAACATAGTCACTGAATTATAGCCTGCAGACAATGGAGTTAAACAAGTGTAAACACGTAAAGATAATTATAGACAGTAATAGTAATAATAATTACCAAAGCAGGCCCAGTGTTATATAAAGAATAGACTCAACAATTATATAAACTTGGAAGAATCGAATGTGCATTAAAAAAAGGCACGAAACCTACAACATAAAATTCACGAAATCGTTTTCCATACACATTTTCAAAACAAACATAACAGTCACATGGAGATAAAAGCTATCAATGAATAATTCAAAAGCATGCACTTTTATACAAATAACTGAGAAAGGTGTTTCTTATAAAATATGTACATATTTGGGATTTCTTCATATTTACTATCTACATGTATAGTAGCAAAAATAACAGCCTAGTCAATACCCTTAAAGTAATATTTTCCCCGAAATTGGATGTGTCATTTATGACTTGGTCTGTGCGATCTTTCTTGCAATATATCAAACTTAGGAAATAAGACGATATTGCAATTTTCAGCATAAGCTAGTACTCATGCCGTCTTACAGTGGAGAAAACATGAACCCGTTTACTCTAAATCTATTATTTCCACTGGAAACAATTTGGAGCCTAATCAGACGCCGGGTAACCCGGCGTCTGATCAGGCTCCAAACTGTTTGCCACTCAGGTAAAAATGAAAAATCAGAATTGCCAAAAAGTTGACCTTTTCTATATTTTAGTGTTTTGAGTTTGCGTTCCGTTTGCGTTTAAACGGGAAAGAATAACGTATTCACCACTGTAAAACACACGCTTACAATGGCGAAGATGTGATTCGCTTCCAGTAAACGTGTGTGTGCTGAAACAACTGTGTCAAATTGCAAACCAGTCGGAGCCAGATCGGAACCCGGGTAACCTGACGTCTGACCAGACCCAAGCTGTTTCCCATTCATATTAAAGAATACGAACAAATTGTCAAATAGCATTGTGTTTGCATTTTACTTCATTTAATCGCGAAAGAATAATATTTAATTCACTGTATTTGCATCATGTTGTCTTGTTCAGTTTTCATTCCATTTTGTTGCTAAAATTGAGCTCCGGACAAAAGAATTTAATGAAATGACGGTTTAGTGTAAACAAGGCCTGGTAATTATTCAATCACTGAACAAAAGTGACAGTTTTTATTTAGCGCACCCACGTTAATTGTTAATAACATGTGTATGCAGCTTCATAAATCTGCCTTGAAATCTCCGGAAGTTATGCTGCGCTCAAATGACAAGGGCTCCAGATAAGGGTAGTATTTCAAAAACTAAAATCTTTATTTCTGCCTTAAACCCTATGGTGTCACTACTCATTAGAATCGTCTAGAAGAGACGATTCTAATGAGTAGTAACACCATAGGTTTTAGTGCTAAAACAAGTGAGAAAATGTTGGATTTGTTCAGTTCACTCCCCCTTATCTGGAGGCCTGATTTATAGCTTTACACAGCTGTATGACTGTTAAAACTACTGCGGATAAGACATTATTACTTCTCATTTTAATGAAACGAAACGAAACGGAAACACAATGCAATAAAATGTAAGAAAAAAAGTGAAAGCATTTCTGAACCTAATAACGGTTTATTTGAATCTGAGTAGCAAAAAGAATGGATCCTTAGTCTTGGGCCCGTTTCATAAACTTCGTACGACAAAAACGGTCGTAAGTAAAAAGGTTAAAATACATTCTGATTTCTCTATCAAATCCTGTCTTGTGACATATCTTTGGAATCGTATTTTCAAGACAACTCCTAAGAGAAGTCACAAGACAGGATTAGATGGAGATATAAATACTAATTGAAACTTTTATAATCTGATTTACGACAACATTTGTCGTACGAAGTTTTATGAAACAGGCCCCTGCACGGGGGGCCAACTAGATATTACGATGAAATGTTACTCTACGACAACCTATAGGGTATTATAACAAATTTGTATTGCTACGAAGGCAAACATTTCTCACTGTATACACTGACTTCGTAGCTCTACAAATCTGTTATAATACCTGTATAAGTTGTCGTAGAGTAACATTTCATCGTAATACCTAGTTGGCCCCCCGTGCCCTGGTTGGGAACACTTTGCAATTTACATAGTTGTTTTAGCATTAACACGTTTATTTGGGGCAATAACTCTTCCCCACTACTATTTTATATTGGGTCTTTCCTTTTTCTGGTAGTTTTAATATTTCTTCTGCAGTTCCAGTGTCTAAAACATCTTTCTTATCCAAACTGTACAAATCTGATGATTCGTCTTCAAATGGATTTCCCATTTCCGAAATAGTAACCTCAAGTCGATTAACTTTTGTATAAAAATCCTTCTGAGCAGAGTAGGTTTGCTCGTGATGTTTATGTTTCTTTACTTGGACATTACCACATGTCCCAGTGAATTCTTCAATCAGTCTACTGATTTCTGGTCCAGCCACCATCCAGCGACGTAACGCAGCTGGATCCTCGGTTAAGCCTATTGCACCGCCATCACCTTTCACTAGAGCATTGTTCTGCTCATGGGCTTGGTCAATTGCAATGTTGGAAAACTTGCTTTCGGTTTTTTTAATGGTGAAGTTTCCATTATCAAATTCTTTGTCTATTTCCGGGTGTTTTGTTGGTAATGCAAGCATATCTCTAAGGTGAATTGGTAGCCAACGAGCGTAATTGATGTGATCAAGGGCAAAGAAATATGGAATCAGAGATGATAATGATTCTTTGTAAAGCCTGAAATCTGATTCTCTATAAGATCTTACAAAGGTGAGGACAAGGGCTTCCAACTTTAAAATAGAGATCCAAAATTGAAACTGGGGAATCTTTTTTTCTTGCTCTGAACACCAAGAAAATATAGCACCTATCCCGATATCATCAGTATCTGTGTGACCGGTTGATTTTTGGTATGCCTTTTTGATCAATCCATACAAACAACAGGCAGTAATCTGATGGGCTTTTCTTGTTTTAGCTAGGTTGGAGGCTGTGAGGAACGATTCAGCTGTTCCAAGAGATGCAATGTCTGCTTCAGATAATGCTGTTATCCATCCAGTTCCTTTCAGCAAATCACCAAGCAGTTTAAAAGCTGCCATTTCGATATGCAACCCACCGAACATAACAACAAATTTATCTTCGCCATAAATATCCAACCATTCCCATTGTATCTGTTTGGCAAGAACAAATAAAGGTTGGTCACAGGCCATAATAGGCGTCTGTCTAGGATTTAAAAAGGATGTTACCTCCTTTACTTTATCCATGGCATGCTTTATTGTGGCTACTGAATGAGCTTGTTCTTGAAATAGCGGTAGCAATGATGAAATGCTGACGTTAACGGATGGTCCTCTTCCTTTCGAAGAATGATATGCGGACCATGATACTGTCTCAACATCTAACACTTCATTGGTTAAACTTACGAACTGAAGCCACTCATACTCAAGACTAAGGTTTCGAGTGAGATAGTCATGATCGGAAATGCCAATCGGTGTATGTACGATAGGCGGGTTTGGTTTTGATTTCAAGAATGCTGGTTTTATATTTGTGTACGTTTCTGGGAGACAGCTGATAGCTCTTGACTTTGGCTTTTGACTTTTAAATTCAAACGTTCGAGAATTTGAGGGTGTTGACGAAACAGGATGCTGAAAAATAGATATACCAGTGCCATGAAAAGAAGTTGTTGCTGTTGTGGCAGAAGGATTGTGATCTATGTTGTCAACTGCGGACGTTGTGAATAGTCCTTTTTGTAAAATGGCTGGACAAACAACGCCATCTTCCATAAACTGACTAAGAACAGATTCCCCAAGCTGAGTGGATATTTCCAATACACGGTCATATGAAATGCAAATACCATGCTGAAAGAGGGCATCTATCAGCTGTCGCTTTCTTGTCTTTGCGTACAAGAGCAGACCAACATATATTGCAAATGGAGGTTCGCGGTCACTTGAATGCCTTGTGTGTTCACTTTTAATTTTGGCCCCTTTCTTGTGACTGTTAAAGTACAAAAGTTGAGCTATAGCAAAATCTGCCTTTGTTAGACCATTCTCTATTTGAGACTTGATATCAGGTCCGTGCTCAATCATAGACACGAGTTCAACAAAAGAACGTGGAACGGAATCAATGACTGAACCTTTATCGAAATTGCCAGAAAATTTCTTCTGTGTAGCAAATATTTCTCTGCGGACGATTTCACCTGCTTTAGCAAGATACATGGCATCAGAAAGATCACAGGCAGAAAAAAGTGCTGGTCCAATATCTTTTTCAAAAGCCAGTAAAACCTCACGTCCTTTTTGGAATGCTTTAAGCTCTGGAATTTTAGTCAACAATTTATTTTTTAGACGTGTTTTATTGAATGTTGAATTTGTTTTGAACTGTTTAAGTCTGGATTCGTATAAATTGCACAGGTCAGCTAATGGAAATACCACTCCTCCTGGGTCCCCACGTTGTGTTTCCACTACATGAGTCACCAACTCCGCAAAAACAATCTCGTTGATTTCACTATCGGCGTCGGCGTTTTCTGATTCCGCTTGTTTCATTCTTAAATGGGATCTTTCCTTGTTGTACAACGATGCCAGACATGCGCAATGATACTTTAGTTCTTGGGCAACAACATCTCCTGCGCTTAATTTTGCCAAAAGTTTCTGATCTTGCAAGTTCTGTGCACACTGATGGAGCCTTGTATTGAGTTGCATCGTCATAGCTTCACGAAGTTCAGATCGGGATGCTTGTTTTTCACACAGGAAACATTCTTCAACATTTGAAGATAGTGTTTCTCCTGCTAAAGTAGAGCTTTTTCTTATAAATTTCGAGGATGATTGTACATCGGAAAGGTTTGTATCGGGTGGCTGATGTCTCTTTTGAGCTCTTTGAAGTTTTGTGTTGTTGAACAACAATCTGCACGATTCATGGTATTTTGCCTCATTTTTTATCAAAGAAGCCTCTACTCCATCTCCTTCGTCAATTCGACGTATGTCGAGAGGAAAAGGCATTTCATTGATCTTGGCAAACTCAGGAATGTTTTGTGACAATGTTCTGTATCCTGATTTTGCCATGTCATTATTCATTGGAGGTGATTTGAGTGTCTCGCGTTTGTCTTCCTGACAAATAAAACATTTCAACCAATCTGTGCTCTGCTTCTCCTGAGCAGACAACGAAAGTCGAATTTTTTTCGACATTGTAATCAATAAAATCAGACAAAAATATGAAAAGAAATAACAAAACAATTGAACAAGGAAATGTATTGGTTATATATTATAGACAATATCTCACTATTAAGTTGATAGGCCGAGGGACTACCCTTTTACCACCTATATATGAACAACTTATACACTTTTGCGTATGGGATACAACTGGGTTCGATGATGACATTTCTACACCCAGTCCGATCGTTCATCCAGTATTATTCAACTCCCGTGCGATCTGTACACCATCCGTGGGACCAAAGCCCCGTCCCTCTTGGTTCGGCTTTCCCGCGTTGGCACACTCCGTCAATTCGGGTACGACATCACGATCTTGTACGGGGCGGATCGTGCTGTATTTGGGAGACTTTGATTTGAAATAAAACAAAGCTAACACTGAACCCCATGCCGAGTTTCACGGCAATAAATTGCACCGCTGTGCCACGGTAGTGTATGCAACTTATTCTTTTATCAAGCTAAACTTTTGAAATCTATGATTTCGGACCTAAATTACGTTATGACTGTAACGGGATATGGGGTTTGATACAAGTAGGGATCTGCTACAGCAGTAAATTATTTTCCTCAGGCCCCCTTGCTTAATGATAAAAAAAAATTAAACACATACAATTAACTGACTATACAAACAAATTTAGACTAACTGTCTTATAAATGATTTTACCAGGTCCAATAAAATAACCCTAACAGAATCACAAAACGAAAAAAATCAGCCCTAATTAATAGGAGAGATATATATATATAGTTCGGTTTTACGGCACTGCAACACAAAATTATGTCATATAGAGCCGATGAATGATGATGGATGATGATATGAGATGATTAGGATTTCAGAATGATGATTTCGGCTTATCTTATTCGTTGCAAAGCAGGCAAGAGATCAAACCACCGACCTATTGCCTTCCTTTTAGTTCTTGTCAGAGGGAATAATCTCGGTCTAATGAACATAAAAGATTCCCTATGACAATTAAGCCCCAGAACTGCGGCAAAGTAGGAAGATCTCTGGGGTATTTAATCGGAGCGCAAAAGACTCTGATCAATATCTTTTAGCTGCCAAGCGCGACTTCTACACTTCCAAGCTATGTAAGGTACACGGACGACTTAGTAAAATCCACAGACCGATATCAGATGAAACTGTAACTGGTTTATGTATGTATTCAATGGCCTTTTAGATTTCATGAAATACATTAAAACATTAATATAGATTGATTTTATAAACAAATAGTGATAATGAAATGTATGGTATTAAGACTAGTTTAAAATATCATTAATTATATAAGTAAAGCGCAGTTATATGACATTGATTCTAAGAAATGGTACCTATTAAGAAAGATGATGATTTCTAGAAGATGATTGCAGAAAGATTATTTCGGATGGATGGATAAGTTGGATTGTACGGCACTACGACACTCGATAGGCCATATGGTGCCGACGAATGAAATGGGATTCATATATGAAATTATGATGATTTCAGGATTATGATTTCAGTAAGATGGTTTCGGGAAGATGATGATTTCGGGAAGATGATTTTGAATGGATGTATGAGTTGGGATGTACGGCACTTCGACACAATGCAGGCAATGCGAAGGTATTGCTCAGCTATGCCATACAAAATCACATTACAATAATCTAGGTGCGGTATCACTAGTGTCAAGAGACTCAAAACGAGCGTTTCTGTTGCAAAAGCAACGCCGAGGGCCTTTATTGGAAAGCAGAATTATAAAAATAACTTGTTTAAAGCTTCGGCATGCCAAAATTTATTCATAAACGGCTAAACATTAATACATATGACAGCTAATAGACAATATGTGACCCTAGACAGTATTAAAATGCCGCCATTTTGTTTTAGCGGCAGCCATTTTGAAAATGGCGGAAATTGCGATGGCCAACGATAGTTTTTGAAACAGTATTATCTGACAAACACGTGTGCCAAGTTTCATGCTTGTATCCACCAGTGAACTATTTTGGTGATATTTTGATGTAAGCCGCTCCACTATACAGGATTGAGCAGCAAGTGAACTTTCTATCTAATTATTTTTCTTGACAAAATATGTTGTTTGTTTAAAACATACACAACTCCCCAAAGTTAGGTCACTATGCTGTCAGTTATACTTTTCTGTTGATATTTACATTACATTGTTACCAACATGTGCCGACTTGTGGCTGAAAGAGTGTATAAAGTTATTTTTAATTGGTTGGATGTCGCGATGTATCTGAAATATTGTAAAGTGACGTAAAAAAATCATAAATCCAAATTCAAAAAATAGTTTGCTCATATAATTATCATTTTGAAAATAAAAAAGAACGTGTTTTACGGTTATACTGTTAAGACGTAAATACATATAATAAACTATATATTGTATGCAACATTTTTTGATCTTTTCTATCAACTAATATAAAGGCAAGCCTATTAACTATTAAGTATTCCTCAAATCATCAAATGAAAGGTGGTGTTAGAAGTATTTTGTCTGTTGCAAATCAATCAACACATTCTTAACTCGTGGTCTGTTCATGCTCTAAACTATTTGCAACTCAGCTTTAAGAAAGCGGCAACATATTTGAAAATACAGTGAAACCCCTCTAAACCGGACATGTGCGGGGACAAAAATAATGTCCGGTTTAGAGGGGTTTCCGGTTTAGAGGGGTTTTAATACAACGCTTGTTTCTAGTATGGAAGATAGCTGATCACTTAAAGCAGGTTGAAAGTAAAGCAGAATGCGCCTGATGGCGCATTCTGCTTTACTTTCAACCTGCTTTAAGCTATCATATTTCTGATGGTACATATGCATGAATGTATTTTCATCAGTGAAGGAAATCAACGAAAGCATAAAAGGGCACATTTATGGTGTAATGGGTTAAAATAAAGAAGGGTTGGAAACGGGACCAAAGTTTTTGTCCGGTTTAGAGAGAATTCCGGTATTTAGAGGTTCCGGTTTAGAGGGGTTTCACTGTACTTGTCATTTTTTAAACATGTTATTGCATTGCATTTCCGTTTACTTTCGATTTTCCCTCTGTAGACAATGATTATAGTACAGAAGACAATATTATTTCCAAATAAACACGTTTCTGCTAGCAACCTTATTTTCACTTTTCAGTTTGAAGCCGGGTAATTCGGATTCTGAGCAGGCTCCAAACTATTTGCAAAATAAGATAGAAAAAACATATCGTGAATATTTTCAAAATGTTGTCATTTTCTACTTTTTATTGAACTGAGTTTGCGTTTTATTTGCATTTAAACGGGAAAGAATAACGTTCTTATCCAATGTAACAATAATGTGTTAATTGGTTTTTGAACAGACAGAACATTAACACTGCAGTTGTTGTGTGCGTAAAAGTAATTTGGGTATTATTATTTATGCATTAAACGTCAAGTATTTGTCCAATGATATTCTAAGCTTACGAAATGATTCAAGGAAAATAACAGCTTGCTAGTTGCGTGTTAATTTCCCAATGGAAAAGTTCAAATAGACTGTGGTTTCAGGGCTGCCATTTCTCCGGCATTTTCCAAAATCTTCGAATTTTTACCCCAGTAGATAGTACCTTAAAGCAGGCTGAAAGTAAAGCAGTATGCGCCTTAAGGCGCATTCTGCTTTACTTTCAACCTGCTTTAAGTGGCCACGTGTCTTAAAACATTAGGAACAGAGTATTGTGTAAAGAGTTCAAGGTACAATTCGTAAAATTGCACTTGAAAAATAGAAAATTAGGAAGTCTTAGGATTTTTCATGATCAACTTATGGCAGCCTTGTTGTTTTGGCATTCACTTCTGACAACTTGACCTCTCTGAAACAAAGCATTATTTATGCAACCTTCAAATTAACAATGCCAGTTTTCAATGAACTTTAGTTCTTTTTGACTATTTATAGTTATTTCTACAAAAACAAACAGCGTATAACCGGAGTATAGGTTCCCTGCAGAAGTACTCTGCTTTGGGGACAAAGCGTTTGCATACGACACATATGCACTGAACGAACTTATAAGTGTGCGTGTACGCTCGTACATGTATACGCGGGACCAAATCTCCGTCAATAGTGACCAGATCGTGTTTTGCAGAGATAAGGATTCCATGTATGTATATCTGGTGGTAGTCTGGTTACTTTATTTAATCTAGGTATGCATAGAGTCTCTCAGAGAGCACATTGGAAAACAGTGGGGACGCAGATGAGACACCGCGTTACACTAGTAACTATTTAATATGAAACGTTCTGCTGTTTCGAAAACACTGCAGAGCAGTTATATCACCATTGTTCATCTAAAATGAATCTTCCAGAAAGCAAACTAGAATAATTCAATGCAATATTCCAGCATAAATGGGTTACTACAAAACAAAAATTTGATAAACCGTTACGAAAAATACAAGTGAGTTAAAACAGAATTGTTACATAATACATATACAATGTATATCGGAAAGAAAAGTGCACACTTATAAGATACGTTAAGTGTACTATGTACATGTACACATTTAATAAAGGGTATGTGTACGCATCACTAGGGTTCATTCGACCTATATACTATGAATAACTCCGATATTTACATAAAAGGTAGCCGAGGCAGAATAAAAGTTAAACGGGACAGTGCAATTACTCTTGTTCTATATTAAACAAAACTGTAAATTTTAACAGTCTGCAGGAGTTGGTTGGTGCCTTTAGTTGTTGTTTGAATTAAACATGAAAATACGGTTTCTCCAAAAGTTCAGAATTCTTAGTCATGAAAACGGACTCACGTATAATGCATTGCAAAATGACAGTAGACATCTGTTATGTTTGTTTGACTTCGTTCCCCTCATTAGGCAGTCACTTGTGTTTAGCAAAACCCATAAACCTACATCGAAAAGCGAAACTAATGCATAAAGTAGATATAAGCAAACAGAGTAGACACTGAGGAAATGCCAAAATTAGCGGCATCCCAGCAAGGGCTGCACTGTTGGCTATTATATACGAAATGGTCTTCTTCGTGGAACTGTGTAGTGTCTGTTTTAGAATATTTGATTATACAGTGATCCTTCTCTACAACAACATCTAATGGGAGAAAATAGTATGTGTGTTGTTCGGAGGGAGTTTAATGAGGGGGGATTAGCTTACATTTGCAAACAACTTGAATCCAGATCAGACGCCGTTTAAAGCGGCGTCTAATCTGGATTCAAGCTGTTTGTCATTCGTCATTAAGTTTGTTTCTGTCAGAATTGTCCTTTATGTAACTTTGAGAAAAACAGCAGTCGAAAATTGTAAGCAGACGACATTGCAGCCGTGAATATTTTGGACATAATTGTCATGTTTAGGGACCTGCAACAAGAGTCGTCGTAAGGAGGGAATCGTTGTTGGGAGGGCCGCTGATGGGAGGGAGTACTGTATTTGAAATCCTCAAAGGCGATTACAAGATGATCATGAACTCTCTGTTTTTCCTCCAACAGAAATAAAATGACACTCCCCTTCCAAAATTAAATAATTTATCATTCCAGATTTTTTTTTAAGTTTTATAAGTTTCAATATAAAATGCAAATTCACAGCTATTTATTTTCATTGAAGAGACCTTTTCAAGACAGTTTGCCGTCTATTTTCCCCATCACATCCAGTCTGTTTTCGAAACGGCATGTGCCATGATATGCTGGCAAGAAAACGGACTTGCTCAGATTGTGTGCGCCGTATTCACTAATAAAACTTATTCAGAGAAAAAACACAAAAGATGGCAGATTCCTGTTTACATGATTAATCCTTAAATACACACGGCTAAAATGTGATTGGATTTGTTTTGACGTAAATAATATATATGACTGCACCTAGAGTCATATTCTTTCGAAAATAAATTACGTCGAAAAGATTTGATCGAATTATAACAATGTGTATGGGAGGCATGTCTCAGTTAAAAAGTACACAAACGGACGGACAGACACGCCGACTGCCAGACTGTTGGACTGGCGAACATATGCACGGTCAATTATAAGACCAACGCTAGCTTTTGGACATAAAATAAAAATACTCATAATAAAAAAATTGGAATAGACCTAACTAGAAACTTGAATTGTCCATTCGAAGTTTCAGATGTTAAGTTGTTAACGCAAGCTTGACTAATCCAATTGACCCATTTGCGCTCAATGGATTATTCTATGCTTATATATTGGATTAGGCCATTTTTATGTAAGGAGTGCCTGGTCTAACTTTTCATTTTCGTTGTTTTATATTGAAAATCCTATCAGCAAACAGTGTAGACTCTGATCAGACGCCGCATAATGCGGCGTCTGATCAGAGTCTACACTGTTTGCCGATGTCCCTTTAATGGGACGCTAAACACAGATGGGTTAATGTGGTCGAATAAATTATGGTAATACATAATTATATTCAAATATGTAGACAATGGATGTGCAAATAAACAATTAATTAATGGGAAACAAATATGTACGTGTACTTATTTTTCATGACGTTTTGCCTCATCCGTACTAAGATATTTACAAAGTCAAAGGTGCAATTACAATACATTACCACTCAAGTTAAACCTAATTAACATCATTTTCTTAGCGTAATTGGTGTTTTCCTATACAATGTTACATTTTATTACTTTAATCACACTAATGAATGTTAAAAAGAGTTTTAAGAGTGTAAATTGTGTGTTTTATTGGAAAACCTTGTCTAGAGCATATCTCCATGACTATGCTATGTAGGATTACCAAACCTGGTATGTGGGATTGTACAGTGTCGCGTACAGTTTTCAAGATAATTTGACCTTGACCTATTACTTATAATAATTGTAAGACTTTGTAACGAGCATAACTCCAATACCATATCATCTTGGATTACCACACCTGGTGTGTGGTTTCATCTTGAGATGGTGAAGTGTCGCGTACAACTTCCACATAACATTGACATTAACCTTTTATCATTGAAAAACCTTGTCCGGAGGATATCTCCTATACTATGTTATCTAGGATTACCAAACATGTTGTTGGGATATACATTGGGATGAAAAATGTCTAGTGGTGCGTACCCCTTTCAAGTCACTTTGACATAGACATTGACCTGACCTTGATAAAAAAAACTTTGTCAGGAGTATAACTTCTATACCATATCATCTATGATAACCAAGCTTTGTGCGTGTATACATATTGAGACAGAAGAGTGTCGCGTGCCATTTTCAGGTCACTTTTACCTTGAACTTTGAACTCGGTTATTGAAAAACCTTGTCCGGAGGATATCTTCTATACTATGCCATAAAAGATTACCAAACCTAGTGTGTGGATACACCTTAGGATTGTTGAGTGCCACATGCCACTTTCAGATCACCTTGACATTGTCATCTGCCTTTGGTTATTGAAAAACCTTGTTCAGAACATGTGCCAGGGAGCGGTTAGTTGGGATATCAATCACCTTTAGTGATAGTTCTAGTTTAAAAGGGAAAGAATGACGTTTTTCAAATATCTAATGTATACAGTTCTGTAGATTGCATAGTTTGCGGATTTAACCTGCCTAACGAGCTCAATGTTTATCGTATACGGTATTTTACCGTCTATGCATTGCTTTTTTTAACACACCTTTTGTTTCAACTCAACTATCAGGTAATTTAATTATTCCATCCACATTCGATCACTAATCTATATATTTTGGCATTACAGTCAAGCCTCTGAATAAAGAGTCCTCTTCCCCGGATCGAGCATTAACCCTTTCATATCGTCATCAATTTCAAACAAGTGTCGCCCTTTTTCTCAAATTAAATAAGGTAATTTGACTTACGAAATATTGAAATGAGGGTTCTGATGAGGACCCTGATCAGGACTCAAGCTGTTTGCAAATAACTATTCTAACACACTTTGCGCACGCCCCTATATATACAAAGAAGGGACGTATCTGTGTTTGAATTCTCGATAAAACACGCCCGCGCTGTAACGTCTTAAAGTGACGTCATATGGCTTCGAAAATGCGTACGCCAAGAAATGTAGCGCCGTTGCTTCGGTGCAATTTGTGATTTAATTGAAGTGTTATAATCGACATCATGAATTAATACCAGTGTTTTATCGTGCAATAAAACACGGGCAGTCGTTGAGATGCTGGAAATTAAATCACTCGGCTTTCGGCCTCGTGATTTAATTACTACGCATATCAACTCCTACCCGTGTTTTATTGCCACGATAAAACATTGGTATAAATTTATTATTTCTCAAATATAAGTTATCTTAAGTTATTATTGCTGGAGAACACTATAATTGGAACTAAAATGCACAACAAGTTTGACTCGTTTGTACTGAGATGTTTACAAAGCTAAAAGTGCAATTACAATAAACTAAAACCCAATTTAACACTTGTTTCTGTGCATAGAAGATGTTTTCTGAAACCAGGTTACTTTTTATCACTTTTATTACACTAACGAATTTAAAAAGAGTTTTAAGAGTATCAGTTGCGGTTTTATTTCATTCATATCCTTAAGAAACCTTAAACACGTAAGGCACTTTCCAGGAAGTCCTCCAGCAAATGAATCTTCCATTTTTCTTAGCAAGTGATACAGGAGTGTCTAAGTGCTTGGATCCAGATAAGATGCCGGGTCAATCGTCATTTCATCTGCCCTAAAACGGTAAGTTACAATAATTGTAAAATCGCCCGTAGTGTGTAGATGGTTAATTTAGACTTAAACGGAGTTTGTTTTGTCTTTTCACAACCAATGACACTATAAATTGGTTTTGTAACTGTGGGGGCGATGTGTAATTACCTAGGTTTTAAATAAATCAGACAATAAAACATTATAATGTTTCTTTAAATCAAATTTACAAAATACTGTTTCGTGTCTTAAAAACGGTACAATACTAGCTCTTTCTACCAATCCGGCAACATAAACTCTTCCAACACTAAGCAACTCTTGTGTGCTATTAGATTAAATTGTGGATCTTTCGAATTACCAAAGCATGAACCAGTCGTACTTTGAATTCTAGATGGTTTGATAAATAGTGGTCTAAATTAGAAAACAATGCATACCCTGATTAGAGGGCTCTTATAGGAGCCCTCTAATCTGGGTCTACACTGTTTTCAAATGTAAAGAGTATATTTCATGGTGTTGAAAGAGTTAATTGAACGGTAAATACGTGACTAGAATGCCTGGATATTGCAATCAGATCCTTATGCGTTTGATCGAAGGTTTTACATGTACTAGATATGCAAGGACAATATAAAGACACTGCAGTGGTTGTCAACACAATAGATCATTTCGTATGAAACAGCAGACAGTGCAAACCTGGATGAAACGCCAAAAACTAGCGTGGCGTCTCATTAGTGACTGCGCGTATTGCTAGTCTCTCCTTTTGTATACGATATACATTGATGGGTTAAGAACATATGAGCCGTGCCATGAGAAAATCAACCTCATTGCATTTCAAACAGTGTAGATAAAGGCCAGCTGCCGCGTCAAAGACGCGGCGGCTGGCGTTGATCTACATTGTTTGACACCAACATACATCTAAAGCATTTTATGTAGCTGTATTGCATATGGCATTTGGCAGTGTAGACTAAACTCATATACAGAGCCTGAGATAACAACGGTGTTTTCTGTATAATGTTGCAATTCAATAAGGCAGGTTTTGTCACGGCACGGTTCTGGGTATATTTAAATGCAGATGGTTGTGTATGTTGTTCTTGAATTAAGCTGTCATCTGTCTTGAGCGTATAAACACCGCTTGAAACGCATCTAAGCAAGTAATTGTATATTACTTTAAAATGTTTTAGTCGTTTGGGAAATTTCGAAGAAAGAATTGAGACGTGTTGTTATTGTTGCATAACTAACAGAAATGTTTTTGATTGGTAGTTGAACATACCAGTGTTACATACTTTACTGACCATTCCATTCATGAATCTGTCTAATAGGCCAAAGCTTGTTAATATTATATTGGTACAAAGCACTATTAACACCGCCTCTGCTATATGGGTACTATTTATAGTAAAGTATTGGTTTATGCATGAACGAACCAACAGCTTCTAGTCACATCTTTACCTTTCGAGAGGATAATTGGAACAGAACAGTATGTACCTATTGCCTTAATTCCCCGATGGAAAACGTACCTAAACACCATCAGCCATAGCGACGAGTAAACTCGTCATTTACAATTAGAGCACATGTGAAGAGTAAACTTGAACAATTAAACAGGGAAGACCCACTAAATAGCCATTCTGCTTTATTTTCATGCTAGCATATACAATTGTTGCTTATGATACATGTTCATGGTTGTATAAATTGGAACCATATGTTCAATGGAGGAGTTATTCGAATGCGCTATAAGGCGCTTATATAAGGAAAAGGGAGGTTAAACATAACACTATGACTAGGAGTCACACTGACATTTCAGTTACGATATTGGGACAATTAGGAATTTAGTATTCCTTGATTTTAGGGGAAATGCTTTGGTTGTACAGCGCTCACTCTATACAATGACACCCATTTTGAGACTATGTGCGTTGTTCGCAAGGTGTCGTTATAGGGAGGGACATTTGCTTACATTTGTAAACAGCTTGAATCCAGGTCAGACGCTGTGTACAGCGGTGTCTGATCTGGATTCAAGCTGATTGTCATTCGTCATTAAATCTTTTTCTGTCAATATGTCCATTATGTAAGTTTGAGAAAAACAGCAGACGAAACTTTTAAGCAGACGATATTGCAGTAGTAAAAGCGTTAGACATAATTGTCTTATTTAGGGAACTGCGGTTAGGGTCGTTGTAAGGATGGAATCGTTGTTCGGAGGGCCGTTGTGGGGAGGGAGCACTGTACACGACTATAGCGAAATTACTTTAAATCTCAGCAGGCCACACAGCTAACGAAGGTAAGTCAATCGCTAATAAGAATACTTAAATTGAGAACTTGTAGGTTATTGGCATTATGGTGTTACATGTATTCCGGGGGAAGGATCAGCGGGGAAGGATCAGAGACTGTACTTTTCATCACATACAGTAGAGAAGACGTTATTTTTTCCCGTTACATGTAATACGCAAACGGAACGCAAACGAAATGCAGTAAAATGAAGATGACCCGGCATCTGATCTGGATCCAAACTGTTTGCCATTGGAATAACAGTTTTAGCGTTATAACGAGTTTATTGGGTAATAATAGCGTCTTCTCCAATGTATAAACGACCACGTGGCTTTGATTTCATACATGGTACACATGTTTTAATGTATAATGTACTAATCTTCCTTAACTGTATATAAAGTCGTTTTTAACGGCCATTATAGCGGAATACTAATTCATGTTTCAATCAGACGTGATACTTTAACTCTTTCCTCCCTGAAATCTCAAATGGACAATTCTAGTTTTTTAGGGTTGATTTTTACAATATTTGTCAAAATGACAAACAGTGTAGACCCTGATCAGAGGGCTCCTTAAAGAGCCCTCTGATCAGGGTTTACACTATTTGCGTATGACAAGTGTACTCCTCACAGGTACAGTGTTTGCAAATGACGCATATGTGCGTGGCTAGGGTTCAAAGAGTTAAAGCAGCGTGAAAGTAATACGTAGAGCTCCGCCAGTAGCCCTATTGCTTACTACATGTACTATATTGCCTAAACCTTCAAAACGTTTTTGTACAGTATAGAAGGCGCTAGATTTTTATCCTACAGTCAGCAATCGCCTGTATTAGTATCAAATACCTTTACAATTTGATTTTCTGTGTTATGGTCGCTTAGTAGAATGTTTGCTTTTAAACAATACATTCCGTAAATCTCGCTCACTGAGAAACATAAATTGTCCCTACGTAATGGATATGTTTCATTTTTTTCTTCCATGTATATATTCAGCCTTCCCAGGCAAAATAATTTCTTACTAATATAAGCCCAAAAATAGGTCGTGAGTATATTTGATTAACTATACTTTCTGTGGTGAAACTCATTATTTCTATTTACAGTGGAGAAGACGTAATTTATTTCAGCCAGTTCACTAAACGCATACGCATGGCAATGAAATGCAAAAAGTTACAGCTTTTTGGAAGTCTTCACGTCTAATTTTAACCCATTTATGCCAAGTGGATTCGTCAATGCTTATATATTGGATATACCATTTTTGAGCTAAGGGGTTTCTGGCCTGAATAATCATTCTCGTTTTGGTTGATATTGAAATTCCTATCAGCAAACAGTGTAGACTCTGATCAGACGCCGCATTATGCGGCGTCTGATCAGAGTCTACACTGTTTGCATGTGTCCCTTTTATGGGACGCTAGGCACAAATGGGTTAATGTGAATGGCAAACAGTTCGGAATCGGATCAAACATCGGATAACATAGCGTCTGATCTGGCTTCGAGATGTTTTCAATGAAAATAAATTGTTCAGCATAAACGCGATTATAAGGATAGAATAATATATCCTGCCTACTAGTTATACAGAACTTCAGTTTGATAATTTTCATACAGTCGTTTTTAGATATATGGGTAGTTTTAAAACAATTTTGAATCGAGAGCATAGCATACTTTCAATTCTATTTTGAAGTGTTGTCCTTATATCATTTCAATAGCTGAATAACACATACAGACTATATTCAATTATTAAATTACGTAATTTTTCATATTGTAGTTATATGTAAATCATTTGACTTGAAAGTTGTATACACTAAAGTTGATAACTCGAACTAGCTTAAGTCGATCTTACCAGTACATCTTCGGTTGAAATTTGATAACTTTTCCCCAACTTAGTTGAATTTACCAGTATTTCAAGTTTTATCTTGTCAAAGTCACGTTTTAACTTTAAAACACGGCTAAGACGAGCCAGGGTGTGGCGGTGATCGCCTATATTGATCTTTATGACATAACTAGTAACTAGTAATATAGATTTCTAACAATCTTAATAATCTAGAAACTAATTTTGAGTTATAGTTATAGCGAAACTTTACCATTCTGAAAGCAGAACCTAGTAATAAGCTTTTCTGATTTGGTATACCATTTCAGCAGGCTCTTTTCTGGGCAATCCTTTAATCAAACAAACTGTTTCTGACATTACTGACTTTCATCTGTCATTTTGCAAACAAATGTTACAAATGTATCAACAGGCGAAACATTGCTACAATTGTGAAGCAACATCAATTCAAACAAGTTTGGACAGCACAAATATGTTAACCCCTTTACTGCCTTAGCCACATTACAATGATATTTGCAAGCAGTTTGGATCCTGATCAGTCACCGAGTAACTCGGCGTCTGATCAGGATCCAAACTGCTTGATACCCATATGAAATTACTTAATTCAACGTGCAAAATGTCTAAATGGGAAAAATGAAAGTACGTGTAAAACATATTTTAATGCAGATGATAACATGCCAATGTTAGGGTTAAATTCTCCCTTGTGTATGAACGTTTAGTTGCTAATCAAATGCCATAGAAACTAAAATTATTTTCAGACATTAACCTTTGAACGTAAAAGAGAATTTATGAATAGCCCTGACAATTTAAATATGGCATTTACGGATCAATTCATGCAGGCTCTAATAAACCGCTGCTTCGTATAATTTCGATGCTTCTTGGCATTGTGGCGATTGATTTAGTTTGACAGAAAACAAATTTGCGTTTGTCACAACATTTTGCCTGTTTAAGTTATCTGTTGTAGCGCTGTGCTTTCTGCTCATTTGCAAATTCTAATATGACATCAACACTTTCAAAGGAAATGCAATGTTCTTAATTGGTTAATCCTGATTAAAATGATCTAGTGTATGGATGCATGTAGTAAATTTTGTCGTTTTAAAGATGATTAAAACAAGACTAAGAGGTGGTTTTTAACAAATGTTTTCCTGGAAATTGCAATGTACTCTTTCTATATGCTAACTGAAGTATTTCATCATAGATATTACAGTAAAACCTCTCTATTTCGACCACAATTTGTGTTAAATATTAGGTGTTCAAAGCAAGGTGACAGTAAATCAGCTCCTTCTGAAGCATTCTGTTTTACCCCCACCTTACTTTATGCTGTCACCTGTCTTTTAAACACTCAATTAGCCTTCGTTTTAGTTGCCGTAATAGAGAGATTTAAATGTACATATATACAATGTTACACTACAGTGTGTCTCTATAAAGCAGAGCATCTCATATTAAGTAGCAAACAATGTAGACCATGACGTGAGTTAATTGAGGTGTCTCATCAGGGTATACACAATCTGTTATTGTCTGGGTTTTTTTCGAAGACAGGCATCATTTGATGAACTCAAATGCACTTTTAGATAGCACGATGAAAGTTCAGGAGAGAATGTTTTAAATTTGTTTACATCCCTCAACTTAAAACGACAAAACAGAAATATTTCGAGTACTCGTATTAGCGTTAATAGCTGTCGACAGAAAATGACGAACACTTTTTAACCAAAAGGGGATGTCAATCAATTTCACTTGATTTTGAAAGTCTTCCTATATTGAGTAATGTTTTATTTCAGACTAAAGTTGATCAGCTCAATTTTTAATGCTATTAGATGTGACAACACGTTTCGTTTTTCACCACACATGTTTACATGGCTACCATACAGCGAAGAAAAACACCGTTTAACTCTTTCACTGCCAATGGTGCCAACAACGGCGGCTTTGCAAACAGTTTAGATCCTGATCAGACGCCGCGTCACGCGGCGTCTGATCAGGATCTAAACTGTTTGACACTCGTATCCACGTGTCTGCAGTTAAAACAACCCTTTAGCTGACTTTATAAATATTGCAGACGACACTACAAATGTGAACTCGTCTTATCACACGTCTTTCTGTCTAAATATCCATTAAGTTACTTTAAGAAAAAACAGCAGACGACAGTTTTAAGCAGACGATTTTCACCTGTGAAAGCGTTATACGTATTAAACTTATCTTGGAACAATGGCAAGCATTGTTGTAAGGAGGAAATCGTTGTTCGAGGAGGGAGTACTGTATATTCATTACACTCAGTGTGGACAGATCACTGAGATTAGACACCAGATAAAAAGTCTGATAATCTGATACAAATAGTGTCCTTCATTTCAATAACGTACAATTGTATGTTATTGCATTGTGTGTTACGTTTAATGTTTGTTTAAACTTGAAATATTAACGTATTCCCCACTGTATACATAAAAGCTATGACAGATTACGGAGTAGGTCATTGAACTAATTCTGCTTAAATGAGTTGTGAAATTATGTCTGTGTTCTATAACTGTAATAATGGATTATGCTTAAAATAGTCACCTGCATATTACTGTATTTATTTTAGAATTCGGTTGAAGATATAGATCTACGTTATTATTTCCCAATAACTGCGTTAGTGCTCAAGAAATTTTATCACCAACTGTTTGGGGCCCGATTTAAAAACCGGGAAATCCAGTGTCTAGTCAGGCTTCAAACTCAGAATGTTTTTAACCCTTTCATGGTCAAATTATTCAGGAGATTTTTACATCTTCACCGCTTTATTGTCGTCTGCTTCTGTAATGTTGTCTGCAAAAAACGTTTCAAAGTTAGATTTACGGTTGCATGACTTAATAAATATCGATAAGAGTGTCAAACAGTTTAGGTTTAGATCAGACGTCGAGTTACGCGGCGTCTGATCAGGACCCAAACTGTTTGCAAACGCGCTTTAACTCTTTGATCCCCAGTCGCACATATATGTGTAATTTGCAAACAGTGTACCTGTGAGGAGTACACTTGTTCTATGCAAACAGTGTAGACCCTGATCAGTTTAGGAGCCCTCTGATTAGTGTCTACATTGTTTGTCATTTTCACATATATTGTAAAAATCAACCCCAAAAGGTCAATAATAGACTTGACTAAATTAAAAACTAGGATTGTCCATTTGAAGTTTCAGGGAGGAAAGGGTTAAGGTACCATTGAGAGTGAAAGGGTTAAAAAGTCATACTTTCCTAAATGCCTTGCGTTTGCGTTTACTTTCATTAACAGGCAAAGAATAACATCTAACCAGCTGAAAATATAAATGACTGTGTACATACATGAACTTCAAGGCTGTTTTTTCTATTCGATATCTTAAGTATGGTATACTGATCAACGACTATGTAATTATTTCATATTGAATTGTTATTTATTTTACAGATACAAAACCAATCACTACAAATATTGCAGACTATGTGAGATATACTGATTTACCCCTGGCAATGCTTACTTTTGAAATGAACTTCAACATTTTCTGTTAAATGAGCACTTTACATTAACATTTACATGTTGTGGTCCTAAACTGTTAAAACGTATGACAAACAGTATAGGTCCCATTCAGAAGGATTCCCATCAGGTCTGTGCACTGTTTGAAAGTGGGCTATATACACGCAACCTTAAGATATAGCACAGAAAGGGACAGTGGAGAATACATTATTCTTTACCGACAAACGCGTTTATACTTAAGCATGTTTTTATTGCAAACAGTTTGGAGCCATATCAGACACAGGGTAACCCGGCATCTGATCAGGCTCCAAATTGTCTGTAACTAAGACTAAAATAAACCAAGAAACTCAAAACAGGTCATGTTTACGGACCATCGAGTATGATGTGTTTGCGCTTGCTTTCTTTATAAAAAGGAAATAACAACGTATTCTCCACTTAATACTGAGAAAGAAATATTTTTTTACCATGTCTATTATAATCGAGAATGAGATACTCGAGCGATGTGAGAATGTTGATCTATTACTTCTTGATATACGTAATGACTATACATAAATCAAGAAGCGGCGCAAAGGCATATTACATTGGGAAAGAAGTTATTCTTTCTAAATAAACACGTTTGTGTTAAGACAAACAGGTTAATTGCAAACAGTTTGGAGCAAGATTAGATGCCGGGTAACCTGGCATCTCAATAGGCTCAAAGCTGTTCACTACCCTGATTGAAGTAATTTTTATTTCAGATAAAGCTGTTATTTTTCTACAGTTTTATGCTCTGTGTTTTCGTTTCGTTTCAGCGGGGAAAAGGTAAAGTTGTTTCAACTGCAACACTATGGAGAAATCACACCGATATAATTATAGTCACCAAAACATCTGTGTAAATTTGAACCATTAGTACGTTAAATTGTTCAATGAATCTACAGTGGTAAATACGCTAGTCCTACCCATTTACGCGTTAAGCTATGCGTAAGAAACGCAAAGTGAACGGTTAACGGCCGGTTAAACCCTAACGATTTTAACGCGTTTAAACGCGTTAATAAACGATTATACCAATGCAGTCTCGGCTAAGGGGTCAGTCGGCTAAGTCGGCTAAGTAATGACCCTTTCATCTGGGCTCTTTAAAACGCGTAAAGAAACTCGTAAAGAAACGGCTAGGAAACGCGTTTAACGAAACGGATAATATAGCCGTAAAATCGCTAAACAAACGCTAAAGAAACGCGTAAAGAAGGTAGGAATAACGTATTTACCACTGTACCTACTGTACATGTGTACTTGAAAAACAAATCTTGTTACAGTGAAGTTGACGTTATGCGACTCAATTTAATCGAAATTAAACGCAAACGGGACGCTCTCAAATGTACAAAAATTACAACCTTTTGAAAATACTAGCTATTTATTTTGATTTGAGTTGTTCTCGCTCCAAACTTTTTGCATTTAAAATAATTGTTTTAGAACAATTTATTGGGCAAGAATAACGGTTTCGCAACTGTTACCTGTATCGCACTTGCAAGCAGTTTCGATCAGTTACTCGAAACCATTCCTGTTTCGAAACGGTTTGACACTTATTTTGATTTTTTTTCGTCGAAACATACCAAAAAGTTGGCTTTAGCTTTTACAAGCTTGCCTTGATGGTTTTAAAATAGTACATAAAGATGTACCTGCTGACCCGGGTCTATAATGACCATAAAACGAAACGTTTCTTCAGTTTAGGTTTACACTGCAGTTCGCCCATGTCAATTTACAAGTTCGTAGTGTGTCGTTGGATTGGCTATTAAAATATTGTACAGTCCGTTAATATAACGCCTTGATAAAACATCGTTCTTTGCGTTTTGTGATTTTGAAACTTTATGTTAAAAGTTAAACAATTTTTTGTGTTACACAAAAATGTGCTTGTTGAAGATATGTACGCAATTCATATTTATGTATGACTTAAGGTTAGTGCTATGATCCCAAACGAAAGGCCACATTATGATACGAGTTACATGAATACCACGCGGTTACCTTTTGGTGTGTCACTCAGAATGGAATCTTAACTCGTTTCAAATGTTTGTAATGTCAAAATGTCGATTTACAAGCAATGAGTTTCTCTTAAAGAATAAACACAAACGTATTTGTATATATTAAAGAGCTGATAGCCGTCGTAAACAGTTTCGTAAACAGTTTCGTAAACAGTTTGTGAGCCAGACCAGACGCCGAGTAACTCACTCGTTGTCTGGTCACTGATCATGTTCCAATGTATTTGTCGATTAGATTAATATTACAATCACTTTTTTGCTAAATACATGTAACTGTTTGCTACATGCAATTGCATTGCGTTTGAGCCAGACTGTTCGATTTAACTGGCTATATTAATGTTATCTCTGATTCACCCATATTGCGACACAATTCATATCTATAGATAAATCAAGGCTAAATATTACGATCACAGACGAAAGGCCACTGTAGGGTATGACTGAATGCAAAATTCATTAGCGTACATGAGTTATACGGCCGTGGTGACCTTTAGGGTTAGGGTTGGGGCAATTACTACGGACTTGCAGCACAATATCGACCCTCAATCTCGCGTCTTTCTGCCCTTATTCATTAGAGGGCAGCACCGCCACATGCCATCGAGTTCCCGTCAAACAGATTGACATTTCTGATCACAGGAATATTCTATTAACTTCCGAATCATTGATCCTGCCTTGAAAATGTCATACATGGCTGACTTGGAAAAACGGACAACATTTGCAACTGCAACTATGTTCGATTTTGAAAACAAAATACAGTATAAACTCGATAATTCGAACTCGGGTTAGTTCGAACATACCCACTTTTCAAAGTTGAAACGAGGCTTAGCCACATTTTAACTTTGATACGATTTTGAAAACAAAATGAGTCGTGCTATGAGAAAAACATTAACTCATTGCATTGCAAACAGTGTAGATCAAGGCCAGCCTCCGCATCAAAGACGCGGCGCCTGGTCTTGATCTACACTGTTTGACACCCATGTGCATCTAAAGCATTTGATGTAGCCGTATTATACGTGTTTTTTGGCAGTGTAGACCAAACTCTGATACAGAACCTGGGATGACCACGTTGCTTGGTTTGTATAACGCTGCAATGCAATAAGGCTGGTTTTGTCATGGGACGGCTCAAATATAACACATAGTTTCTATTACTCGTGTCATACTTGACTGACTTAGAGAAACGGACAACACCATTTGCAACACTGTTCGATTTTGAAAACAATACTTAACACACACTAGCTTAGAACACTTTCTTGAGTCATATCAATATTTTTTACTTCTGAATTCCGATATCTTGCTGTGTGTGGACCATACCTGATGGAACACATTTAAATGATTTAATCCGGGTGTAATAGTTTAACCCATTGCCCTTTACATACGCCTTTTTAATTCCTCAACTGACAAATATAGTTCCACCTTATACAGTCATAAATATGTTCATTTTGAAGTTTCTTCTATTTTCTTACAGATTATCGCTTAAAAAAGGCTTAGAGTAAAGCAGAATGAGCCTCAAGGAGCATTCTGCTTTACTTCTAACTTGCTTTAAATGGCCACAAATCTTCAAAACTAGAGACAGACTATTGGTTAAACAAGTACCCTGATCAGGGTCTGCACTGTTTAATCTGAATTACAATATAATGTAAAATAATTCTCAATAGATCCAGTAACAATCGCCGATACATAATTGGAAACTGGAATAGTACATCTGAATTACAAAGATGATCGAGTAAAGTTATTGAGATCTAGGTTCGACTCGGCTTACATTTGAAAACAGTTTGAACCCACATTAGACACCGCGTAACGCGAATTCTAATATGCACCCAAGCTGTTTGACACTCACTTTCTTCAGTTTAAAAACCTTCAGGATTTTTTTTGCGATTTATTTGCAGACTAAACATTTTTTAGCAGGCGACAATTCAGCATGATAAGGGTAAATTAAGATAGTTGTGGCAATCAATACTAAAGTTCTGATCAACTTTCAACGTATAAAATTGTCTTGGAGCTACATGTACTACATGTAGTATTACATAAACAAAGTTGAAATTGTAATAAAAGTTATTTTACGTAAACGGCTAAAAACATTATTCACCAAGTACAGTGGAGAAAAAGTTATTCTTTCCCGTTTAAACGCAAACGAAACGCAAACGCACTGCAAAAACATGGAAAAGAAAACGACAAATTTTCGACAGTTTTGACTATTTATTTTAATCGGAGTGACAGACAGTTTGGAGGCTGATCAGACGCCGTGTTACCTGGCGTCTGATCTGGCTCAAAACTGTGCAATGGAATTTGTAGTTTTAGCGTAAGGCGTTTATTGGAAAAGAATAACATCTTCTCCACTGTACATTTGTACATTGTGTAATTGTGGTAACTTATCCCTTAGTCTGTTTCTAGTTTTGGAGACAGGTGACCACTTAAAGCAGAGTGAATGTGAGGCAGAATGCACATAAGGCGCATTAAAAAGACAAAACTTGAGCCTACTTAAACTACCACCTGATGGGATATAAAAGGAATGCCTTATGGTACATATTCATGACTGTATAAAGTGGAATATTATTTTCAGCGAAGAAATCAATTACATGTACAGTGTTCCCTCTCCACAACGACACCCAATGGGAGACACAGCTTGTGTACGTTGTTCGGAGGGAGTCGCTATAGGGAGGGAAATTTGCCTACATTTGCAAACAGCTTGAATCCAGATCAGACGTGGCGTCTGATCTGGATTCAAGCTGTTTGTCACTCGTCATTATGTTTATTTTCAGTTAAAATGTCCATTGTGCGACTTTGAGTAAAACGGCAGACGACGACTTTAAGCGGACGATATTGCAGCAGTGTATGCATTGGACATAAATTGTCCCGATTAGGGAACTGTGGCAAGGGTCGTTGTGAGGTGGGAGTGGTTGTTGAGAGGGCCGTTGTAGAGGGAATGCTGTAGTCATAAAATGGCGTATATATGGTTTAATGGGTTAAGCGTACTCGGGATCTTATCAGAATTCACACGTGTTGCCAATGTCAGTGCACTTCGAGTAAGACAGTGAATGTGTTAAATATTAATAACTCATGAGGTAAATATACACTATAGTAACAGTTGTTGTTATTGGCTATATATTCGACACGTTGGTAGCTACATTGTATCTAGTCAAATGTTCAACCTTTCGCGATAATTAAAGGAATGGGATAATTTGTGCCTTTTGTGCTAATTTCCCGATGGACAACCGTGCAAACTATTCCAATTCTCTTAGGAGGATTACAAACAAAGCTGTTCTAAGTACAGTGTAGAAAACGTTTTTCTTTCCCACTAAACGCGTTTATGCTAAACCTTTTTTTCCCATTGCAAACAGTTTTGAGCCAGATCAGACGCCGGGTAACCCGGCGTCTGATCAAGCTCCAAACTGTTTGTCACTAAATTTAAAATAAGTCGTCAAAATTGCCAAAAAGTTGTTATTTCACCTATTCTAATGCACTGCGTTTGCGTTTCGTTTGCGTTTAAACGGAAAAGAATAACGTTTTCTCCACTGTACTAAACTTGAACAGATAAACTGTAGTCTAGATCAGACGAAAGGCTACAGTAAAACAATCCATATTATTTCCATTTTAAAAGAAATCGAGCGCAAACGAAATGCAATGACATGTAGAAAATGACAGGTTTTTGAAGATATTAATTTTATTTCGATCAGATTGGCATACAGCTTGGAGCCTGATTACACGCCGGGTTACCAGCCGTCTGATCTGATTTCAAATTGTTTGCAATAGAAATAAACGTTATAGCATAAACGCGATGATTGGGATATATATAGAGGATCTTATATGAGTGCTCATTATTTATCATTTTTAATAAACGAGTTGACTAAAATTAATATGACGCGAGCCTTTGACGCGACGGCTGGTCTTGATCTACACTGTTTGACACCTACATGCAACTAAAGCATTTTATGTACATGTAGCTGTATTATATATGGTATTTGGCAGTATAGACCAAACTGTGATACAGAGCCTGGGATGGCAATGGTACTTAGTCTGTACAATGTTATAGACCGATTTTATTGACATGGCAGGGCGGAGTTTCGATTCGGACCGTTGCATTTCAACTTTGGTGGCGGCAGCACGCTCTTTTATTATCGGAATTTACCGTTGCCGTCTGCCGTTATTTTCTCAACATTACATATTAGTGGACATTTTGACAGAAGGAATATAATGAAGAATGAAAAACAGCTTGAATCCAGATTAGACACCGCGTTACGCGGCCTCTGCAAATGTAAACCAAGTCTTAATTTTCTCTCCCTATAACAACTCCATCCGAACAACACACGCCATCTTTGTCTCCCGTTGGGTGTTTTTGTAGAGAGGGAGAACTGTACACACCTTTTCACATGGATATGGATGCACGCATAAATTATGTTTCTCCAATTTGAAACTATGGGTCAATAACGATATGATACGAAACTACACCTAGCACCCCTAAAATCAAAAGTAAATTAGTTTTTCTTTGCCAAAGGTTAGTTCCGCCATGCCAGGTGAATGCAATCGGCCTATACAGTGCAATAAGGCTGGTTTTGTCATGTCACGGCTCATGTATACATGTACTCAGTATAAGTGTTCGCAGACAATTTCGAACACCATTTTTTTTCTGGTTTCTTACTGCGACAGGGAGTATTTATTGTTTCGATACAGTGTCATGCTCCGGGAGAAGCAATTATTCTGATGGATGACGAGTGCCCGTATGATGTCTAGTAATATTGCCTTTGATATATCCACTTAATACTTACGCTGCCAAGTTTTGTCGTCTGCTTTAACCCTCTTGCCGCCAAAATATCGTCTGCATTGGTAGTGTCGTCTGCAATATTATCAAAGTCAGCTTTGGGGCTGTTTTGACTTAGGAAATGTCGATACGAATGTCAAACAGTTTGTATCCTGATTAGACGCCGCGTGACGCGGCGTCTGATCAGGATACAAACCGTCAGCAAAGTCGCCTTTTGGCGAAGTTGACAGTGAAAACATTAATACAGGGTGCGTCTAGGGAAGATGTCTTAATCCTGTATCCTGTTAATACCAATTTTACAAACGTTTTCAAATAGTTTGGATCCAGATCAGCTACCGTCTGATGATCTGGTTCCACACAGTTTCACATTTTGAGTTCTGTTTTCGGAATTGACCAAAACGCGAAAAAATAATTCTGAAACACAATTGCAGACGACCTTTTTGACAGACGTCAATAAAGTTCAATCTCGTCTGCTAAAAATCACATGGCTTAAAATAGACGTCTAGATGTCTTCTGATTCTATTTTTACGAGTTTTCAAACTGTTAGTTGATACCAATCAAGTTGAGATACAGTGGAGAAGACATTATTCTTTCCAAATAACCGTTTATACATTAAAGTCCTTACGTCAAATGCTGACAGTTTGGAGCGTGATCAGACGCCGGGTAACCCGGCGTCTGATCACGTTCCAAACTGTCTGCTATAAAATTAAAACTGATCTCTAAATATTTTAAAAAGGTATCGTTTTCTACATTGTTTTGCCTTCCGTTTGCTTTAGATTTCTTTTAAGCAGGAAGGAATCACGTTCTATGCTGTAACAGCGGCATAGGATAAGATGGTTCTTGGGAGAAACATTTATTCTCTAGCCAATGGTGTGCTTTCTGTCGCAGACAATTACATACAGTGGAGAAGACGTTATTATTTCCCGTTTTAACGCAAACGAAACACAAACGCATTGCAAGAAAACGATTTGATTTGATTTGATTTATTATGATTTTACGTCGCTTTTAACAGTATTTCAGTCATATCGCGACGTCCAGCTAATTACAGGTAGAGGAAGACCCCAGAAGACCCTGAAGCCTGCAACAAAATTAAGAAAATGTCATTTTTTAAAAAACTTTTTTAATGATTCTTATTAATTTGAGTGGCAAACAAGTTGGAACCTGATCAGATGCCGAGTTACTCGGAGTCTGATCACGCTCCAAACTGTTTGCAATAGAAATAATAATTTGAGCGTAAACGCGTTTATTGGGAAAGAATAACATCTTCTGCATTGTACTTCTTTATGCTGTTACAGCGGTATAGGGTAGAACTGTAAACTACAATTAAAATAACCTAAAGACAGTACAATTACTAACATGTTTTGAACAAAATATGGGAAATATGTGCAAATTATAGGAAAAAATAGGAAATATAGCAGGTTTTAAAAAATATAAAGTAAAGTTCTGAAAACTTTAGGAAAATGTAGGAATCTATTGACAGCTTAGATTTGCAATAGCGATCAGTTCAGGAGAAAAAATGCTTTTGTTTGAAAATCATAAGGTTTTGCGTTAGATATAGATGTGTTCCGATCCCCTGAGGCAAACCAGGAGAGTTTATGCAACATCAAATCCTGCTAGAAACATTTATTTGTTGTGAAATTATCACCAGGCGCTCGCCCCTTTTTTGTCGCCGTGATATACCTTAAAATGGCGTGCCGAGGAATTAGGATCTGTAACTTAAGAATCTAATCGGAGGAAATGTGTAGTTGGTAAAGAGCATTTTACACCATTCCAATTTCTTCAGGGGAATTACAGAGTCAGTTAAACGATACTGCAACAGTTTTAACACGTCGTGGTGTAGAAATAGTTTAACCCTTTTCCGAATGGAAGCGCCGTATAGCACACTCAGTTTTTGTCCTCCGCTAATATAAAAAATTCCAATTTATACGGTCATAATCATGTACCATGAGAAAAAGTATCTATAAATTAGCAGATGGTAGCTAAAAGCAGGTTGAAAGTAAAGCAGAAGCGCCTTAAACCTACTTTAAGGGATAGCATGTACATCGGAATTAGAACTGTAAACAGCAAATAAAAACATCTAGAGGCAGTAAAATTACTTACGTTGTACATATCAATATCAGTGCATATTTTGAACAATACAATCATGGTAAAAATGTGCAATATTTAGGAAAATATAGAAAAAATATGACAGAATTTAAAAATATATGGTAAATGAGAACTGTAAGAAAATGTAGAAATACGTTGACAGCTTGGATTTGCAATGGCGATCAGTTCAAGAAAAAAATGCCTTTGTTTGAAAATCATAAGGTTTTGCGTTCTATAGATGAGTTCCGTTCCCCCGAGGCAACCAGGAGAGTTTATGCAACATCAAATCCTGCTAGAAACATTTATTTGTTGTGAAATTATCACCAGGCGCTCGCCCTATTTTTGTTGAAGTGATATACGTTAAAATGGCGTGCCGAGGAATTAGGATCTGTAACTTAAGAATCTAATTGGAGGAAATGTGTAGTTGGAAAAGAGCATTTTACACCACCCCGCTTTCTTCAGGGGAATTACAGAGTCAATTAAACGATACTGCAACAGTTTCAACACGTCGTGGTGTAGAAATAGTTTATAACCCTTTCCCAAATGAAAGCGCATTTTAACACCTTCGGTATTTTCCTCCACTGGAGTATATAGTACCTGTTTTTACAGTATTGGACATGTTTCATAAGAAATAGTTTCAATAAACTTACAGATGGTAGATTAAAACAGGCTGAAAGTAAAGCAAAATGTCCCTAAAGGCGCATTCTGCTTTACTTTCAACCTATTTTAAGGGATTGTCTGTCATCAAAATTAGAAACTGACTATGGGGTAAAGGGATTTAGATGACATGAGAACTGTAAACTGCAAGAAAAAAAATCTACAGGCAGTAAAATAACTTATTTGCATATGTTTTGAACAAAATATGGAAAATATGTTCAAATTATAGGAAAAAATTGGAAATATAGCAGGATTTAAAAATATATATAGATTTAGTAAACTTCTGAAAACTGTAGAAAATGTAGGAATATGTTGACAGCCTGGGTTTGAAATAGCGATCAGTTCAGGAGAAAAATGCTTATGTTTGGAAATCATAAGGTTTTGCATTCAAAAAATGTGTCCCGTTCCCCTGAGGCAAACCAGGAGAGTTTCTGCGACATCAAATCCTGCCAGAAACAAACACTTATTTGTTGTGAAATTATCACCAGGCGTTCGCCCCTTTTTTGTTGAAGTGATATACGTTAAAATGGCGTGCCGAGGAATTAGGATATGTAACTTAAGAATCTAATCGGAGGAAATGTGTAGTTGGTAAAGAGCATTTTACACCATCCCGATTTCTTCAGGGGAATTACTGAGACAGTTAAACGATACTGCAACAGTTTCAACACGTCGTAATGGAGAACTAGTTTAATGGTAAAAAGGGGTCTTAAATAGTGAAGAAGATCTCATTCTTTCAAGCTTTGAATGTTAACAAAAGCGCAATGTAATAAAATAGAGAAAATGACAAGAATGTGAGTGATCTATTTTTTATCTGAGTGACAAACATTGTGGGTTACCACAACGGTTTGCAATGTAAATAATAGTTTTAGCGTAAACGTGTTTATTGGGAAAGAATAACGTCTTCTCCACTGTAAGATACATACAGGCACTCCAAAAAGTGCTGCTTAGCTATTTAGATTTTTTGGCAGTGTTATATAGTTGATATTTATGAGCTATGCGATGAGAGAACCATATTAATTGCATTGGAAACAGTGAAGACACAGAGTAGTGACCAATAACTTAGAACTTAAGTTACCTTATTTTATGCCACTGTAGATCTTGATCAGACGTAAGGTCTGGACTGACAGGTGGTCTGGATTTAAAGCATTTTATGTAGCTATATTATTGACGGTACATGTATTTAGCAGTGTAGACTAAACTCAGACGCAGAGCCTTGGATGACAACGGTGCTTGGTCTGAACAATATTGCACTGCAATAAATCAGGTTTTGTCGTGGCACGGCTCATTTTAATATTCGTGAATGTTTAACTTCCAGAACTCTGTGCATATTTTGGCTTCAGCATTTGTCTTGGTCAGTTTGTCTGTATATTTATTACTTATTTGAATTAAGTATTAGTTTAACCCTTTACCCAATAGCCTGTTTCTAGTTTTGAAGATAGGTGACTACTTAAAGCATGTTGAAAGAAAAGCAGAATGTGCCTTAAGGCACATTCTGCTTTACTTTCAGCCTGCTTTAAGCTTTTATCTGCAAGGAAACTAAAAATAATTGTTATGAATTATATTCATTACTGTATAAATTGGAACTATTTTCTTCAGCGGAAGAATAAATTAAATGCGCTAAAAGTCGCTTCTATTGGGGAAAGGGTTAAAGCAGGTGGTTAGTTATGGCAATATGTCTGTAAAAAAGGATATCCTTCCGTATCACTGTTACCTTTCTTTAACCCTTTCCCTTATAGAAGCGACTTTTAGCGCATTCAGTTTATTCATCCGCTGAAGAAAATAGTTCCAAATTATACCGTAATGAATATGTGTCATATTTAATACTTTCCTTATTCTAGCAGTTAATAGCTTAAAGCAGGCTGAAAGTAAAGCAGAATGCGCCTTAGGGCGCATTCTGCTTTACTTTCAACCTGCTTTAAGTAGTCACATATCTTCAATACTAGAAACAATGCTATCAGGTAAAGGGTTAATATTCGTGAATGTTTAACTTCCAGAACTATGTGCATATTTTGGCTTCAGCATTTGTCTTGGTCAGTTTGTCTGTATATTTATTACTTATTTGAATTAAGTATTAGTTTAAAGCAGATGGTTAGTTATGGCAATATGTCTGTAAAAAAATATCCTTCTGTATCACTGTTACCTTTCTTTAACTCTTTCCTCCCTGAAACTTTCAATGGACAATTCCAGTTTCAATTTTAGTCTAGTCCATTTCTGGCTTTTAAGGGTTGTTTTCGTCCATTTTTGGCATTATGACAAACAGTGAAGACCCTGATCAGAGGGCTCCTTTCAGAGCCCTCTGATCAGGGTCTTCACTGTTTGCACAGGACAAGTGTACTATTCACATGTACACTGTTTGAAAAGGACGCCTATATGCGGGACTAGGGTTCAAAGGGTTAAGCTGTCACCTGTCTCTAATGCAAGCAAATGGCCTTCTTTCTAAGTGGCCGTACTAGAAAAGTTTTACTGCATGTTGTTAGAAATTGTTATCGGAATGCTAAGCAGTTTGGATAGTAATAAAACCGTTAAGTCGCTTAGTTTGTGGCATACTCTCTGGTATTTGATATCCACTGTCTCCAACTGTATCACACATTCGCTCCTATCATTTAGAAATTAAAATGCAACTGTTTATCTTGTTCTTACTTTTGCCTTGCTATTTTTGCGTTCACAATTTTGTAAGGTTATGTGTTTTTTCCAATTAAGGTTCGTATATTCAACCCAATAAAAGACAATTAACCCTACTAACCTACATAATAAGAAAAAACTCTTTGTTAACTTATGAATGGGCTACAGTTGAGAAGAAAATTAATAGTATTTCAAAATAAAAGCGTTCATGCCAAGACAATCACTTCTACTACAAAACGTTTGGAGCCAGATCAGACGCCGGGTAACCCTTTACCCAATAGCCTGTTTTAGCGCATTCAAACTGTTTGCAACTCAGATAAAAATGAATCGTAAGTTTAGTAAAAACCTATACTTTTATATATATTATTACATTGTGTTTGCATTTCGTTTCGTTTAAACGAGAAATAATACCGTATTCTCTGTTGTATTTTCTAACCTCTTTTTAAATGGTTTAATGCCAAGGTTCCACATGAAACTGTTAATAACGAGACGTTTATATCTTACTAATCTACTTTAATATTGTCTGCTTCAAAATAATCCACTGTAAAGGTATCCAAATGCAAATTATATGTGCTATGTACTTAAACGATACAATACAGATGTCAAAAAGTCAGAATCCTGATCAGACGTCGTGTTATTCTGGCTTGTGATCTGGTTTCAAACCATTCTCAAATGTTGTTTAAGGTGTGTTTACTCGTACAAACAACAAGGTAAAGGGTACCCTATAAACAGTCTTTGGCTTGACTTTCGTACCTCAAAATGTCGCACGACGTCTCACGTAATCGTAATGTATGATACTGTTTATAGCGGTACAGTTGAGACGTTATTCTTTCCCTAGGAAACGCGTTTATGCTAAAACAATTATTTCCATTGCACACAGTTTGGAGTCTGATCAGACGCCGGGTAACCCGTCGTTTAATCAAGATCCAGTTGTAACCCGTCGTCTGATCAGGGTCCAAACAGTTTCCCACCCGGATGAAAATAAATCGTCTCTTCAAAATTATTGTCATTTTATGTATTTATTTAAATTGCGTTTGCGTTTAACACTCGTCATTATATTTCTTCTATCAAAAGGTCCTCTCATATGTAACTTTGAGATACAACAGCAGACGACTTTCTTAACCCTTTGAACCCTAGTCCCGCATATAGGCGTGCTTTTCAAACAGTGTACATGTGAATAGTACACATGTCCTAGGCAAATAGTGAAGACCCAGATCAGAGGGCTCCGAAAGGAGCCCTCTGATCAGGGTCTTCACTGTTTGTCATAATTCCAAAAATTTACAAAAACAACCCTTAAAAGTCAGAAATGGACTAGACTAAAATCGAAATTGGATTTGTCCATTTAAAGTTTCAGGGAGGAAAGAGTTAAGTAGACGATATTGCAGCAGTGGAAGGGTTAGGCATCATTGTTTAGTTTGTTGTAAGGAAGGAACCGTTGTTCGGAGAGCCGTTGTAGGGAGGGAACACTGTACATGTACAGTGGAGAATCTGTTATTGTTTCCCGTTTAAACGCAAACGTACGCAAACGCAAAGCACTATAAAATAGAAAAGAACAACTTTTGGACAATTCTGATATTTCATGTTTATCTTGGTGGCAAACAGTTCGGCGTCTGATCTGGCTCCAAACTGTTTGCACTGCAAATAATAGTTTTAGCTTAAACGCGTTTATTGGGAAAGAATAACAGATTCTCCACTGTACAAACACAATCCAAAAGCCTTCAAAATGAACCTTATGAGACCGAATGCTCCATGTGAGTTAAATTTTTATCCTCTGGTAAAAAATGCCACTTTTGTCTGTTGCCAATGAATTGATATGTGTAAATGATTAAATATTAAAACATTTTAATGCATGAAAACCATATTTATCAGTAATGACACATAACTGCTAATGTAATGGTATCGTCTGCTTCAAAATTGTAGTCTGCGAAATACTTTAACATCAGTTTTTATGATTGTTAATGAGGGAACTCAATACGAACTTCGTAAAGATTGGATCCTGATCAGACACCGACTAACACTGTTGGTTTGATATGGATCCAAACTGCATGTAAAAGTTAGTTAAGTCGCGCGAAGCATCTCAAGTGTAACTTTGTAAAATTAAATAAACATTGTGAGTTTCATGCGTTTCATATAAAATGTGGACTTTATTGCAGGGTAATTGTTGTTAAAAAGCATCTATAAATTCAATAAACTACTTTCAGGGGATATTGGGCGTTCAGATCTAAACTTTAAAATGGTGTTATCGCACAGGGAAGAAGTCAGTATTCATTCCCGTTTAAGAACTAACCGCAAATGCAATACAATAAAACGAAAAACATTCATGTAAATTGTTCACATCGACGTTTTGTTTTAAACTTAGTGGCAACCATTTGAAACCAGATCAGACGCAGGGTTGACGTTGGGCGCCCCTAAACCCAGGTTTAACCCCCCAGTGGTTGTTAATAATTAATTAATTTATAATTGATTATTGATTGCTACTGACCGTATCAAGGCGGGCTCCTATGTTCACTTAGCTTTATGTTTGTCTTGCGTGTTGTTTTCTATTTAGTGTGTAGATGAAGGAATGGTATTGCGTGTGTGTGTGTGGTTGTGTGTGTTTGTTATGGTATGGCTGTGTGTGTGTTCTGCTTTAGAGATGGGTGTATTGTTTGTGTTGCGTTTCCTGCTTGAGTCTTCTTTCGTATTTATTTATCCGGAGTCTGATATGGTTCCAAACTGTTTGCATGAGAAAAAATTATTTAGCACAAACGCGTTTATTTGGATAGAATAACGGCTTTTTTCACTGTAAATTCGCATATGTTCGACTCTGAGAACTGGTACAGACGACTGATTCGACAGACAACGTTTCCCGGCATATGTGATGAAATGTGTCAAACATACGATACTTTGAAAGTACAACGGAGAAGAAATGTTTCTATTCCTAAACGAAACTAAACGCAAACGCAATCAAAGATTAAACAAGTTTCAGCTTTTTGAAAGCATTTGGCGTCTCATTTTGATCTAAATGGCAAATAGTTTTGAGTCTTCGCAGACGCTGGGCACCGGCGCACAAACGGAATTCGGATCAGGATTTACAAACTGTTTGCCACTCAGAATTTTAAAAAAGTAGTCAGACTTTTCAAACGGCATTTTCTTGCATTGAGTTTGCGTTTCGTTTCGTTTAAACGGGTTAACAAAACATCTTCTGCACTGTAACTGACAGGTCGTACTGCCAATTGCAACCAACTCTGTTATACATTTTCACTGCTAATGCCTATGGCGCCAATAGGTGGCTTTTCAAACATGCTAGGTCCTGGTCAGACGCCGCGTGTCAGGATCCGGACTGTTTGACACACGAGCCTATATTTCTTCATAATTCTGACTTGAAAAAAACCCACTGCCGATGATACTATCAATATCGATGATATCTAGCGGTTTAAGCAAACAATTAAACTTGGCACCGAAAGACTGAAACCGATGTTTCTTCAATCAAAATGCCAAATCTTTAATTGAAATCTAACAACAGATCTACATGTCTAGTAGACAAAACCATGGCAGTAACAGGTATCGACTGACACTCGATTTCTTTTCAATCGTCGTTTAACAAACACCTGACAGTTATATGATATTGAAACCTTTTCAAAAGTATGAAAGGAAGCATACACTGACGCAATGTAATTAAATTTAAAAAAATTGTCGGTTGACCCATTACCCCATAGCCTGTTTCTAGTATTGAAGATAAGTCACCATTTAAATCAGGTTGAAAGTAAAGCAATATGCGCCTTAAGGCGCATTTTGCTTTACTTTCAACCTGCTTTAAGCTATCATCAGCTACAGTATAGAAAATATTTTGGGTGATATATATTCTTGAATTTATAAATAAGAATTGTGTTCTTCAATGAAAGAATAAATTATAGGTGTAAACAAGCGTATGTATGGGGTAATGGGTTAATTTAATAATTCAATGGCAAACAGTTTCCAGCCTGATAAGACGCCGTGTTACTCCAAACCTACAACAATAAACATACAGTTTTAATTGCTTAAAGCACAAACGCCTTTATTTGGAAAGAATTCCACAAAGCTTCTGTACGACATTTAGTAAGATAGATACAGTAACAACTCTCTATTACGACAACTTTATTGGGTAAATTATTAAGTGTTTGCGACAGGTAACTGATTAAAGCAAGGTGACAGTCAAACAGAAAGCTCCTTTAGGAAACACAATCATCTAGCCTTCGCTTTAATGTTCGTAATAGAAAAGTTTTACTGTATATATATCCTTTCACTTTCACGAAATCACATGCTTTAAGCAATTGCCGCCTGCTTTCATTTCTCAAATTTTAATTTGAGGTATTTTGACTTTAAACTATAGAAATGAGTTTCGATCACCTTTGGTCCTGACCAAACGCCGCATTACGCATTTCTTTAATTTTGATCACTTACAAATGCATTAGAAAAAGATTAACGACTTCTTTACTATTTTTACTTGAGATATATTGAGTACATGTATAGTGTTACTGATAATTTAAGTGTGTGCACATATGAGTCTACTCTCCCTGTTAATTTCTTGCATTGGGAGACATTTATTCGAAACCCAAGTTAGATATTGTTGGATTCAAAACGTCATTAACGCCTAAAGGGGGCTGATTTGATAAAATGTGTTGTTTTAACTCACCATTCTGCAACTTGTTTTGTTTTCGTAAACTTCATTATATCCGTAATGTTCACAGATAACTGTCTGAAAGCTAATTTAATATACTGTAAAACAATGCTACTTGTGTCCGAATTAACCTTCTCACTGCCAAGGCCGAAAGCACTGACATTTACAAACAGTTTGGATCCTGATAAGACGCCGCACGTGGCGGCGTCTTATCAAGATCCAAACTGTATGTCACTCATATATCAATGTTTCCTAAATAAAAACGCATACAATTCTAAATTGTAAAAGTAAAAGCAGAAAAAACTGTAAGCAGACGATGTGTCAGCGATTTTGTTAGACGGTATTTCTGTCATAATGGCAGTGAATGATTAAAGCAGAATATTGCTTACAATAAGACGTTATTTGTTTCCAAACTGCGTATATGCTAAAACAGTTTTATCCTTTTAAAATCAGTTTTGAGCCACAGTAGACATCGGGTAACCCGACGTCTGATCAGTCCACTAACTGTTTCCTATAGAAACAAATCGTATTTTTATTATTCCGCATCTCAACTCCTATATGTTATATAATGCACGATAATGTACACCTACGAATTTATTATTTCTTAAATATAAATCCACTGTAATCCCAGGTACAATACTACATAAGCTGAAAACCCAAATATCATATATTCTTTGTATATCAGTTTTGTTCCTGTGTTATTTTGCTACATGTAGCAACGAAAATAATTGCTCGTAAAAACTCAGTTTTGGTGAATATTTGGTCTGTCAAACAATTTGGACCCAGATCAGGCCATGCTAATTAAAAACATGATCCGGATCCAGATTAGTTGCAAGATTTATCAGCAATTTCAATAAATAACGGCAGCACTAAGAAAGAGCTAAGCACCCCATTAGTCCTTTGTCCCAGAAGATTTAGATTTAGATTTTGTTTTCTGAAAATTTCTTAAAAGCAACATTTTGTAATCTTATGTTTTTATTGCAAGCCTCTTACGTTGAAACCAAAGTACTCCAGGGAATGTATTCTTTTTTTTGCTTAACTCTTTTTTGCCAATGACTCCAAAAGGCGACTTTGCAAACAGTTTGGATCCTGATCAGACGCCGCGTAACGCGGCGTCTGATCAGGATCCAAAATGTTTGACACCCGTTTCAACATTTCTTCAGGAAAACAGCCCTTAAGCTGACTTTTAAAAGTATTGCAGACGACATTACCAATGCAAACTATAACTCAGCGGTAAGAAGGTTAAAGCAGACGATAAATTTTGGCGGGAAAGAGTTAAACGGAACTAAACGTAAATAGCTGTTCAATACAATGTAGAAACTGTTGACGACTTATCAAATTGTTTGTGCTGTTGTGTTTGGAGGGGAGGCAGAGTTAGTTAGGTCAGATACAGAATGATGTGGCATTGGTCTCGCTTCAAAATGTTTGCAACATAATTACATTTTTAAGCACAGGCGCGTTTATTGTGAAAGAAAAACATATTTACCAATGTAAAACGCTTTTAATATTTCGCCTAGGTATTCAGCAAAAGCAGTTACAGCAGAGAAAACGTTAGTCTTTCCGAATCAGCGTATTAACATTCAAGGGGCATAATTATTCGTGACCCTACGAAATTTATGTATTTGTTTTCAACACATTTTTTAATTGCTTGTGATACCACAAACTTGCGGAACACAAAATGACACCATATTGTAGTCCACGTTTATCCGAAGCGTTTAAACGACGATTGTCAATATCAAATACTATTTAAGCATCTCTATTGAACTTAAATCATCAACTTTGTGTAAAAACCTACAGAGATTGAAACAAATTTAACTGTTTAGAGTTCAACCTTTTTTTGTTCGATACAACATGAATTGACATACATATACGAGGGGTGTTCAAAAAATACGCGGACAGATGCTGCCATTCTCTCAGATTTTTACTGAACGGCGCAAAACTTGCATATCATGATGCCCAGGAAATTCTGTATTTGCAGTGAAAATTTCATACAATTGACTTCAAATATTATCAAACGTCTGTTGTTATGGTAACGTGGTGTCGTCAAACCCGGCCCAACGTCATTCAACGTCACATTGACGTCGAATTATCCTAGAGTGATTATTGACTGTTGTTTCACATACCTTTCCGTAATATCTGTCTAAAGGCATTCGTCCTTTTCAAAGTACTCCCCTTTGAATGAAATACACTTTCTGCACCTTTTAACCCATGAATAGAAACAGTTATTGTATGCGCATGGTTCAAGGGAAGCGATCGCGGACTGTACCGCCCTTTGCAAATCGGCAACATCGTCAAATTGTCGACCTCGCAGAATCTTCTTCAGTGTGGGGAACAAGAAGAAATCACAGGGAGCCAAATCGGGGCTGTACGGGGGATGACCAATCACTTCAATTGACCGTCTGTCGATCGTTTCCTGAGTCGTAGAAGCCCGGTGACTAGGTGCATTGTCATGATGAAACAGCATGGTCGACAACTGGGGCGCTCGTTTCTTCCGCATGGCTCGAAGAAGGTCTCTGTTCAGTACCTGTTGGTAAGAAATGTAAACCATAACAAACAATCTATTAAACATGTTATCGATTGTTTCCATATTATAATAAACTATTTTCTATAAATGTAAAATGTTGTTTAATTTCAAACTCACCTTTGAGTAGTAATTTGCTGTGACCGTCTGTCCTTGCGGAACGGCATGGCTAAGGATGACGCCGTGGATGTCAAAGAACATGATAAACATCTGTTTCTTCGTTGAACGACTGACTTTAAATTTCTTGGGTGATGGAGACCCGGGAGTTTTCCACATAGTAGATTGTTCTTTTGATTCCGGTTCATATAGACTGATCCACGTCTCGTCTGCGGTCACAATCCTACTGAGAAAATCTTCTCCTTCTCGTTCGAATCGCTGAATAAAACGCCGACACGACTCCACCCTTTCAGCTTTCTGACACTCCGACATCATTTTAGGGATCCATCTCGCACATAATCTCCTCATATGTAAACTGTCATGAATTATATTATGAACTGCCCCAACACTACAGTCTACCCGCTGGCTAACTTCTCTTATCGTGATGCGTCTGTCCTTATCCAGGAGTTCTTGGATTTCCTTAACTTTCTGCGACGTTATTGACGTCGGCCGCCCGCTACGATGTTCATCCATCACACTTTCGTGTCCGTCTTCATATCGCGAGTACCATTTATGTAATGCCGTCCTCTTCATTGCAGCATCGCCGTATGCCTTGACTAACATTTCCATAGTCTCTTTTCTGGTTTTTCCATTGAGAACACAAAATTTAACCGCCGTTCTCTGTTCGACACTCATTTTGATGCACCTTCTACAAACAAAATGGCCGCTAACGCTCAAATTACGTCAGACGTTGATGTGACGTCACGGACGTCGTGTCAAGAGTTGGCGCCATACTGTGTTAAAATTTGGTGACGATATTGGATCAGACGAAAGTGATACACGTCATTTTCGGAGCGACACAAGTTTGCATTTTGTTACATTTTGGGCCGGGTGTTACGAGGTGACGTTACCATAACAACCATACATTTATCATGCGTACAGATTTTGTCGGCAAAGTTACACTTTAGGTACAGAATTCTTTGGGCATCATTATGTGCAAGTTTCGCTCTGTTCAGTAAAAATCTGAGAGAATGGCAGCATCTGTCCGCGTATTTTTTGAACACCCCTCGTATATGTTACTTTAAAGTACAAAATGCAAGTGATGATTGTTTTGACGTTCTTGACATGTGACTATGTTTATATTATTATGATTATATTGGTGTAATAAGAAACACTATGTGTTTACATTACTAAATAAAGAAATCTTGAACCTTGTAAAGGTAAGGGTGATAACGTTTTAGATATATAATTATATATTCTCTACTGTTCGGACCAGAACGCTGTTGCAAGCGTGTTTACCATACTCTAAAACTATTTTCTCGATAGCAAACATATTGGGTAACTTGACGTCTGATCAGGCTCGAAACTGTTTTCCACACTGATTAAAATAGATCACAAGACATTTTCTACATTTTTGTGCAAATGCGTTCGCGTTGAAACTGGAAAAATAACGTCTTTTCCACTGTAGCCATCCATACACAGCATTCCCAAGACCAACATCAGACTCCGTATTGGAAGATGGTATCTGTGGCCCGTTTCATAAAACTTCGTACGACAAAAACGGTCGTCAGTCAAAAATTTAAAATACATTTAAAATATTATTTCTCTATCTAATCCTGTCTTGTGACGATTCCAAAGAGATATCACAAGACAGGATTAGATGGAGAAATAAATAAAAAAATGAGACTTTAATAATCTGACTTACGTCAAACATTTGTCGTACGAAGTTTTATGAAACGGCCCCCATATTAGGATAAACAGTTTCTTGCCAGTTGTCATATATTGACCTGTATTTTACCAATAGGGAAAGTGTGTTGTTTTTTCTCAATAACGCCTTTACGCAAAAACGAATTATTTTCCATTGCCAACAGATTGTAACCAGATCAGATACGGGCATTCTGTTTTACTTACTATCAGTTCCACCTACTTTAAGAAGTCACATCGACTCACTGACTTGGAAACTAAAATCAGGTTATGGGATAATGTATTAAACTTTGAAACTTTAACTTTAAAACTATAATGATCATGTACATGTTACTGTATAAGGTCCACTACCGTGAACAGCATTAACAATATACACATATTAAATACATTTTAATTGGGGTGTCATTAGTTGGGAACACGATTTTTTGGTGGTTTTTTTTATAATTTATCTAAAGCCTTAATAAAAAGTTTTACACATGAATAAACAAATGTGTTTTCCGAATTAGGCCTGGCAGTTTAGATCATGATTAAAATTTTTGTTAGACCCTCGAATTAATTGCTTGGAGAAAGTGCTGCTGTTTAATTGTAGTATATTGCATTTGCGCTGAGGGCAAGTACATGTAATGTCAATAATCTCCCATCATTAGACCCATTCACCAATGAAACTTCAAATATATTATTCCAGTTTGCAATACAGCCTAGTTCATTTTTGACTATCAAGGGTTGTTCTTGACACTTTATTGTAAAATGAAAAACAATCAAAATCTTCTCTTTTTTGGGTCTACACTGTTTGCAAGGGATAAGAGTACTCCACAAACTTACATTGTGTGTCAAGAACGAGTAAACTCGTCGCTTTGGGCTGAATGGATTTGGTCTACCTTTATCCTCCAATAATTGTAATCGTCTTGACCATTATCCTGCTGCAAAGTCGTCTGATTTGAAACTGTCGTCTGCAAAATTTGTTAAATTTAGATTAAAATATTTTGAATGGAAGAAACCTAAAGACGGCTGTCAAACAGTTTGGGTCCTGATCTGGATCCAAACTGTTTGCAATGCGACTTTATGCGACTACTGCGCCGAAAGGCTTAACATTTTCGCGTGTTAATTGCACAGAAAAAAACATACATAATAGTGTCAAATAGTTTTGATCTTGATAAGTTTTTTTGGCGTCAAATTTGTTTGCAAACTCTTGGAATATTGCAGTCAGCATGAGAAGGGTTGGAATTAATTTCTAAGCATAATTAACCAATTCATGGGACATAAACTCAACTTTATTTGTCTGCTTCAAGCCACAATTGTTTCATTGCTGAGAATGTTTCCACCGGCGGTGCAAATTTTGTACCAATGAGTTCTTTACAATAGGTGTAATTAGAAAATAGCGCATTTGATCTTTAAGCTAGACATTAAAATTGTTAAAGAACTAAAGAAACATCTTAAAACCTAACGGAGGGGCTATTGGAAATTAAAAGAAAAAGAAAACACAATAATAAATAAGTATAGAGCAGCCTCCGAAAACCGAACTCTTTAACACTTTCGTTACCTAAGTCGCGTAAAGTCGAATTTGCAAACAGTTCGGATCAGTAACGCGGCGTCTGATCAGCATCCTAACTGTTTGACACTCCTGTATATATTTCTTAAGTCATACTATATTGAATCTTACTTTGAAACGATCTTTCAATAAAAAATATTGAAGCAGACGACAATAGCGGTGAAGGGATAAAAATCTCAGGATTAATTTGGCACCGAAAGGGTTAAAACCGGAAGTCTCTTGAAACCGAAAGTCTTTAAATAAGTTTCTCGCTCAAAACATTTGTTGAGCTGGATCACTAATTAATGAAAACGCAAAGCAAGCGCTGAATGCAGGTACAAGACGGCAGTAATGCAGAGAGCTCTAAGCTCCCCAATAAAATTAGTACTGCAGGACACTGTTACAAATATGCAAGAAACTCCGAAAAATCAATTTTAACCATTATAGTCTTAACATTTAATAACTGTCTGTACCACTTGATATGAAACACGCTACATGGCTGCTTTGTTTAACTATTTCACAGCTAAGTTTTATCGTCTGTGTTAACCCTTTACCTGATAGCCTATTTCTAGTATTGAAAATAGATGACTACTTAAAGCAGGTTGAAAGTAAAGCAGAATGCGCCCTAAGGCGCATTCTGCTTTACTTTCAGCCTGATTTAAGCTTCCATGTGTTAGAATATTGAAAATTTTCCCTATACTATATAATCATGACTGATTAAATTGGAACTATTTTCTTCAGCGGAGGAATAAATTAAATACGCTAAAAGTCGCTTCTATGGGGTAAAGGGTTAACTCTCGTACCGTAAAAATATCGTCTGCATTGATAGTGTCGTCTGCCATATCTTTTAAACCTCTAATGGTGGAATAACTTGTGGCCCTATCCCATTCCAATTATTGATATGAAATACAATATAATTAAACTAATACATTTTAGGGAGATAGATTGCTTTATGACTGAGGAAATATCGTTACGATTGTCATACAGTTTTGAACGCGGCGTCTGATCAGGATATGCACCTGTAAATGATGTAGGAAAGCTTTTTTCTATAACTGAGGTCAAACATCGAGGTCAAGGTCACAGTGACATGAAAATTGTTACGCTTTACTCCAGTATCACAATATGTAAAAATACTCACACACCCAATTCGTATTCCTAGCTGCTATAGTATTTATGGTTTGGTTTGTTGTATTTGAGGTCAACGGTAATGATGTCACAAGAACCTGAAATTTTTAAATGACTCTGTGCCATCCCAAGATGTACATTCACACACCAAATTGAGTGTTCGGAGCTGATGTGGTATTGGGGATGTGTTCCGGACCAGCTTTTTTGAGGTCGAAATGCGGTCGAATGTCAAGATCAAGGTCACAGTGCCGTAACATTTGTTCGCGATACTCAGTCATCCCAATCCATACGTTTTGGTTTTCATTAGATGCTGTAGTATATACAATGTGCTCAAGACAATCTTTCTGATAATTGAAGTCTTAGGTCAAGGTCAACATTACAGGGTACCTGAAAATTGTATTTGAAATTCTGATGTCTTGAAATATACTTTCAGACTAAATCGGATAGATATGTTAGGTTATTGGATACTCCACCATTCCAAGATGAACTCATAGACTAATTTGGTATGCCAAGGTTTTTTCCATTATTCAGGTCAGTTTAAAGGTCACGTTGCCTGAAAATATTACGGGACACTGGGACAGTCTGTCATCTAAAGATGTACTCACACACCAAATTTGATATCTCTTGCTGATTTGGTATAAGAAATGTACTCCGGGCAATTGGGGCCTAAACGAACGAATAGATGGACGGACGGAACCGTTATAAGTTCAATCACTGTATGCCAACAGCTACGCTTGGGGGTATACTATCGTGCACAATTTTCTGTTCTACAGCCAATGGGAGACCAAACTTGTGTGCGTTGTTCGGAGGGAGTCGTTATAGGGAGGGAAATTTGCTTACATTTGCAAACAGCTTGAATCCAGATCAGACGCCGCGTAACGCGGCGTCTGATCTGGATTCAAGCTGTTTGTCACTCGTCATTAAGTTTTTTTCTGTCAAAATGTCAAAAATGTAACGTTGAGTAAAGCAGCAGATGACAATTTTAAGCAGACGATATTGCAGCAGTGAAAAGGTTGGATATAAATGTCTCGTTTGGGGAACAGCGACAAGGGTCGTTGTAAGGAGGGAGTCGTTGTTGGGAGGGTCGTTGTAGAGAGAGAGCACTGTACTTTGTTTCTGTAGTATTGAGCAAAGATTTCAGACCTACATTTGAGTGGATGTTACAGTAGAACTTTGCTGTATAAGCTTACCATATATGAATATGTGTTGATACAGTGGAGAAGTCATTATTCATCAGTTCAAACAAAACTAAACACAAATAATAAAATGTAAAAAATAATATGTTTTGACTAATCAAATATTATGCAAACAGTGTAGATCCTGATCAGATGTCAAGATTATCGGCGTCTGAACTGGATGTAGGCTGTCTGCAATTGATATATTTGTCTCAGCGCAAACGCGTTTATTGGTAAAAAATAACGTTTTATCCGCTGTACAACTGCATATCTGTTATGTGTTTGAAATCTGTATCAATAATTTATAGAAAGAGTGAAATCGTAGCACGATGATTTATCAATGACTGTGCACTTCCAACATGTACTATTGTAAGACGTACCACACACAACTGCAGCACGCTTAGTGCTGGTATAGATCTATAGAGAGTGGGGAATGCCATTCTGTTTCAATGGTTGTGTTTATGCTAAAGCATTAGTTTCCCTTTCAAGCCAGATTAGACGCAGTGTTACCCGGCGCCGGATCAGGCTCCAAACTGTTTACCAACCAGATTGAAATTAATGACTACCGCATTTTCTGCAAATTATTTATTACGTTTGCGTTAATCATCATCTAAATAGGAAATAATACACTCACTGTATATGTGTACATGTAAAAATCATGCGTAAAGATGTTTAATAAAAGCCTTACAGCGGTGTATAATTGAAAAAGTAAACGTGTCCCCAAAACTATCCTCTGCTTTATGTTCATGTATGTTGTCCACGGTAGTGGAACATATAAAATTATGATCAATGAAATTTGCAACGGTGACTTGACTAGATTTTTTCTATCTGTTTTATTAAGATTAGACATAGAACAGCTCGAATGCAAACTGTTCAGTGAGCACAGTATTCAACCGCAAACCTATTCAATAGCCGACGACATCTTCAAAACACACTCCTGCAATTTTTATTGCAATATTCTTGGATTTCGTTTCGTCAACAACGCCTTTCCTACTGTAGAGTGGAGACGGCGATTTTCTTTCCTATCTAATAAAACGCAAACGCTATTCAATAGAATGCTAAATGTTCCTAAAAATATTGACGATTTATTTTTTCTGAGTTGGAAACAGTTTGATGCTTGATCAGACGCCGGGTTACCCGGCGTCTGATCAGGCAACAAACTGTTTGCAATTGACGTAAGGTTTAGCATAAACGCGTTTATTGTTACAAAAACGTATTTTCCACTGTATAAATGATTTATAGCTTGCAATATGTTTGTGGAGGAACATTTTTCCATGCACTTTCTCTTGATATTTAGTATGCTTCGCCGCCTTTCTGGAATATCATGCCTTTTTCATAATACTTATTACATATTTCTTTGCAATTTGCTATGACAAATATACATAAATAACCACGAAATACTCATTTCACAAGGAAGGACTGGCTAATTGTTAATACAGTGGGGGTGATGTCATTCTTTCCAGCTTAAACGAAACTAAAAGCAAGAGAAATTAAATCAGTTGTAGAGAATGCAATTTTATAAAGCAGTTGTGGACCAGTTTGAAAAAATAACATATTCTCCGATTTATCTGCTTATAATGGATGTTGTATATTTTATTGAAAGTTAAATTTCGCTCGGAAGCCGAATAATACAGCATCTTATACGTGAACAAATATTTTTTGAAAATAACTGTTGATATGAATTGTGTTTGGTAGGATACAAATTAATTAGATATGAAGTCATTGCTAGGAACGGGAAGCATGACATATATATACCCATGTATCTACATGTAATATCGAACTAACACCTGTGACGATGTGAATTCCGCATCACCCTTTCCCTTGTAGAGTGTAAGAGACGTAATTCTTTTCCAATAAACATGTTTATGAAAAAGCAAATATTTCTATTGCAAACAGTTTGTCGCTTGATTAGACGCCGGGTAGACCGGCGTTAGATCAAGCTCCAAGCTGTTTGCCACTCAGAGTGCAGTGAATCGTCAGGTTTGTCAAAACGCGCACCTTTTCACATTTAATTGCAATTCATTGGAGTATAGTGTCGTTTAAATGGGGGAAAATAATGCTTCACTTCTGTAAATTACCAGTTGTTTGAATCTGTTTACATGTAAGTTAAGTTTTAATGTCTTCTAAATGACGAAACATGACATTTACAAATCCACTGTTTGTTGCAAGGCGTTGGTTCCTTCAGTTAACTATTATCATGCTGACATTTCGTTCGCTTTAAAACTGTTGTTAGCAACATATTAGTTTTTATACTTAATTTAATTTGAAGAAATCCCTAAGTATGCGTGTCAAACAGTTAAGATCATTATTAGATGCCGAGTGACTCGGCGTCTATATAAACAAGATCCATACTATATGTACATTGTGTATATACAAACAATAACTAGGTCACACTTACATGTAATACGATAAGAACATATAAAATGATACAAACTTCATTTGAATTCATTGTTGGTGGACGACACTTTCGAAGCAGAATAAATATTAACTCATTCAACCCTAACGCGTCAAATGGACATATCCAATTTCCCATTAAGTCTAGTCCATTGTATCACATTTAGGATTTATTCCAACAATAAATTGCAAAATGATAAACAATACATACTCTAATCAGTAATCTCCTGAAGGAGGCTCTGATCAAGGTCTTCATTGTTTGCATAATTCTTAGGACAATTATACTCTTCACGGGTACACCATTTGTTAATGACGAGTATACTAGACATAGACATAGACATAGTTTATTTGGTAACTTATACACATTGTATCTCGTTACATCAGCATATATAATCAAATTGTTTAACCAGATCAAATCATATCACGTGACAAAACTATTTTCTTATGTATAAATCCAAACAAAAAAGATCATATGATTGAGATCAATCACAGAAAGAAAAAGGAGAAAAAGATTCCTCGGATGAAATATGAGGAGAATGAACACCTGTTTTCAAGTGAACCACGTTATTGTAATTTTGTAAATAACGGACGTCTAGAACAAAGCGAAGCAAAGCAGAAAACTCTTAACGGAATTCTCGGCCCAGCCCCCCTCTGCTCAGGTATCCATCTGTTTTAAACACCGAAAGCTCATGACCGGAGAAAAGGTTAAAGCGATGGCACATTTTGTATTATATATAAATATAACTTATAGTAACAAAGTAACAACATAGTTACGCACAGCGGACTATACGATTCACTCTCAAAAGAGCACGTACAAAATCAGGTAGGCCAATTACAACCAGTTTTTGTCCAAATTAGACGTCGAGTAACTCTGCGTCTGATCGGTCTCTGGCCTGTTTGCCCGCCATTTTAATAAAGAATAATTGTTAAGCACTTTACTTAATATGTACAAACTTATCAACAAGAGTAACAGTCGTTCAAGTAGGTTTCATCATAAGCGAAATGAAACCACTTAAAGGGCTGAAACATCAACTAAACAGGGTAAAGCAAATGACCATTGGACCGTGTTTCCATGAAAGCGACATGTAACACATTAAAAGTGAAGCACATTCGATTCTAGCGACAAGTATATTCGTCGTTAACAAACAGTGTACTTATAAAGCTTGTCACATATTCCTATGCAAACAGTGCAGACCATGGTCCTAGGGTTCCTAATGTAGCCCATCGATCTGGGTATGCACTGTTTGTACATTTCAAAATACGTATATTCAAGTTAGACCTAAATATCAAAATAGACTATTCTAATTGCAGCACGTGCTAATGTAGTCTAATAGTAAATAACATAGTTGACAAGAGAGAAGATAGAAGTACAGTGTAGCCCTCCCCAACCGGACATTTAAAAAATCGAAGTCAAATTGAGACAAATACATCGTCAACCAAGAACAAGAAGAAAACAGAGTGAGTCGCTGCCTCCGGAATGCCTCAGGCTGTTTGGATCCCGTTCTGGCGACAAAATGCACAAGTGCGAGGTATGTGGCATAATGTCCGGGGGAAGTAGGCTACACTGTACTTCATTTTATTGACAGATACCGTGGGAATTTTGTCCATTTCAATCACGGTCAGCACGTGCAGATTTGAACTTTTAGTACATAATAACACTGGCAGACGATAAGTACAGTGTTGCCCTACTCAGCTGAACAAATATATATAAAGACACATAGTATGTCAAATGGTTTGTCTGATGCAAACAGTGCAGATCCAGACCAGATAACTCCCACATGAGCATCCGATCAGGATCTGCAATGTCTGACATTATGCAAACACATTGCAAAACACAAACAACACTATAATATCCACTCTCAATAAAATGCTGGACTGAAATACAGTAAAGAGTCGGAAGTCAATGAGTTATCAGCTAACAAATAACATTAATAATTATATTGTTAGTAACATTTCATTCCGTTTAACATTTGCAAAACTGATAAATTTACATAGATCCGTAAGTTTTGTTTTACTGTCTGACAAAAGCAATTCGACAAACTTGTGCATGTTTGGTCTAACTCTATAGTAGGGTTTTATGTACTTTACTCTTAACTCTTCAAAAGCCTGACACTTAAGAATAAAATGATACTCGTCTTCAACATCGTATACTCGTCGCTAGGGTTGAATATGTTAAAGCAATTTCAAAAATGTCAACATAAAGCCCCAAACAAAAACCACTTGGAATGCTGTTTATTGTCAACGAGTTTATTGAATCTAACTTGGTATATTGCTTTCTGTTTTGTTTTGTTGCATTTTGTAGCTTTGAAAACAGCGGGAAATTTATCTAATTACCCCTTAGATATCAAAGAGTTGCGTAACTAACATTTCCAAACTGCTTGGATCCTGATGAGACGCCGCGTAACGCGGCGTCTCATCAGGATCCAAACTGTTTGACATCTGTATCGATATTTTCTTCGATCAAAATTAAAATAATTAAATCTCGGCAAAATAAAGCAGACGACAATTGTTAAAGCAGAATATATGTCAGCAGAGATAGGGTTTAGCCTACAGTCATTATTTACAATACATATAAAGCACAGTGTAAAATTCCAAATGAATCCCAAGGTGTTTTGGCATTAGCAATGAGCAATGCTAACTCGAACAATTATTATATAGATTTCTCTAGAGGACTACGACAAAATTTAGTTTCTTTTTTATGTTTTATAATATTTCACTAGCTCAGGCGTAGAAGTTAAATCTCCTTTTGTTGTCATCTAAGGTTATGTACTCGAATAACAGATATTAAACTGCAAACAGCGAGGACCCTGGTCAGACGCCGAGTAACTCGGTGTCTTATCAGGACCCAAACTGCTCATGCTCAGATTTATTTAAATAAACATCACTTTCAAAACATTATCTTAATTTTGCTGAATTACGTTTGTCAAATGTTTCGTTCAACTAGAAATAACGCACTTTCCTCCCATTGGTCAAAATTGAATGTTTAAAACTTCTACCCATAATGCAATGGTACATTTCGAACAATTTGGATCCTGATAAGAATATACGTAACGCGTCATCTGACAAGGATATTAACTGTTTCACAGTCTAAACAAAAATGTAGTTTTCGGAGCTAATGGTCAGTCTGGTATGTTGAGCCGAATTCTTCACACTACGAATTCTTCACACCTGTGAGGAATTCGTAGGAATTTCATACGAATATCTCACACATGTGTGAATAATTAGTACTGACTCTCAGCCCCCCCCTAACAGTAGATACGAATTCTTCACATGTCGAAATTTTTTAAAAACGAATGTAAAAATTTTGTGCACACGAAAACCTCACACTTTCCAAAAAGCTTTTAGCCACCCAGATGGATAAGGGGGCATATTAGGTTTGCTTTACTTGGTATTTCACATAATGACAAAACATATGTACTAGACTGCCTGTTTAAATGATAAAAGGTCAAGGTCACACGGTGAGAAATGTCACATTTTTCAGCACTCGATATAATTAATTATAGACACATAAAACTGAAAAATATCATGGTAATAAAAGCCCTTTTGGTGACCATATTATTTACTCGATTCCGTCGTATCGGATATTATTGGGTCCGTCTGTACGATGCATTCTAAGAACTTTATAAATGTATGGACCGGTTTCTGTGTCACCAGCTGAAGGCAAAGATAACACGTCGGGGTCGGTCACTTTTCCGTAGTCTATCTGTCCGATCGTCCGACTGTCATGGTTTTGTTTTTTACTCTAACGCCTGTTCCACTGAAGTTTTTAAGCTGAAATTTCATTTAAAGAGTTTAATGAGTAGATGTGTATTGCAAACAAAGTTCATAATTCTTGTATCAACACCGTGAGAGTTATTCCCCTTTCTAGATTTTTCCGGGAGATTCTGCCATTCCGAAGCTTTTGAAATTAAATTTTATTAAGGACTATCGCGGCAGTTTTTTCGAATTTTCAAACCATTCAGATTTGTTTTTCAAATTCTGCATGTGTCTCTGGATAATTAGGGGGCTACCAAAAAAAAACAAGCTATTAAAAAAAGAACCAGTTCGGGGACTCCCTATTTTTATTTCATATTTCTGCACAACAGGATATATACAAGCAATATGCAAAAATAAAAAAAAATGAATGTTTTGAAAATTCGAACAAACTGCCGCGATAGTCCTTAAATACCAGACGGGCAACGGTTTTAAGACGGGCGACCATCATCGCCCGATATTGGTTATCGTGGGTTCAATATATGCATGAGGTTTATAAAGATGCGCTGATTTCACTTCTTTGTTATGTTGCTCACTTGTTGCTCACTTTCTTACATGGAACCATACAACCGATTGCCTTATCGTATAGTCCACATCTTGGGCATTCAGTAATAACGTGCAATACTGTGGGAGACCGAAAGGAAACCGGTGTTATCCGGTTGCCAGACGGGCGCCGGTCTAAAGAGTGACACATGAGGACAATTTTTTATGTAGAAAACTGTCCTTGGGACTTGCTTTGGCATAATACATGTAAAATGACCCAGGAGGTTAATTTTCTGAGTCGAAAAGTGTCCCGGGGTCACACTTCTGCGTGGTGGGGACACTTTTCGTCATTACACCGGCCGGTATAGGATAGGCAAAGGCCGGATGGAGACGGCCTTGCCCCACGTCTGACACGCCTGTATACGTTTGTATATTTGGTCAAAAGCTTTCTCGGGTCCGATCGACGTGTAAGGTGCCCGGAAACGACCGATTTTAAATCGATGTCGTTTCGATGACCGTCGTTGAAACTAGCTTTTAACTCCACTTTAAAATCAAACCGAGGCCAAGAATTCTGAGTTCATACTATTTTAACAGTATTTCAGTCATATCTCGACATAAAGCTAATTGCAGATGGGAGAAGAAACCGGATGCACGTCATAAACTGTATCAGCTAAAAATATGCATCTGGGTAAAAGCACCGAATTTCCGATAGCCAGCTTGAAGGCTTCTCCAAATGAAAAAGCCCAAGTGTTCAGATTGGGATTCGAACCAACAACAGTAAGGAGCTAAGTGAGTGTAAGTCATAGTCACTATGATCACTGGACCACGGCCACGGGTCCCACCCCTCTCCATCCCGTTAAGAATACCAACAATCTACCGGCATTCGGCCGGCAACCTGTCGGTCGTTGACCTATTATGCTTCAAAGGAAACCGAGAACTAAGCATAAACTCAACGGAACTTAAGTTTGATCATGGGATAAAAAGGGATGCACTTATCCACAGATAATTCTTCGGATATAGGTCGGCTGTTTAAAGTCCCATTGTGTTTTCAGACCTTTTCTCAATGCCTGAAATACGATAACGGTTAATATTAATGTTTGAACATTCTTATGGGCCAAACTGATCTATGAAATAATGTAGACGGACCTAAATCACCAAAAAGGGCGATTTATAATCATAACAAACCGAAAATAGAACGTCTGACATAAACATTTACACACAACCGAATACAACTTCACTGGGGGCAACCGTATCTATCTCCGTCCGTCTCTCCATCAGTCAGTTAGACTGTCACACCTTTTTGTCCGCTCTCTAACTCAACTAATTTTTATCCGATCTTTCACAAACTTGCTGAAAATGTTCATTGATATAAAAGCAAGGTTTAGTTCGATTACTACTAAAATCGCATAAGGTATTTTTGAGTTATTGCCTGTTAATTAATAAAAAATGATTTTTTCAGTCATTTTTGCATTCTAAAACAAACAGCTTTTATCGGATATTCACCAAACATGCTGAAAATATTTATTCATATAAAATGTAGTCATAGTTTGATTATTACTAAAATCGCATGTGGCATATCTGAGTTTTTGCCCTTTATGTATTAAAAAATGACTGTTTTCAGCAAGTTTTGCTCTCTAACACAAATACGTTTTATTGGATCTTCACCAAACTTGCTGAAAATTTTTATTGATATAAAATCAAGGTTTAGTTTGATTACAACTAAATTCGCATAAGGTATATTTGAGTTATTGCCTTTTTATTAATAAAAAATTACTGTTTCAGTCATTGTTGCACCCTAACACACACAGTTTTTATCGGATATTCACTAAACTTGCTGAAAATATTTAATTATATAAGATTTAGGTCTAGTTTGATTATTACAAAAATCGCATGTGGCATGTCTGAGGTTTGGCCCTTTAAGTATTAAAAATGAATGTTTCAGCATTTTTTGCTTTCTAACACATACAGTTTATATCAGATATTCATATTCACCAAACTTGTTGAAAATGTTTATTAATATAAAATCTAGGTCAGTCATCTTAACTACCAAAATCGCACAAGGCATGTTGGAGTTATTGCCCTTGAATGACTTAAGCTTTCATTTTTTAATTATTCAAGGGCAATAACTCAGACATGCCTTATGCGATTTTGCTAGTTATTGAACTTGACCTAGATTCTATACTAATAAACATTTGTAGCAAGTTTGGTGAAGATCCAAAAAGAAGTGTTTGAGTTAGAGAGCGGACAAGGCTGAAACAGTCATTTTCAGCAAGCTCAAGGTATAGATTCTCCGTAGTTTGTTTTAGTCGTTTACCCCTAGTGAATAATTATGTACACGTTGTTATTGGATCGACTAATGTTTAACCCTGTGCCTACTGGTAGTAACTTTTAGGAGTTTACAAACTATTTGAATCTAAAAAGACGCCGCGTAACGCGGCGTCTCATCTGGATCCAAACTGTTTGACACTCGTCTTAAGGTTTGTTTAATTAAAACAATGCATAAATCTAAACTGAACACATTTTGCAGACGAAAATGTCAAAGCAGACGTCTGTGCAGCAGAATAAGGGTTAACAGGGTCATTTTCAGTGCTCCAGCTATAGATATAAGCGAGAGTAATCTGAACTAATCTAACATATTCTCACTCATTTCAGCACCGAATGCTATGGTGTTACTACTGATTAAACCGTCTCTTCGAGACAATTTTAATGAGTATGACAACACTGGGTTTAAAAGCAGAAATAAAGATTTTAGTTTTCGAAATACTTCCGTTATCTGGAGCCCTGTATTTACAGAGTTGTCCTTCTTTCCATTCACAAGGAAGGCTTTTTAATTTGAGCAGCACCAAAATATTATAGATAAAATTTAAAAAGCGAATTTCTTAGATAAAACCGGTTTTTGTGAAAGAATCACGTCCCACGTAGTTCAAATGGGACCCCAAACAACCGTTTTATGCAGGTTTCTCAAAAACACAATGCGGCTTTAAGAGCTTTTTTGATCAAATCGTAAAAACTGCATGTAAAAGGGTGGATAACACAGTTTTAGCGCACCCGCTTCTTAACAATGTCGTGACAGTACGTGAGAGGGTCGCCTGTCCGAAGACGTTGGGTTTCCCTAGTACTCTAGTGTCATCTCATAATACGACGCAATACACCATCGTTTGCGCTATGGAAAGTGATTTGCCTAAGTTGTTAGAACTTGTTTCATAAGGAAATATTAAACGGAAGGTGATGTGTGAAGAATCCGTAGGTACCAACAGGTCGTTAAAAAAGGGGGTACGGAAATCTCACACTGCCATTGTGTGACATATTCGTACGAAATCATCACACATTGGTCACACGTGTGGAAGAATTCGTACGAATTCTTCACACGTCTGATTACGGTGTGAAGAATTCGTAGTGTGAAGAATTCGGCTCAACACTGGTAACCTCGTGACAGTGGTCTACATACAGTGGAGAAAACGTTATTTTTCCCAATCAACGCGTTTACGCTAAAACTATTATTTCCAGGGCAAGCAGTTTGGAGCCTGATCAACGCCGGATAACCCGGCGTCTGATCAGGCTCCAAACTGTTTGCCACTCAGATAAAAATGAAAATTCAGAATTGTCAAGAAGTTGTCCTTTTCTACATTTTAGTTTTTAGCGTTTGCGTTTCGTGTGCGTTTAAACGGGAAAGAATAACGTTTTCTCCACTGTATGCAAACAGTTTGGACTAAAAACGTTTCTCTACATGCATGGTCGGGATCTGACTGGTTGGTATTTAAATGTGTTTTATTTGTCTAAAAATATGCAATATATTGGCGTTAATTTCGGTATATCGGTAAGCGGCAATTTAATTCGTGGAGGAAATACGGATTGGCTGGATGTAATATAGACAACTTTGAAAATGAAATCAATCTTGTACATGTATTAATCCATTCACTGCAAAGACGTCATAAGTGAAATATTATCGTCTGCTTTTATTACTCATATTCCGGTTTTTGGTATTTTGACTTAAGAACTATTAAAATGAGTGTCACGCGGCGTCTGATCAGGGACATAACTGTTTGAAAGTAACAATTGTACTCGGGGTAAGGCAGTGAAGGGCTTAAGCGACCATGAAGTAGAGAGCTCATGAATGGCATACACTCAGTTGATGTTAAATGACATTGTCATCTGCAACACGTGTTGCCTGCTACTGTAATAAAGTTTTAGCACAAGATCCGAAAGTTAAGATCGATATGATAAAGTGGCGTTCATCTGGAATCAAAGTTTTTACAAAGTTCATCATGGTTTTCCCATTTCTAAACAATAACAGCGACAACAAAAAGCAACTTAGAGATGTCATTTTCATCGTTTGTTTTCTGAGACAATATTGTGCTGATGTAATAGTGTTTTATCCAACAAAAACTAATAATCATGAAACCAAAGTATGACAAATTTAGATATTTGCCCATATCTCCAGAGAATGTTTTTAAGGCTTATAACATTTATCAAATACCAACATGGCCAGATTTTATTGGAGACGACACTGTTTTTCTTACTGTGATGCGCTTTGTCTTAAATACACAATTTTCATTCAATCATACATGTAATAGAGAATGGGTTAATTGATGGCTATCTTTGTACGTACCTAGTTTTAGTCAAGATGGCATGAGACGTCTCATAACGGTCCAAACTTTGTAGTGTCTGAAAAAACATCTGTGAGGAAATTGGAGAGTAAAAATTGATACTCTTTTGAATGAAAAAAAACTTCGACATTCAAACTGTTTAGAAGACAACGTTTGTTACAGACAATATACCAAATACAGTGAAACCCATATAAACCGGACATGTTTGGGGACAACAAAAATGTCCGGTTAAGAGGGGTTTCCGGTTTAGAGGGGTTTTAACCCATAGCTTGTTTCTAGTATGGAATATAAACTGATCACTCAACGCAGGTTGAAAGTAAAGCAGAATGCGCATATAGGCGCATTCTGCTTTACTTTCAATCTGCTTTAAGCTATCATCTTCTAGAATATAGAAAATAGTTCATGGTGTAATGGGTTAAAGTAAAGAAGGGTTTGAAACGGGACCAACGTTTTGTTCGGTTAAGAGAGAATTCCGGTATTAAGAGGTTCCGGTTTAGAGGGGTTTCACTGTATATGTAAATGGTTGATGCAGATAAATCCGTCCTTCACGACACATCAGAGAAGGTTTGTTTCATACAGGTAATTGTTTCGGGTAAAATAAAAGTAAAACCAAACGTTCCAAGCAAAACTGTTAATGTTCTGCACAATTCCAGATAAATCGAGTATTTCAAATATATTGTTTCTCAGCCTATTATCAAAACTCTTAGGTTTGGGCATCTTTGTTTTGGCACAAATGCGTTAATTATGAAAACCTAACGCAGACCCCACTGTAGGCTGCAACCGGACTTTTCCATCCTCATTGATTCATATGTCTACAGTCATAAACAAAGGGTGTTTACTGTAGTGTTGACATCTACTTGTTTTAGCTTTTTTTAAATATTAGATCCGACATAGTGTTAAACTACCGCTAATGAATGAAGTGGGGATATCCCAACTTAATGTAGGCTAACTATAACCACAGAAAGCTCCTTTAGCAACCTTTAGCATTGTTCTACCCTACATTATAGTAACCGTTGTTTATAATGTAACTACCCACCGCCCTTCTACTGGATGGCGATTAAATACAAGATTGACTGTCTATGGTCGCGGTTATTAGTCATACTAACAATTCGAATAGGAAAAGGTCAAGTGAAAACAAATAAGAGCATGGCAATTACATGGTTAACTGACGAAGATAAGGAGAATACTTAAGGTATGGTAGAACTCTGAACAAAATTCATCTTATAAGAAAATATGGGTATCTCTTAACCCATTACCCCATAGCCTGTTTAAAGTTTTGAAGACAGGTGACCACTTAAAGCAGGTTGAAAGTAAAGTAGAATGCGACTTAAGGCGCATTCTGCTTTACTTCCAGCCTGCTTTAAGATATCATCTGCTAAGATAAAGATAACATTTATTATGACACATATTCATGACAGCATAAATTGAAACTATTTTCTTCAGTTGCGGAATAAAGTAGAGGCGTAAAAAGGTGTATTTGTGCGGTAATGGGTTAAACGAATTACTGTTTAATACGGGGCAAACATAAAGCGAACCGACATCGCAAAACCTTTCCGCATTGCCTTTGTCGTTCCTGACGCGGTTGTACACGTGTTTAGCTGTTATATTTCGTTTAGTACATTAAATTTTATCTTACCTTTTGGCTTACACAATGAAACAGCAATGGTACCAAGGAAATGTGTTATTTTCCAATGAAAACATTTCAGCTAAAACAAATATAGTGTTCCCTCCCAACAACGTCCCTCCCAATAACGACTCTTTCCTAACAACGACCCTTGTCGCAGTTCCCTAAACAGGACAATTATGTCTAACGCTTTTACTGGTGTAATATCGTCTGCTTAAAGTTGCCACCTGCTGTTTTTCTCAAAGTTACATATTGGACAATTTGACAGAAAAAAGCCTCAATGACGAGTGACGAACAGCTTAAATCCAGATCAGACGCCGCGTTACGCGGAGTCTGATATGTTCAAGCTGTTTGCAAATGTAAACAAATTTCCTTCCCTATAACGACTCCCTCCGAACAACGCACTCAGTTTGTGTCTCCCATTGGGTGTCGTTGTAGAGAGGAAACGCTGTACGAACATTGTTTACACCTTTGTACCTTAACAGACACCGGGAAACTCGGTGTCTGTCCTGTGTCCACATTACTCGCGAATCAGATTAAAATGAATGGTCTTTTGTTTTCAAAAAAAAGGTGTTGATTTTTCTATATTTAATTACATGACCTAGTTGTCTCCACTGTGAACAAAGATTTCAAAGACAGTTCAGTAGAAAAACAAGGATATTTCTATAAAACAAAACTACTGCTAAATGAAGGTAAAGGTAGATAAAATCTTTAACAGAAATCTCCTACTTAACCCTTTACCCCATAGCCGGTTTCTAGTTTTGAAGATAGTTGATCATTTAAAGCAGGTGCCTTAAGGCACACTCTGCTTTACTTTCAGCCTGCTTGAAGTTATAATCTACTAGAATATAGAAAATATTTCTTATTATTCTTATTTATGACTGAAAATTGGAACTATTTTATACAAGCGAGGAATAGATTAAAGGCTTTAAAAGGCGTATTTATGGGGTAATGGGTAAATACCAGCTTAACTCTTTCTTCCCTGAAACTTCAAATAGACAATTTCAAATTCACTCGAGTCAATCTTTTACTATTTAGGGGTTTTGTCAATATATGTATATTGCAATATGACAAACATTGCAGACCCTCATCAGAACGATCTTCACTGTTTGCACATGACAAGTGCACTTTTTGTGTACACCGTTTGCAAATGACAAATATATGCGAGACATTGGTTAAAAAGGTTCAGACGTTGATCAAAGTTCCTTTTGTTTTGAGTTGCAGCTTAAAACAATTTTTCTTGTACTTTCTTTTCGGATATTGTTCACCAATTCATAATAAAATGTTCCTGAGAAAATCACATGTATATGCGAGACAATGGTTAGAAAGGTTCAGACGTTGATCACAGTTCCTCTTCTTTTGAGTTGCAGCTTAAAACATGTTTTCTTGAATTTTCCTTCCGGATATTGTCCATCCATTCGTAACAGAATTTTCCTGAGAAAATTTCCTGTTGAAATGACAATTTTTATTGCCTTACTTTTGCACTGGTGTTGTGACACGATCTATGCGGGTTATACAGTGGAGAATGCGTTAGTCGCTCCGGTTTAAACGCAAGTGAAACGCAAACGTATAAAATAGAATGTAAAAAAATTCAATCTCAGTAGCAGACATTTTTGAAGCTGGTCAACCAAGTTCCAGGCTCCAGACTTTTTGCAGTTGACATAATGTAAACCGAAAACTAAACTACAGTATTTAATTGTTTTAGCGTTAACGCGTTTAATGAGGAAAATATCAACCCCTCTAATGTAGTACATATTTTCTAACCTGGATTTGTTTATTCAGTACCAATCATCACGATTTAATCAGAGTATAATGAAGTTTATTTCTTTTAACCTGTATCAAAACAATTTCACACTGCTTAATTCTGTTTTTACAAACATACTTCCTTGATCGATACCACGTCTATGTCCTAATGTTTACAATAGGTAACGATTGTAACAAAATATCTGCGAAAAGTAGTTTAGAAGATGTTATATTCTTTTCCAATATAAATTAATTGTAACTATTGCCAACAGTTTGGAGCCCGATCGGACATACCCGGCGTCACATAATATAAGACGTCAAACTGTTTACCATCTTAATTCAAATTATAGCCACACATTTTTCTTTTAAAGTGTTACATAGTTTTCTAATTTGGTTTTGTTAAACAGTAAACATTATCGTCGTAATTAACAAATTCAACCTAGCGGCGAGTAAGTTACAAACAATGTACCTGGAGCCTACAGACACCCCTGATCAGTGTTTGCACTGTTTGCCATTTTGCCATCATTTACAGATAACAACACTAATCATTCATATATGGAAACTGGCATTGTCTATTGAAAGATTCAGGGGTAAATGACTTAAAGTGTTTTGAGAGTCCTCTCAATTAAACTGTATAAAGATAATTCTAAATTGCTCTATTCTGCATTTACAAACACACTTTCTTGGTCGATACCACTTTTATTGTCTCATGTTTACAACTAGGTAATGAATGTAACAGAATCTCTTCTAGAAATTAGTAGAACATGCTCATGGCAAGTGTACTGCAGCGAGTTTTATTCTACCACCATTCCTTAATTAACCCATTCCCTTCCATCCTTCTTTTTCACGAGAACAATAGTTATTTATCAACAGTTTGGACCCTAATCAGACGCCGTGTTATGCGGCGTCTGATTAGGATCCAAACTGTTTGACTTTCATTTCAATATTTCTAAAGTGAAAATACATAAAAATATAATTTCAGAAATAAAAACAGATGGCAATTATTTAATGTTCAGGACGTCATGGTTGTGAAGGGGTTTAGTTGGGCAATAGACCAATCAGCATAAAACCTCTTTAAGCATTCATTTTATTGCTGTTTAACTAAACCAATTGGTATTGTTAAGCCCTCTGGTGTTCAAATATACAGGGAAACTGTGTTATAACGACTAGATTATTTCTTTTTGTGCTTTAATCCTTCCCCCTTAGCTTGCTTCAATATTGAAACAAATGGTTGCTTGGAACAGTCTTAAAAAGCAAAAGGGAATGCTCCTAAATGAGCATTCTGCTTTCCGTATAGTCTGCTTTAAGCTACTATCTGCATGAATGTAGAAATAATGTTACGGTTCATATTCATGACTGAGTAAAATGTAACTAGTTTGTAAATTGAAGAAATAAACTAAAGGTATAAAAGGGCATATTTACTGAGTAATGGGTTAAACATTTATTGCTGTTAAACTAAATTCATTGTGGTTACTCTATCAAATTAAACGAATTGCTATTGTTTAACACTCTGGTGTTAAAATAGACAGTGAAACTTTGTTAAAGCAAACAATCAAAAAATTTCTCTGTTGTATGTTTTAATATTAAAGACAGCTGATTGCATGGTGTCTTAAAGCAGGATGAAACTAAAGTAGAATGCTCCTTCATGAGCAATCTACTCACCTTCAATCTACTTAAAGCTACCATCTGCTAAGATACAGGAATTACTTCTTGCGGTGCATATTCATTACTGTACATGTATAAAGTGGAACTATTTTCAGGTTTCTGCTTTATTTTCTGAATACCTTAAGCAGACATATTACGCTAATACAGAAAATAATCTATGGCGAAAAAGGGTTAAACACGCATTACATTCAATTGCATTTAGTGTATTTAACCTATTACCCCATAAATACGCTCCTATGTGTTATTCCTTCACGAAAAAAGATCGTTCCACTTTAAACAGGCATGCATACGTACCAGATAAATATTTTCTATATCCTGGCAAACTGGTGTTTTAGGCAGGCATTAAGTTGCATTCTGCTTTACTTTTAATCTGCTTTACGTCATCACCTGTCTTCAAAACTAGAAACAGGCCATGGTGTAATGAGTTAAACAGTTAACAATGTTTTCTCAAGTGTACATCATTATTTAAAGAATTCCGAATTAAATGTTAATCGTTTGCGCATAATCAGTATATACATGTATTTGGGAGTAAATGCAATCTAGCTTCGATAGCTCAAACTCGTTAAGGTCGAACTAACCCTTAATTTTAAAGCTGGTTTTTAATGATAACTGGGACTCTCTATTTTTTAACGTACCCGTATTGCAAAGTTAAAAAAATCATGTTAATATTCGAACTTTAAAATACGGTAAAGTTGAACTTAAAGGATATCGAGGTTTGACTGTACTATGAATTAATGATATCAAATTAAGGGTAGAAAGGGCGATAAGTATCTAGCTGACGACACCTTTATTAGACTTAACGATTATCAGGCTATAGAATTGTCACCAGCTTTCAACAATTAAGCATCCGTTAGCGACTGATGGCAGTGAAATAGCCGACGATACTACTTGCAAATCGATAAGTACAAGTTCCTTGCATTGAGGAACAGTTGTAGTCCGATTGGTTGTTACGAAAGCTGTTCCCGCGCACTACGAGAGTTGAGCGCGCGCTTTCGCTGTGCACTGTCGCGATGAAAGAGCGGATATATTGGAATAGTGGATTAAACTAGCAAGTACTACTACTAAAATTAATGCATTGACTCCCTATTTGTAGAGACATTAACTCAGTGAAAAAGCCATGCATACCTTTTACAGGAGGCGACAATCAATGGGACGTTTTTAATGCATCGATAGTTTAATCGTTAAACGGTTAACTGGAAGTTTAAACCTGGAGTTTTATACCTCTGTTGCAAGATTTAATAGTGAAAGATCCAATTACATCATTAGTGCCAATGGAACATGTTACTTAGTGAAAGTTCCTATTAAAAGGCTGGCGTTAGTTAATTAAAAGTTGAATGCTGTCGTGAATTAATGTTTATCCGTGGAGATTTATAGAGTTAGAAGTCTATAAAACAGAAAGCAATGAAGACACTACCTTTTCTCATCGTTGTACAAGGTAGGATCTGTTCTGCATTGTTTATTGTTTTTATTGAATGTGTTTACTATAAACCCGGTTTTATTCGCAAGAATATAATTTACACGTTAATTCGCGAATGTCTCTAGTTTTGAAAATAGGCAACTTCTTAAAGCTGGTTGAAAGTAAAGCAAAATGTGCCTTAAGGCACATTCTGCTTTACTTTCAGCCTGCTTTAAGCTACCACCTGCTAGAAAGATTGCATGATGTCGCGAATTAATACAAAATCGTATTACGCGAAATATTCATGACGCGAAAAATACCTGTTTTACAGTATTTATTATTGACGATACAGAAAGTATAGTTAGTATGACGATTTAAATGAAGACTTATTTGCCGTGTAATTGATATTACTCCATAAATATGACTTTTTACGTCTTTTGTTTATTCCTCCATTGAAGAAAATAGTTCCATTGCATAAAATCATGTATATGTACCATTAGAAATATTCTTATATCCTGACAGATGATAGCTTAAAGTAAGCTGAAAGTAAAGGAAATGCACATTAAAATGCATTCTGCTCTACGTTCAACCTGTTTAAAGTCACCATCTGTCTTCAAAACTAGAAACATACGTATGGGTAAAGGGTTAAAGCAGGACTTAAGTGAAATAGAAAGTTCATCTGGAAGCTTTATACTTTATTTTCATCCGGAATTAATAGTGCACATGTCTTAAGAAACGTTTGGTTTTACTAACGATTTCATTTTGATTAGATTAGATAGTCACAAACCCTAAAAAACGAAAATAAAGCCTTTCTTGGCTGGTCGGCATAGAGAGAGTTAAGTGTACTTATACGTAATATAAATAATATTGATTCTGAAAAAATAAAACTTTGGATGAAAATTTGCATTGGTCGTGAAAATGATAAAACATTAAAGCATCATGTAACCATATACAGTAAATTCCACTAAATTGTGTTAATTATTAGTTGTTTACAACAGGTGACTGCTTAAAGCAAAGTGAAAGTAAAACAGAAAGCTCCTTTAGGAGCTTTCTGTTTTACTGTCACATTGCGTTAAGCTGTCACTTGACTTTTATACAACTAATAGCATTCGTTTTAGTGGTCGTAGTAGAGAGGTTTTACTGTAACTGTTAATGGGGTATTTTTATATCAATTTATTAAATTACAAAAACTATTGAGTTACACACTTAAATATCGCTTTTATTGCCGGGCCTTGGTTCCGTCGTACAGCAAACTGTAGATTTTACCAGTTTAAAAACACATTGGCTATGCGAAACATTTCTCTTTATTTCCCCTTCACTTCCATATCCCAAGGTTAATAGTTATTTGCAAATAGTTTGAATCCTGATATCCTGAATAGTTTGTGATGCGGTGTCTGATTAGAATCCATATTGATTTACTGTCATTTAAATATTTCTTATATTTAAAAAAATCCCATATAATTTCAATTAGCGAAATCACAAGCAGACAATCATTGTTTTTAATAAAAGACATTATGGTAGTGAATGGGTTAATTTATCACACATTTACATTGAGAAGGCCAGCGTTATCTGCTCTCGCTAAATGTGTTCGTATTCAGAAGTTGTTAAAGTAAATTGTTCTAGTATCTCCATTGAAAACGTAACACTGAAAGCCTAGTGAGAAATGTATCTCCTGTTTTCAAATATTTTTACTCACGTATAAAGTAGAAAGCGAAGTTATATATCTTCAAGAATAACGTTGGAGTAAATGCATAACATTACATAACATAATATAACATATCATAACCCTTATAACATAATATAATCTTCATTTGATAAAAGCACAATAGAATATTTATAGATAGTACAGATATTATACATTCAAACGGTAGGACATGTAAGTTTTAGTGATAACCTTTACAGAGAATGTCTATATATGTTAGCATAGAAAAACGTGTGATAGATAGAGAAAAGTAATCGTTAAGATAAAAACTATTTCCTTGTTATTAATCAATATCATTTTGTTTGAGGTTCCTTTTTCGGTTTAAATACATAATACAAGTATACAATGAAACCTGTTTTTCTTGGTAATTCTATGCCTAAGCGTCGATATAAGTACACAATAGGTTTATCTGTCCTGTTTGAACCCTTTCACTCTCAAAGACGCCTTAAAGCGCGTTTGCAAACAGTTTGGGTCCTGATCAGACGCCGCGTCACGCGGCGTCTGATCAGGACTCAAACTGTTTGACACTGTTTTCGATATTTATTAACTCATACAACCTTAAATCTAACCTTGAAACGAATATTGCAAACAACAATACTGAAGCAGACAACAATAAAGCGGTGAAGGGGTAACAATTTCCCGAATAATTTGATCATGAAAGGATAAACACCAATGCGTTAGGTGGGAAAGATTAACGTCTTCTCCTATTTAGGTTAAAGTACTGTTTAAACATGTGTAGTTCAACGAGAATTCTTGGGAGAAATATAAAAACATGTATATGTGAAAAAGTTGCCACGACAATTCTAAGCAAAAATTTTAATATATGTGAAACAGTTTCAATAAGAATTCTAGGCAGAACTGGCAATATAAGTGAAACATATGTGAAACATTTTCAACGAAGATTGTATGCGTAAGAGTAGATATTAGTAACTGAAAACTGTTGTTTGCTTAAAGTAAAACAATGACAACTTAAGACTCTTCTAAGTGAGTGTTCCACATTACTCATATATTTATATATAAAAAAAGTTGTCATAGGTCTTAGAATCCTCACATTGGTAAATTTTACATGGTCAATTCTTAGCGCGCAAAGTCTTATGAAAAAAGAGTTTCCTGTTTTAAAATATTTCTTCTCGCGTTTAAGTCAATGTTATGTATCTTCAAGAATAAAGTTCGAGTAAATACATAATATAACATTACATGACATAATCCTTATTTGGCATTCAAAAGCATAATGCCTAAAATGCTTTTGAGCGCACAGCCCCTGTGTGAAAAGAGCGCTTTATAAATCTGGTATGATAACAATAATAATAATAATATTTATAACCGGTACAGAAGTTATATATTCAAAAGGTAGGACATCTAAGTTTTAATGATAATCTTTTACAGAGAATGTCCAACGATGTTAGCATAGACGTACATGTGAGAGATACTTATAAAAGTATTCATTAGGATTCAGTATACATTGAAACCAAGTTTATTTTAATTTCTCAGTATTCGTAATAACATCTACTGTTTTTCTTGGTTATTCTATGCATAAGAGTCGATATAGTGGTGAATACAGTGGAGAATCTGTTATTCTTTCCCGATAAACGCGTTTACGCTAAAACTGTTTTTTCTTTTACAAACAGTTTGTAACCCGGCGTCTGATCTGGCTCCAAACTGTTTGCCCCCAATATAAACATGAGTTATCAGAATTGTCCCAAAACTGTTCTTTTCTACGTTTTAGTACTTTGCGTTTGCCTACGTTTGCGTTTGAACGGGAAAGAATAACAGATTCTCCACTGTACGTTTATCTGTCCCGTTTTCAGACCAATTCGTTTAATGAGAGAGATTAACGTCTTCTCCAATTTAGGAATAAGTACTGTTAAACGTGTGGTGTTTCAGCGAGAATTCTTGGGAGAAATATAAATATATGTGAAACAGGTTCCACGACAATTTCAAGCAGAAATATGAATATATGTGAAACAGTTTCAATGACAATTCTAGGAAGAAATGTTAATATAAGCGAAACATATGTGAAACATTTTCAACGAAGGTGCGATGCATAAGAGTGGATATCAGTAACTGAAAATTATTGTTTGCTTAATGTAAAACAAATACCATGTAAAACTCTCCTAAATGAGTGTCCCACATTACTTATATATAAATGTCATAGGTCTTAGAATCCTCCTACTAATACATTGTAATTGGTCAATTTTACAGTATTTTTACGAAACTGTTTAAAATAAATTGGCTATGCGCAGTGTTACTCCATATTAAATTAACACACCAAGACTTTTACATTGAGAAACTCAGCGTTACATTCTCTGCTAAAATGTGTTCGTTTTCCGAACTTCTTACAGTAAAATGTTATATTATCTCGATGGAAAACGCAGCGCTAAAAGCCTTATGAGAAAAGTATTTCCTGTTTTCAAATAGCTCCTCTCGCGTATAAAGTAGAAAGCGATGTAATGTATCGTCAAGCATAAAGCTGGGGGTAAATTCAATGAAACCTGTGCTACTTGATAATTCTATGCTTAAGCAAGGATACATTTGAGAAGGCATTGCTCTTGCCTGTTTCAATGAAACTTAAATCAAACGCCATGCAATTAAAAAGAATAATATTTTGATAATGTTAACGAATCGTTTTAGACTGAGTGGCAAACAATTTGGAGCACGATCAGACGCCGGGTTACCCGGCGTCTGATCGTGCTCCAAATTGTTTGCAAGTGACATAATTGTTTTAACACAAATCCGTTTAGAGGAGAGGTTAACGTTTTCTCCAGTGTAGGAGTAAAAACAATTAAACATGTTTTCAACCAGAATTCTAGACAGAAATAAAAATAAACGTGAAATGGTTTCAACGACAATTGTAGACAAAAGAATAAAATATATGTGAAACAGTTTCAAAGACAATTCTAGGCAGAAATATATACGTGTGCTACATAGTATAATTATGAGCTTTACAAATATATGCAACATATATGTAAAACTGTATCAATATATGTGAAACAGTTTCAAAGAAAATTCTAGGCAGGACTATATACGTGTGCAAGATAGTATATGGCTTTTCTACAAATGTATGTAAACACTTATGTGAAACAGTATCAACGATCATTCCATTCTATGTATAAGCTTGGGTATATCTGAAAACAAATGTTTGCTAAATGCAGAACAAAAGCAATGCAAAACTGTCATCAAAGTAACGTTATACATAACGTTTGCTCCGCATAAAGCTCTCATAGGTCTTAGAAACTTCCGACTCATAAATGTTAAATGATCGGTTAATACAATTTTGCTAAAAGAATAGAGAACGGTATAAAAATATCTGTATTAATAGAAAGAGTGTCAACGATTCAAGAACTAGATCGGACGCTTAGACTTTAAACTCTTAAACAAACATTTTATTTCATTGCCTTTGCGTTTATTTCTGTGAAACGGGCAATAATAATGTAGGTGTCTTTTTTTCAATTTAACACAAGAAATATTTTTGACAGATTTCTTTTCTTGCAAAACTATAACAATAACAAACTGTTTCAGAATATTTTTTACATCTGAATGAAAATAACAAATAAGAAAAAACAGAATAATCTGTAAATCTTTCATTAATTAAAATGAATACAACACAATTATACAGTGGACATGACGTTACATTTTCACGTTTAAGCCAAACAAAACGCAAAGGCAAATAAAATGTAACAAATTAAAGTTTTTTTTTTAAAATACTCGTGATAACTTTTCAGCCTGGTAGCGAAAACTTTGGAGCCTTCAGACACCGATTTACAAGCACCTGGGGTCTGATTTGGCTGCACACATTTTACCATGGACATACATGATTTTGCACAAACGCGTTTATTGCGATGAAATATCGTCTTCTCCACTTTGATGCCGATAAAAGCACTCGACGAATAGCCGCATGCTATTCATATGTATTTTATGACACTGTAATATCGTTAATTCAATAGTTAATATAGATAAAGTGGAGAAAACGTTACTCTATCCTCAATAAACTGTGGTGTTGCTAAAACCAATACATACACAGTTGAAAAGACGCTATTTTCCCGTTTAACTCATTATCCCATAGACTGTTTCTATTTTTGAAAACAGGTTACCACTTAAAGCAGGTTGGCAGTTTTTTAAATCTGAAAAACAAACTATTTGGAGTCTGATCAAACACAGGGTTACCAGACGTCTGATCTTGTATTAACCCTTTGAACCCTAGTCCCGCATATAGGCGTGCCTTTCAAACAGTGTACATGTGAATAGTACACATGTCCTATGCAAACAGTGAATACCCAGATCAGAGGGCTCCGAAAGGAGCCCTCTGATCAGGGTCTTCACTGTTTGTCATAACTCCAAAAATTGACAAAAACAACCCTTAAAAGTCAGAAATGGACTAGACTAAAATCGAAACTGGATTTGTCCATTTAAAGTTTCAGGGAGGAAAGAGCTAAAGTGTTTGTAAAGGATATACTTATATAAGAATAAGCGCGTTTTTAAAGAAAGAATAACGTCTTCTTCCACTGTATATTGTCATTGTTAATTATATTGCTCGTGCTTTTAATTGATAAAGGTTGAAGATGTTACAGTTTTAGTTTTAAATGGTTGTTTGGTGTTTGACAGCAGCCTAATTTTTGTGTTTGTGCAAAACTGGAAATCATTTACATTGTAGTTCTTTCCTCCAAAGCCCAAAGAACAAAACACTAAAGACCAAACAGCATAATTATAAGACAGTTGTACGACATAATGATTTACTTTAATCTTGCTTTAACCCTTTCAGCGCCAAATTACTCGTAAGGTTTTTACCCCTTCACCGCAATATTGTCGTCTGCTTCAATTTTGCTGTCTGCAAGATCGTTTTAAAGTTAAATTTAAGGTAGAACAATACGATTGTCAAATAGTATGGATCCTAATCAGACGCTGCTTTTGCAAAGATGACGTTAGTGTCCTATTGCGATCAATTAATATTCCTATATGAATTATACATGTAGTATATGAAGAAGTAGGTATAGGCTCCCCCATTGAAAAGGTTGCACATTTTCTAAATTTAATTTCATCTCATTTCTTTAAACGGAAAAGAATAATATATTCTTAACTGTAGTGTAAACATGTACATGTAACCTAAAACTATAGCATTGTTTTTTGTTTATTGCAAATCATTCCTTGAGATATGATGCAAATCGATATCATTTTGTAAGTATGTATTGACAGAATGGCCCGGGCTACTTTTATCTTTTTGCCTGTATCGATGCAAATGATTTTCCCTTGAAATTGTGCATGGTCGTGTCCCATATATTTGACAATAAACAGCCATTACAAAGCTTGTATACCCAGAATTCCGTGTGTTCTAGAACTCAAGTCTACTGTCGCTAAGATAAAATCGTAGTCTATGACATGTGTAAAGACACGAAACTCCGCCTTATTTGATTTAAACCTTATCGTGCGACATGTAATCTTGACTTGGCTAATATTTGCAAACAGCTTGGACCCAGATCAGTCGCCGCGTAACGCGGTGTCTGATCTGGATCCAAGCTGTTTTCCACTCGTGTTAATATTTTCTCAAGTTTAAAAAAAAATCAAAATTAATTATTATTTTTTCGCAGATGATAGATTTTAAGCAGACGACATTTCAGCATGTTAAGGGTTCAAATGTCATTGCAGTAGAAATTTCGGTTTTATTGCAAGCTATTCATGCAGCACGAAAAACACACATTTTGTCTGGAATAGACGTATTGTGTGCTGAGAATCGGGTCGGCACGCGACCGTGATTATACCGGACCACGCAAGAAAACTACCATTGCTTAAAGCCACAGTCGTAATTGCTTTATCCAATATCTTCGAAGAAAACATCGTCTCTAATGAAATAAAATCCATGTATTGATGAATATGGATCAGGAAATGAAAACAGTTTAACACAAGACATCACTCGCTGATGCAGTGAACGTGCCCAAGATCTTACTTTGTTCCTGTCGTGCTCCCTTTGTGAGAATCAAGCGACGTACAGTCAGTCTTGGGTTAACCCATTACGCCATGAAAACGTTTTTATTCCTTTAATTTAGATATGTTCCTGCACTGAACAATAGTTCCACTGTACCCATCAATATGCACCATAAGATATATTTTCTATATTCTAACAAATGGTAGCTTAAAGTAGGCTGATAGTAAAAATGAATAAGTGGTCATCTGTCTTTGAAACTAGAACATGCTATGGGGTAAAATATATAGTGTAAAGGCTCATTGAAGTCGCAAGAGTACATTTTGCTTTACCCTTTACTCCATCGATACTATTATTTACGCATTTAATTTATTCCTCCACTGATGAAAATAGTTCCAAATTTATACTGTAATGAATATGTAGCATAAGAAATAGTTTCTATATACTACTACATGTATGTATATGATATAGCTTCAAGTAGACTGAAATTGGAGCATAGTGTGCCTTAAGGAGCATCTGCCTTACCTTTAACCTGCTTAAAGTAGACATCTAAATACAATACCAGAAAAAGGCTACCGCGAATAGAGTAGTTCCTGATCGGGCCACCCGATGTTTGATCTGACTTCAAAGTTTTTGCATTTGGAAATAATTGTTTTAGCATAAACGCTTTTATTGAGAAAGAAAGGGGTCTCTCCACTGTACGATAAGGCTTAACCGCTAAAACACAGGTCCTCTGATTGTGAATGAAGAACGTTTCTTGCAACGTGGCTTGATTTCTTTTTCCATTTTGAGAGATGTAATTATTTCTAGATATTTCACATTCATTACTGCCAGAAATAAAGCCCTTTAACTTTGTTATTTCATGAAAGGCTTGAATAAACGAATTAGTGTGCACAATTGAGCTAACAGAAGTTGCTTAAGATTTAAAAAAAGAAAAAAAGAAAAAAAAGAGAATAAATCCCTGCAGGTCATGCCATGTCCATTTCATTTTCTCTAAAAAGAAATGCTTTCTAAATATGTTGATGTCCAACTAAAACTAAGATAACATTGTCAAAGTGGAACGTAAGTTGTCTGAAAATAAAAGCAATAGCAATAAACGTCGGTCTTGCTTATACAGAGCAGAGTGTTTTTCATTTAAAGTTTAAACGAAACGAAACGCAAATGTAGAAAATAGCAGCCTCTGGAAAAAATTGAAATTTCAGTTTGTCTGATTGGCAAACAGTTTGGTACCTGATCAGACTCCGGGTTACCCGGAGTCTGATCTTGCTCCAAACTGTTTTCAATTGAAATTATGTTTGTAGTTTAAACGCTTTTATTGGGAAATAGTTACGTGTTCTCCATTGAATTTGATAGAAGGGCGTGTCAACAAAAGTAAAGCCTGAATCTAAGTATATATATACATTTATGTGATATACATCAGTTCTGCTAACTTAACCCCTTCATTACTATGGCGTCATCAATTTTCAGCAATTATCGTCTCTTTTTATTTCTATAATATAAATATTAGGTATTTTGACTTTAAGAAATATTTAAAAAAAAAAAAAAAAAGTCCTGATCAGACGGCGCGTAATAGGTTTCGTTGTAGTATAGTATGGTTGTCGATATTGTTAGGCTTTGTTGTAGTATAGTTGTTACTATGACTAGACTTTGTAGTAGCATAGTTGTCGTTATAGTTAGGTTAAGTAGTAATATAGTTGTCGTTATGGTAAGGCTTCGTGGTCATGTATGTAGTACAGGTGCCGATATTGTTAGGCCTTGTTGTAGTATAGTGTTGTTGCTATTACTAGATTTGTTGTAGCATAGTTTTCGTTTTAGTTAGGTTTAGTTTAAATATAGTTGTTATTATGGTAACACTCTGTTGTGGTATATCGCTTTATCTATTTGTTGTTAATTTTAGTATACTGTATTATGTTGTGTTTCTGCATTCCCTTTTAGTGGAATCGCGTACCAGATAAATAGAGGATAATTGTTTCTTTTCAGTATAAGATAGAAATTTAATCCATTGAGTGAACATCAGACGTTATATTTTCACGAGTGGCGAAGCCACGAGTGAAAATATAACAGTCTGATGTTCACGAAATGGATTACATTCGATCTTATACTGAAAACAATACAATTATTATATTTATTTATGCCTTTAAGCCACTTTTTAAACGAAATTGTTCGACAATTGTGAAAGCGAAAGTACATGATTTACCCCGTGTTGAGCCCCAAGCTTACATCGAACACATTAACGAAACAGTTTCCCGTACGATGACGTCACTTATTTATTGATTTGACGTCATCCGAATTACGTCGTTGCTCCCGATTTTGGATTCGTGTTCTTCCGTTGAGTGGTTCGCGACAAATCGGACTGCCGGAATTTAACGATAAGACACGATTGACTACGATTTTTGGGGAGCCCTACGGGGAAAACGGCGATTGGTGATAATCCACTGCGGTGGATTACCAAGTGATAATCCACTGCTATTTTCCGGTAATCCACCTAAAAGCATAAATAAATCTTCATTTTGCAGTTATGCTGTTGGATAACACTTGATACTTATATATTCTTTGGAAGCTTTCGGCATTAGTTTTGTTCATGCTGTATCAAACAGATATCAATAATTCGCAGACTACCTCATTATTCGTTGGCATTCCAAGAACGGCCTTGAAATGGTATTTACAAACAGCTGGCATTCCGAGTAACATGTCGTCCTATCATGAAATACAGTGCTCCCTCTCTACAAAGACAACCAATGGGAGACACATATTGTGTGTGTTGTTCGGAGGGAGTCGTTAAAGAGAGGGACAATTAAGAATTGGCTTACGTTAGCAAACAGCTTGCTTGAATCCAGATCAGTTTGATCAGGATTCAAGCTGTTTCTCACTGGTCAATATATGTATTCTATCAAAATATCAGCTTATATGTAACTGTGAGAGAAAACAGCAGACGACAATCTTAAACAGACGATATTGCAGCAGTAAAAGAGTTAGACTTAATCATTCCGTTAAGGGAAATACATCGAGTGTCGTTGTAAGGAGGGAGTCGTTGTTGGGATGGCCGTTGTAGTGAGGGAGCGCTGTAATTTGGATTTGAAAGAAATTGTAAAAACAATCCTTTGAAATTGCTGCAGACGATAAATGGTGCAGACGAACACTCCTGAAAGTCTCAAAGTGCAAAAAGGTTAAATGGAAGCTCAAAACTGGTTTAACTGTTCGAAAAATAACTGGATCACGTGACTATCCGGAATCATGGCAACCGCTTCATTGCTTTTCTCTGCGTGTCCTCTCATTTGAAAACAGTTTGGCTCCTGACCGAACGCCGAGTGACTCGGCGTCTGGTCAGGATCAAAACTGTTTTTAATCATTTTGATTGTTATTAGTCCAAATTATTAAATTCTGAAATAGAGAAATATAAGCAGACGACATATTCAAAGCAAACGATATCCTGGCGGTGAAGGGGTAGCATGATTATGGGATCACGTGACTAGGCCTTGATCACGTTCATGATGTTGTGTCTCCCCTATCAACTCGGCCTTGCCTTACATGTGCTCTATATGAAATGTCATGTTGAATATTTAATGTTGCAAACAAATGTCAGATAGAGTATGGTGGTGAATTAACAAATCAACAAGTGTTTTGAAAACATTGACATGACATTTTTATCCGTGTCGCAAAAAAGTGATGTTGTCATCGTAATGGGTTACTCTGTTAAAATGGAGAGAGCTTAAACATTTTTCGTTTACAATAAAAGAAGATGTTAACAATATCAGATGACAAGTGGCAAGTGTTTGTAAACAAGAGTGTCAAACATTTTAAGGGATGAAACATCGCCCCAAGAAAAGGAAAGCCGGATAATTTTTATTTGTTGGTTATCATTCTTTATAAAATGTACATTTGCATGACACATTGAGTAAAGCATGGCGAAATAGTAAGCATGATAAACCAACCATGCTATGTCAAACATTATTATACGATAGGATCATACACAAATGAGTTAACCAATACTTTATTTTCCATAGTGGGTCTTACGATACAGTAGTGTGTGACATAGATTAAAGATTATAAATATCAAATTAGTTAAAATGATTATTAAATTTAAGTTCTTTAGTATACTTTAGATAATCGACCAAAAAAGAAAAGTTCAGTAACAAACATATGGAGGCTAAATTATTAGTAACTGAACCGTCGTGTAAATAAAAGTGAAATAAATGCTAAAACGATTCAGAAACTTTTAAAAAGATGCTCCTTAACACTTGCCTTTAAAGCTAAAATATTACCCATATTCCTTACTAACTGTATCAGATTATTCCAAAAACAGCATCCAGAGTATGAGAAAGTCTCTTTGCTAAAACATTTTACCTTTGGGATAGTAAATCTTAAAGAATCAGCCATAGACTATAAAAAGTATTAACTATAAAACGCTAGTTTGTATCCAATATTTGTCTGTTGAGAAAAGATTGCAAAAAAACTCACTAAAAGCGGTGTTTTATAGAGTTTTCCAAACCCAATGTTGGCTTCAAAATATTATCCTTGGTTTAAAATAGAAAATGCTTGACGTTATACATAACAAATAGTATACATATATTGTATGCTAGCCGTGATGTCCTTCAAACACAACATATTTTGAATATCGTCTTCTCCATGTATGTATGTTTATATATGTTACTAGACATGTGCTATAAAAAGTATGTGAGTTATGTGGTCAGCAAATAAAAAAATACAAATGTATCATATGATATGTAATTTATAAATCATCAAAGTTTAAAGTATTTTACAAATTGTAAAAGTTAGCACACTATACCATCTTTAAACACAGCCATTACTAAATGTTATTGATATCATTGATTGACGTTTAAAGGTGTTTAAAAAGAATGATTTTCATACGCCTGTCACCTGTATTAATTTTGACAGCAATATTTTGAAGCTAAAGTATTTGTTTAACAATTTCATCGCTAAATTTTATCATCTATTTTAACCTTTTTGCAAACAAAATATCGTTTTCTTAAAAGTGTATTCTGCATATTTATGTAATCTTTACTTTTTGAAGTTATTAATGAGAAATATCGATATGAGTGTCAAACAGTTTGGATCCTGATCAGGCGCTACATAGACTAGCTACTACTCTGATAAATAAGATATTATCTGTTATGTATTCTGTTTTCAATATGTGCCACTGTTGCCTTATTCCTGCTACAGAGTCCGGCACAGATCTGAAATTGAAGATAGGAAAAGACAATTCTGTATGGGGAAAAAGGGGGAAATAATAATTTTAATTTCAGAGACTGAAGCCAGACTATGCGCTACTTTACGCGGATTTGATCTGAATACAAGCTGTTTGCAAAAAAGTCTTTAGTTGCCTACACGGTGAAAGCCTAAAAGGGTTAAATTTCGCAATTTCATATTGGGTTCCGATGTTGATTTGAGTCTCCTAGATTATTCGTGCAGATGTTTTATCATCACCCGCAGCGTAATTTGCTTACAGACAGGCCTCCGGAACTCTGCAAATAATCCAAGAAAACAAAAGGTTTATTTCCATGCTTAAGTGTTGTATACCGTCTGCTTCGACTTTGTTGTATGTTTTGTATACCCTGTTAAGCCTTATCATGATAAGCGCAACTTTGCTTACATTTGCAAACAGTTTGGATCCATACCAGACGCCGCATAACGCGGCGTCTGGTCTGGATCCGAACTGTTTGCCACTCATTTTTAACTTTTCGTCACTTTAAGAAACCTTAACACTAATTGTGATTTATTTTCGCAGACGATATATTTAAAGCAGACGACAATTCAGCATGATAAGGGTTAATGTAATGTGAAAACAGCAGTACATAAAATATTGTTACTTTGCTTTCAAACGAAATTTAACGCAAACGTTTTGCAATAGGATGGTGAATATCAAATTTCTTAAAGAGCGCTGACGGTTCATTTCATCACAGCTGAAATTTGGTTTAGGTCCCGATCAGACGCATGATACTCCTGAATGCAAGACAACAGTGACCGAATATATAGATAACTCGTTTGTACTTTTGCTACTATTGCTATCGCAAACATTTTTTGAGCTATATCAGACACAGGGTAATCCGGCGCCTGAATAGGTTCCAAACTATTTGCTATTCCGAATATTGTAATTGTTAAAACTTTCAAAAAGTAATCAATTTTAGAGTTCTATTGTACTGCTTTTGTGTTTCGTTTTGTTTGATAGGGAAAGAATAATTCCTTCTCCACTGTATGAAATGTATCTTAGTGTTTGTCATGCATTAGGATGTACATCTTCGAACATGTTTGTCAGTTGACAAATTCTGACTATGCATGTTATTCTGAGTGGCAAACAGTTTGGAGCCTGATCAGACGCCGGGTTACCCGGCGTCTGATCTGGCTCCAAACTGTTTGAAATGGAAATAATAGTTTTAGCGTAAACGCGTTTATAGGGAAAGAATAATACCAGATTCTCCACTGTATGAAATGTCTCTTAGTGTTTGTCATGCATTAGGATGTACATCTTCGAACATGTTTGTCAGTTGACAAATTCTGACTATGCATGTTATTCTGAGTGGCAAACAGTTTGGAGCCTGATCAGACGCCGGGTTACCCGGCGTCTGATCTGGCTCCAAACTGTTTGCAATGGAAATAATAGTTTTAGCGTTAACCATTTCAACCCTAAATATCTCTTTTAGGTATATATTATCCTTTTGGACTCTTCTAGTACAGACATTTTGAACCAGTCTACTGTTGCATTGTTGATATGACAACAAACATAAATGAAAATATTAAACGGTGCAGATCCTGACCAGAGGGCTTCTATAGGAGCTCTCCTATCAGGATCTTCACTGTTTTCATATGTAATCAGTAATCTATACAGAGGGCTGTAGGGTTAAAAGGGTTAACGCGTTTATTGGGAAAGCAGAAAGCCTCCCCCACTGTATGGATCGTCTCTTAGTGTTTGGCATGCATTAGGATGTATGTCTTCACACACGCGTTTGTCAGTTGACACGTGTTCTACCATATCTAGAAGAAAAAGAGACACTTTAAGACATGTGTCATATTATTCCATTATCCCGTTGTGAAATATCTACAGTGAAGAAGACGTTATTCTTTGCCGTTTCAATGAAGACTTGGCGCAAAACGCAATGTAATAGATGTAGAAAATAACATGTTTTTGGCGATTATTTTTTAGAAATAAGCTGGCACTAGCCGGTTTCTTATATGATTTCACACTGTTTGCATTGGAAATAGCTACTATTTTACATGCAACATGAATAAACATACTTAATGGGAGAGAATAGCGTCTTCTTCATTGTACGCGTCATTTACACACAGTGTGCAAGTAAAGTTTGCACTTATCTTATGCAAACATTATTAAACAATAGAAGCTTTCTAATCAGTTTCTGTCCTAGTTGTCATTTTGCAGTATTGCAATTTATTGTAAGAAATAACACGAAATAATCAAAAATGGATATAACTTAACTTGAAACTGGAATATTTCATTTGAGGTTTCTAGGGTTGAAGAGTTGAAGTAATGCAATTATCTCCATAAATGTGTATTGTTTTCTGATACTAGAAATACCTTTTGAAATGCCAAACTGTCTTCTGCTTCAAATTTGTCGATTGTTTGTCATTTCAAAATTAATATAGAAATATTCGCCTTTTGAATGAATATATATCGATACAAGTGACAAAATGTATCTTTCGGTTTGAATCTAGTTCATTTTCCAAACAACGAAACCATTGGAAGAGCAGAATCCAAACTGTTTGCCACTCATTTCAATATTTCTTAAGTCAAAATACCTAAATTTTAAATTTTAAATAAAACAACAGACGACAAATATTTAAATTGATGACGTTATGGCAGAGAATGGGATAAAAGTCTCTCGAATCCTGACTAGCTGTAAACTCAAACAATTAGTCATACCCAGTCTATCACTTTCAATGCACACTCCAAGATATGGAAATCTAAAGTTTTCTCACGACAGATGGATCTCAAGTTCTTCATAATCCTAGGCAAGCTGGGCAGGAATTTATGGGCAACTTTTATCGAGCGAATGTCTGTTTGATATCAGAATGAGGCACTTTCCATGTTCCTTCTTAAACCCATTCACCTCTTAAACATTTAATGGAAAATCCCTGTTTCCAAAAGAGTCTAATCAATATATGGCTATTTTGGGTAGTTTTTGCAGTATATTGAATAATGACACACAGTGTAGACCCTGCTCAGAGGACTCATTTAAGGAACCCTCTGATCAAGGTATTCAATGTTTGCATCAATTAAATGCAATATTTACTTAAAGTGACGTCTGATCATGATTTAAACTGTTTGACACTCTTATCAATATTTCCTAATGTAAAACGCTTCAAATTCAAAAAATGTTTAGATAAAAACAGACGGTTAATTTAAGCAGACAATATGTCAACGACTGTGTTATACGTGTACTTACGTCAGAATGGCAGCAACATGGTTAAATGGGTTAATAACCTTCGTACTTAAAACAGCTATCTTATGCAAACATTGTTTGAATGCCTTTCTAAGCAGGTGTACTCGAATCTGTCATTCGTTTCGAAATTTTACAGCTGAGAAGACATTGTTCTTTCCTGCTTGAATGAAACTAAATACAAACGCACGTCTATGACTTTGAGAAAATGACAAAGTTTTGAAAATGTTGAATGACTCATTGAAGTCTTAGTAGCAAACAGTTTGGAACCAATCTAGACGGCGTGGGTACACGACGTCAAGACTGGTTCTAAACTGTTTGCAATGGATCTAAGTGTAGAGCATAGACGAGTATAATGAAAAAGAACGATGTTTATTCCAGTTATTCGAATTGAAAATAGCATAGAATCAGATGGACCGTCGCTATAAAAAAAGCACTTAAATTGACTTAAACTATTAAGACATGATACCGTTTTAACAAAATGATGTCATCTACATTCAATTTTAGATGTATATTTACATTGTAGCACTTAACGCAAGACACAAAAGCTTTAAAACTGTCAATACTGGGTCCAAGGTTATAAAGCTTTTGAGTTGAGTCTGAAGTCGTTCTCAAGCATTTGGTTGGTCAGATTTGAGCTTAGGCATCTGGTCCCCCCCCCAAACTATTTGCAATGGAAATTAATGACAAAGCACAAACTCGTTTTGGAAAAGAATAATATCTTTTCCATTTTAGCAGACTACTGATATATGCAAAGTTAAATCAGAAAATTACCCCTACAATTAAAAAGAAAAAACAACAAAACAGAAAACAAAAATAAAACCAACAAAAACAAACCCCAGCAAAAACAGCTCGTATATCAGCTTTCTGTTTTTTCTTATTTCACTCAGCGTATGATCTTATTCCAAACTGTTTACTTTAGAACTAAATACTTAAGCACAAGCGCGATTATTGAGAAAAAAATAACGTATTTCCCAACTGACAGACTATATAGGTCACACTTGCCTGTCGTTGCTGCCGTATTTTTTAATATCCATGGAAGTTTGATATATGTACTTAACTTTTCTGTAGCTGAAATATCGTCTACTTAAAGCTTATCTTCTGCGCATAGTCCTTAAACATGATAATGAAGGTATTCTAACATTACAAAGCACCGGCATGGATGACAAACAGTTTGAATCCTAATCAGACGCCGCGTTACGCGGCGTCTGATCTGGATGCAAACTGTTTACACATGTTATAAAGTCACGTTCAGCACTTAAATGGTAAGCACTCTTTGACGTGAGTTCTTGTTTGTGCGCTCCTTATTCATATTTGTCTGCCAATAACATCCCGTATTTACTCATTAATTCAAGCATTTGTCGATTTCTGAATTTCTAAGACTCTGATTATACTGCGTCTAGAGCGTCTGTCGATGTAGATCACTTTAATGACAACCGCGTCAACGGGGCGTTTTATTATATACTCACATTTTAGCACGTGAGGCAAGTGCTCGTCTACAAATTTTGTCGTCTGCAGTAATTATTGTAATTGGTGTATCTATCATTGTTTTAAAGATATACTACATGCATAAATGTGCCAAAACAGTTTGTTCCCAGATGAAACGACGAGTAATTCGGCATCTCATCTGCTTCCAAACACTTTGCAAAATATACCACTAATTCGACTAGGTTTTTCCTTTAAATGTACATTTTTAACAGATTTTTTATCCTAGACGAATATATACGTGTATATAAGCGTTTGACATACATTTACAAATGCTATTTTATGCCAATTTGGTTGCAAGTCTCTTTAAAGGATGAAATCGTAAAAGAAATATACTAACCTTCACCGTACTAAACCATTCTCTGCTTCAAATTTGTCGTTTGCAGAAGTATATGCAATTATTTTTCATTTTTTATGTAAAGAAACAATACCTAATGAACATATAGCATTAAATATGGGTGCTGATCAGACGCGGAGATACTTAACATTTGGTCTCGATCTGGACTATTTATAACAACATTGGCGTCACTTTCGCACTAAGCAATATCAGGGTTTAGGAAGCAAGTGTTATGATTAATATACATTATCTTGTCTCCACTCTAAAACATACTACTGTCGGCATATATACTATAAGACATATATCTTTTTCCAATACAGTTAAGCTTAATTGTAACGAAATTGGACATACATGTACATGCGACATATTGAATAATACAATACCCCTCCCCCAAAAAAACCCCCCAAAAAACCCCAACACTTTATTCACCATCTCTAATTACTGTATAGTAAAATGTTTCTGATATGAGGAAATTTAGATATAACGTAAGAAATCCGATGATCCCGGGAGTTCGTTATACGTGAGCTTTACTGAAAACGCTTTTGCGCTAAAATATGATGAATATTTCCATTGCAAACAGTTTTGAGCCAGATCAGACGCCGGATAAACCGGCATCTGATCAGACTCCAAACTATTTGCATCTCACATTAAAATAATGCATCAATATTTTTAAGAAACTATCAGTATTTACATGTACATTGTATTGTATTGTGCTGGCGTGTGGAAGTATAACGTTTCCTCTATTGTACTATATGTACTGTCATATAACATGGACGCTCTTTGCAGACTAGTTTTTTTTCTGTCTTAATATTCTAAATGTTGGATTCAAACATGTACGTTTGTTTGTACAAATAATTGTATAATGTATGAATTTGGTAAAACCATAAACAGGTCATCGATAAAATGTCAAAGCATCGTTCGGTTCGGATCACCAGAATGTTACTTTTATCAGATATACCGGTATACAGTACGTGTATACAGTGTTTGTCGCAACGTCTTTTTGATTCCTTGGAATTAGATTCTATTACTGTGTACAAGAGCTCTTATCTTAACTTTCCTGCAAGACAAGCCCCTGTGGTGACACGTGTTACTGATGACCATTTACCAATCTGTCATTTAAATGGGGGTGTCGTAGGATTTCCTTAGCGGCTCGTTTAACGTATACAGGACATCGGCGACATTCTAGTACTACTGGTTTTATTATCCTTAACTTCCAAAATACCTTTAATGAAAAGGAACTGCTAGTGTATTTAGTTCAAAAACCGCTCGGTAACACATACATGTGTACTAAATGAAATGGAACTATTTTTGTATTTAAATCTTAAAATGTCGAATCAGACATTTAATGGCATAATGGTTAACGCTTTCACTGCCAAGGGCGCAAAAAGGTGACCTTTGCAAACAGTTTGGATCCTGATCAGACGCCGCGCAACGCGGCGTCTGCTCATGATCCAAACTGTTTGACACTCATATCAATATATTTAAAGTCATACTCGTTCTACATTGATTCTGACTTTGAAACGATCTTGCAAACAACACTATTGAAGCAGACGACAATGAAACGGTAAAATTCTCACGATTAATTTGGCAGCGAAGAGTTAGTGCGCCAATGATTAGCACCGCCTCCCTTTAACTTCAACCAACATATTTATAAAAAAAAATGAAACAGTTTTGGTCATAGTTCTAGAAGTTAATCCTGTTTAATCTAGTTATGTTGCTTTGATCTTAGATTTGAAATCGCATCTACAGTATTCGTTAGTGTTGTTGTGGGAAAAGTATTGCACTACAATATCTGTACTGCATTGCTACTCAATCAAGTTCGCATTTATGGTGAAACATTAAGTAATAGTTAAAGAAAAATGAAAGTAAAAGACAAAAGCTTTTATCAGGGCTTTCTACTTTTAATATTGCTTTAAGCACCTTATTTTCTTAAACAGTGTGAAATATTAATATTAAGTATCTAGACTTACATATAAAACCACAATCTTTCTTAAACATTTACCTGCGTAAATACCAAAAACGATTCCGGCCTTCAACCAACTACCTGGATAAAAACACACTAAAACAACATCTCTTTAGACTGACCGTAATTTCAGCTATTGGTGGTTTCTTATTTCTTGGAATCAGAAGCCATTATTAGTACGAGGGTTCTTACCCTAAGACAAGCCCCTGTGGAGACACGTGCTATTGACGACTAGTTACCAATCTGTCATTCAAATGGGGTGTTGTAGGATTTCCTTAGCGGCTCGTTAACACGGCTGGTGTGATATAACACGTCTCCGGGGTAACGGCGACATTCTAGCATCATTGGCTTTATTGGCCCTAACTTCCAAAATCACACGGAAACACACACCTTTAATGAAATGGAACTGTTACGGTATATAGTTCAGAAATTGCACGAAAAAACATCTGTAAACATGTCGAACCTTTGGCAAGAAGACAAATTTTCAGATTTGATAGTGTTTAACCTGTTATTTGTTATACATGTACCATCGCATTCTCCCTCTAAAGTGATATAAACCAAGTTGACACGTGATACAGTGGAGAATACATTATTTTTCCTGTTTAACCCAATCCTCCCTGAAACTTCAAATGAAAAACTCCTGCTTCCAATTTAGTTTAATCTTTAAACTATATTGGGTTGTTTAATCACTGTTTGTACAGGACAAGTATACTCTTCACATGTACACCTTTTGAAAAGGACGCGTACCCGTGTGACAATGGTTCAAAGGGTATTTTTATATTGAATGTCCTATCAGCAAATAGTGTAGACTCTGATCAGATGCCGCAGAATGCGGCGTCTGATCAGAGTCTACACTATTTACCTATGTTCATAGTTATATGGGATCGTGGGCACCAATGGGTTAACTAACATACTCAAACCAAGCATTGTTTGCGTTGTTTTCAACTCTTCACTTCTAAATACAATCTATTTTTTCTTCAAACTATGTAGTTGGTAAGGTAGCCTGGATACGTTTAATATTCATCTTTGCCGCAAGATCAGTGACGATTGTTATGTCTTTGTTTTGTAACCCCGGAATTACCATGGTGACGAACTTCAATTATTGCTAACGACATTGTCGACCGCTACAAAATTATACAGTTAACATCTGCAATAACGACTTCTAACCCAGGATACTAAATTGCACTAAATACCATATCAGCTTAAAACAGTATGAAAATAAAACAGAAAGCTCCTACAGAAGCTTTCTGTTTATTTCCATACTGCTTTACGCAGTCATATGCGTTTTAACAACAAAAACAAGCCTTATTTATGAGATGTTGTATTATATAATGTTTTCTGTAGTCGGCATATTGGTACTTCCACTGAAATATTAATGTAATAACCAGACACTTCTTCCATGAGACAGAGAGGCTATTAGGACGACCACGGTGGTCTGTGAATTTGATACACAGGGCAAACGTTTATTGACCCTTTCTCTCATTGCTAACAGTACAAAAACCATAGGACAATATCTACTAGATAAATACGTGCATAAACCATGGACAAATAACTACTTAATAACTACAGAACAATCCCTCTAAGTGCGTGCACTGTTTGCTACTCTATACGATTTGACCTGCTGTATGGACAAACCCTAAGTGACTTTCGACCAACTTTGTATTATTATTTATAATGAATTCTTCTATCAATCATATGAGGAGTGTATATTGCAAAATCCAGGTACAAATTTGTTAATTCCGCAAGATACATCTATTTTTATTTTCATCAAGAGTTAATTTTTTACGTATTTGTATATGCTTTACACCATCAATTATTAATGGTGCTATGTTTAGTGGTAGTCATACGGGTATTTTATAATAAAAGTATGTATCTTATCATATATGTATGAGATACGTATTTAAAGACACTAAAACTCAGATTTCGTTTTAAACAGTTGTTTTTGAAACTGTGCTAGACGCCTGAACAAATATGGTAATACTAGTTTAGGCAAAGGATTTATGGCAAAAATAGTTTAAAGAAAACATAATGATTCGGTTGGAATTTGAACCCGCGCAAAGAATGCAAAATAAGTAGTGTCATACATGTAAATTGCATCTCCTACGAACACTGGACGATTCGTATATGATGGTCTACTTTATCCTATTTGTATTGGATACGAAATTATACCGATCATACATTTAATGCCATATGTAAGATAAAGCCATATTTGCTGTTATTTCAGTTTTTTTAATGATTTCTTTTTGCAAATACACCATCCAGTTTCCAGTCTCTACGTTTCATGTGTACTTACATGTAACACCATCAATAGTGCTAAGTTTTATACAACTCAGTCTACTTATAACGATATCGGATATAAGGAAGTATTGGATATAACAAACAGAATTTATTAACATAATTATAATAACATGTTCCTGATCTAGTGGAGAAAACGTTATTCTTTACCGTTTAAACGCTAACGAAACGCTAATGCATCGCGGTAAAATGAAAAAATGACAATATTTTCGACAATTCTGTCAATTTATTTTAATCTGGATGGCAAACAGTTTGGAGCCTGATCAGACGCCGGGTAACCCGGCGTCTGATCAGGCTCCAAACTGTTTGAAATCAATATATAAAAGTTTTAACGTAAACGCGTTTATTGGGAAAGAATAACGTTTTATCCACTGTATAATAAATTTTGGATATAAAGAAAGAAATCCGATGGTCCTAAGGACTTAAGTGAGCTTCATTGTACTGTAGATATGTATTTAAGTGGTAAACCAATACTCGCAGCATGACAGGTTCACACACATACGAACCATTTCTCTCTGAAACAATGTAAGCTTAGAACCTATTGAAACAAGTGCCCTACCTTGTTCCGTCGTGTAGACACTATAGTGCCTAACCCAATAATAAAATATTTATTTACAGTCAATCCTTATTTCAAGCTAAAGTAGAGAAAACGTCAGTATATATTTCCTGTTTAACCTATTACAGTGAAGAAAACGTTATTCTTTCCCGTTTAAACGTAAACGAAACGCAATCGCATTGTAATAAAACGTACAAAATAACAACATTTTGACAGCTCTGACTATTTGTTTTTATACGAGTGGCCAACAGTTTGGCGCCTGATCAGACGCCGGGTTACCCGGGGTCTGATCTGGCTTCAAACAGTTTGCAATGGAAATAACAGTTTTAGCGAAACGCGTTTATTGGGAAAGAATGTTTTCTCCAATGTACCCCATAAATATGCCTAGAACGCTTTTTCATATATTCCTCAACTGAAGAGCATAGTTCTACTTGAAACGGACATGAATATTTACCATAAACAATTATTTTCTATATCCTGGTAAAAATAGCTTAAAGCAGGCGAAAGTGAAGCAGAATGCGCTTTATTTTGTCCTGCATTAAGCTACAACAGTCTATAAAATTTCTATATACATGTATCTTCATTAAGAGGCACATAGCCAGTTTCTAGTTTTGAAAAAAAGGTGACTACTTAAAGTAGGCGCATTCTGCTTTACTACATGTATCAGCCTGTTTTAAGTATATAATCTGCTAGAATATAGAAAATACTTCTTATGATACATATTCTTGACGATATGAAGTGGAACTACTTTTCACAGTGAAAGAATATTTATGGGGTAATGGGTTAACTTTATTGGTATACAGTTGAGAAGACGTTATCATTTCCCGTTTAAACGAAACTAAACGTAGTGTAATAAAATGGCGAAAACATTAAGTTTTTTTACCCGGCGTTTGTTCTGGCCAAAATTCGTTTGCAATAGAAAGCATTTTTTTTTATCAAAAGCGCGTTTATTGGAAAAGAAAAGCTTCCCCTCTCCACTGTATACGAAACAGGAAATGAAAATCATTTGATAAAGAAGCACATCAATAGGCAGTGTAGAAAGCGCGTACTAAGATCTAATATTTCCCTCCGCCAAATGCGTTTGTGATTGTGAAGGATCGCTTATTGTTCAATATGTTGACATATTTCCCGATTTAAGTACGCCGTACTTCCAACAAACAGCTTCCACTACAACAATTGTTTAACCCCCTTTCTGTTTCATCCCGAGTATAATGATTATGTACAAACAGTTTTGATCCTGATCTGACGCCGCGTAACGCGGCGTCTGATCAGGATCCAAACTGTTTGACAATTATTTAAATTTTTGTTTGAGTCAAAATGGCTAAGATTTAAATTTGAGAAATAAAAGCAGACGATAATTGTTTGAACCATATGACGTCATGGCAGTGACGGGGTTAACAAAGCAATATAAGAGCTGTAGATGGTATCCCAAGCCGACACCGTGGCAGCAGGGTATTTGATATGAAAACATACATTTCTATTCAATCGCTGTTCGAATTTCACCCTTCGTCTGCTAGTCACGACCTTACAATAATTAGCAAACAGTCTGGACCCAGAAACGCGACGTCCGATCTACAGGTTCCAAACTGTTTGATCATCGCGTTAATGTTTCATTAGCTATTATGAGTTTTAAATATAATTTTAAAAACGCTTGCAGACTTCAAAATTAAATCACACGCCATCGTAGCAGACGAAGTATTAACATATTGAACCCTAGCGACGAGAGTACTCGTTCTTTACTTAATGTGTACATATGAAAAGTACCCTGGTTATATGCAAACAGTGTAGACCAAGATCAGAGTCCTCCGATCAAGGTATACACTATTTGTCATTTTGCGATTTATCGCCAAAAACAACCCCACTCCTAAATCGCCAAAAAGGACTAGATTTAATTGGAAATTGGTATTATCCATTAAAACTTTCAGGGATGAATGAATAAAAGCAGTGGTTGTTATGGAATATGGCGCTATAGACGTTTCCGTTATGGCACAGGCTTTGTACAATACGGTTTTGCCTGGCTTGGTCCAGAAAGGCAGTGAAATGGAAATAACTCGCCTTTTATTACAGTAAATGAATATCTGAACGATTCATCTTAACTGACTAAATGCCTCTCAGCGACTTAGTCTGAGAATGAGAACAATCGAGTACAGTTCGCATCAAAAATTGACGAAAGTTTTCACTTGAATTAAAGCCGTATCGTGAGAGAGAGAGAAAAAAACCGGATTTTATATACGGTTAAGACCCAACTCAGCATACGACTCCTGCTCTGACTGTTGCTACTACTACTATTACTACTACTTCTACTTCTACTACTAATACCGCTACTTCTTTATTGCTATCTCTGTTTGCGTTTTCCTGCTTATCTCTGTCTCTATCTATCACTCTCTCTCTCTCAATTTCTCCTTCATTTATTCTGTCATATTTTCTTTATGTCACTCTCTTCTCTTTGTCACTACGCAACCGGCGGATATGCGGCATACAGATGGGGTATGAAATGCGCTGCTGTATTATGAATATTTGTTTGCTCTTTCTGCGTTTCTCTGCGTTTCTCTCTCTCTCTTTTTCTCTCTCTCTACCTGTCTCTTTCTCTTTCTCTGCATTTTTAGCTCACCTGGTGAGCTTTTAGGATCGCTGGATGTCCGTCGTCCGTCGTCTGTCTGTCTGTCTCTCCGTCCGTTCACAATTGGTTGTGAACACTCTAGCGGCTACAATTTCATTCGATATTCATGAAACTTGATGACAATGTTTGTCTTGATGAAATCTAGGTCAAGTTTGAATGTGGGTCATGTTCGGTCAAAAACTAGGTCACTAGGTCAAATTATAGAAAAACCTTGTGAACACTCTAGAGTCTACAAATTGCATCCGATCTTCATGAAACTTGATGACAATGTTTGTCTTGATAATATCTAGGTCAAGTTTGAATGTGGGTTATGTCCGATCAAAACCTAGGTCACTAGGTCAAATTATAGAAAAACCTTGTGAACACTCTAGGGTCTACAAATTTCATCCGATCTTCATTAAACGTTATGACAATGTTTGTCTTGATAAAATCTAGGTCAAGTTTGAATGTGGGTCATGTCCGATCAAAAATTGGTCACTAGGTCAAATTATAGAAGAACCTTGTGAACACTCTAGAATCTACAAATCTCATTGGATCTTAATGAAACTTGGTCAGAATGTTTGCCTTATTGATATCTAGGTCAGTTTCGAATATGAGTTATGTCGGGTCAAAAACTAGGTCACTAGGTCAAATCATAGGAAAACCTTGTTAACACTCTAGAGGCTTCAAATCTCACCCTATCTTCATGACACTTGGTCAAAATGTTGGCCTCATTGATATTTAGGTCAAGTGTGAATGTGGGTTATGTTTGGTCAAAAACTAGGTCACTAGGTCAAATTATAGAAAAACCTTGCGAATACTCTAAATGCTACAAATTCCATTGAATTTTAATGCAACTTTGTCAGAATGTTTGCCTAATTGATATCTAGGTCAAGTTAAAATATGGCTCATGTTTGGTAAAAAACTGGGTCACTACGTCAAGTCAAAGAAAAACAGTGTTAACCCTCTAGAGGCGACACATCTCATTAGATCCAATGAAATATTGTCAGAATGTTTGCCTACATCAAATCAAGGTCAAAATCAAAATTGTGTCTGGTCAAAAACATGTTCAGTCGTAATCTAGGTCACTATAGGTCAAGTTTTACATGGTGTACCGGATGAGCGATTTAGGGTCATGGTGGCCCTTGTTTTCGCTCTCTATTGCTCTGTTTGTCATTTTGTATGCATGCCTCTCCTCTATGAATGCCTGTCTGTCTCACTCTCACACATTCACTGCTTTTGTCCATTATCTCTTTGTTTCTGTCTGTCTGTTGTCTAGTTTTCATTTTCTCCGTTCTGTCTATTTTTGTGTAAACATCTGCTTCTGTGTGTTTCTCTCTCTGTTTCCCTCCCTCCCCCCCTCTCTCTCTCTCTCTCTCTCTCTCTCTCTCTCTCTTTTCCCCCATCCCTCCTCCCACACTTCATTTAACATACCAGTAATATTCCTCCCAACTGGTGACTTTATTTTCCAAAGATCTACACCGGTTTCCGACGTTTTCCACAGTATATACTAATTAATTCAACCATCACCTAGCTGCCGATTACTTAAGTCTCTGACTTTGATATGTCGGCAAGATCTGTCGATGTAAATCCTAGCAATGGCTATAAAATCAACTAGGCGTTTATTACAGACACGAAATCGTAAAGAACGTAGGATAAGAAGCTTGTGTCATGATAAAACCATCTGGACCATCCACGAAAACTAATTACTGTCAAAATAAATCTGCGTCATGTATATGCATTGAGTAGCCATCTTGACTTTGATAAGCAGTGATATAGTATGAAAATGAAAATCTGACTTAATATTTTCCCCTCATAGAAGCGTCTTTTAGCGCATGTAATATATTCCGCCGCTAAAGAAAACAATTCTAATTCATACAGTCATGAACAATAAACATTTGGCTTACATTTGCAACAGTTTGAAACCAATGTAACGCGGCGTCTGATCTTGGTTCAATCTGTTTATCATTCGTTTTATGTTTCTTCTGTCAAATTGTCAAATACATGTACGTAACTTTTAAAAAACGACCATTTTAACCCTTTACCTGATAGCCTATTTCTATTATTGAATATAAGTGACTACTTAAAACAGGTTGAAAGTAAAGCAGAATGCGCCATATGGCGCATTCTGCTTTACTTTCAGCCTGATTTAAGCTATTACCTTCTAGAATAAGGAAAGTATTAAATATGACACATATTCATTACAGTATATCTTGGAACTATTTTCTTCAGCGGATGAATAAAAAGCATGTGGTAAAAGGCGCTTCTATAAGGGAAAGGGTTAAGCAGACAATATTGCAGCAGTGAACGCGTTAGTTATAAATGTAGCGTTTGGGGAACATCAGCAAATATTGTTGTAAGGAGGGAATCGTTGTTCGGAGGGCCGTTATAGGGAGGGAGCACTGTGATAGTTTTCTTTGCAGTGTGAGTGTGTCGGATCCTGAATATTCCGTAATATCAAATGTCGTTATAAAGCGGGTTACCTATAGCATAGTTATTTCTGAATCTTATATTATAGGTTGCTTAATTTACAATACATGTAGTTTGTGAGTGTCAAACAGTTTGGATCCTGATCAGACGCCGAGTTACTCGGCGTCTGATCAGGATCCAAACTATTTGCATATTACTATTATACTCTAGGAATGGCAGCGAAAGGGCTACATGTACATGCGAACATCTTTTAGCAGTTTCAAACAGTACAAACTACACCATATCATACATGCTATAGAAATACAGTGTTCCTCTCTACAACGACACCCAACGGGAGACACAAATTGTGTTCGTTGTTCGGAGGGAGTCGATATAGGGAGGGAAATTTGCAAAACAGCTTAAATTCAGATAAGACGCCGCGTAACGCGGCGTCTGATCTGGATTCAAGCTGTTTGTCACTCTTCATTGAGTTTTTTTCTGTCAAAATGTCAATTATGTCACTTTGAGAAAAACAGCAGACGACTATTTTAAGCAGACGACATTGCAGCCGTGAAAAGGTTGGCCATAATTGTCATCTTTAGGGAACTGCGGCAAGGGTCGTTGTAAGGAGGGAGTCGTTGTTGGGAGGGCCGTTGTAGAGAGGGAGCACTGTATGTGTAAAAAGGCAATGATTATGATATTGAAATATCCAGACCCATTTTCTCTACTGTGCATTATATAAGATAACACAGCACAGTCGAATTTCAATAAATCGAAATCGCTTAAGTCGAGCTTACCCGCATTTCAAAGTTTAACTGTAACTTTGCCACGTTCTTCTAACTTTGAAATGCAGGGTATGTTCCACAGGTACTTGACATATTAAAAAATGTTGGTTTTTTTAATTTACTGTCCTAAAACAAGAATAAAATATGTCAAGACATTTTAGTACCTGTTTTTATAATTTGTACACATGAGTCAAATCAATTGTAGAAAAACGGAAAGATTCGACTTATGGGAGTTTGAGTATCATGGTATTAACAGTATTTTGTTTTCCTGTGAATCGGAGATCTATAAGTCCGAGAAAAAATGGCTCAAAAGTCGTGCACTTGCATTTGTATCGTATTCAGGTATTTGTTTTATATAGCAAACTTGTAGTGCAATACATTGAGAAGAAACAACGACCCTAAATTGCCAAAATTGGACTAAGCTAAAATAGAAACTGGAATTTTCAATTTAAAGTTTTAGGGAGTAAAGGTTTAAAGGAGCTATTTGCGTTATTTTTGTCCTGCATATAGTTGTCATTGCTCTTAAAGATTATAATGGGGCATAAACTTGGTTTTATTATACCAACTATTTCGTTTGATCTAATGTTGCTATAAGTGTATAATGTTTCTTTATCACAATGTTGCAATTTAGTGTAGTGACGAAGAGAAAAAACGAGCCATGACAACTTTACTTTTCTCCAACCGAAAACTATCTTCTGCTTTGAAATTGTCGTCTGCAAATTAGGTAAAAAACAGAATTATAGATTTAAAAATTGAAGAAACCTAAAAACGAACGATTGTCAAACAGTTTTAATCCAGATCAGACGCCGCGTCACGCGGCGTCTGATCTGGATCAAAACTGTTTGCAAATATACGTCAAATTGCGATTGGCAAGCGAAGTGTTAACGAGGAACAATTTTTTGTGCTTAAACAGGCATAATCGGAATATCTCGGCCGATGATTAAGATTTAATTCACCATGAATATTAAAACTCGAACAGTAAATTTTATAAATGTTTCCTGTTGGAACTTCTTTTTCTTGATTTTAAATTGTGCAAGAATGCGTTAGCTTATAATTTATTAGCCACATTCGATGTTTGATCTAGGTCATTGCTGTTATCTAGAGGATAATGTTGTAGGTTTTTTTTTTAAAAATAAATTTAGATATAGGGATATTGTATTTTTCACTCAATTAACAGCCCATTAATGCTCAGAACATTTTTTAATTATGATATAATAAACAACGCAAATCGTGATCAGACGCATTATCAGGGTATACAATGTAGATGTATATTTTAGTAGGTTTTAGGCCATTTCCTCATAGCCTGCTGATAGTTTTGACGAAAGTTGACCACGTTAAGCAGGTTGAAAGTAAAGTAGCATTCTGCTTTACTTGCAGCCCGCTTTAAGCAACAAAGTGCTAGGATATAGCATATTCATGACTGTATAATTTGGGAGTTATTTTCTTCAGTGGAAGAATAAATTACATTTGTAAAATGCATGGTTATGGGGGGAAATGGGTTAAACTGGTTAATATACGTATAGGGTTTAATAGCTCGTTTCGTATTTCTTCCAAAATATATTGCATCAAGGTTAGGAAGTGATACAGCGGAGACACATTTATTAATCCCGTTGAAACTAAACTAAACGAAAACATAACATAATGAAATTTAATAAATGACCTCTTTGTTTTAACCCTTACCCCCATAGAAGCGCCTTTTAGCACATTTAATTTATTCCTTCACTGAAGAAAATAGTTCGTATTTAATCAGTCATAAATATGTTTTATAATAAATGTTTTCCATATTCTAGCAGATTGAAGCTTAAAGCAGGCTGAAAGTAAAGCAGAATGTGCGTTAAGGCACATTCTGCTTTACTTTCAACCTGCTTTACGTGGTCACCTAACTTCAAAACTAGAAACGGGCTATGGAGTAAAGGGTTAAATGAGCACTTATTTGTGGAAAATGTTTGGAACTGATCCACTGTATACAATTTCATGTCTTTCATGTATTTTAGAATACGTTCGGACAGATGTGAATACATTATCTGTCCCATTTGAATGGAATGAAATACAAACGCAGATCAATAAAATGCAGAAAATTACATTTATTTTGGCAAATGTAGATGTCTAACATGTAATCCGGATAGCAAACATTTTTGAGCCATTCAGGCTCAAAACTTTTTTCTTATGGAGGTAAGCTATGTCATAATAGCATTTATTGAGAAATAGTTATGTCTTCCTCACTGTGTAATGGAAAAGTGTTTATCTGTCGGTTTAATAAGCTTCATTGGAACTCTTGTTGTTGTTTCTAAATGAACTGGAACTAACTGGCATCCCACGTCAAATACTTCATCCCCATACTGGTACAGTGGAGAAGACGTTATTCCTTTCCAATCGACGCTTTTATGCTAAAACAAGTATTTCGATTGCAAATAGATTGGAGTCATGTCAGATGCCGGTAACCCGGCATCTGTTTAGGCTTCAAACTCGATTCAAATTCAAATGAGTTGTCAACATTTTCAAAAAGTTGGAATACCGGTATTCTCCATTTGATTGTATCGTGTTCGTATTTGGCTTAGTCAAAACTGGAAGACTTACCTCTTTCCACAACTGTATAGTATCGTCTCCTTCACTACTGTCTTCTGCGTTTGATTTCAATTTTCAAATTCAAACATTTAAAGCAAAAAAACTTAAAACAATTTTCAAACAGTTTGGATTCTGATCAAACGCGATGGTACTCGATGTCTGAATTGGATCAAAACAATTTGTAAATGCCAATCGGGTTACGCTTAAATACGAAAGAAGACTCAAGCAGGAAACGCAACACAAACAATACACCCATCTCTAAAGCAGAACACACACACAGCCATACCATAACAAACAAACACACACACACACACACACACACACACACACACACATACACACACACATACATACACACACACGCAATCCCACACACCAAACAGAAAACAATACGCATGACAAACATAAAGCAAAGTGAATATAGGAGCCCGCCTTGGTACGGTCAGCAGCAATCAATAATTAATTATAAATTAACCATTAACAACCACTGGGGGGTTAAACCTGGGTTTAGGGGCGCCCAACCTCACACTTATCTCCTATATTCACCTATAAAGACGAACAGTGTACATAAAATATAAACCCTGTTCCACAACCTTACAATCAAAAAGACCGCCAGCACACCCTGTCCTGCAAGTGATATTGAGGTTGGTATTTGCAAATATTTTGGATGAAGACCAGGCGCAAAGTTACCGATGTCTCTGATCAGTTTCAAAACTGTTTTAAACACGTGTTTTAGACATCTTCCGCCAAATTGCATTAACTCATTTTTAAAAAACAACATTGCAGACGACGTTTTTCTAAAGCAGACGATATTATAAATATAGCAGACGAGAGGTTAACGGGATAATGCAGCAAACGAAATGTCAAATATATAATGTGATGATGAAACTCACAAGAGACTCTGGCTATTATCCCATGATTCTAATTGCTAGGAAGGTTAACTCCTTCACTTCCGTTTTCCGGGTCTTCAAGCATTTGCAAACAGTTTGGATCTAGATCAGACGCCGCGTAACGCGGCGTCTGATCTTGATCCAAACTTTTTGACACTCATATAGAAGCTTTTTGCAGTCAAAAATGCTTAAATATTAATTTTGATATATGAAAGCAGACGATAACATTTTGGCAGACGAAATAACGGGACTTTAAGTGGTTAAATGGTCCATGTATGTATCGATCTGGTTTAGACATTAGTCATGTTTTAGACAATTATCATGCCATCACTAGTTCATTATATAGGCTGTGGAAATATAAATAAACGGAATTCATGAACCGCAAATAGTGTAGATACACGGGAAAGAAGACGATATTCTATCCCGTTTAAGCGAAATTAACGGAAACGTGAGGCAATGAAATGTAGCAAATGAAAACTGTTTTTAAAACTTTTGTTGATACAGTTTTATTTGAGCGTTTGTTCAAGCCCACGGCTGTCTGATACTTAGTTTATACATGTAATAAGTCGTCGTTTTAAACAATTGTGCCATTTTACGTATTATTTAAATGCATTTACTTTTCGTTCGTTCACCGCGTACGGTAAATGTGACGTCTTATGTATTCAAAAAATCAGAGAAACGTGTCCTATATTATTGTGTATAGCTAAGGAGAAATATATCTTTTGTATTGTTTTTATTTCATTATCTATTTATTTTTTTATTATTTGAGGAAGGGGTGTTGTATAAAAAGAGCTGATCTTCATTGCAAATAGTTTGAAGACAGATCGGACTCCGAGTTACGCAGTGGATGCGCAGGATCGAAACTAGTTGCAACAAATACAAATATATATCGTCATTTTTCAAAACCCTATAAATTTCTAAATCTAATTGCATTGGATTTTAGTTTTGTTTAACTTGAAACGATAACGTTTTGTCCTTACTAGATATGAAGTGTCAACTGTTCTGTGAGACACGTCTGATATTTCGATGTTTAGCTATACATGTAAGGACAAAATGTTCTATTTCTGTTCGCGGACTTAGTGGCTATTCTGCTATACCCCCATGTAGCCTCTCATTAATTTACCCCTCCCGCTGCTGAAATATCGTCTGCTTAAAAATTATCGTCTGCTCTAATTTCCCAAAATCTGATTTTATCCAGTTTGACTTGTGAAAACATCGTCACGAGTTTTCAAACAGTTTGGATCATGATCAGACGCCGCATTACGCGGCGTCTGATCTGGATCCAAACTGTTTGCAAAATATAAATCAAATCGCCCCCAGCACTTTAAGGAATAAGCTATTCTTGATGTCTGGGTTTCTTAAGTCTCTGCCTCTAATGCATCTATAAAAGTGGTGGAAGTAGATCGTATTATTGGCAATAAAATGAACTAGGCGTTTATTGCCGAACAGAGCTCGTAAAGCAGACGGATAAGAAGCTTGCGTCATGATAAAAACATCTGTATTCCGCGAAAACTAATTACAGTCAAAGAGTATCTATGTCTACGCCGACATCTGGAAATGACATTTTGACTTTTTATATTTAGTTCCTAAATAGAAGTATTTAAAATAAAACTTTAACGATTACTTTTCTTCTTCCCCCGCTAGAGGGGATGTTGGAGCATATATTGCATAACAAGATTCTAGGAATGTGTTGACCTTGGAATTAGAATCGAATGGTTTGAATTTTGTATATTTGATATACTTCGGTTACTTTTGATAGGCATAAGGGAATTACACCTGATAAAACATGATCTTTGATATCGTTCTATATCATGCTCTTTATCGTCTGCTTAAAAAAGTCATCTGCAAGAAAAATCAAGATCAGTTTTTTTCTGCCATTTCAAATGATGTATAAAATCAAATATCATGAATGAATGAATGAATGAAGACTTTATTTAAAGAGGGTAGCCCATTTAGTCTAATCATTAATGACTAATCCTCCATGAGGCCCTCCATTAAAGTATTACATACATAGATTTTCTATAGTTTTAACCCTTATCCTGCTATAATATCGACTCCTTTGAAATTGTCGTTTACTATGGATAATCATTTTGGACCTTGAACAAAGTCTGAATTTTATCACGTTTGTTTTGGATTTAAACCGTTAGAAATGTTAACCGCTTCCCACTTAACACGATAAGGGATTACCTTTCCTCATATATGTTTACATTTGCTTAAATATATGATCGCTTGTTATCTTTTTCAAAAAGTTAGTCTTTTTTAAATAAAACATCTAGACTTGAACATAAGAATATGGAACCTTATCAGATACCGAATAACTTAAAGTTTTTTATCTGAATCCAAACTAATGGCAAAGGTAGTCCCGTTAGCCAGTCAAAGAATAAATGATTATTACATTACCCCCTTCACTGCCCTGCCCAAAGTACAATAGTTACAGTGGAGAATCTGTTATTCTTTCCCAATAAACGCGTTTACGCTAAAACTATTATTTACAATGCAAACAGTTTGGAGCCAGATCAGACGCCGGGTAACCCGGCGTCTGATCAGGCTCCAAACTGTTTGCCACCAAGATAAACAAGAATTATCAGAATTGTCCAAAAGTTGTTCTTTTCTACGTTTTAGTGCTTTGCGTTTGCGTGCGTTTGCGTACGTTTGCGTTTAAACGGGAAAGAATAACAGATTCTCCACTGTATGTGTAAACGCGTTACGCGGCGTCTGATCAGGATCCAAACTGTTTGACACTCATTGCTATCTAACTTAATTCAATTTACCTAAATTTAATATGAGGAATAAACGCAGACGTCACTTGTTTAAAGCAGATGACGTCACGGCAGTGAACGGATTAAGCCTTGCTACTTTGTCCAACCAAAAGAAGGTTTGGGTATTTTGGTGTATTAGACAGGTGACTGATTAAAGCAGAATGGAAATAAAACAGATAACGCTTCACATATTTTACTGCTTTACGTCCATCCTGCTTTAAGCTACATCCTATCTTTAAATACTGGCCATCATTATAGTATTCTTTCTTTTCAGTAAGTTAGAGCGGTTCTTAACTGTAACTGACCCGTGACCTTCTAGTTGGTCTTGCCTAATTTATATTATCAAACACCCGTAACTTCGCTTCATACACGCCATGACTCTGGCGGGTGGGTGGACTCATTAATTGGAAACACAGCCATGAGTATAAAGTGTTAGATGATTTAGGGAAAGGTATTTTAGTATAGAGAGATTTGGCACTTTTGATCTTGAGTATGATTACATGTTAATACCGTTACCTTTGCTGGGCGAATTTGTTTACTAAATTCCTAGCCTGATTTATTGTGGATGTTTCATGACTTGAAGTAAACATGTGTTTATCTTTTTCATGTTGTACGCGCAATAAATGTTATAGGCAAGAAAATGGTATTTCTTTTCAATAGTGTGTAACGAAACACTTGTCGTAAACGGTGTAATATTTTAGTAAACGGTGTAATATTATTTAAAATTACGTTATCCTGAAAGTGTCTACGAATTGTCTAACCCGTTGTCTCATAGATTGTTTCAGGTTTTAAAGACACTTAGTCACTAAAAACAAGTTGATAGTAAAGCAGAATGCGCCTCACGGCACATTCTGCTTTACTGTCAACCTGCTTTAAACTACTGTCTGCTATGATATGGAATGTTTATCTTGCAGGGAGCATCCATGACTGTATACATTTGAACTATTTTCTTCAGTAGATGAATAAAGTAAAGGAGTAAAAACGTATTTATGTTGTATTTGGTTAAAGTGAGTGCCAAACAGTTTAGAGTTTGATCAAAGGAGACTTACTCGTCAGTTTAATATGGCTCCAACATGATTTCTTCAATACCAACTTGGTTTGTAAGTAATAATGTCGCCCTCTCTATATAAATGTAAGCATTAACATGTTGTTTATATGATATATTTAAATATTAGTTTTAACCCTTAACCTGATAGCCCATTTCTAGTATTGAAGATAGGTGACCACATAAAGCAGGCTGAAAGTAAAGCAGAATGCGCCTTAAGGCGCATTCTGCTTAACTTTCAGCCTGCTTTAAGCTATTATGTGCTAGAATATAGCAAGTATTCCCTATAATGTATATTCATGACTGATTAAATTGGAACTATTTTCTTCAGCGGAGGAATAAATCATATTCGCTAAAAGGCGCTTCTATGGGGGAAAGGGATAAATAAAGTTATTTTCGTTATACAGAATACTGACTATCTTGCAAAACAAATGAGTTAGAAACCAGACTTTTGGAATTTCGGTTTTTATAAAGGATTATCCTGGTTTCTCTATGGAAATATTTTTTTTTTTTAAAAAAAAACACCTTACCGCACCTTGGACCATATGTATAAGGGTTGAATACCTGATGTACAGTAGATCTAGCTTGAGTGGTCACTCAGTAATACAAATGTTTCTGTAGGTAGCTGTTTTAAGCAAACTTAAAGTAAGGCAGAAAGCTTATCTAGTATTGCTGTAATCTCACACAATCTTTAGCAATATCAACGAATCTTCGTTTAAATGGTATTAAAGCAGGGCGTCACTTGAGTTGCTATGGAAGCGGGATGATTCTTGAGTGGCTTTGTTAGCCGTGCAAGTAGTTATAAAATCGGAATTTGCCTTGAGTTTCTATAAAAGCAGGAATTACTGTACGGCGTCTATATCCCAGTCGTGGGACACATGTCATAGATGGTTTGCTGCCAATCAGTCATTTTAGCAGAATGTTGTGTAATTTGTCTTGCTTCTCACTATATTACGCTATTTGCTAGATATAGATATTTATGCTTCAGGCTATCGACAAATTTGATGTAGAGCTCTCTCCAAAAATTGCGCTATTTTAAAAGGCTTCCTTTTTCGAGTTTGAAAGGTCGTTGCTCTAAGTAAAATAAAAGTGAAGCAGAATGCCTCTTGTGGATATTGTGGATGGCTTTAAATATCGTTGTTTAAACTGCAACATTTCATTCATTCTGATCGAGCTTGCATGAGTTTAAGTATATAGGCTCAGTAATTGAAACGTTTTGATATCAAACAAACTTGTCAATACTAGTATAATTATCAAACCATGTTGTAAGAAGATGCACACACAATAACGCAAATAGTGTAGATCCTTATAAGACAATTATTTTTGCCCAATCTCATAAAGATCTGTTTCATTTGCTATTCGATATTAAATGATATGTTGTATGGACTAACAATACGACGTGTGTCTTTAGACCACCCCTTCTTATCTGTAATGAAATATTCTAGCAAGCCCATTGGGAGAGTTCATTGCAATATCCAGTTACAGTGTAGAAGTGGCATTATAATTTCCCAAGAAACACTGAAATATGCAAAACATCTATCCGTTGAAAACAGTTTGGAGCCCGGTGAAACGCCGGATAATCCGACTTCGTCTTAATAGGCTCAAACTGTTTGCCACTCAGATTAAAATTAGCCGTCAACATTTTCAAAACGTAACAATTTTCAAAATGTCATTTGAATTGCTTTGGCGTTTACGTATAAACGGGGAGAAATAACGTCTTTGCCATTGTGTAATCCTTTACTCAATATCCTTCTCCTTAATATTTAATTTTGAAGACATGCGATTACTTAATGCAGGTTGAAAGTAATGCAGAATGCGCCTCAAGGCGCATTCTGCTTTACTGTCAACATGATGTAAGCTACCGTCTGCTATAATATAGAAACACATTCTTACTATATATATTCATGCTGTAAAAGTTTGAACTATTTTCTTCGGTGGAGTAAAAGATTAAATGCGCTAAAATGCGTTTCTGTAGGGGAAAGGGATAAATGGGTAAATAACTGGGACACACAGCTTGCTGTCAATCGTCAACCGTCACGTCCAAAGCCTTTCATGTGATACTATCATCTTAGTCGGCATACTCTATGTTCGTGACATGTTCAAATTTCATTTTGGACGACTGTAACGTATTGATTAACAAAACCAATAACCATACCACCATTAAAATCAGGAGAATCATAAATATATATACTAGTGTAGTAAATATAAGGACACAGTGTCCACATACACGCAATGTAAAGCCAAACATGTATAACGACAGAGAAGACGTTATTATTTCCCCCTGAAACGCAAACGACATAAAAAAAGATGTTGAAAATATCAACTTGTTGACAAGTCTGACTGTTTATTTCTATCTGAGTGGCAAACAGTTTGGAACCTGATCAGACGCCGGGTTACCCGGCGTCTGACCTGGCTCCAAAATGTTTGCAATGATAATACAGCGCTCCCTCTCTACAACGGCATCCAATGGGAGACACAATTTGTGTGCGTTGTTCGGAGGGAGTCGTTATAGGGAGGGATATTGGTTTACATTTGCAAACAGCTTGAATCCAATCTGTTTGTCACTCGTCATTAAGTCATTAAGAGAATCATAAATATATGTACTAGTGTTGTAAATATATAGGCACAGTGTCCACATACACGCGATCTACAGGCGAACATATGCTAACATATTGAACCTAATCGATTAGTACGTAAACCTGTCCTTTACAAAATGACCATCTGTAAGAAGTGCACTTTCCTTATGCAAACAGTGTATATTAATCTTTCTGTTTTAATGTCACCTTGCTTTAAGCAGTCACCTGTCGTGAAAACTTAATAATTAAAACAATTTAATGGTCGTTATAGAGAGGTTTTACCGTACTTCAAAGATAAAATGTGGCTAAGCCACGTTTTATCTTTGGGTATAGGTATGTTTAACTTGAGAGAGGTCGAGTAATTGAGTTTGCCATGAAAATAGAGGAAACTCACTGACTAAATATTTTTACATTAAGCAAGTTCTATTTGCATTGATGGTAAACATTTGTTTTGTTGTTTGATTCTCTGACGATCTACAAAGTTCGAAAGCTTAGCAATAAAATGTGGAAAACGGCAGTTTTTAGAAATGTCTATCATTTTAATTTGAGCGGCAAAACATATTGAGCCGGGCGCCGGGTTTCCCAGCGTCTGATCTGGCTCCAATTCGTTTGACCAGAAATAATAGCAATTGTTTTTTTTTTACATACACGCTATTAAAGGAAAAAAAGTCTTCTGCGCTGTACATAAACTGTAGAAAAAAACGGACAGAGTGAGCGCCTAAAGTACACGTTCCATTTAGAAAAGCAGAAGCACCAGAGTGCTGTCTTTATTTGATTTCGCCTTACAGGCCTCAAGCAACTGCAAAACTTTATGACAGTGTTCCCATAAGGCATGTTATTCTTCCTAAAATCTTATTTCTGAGCCATAAACATAATGAGCGACGTTTTTTATTGTTCACAGCAGGAACAATATAGGAGAATATTGGAACATTTAAGAATGTGTAATAATGTTGTTTGTAGAAACTACCATATTTCTTCTTTTTTATCATCGAAACTTTTTCTTAATTTGATTACAAAGTATTATAACTGCAAACTCAGAGTTTTATGCAATGACACAAACGTACAAGTTTATAGGTATCAAGGGTACATAGCTCCCTCCCCACAAACGGCCCTCCGAACAACAGTTCCCTCCTTACAACAACGCTTGCCGCTCTTCCCCAACCAATACATTTCTATCTAAAACTTTTTCTTCTCCAATATCGTCTGCTTAAAATTTTCTTCTGCTGTTTTTCTCAAAGTCACGTATTGGAAAGTTTGACCTTAAATACATAATTCCGAGTGACAAACAACTTGAATCCAGATCAGACGCCGCGTTACGCGGTGTTTTGATCTGGATTTAAGCTGTTTGCAATTGTAAGCCAATTTCCCTTCCTATAATAACTCGCTCCGAACGACACACATATTCTTTGTCTCCCATTGGGTGTTGTTTTAGAGGGGAGCACTGGACTCAATTTGAGCTTCTTTTTCAAGTTTAATGCCCCCAGGGAAGGCATATTTTTTATACCTGTCCGTCCGTCTCTTTGTTATTACAGTTAAATGTTCGTATGACCGTCCGTTCACATATACGTACATGTACTTTAATCGTGTAGCTCCTCCTACAGTTTTAAAGCTATACATCCTTATAACTGTGCAGGATGTTTTCATATACATGTATACCACATATATCACATTTTCCCGATTTGATATATACAATAATGTACTTCAATCTTTCAAACATTTACAGGACTGAACTTAATAGGTTGTTGGCGTATGTGGCTCATACAAATAAAGGAACATCATATGTTTCTTTACAGACAAGCCGTATCCCTTCCCTTATGAAGTCAACCCTATTTTTAATTTACTTATGATGTTTTAATCAAAGGATTTTTCTTTAGGTACTTGTCCATTAAGTCTTCGACTTACGCAATATTGTGGGCATTGACACTTTTCATCAAGGCGTAAAATACGTATTTATTAGGGAATTGATCAAACGACTGGACATTTGAATTCGTTTCGGTGTCTGTACCCCTTCTTATCCCGCGCCTTGATCCGGAATCCTTTGGTTTCCAAGGTTGTACTGTAATTGATTTAGACTCACAAGCCTCGAGCAACTGTAAAGCTTTATGACAATTCTGCCGTAAGACAAGTTATTCTTCCAGAAATGTTATTCGTGTACACCATCTCTTGGTCATAAACATGATGAGTGAAGTTTTTTATTGTTCACTGTAGGACCATTCTCTGGTAATACTATATGATTAAGGCCATTGCAATAATTTTGTTTCAAAGAAAAAAACATACTTCGTGTTCTTTGTGAAAACGTTATTTGTTTAAATGACTAAAATGTATACATGTAATAAGAAATTAAATTTGATTATTTAAATAATTTGCCTTGGAAAATTGTCAGTAACGGGTTTATCAGTACAGTGCTCACCCCCTACAACGTCCCTTTCAACAACCCCTCCCTAAAAAACGATTGTCGCTGTTCCCAAAATAAAACCATTAATTCTTGCACTTTCCCTATGCAATATCGCCTGCTTAAAACTGTCCTCTGTTGTTTTTCTCAAAGTCACATAATGAACATTTAGACAGAAAAATCATTACAACATGACAAACATCTTGAATCCTGATCAGATGCCGCGGTTAAGCCAATGTCCCTCCCATTAACAACTCCCTCCGAACATCACACATATTGTTTGTCTCCCATTGGTGTTGTTGTAGAGAGGAAACACTGTAATTGATTTAGACTAACAAGCCTCGAGCAACTGTAAAGCTTTATGACAATTCTCCCGTAAGACAAGTTATTCTTCCAGAAATGTTTTTCGTTCACCATCTCTTGGCAATAAACATGATGAGCGAAGGTTTTTATTGTTCACTGTAGGACTATTCTAGGGTAATACTATAAGATTAAAGTCATTGCAATAACTTTGTTTCAAAGAAAAAAACATACTTCGTATTCTTTATGAAAAAGGTAATTTGTTTAAATGACTTAATAGTATACATGTAATTACAAATCTAAATTGATTATTTTAATAATTTGCCTTGGAAAACTGTCAGAAACGGGTTTATCAGTAGAAGTTAACGGATATTTTATTTCGACATGTTTTGGTACAGTCATTATGCAGTGGAAAAGACATTGATTCATTCCCGAAGAAAAAAAAACTAAACGCAAATACAAAGTAATACAATGTAGAAACGATTTTTTTAAATGCTGATTAAATGATTTATTTTTCAGTTGAGTTTAATACATCTTGGAGTCAATATGAGATGATAAGTGAATCTGGCTCAAAAGAGTTTGCTGATAGCAGTACAAAGAATACAAACCGGACATAATAACATTTCCCCGCTTTACTTAACCTTTGAATGTTTGGTTTCATAAATTTAATAAACTATATTGAAATATGTTTCATAAATACGCCTTTTTACACTTTTAACTTATTATCCAACTAAGGAAAGGGTCTCAGTATATACAGTCTTGAATATGGACCCATGAGACATATTGTTGATATACTAGCCGATGATAGTCATAGCCAATGAAAGCCGTGATTTGTTTGAAACAGTCATAATAAATAACTCGACGACGTCTGTTTAAAATTCGATTTGTTTGGCACTCAGGTTAATATGAGGTGTCAACATGTTACAAAGTTTCATTTTTCTACATTTCATTGCATTGCATTTGTGTTTTGTATCATTCAACATACCCCAGAGACTTTCCTACCTAACCCTGTCGAGGTCCTGGGACTACTGTCATAGGGAATGTTTCTGTTTATTAGACCGAGGGTGCTCCTTTTGCCAAGAACTAAAAGGAAGGCAGATCGGTGTTTTTATCGCATGCGCTGCTTTGCAACGAATTATATTAGCCAAAACTATATTCCTGAAATAATCATCATCTAATATCATCATCCCTCATCATTCATCGGCGCTGTGTGACCTATTTTGTGTCGCAGTGCCGTAAAATCCAACTCATCCATCCATTCAACCGAAGGGCTGCCATTTCTCCGAATTTTTCCTAAATTTTCGGATTTTTTCCCCAGTATATGGTAGCTAAAAGCAGGCTGAAAGTATTCGCACGTCAACAAAACTAGAAACAGGCTATGGGGTAAAGGTACGATCTGTAAAATTGCACTTGAAAAATGCAACTTTGGAAATCTTAGGATTTTTCATGTCTACTTATGGCAGCCCTGCCACTGTACTCATGAATCAGTACATATCTGGAAACCGTATAGCATCTTAACTCGTATCTTATCTTATTCCACAATCTAGACACCATAAAATCATATACCAACAAGGGTTTTATTTTCTTTTTGATGCTCAAACGAGACGTAGTCATTAAGACAGTAATTCTAGGGTAATAAGATAATAAAATACTGAGAAGGTGTCGCTCATCTCTTTGCGAAAATGAACGTTAACCCTGTCAAGTTTTATCGTCTGCTTTAACCCTCTTACCGCCAAAATATCGTCTGCATTTGTAGTGTCGCCTGCAATATTTTTAAAGTCAGGCTGTTTTGAGCAGAAAATATTTTTTCCAATTCCTCTGGTCTACGTATGTCTGATAATGTCTACTTTTGTCAATGATACTGCTTTAGGTGGTCACCTATCTTCAATGCTAGAAACAGGCTATGGGATAATGGGTTAAATATCCATCTTCATCCTTATTGTTATATTATTCAATTGAGGGATTGTACTTTGATATTAATCCGCTACCCCCACAGTACTTTACACATTTTGATTTATTTTTTCTAACTATCATAATTATAATGATAGAGAACAGGTATACAACGGACATCGAACAGGTAATCTGAACTATCAACTTGAACCGCTGCTAAAATCGACTAGATCACTGAAATTCGCTTGAAATGCTCTTAATTTTTAAAGATTTACTTTTGATTTGATGAAATTCCGTCAAATAAAGCTACAATACATGAATTTATAATGACAATGAGCCATGTCGTTTCTGTCGTCCAATGTCGGTTTTCACAGTAAACGGCATTTCTCTATATAAGGTAGATAGTATAAAAAAAAAGGTTCAAAATGTGCCAAGTACATGTACATGTGGCTACCCCCATACCCTGTTTCTAGATATAAAAGGACAGATGACCACTGAATGCATGCTGATAGGAAACACATTGCGCCTTTAACCCTTTACCTGATAGCCTAATTCTAGTATTGAAGATAGGTGACCACTTAAAGCAGGTTGAAAATAAAGCAGAATGCGCCATAAGGCGCATTCTGCTTTACTTTCATCCTGCTTTAAGCTTCCATCTGCTAGAATATAGAAAATATTTCCTTTACTATATATTAATGACTGATTAAATTGAAACTAGTTTCTTCAGCGGAGGAATAAATCATATCCGCTTAAAGGCGCTTCTATGGGGGAAAGGGTTAAATAATGCGAATTCTGCCTTACCTTCGGCCTGATTTAAGCTACTCTCTGCTAGAATACAGCAACTTTTTCTTATGGTGCATATTCATGACTGTATAAAATGAAAGTATTATCTTCAATGGTGATATAAATTAGAGGCGTAAAAAGGCGTATTTATGGGGGAAAGGGTTAATACAATATGGCTACAACTCAGTCATTTAACAATAAACGAAACAAAACTTATACCACTGTTTAGTTTTCCCCTAGCGTTTAATTCGCTGTGTTTCAATTCTGAATTCTCAAATAAAGACATATTTTCCTGCCTGCCTGTTCTAATAAGAACTTAGCTACGAGAACAATGCGAAATCAATAAATTTATCTGCTTCTAATCTGAACATATTGTTCACTAATCTTATTTATATATTTCACCTTTCCCTTCCCACTCCAACAATAGAAGCGTATAAATGAAACTTAACCCTTGAGCACGCTACGGGCAATTTTATGACAACAGTTTCAAATAGTTTGGATTCAGATGAGACGCCGATTTAATCGGCGTCTCATCTGAATCTAAACTATTTGACGTTCTGATAATATTGTCTTAAAGAAAGGGCCAACATATCAGATTGTTACAGACGACAATTATTGCAGACGACAATCTACAGAACGTGTTAAAGTTTAACGTTCAATTGTTACATAAACTGTCTGTAATTAAGATTTATACAAACGGTTCCAATGATAATAATTGTTAGAATTACCCCCTGACAATTGCAACTAAAAGAGATTACCCTTCCATGATATCGTCTGCTTTATATTATCGTCTGCATGTTTTTTTTACTACTAGTCTATATGAATTCTGAACTGAGGCACTTAAATATAATACTCAAACAGTTTGGATTCAGATCAGACGCCGAGTAAATCGGCGTCTGATCTGAATCCAAAATGTTTGAAATTAAATGTCAAATCGCAAGGTTTACACTATAAGAGTTATAATATCACAAGGTCTTAACAGTTCTTAAGACACCACATAAAGCTTATAATTAAATATGCATGATTTAAACAGCAGTTCTCTCTAATTAAGCACCTTTTCTAGGCTTTTACAAAATTACATTTCGCAATAATAGCCTAGAATTCGTTTTGGGATATGAGTGGTGAAATTAACTGATTGCGCTGATTAAAGTGGTGAAAGTTTTCAATTTGAAAGTCCTCCATTGAACACGTCTACAATTTAACATATACGGACTTTTAACTCTTTGCTTGATTGTTTCATCGTCTGCTTTAACCCTCTTACCGCCAAACTATCGTCTGCATTGGTAATGTCGTCTGCAATATTTTTCAAGTCAGCTTTAGCGATGCTTTGACTGAAGAAATGTCGATACGAGTGTCAAATAGTTTGGATCCTGATCAGACGCCGCATTACGCGGCGTCTGATCAGGATCTAAACTGTTTGCAAAGTCGCTTCTTGGTGCCGTTGGCAGTGAACGAATTAATTCTTTCCCGCATAGATTGTCATCAGTACTTATAGTAATGCTGAAAGTAAAGAAGAATGCTCTTTAAAGGGACTCGCAACCGGATGGTGTACTTGTCAAAATAAAATAAAATACTCAAATAAAAGCAAATTTGTGGCATTATTTGGCTTCTGACATTAAAAGAATATGATCACTCCAAAAAAAGTCTCAAGAATCGTCACCGAATCTTAGATTTTTAGATATTTCCCATCGTTTTTCTATACCGACTAGTAGACGGTATAGTTGTTGTTGTTGCTTCTCTACACGGGCTCAGACATAAACCCGAGCCGAATTACGAAGTTGTATGCACTTTCGATCGCTACACATTGAAATACGTTAAATCGATCCGAGATAAACGGATAGTTCCGTGGTCCATTGGTCTAAGCGGTTTCCCCTATTTTGCCTTCTGTCCGCCAATGCCGGGCCCCGGGTTCGAATCCCACCAGAGACCAATATTTTTTTTTATTGAAATACATTTTTTTAAACAGAATTTCTTATCCTAAACTAATTCTTTACCATTTATATAAGCGTTTGACACATATTTACAAATTACTATTTTTAATGCACCATCTGGTTGCGAGTCGCTTTAAGGAGCATTCTGTTTTACCTTTGGTCTGCTTTAAACTACCATCTACTAGGTTATAGAAAATCATCATTATTGTTCATATTGCTGGAATTATATGTATAGTAGAAAAATAAATAAACAGACTAGCGCGGCGTCTCGTCATTATCTTCACTGTTTGCCAATGTGCACTTTAGTATAAACTATGCTTAAATGGGTATATGTCGAACCTAAATCCTGGAAATCGAGTTATCTTTTAAATGAATGTAAATTGCTTTTCCTAATGGAACATATTTCAAATCAATACAGCAATAAGGTTATACTGCAACAATTGCACTCTGTCAATATTTACATGCATTAATTGCATCATTCCAACTTCTTAGAACAATTACATAGCAAAAGAGAAAATTAGTTCAAATGCCATAAAATATGGAGAAACTTTGCTTTTAATTTCTCACCATACATGATGATAGTATAACAAATAAATAAAATAGGAAACATAACACTCTCATATATACATCACAACGCAAGATTACCAACAAATACATAAATGTGAATGAGTGAACACATAAATAAACAAGTTGGATTAAGTAAGAGAAAACATGATTAAACATGAAATAAACAATGAAACTGATTGAATCTGTTCTAAATATCGTGAATTTGTTTATTCTTATGAAAGCAATCCATTTAGAGCGTATTCAGACACTGTTATGTCTGACCATCTAGCACCAAACTATATTGCAATTGACATTAATGGCTGATGCAAATAATTTGCCTAATCTTTTCTTCTTATACTGTTAAAACAATTAAATTTATGAAAGCTAACCCAAACAGCTTGCCTCCGGTTGAGACGTCATGTCGATCAAATCAAACTGATGACCCTGTTGATAGTTTCGGAAAGAAGTGGCAGAAAATTTAACTCTGAAAACATGCTCATGATAATGTCTACACGGGTATCGTTTAAGCCCTTTTACCACAAAATTTATATTTCTGTCTTGAAACCTATGTCACATTCAACTTTTGAAGTTTTGGTTTGATACGAGAGCGAAAAGGTTTGGTTTATGAACCGACACTGCGTTACGCGGCATCTGATCTTACTCCAAACTGTTGTAAATTCGACTGCAGTCGCCCATGGTGGTGAAGGGTTAAGAATGCATGCACATGTATCCAAACATTTTATATAGAAATTTCAGGGACAAGAGAGGTTCAAACAAAAAGATGAATGACCTCTTTAATATTATAGAAGAACAGTCATACTTATGTTCAACGACTTTGTAAACACCCGATGATACATATAAAGACTGCTGACTGCTTAATGCTTGACAAAAGTAAAGCAGAAAGCTCCTATAGGAGCTTTCTGCTTTACTTTTGTCATGCATTAAGCTTTCACAAGTATTTAGAATTGCAAATATGTCCATTTTAGTGATATATTAACAGAGGAGTGACTGTATGATGACAGGTCCACTGGGGATAAGAAATGAGTATTTGTTAGTTCAATATACTGGCGCAAATGGGCCATGTGAAATGGCTAATGGACAATTTATATCCACAAAAGACCAATTATCGCTGGATAACGACTCACCCCCCTGTCACATGGCATTTGGAATCGAAAGCATGGCACACTTTGGAGATACTATGGAGAAAACGGTATCCCTTTACGCTAAAATGAAATTAAACGCAAACGCAATGCAGTTGAATGTAGAAAATTACAGTTTCTTGAAAATGATGACCGTTTTATTAAAGTCTAGAATACAAACAGTTTGGAACCTGGTCAGACGACAGGGTTACCCGGCGTCTGATCTGGCTCCTAACGTTTTACAATGGATATAGTTGCGTTAACTTATACGCGTTTGTTCCGAAAGAATAAAGTCTTCTCCGCTGAACACCGAATGTGTTAAAATGTACGTAACTTGAATGAATGAAGACTGGCGAAAATATCGTTCAGACATACCCGGGGAATTTGAATGCCTGTTTGTTTTAACAACTACATGGAAAAGTTACAGCGAAAAAGGAAACATGAACATTTTGAAAGTTTTATTCACAATAGTCCCATAAGGCTTAACAGCACATACGTATAATACATCAACATTATGTGTTTTGCCGTTTAAACAATACTTACACACCAATGCTTTAAATATATATGCTATGAAAAGAACTACATGTAGATCTAAAAGAAAGCATTTTATTTTGTGACGATTTATTTTAGTCTGTATAGAAAACATGTTGAAGCTTAAGCACACGTTCCAAATGTTGACGCGATAATAACGCGACTTCTGTCAAGATCCGAAATATTTGAAACTTCAGTATTTCTTGAGTCAAATTACCGAAACATTTTTTTAACCTAAGTAAGACGTTATTGTGATGATTTGAGTTAATCTATTCGATGCCATTGCGTTATCCGGCAATATCATAACGTTATTAATCGCTTTTATGACGTTTTCTCACATAACTACCCCTGTTTTCTATAGCGAACAACGATGACGAATATCCTTATCTCCAACATGTGTAAAATCACTTTGATGACGTCACTATAACGTCACTATTTATAACGGCGTTTTGACGTCACCAGGGTTCCAAAAAATGCATATTGCTTACAAAATAGCTTAAATCATTGGTTATGTGAGAAAAAGAATCTGTCACTCGTCGATGTTTAAGACAAGTTGATCTCAAACTCGTCTAGAATTCTTGGCTCGTTTGAGATCAGCTTGTCTTAAACATCGACTCATGACAGATCCTATATATGTTTTGAAAAGTTATCATTTGCTTTTTTCTCAAATGTATTTTTCAAGTAGGTAGATGTGAAGAAACATCGTACTAGATTTTATTATGATTTTAACGTTACGCGGTGTTTGATCAGGATCAAACCTGTTTTCAACTAGATCTAGTCACCCTCAGTGTTAGGCATGGAAGGATTTTATACCATGTCTGGTTTTAAAAACTGTAAAATCAATGGTCCGTAAAAATTAATGTAATCAAATAAAGGTAGACAAAAAGTTTCTTGAAAAAGAACCCAACTATTTCCCTATGGGTTAGCAAATAACCAGAAACGTCTGAATTTCTTTTTTTATAATCGATGTGTTGCCCTAAGCCTGTTCCAGTATTGTTTGGTTCAACAGTGTCATCTTAAATTTGTTTTAAAACTTTGATTTTTATGCAGGTTTAGCTTGAGAAATCTTAAGGCGAGGATAAAAAAGTTGGGATACAGATTAGACTGGTCTAGTCCAAACTGTATGCAAAAATTAGAAAATTCGCGATTAACAGAAGGCGAATATTGCTTTATAAAGTAAAGTGATAATGGAAACGAAATCTTTATATGATCGTAACGCTTCGAATGTTTTGTCTGAGCGATTTTTTTATTATATCTTAACCCGTTTATGATCAATTTATTCGGGATAATTTTACCCCTTCACCGCTTTATTAAATATATCGTCTGCGAAAATAATAATAATTAATTTTGATTATATATTTTTAAACTTGAGATAGTATTGATATGAGTGGGAAACAGTTTGAATCAAGATCAGACGCCGCGTAACGCCAAACACGATTAGCGTTAACTCTTTATCTGTAGAAATGTCTTTGGTGTAACTACACGTTCATGTACATATTCCTCATAGTAGTGAATTTTCATACTTCAAGCATTCCCTGATAAAGAACCTGACAAAAACATATTTGCTTCCTGACAGCCGAGTGTTTAACTCATTCGCCCTTGTTGTTTTTTGAACAATTTCGATTCCAATTAAGTCAATTCATGACTATTTAACCCATTACCTGATAGCGTTGTTTCTAGTATTGAAGATATGTGTAAACTTAAACCAGGTTAAAAGTAAAGCAGAATGCGCCCTAAGGCGCATTCTGCTTTACTTTCAGCCTGCTTTAAGCTATTAACTGCTAGAATAAAGAAATTATTTAATATGACACATATTCATTACGGTATAATTTGGAACTATTTTCTTCAGCGGATGAATAAAATGAATGTGCTAAAAGTCGCTTCTATAAGGGAAAGGGTTAAAGTTGTTTAATGAAATTTTATTTAAAAAATTACATACCCTGAAGAGTGCTCCTTCATGAACACTCTGATCTGGGTCTTCGCTGTGTGCATACGGCATGTGTACTTTTCAAGGTTACACGGTTCGTAAAAAGCTCGATAGGGTATAGTGTACTAAAACAGACTGAAACTTTGGTGCGAGTATGCTGCAGATTGCGGCCCTGCACGAAACAAAGAAGAAGAAGAAGAAGAAACAAACGTTTAGCCTGTTTAAACAACCTCCTACCTTCAACATGGAAAACAAGCTACATGTATATATACAGTATATATGGTCAATTGGTCAAACAGTTTTGTTCGTGAACAGACACCGAGTTACTTGGCACCTGATCAGGATCCAAACTGTTTACAAATATCAACTACAAGTTTATTCGGCGTAAGGCAATAGGTTTAAATTGATGTTGTTTAATATGGGAATATCGATAGGAATAGGCGTATTAGTCGCTTAGCTCTATTGGGAAATTAACACAGATGGTCTTCGTCTTCAATTATCAGATGATATTAAATATAATTGTCAAACGTTTGTGGTCAACTTGTATGTAAACCTCTAACTGCATTGCAGTAACAGTATTGAAGCAGACGACAATATGGCGGTGAATGGGTAAAACTATCACGATAAATTTGACAAAGAAAGGGTATACGTGTATATTCGTCAGTGTGGCTCAATGATTCAATATTGACAGTATTACCCTGTTGGCACTCAAATGGGATGCACCACACGATGGAATCTTTGATGAACCATGCCTAAACATGACATTTAGGCTCTGCATGTTTGAAACCAAGCGCACATTAAGGTTTGGAATTTGGGTTACTAGTCAGAAAAGTTATAGGCGTCACATATGTTGTATTACATGTACAACATGTCTCAACGGAGCTTTCTGTATTACTTTTAAGTGGGGTTAAGAGCTGCCGCTAAACGTCGGCTTTGGCTACAACTAGAATGAGATGTTTTATGTTCTGTTTGAACGATACTAGCCGCAAATACAATTCAATAAAATGTAGAAAATAATCAAACCATTGAAAAAGATAATCTAAATGGCAAACAGATTGGATTCTAATCAGGCGCCGAATTATAAAGCGTCTGAGGAGTCTGATAAGACTCCATACTTTTTTTGGCACTGGGCATCATAATTATAGCGCGCACGCGTTTATTGGGGAAGGAAAACGTCTTTTTCATTGCACGTCTAACTGTAAGCTACTTCTGTATTTAGCAAGTCCTCAGGCTAAACGAAGCCAGACAAACGTCTCTCCAATGAATTATTAATAACGTTAGGTGACAATGTTTGGTCATTAACACGATATGGGTGGCTAGAAGTTACAGTCACAATCATGTTAACACAGTTAACCCTAGCGACGAGTACACTCGTCATTTATAAACAGTGTACTTGTAAAGAGTACATTTGTCCAATGCAAACAGTGTATACCCTGATCAGAGGGATTCCGTAGGAGCCCTCTTTTCAGGATCTACACTGTTTGTAATTTTGCAAAATACTGCAAGTAACAACCTCAAATAGGCATTTATGGGCTAGACTCAATTGGAAATTGAAGTTGTTCACTGACATTTTCAGGAATGAATGAGTTCAGATACCGCCACCTGAAGAAGCATTATGATATTAAAGACAGGTGTTTGCGCAATATATTGAACAATAGTGAAGCATATACGCATCCTCTACAAAATATGTTCCTCTCAAGTGTACACTTTTCTTATACAAACAGTTTAATCTTAGACCAAAGGACTCAAAAAGTAGACCTCTTATCCCAGATTGGCACTGTTTGTCATTTTGCAATATACATGTACATGTATTGTAAAACAGACTACATGTTTATTATAATAAATAATGGACAATTTTTTATTGGAAATTTGACTTGTCTACCAAAAGTTTCAGGGTAAAATATATCTAGACCAAATTTGGGTCTTGTGGTTTTTGTTGTTGTTGTAATTTATTTTTTTACAGGCGGCATTGTTTAAATATTGGGCCTATCATTTTAGCACTATTTTCGGTCACTGCTTTTAAGAATCAAGGCCACGACAATAACGGAACACAGTTTGAATGTAAATTGCTTCTTTACACTCGTGAGTCACATATTAACAAACCGAACTACGTCGTTAATTTCTTATCACTCAGAATTAATTCTTCACGTGGTTTTAATATGCGTTCGTTAGGGGCCGAGTTTTGTTTTAGGAGTTTCGCCTGTTTTAAGTAAATGGTACAGTCGCTTATCGCTCACTCAATCTCGCTTTACGGTGAACTTACCCGTATTTCAAAGTTAAAACGTGGCTGTGCCACGTTTTAACTTTGAAATACGTGTATGTTCGACTTAAGCAAATTCGCGAATCGAATTTAACCTTAGAAAAAAGGTTGAGTTCGATTGAGGCGAGTTTAAGTTTGTTTCGACTCGACTGTATTTACTAGAACACACAGGTCCATTGATTGTTCAGCTTTGCGAACTAATCAAATAACACGTGTCTGTTTTATATCAGCTCACTTTATTGTAAAACTGTTAGGAACTTGCATGTTGTTTACAAATGAAGTATATCATTATAGTAAATGGTAGTATTTCTCAATGATTATAACAAACCTATGTTACACTGTTGAACTCTATTATAGGTAGCTGGAAGTATATAAACAGTCGAAACTCGATACTTCAAACTCTCTTATTTCGAAATGATCCGTATTTCTTTAGCTGAATTTCAATAATTATATCTTGCTTAAGTCAAACATACCCGTATTTAAAAGTTAAAACGTGGCTAAGCCACGTTTTAACTTTGAAATATGGGTATGTCCGAACTACCGCGAGTTCGAAGTATCGAGTTTCGACTCTACTAACGGTGGGGAAGACATTATTCTTGCCCGTTTAAACGAAACAAAACGCACAAAACAGTTGAACAAAATAAAGAAAATGATGATTTATTTTCAGAGTTATTGCTGAGTGACAACAGTTTGATATTTAGGCAGACGCAATTCAACGCTCAAAACCTCTTGTAATGGATACAATTGTTTTAGCACGAACGTCTTTATTGGTAAAGTGTGACATCGCCTCCACTGTATATCAATTTTGCTAATGGTAGTACTTATCTATGATTATGGCCACATACTTGCACTGTTGCAATATATTACATGTATGTTTCGCTGGAAATATATATATGGAAATGATATACATACAACATAGAGATTATCCATGTCTTTGAAGTAGGCGAAAACTACACTATTTTCCCAGCAAAAGCGCCTGTATAGTAAAGATAGACGTTATTTATACCTAAATAGGCGCGTTCGTTTTACATGTATTTCATTGTAAACTGTTAAGAACCTGATCAGACTCAGGGTAAACCCGGCGTTTGATTAGGCTCCAAGTTGTTTGCTACTCATATCAAAACATAGATCTTCAGAATTTTCAAGAAATTGTAATTTAAAACATTTAATTGCCATGTGTTTGCGTTAATATTCATTTATACGGGAAAGAATATTGTTGTCCGAACCTTTTTCTTTGAAAACAATATTGTTAAACTAAAGAATACTGTATTTCCATGTACTCGAAGAGCTGATTTACATGTACATTTCAAACAATTTAGAGCAATGCTAAACGACTCCAAGAAAAAGTTTGACACTTTGATTAAAAAGTATTCGTCAACAATTTCAAAACCTGTCAATTTTTTACATTTAATTAAGTTTCGCTTGCGTGTTGTTTGAACCCTCTACTGCTTTACCCGAGAATATCCGTTATTTTCAAACAGTTTGAATCCTGATCAGACACCGCGTAACGCGACGTCTGATCAGGATCCAAACTGTTTTAAACTAATTTCAATAATTCTTAAGTCAAAATATCTAAAATTTAAATATGAGAAATAAATGATAAAAGTTTGAAACTGGTGACGTCATAACACTGAAGATGTTAGAGGACATTGATATTTCCAAACCGTTTGACAGTTATATTGAATCTTTAACAGAAACCATTATTGAAAATAAAACCAATGAAAAATTCAAATCAGCCCTACAAGACAACCACCTACGCGACTAGTTAACATCTTTGCGCACACCCAGTTTCCTTGATATTTTTTGCTCATTAAGTGAGCTTCTTTCGAGTAACATACAGATACAGATGTGTTTTGGTGTTGTTTTGTTATTTTCATTTCCGTAAAAGATCTAAAATCTAACTTTTATTATTAACTCCTACAATTTCATGACGTAATCTGCTTATAACAAGTATCGTCTGCTTTATTTCTTGAATTTACATTCTAGAAATGAATTTGCTCACAGCGCGCGGAAGGTGAATGGATGGAGTAATGTCGATGTAAAACGATGTACAATTGCTTGCGCATAACTAATTCCCCCCTGACACTTTTAATGGACGGTTTCAGATTCTAATTTTGACGATTAAGGTTTAAAATACATTGAAACATTACAAACACTGTATGCCCAGATCAGGATAAAAACCTCTCTGACCTGGAACTACAATGTTTGTATAGGACACGTGTATTTTCACTGTTGGTAAATGACGAGTGTAATGGTTGAATAGGTATCTTAATATACTCATTCAGTCTTGACGACCAAACATGAATTTCGGACAAGTGTACTGTTCACATTACGTTCACTTGTTGATCATTTTAGTAACCGAAACATGAACTAGTCAACTTGGAATTCGGGGTAGTTCAATTAGAAAAGAGTGTAGACCCTGATCAAAGGGCTCCTATAGGGGCCCTCTGATCGGGGTCTGCACTGTTTGCAAATGTAATAATGTTAAAAGAGTTAAATGGGTTAAAAGATGATGAAAATGCCAGCCACTTCTTTGCCAACATGACCGATCAGATTGTTCTGAATTTCGTTCGTTTCGCAGCTCAAATATGAAATTGAAATGTTGTAAAACTTTGTTCATTTGAAATAATAGCTTGCGACAACTCAAAATTTCGTCATTACTGATCAATATATTTTGGTAGTAACAAATATCATTGAAAATTACTCGTTTAAATACTTTAGCACATTCAAATCACGAATAACTCAGTTATACAGTGAATACAAATGAAAACGTCAACATTGGTTTAGTTTCAAATCTGGTTACTAAATTCACATGCGCATAGCATAGTATAAACGAAACAAATTTTTGTACTTGTGTTTGCATAATAATTATCCACTATAGCAATTGAATAAGACAGCAAAATCAGTCGAAAGAAGTCCTCTTTATAATGTTAAATAAATGCAGCTCACGGAACTGAAGTAAAACTTCTCTTTTTTGTTTTTGTTTTATCTTGTTCACTACAAAACGCCGTAATCCTTTCGCTGCTGCAATATCTTCTGCTGAAAATTGAAGTCGTCCAATATTTCAAAAAGTTACGTATCAAAACCGTGCATATAATGTAGAACGAGTGTCAAGCAGTTGGACCCGTGATCAGATGCCGCGTTACATGTTCAATCGTCTGAAGATCTACGTTGTTTGCTTAAACCCTGTTTAGATGTGTTGGGCATTATTTTGCTGGCATTAATAGACAAAGGTCTTTTTAAAAAACGTATCAGAATGCAGACCACTGTTAACTTAAGCCCATTTAAGTGTGCTCTATACAAGTTGGGTAATTTTTCATCTGCAACAATTGTCCTCTGATACTGTTCTAAAATTACAATTTTCAAACTGTCAGAGTCAGAGTATAAACTAGTTGGGATCCTGATATGACGCCGCGTGTCATAAAGATTCAAACAGTTTGCAAAGGTTATCATGGTTTCACCGCCAGCGTTCTAAGAGTTAATGGGCTAAAGGATGGATGAAAAGGAATTTTTTACAAATGCTTCAGAACATAGGCCAGATATAGCCTTTGTATCTCCTCGCGTTATGGAGATGTCTCCAATATTACGCGCCATTATAGCTGTACATTGTATAATATTACAATGATAGCCCTCTTTCAGATAAACACAGGCTATTATTTGCCTGGCATATATCAGATCATAACCACGTTGTTTGAATAGCAGGAAATCATGTTTAGGTTCTACGACCATTCAATATGGTATAGTGCATGTTTCTTAGCCCATTACCCCATAGCCTGTTTTTATATTGAAGATAGGTTGCCACTTAAATCAGGTTGATAGTAAAGCAGAATGCGCCTTAAGGCGTATTCTGCTTTACTTTCAGCCTGCTTTAAGCTACAATCTACTAGGATATAGAAACTATTATTGTGGTTCATATTCATGACCGTTTAAATTGGAACTGTTATCTTCAGTGGAAGAAACAATAAAGGCGCAAAAATGTGTATGTTAAAACACTATGCTGCCTAATATGGACAAATGCAATGTAAAAAGCTATGTTAAGTTGCAAGACTTTTAAAAGACTACATATACATGTATATTCATCTTAGTAGTTTGGACAAAAATAGTCTTGTATTCATCTAACCGAAAACATGATATGGACAAACTTAAGGATACATGTAGCAAACAATTTGGATGGATGGATGGCTTGGGTTTTACGGCATTGCGACACAAAATATGTCACATAGCGCCAATGAATAATGAGGAATGATGAGATGAGATGATGATTTCAGAAAGATGATTTCGGCAAATCATATTTATTGAAAAGCACCGCATGGGATCAAAATCACCGACCTGCCTTCCTTTTAGTTCTTGGCAGAGGGAATAACCTCTGGCTAATAAACAGAAACCTCCCCTATGACAATTACAGTGGAGAATCTGTTATTCTTTCCCGTTTAAACGCAAACGTACGCAAACGCAAAGCACTAAAACGTAGAAAAGAACAATTTTTGGACAATTCTGATAATTCTTGTTTATCTTGGTGGCAAACAGTTTGGAGCCTGATCAGACGCCGGGTTACCCGGCGTCTGATCTGGCTCCAAACTGTTTGCACTTCAAATAATAGTTTTAGCGTAAACGCGTTTATTGGGAAAGAATAACAGATTCTCCACTGTAAGCCCAAGAACCACGACAAGGTAGGAAGGTCTTTTTGGATTCAGATGAGACGCCGAATACCTAGATACATTAACCGCATATAGATCAAAGTTATCTGACATTCCCATTGCATTTTAGAGAGAGCTGGTCACTGTCAGATATAAGGACGAACTCTAACTGATGATTAACCATCTCAAGCTACAGTTTCATTACTAACAGTTTTGGATTCAAACAGACACAAGGTATCTTCAACCAAACTGACTTCTGAATTGTTTGCATATACACTGTTCGAGTAGTGTTTAGATCACCCTTATATATGATATCTATAATGAAATCTACCAGCAGACACACCGGGAAAGTCCATTGCAATATTCAGGCAAAACTGGGTTACACAATCGTATACACAATACTATTAAGGCAGACTACATTACGACGGTCAAATGATTGACGCAGACGATAAACGTTGGAGATGCAATGGTTAAGGCTAAATGGTATGTGGCGACAATGCACAAACGTTATAGATATCCGTATATCACATAATTGGTATAATGATCAAAACTATTATTGCATAGCTAGCAATGCATTATGTTTCTCTATGCTATATCAATATTATTAGCCCTTCATTGCCATAGTAACGTCTTTTTCGAAACTATCATCCCCTGTAATTTCTCAAAAATGAGAGTTTAGAAAACAATGTTTTTAAAGATATAGATTTAGGTTTTGAACAGATCGGATCCTGAACAGACGTTGAGTCACTCTGTGTCTGATCAGGATCCAAACAGTTTGCAAATGCAAGTACACTGGGGACATTTGTAGTGAAGGAGATAATGATATAAATTGAATGCAAGTCAATACCAATTACATTCAAAACAATAATTGATAAGCGTGCACGACAGTTGCAATAAAATGTGTGTTTATCGACCGTTGATAACGAAGATACAGTTGAGAAGACGTTATTCTTTCCAAGTAAACGCGTTTACGCTAAAACCAATTACATGTACTTCCATTGCAAATTGTTTGAAGCCAGATCAGACGCCGGGTAACCCGGCGTCTGATCAGGCTCCAAACTGTTTGCCTCTCGTATTAAAAGAAATGGTAAGAATGGTCAATATATTGTCCTTTTCTTCATTTTTATTGCAAGGCGTTTACTTTTCGTTTGCGTTTGATACAAATGAGATGCAGAGTTACAACGTACAAATTACGCACATAGTGTGTTTGAGGTTTTTTATGCCCACAGTATGCTCTAGATGTCGCAAATATGCCAATAGTGTATTTAAGGTTTCACAAATATGCTCATAGAGTGCTTGAGGTGTCACAAATATGCCAATAGTGTTGTAAGGTTTCACAAATATGCTCACAAAGTGTCTAAGATTTTAAAATTATGCTCATAGAGTGATTGAAGTTTCATAAATAGGCCAATAGTGTACTTAAGGTTTCACAAATATGCCCATAGAGTGCCTAAGATTTCACAAATATTCCATTATTGTACCAGGTATTGAAGGTTTCACATATATGATCATAGAGTGCTTGGGGTTTTACATATGTTTTACATATGTGTTCATAGCGTGTTAAAAGTTTATCAATGTTACATGTTTCGTTTGTAGTTCCAACATCACTTGCTGCAGTATGTTACATTGCAGTAAAGTTTCATTGACCTTTAACCTTGACCTATATGACCTTGGTAAAAAGTGTTTGCCTTCAGGTCATTTATAAACATACATGTATTATTGTAGCAAGGCCACGTGCTGATATGCCTTGCTGATATCCAGCATATTGTGTCTCAGTATGGCAACCTTGACATCTTACCATGGTTAATATTTTATAACGAGGACAATTATCAATGTAAATGCAATTAATGGTGTTTCTTCTTGTACTATTTCTATGTTTATTGTTTGATAAAAATGGCATTTGCACAACAACTTTACAATGTTTATCCTGTACATTTTATTTATTTTGGACAATTTATCATATTTTCAGTCTCTTTAAAGAGCAACAGCTTGGTACTTATCATATTTTCATGGTTTCCCATAAACTCTTTCAGCTCTTTTCGGAAAAGTGCAAACGTGGAACGAGACATACACTATGGAGTTTATTATTTCCCAATGAACGTTAAAACTATTATGTCCATTGCGTACATTTTGGCGTCATTTCAGACGCCGGATTACCAGTGATTGCCATTCAGGTTTAAAAGTATCGTATTAAGAGTTGAATACTCATTGATTTTCTACATTTCATTGAGTTTGCGTTCAGTTTCATTCAAACGGGAAATATGAAAGTTTTCTCCACTGTACATGTAACAGGAGAAATGTAAACCTTAATCAAAACTGACATTTTCGTAATGAAAATGTCATTAACTTGTGATAAATGTTCGATTTAAATGCGGAATGTCGTAAATTTTGATATTCTGTGAAGACCGGTTTCCGACAGCTCTTTTAACGTGTCAATTTCAACCTTTACCGTGCCAAATGACTACCTAAAACATACTGCCATTTTTTTTATCCAGATCAGACACCGAGTTTCTCGAAGTCTGGTCAGAATCAAAACTGTTTCACGCTAAAAGTACTGTTCTAAAATAGTAAAATACAAACAAAACAAGTGAATTAAAAAATTAGTGCAAACTGAAAATTCTAAAATCAGGGGATATTTAAGCAGGACATTTTATTATAGCAGTGGTTTAGATTTTGTCTCTCGACGGCGCAGATATTCTGAAAAATTGGTGATTAATACATCGGGGTGGTATTAAACTTTATAGCCCTTTACATTGCTAATAACAAATATTTATTAACATGTATATAGATTGATTCAAATTGACCCTTGTATACATGGTAATCAATATTGATTATACAATTATGCATCGAACATGCACTTTCGCCCACTAGTTCATACTATCAATTTGCAGCCATACCTCTCTAAATCGAACTCGTTGAAGACGAAACCTAGCTAAAGTTCAAAGTTAAAACGCGACATAGCCATGTTTTAAATTTGAATTACAGCTAGGTTCGACTTCAACGAGATCGCCTTATCGAATTAAAATATATAACTAATATGGATAAGTTCGACTTAGCGATGCCGAGTAATTGTTAGTATTTGAGTTATAAATGACTCATAAGGTATTTACCATGTCACTCTTAAGTACAATTACACTGGTGCATGTACATGTTACAGTCAATCTTTGCAATCATATCTTATTTCAGTCATTTTGTGAAATGATGTTTCAGACCTTGAACGCTGTAAATATGCTATATTGCAATAATTGTCATATAATGTATTTGTATTGTTTAAAAATAGATTTGACAAACTGAGTACCCAGCTCTAGATATGGTGCGAGATTACGGTTGTTTGTGCATGAACTGTTTAACTTTTTTTTAATTATCAGTGTATATCATCATAAATTGTATAACAAAAGGACTACATGGAAAGGTAATTTCACAGATTGACTAGTTTTTCGTGAAATGACTGATTACACAGATTGACTGTAACATATACATGTTTAAACCCATATCTAATCACATCGGACGCCGAGAAAATACGTCTCTTGTCTGGATCCAAACTTTTTTAAACACTGTTTGATGGGATTTTGAGAATGCCTAAATTCTAAGAGAGTTGGTGTTGTAAATTTGACTTGATATACATGTAGTCGCGGATACGTTATCCTTTCCGGTTTAGCCGATTATCCCCATAAAGCTTTTAGTTTTGAAGGCAAGTAACACTTAATGCAGATTGAAAGTAAATCAGAATGTCATTTAGGAACATTATGCTTTATTTCAGTCTGCTTTAAGCCCAACCTATGCAAACAATTAAGTGCTATCGTGGACGGACGAAAGCACGGACAGACAGAGGTAAATAGAATGCCCCCGACTGTTTGTAGCGGAGCATAAAAGTGAAATGGTGGCCTATACTAAAATCGGAGAACAATTTCAAATAACATGTTCATGTATATATAAAATAATTGCGAATTAATCAAGTTCAAATAAAACCATTTATATCATTAACAGAAACGTAAAAACAGTTTGTCAATATCTTGACTAGGTTTTATTATTCAAATATACCGGTTTCTGGTATTTTATTTATTCTATGCGTGCTATTAAAGTATTACTGGTAGATGTGAAATGACAAATCATTTGGAATTGAAGCTGGATAGAATACAGTACAACCCGTCTATTGCGACCAATTCATCATGAGGTTGTATTCCGGATTGTTACTTATAGCAAGGCAAAAATAGAGCAGAAGCTCCTTTAGGAGCTTTCTGCTTTAAGCTGACACAGGTCTTTAAAACCATTAAATAAACTAAACGATACGCAAATACAATCGAATAAAATATATATAAAAATACGGATTTTGAAAATATTGACTCATTTTAACATGAGTGTCAAGCAGTTTTGAGCCTAACTAGCAGCCGAGTTAACACTGGCACCAAACTGTTTGCAATGGAAAATATTTTAGCATGAACGAGTTTAATTGAAACAGAATAACGTAGTCTCAACTGTTCTAATTGAGCTTTAAGGTGAAATCTTTGGCATGAGTTGTTTAACCCATTGAGCCCTGGTGAAGAGTATATTTGTCGTTTACAAACAGGTTTAATGTGAAGAGTACATAGAGGATAATTGTTTTTTTCAGTATAAGATAGAAATTTAATCCATTGAGTGAACATCAGACGTTATATTTTCACGAGTGGCGAAGCCACGAGTGAAAATATAACAGGCTGATGTTCACGAGTTCACGAAATGGATTAAATTCGATCTTATACTGAAAAAATACAATTATTCTATTTAGTTATGCTTTTAAGCCACTTTTTAAACGAAATTGTTCGACCATTGAGAAAGCGAAAGTAAATGATTTACCCCGTGTTGAGCCCCAACTTTATATCGAACACATTTTCGAAACAGTTTCCCTTACGATGACGTCACTTATTTATTGATTTGACGTCATCCGAATTACTTCGTTGCTCCCGAGTTTGGATTCGTGCTCTTCCGGTGAGTAGTTCGCGACAAATCGGACTGCCGGAATTTAACGATAAGACACGATTGACAACGATTCTTGGGGAGCCCTACGGGGAAAATTCATAATAAAAGCGATTGGTGATAATCCACTGCAGTGGATTACCAAGTGATAATCCACTGCTATTTCGTGGTAATCCACCGAAAAGCATAAATAAATTGCCATAATTATACAAGCAGTGTAGACCAAGCGGAGAGATTTCTTAAATTAGTCACCTGATCAGGGTCTGTACTGTTTGTTAATTTGCAAAATAGTATAAACAAAACACAACCTCAGTAACTCGTCAATAATGGACTAGACTTAAGTCCAAATAAAACTGGAATTGCCGATTAAAAGTTTCAGGGGTGTACGAGTTAACCCTCTACTCAATGGCCTGTTTCTAGTTTTGAAGACATTTGACCGCTTAAATCAGGTTGGAAGAAAAGCAGAATGTGCCTTACGGCACATTCTGCTTTACTTTCAGCCTGCCTTTAAGCTACCACCTGTTATGATATATAGAAATAGTTCTTACGGTACATGTTCATGACTGTTTAAATTGGAACTATTTTCTTCAGTAGAGGAATATATTGAATGCGCTAAAAGGCGCTTCTATGGGAGAAAGGGTTAAGGTACCTGGGCATCATGACGTTCATTTGTATAAGGTAATAAGTTGACATGTGGCGTGTATTTGTTGAGCTAAGAAGTGTTTGCCTTCACTAGGTGAGCAGCGGCCAATATTTGCTCATTGTTTAATTTAACCTTTTCCACTTCAGCCCTCATTAAGCCATAATGTTGGCTGCCTTGATTTTATCGTCGGTGCTATGGTTAGTTAAGCCCTTTCGTTGCTGAATCATATCTCCTGCTTTTGTCATGAGATTGTCTGCTTTAACCGTTTCTTTGCCATGACATCGCCAGCTTCAACAGTTTTATAATGTTGTCTGCAATATTGTTTTAAAGTTTGATATGAGAAAGAACGATTGAAGAAATATCTATACGAGTTCCCAAAAAATTGAATTCTTATATCAGACCTGGATCCAAGTTTATAAAGAGTTTGAGATGAGTCTTGGGTCGTTCTTAATCATTTGATTGGTCAGATTTGAGCAAAAGCTCAAATCTGACCAATCAAATGCTTTAGAACGACTCCAGACTCAACTCAATTTTTTTGACCAGATCAAGCTCAAAACTGGTAACGTTGTCAAAAAGATGCCACTTTCTATATTTTATTGAAGTACGTTTGCGTTTAGGTTTTTGTTTAAGCGGGAAAAAATAACGTCTTCACCACTTCATATGTGTAAGAAATAGCGGTGATACATTAGCAATAGTGAGTAATTATTTGATTACTCAGATAGGGGTAAACGTGTTTTCTCCTAATGTTTTAACAACAGAAAAAGATTTATTTGTCTCGTAAAAAAAGATGCAAATTATTCTGAAGATGTCGTCCCTGTCTTTGATAGTAGCGGGATGTCCATTTTCTTGGTGCCGCGGATGTTGTGTCATTAATGGCGTGCTGTGTCCAAAATCAAAAGTTAAAGAAGCAGATATGAAAAACAAAGAGCTCAAAAGAGTGCCGTTCTGCATGACATTGCGAGAATATCAGTAAAAGAATTCACCCCTGATAGTTTTCAGGAACACTTTCAATTTCAAATCACGTTAAGTCCATTGTTGTCTATTTGTGGTTGATTGTAACAATATATTTCAAAATGACAAAGAATGCAAAAACTCTGATCAGATGGCTCCTACAGAAGCTATCTGATTAGGGTCTACACTGTTATCACAAGAGATATATAATTTTATGCCTACATTGTTAGTTGATAAAGAATATATTCGGCGCTATAGGGTTGAATATGTTAAGAACAATTCAGCTACCATTGTTTCAAGTCATTGATAATAAGGTTGCATTTCTACATTGCATTGCAATGTGTTTGCGCTGCGTTTTGTTTAACCCGTTTGCGCCTAGTGGGTTCTTCTAAGTTTAAATATTGGATAAGTCCATTTTTTATCAAAGTGATGCCAGATCAAAATTTTCATTTTCATTTTGTTTTATATTGAAATTCCTATCAGCAAACAGTGTAGACTCTGATCAGACGCCGCATAATGCGGCGTCTGATCAGAGTCTACACTGTTTGCATATGCCCCATATATGGAATCGTGGGCACAAATGGGTTAAATCGGAAAGAATAACATCACTACTGTATAAGGTATATTTCTTTAAACAAGAAGACGCGATAGTTTGCTAGGATCGTAAACAAGTATCTGTGTCCCACAGTAATTCGATACAGTATCCAATATATTTTGATAAAACCGTAAATTCTGTATCCAGCTGCCTTCCGATAAAGAATCACAGACCTATCTAAAGACAGGTTACCACTTTATGCATGAGAATAGTTATGCAGAAAGCTCTTAAAGTAGCTTTCTGCATTACTTTTAGCCTGCAGTAAGCTGTTCTCTTAATTGCGTACAGTGGATATATGTTCTTTCCCAGTAAACGTGTTTGGGTTTAAATTATTTCCATTGCAAATATTTTGTTTGTAGATCAGACTCCTAACTGTTTGCTGTTCAGAGAAAATTTAATCGTGATCATTTTCAATAAGCTGTTGTTTTCTTCGTGTTACTGAACAGTTTAAATGGAATGAATAACGTTCTCTCCGCTGTACAGTGTTCCCTCCCTACAGCGGCCATCCGAACAACGGCTCCCTCCTTACATAACGCTTGCCGCTTTTCTCCATACACGAATATTATTTCTAACGCTGTCACTGCTGCATTATCGTCTGCCTAAAATTGCCATTTGCCGTTTTATCTCAAAGTTACATATTGGACAGTTTGACAAAAAAAATAATGACGATTGACAAACAGCTTCAATCCAGATCAGACGCGCCGTCTGATCTGGATTCAAGCTGTTTGCAAATGTACGCCAATTTCCCATCCTATAACTACTCCCTCCGAACAACACACACAACACGTGTCTCCCATTGGGTGTTGCTGTAGAGAGGGAGGACTGTACATGTATTGTCCATTTATCGTTTTTGAGTACTCGTGTACGCTTCTTGTACTCTACCACAGAAAATAGTTCGTTTCGATTTTTACAACTTGCTTTGTTTAAAACCATGTTTACTCTGGGTGATAGGAACTAATAGTGCGTCGGATATATGAGCTGTACACTTAAAGCGCTTGTGTCCACTTTGATTGTTTTCTGTTTACAGAAGTGAGAAATATCTTTCCTCTCTACTGTCATTAGTTCGATAAAACGATACAGCGGAAAATACGCTATTCTTTCCCGTTTAAACACAGGCACAACGCAAACGCATTCCATTTAAACGTAGAAATGAAAATTTATTGACAATTCTGATTATTTATTTTAATCTGAGTGGCAAACAGTTTGGAACCTGATCAGACGCCGGGTTACCCGGCGTCTGATCTGGCTCCAAACTGTTTGCAATGGAAATAATGGATTTAGCGTAAACGCGTTTATTGGGAAATATTGACTTTTTCTCCACTGTTCTCTACCAATGAAAGCAGCACGTGTGTGTTTAACACGCATTTATCTTAATTGGCTTTGATAGGTGAGATAAGTGACTCGGTCCGCCATTCTTATTGACTTTAGAAAGAAGTGTCAACATTTCGCAAATGGCTTTGCGTTGCCCATATATGTTTAATTACAGATTTTCTTTCAAAACAACGCGTTTATAGTCAAAATGACTACTGTCCAATCGACTTCTATAGCAAACATATTTGAACCAGAGCAAACACCATTCTGTGTCCTATCAGGATCAAAACTGTTTGAAACTCAATATCACTTTACGCTAAATACATGTATAACAATATTCCATATCGGGAATAAAACAAGTGATCCCTCTCTACAGCCAAACCTAATGGGAGACAAATAGTGTGTATGTTGTTCGGAGGGAGTTGTTATAGGGAGGGAAGATTAATACCCTTAAAATACATTTTCAAACAGTTTAAAACATTTGCAAACAGTTTGAACCAATACCGGACGCCGCGTAACGCGGAGTCTGAGCTGGATGAAACGTTTTGTCTCTCTTCTTTATGTTTCTTCTGTCAACACGTACAATAAGTAACTTTGAGAAAAAAGGCAATTGAAAGCAGACGATATTGCAGCAGTAAAAGCGTTTGACATACTTATCTCGTTTGGGAAACATCGGCAAGCGTTATTGTAAGGAGGGGATCGCTATTCGGAGATCCGCTGTATGGAGAGAACACTGTAGTATTAAATCATAAAACTGCTCGTTCGAACTCGGCGTCTGATTAGGTTCCAAACTGTTTGCCACTTAGACAATAATGAATTGTTTTCTGTATACATTGTCGAAAAGCTGTAATTTTCGCCGTTTTATTGCATTGAGTTTCATTTCAATTGAACAGGTTAAATATTAGACAATAACGAATCTTATATATAATTATATTCAAAAACTTGTAATTTTAGCCGTTTTATTGTAATTAATTTCGTTTCGATTAAACGGGGATAGAATAACGTCTTCTCCAATGTTCCTACTCGCACCAAAGGGTACAACATGCGAGTCAATAAATCTGGCGATAATAAAATATACCATTTAAGACAAATAAGCCGACGATATTGCCTAACAGGTCTCTTTCACTTTCCTAATTCTGCGATTTGTAACGGAGCTATGGAGTAAAACAGATGATAATGACACACGTGGGAGATCTAGACTTGTCGCATACGTTATAGATGGACTGTCTGCTGGTGAGGCTTCTGTAGATTTATCATCCCCGCCGATCCCACAGGCAGTATGCCTTATAGCAATATTGTTATAATAAGATTGTAGGCATACCATGATACATGTGTTCAGTAATTGTCTTATGAAGAAGTATAGTGAGGAAGATAATGTTCTGTCCCAATAAGTGTGTTTATTCTACATAAACCATTTCCTTTGCTAACAATTTGGAGCCAGATCAGACGCCGGGTAACCCGGCGTCTGATCAGGCTCCAAGCTGTTTGCAATTTAGACAATTATGAGTCGTATATATTTTCAAAAAGCTGTATTATTGGCGTTTCCTTACATTCAGTTTCGTTTCGATAAAACCGGGATATAGAATAACGTCTTCTCCACTGAACCCACTCACACCAAAGGGTACAACGTACTAGACGATAAATCTGGCGATAATAAAATTTACCATTTAGGACGAATAATCCGACGATATTGCCTAACAGGACTGTTTCTCTTTCCTAAGTCTGCGATTTGTAACGGAGCTATGGAGTAAACCAGATGATAATGACACACGTGGGAGATCCAGACTTGTCACATCAGGCTCCAAACTGTTTGCCACTCAGACAATAATGAATTATATATATATATTCAAAAAGCTGTTTTTCCGCCGTTTAATTGAAAATAATTTCTTTTCGATGTACCTACTTACATCAAAAGGTACAACGTGATAGGATATAAATCTGGCGATAATAAAATATACCATATTAGACGAATAAGTCGACGATATTGCCTAACAGGACTGTTTCTCTTTCCTAATTCTGCGATTTGTAATGGAGCTATGGAGTAAAACAGATGATAATGACACACGTGGGAGATCCAGACATGTCACATACGTTATAGATGGACTGTCTGCTGGTGAGGCTTCTCTAGATTTATCATCCCCGCCGATCCCGCAGGCAGTTTGCCTTATAGCAATATTGTTATAATAAGATTGTAGGCTTGATTTGATACATGTGCTCAGTTATTGTTTTATGAAGAAGTATAGTAGGGAAGATTATGTTCTTTCCCAATAAGCGCGCTAATGCTACATCAATGATTTCCATTGCAAACAATTTCGAGCCAGATCAGGCTCCAAACTATTGCAACTTAGACAATAAATAATCGTATATTGTCTAAATTTATATTTTCAAAAAAGCTGTAATTTTCACCGTTTTACTGCAATAAATTTCGTTTCGACTAAACGGGAAAGAATAGCGTATTCTCTACCTACCAAAGAGTACACCATGCCAGTCGATAAATCTGGCGATATTAAAATATACCATTTAACACGAATAAGCCGACGATATTGCCTAACAGGACTTTTTCTCTTTCCTAATTCTGCGATTTGTAACGGAGCTATGGAGTAAAACAGATGATAATGACACACGTGGGAGATCCAGACTTGTCACATACGTTATAGATGGACTGTATGCTGGTGAGGCTTCTCTAGATTTATCATCCCCGCCGATCCCGCAGGCAGTTTGCCTTATAGCAATATTGTTATAATAAGATTGTAGGCTTACTTTGATACATGTGTTCAGTTATTGTCTTATGAAAATGTATAGAGGGGAAGATGATGTTATTTCCCAATAAGCGCGTGTATTCTACGTCTATCATTTCCATTGCAAACAATTTGGAGACAGATCAGGCACCGGGTAACCCGGCGTCTGACCAGCCTCCAAACTGTTTGCAACTTAGACAATAATTGATCGTATATATATACATTGTATATAGTCTAGATTTGTATTTTCAAAAGAGCTGTAATTTTTGCAGTTGTATTGCATTGATTTTCATTTCGATTCAACGGGGAAAGAATAACGTCTTCTCTGTACCTACTCATTTCAAAGGGTACAACGTGCTAGTCGATAAATCTGGCGATAATAAAATATACCATTTAAGACGAATAAGCCGACGATATTGCCTAACAGGACTATTTCTTATTCCTAATTCTGCGATTTGTAACGAAACTATTGAGTAAAACAGATGATAATGACCTACGTGGGAGATCCAGACTTGTCACATACGTTATAGATGGTCTTTCTGCTTGTAAAGCTTTTCTAGATTTATCATCCCCGCCGATCCCACAGGCAGTTTGCCTTATAGCAATATTGTTATAATAAGATTGTAGGCTTACTTTGATACATGTTATTGTCTTATGAAAAAGTATAGTGGGGAACATAATGTTCTTTCTTAATAAGTGCGTTTATGCTACAGCTAAAATTTCCATTTCAAATAATTTGGAGACAGATCAGACGCCGGGTAACCCGGCGTCTGATCAGGCTCCAAACTGTTCACAATTAGAAAAGAATGAATCGTATGTATTTAAAAAAAAAAAGCTGTAATTTTCGCCGTTTAATTGCACTGAGTTTAGTTTCGATTAAACAGGGAAATAATAACGTGTTCTCCACTGTACCTACTCATATCAAAAGGTACAACGTGCTAGTCGATAAATCTGGCGATAATAAAATATACCATTTAAGACGAATAAGCCGACGATATTGCCTAACATGACTTTTTCTTATTCCTAATTCTGCGATTTGTAACGAAGCTATGGAGTAAAACAGATGATAATGACACACGTGGGAGATCCAGACTTGTCACATACGTTATAGATGGACTGTCTGCTGGTGAGGCTTCTCTAGATTTATCATCCTCGCCGATCCCGCAGGCAGTTTGCCTTATAGGAATATTGCTATAATTAGATTGTAGGCATACTTTAATACATGTGTTCAGTTATTGTCTTATGAAGAAGTATAGTGGGGAAGATAATGTTCTTTCCCAATAAGCGCGTTTATGTAACATCAATAATTTCCATTGCAAACAATTTGGAGCCAGATCAGACGCCGGGTAACCCGGCGTCTGATCAGGCTCCAAACTGTTTGACACTTAGACAATAAAGAATCGTATATATTTCGAAAAATCTGTAAGTTTCGCCTTTATATTGTACATTGTAATTAATTTCGTTTCAATTAAACTGGGAACGAATAACGTCTTCTATAATATACCTACTAATATCAAAGGGTACAAGGTGCCAGTCGATAAATCTGGCGATAATAAAATATACCATTTAAGACGAATAAGCCGACGATATTGTCTAACAGGACTGTTTCTCTTTCCTAATTCTGCGATTTGTAACGGAGCTATAGAGTAAAACAGATGATAATGACACACGTGGGAGATCCAGACTTGTCACATACGTTATAGATGGACTGTCTGCTGGTGAGGCTTCTCTAGATTTATCATCCCCGCCGATCCCGCAGGCAGTTTGCCTTATAGCAATATTGTTATAATAAGATTGTAGGCTTGATTTGATACATGTGCTCAGTTATTGTTTTATGAGAAGTAAAGAGGGAAATAATGTCCTTTCCCAATAAGCGCGTTTATGCTATATCAATCATTTCCGTTGCGAACAATTTGGAGCCAGATCAGACGCCGGGTAACCCGGCGTATGATCAGGCTCCAAATTGTTTGCAACTTAGACAATAATTAATCTTATATATATAAATTGTATATAGTCTAGATTTATATTTTCAAAAAAGCTGTAATTTTTGCAGTTTTATTGCACTGAGTTTCATTTTGATTCAACGGGGAAAGGATAACGTTTTCTCTGTACTTCTAACGTCAAAAGATACAACGTGCTAGTCGATAAATCTGGCGATAATAAAATATACCATTTGATACGAATAAGCCGACAATATTGCCTAACAGGACTTTTTTCTCATTCCTAATTCTGTGATTTGTAACGGAGCTATGGAGTAAAACAGATGATAAAGACACACGTGGGAGATCCCGACTTGTCACATACGTTATAGATGGACTGTCTGCTGGTGAGGCTTCTCTAGATTTATCATCCCCGCCAATCCCGCAGGCAGTTTGCCTTATAGCAATATTGTTATAATAAGATTGTAGGCATACTTTGATATATGTGTTCAGTTAATGTCTTATGAAAATGTATAGAGGGGAAGATGATGTTATTTCCCAATAAGCGCGTGTATTCTACGTCTATCATTTCCATTGCAAACAATTTGGAGACAGATCAGGCACCGGGTAACCCGGCGTCTGACCAGCCTCCAAACTGTTTGCAACTTAGACAATAATTGATCGTATATATATACATTGTATATAGTCTAGATTTATATTTTCAAAAGAGCTGTAATTTTTGCAGTTGTATTGCATTGGTTTTCATTTCGATTCAACGGGGAAAGAATAACGTCTTCTATAATATACCTACTCATATCAAAGGATACAACGTGCGAGTCGATAAATCTAGTAATAATAAAATATACCATTTAAGACGAATAAGCCGACAATATTGCCTAACAGGACTGTTTCTCTCTCCTAATTCTGCGATTTGTAACGAAGCTATGGAGTAAAACAGATGATAATGACACACGTGGGAGATCCAGACTTGTCACATACGTTATAGATGAACTGTCTGCTGGTGAGGCTTCTCTAGATTTATCATCCCCGCCGATCCCGCAGGCAGTTTGCCTTATAGCAATATTGTTATAATAAGATTGTAGGCATACCATGATAAATGTGTTTAGCAGTTATATTATTAAATAGCATAGTGGAGAAGAAGTGGTTCTTTCCCGTGTAAACGGACACGAAACGCAAACGCATTGCAGTTAAGTGTAGAACAGGACATCTCTTTGAAAATTCCGACTATCTAATTGAACCTGAACAGCAAGTCAGTTTGGAGCCTGGTCAGATGCAATTAAAAAAGTAGTTTAAACATAAACGCGTTTCAACGTCTTCCCCATTGTATAATAAGATAATATGATACACGTGTTCAGCTATTATAGGAATAAACAACATATTTTTGACGTTCATGACGGTATGACTACATTAGCTTCGCAGGGGGTAAATTGCGTAAACGCCCGAAGGGCGTTTTCGATAAATTTACCCCCGAAGCTAATGTAGTCATACCGTCATGAGCGGCAAAGAGATGTTGTTTATTCCTTATATTTATATTTTCTGTTTTATTAATTTAATGTGTTTATTGGCCAGATTTGTTTTTCTGTATAAGAATTTATCATATACCGGTCAAAGAGGATTGATAGATGTAATGTCGATGTAATAGCAATTCCAGTTTCTAAATATGGTGAGAAAGTAGTCCCAACTACATGTACTCTAACTGTATTAAAAATTAAGGATTTTTTCAAGTAAACTTTCTCTCTGTGAATGGAAAAGACTTACAAGGCAAACAAATAACAGTGCAACTTTGATATCTATTGCCAAAGCACATTCTAAAAAAAAAGGTCGCGGTTGTTTTCTTAACCCATTTACACACATAGCAACGCGATGGCAACGACCTATGGGTCTGTATCACTCCGCTAGTGTCATATGACCGTCGACCAATTAGAGCTTAGTGTTAAGTGCCCGATGTAGTGTATTTGAAGAAGTCCACGAATATCACGGGCGAAATCCGAACTGGCTAAAACCAGATTCGAAGTGTAGGTTCATCGAGGGATGACCTGCAAATTTTTAATAGGATTACATACAGACTTTACAGAGTGAATGTAAATATTGTAATATGAAGAAGTATGGATATTTGTAAAACAAATAAATAAAAAAAATGTGTGATTGCTTACATGCAGAACAAAAGTAATGCAGAAATTTCCTACAAGAACATTCTGCATTACTCTTGTTATATATTAAGCAGGCGATGTATTCTTTTTAGACTGACTAATGCATTCCTTTAAAAGTTGTCGTCTACAACAATGCATTGTCTTCAAATTTATTTGAAATTTAAAGATAGTCAAAATCCATGTCTAGTGTCTAATAGTTTACGTCAGACCAGACGTCGCATGACCTTGCTCAAAATTGTAAGTTATATCACACTTAAAGTGATAACGGGCAATAAAAATCGCTTAACCCTTAGCATGCTGAATTGTCGTCTGCTTTAATTATGTCACCTGCTGAAAATACTAAACTTTTTTTTTTTTGAAAGTGAAGGAAAGTTGAAAACGAGTGCATTTTTAATTCAGGCTGTTTACAAATATTAGTCAAGCCGTGCTTAGCTTGATAAATGATAAAACACGACCAAACTTATGCTATGAAGACTGTCTCTAGTTTGCTTACTGAGGTAAAAATCAAGTAAATCTCACCAAAATGGTAATAAAGTCTTTAAATCAATAGCTCCAGTCATCAACCCGCCACATTCCCTGATATAAAGCGTCTGTTTACAGCGATAAATGCGAATTTAAAGCGCCTGGTGAGAGGTTCCCTGGAAACTTTACGGTGAGAAAAATGCTGAGAACCATGCACTTTGATAAACAACCATTCATGTATATGTACAGGAGAGGATACGTTTTTCTTTCCCAACAAACGATTTAGTGCTCCAATTCCAAGAACTAACGTATATTAATAAACAACTGGCAGCCAAATTCTAGTGCCGAGTAACTAAAATTAACTCTTTCAACACTCAGTAAATACATGTATCGAGAATTATTATGTTCCGTTGTCGACGTTTTTAGTTACCAAAACAGGAACCAGTCTACTTCGAATTCTGAGAAGCTCGATAAATACTACCTTTACTTAGCAAACATTGTAAAGAGGGCTCATTGGTCTGGGTCTACACTTTTTTCAAATTTAATTAGTATATTTTAAACAGGTCCATGATATTAAAAGAGTTAAACCCAATCATCTATTAACGTTCATGTTTTAACCCTTTCCCCCATAGAAGCGACTTTTAGCGTATTTAATTTATTCCTCCGCCAATGAAAGTAGTTCTAGTTTATACCCTCATGAACAATAACCATTACAAATATTTTAAATAGCCTAGCAGATTTTATATTAAAACAGGCTGAAAGTTAAGCAGAATGTGCCTTAGGGCACATTCTGCTTTACTTTCAACCTGCTTTAAGTGGTCACCTATCTTCAAAACTAGAAACAGGCTATGAGACAAAGGGTTAAATGAACGGGAAGGAATCTCGTTATACACGACACGGTAGTGCAGTCTGGCTAACACTATGAAGAGGTTAATGAGTTTGTTAACTCATTCACCCTTAAATCTTCAAATGGACAATTCCAGTTTCCAAAGGATACTAGTCCCCTTTGCTATTTAGGGTTGATTTTACAATAAATAGCAAAATTACAAACAGTGAGTCCCCTAATCAGGGTCTGTGCTGTTTGCATCTAATTATAGGATATAGGAACCCTTCATGTTGTATGTTTATACCTGGGTAATAATAAAAGATTTGTTCTGTTCTGGTTCATTACAGTGTTTTTAAAAAACAAGTATACTTATCGTAAAAGTTTATTTGTGTTAATGAGTTTGTTAAACCTTTGTTTTCACTTTTTCACTTTCTAGGATAGCACTAAGTGTTAGTATCCGCAGTTTAGATAAACACGTGAGACTAATTCCTGCACCTATAAATAACAATTAACTCTATCTATCCGGCAAGATGTGCCGCGTAGACCACAATAACTCACCCCTTAATTGTAACCCTAGATGGAGGCAAAATAGCTAGTATTGTTATATATTAACAGATCTGTGCTCAGAGACACTTTCACTCTATCTCCCGTGGCCAAGGGTGCCAAACAATTAAATTCAATGCAACGTTCTGTAGTTGTAAGAGCATTGAGCAAACTATTTCCAATATATCGACCACGTACTCATCAAAATTCGGTGCTACTCTTAACTCTTTCACTGCCAACGGCACCAAAAGGCGACTTTGTAATCATTTTGGATCCTGATCAGACGCCAGGTAAACTACATGTATATGTATTTGAAATTCGTATCGACATTTCTGTAGTCAAGACAGCACTAAAGCTGCCTTTAAAGATATTATAGACGATATTTGACAGTAAGAGGATTAAAACGGGAAAATAGTTTTCTAAACTGTTTAAGTTTTATGTATTTTTGACAACAAAACATAGTAAATAGCATCACCACTTTGAATACTTATCAGCCACCGAATTACTTATCAAGTGGATAACCAAATACTGATTCTAAACATTGTAAACGTAGTTGCCAACTAGCTTTGTTTCTACTGTTCGACACCAACATTAATCGTTTTTAAAATATGTAGGAAGAGACATTATTCTATCCTGTTGAAACAAAGCAAAATGCAAACACAGCTCAAACAATAACAAATTTATAGTGAAAATGTTACTCAAAAATTGTGTTTCTATATACTGCAAATGTAGTTTTTTAACTCATTTATGGGTATTTTACAGTTCGCCACTAACAGTTAGTCCACAACCATACCAATCAGAGCCTAACCAGACTATATGAGACCGATATGACTACATGTATCTGTTCTGGTCTACACTGATTCCATTGTCAGAGCGATTATTTTTCTCGAGATGCTGCGCAATTAAAACTGTGGAAAGACTAAAACAGCTTTCACAGCTACAACACAGCTTCCTTTAAAAGCAAATAGCTGAACGGAAATTGTCCTTATCAGGAATATTACATACCGGATCTTCCTGTCATCATTACTTCTCGCAGACTGTCCCTGGATCACAGCGTGCAATTTTAGGAGTTCCTGTTTAAGCCTTTCCACGTCAAAGTTAAACATCAATGTTAACCCCTTCACTGCCTAAACCCGAGTACAATAGCTATTTACAAACAGTTTAAAGCCTAAGCCTAAGTTTTTCGTTTCGCAATATTTTTGCAAAAACAACCGAAAATACTAATAAATGGACTAAACTAACCTGGAAATTGGAATTACCCATTTCAAGTTTAGGGGGTCAACGGGTTTCAAAGGAACGTTTGCTTTGCAGCAATATGCGCTTCTGCATGGAACGATTGGTTCGATGACCGCTCTACGGAATCCTTTTAAGGCCAATCATTTTTCTTTTTTTACATTTTTGGTAAAAAGGCTGAAAAGGATATGAGATTGCAAGGATTCTTTCTCACATCTTTTTTCGTCACATTTCGTCTTCAAATCATATACTGTAGTATTCTATTGTAATAACCGTAGGTTTCGTCGTTTTACCAAAACTGTAAGACAGAACAATTGTTGGCCCCAACATAAATCCAAGGCTGCCATTTCTCCGGATTTTTCTTAAATCTTCGGATTTTTTTCTAGCATATGGTGGCTTAAAGCAGGCTGAAATTAAAGCAGAATGCGCCATAAGGCGCATTCTGCTTTACTTCCAGCCTGCTTTAGGTAGTCATGTGTCAACAAAACTAGAAACAGGCTTTGGAGTAAAGGTACTATTCGTAAATTCGTACTTAAAAAATGCTAATTTGGAATTCTTAGGATTTTTCATGTCAACTTATGGTAGCCCTATAAATCCATACCGCCCTTGCGCCAAGAAAACATTGATCTCTTCAGAATGAAAGACAACACACAAACGAATGTTGATGTTATAATGATTTTAACATTTAAAAGATCTTAAAGCAACTTTGTTTATTTCTTTGAGTTAATTATCATAGCGACTTTATTTGACGTCCACACACAGGGTAGCAATCGTGCAACAATAAACGGACGAGAAAATTATATCAACGCCGAATGATTTGTTTGTCCCAAACCTTTTCAACGTTATAGGTACATGTAACTGAAGTTAACATTGCAAACAGTTTTGATCCAGATTAGACGCCGCGTAACGCGGCATCTGATCTGGATCAAAACTGTTAGGAAATCATCCCGATATCTATGCAGTCAAACCGCTTCAAATTTTACTTTGAAGTGGTATTTTAGGAAACATTTCTAAAGCAGGCGATATTAGGGTGATGAAGGGCTTAACCCATTTGTGCCCAGTGATCAGAGTCTACACTGTTTGCTGATAGGAATTTCAATTTAAAAAAAAATGAAAATGAAAATTTTGATCAGGCATCCCTTTGATAAAAATGGACTAATCCAATATATAAACATGGAAGAATCCACTGGGCGTAAATGGGTTAAACATACGATAAAATGTTGCGTGGAAAGAGTTGAACATATCCTACTAATACTTCTTTAAATACGTTCTTTCTAATTCTCTGTATAGCCATTGTAACTCGGAGAAGCCATGCTACGATAGTCAAACAATGTAGATCCATGTCAGAAATCGACTAATTTTGTGTCTGATCTAGATCGAAATTATAACCAAATGTCACTCAAGTTGCGATAAGTGGGAAAGTGTTAGTGTCATGATGCATGCGGGAAAATTGTGTTAATAGCCACGCACTTTCTGCACGAGGGCAAGTTACGTTGCATCTCGCGCACTGTCCAGAAAATACTGCAAAATGTTCTGCAATATTCCTTGAAAAGAGACGTTGCTTTTGGCAAATTAAACCATCTGTGCCTAGAGTTCCATAAACGGGACAAAGGCAAAAGTGCAGATAAAAGTTCCAGAAGAGACAATGCTATTGAGTAGACAAAACATACAGTCGAAACTCAATACTTCAAACTCGTGTTAGTTCGAATATACCCATATTTCAAAATTAAAACATGGCTTAGCCACGTTTTAAATTGAAATGCGGGTATGTTAGACTTAAGCGAGATCGAGCTATCGAAATTCAACGTATGACATACGACTGTATATTGTCATGTAAAGACGTAAATGAGACATTATTGTAAATGTTAAATTGATTCACTCTAATTCGAACCCCTACATAAACATTGGGAAAGACTTTATTCTTTATCCAATAAACGCGTTTACACTAAAATAATACACAGTCCATTGCAAACAGTTTGGAGCCAGCTCAGACGCCGGGTAACCCGGCGTCTGATCAGGCTACAAACTGTTTGCCACTCGAATCAATATAAATCGTCAACATTGTCAAAAAGGTGCCACTTTCTACATTTAATTGCAATGAGTTTGCGATAAGCTTCGTTTAACTCTTTCATTTTCTCAATGATGTCAAAAAGAGAAAACAGCTTTTATCCTGATCAGACGCCGCGTAACGCGGCTTCTGAAAATCAAAACTGTTTGCCACTTTTTTTTAAAATAAAAAATATGTCAGTTATATTGCCTTAAATCTAACTTTGGAACGATATTGCAGCCAACAATATTGAAGCTGACGACAGTATGGCGGTGAGCGCGGGTAAAAATCTCACAATAAATTTGATTACGAAAGGGTTGAACGGGAGGGAATAAATTATTCTCCACTGTACATATATAAAATACTCTTAGATTGTTATACGTCTCTGTATAGAGTATGTATACAAGACATAAAGAAATACTAACCCATGTTAGTATATCAGATTTGTTGACGTGCGTACCGCTGTGAGCAGTGTTTATTCTATCCACTGTGATGTATAACGTGTCTTTGAGTATCCACTTTCTATCATTTACGCACACAAATGGGACTATGGTATTATTAGTATGTCATTAGGATTGGGGTATCAGCATCACCTTAAACTCCGATTGTCAGAATAACACCGTGTAATTGATTGATCGTAGATGTTCATTTTACAGTACAGCCTCTCTGACACGACAACTTTATCTGCGTTAAGTTGATGTCGAAAAGAGTATATTTAGATTAATTGAGCCGTGCCATGACAAAACCTGCCTTATTGAATTGCAACATTGTACAGACCACACACCATTGTCATCACAGGCTCTATATCTTAGTTATATCTCTCTATATCTTATCACTGCCAAAGACCGTATACTTATAATATTGCTAAGTACAATGTTTTAGATGACTGTCGGTGTCAAACACAGTAGATGAAGACCAGCCGCGGCTGGTCTTGATCTACACTGTTTGACACCTACATGCATCTAAAACATTTTATGTAGATGTCCTATTATATACGGTGTTTGACAGTGTATACCAAACTCAGATACAGAACCTAGGATGACAACAGTGCTTACCCTGTACAATGTTGCAGAGCAATAAGGCAGGTTTTGTCACTGGGCACTGCTCAAAAGTTTCTGTGAAGAGTAAACGTTTTCAATGCAAAGAGAGAAGACCCAAATCAGAGGGCTCCAACTTTTTTTTGTAATTTTGAAATAAATAATATATTTCTTTAAAAAATAATAATAAAAGAAACAAGAAAATAATATGGTTAGAACAAACTGGAAAATGTAATTGTCCATTTGAAATTTGAGTGTTTAATGAGTTAAAACATACAGTCGAAACTCGATAATTCGAACTCGCGTTAATTTGAACATACTCATATTTCAAAGTTAAAACGTGGCTAAGCCACGTTTTAACTTTGAAATTCGGGTATGTTCGACATAAGCGAGATCTTATCAAAATTCAACTTATGAAGTACTGGTAAGATCGATTTAGGCGAGTTCGATGAATCGAGTTTCGTCTGATGTTTTACTTTTTTATGTTCGGAACATTTTTTTATTTTTTGCCTCTATAAACTGAATGTCACGCAAATTACCGATGTCATAGTGTGTTCCTGTTTTGCAGCGCTATGGCAATTTGAGGTGAACGGCATAGATCCCCAATTTGACTCCGAGCCCGTGAACATCACTGCAATTAAGGGCCAGGCTGCGGTGCTTCCCTGCTCGGTGCTAGACAAAGGAAAACATGCGGTAAATACATTATAAAGTTATACTTTAACCCATTACTCCATAGAAGCGCCTTTAGCACATCTAATTTATTTATCCACTGAAGAAAATAGTTCCAATTTGTACAGTTATAAACATGTACCAAAAGAAATATTTTCTATATCTTAGCTGATGGTAGCTTAAAGCAGGCTGAAAATAAAGCAGAGTGCGCTTTTAAACGCATTCTGCTTTACTTTCTACCTGCTTTAAAGTGTATCCTGTTTTCAATACTTGAAACAGACTATGGAATTAAGGGTTAACCCATTCTCCATGCATACGCTATTAACCTTTTAAATTCAATCTTCCACTGTAGAAAATGGTCCCATTTTAAACGTCATCAATGTGCACCATTTTATACAAATTCTATATATTAGCAGATAGTAGCTTAGAGCAGGCTGAAAGCAAAGCATAATGCACCTAAAGGCGCAATTTGCCTTACTTTTACCTGCTTTAAGTGAGCAGCAGTGTTTCTAAAACTAGACACAGGCTATAGGATAAATGGTTAACTTAATATGACAAAAGTCAAACCCCACCTTATTGTCTGCCTCATTATATCCGCAGCAGTAGCATCGTTTGCTTTGAAATGAGTTCTATACTTTAGGGTTCAAATATAAATTTAGGATATATCATATTCAGACGCTGAGCTGCTTGACTGGCGTTTATAAATGTTCATGCCTTATTATGTTCCCCGTTTTAACATAGCTAAACGCAAATTCAATAAAGAGGAAAATCGTGCAGTGTTTTCTTTATAAGTTTACGACATTTTTTTATTTATCTAAGTTGCAAACTGTTAGTACCCTGGGGCCGGTCTTACGAAACATCGTTCGACAAATATGGTCGTAAGTCAGTTTGTAAAATTTTCAGTTATTTATTTTTCTCAATCTAATCCTGTCTAGGGACATCTTTTTGGAATCATCTTGAAAACAAGACAGGATTAGACGGAGAAATCAGAAAGTGTATGTATTTTAAAGTTTTGACTTACGACCGTTTTTGTCGTATGACGCTTTGTAAGACGGGACCAAGGTCTTAACTATTTGCTATTCATATTCAAAAGTAAAAGTGGCACAGTGGAGAAGATGTTATTCTTTCCAGTTTAACCCTTTACCTGATAGCCTATTTCTAGTACTTAAGATAGGTGACTACTTAAAGCAGGTTGAAAGTAATGCAGAATGCGCCTGAGGGCGCATTCTGCTTTACTTTCAGCCTGATTTAAGCTATCATGTGCTATAATATAGAAAATATTCCCTATAATACATATTCATTACTGATTAAATTGGAACTATTTTCTTCAGCGGATGAATAAATCATATCCGCTAAAAGGCGTTCCTATTGGGGGAAGGGTTAAACGCAAACGAAACGCAAACGAAAGGCACTAAAATGGAGAAAATGACAACTTTTGGCAACTCTGGCTATTTTTTTTAACATGGGCGGAAAACAGTTTGGAGTCCGCTTATCAGACGCGTAAATACGCATAAACAACATACAAATCGCCGCTATATTGTTGCATTGACATAAAACCGAAAACACACAAACAAAATCTGAACTGTGATATTTTACTACTTTGATTTATTTATTTTAAGAGGGGACGAGAGGCCTCTTACGGTTAGCCACCACAAATTGCTCGGATGAGACTAAAATATTTAGCTCTGATGTATTTTCTATTTTGAACGATTTAAACTTTCAGATAATATGGATGAATCCAAAGAGTATACTGATAAGTACCGAGGATCGCCGAGTGATTGATGACACGCGCATGAGCATAGAGCGTCCCTTCACTCAGGCATGGAACCTTCACATCCGGAACGTGGCTGTTACAGACGACGGGGAATACACATGTCAAATCAACACAAATCCAATAAAAGTAAAGCGGGTGCGACTGAAAATACAAGGTACGGCATTGGAACATTGCACCGGGCGTTGTTGTAGTTTTTAGTTGTTTTTTGTAAATAAGATCACAGAACTACGAACATAATAATTATTGACCCTTTTCTGAGTGGCAAACATTTAGGCCCCAACCTGTTATAAATGGACAGTACCGCTTAGCACGACAGCTTCTATTTGAAAGAATAACGTTTTCTCTTATGTGGTATTAGTATTTAGTATTCATGATTAGTATGAACGATGTTTGAAATAGGATTGTGTTTTCCATGAAAAAGTCATGCTTCAATATACTGGTGAATTTAACCCATTTAAGCCTAGTGTACACTATTGTTGACATTGGCAACGTTTAACGGCGCCCCTTGAGGTTTGCACTGTTTACTTTATCGTATGAACTATTTTGCTGTATGAACAAACCCTTGTATATCTACGATGGAATCTTCCAGCAAGAATACAGGGAGGGTTCATTGCAATATCCAGGCATAAATGCAATGCAATGGTTCTTTGCGTAACGCGATGACCAATGCTGATATGCACTTCAATATACAAAATGTAACCTTTCGTCAATTAATTTTAGAATTAAAGTTTTAACAAAAAAGTGGTCGACAATAATTATTTAAAGCAGATGGCGTCATGGCAGTGAAGGGGTTAATTAAAGGTCTGTAACTGACTACTATCAAACCTTTGAAGGCAATTTATACGGTAAAACTCTCTATTAAGACAACTAACCGAAGACTAACTGATTGTTTAAAAGACAGGCTTAAAGCTAGATGAAAGTAAAACGGAAAGCTTCTAAAATATTAGTGGTCGTAATAGAGAGTTTTTTGTGTAAGACATCCCAGCAAAGATGATAACTGGAATGAAAGAACTATCAAACGTGTGTTACTCTTCACCGCCTTGACGTCATAAAAACATCGTTAACATTTCTTTTCATTATCGATTATTATAGTATATTTCCATTTGTTGTTTTTCAAGTTATACAAATTGAAAATATTCTGATTTAAATTGCATAATTATGTCTGAATATGTTCTCAGTTCCAGCTGTTATCGACAATGTGACATCTAGCCACGATATGACGGTCACTGAGGGTGCCAAGGTAGAATTGACCTGTGTTGCTCACGGAATTCCCCCACCAGTAATCAAATGGTTTAAGAAGACACCAAATACAAAGAATAAGAGACAACGTAAGTAAAATATATTCGAAACTCGATGACTCGACCTCGCTTGAATCGAATGTTACCGTATTAAAATTTTCGTCAGGTGACGTATTAACTTTGAAATACGAGTCAGTTCGACTGAAGTGAATTCGATTAGTCGATGTTTAATTGTTATACATAAACAGCATAAGTTCCGCTTCTACGAAAACTCAAATAAAGATTTGTTTTCAGTTTCAAGCATTTGGTTTTACAAGTTATTTTAACATGAACAAATCGCTTTAGCTCATTAACCCTTTACCCCATAGCCTGTTTCTAGTTGTCGAGACAGGTGACCTCTTAAAGCAGGTTGAAATAAAGCAGACTGTGCATGCTTTACTTTCAGCCTGCTTTAGTCCACTATCTGCTATAATAAAGAAAGTGTTTCTTATGATACATACTCGGGCTGTATAAATTGGAACTTTCTTCTTAAGTGGATGAATAAATTAAATGTGCTAAAAGGCACTTCTACGGAGTAAAGGGTTAACCCAAAGAGATGTGTACATGCACATATGTGTTTATCTGTGAAAAGTACACTTATCGTTTGCAAACATTGTAGAATGCAATGGGGAGGCTCCCTCAGATCAGTACTTTTAATTATTCAATTTGCGCATTGCATTTGCGTTAAATAAATACGAAAGACTCAAGCAGGAAACGTAACACAAACAATACACCCACCTCTAAAGCAGAACACACACACACAGTCATACCACAACAAACACACACACACACACACACACACACGCAATACCATTTGTATCCGCGTTAGTACTGCTATAGTTAGACCGAGATAAATCGGAATTGTTTACATTCACTTAAAATGTCGGACCAGAGTGTGAGGCAAACATAGTATTTTACAATACCGCATTATCTCAGTCTAACAACACGCAAGACAAACATAAAGCAAAGTGAATATAGGAGCCCGCCTTGGTACGGTCAGTAGCAATCAATAATTAACTATAAATTAATAAATTATTAACAACCACTGAAAAGTTTAATTTCGGTCGAACGGAAAAGATTAACGTACCCCCCATTATATTAACCCATATATGCCAAGTGTATTCTTCCTTGATTATATATTTGATTAGTCCACATTTGATGTAAGGGGTACTTGATCTAAATTTTCCTTTTTGTTTTGTTTGATACTGAAATTCTTTTCAGCAATCAGTGTAGACTCTGATCAGACGCCGCATGATGCGGCGTCTGATCAGAGTCTTCACTGTTTGCCTTTGTCCTTTTTATAGGACGCTAGGTGCAAATGGGTTAAATTGTTCAACCAATTTAACGCACCATAATTAACAACAGAGAATGTCTCAAGTATAAAAAGCAAAACCGCGGAGATGCTTTTTCTAATAAAATCATACAGGATGCAGCAGCTGTCAATTCTTAATTGTTTGAATCAAATTGGTCCTTCTAATGGTTTATTGTTTCATTCTACGCAATTATGCTGAACATTTCGTGAATTGCAAGTACGTGGTGACTGTTTTCGTACAATCGCTTTAAACAACTTCAAGCAATAGCACCAAGACCACAACCATATATACACACAGTTGTTTAAGAAGTAACAAATTCGTATGTGTTCATTATCGTGCATTAGATCACAGCTGGGAGTTGAGATGTGGAGTCATCAGGTTCAAACAGTTTGTCACTCGTCTTTATGTTTCTACTGTCAAAATATACAATTTTGACTTTGAGAAAAACAGCAGACGACAATTTAAAGCAGACGATACCACTGGGGGCTAACTGGGTATTATCATCAAATATTTTGCTACTACGACTCATATTGGTATTATAATAGACTTGTATTCCTATGATGGCAACTTTGATTTCGTAGCAAAACATTTCCAAGTATATACACTGACTTCGTAGGAATACAAATCTATTATAATACCCATATAAGTTGTTGTAGCAAAACATTTTGATGATAATACGTAGTTGGCCCCCAGTGGATATTGCAGCCGTGAAAAGGCTAGACGTGTTTGTCTTATTTTGTTGTAAGGAGGGGATCGTTGTTCGGAGGTCCACTGTAGGTAGGGAACACTTTAATTGGTTGCATGCTCACACAGAGAAAGTTTAATAACCTCTGACACTGGGCAACAATGTTTTTGAGATTTGAGCAATGTAGTTAACAAATCTTTTGTTTCTATTTAAGATATCGGTACTACCGGAGAGACTTTAGTTATCTACAATATAACCAGGTACTGTGGCGGCCTTTATGAGTGTCAAGCAGAAAATAACATTACCGAAACAGAACCCCAAACAAGAGCCATGAATGTGGAGGTGAAATGTAAGTATCTAGAATAATACATGTATGATAAAATGCAAACATATGTGACCGATTTGATAAAGCAGAGACCATGTATATCATAGCTTATATAAATTATTGGGTGAAAGTCACTCTGGCGGACAATTACTTATACTATACCGCTTTGGATTCAAATCGCGGTCTGGGTTCTTCGGAGTTTTCATGTCGTGAAGCCTTCCTGTTTGCTTTTGGAAGACGGTGGTTCTACCCATTTGCCGATTTGTACCGGAAAAAAGTCTTAAAGTGGCATCGGGGGGGGGGGGGGGTCTTCATCTCTCTGTCTGCAATTATACGTTAGACGTCGAGATATGACTGCAATTTTATTAAACGACGTAAAATCAAAGCTAACATTGACAGTAATATTAACTTGTTTTTTATATAAACACATTCAGTAGCAGAAAGGTACATATCTTTGTCCGGGTATGTGCTACTGAGTAGCACATATCCGGACACAGATGTGTACCTTCCATTTATACCATACATTTTCGAACGAGTCTTTAATAGTTAATCTGGAAGTAGAGTATTCTATGACATCCTAAATAAATAAACAATGCTGAGCCTACGAGCAATGAAATGGAACTCAAAACTATACCTTTACAAAAAGTCAATTTTTTAGGCTTTTAGGCAATGTTTGGACTGACTTTAACACCGCTTATAAGAATTTCGATACCTATACATTTGTTGAGTGAAACAATTTTCAATGTATCCATTTCAACAAACCTCAGTTTGACAATTACCTTTGCCTAATTTGGACTTGTAAAAGATTGAAATTAAAATGTCAATGATGCCATCTGGGGGCATATACGTTTATTGAATGCAGTCTTGTTTTTTGTAAAATAAATATATATATTAACATATTTGTTCCGGAATAGCACTACAATTACAAATCTTATTACAGTTCCACCGGAAGTGACATTCAAAACTCGTCGGATCGGACAAAAACCTGGACGAGAGACAATGTTAGAATGCATAGTGACAGCGTCGCCGCATGCTGTAAATATTTGGAAGAAAGACGGACTTCGAGTGCCACTTAGTAAACAGGCATCGAAATATAGAACAGACATTTATAAAGATGGGAATTTTACTAGGTCACTTTATTTGAGAATTCTTAATATAGATAAGAAGGACTTTGGAGAATACACATGTGAAGCATCTAACGATCTTGGAAAAGATACAGAATCAATTGTACTATATGGTTAGTATACTCCATCAATATTTTTCTCTTATGCGCATAACAACTAAGCACTGTTTTAATGACCTCTAACAAAATAATCGATGTCATGTTATCCTATTAAAACGGTTCAAAATCTCCGACGAACAAATGCACGTACAGTAAAACTTCGCTATTACGACCACTAAAAAGAAGGCTTCTTGTCTGTATAAATGACAGGTGACAGCTTAAAGCAATGTGAAAGTGAAACAGAAAGCTCCTGTAGGAGCTTTCTGTTTCACTTTCACATTGCTTTAAGCAGTCACCTGTCTTAAACGACATATATTTTACACAATTTAGTGGTCGCAATAGAGAGGTTCTACTGTATTTTACTTGAAACGTGAAACAATAGGTGGCTACATGTACGTAGTGCAGGGCAAAAGTATTACAGTATGCGTTTTGCATTATTTTCCTCTTGCATAAAGTAGCCAAATGTATATCTGTATATTTCCATGCTTCCTCTTTCTATTAAAAATACAACGAACATAACAATTTAGACCAGGCATTCCTCAGATAGAAAACTAATCCAATAGTTAAGTATAGAACAGTCCACTGGGCGTAAATTGATCGAATGCAGGCTTTACTATACATCAGGAAGAGTCGATTCTATACCAGGCTTGACGATAGGTCAACTATTGAGTATTGACACAATCCATAATTTCTTAAATAATATTCTTTTATTAAAACAATGTGTATAAATTGCCGAAGTATGTTAAATAAATCTTCTCTTCTTGAGATTACAGCGGATTTTCCCAATCTGTATGCTGGAATATTCTATTATATATACAGTGGAGAATGTGTTATTCTTTCCCAATAAACGCGTTTACGCTAAAACTATTATTTGCAGTGCAAACAGTTTGGAGCCAGATCAGACGCCGGGTAACCCGGCGTCTGATCAGGCTCCAAACTGTTTGCCACCAAGATAAACAAGAATTATCAGAATTGTCCAAAAGTTGTTCTTTTCTACGTTTTAGTGCTTTGCGTTTGCGTACGTTTGCTTTTAAACGGGAAAGAAAAGCAGATTCTCCACTGTATTCAAGAGTGATCTAAATACACTGCAGTATTTGTCCATACAGCGGAAATTTGAGATGAAATAGCGAACTGTGCAGACCCTGATGAGACGCTGTGTAACGCGGCTTCCAATCAGGGTATACGATGTTTGCTTATTTCTATTTTGGGGACAAAAGGGATAAATGGGTAATTGCACAAAAGTGTAGACAACCGATTACGGACAAACATATGACAATTTCAAGAAAACCTTTAAGGTTCATGTAAAGAGTATTTTGGTGCATTTTTGAAAGGTGATATTTTGGTCATTTTTATGGAGCAATGTTGCATAATTTCTTATCAAAATGTTCGTATTAAAATGAACAAACTTATGAAATAGCTTACAATTTGAAAGAAAAACTGTGAATCTTGATTTTGAACAATATGTTTGGATTTGCACCAAAATGTGAAGCAAATTTTCTGTACTGAAATTCAACAAATCCTTCCTCTATATTGAAGAATATGCTTTACATGAGGTAGTAGGACCAAATTCCTGACGAAATCCACTCAAATAACAACAGAAGAAGTCATGGAATATTTGACAAGTTTCAAGGACAACACTTTATCGCCATGGGGGACTACTTAATTTTTCAAAAGTATGGTGGGCAACACGAGCCTCTGTCAAACATTATTACATGTATAAATATGCAGACTGTATTAATTTTTTTCATCCTTTTTTGTAAATTTGATTAACTAAATTATACCTTGAGAATACATTGAGAATCGTTGTTGGGCTCTCGCGGGAGGATCTGCTTCTTTATAACCCCATCCTCTTCCTAGAATTCTTCTATAACTGTGTTTTAACTCATGTTGCAAGATATATACATGATTATAATGATTTCATTGCGTATAACGATTACACAATTGCTATTCAAATCCCAGGTCACTTTATGCGTCTAAGCTTGCCAACGTGTTGCACGTGCGCAGATACAGGTGTTTCACTGTAAACAGCGCTACATTGATTACCGCGAAGGCAAGAGAATCTCTCGCCACGGTCCGCTCGCCTCAAGGCGCAAAAAGGAGGAGAGACCATGGAGAACGATATGTTTGAGAGAGACATAATGGGTGGTGGCAGCGCTATGGTCTGGGTTGGGAAACATTATTCAATAAAATGCCAACGCTCAGCGTTACATCAATGTTTTAAATAGCACAGTGATACGACTCATACAAAATAAAGGAAGGACCTGGCATTTTCAGCTTGATAATATATGTATAAAGCATCACACGGCGCGTATCACCACACACTTTCTTGCTAAAAATACATTAACGTCCTGCCTTGGCCTGTTTTATCCTCGGACATGAGCCCAATAGAACACATATCGGATGTATTTGATAACAAGGTCGGGTCAAATTATCAAAATTATTCCATAATGACCTCCAACGTGCATTTTTGTTGGAATGGCAACGTATTTGAAACGTTACGTAAAATCAATGAGGGGGCGTATTCTGCAATGCATCCGTAAAATGGAGGGAACAGTGGTTACTAATGCTTTTTTAAACATCATTTTAAATGCGCATCAAGTAAATGTTTGTTTCCAGATGCTGTGGTCATTCTAATTATTAAGAATATTCCATTTCGACGCCTCTCAACTGAATTATTCATTAAACAGTATGCAATATTTGATTCTAATCCAATGAGGTACACAGACACATGGATATGACATTGAAGCTAAGATTACAAAAATAATTCATCCGGCATACAAATGTATCAACAAAATTTATTATTTTTAATTATATATAAACTGAAGTGAGATCCGGTTGTTTATAACTCTCTGTGAAAAGTGTTGTAAACTTAATGATGTTTTTTTAATTTGAAAAATATTTTTAAGGTAAAATCTTTCTATATGTATATCCTCCATTTCTTAAAATAATTTTCAACATTATATCATGTCACCACGGCTTCGTCAATGACCAAGCAATTTTTGAAAACCAATCTTTCGGTACATGTAAGGTTGACAATCCAGGAGACGCTTATTGGCAGGCTTACATAATTTTTCAACACTTCTTTTAAGAATAGATATCATAATACATGATAATAGTGTTTCCATGTTGACCTGACGAGTGCTTTGTACAAAATTATGAAATATCTTTTCGCAATGTAATCATACATTCTGATTATTTAGGATAATACACTGTTGGATTTGTTATCTTTTTCAGCTATATGACTACTTACTTTTTAGTCCTGTTAAAATATTACCCCTAAATCCCCCTTTTCACTAACAGACTCAATGTCCGCAAAGTTCAAAGTATACTGGTAATATTGGTTGTCTCCTCCAAAGTGTATGGTTCTGTAACTTTTCACATTAAAACGCAACAGCCACTTTGACTATGTTTAAGGCATCTAAGTCGTGCTGGATAATATCAATTTAAATGTCTTTGTTGTATAGGTTGGTACCATAAGCGAAGAATTTCACAATACTACGTATAACTTCATGGGGAGGGGTCATCTATTATAAACATATGAATAATATGGGTCCCAGGACACTTCCCTGGTGTACCCCACTTAAAATGTTTTTCCACGAAGAAGATACATATTGCCTACGTCCAGTAAAAAAGTTACGTTTCCATGACAAAACTGGCCCTCTGATACCAAATACTGATACTTTGCGAGAAAACGTTAATGTACTATGCTCTCAAAAGCTTTGACAAAATCTAAATAAACATTATATTTTCCAAACTTCCATCACCCTCAATGTAGTGTGACTAATAATCTATCAATTCAATTAACTGTAAAACGCAGGATCCCCTAGAGCGAAAACCAAATTGAGCCTTAGATAAACTGATATATGATTGTGTCTGACTAAATGTTCAAATATCTGTGCCCTTATCAGTGTTTCTAAATACTTACAACTACTGAAGTAAGGCTGTCAGGGTGGTAGTAGCATATACTCATGAACCATAACAATATGTTAATGTGTGTGTATGTGTGAAATGCAGAAGCAGAATATACATGAAAAGATAGAAGGACAAAAAATAATTGTGTGTCTCTGCCCAACGCAATCGTCTCAAGTGTCCCTACTAGGACCCCATAGAAGCCAAAGTCGGAATCCGTGCAGTATTGTATACATGTACAATGTGTAGATGTACCCCTTGACCGGACTAGAGCTGGAATACATTCACAGCAATATAAAGCTTTATATAATAAAGATCGCAATGCAAAGTGAAATATTAATCAACATTACAATAGCCGGAAAGATGTGGAATACTTGAAAGGGTGGAAAAGGGTGATTTAAAGGGACAAACTCTTGATTTTCCTGAAACAAAGGTCAGCTGTACAGGGACAGAATTACTTTCGCGGCAAGTAGTCCGCTGAAGAAGTGTGACATACGGAGGAATTTATGATCGAACGTAATGTGCAATGCGCTTATTTTATTGAGTATGTATCCAACATTAATAATGTACTGATATAAAAGAGTTTTCCTGACTTTTGCAAGACATTCTGTGTAGGAGTACCCAGTATGTAAGGGGTTCTTTGTATGTATTCTACCAGATTTCCGAAAATACGTGCCATTTAGTGATTTGATATATTCTGCTGAAGAGGTTATTTTCATTCCATGTTCGTTACTTTTTGAGCTTCTGACAACACAAGTACACTTAAATTTATGGAAATTTAGGCGTGCTCCTTTTCATTGACCAATTATTTATAATGTGTGAAAATATTTTTAGCCAATGTAGTATAGTTATTGAGTATTACAACTTTTCAAAGTTCAGTATTTTTTTCTCGTACAGGGACATTACATGAACCTTAACTCTCTCTTGCATCTATTTGACAATTGATCTACATGTACAAATAAATTGTATGCACAGTCAAACCTTTCTATTACGGACACTGAAACGAAAACTAACAGATGACAGCTTAAGTCAAGAGGATAGTGAAACAAAAAGCTCCTAAAGGAGTTTTCTGTTTTACTGTCACCTCGCTTTTACTCTTTCACTGCCAACGGCGCCATAATGCGACTTTGCAAACAGTTTTGGTCCCGATCAAATGCCGTGTCTGATCAGGATCCAAACTGTTTGACACTCGTATCAATATTTCTTCAATAAAAATGGTCTAAATGTGACTTTACAAAATAGCGCAGACGACCCTATATATGCAAGCGATAATTATGCAGTGGGAGTGTTAAGGCATATGATACAACTTGGCAGTGAAAGAGTTATGCAGTCCCCTGTCGAAAACACATAATAATTGACACAAAAGTGGTCGCACTAGAGAGGTTTTACTGTACATGTATTTTTTATGGTTTCTATGGTTACAGAATACACGGACCCAACAACTCCAAAACCTGAAACGACCACGTTGTTTAGGCCTCACCACCAGAGACCACATGGTAATAGACATAACTATGGCAGTGTAACTGGAAAAGTACATACAGGAAACAATCCATTTAACGGTAAGCATCCAACAGGTGAGCAAATAAATATGTTTTACACTACAGTAACACCTTTTTATTACGATCACTAACACTATGGTTAAAAGTGTTGTATTGAAGACATGTTACAGCTTAAAGCAAGGTGACAGTAAAACAGAAAGCTCCTATCGGAGCTTTCTGTTTTACTGTCACCTAGCAGCTTTAAGCAGTCAAAAGCCGTAAACACCTAGTAGTTAACACAATTTAGTGGTCGTAATAGAGACACTTTACTGTACTATGGGAAGTCAAAGGGTTTGAGACAAGAGGATACTGCAGTTTGAACCGTCATCATAACTTTATTTCCCTGACAAAGATTTATGTTAGGTTCTGTCCGTCAGACAGTGCGATGGTGTTTTATACGTGAAGCGCAGTGTGGACTGTACGAGCCCAATCTGTCATATACTTGCAAGCTGGAATGGTAACACCGAAGTCTTCGGGTGGTAGGTTTTACCCCATAGTGTCCTTCAATGTTAGTAAATAAATCAGCAATAGTTGTTCAGAAATAGAATAGTTAATAGTTTAATTGGTTAGTTTATGCCACTTGTCAATTGCTGTTTTAATAGTTAAAATATTTCGTTGGACGATTGATGAAAGTTGTACATTTATTTGTAAACAATATTTGTTGGAAAATAAATATATAGTTTAACCTTCAGTACTCTTAATGGGCGAATTCAATGTATCTTACAAACAGATTGGACTCTCTAATGATAATTTCCTAAAAACAAAATGTACATAAATAAAAACGAAAACAAAGTTTTCAGGCGCAAATACAGTGAAGAAAGCGTTGTTTATTATTTCCCTCCAAGAGAAGAGAAAGGCAAACGCGGTGCCAAGTGTTGTACAAAATGACATAGAGGATAATTGTTTTTTTCAGTATAAGATAGAAATGTAATCCATTGAGTGAACATCAGACGTTATATTTTCACGAGTGGCTTCGCCACTCGTGAAAATATAACAGTCTGATGTTCACGAAATGGATTAAATTCGATCTTATACTGAAAAAATACAATTATTCTATTTATTTATGCTTTTAAACCACTTTTTAAACGAAATTGTTCGACAATTGTGAAAGCGAAAGTACATGATTTACCCCGTGTTGAGCCCCAAGTTTACATCGAACACATTAACGAAACAGTTTCCCGTACGATGACGTCACTTATTTATTGATTTGACGTCATCCGAATTACGTCGTTGCTCCCGATTTTGGATTCGTGTTCTTCCGTTGAGTGGTTCGCGACAAATCGGACTGCCGGAATTTAACGATAAGACACGATTGACTACGAATTTTAGGGAGCCCTACGGGGAAAACGGCGATTGGTGATAATCCACTGCAATGGATTACCAAGTGATAATCCACTGTTATTTTCCTGAAATCCACCGGAAAGCATAAATAAACCATTTTAACAATTCGAACATTTAATTTTTGCAAAGAGTGGCAACCAATTTGGAGCCGGATAAGATTCCGGATTACCCGGTGTCTGGTCTAGCAGCTCCAAACTGTTTGCACAGAATTTGATTGTTTTAGAAACAAACGTGTTTATGTGGAATATAACGTTTCTTCTATCTGTATATAGTATTAGGAATTGTCTATATGTCAGTGGTGGGAGTAGTGGGAGCTCCTGCTTCCGCATCAAATTACGCTATAACCCAATATAATAGGCGTTCGGAAATAATTTCCTTTACGTCCTTTTACGACGATTTACGTCGTTGTTTTCCTTCACTTGGTATAACTGTAGGTACATGTACATCCATATAATTTCAAGTGAAACGCTTTTGAACAAACAACTCCTGTGTGAAAAAAGCGCTTTATAAATATGGAATAACAATTATAATAATAATAATAATAATTATAATAATAATAATGTTTTATTTTGTATTACAGGTTATGCTGGCGTAGGTGAAGCATATAGTTCCGGCACATATGTCAATCTTTCAAGTTCCATAGTGTTATTTATTTCGTTCATCGCAGTAGTGACTGCCATAACAGAACATTTTAGATATGAATCATGACCAAGAAGCGCGTAAATCTGGTATTAAATGTGTAAACAAAGCTATGGTGAAATAGTACAGTGCTCCATCTCTACAACAACACCCAATGGGAGACAATGATTGTGTGTGTGTGTTGTTTGGAGGGATTCATTATAGGGATGGACATTAGCTTACATTTGCAAACAGCTTGAATCCAGATCAGACGCCGCGTAACGCGGCGTCTGATCTGGCTTCAAGCTGTTTGTCACTTGGCATTATATTTTTCTGTCAAACTGTCTAATATGTGACTTTGAGAAACAGCAGACGACAATTTGAAGCAGATATTGATATTGTAGCAGTGGAAAGTTTGACACAATTGTCTTATTTGGGACACAGCGGCAAGCATCGTTTGTATGGAGGGTGTCATTGTTCGGAGGGTCGTTGTAGGGAGGGAGCACAGTAACCCACTGTTCGAGCTAGCGGGATTGAGTGTTTTGCCATTATGCAGTATTATATTTTATACATTTCTTAACATAAACCATTATGTGCAACCATCAGTTATGAGATGAGAGAAGACGTAATCCATGTGCTCGACTCTTTGATCTAGGAATGGGAACTCCATCACTTCAAAATGCCTTATTTCGATTTGGTGGATATATCGTGATGTGAGTTATATAAAGTAAAAAAAAATGTTACCAATTAAAGTGATATGTAACATTTTCAGAAAGTGTAATGTATGTGTTAACGGTCGTTTAATGAAGAAAATGTGGTATCGTTGAGTAGACGTTATTCTTTCTCAATGATGTGCAACAATTTCCATTCCAAACAGTTTAGAGCCGTGCACGTTTGAGTTGAGTCTGAGTGCGTTCTCAAGCATTTGATTGGTCAGATTTGAGCCTGGGCTCAAATCTGACCAATCAAATGTTTGAGAACGTTTTCAGATTCAACCTAAACGCTTTATAACCATGAACCCTGGTCAGATACCGGACAACCACTCAGATATGAATATTTTTAAACAAAATTACTGACTTTTATGTAATACTTTACAACGCTAAAGAATAACATCTTCTATTCTGTATATCACAAATTTAATTGCTACTTAATGAAGGACAAGAGCAAAGCAAAACTCTTCTTCAAACTGCCAATGGAACTTTATGCGTGATTTTTGTCTCCTATTAATGAGACCTTTGGCCTAAGGATGACTTTTGAAGATGCTTAGATACTGCCCCTTATCACATTTGTACTGTAGAACGTGCTTCCTGCTTGGTATAAAAGGGATCATATTTGTAACTGAACTATCAGAACGTGCTTGACCCATCAACCAGGGGCCCGTCTTACGAAACGCCGTACGACAAAAACGGTCGTGAGTCAAAATTTCTAAAATACATATTATTTCTGATTTTCTCCATCTAATCTCGTCTTGTGACATCTCTTTGGAGTCTTCATTTCAAGACGATTCCAAAGAGATGTCCCTAGACAGGATTAGATTGGAATATGAGAATTTTAGAAAGTGACTTAACGACAATTTTATCGTACGATGTTTCGTAAGACGGACCCAAGGTTCGTTGACCCATTTATACGAAATGCATTCTTCCATGCTAATATAATGGATCAATACAATTTTCATTCAAGGGTGCCTGGTCTAATGTTTTTATTTTCATTTTATTTGTTATTGAAATTCCTATTAGCAAACAGTGCAGACTCAGATCAGACGCCGCATTTTGCGTCGTCTGATTTGAGTCTGTACTGTTTCCTTATGTCCTTATTGCGTATGCTTGGCACAAATTGGTTAAGATAAGGAATCGGTGAGAGAAAGAGTTGTTGCAGAGGAGCGCAAATGATAAATGGTGGAATGACTCATCTAATACTTGTACATCATGGGAAAAGGCAAACAATGTAGACCTTACGTAGCGGTAGTCTTTTGGTGATTGAAGGAATTTATAATGTTAACACGATTATATATTGTTACATGTTCTAAGTGGAGATGATGCTATGTTTTTCCAGATTGAACAAATATGAAGGCAGGCACATTTGCAATATAATCGAAAATAACAGTATTGCTAATATTGAGGATTATTTCAGTCCTAAGTTACTCGGTGTCGGATCTGGCTCTTAACTGTTTGCAACTGATATCACTTGCAAAGCACGTGCGTTGGGAAAGAAAAATTTTTACTCTGTACGTCAGCTGAGACTGACCTAGGCTTACATTTTTTTGTAAAATACGTGACCCTCCTATGTCGTGGTACGGCTTAACGCATTCCCCCAAAAGTTTAATGTTCATTGTTTAAGTCAGTTGGTGCTTAACCCTTTCGCTTTCAATGACGCTTTTAAAGCGCGTTTGCAAACAGTTTGGGTCCTGATCAGACGCCGCGTAACGCGGCGTCTGATCAGGATCCAAACTGTTTGACACTCATTTTGAAATGTCTTCAGTCATACTGCCCTTTTTATCTTTGAAACGACATTGCAGACAACAAAATTGAAGAAAACGACAATGAAACGGGGAAGGGGTAAACTTCTCACGAACATTTTGAGAGTGAAAGGGTTAAAACAGACAGAACGTCAAATAGCGATTGCGTATGCAAGGATGTAAATCGTTTCTTAAGGCTCTTTATTGAGACATTTATGCCTGGATATTGCAATGAAATTTCCCTGTATACTTGCTGGATTATTTCATTGTAGATATACAATGGTGATCTAAAGACACTGTATTGTTTGTCCATACAACAAAAATGCTTCGTATGATATAGCAAACAGTACCCTCGTCACGTCGATTCCTTTTTTTGTAGAAATACATAATACATACAAGCCATTTATATAGGAAGCATTATGTTTCCATTTGTCACATAACAACAGTTGTTATTTCTAAAGACACGCATTACAACATTTGTTATTTAAAACATTTTTTTATATATAGAAGATGCATTATGTTTGACGTATAGCTGACTGCTGACTACAGAACAAAGGATAAACAGTGATCCCTCCCTACAACGGCCCTCCCAACTACGACTCCCTCCTTACAATGACCCTTAGCGCTGTGCCCCAGTTATGTCCAACCTTTTCATGGCTGAAATACCGTCTGCTTAAATTTGTCGTCTGCTATTTTTCTCAAAGTTACATATAAGTGGACATTTTGATAGAATAAATATAATGACGAGCGACAAACAGCTTGAATCCAGATCAGACGCCGCGTTACGCGGCGTCTGATCTGGATTAAAACTGTTTGCAAATGTAAACCAATTATTAATCTCCCTCCCTATAACGACCCCCTCCGAACTACACACACAATATGTGTGTCCCATCGGGTGTCGTTGTAGAGAGGGAGCACTATACGTGTATCTTGCTTCTGTTCTGTATTGCATCTATCTAATTTAAACTGTTTATGTTTCGCAGTGACTAATATTACACTAAACTTTTTTTTTTTTTTTTTTTTTTACACTTTACTGTTTGCAATGTTAGCATTTAGTTTCGTTAAGTAGGGAGGGGGTAACGTTTTGTCAACTGTACATTTCATATGTGAGAAAGATGCATTCTATTTTAAACGTGTTTATATATAGAGTTATATTGGGAAAACTATTATTTATTTCTAAGTAGCGCACGTGTTCTGAAACAATTATATAATATGCAAATAGTTTAGGGTCAGGTCAGACGCTGGGTAACTCACATAATTTGCCTATTTTGGCAAATCATTTATATCCATCTACCAAACAGTTTGGAATAATTTGGTTGCTCGGCTTCTTATCTGGCTCCAAACTGTTTTGAATTGAAATAGTTGTCTATATAGCACAAACGAGTTCATTGGGAAAGAATAATGTAGTGTGGGTTATTACTATGTGTGGATTGGGTGAAAGTTTAAAATGTGTGTGCGTGTTAATGAGTGACGTAGAAAAAAATTGTGTTAGGTAGAATGTAAATATAATTACATCATACTGATGAAGGTACTATTATACATGTATAGGGGTACGTGGTACCTGACAATGATTTTTTGTGTGTGTTTTCATGTTATTGCCATGTTAATTAATACATTACTACACATTAATTTCATAAACAGTGGAGAAGGTATTGTTTTTCCAAATATATGCGTTTATACTAAAATATTTTCCTTTGCAAACAGTTTGGAGCTAGATCAGACGTCGGGTTACCCGACGTCTGATCTCGCTCCAAACTGTTTGCCACTCAGATTAAAATACATCGTAAGAACCTTAAATATGTTATTCTTTTTACATTTATTGCATTGTTTGTTTATTTGCGGTTCAACTGGAACGAATAACGTCTTCTCCACTGTATACCATACTATCATTTTAACCCATTTGTGCCCAGTGGATTCTTCCATTCCTATATATTGGATTAGTCCATGTTTATCTAAGGGGTGCCTGGTCTAAATTTTCATTTTCATTTTGTTTTATATTGAAATACCTATCATCAAACAGTGTAGACTCTGATCAGACGCCGCATAATGCGGCGTCTGATCAGAGTCTACACTGTTTGCGTATGTCCCTTTTATAGGACACCAGGCACAAATGGGTTAAACGAGTCTTAAGCTAATATGTTGTCACATTTCCTTTTACTCACCACATTAAATCTACACTTTATTTTGATTACAGTGAAATAATATTTTTAACGCATAAGACAAACATTCTATGTAGTAGTACATTTTAAATAATACTGCAAAAAGTGTGCATTGTTGTCACTCAAATGTAGATGAATTTTTACCGGTATTCGTATATATAAAGATGGTAGCTTAATACAGGGCAAACGTAATGCAGAAAGCTCATATTTTTGTCCTACATAAAGCAGTTATCACGTTGCCATTTTAATAAGTGACCGATGTAGGTATTTGCTATATAGCGGAGAAGACGCGTTGCTTTCCCGTTTAAACGTATCTAAACGCAAACTCATTGCAATAAAATAATGAAATATACAGCTTCTTGAAAGTTCTGGTGATTTATGTTTAATCTGAGTGACAAACAGTTTAAAGCCTGATCAGACGCCGGGTAACCCGGTGTCTGATCTGGCTGAAAACTGTTTGCAATAGAATAACTCTTTAAGCATAAACTTGTTTATTGGGAAAGAATAACGTATTCTCCATTTACATTTAATGAATCAATTGCCAGTCAATTAAGTTAAATATAAGACACATAAATACATGTAGATCATAGATGGTCAGGTTTTCGGTTATGTATTATCAGCCTTTATATGTTTCTAATTGTAAATCACTATTTTATGTTTGAATAAAGCTAATAACGTTTATCTATGAGGTTGTGTTTTCATTTATACGAATGCCTTATAAAGCGATTGGGGTACTGGGGCCCGTTTCATAAAACTTCGTACGACAAAAACGGTCGTAAGATACAGTAAAACCTCTCTATTACGACCACTAAATTTTGTTAATTATTGAGTGTTTAAGGTAGGTGACTGCTTAAAGCAAAATGACAGTGAAACAAAAAGCTGTTTCACTGTTATCTTGCTTTAAGCTGCCACCTGTATTTTATACAATCAGTTAACCTTCGTTTTAATGGTCGTAATAGAGAGGTTTAACTGTACATTTCAATTCTGATTTCTCCATCTAATCCTGTCTTTTGACATCTCGTTGGAATCGTCTTGAAAAGGCGATTCCAAAGTGATGTCACAAGACAGGATTAGATGGAGAGATAAATAATGATTAAGACATTTTATAATCTGACTTACGAGACAAGATTTGTCGTACGAAGTTTTATGAAACGGGCCCCAGGCCTATATTTTTCTCTGAACTAGATCTCATCCGGATCTAAGCTGTTGTCAAATGCCACCAATACATACTATAAGGCTTTTCCTGCAAAGTTTTATCGTCTGCTTTAATCGGCCTACCGCCAAAATATCGTCTGCTTTAGTAGTGTCGTCTGCAATATTTTCAAAGTCAGATTTAGGGCTGTTTTGACTGAAGAAATGTCGACACCAGTGTCATACAGTTTGGATCCTTACGCGGCGTCTGATCAGGATCCAAACTGTTTGCAAACTCGTCTTTTGGCACCGTTGGCAGTGAAAGATTTAACATAGGAGAAGAGGTTAGTTTTTCCTAATAAACGCATTTAAGTTTTTAAATATTTCCATTGCAAACTGAGTAACTCGGATTCAAACTGTTTGCCACTCAGATAAAACTAAATCGTCAGGGGCCCGTTTCATTAAACATCGTACGACAAAAACGATCGTAAGTCCAAACTTTAAAATACATTTAATTTCTGATTTCTCCATCTAATCCTGTCTTGTGACATCTTTTTGGAATCGTCTTGAAAAGACGATTCCAAAAAGATGTCACAAGACAGGATTAGATGGAGAAATAAATAATAATTAAGACTTTTATAATCCGACTTACGACAACTTTTGTCGTACGAAGTTTTATGAAACGGGCCCCAGAACTTTATAAAATTTGTCTTTTTTCTACATTTTATCGCCTTGTGTTTACGTTTCGTTTCGTTTTAACGGGAATAACGTATGTATGTATTTTCCGCTGTAACTTAACAAATGTTGGCTTGCAATTAACCAAACGAACAAAAGAAATGTGCCACAACCTCTCCCTCTAAATATTAAAACAGTTCTACCTACAGTGGAGAAAACGTTATTTTTTCCAGTTTATACAAACGGAACGAAAACGCAGTGCATTAAATGTAGAAAATTTGATATGTATTTTACTTCTGACGATTTTTTTCTATTATAAGTAGCAAACATTTGAGAGCTTAATCAGACGCCGGGTTTTCCTGGTGTCTGATATTACTCCAAATTGTTTGCAATGGCAATAGTTGTTTTAAGCATTAGCGCGTTTATTTTCAAAGAATAGCGTCTTCTCCGCTGAACATAATACATGGACCATTTCACTGTAAAGCACGACTTACATGTAACTTGTATTTGCAATAGCTTTGGATCCAGATTACATACCAAATACTCACGTCTGATCTTGATCTAAAATATTTTTCCACTTGTATTTAGGTTTCATTCACTTTGAAAACAATTATTTAAAAAAGGCAGACGACAAAACTTGAAGCAGACGATCTTCAGGCGGAAATACGGCTAATTGATCTCAGGCGGGCAAGAGCATATAATTTTATCAGAAGGTAATGCGGGCGCCATGGGGTTGCAGCTTCGCAGATATATCATTGTGGGTTGTTTGGTTGTCTTCGAATTCTAAGACAATGTGTAACTCTTTGCCAGTGTCTGGCGAATCTGGCGAATACCTTTGCAAACAGTTTGGACCCTGATGAGACGCCGCATAAAGCAGCGTCTCATCGGGATCTAAACTGTTTGACAACGTGACCCTATTTTGAAATTATTTTTTTTTCAATCTATTTTTAGAACAGTAACAGACGACATTTGTTGCAGACGACAATCTTACTCGGCGTTTAATGAGTTATGTCATCCCTGTGAAAAAACAGCCAGTATCACACACAGCTAATGTTGTATTAACCCATTTAAGCCCACCACCATCGTAGAAGCTCAAAATGTGTGTCATGTCCTACTTTTGATCGTTTATCTTTAATAGGCTACAAAAGACGAAAATCCCATGAGTTGACTTTTTTTCTTAAAGCAGCTACCTGCTATTTACACATAAAACATTTTTTAAGTTGTCGTTTTAGCCAGATTTACATATACAGTGGAGAAGACATTATGTTTTTTTCTGAAAAAGGCTTTTATGCTAAAACAATTATTTCTCACATAACTACCCTTGTTTTCTATAGCGAACAACGATGACGAATATCCTTATCTCCAACATGTGTAATATCACTTTGATGACGTCACTATAACGTCATTATTAATAACGGCATGTTGACGTCACCGGAGTTCCAAAAAATGCATATTGCTTTAAAAACAGCTTAAATCGTTGGTAATATGAGAAAAAGAATCTGTCACTCGTCGATGTAACCCTTTATCCAATAGCCTCTTTCTAGTTTTGAAGATAGGTGGCTACTTAAAGCAGGTTGAAAGAAAAGCAGAATGTGCCTTAAGGCACATTCTGCTTTACTTTCAGCCTGCTTTAAGCTTTTATCTGCAAAGAAACTAAAAATAATTGTTATGAATTATATTCATGACTGTATAAATTGGAACTATTTTCTTCAGCGGAAGAATAAATTAAATGCGCTAAAAGTCGCTTCTATTGGGGAAAGGGTTAAGACAAGTTGATCTCAAACTCGTCTAGAATAGAAAAGTTATTAAGCTCGCCAAGCCTCGCTTAATAACATTTCAATTCTAGACTCCTTTGAGATCAGCTTGTCTTAAACATCGACTCATGACAGGTCCTATATTTCTGCTACGAGCAGTAAACGCCTATAAACCTTAAATTGTTTTAATCTTATTTTTTTTTTGTTCTTTTCTACCTTTTATTGAATTGTATTTACATTTAGTTTCGTTTAAACAGGAAATAATAACATGGTCTCCTCTGATACTGTATCTAAAAGAGATCGTTCACATGATACTTATCTCATAAAATATCCTCAGATATTAAAAATTATTAATATTTGTTCTCTCTCAATTTATTGACAATTCCCAAGTGATAGCTTTCAGCTGGTAATATCCTCTATTCTAAATATGTTTTATATGTAGCATAGTTTTCTCGCTGTGGCTAAAAAGACTTCATCCGATTGAAAAGAAAACCCCAAATGTACAGTGGAGAAGACGCTATTTTTCCGTTTAAACGCAAACGAAACGCAAACGCAGTTCAAGAAAATGGAGAAAATGACAACTTTTTGATAATTCTTACTCTTTATTTTTATTCGATTGGCAAACAGTTTGGAGCCTGAACAGACGCCGGATAAACGGCGTCTGATCTGGCCCCAAACTGTTTGCAATTGAAATAAATGTTTAAGCTTAAACGCGTTTATTGTGAAAGAATAACGTTTTCTCCACTGTATTCAATTAAAAGTTTAACCAATTTGCTGTCTAACCACAAATGCATTTACATACTAAAGCTAAGCACGAAATAAGAAGATAGGAAACTCAACGTATCTAACATATCGTAGATATTACTTATATCTAGCCCGTTTTAACTGATAACAGTTTTAGGTAGACCAGATTCAATATTGATTAATTAAAAAACGAAAATCTATAAGTTAAATCTACCAGAAGGACTGGTGATGTAGGAAACTAGTATTGAACACATTGCAATGACGTCATAAGAACATGTCGCATACTTCATTTGCATAGTTATGACACTAGTGATATACGAAAATTATACCACAGGCGTTATTCAAAGTTTTCGCCGTCTGTTATGCTGTATGAAATAAACATAAGATTTGTCGTTTCAATCTATTTACATATAAGTACACTTAATAATAAGTTTAAACTTTTAAAAGATACTAAACGAAAAAGCAATACAATAAATGTTTAACGCTTTCACCGGTTTAGTCACATAAAGTCGACTTGCTGCTTGAGTCTTTCGTATTTATTATTTGCAAAGAGTTTGGAACCTGGTCAGACACCGAGTAAGCTGTGTAAGCGTTTAGTTTAGTTTAAACGGGAGAAGAATACCACTTCTCCACTGTATCTGCTCTGCAAGGCCTAAAGTGGACACGACTTAAATGTTTCCCCTTTAAATGACACTATTACCTAACATAATGCCATGCAATGTTGAAAATATTGATAAGTCTATTTGTATCTAAGTGGCAAACATTTGATGCCTGATCAGACGCCGGTTAAACCGGCGTCTGATCAGGCTCCAAACTGTTTGTAGTGAAAATTGTTCAGCACAAATTGGGAAATAATAACGTAAGTAGTTCACTGTATCCGTATCTGCAATGGCTACTTGCCCAGTATCACAGATGACAAATGACATCTCTCTGCAAAACGTCCCGGTAAATGCTTATACCTGCTACAATAACAGGTTCTCCAGGGTTAATAGAATCATTTGATGCACAAAATAACTTCGCTATTTAGATTAAAAGAAACCGTTAACAAGTTCAATCAATTGTCATTGTCCATGTTTAATTGCATTGTGTAAGCGTTTAGTTTAGTTTAAACGGGAGAAGAATACCACTTCTCCACTGTATCTGCTCTGCAAGGCCTAAAGTGGAGACGACTTAAATGTTTCCCCTTTAAATGACACTATTACCTAACATAATGACATGCAATGTTGAAAATATTGATAAGTCTATTTGTATCTAAGTGGCAAACATTTGGTGCCTGGTCAGACGCCGGTTAAACCGGCGTCTGATCAGGCTCCAAACTGTTTGTAGCGAAAATTGTTCAGCACAAATTGCGGGATAATAACGTAGCTCACTGTATCGATATCTGCAATGGCTACTTGCCCAGTATCACAGATGACAAATGACATCTCTCTACAAAACGTCCCAGTAAATGCTTATACATGCTACAATAACAGGTTCTCCACGGTAAATGGAAACCTTTGATGCACACAATAACTTCGCTATTTAGATTAAAAGAAACCGTTAACAAGTTCAATCAATTGTCATTGTCCATGTTTAATTGCATTGTGTAAGCGTTTAGTTTAGTTTAAACGGGAGAAGAATACCACTTCTCCACTGTATCTGCTCTGCAAGGCCTAAAGTGGACACGACTTAAATGTTTCCCCTTTAAATGACACTATTACCTAACATAATGCCATGCAATGTTGAAAATATTGATAAGTCTATTTGTATCTAAGTGGCAAACATTTGATGCCTGATCAGACGCCGGTTAAACCGGCGTCTGATCAGGCTCCAAACTGTTTGTAGTGAAAATTGTTCAGCACAAATTGGGAAATAATAACGTAAGTAGTTCACTGTATCCGTATCTGCAATGGCTACTTGCCCAGTATCACAGATGACAAATGACATCTCTCTGCAAAACGTCCCGGTAAATGCTTATACCTGCTACAATAACAGGTTCTCCAGGGTTAATAGAATCATTTGATGCACAAAATAACTTCGCTATTTAGATTAAAAAAACCGTTAACAAATTCAATAAATTGCCATTGTCCATGTTTAATTGCATTGTGTAAGCGTTTAGTTTAGTTTAAACGGGAGAAGAATACCACATCTCCACTGTATCTGCTCTGCAAGGCCTAAAGTGGAGACTTAAATGTTTCCCTTTCAAATTACACTATTACCTAACATAATGTCATGCAATGTTGAAAATATTGATAAGTCTATTTGTATCTAAGTGGCAAACATTTGACGCCTGCTCAGACGCCGGTTCAACCGGCGTCTGATCAGGCTCCAAATTGTTTGTAGTGGAAATTGTTCAGCACAAATTGCGAAATAATAACGTAGTTCTATTTTACAGTACATGTATCTGCAATGGCTACTTGCCCAGTATCACAGATGACAAATGACATCTCTGTACAAAACGTCCCGGTAAATGCTTATACATGCTACAATAACAGGTTCTCCACGGTTAATGGAAGCCTTTGAAGCACAAAATAAGATGATCATACAGTCTTTACGTTGTATGACACATCCTATTTAGTATGATGAATCGCCTATATGTCACGTGATTTCTTCCGCTTGTTCTTGGGCTAATTCTGTGATTCCGACCAATGAAATGAAGACTATGTAAGGCCAAGTTATCGTCTGCTCCAAAAGTGTAGTCTGCAACATGAAGCAAACTCGGTTGTTATACCTTCTTAACCCCTTCTTTTCCGTGACGTCATCAAATATAAACAATTGTCGTCTGCTGTTACTTCTCAAATTTAAATTTAAGGTATTTTGACTTCATTAATAAATATTAAAATAGTGTCAAACAGTTTTTGATCCTGATCAGAAGACGCGTTATAAATTTAATATCACTAGCAAACAGTTTAGATTCCTGTCAGACGCCGTATATCTAACAAGGATCAACACTTTTTTCAAATGTTAGCCAATCCGCCCTTAGCAGCTACGTTTGAATTGAGTATCAGTAACTGTGAACACCAAGAAAATAAAAAACATTTGCATCAATTTAAAATGGATATGATTCTTGACTTGACAAAGAGCCTCGACTTAACAAGAATAATGCTTAATTTAAGTGATAAAGTTTGATAAAATATCGCTCATTACAAATATATAATTTCCATTACATTATTATACAACTTAAATACAATCATAAGGCAGATGAAGAGAAACTTAAAAATCTACCAGTGACGAGTGAAAATACTCTGTTATTGGGGATTATATCACTTTTTGAAGGAATGACAATTGTAGGAATTGATTGAGTTGGGTTTTACGGCAAAGCGACTCATAACATAATCATATGGCAGGGCAGGCATGGCTTTTGATGCTGAAATAGTATCTTACCAGCCGCACATGTTTCCTTTATCTCATTTACTCTGTCCAACGTCCTTCGAATGTTTGCCAGTGTCCATAGATTTGCGGCTCATTTATTTTCATTCCAGAAACTATTGACCCCATGTCCTTAGTCAATCAGCACAACCATTTAATAGATCCAAATGAGAACGATGTTGTCCTTGGACGAACATAAAAACTCTCTAAATGGAAGATAGAGGAACGAAAATAGGATTCTAATCGATGTGATTTTTGGCAAAATGTTTCGTCTTCTAACTGATGTACATGTACCATTCAATAAAAATGGTGCGTGTTTGGACTCAGTCGGCTAGACAACGTTTATGTATTATTTCCATGCTTCACATACGATAACTCGGACTCATTGAAGTAGAATTTACTCGTCGCTTTACTCTTGTATATACAAATTCGAACACACGTCAGACAATCCATCTGAAGCCATCTGAATCCCAACTGTTTGACACGCTGGTAGTATATTCTGAAAGAATATAGAGATCAATCAATTTTAATGATTGATGCAAACTGACAACACATAGCGAACTAGTTAAATATTACCGTGGAGAAAAAACGTTATTCTGTCCCAATAAACGCGTATACGCTAAAACTATTAGTTCCATTGCAAACAGTTTGGAGCCAGATCAGACGCCGGTTGACCCGGCGTCTGATCAGGCTCCAAACTGTTTGCCACTCAGATTAAAACGAATTGTCAAACGTTGTCAGAACAATGTGTTTCATTTGCGTTTAAACTGGATATAATAAAGTATTTCCCACTGTATCTGACGGTATGGTAATATCAATGTATTACCAAGAAATGGAACTATCATGTGTTGCATTTGTGTGAAAATATTTTTGTCCGGATAAACCTAAACTGTGACTGACTTGTGTGCAAAGAACATGGAAATATGACACATTAAAACACCAGCATCATTCTTGCATTAAAAGTATGTTCCCAAAGGTATACTGAAAAGGGAATAAAACTTGCATTAACAATGCAATTTACACGGTCAATGACTGCTGCTAAATGTTAAACTTAAATCATTACTCCTTCAATACACATTTTTACGTCTTTTATCCTTCACCGAGGAAAATACATTGTAGTTGCAATCAATACAGTCATGATATGAACCATCAGAAATATTGTCTATATCCTAGCAGAAGACAGTTAAACGCATGCTACTTTCAACCTGCTTTAAATGTAACCTGTCTTCAAAACTAGATAGGATATTGGGTTATGTGTTAAGAGTGACCAGGAACGCATTGTAAGCACACTGAATGTTGTGTGCAGTAAATGTTTTTCCCCGCATCTGCAATTTCTTTTCCAGAAACTGCAATTTATCGAAATTCCCAATGTTACAATATTAAGAAATATGCGCATAAAACAGCATATTTTGTATGTCGATGTCAAATATCAAGGAACTCCAATATAACATATTCAACCCTAGTTATGAGTTAAATCGTCACTTTCAAACAGTGTACGTATGAAGAGTACACATGTCAAAGGCAAACAATGTAAACCCTGATCAAAAGTCTCTTGCAGGGGCCCTTTGATCAGAGTGTAAATTGTTTGTCATTTAGAAAAATATTGTAAAACAGCCTTTGATAATCAAAATGGACTAGATTTAATTAGAAACTGAAATCTTCTTTTGTGAAATTTCAGGGGTGGATTTCTTAAAATTTTATATTAAAATACTTGTTTACTTTTTACATAACCAAACCAACCCAACAATGCATACTTACGTTATTATAATATTTTTAAAAAAAATCAAGCCAGTCACTTTGTTCGAATAAGTGTGTTCAATCATTTATATTTACATTCACCCCATTCAATTCCATTGACAAAAATGGTGTTCATTTCGTATAAACACCATTTCTCGAGAGGGCGGGACTTGTGGATTGCAAGAAAATTGACATACCTTAAAAACAACAACTGTCTGCATTCCTTTATGCCAAAAAAAACCCGATATATTTATCCTACTTTAAAAATGACTTCACTTCCAATGACGTCAAATCGTCATTTTCGCGCCAAACTGTCAAATAATGTAAACAATGGACCTTTAGTTTTGCTTTCGAATGTACGCAGCTACAGTTATTCGGTCATGACTGTTCCTGATAGGGGACATATTATTCGTGTTATCAACCTCTAATATGGATTAAACATACATGCATACATGTACTTTCGTCGTTCAAGCTAAACGAACGACAGAAAATTATCGGCAAATACCATGAATCGAGCTAGCGATTCATGGTATTTGCCGATAATTTTCTGTCGTTCATTTCGCTTGAACGCCGAAAAAGTCAATTCATTTCTTAAAACAATGCATTGCTGTACTAGTGACAGAAGTGTTAACTATTCTACTGCTACAAGAGTATATTGGCCTTTAGAAAACAATTGAATACCCAGATCAGAAAGCTTCAAAATGATCTGTGTGGTCAGGGTCTGTAATATTTGCGTATCAGGTTCTTATTGTTTGTCAGTGTATTATGTTCATATTATAGATGTTTAAAGTTGGAGGAGTTTTATACAAGAATATTAAGCAGGAAAAGGGCTAATATGTTTCTATGAATACAATTACCTGGGGTAAGTTGGTGGAATTGCGTGTGTAATGAATGGATTGTATAGGATAGATTAAATAGATCTAGATCAGATGCCGAGTTATGATAATGCATTTTTTTTTCAAAGTCAACTGCTGTCGCGTATGGGGAGTGTTGGTTAAACGATGAAAACAACGTTCTGGGTGGATTTGTTGATTAATATTAGCGGCCAAATGTGTGTAGCACGATTATGATTACCCTGATGTGATACCGCGTTATTCCACAGTTTATAGTCAGCTTGAACCTTTTCTCTGCCTGTACAACTATTTCAAAGCTATCTTTTAGGCAAATTGACGGAATGCATATCAAAATTATTTTCCAACAGTTTTGAATCCCAATCAGAGGCCGCTTTAAGCATCTAAACTGTTTGCAAACTTGAATTGTCGGCTATTTAACATAAAATAAAATGATACATAAAGTTACTAAATAAGCTTGGTGTACCATTGGTAACCTGAATTAAGCAACCGCGTGTATCACAGATTATCCATTGGCGATTATTTTAAGATTTTCTGCAAATGAAATGGTGTATCGCGCTGTTATTTTAATTAATTGTCAGTTTGGGCTCATTTTCATGTTCTCGACATAACTGATATGTAGCAATTAGAAGGCATTGAGCGGACTAAATGACAGCTAACTGTAACTAACCTCATTATATGTGCATTTAATCATTTATGCCTGGATATTGCAATGGGTTTTGTCAATGTGCTTGCTGGACGATTTTATTATAGTTACACAATGTTGATCTAAAGACACTACAGAGTTTGTCCATACATCAGAAAAGTTTATATCATATAGCAAACAGCGTAACGCGGCGTCTCAACAGGGTCGGAACTGTTTTTCAATGTCCGTTTTTGTAGACAATATGCATTAATGGGTTTATTCCAGTTAACCCATTTGTTCCTGGATGTTGCAATCCCTAAATGCCTACTGGCACATTTTATTATAAATATACAAGGATGATAATCTAGAGTCACTTCAATGTTTTTTTCATACAGCAGAACATTTCTGGAGGGTAGGGGTCGAGTGGTAACACGTTCGACTGTGGTACAAGGGGTGTGGGTTCGATCCCCCGACGGACCAGCGGCCTGACTATGGGATTTTTCCGAATCACAATGAGGTACAAGAATGTCCTTGAGCAAGATATGAACCGCGAAATGCTCCTCTCCACCTAGGGGATTAGGGGGTTAAGATGGGTACATGTGAAGGGTCTGGGTCGGTATTGCGGCTGCCTATGCTATGTTAGCAGTGCACAATATTGTAGGCACGATGGTTCAATGATCAGGGAGTAAATGTACAGTCGGCTGAACGGTCATTCGGGCTGAAAATAGACTATAACTTGGTACTTTATTTCATATACAATAGCAACGCAGCATATGATCAGAGTCTATACTGGGTTCGTGTATGAAAGAGTTTTAGACGAAACCAAATCTTCTTCTAAAGCTCGGCGCCTGATCAATGTCTACACTGTCATAATGCACATATGTAATATGTACTTGCAAAGTTTACACATCATTTATTACGACCACAGAAAAGAAGGCTTCTTCTGTGGTGTTTATAGAAGTTGACCTCTTTAATCAGAAAACATAAGTTGGTTAAACAGAAACCTTTCTGTTTCACTTTCATATTGTCATGTGTTAAGCTGCATTCTCTCTTTAAAATGTTGCATAATAGTGGCAGATATGTACCACAGTAATTACCTTTGCAAACAGTTTGAACTCTGGCCCTATTTTAAAAAGTTAATTTAGAAAGTTCTATATTTAGAACAACAGTAGACGACAATGCAAAGGGTTCTTTCCTTCTTCTTTATTGCATTAAACATTATTATTATTATTATTATTTATTATTATTAACTTAATGAGTTATCCATTGCTGTTATTTTCTATTGAGTTATCACTTATCCTAAACCACTGTAAATTAGATTTATTTATAATGGCTGTTAAACCTCTCCAGTGCGGAATCCTCTCTAAACCGAAACCCTCCCTAAACCGGAACCGTCTTTAAACCGGAAACCTCTTCAAACCGGAAGTGTTCAGTTTTCAGAGTTTTCACTGTATTAGCAAACAGGTTGTTTATTTTCAATGATTATTTGAGGAATACTTAAAAGTGCGTTCAACATTTAGTATTCTCATTATTGCCCAGCGGTCTTGTCGCAAACGGTATAATTAGTTAGTAGCTAGTGAATAATTAATTATTCAATGGTACAATAAAGTCTAGAAGTGTGACAAGTATTCGTTTGACAGGCGAAGTTGGAAAGCAGCCCAAGGTCGGTGTAGTTTTATTTCATTGTCAAACCTCGATATCTGGAATTTCTTGAAGTTGAACATACCCGCTCACCACATTTTAACTTTGATTACGTGTGAGTTCGACTTACGCGAATTCGTACTACTGAAATTCAACTTTAGACAAAGGGATTTGTTCGACTAAAATGCGTTACATGTAGTTAGACAATCGATAGCACATTGTCAAACGAAAGGATTTCATGTAGCCGCTGTTTCTAATTCCTGTTAAGACATATCGATAACATTCAACGTAGTTTACAAACATGCCCCCCCCCCCCCCCCCCCACAGAAGATGGGAGAAAAAGGACTCCAAGTTAGAAACCTTAAATCCTAAGGTAGTAAATTCTTGCTTTTAACACGGAATCCAATATGCATGCTTTAGGACAATATTTAGCTACATACCGTCGATTCCCATGCGATTTAACATTATTAGAGCGATGGGTTCGAAATGACTACAATTTGCAAGCAGTTTGGATCCTGATCAGTCGATGTTTCTTCGATCAAAATGCTTCCAATCTGACAATGAGAAAATAAAGCCACGAAAGGATTAAACACGAGTCTACATTATTTTGTATTCTTTTATCGATCGACATTCTCTTTAACTTTATATTATGAGCATGTTATTGTGCATTTTGTCAAATGTTATTGCCTAATAAAGCGAGTAATTACACAACATGAACGCGAAAAAAGTGAAGGTGATTTTAGCAAAAACAGTGCGGAGCATGACTTGGCTAACATATGCAAACAATTTGGATCCAGATAGACGTAGGATAGTAAAGACTTTTGACACTCGGTTCGATGTTTCTTTTGGGGAAAATGCCTAAGAACAAAATTTTAGAAACTAACGCAAACAAATTTAAAGACGCGAAAGTGATGTACAATTTTCTATGCATTAACCTATTTGTACTTAGCGTCCTATAAAAGGAGGGTATATGCAAACAATGTAGACTATGATCAGACGCCGCATTAGCGGCGTCTGATCAGAGTCTGCATTGCTTGCTGATCAGAATTTCAATATAAAACAAAACGAAAATGATAACATTTAGACCAGACTCCCTTAATATAAAAATTGACTGATCCAATACGTAAACATGGACGAGTCCACTGGGTGCCAATGGGTTAAACCACATTAACGTATGCCTACACAGACACATCAACACCGTTTACATTGATAACCAAACAATTTAACCCTTTCACTACCAAATTTTTCCGTGAGTATTTTACCCCTTCACCGTTTCATTGTCGTCTGCTTCAATGTTGTTGTTTGCAATATCGTTTCAAATTAAGATTCAATGTAGCGTGACTTAAAACATATTGATACCAGTGTCAAACAGTTTGGACCCTGATCAGACGCCGCGTTGCGCGGCGTCTGATCAGGATCCAAACTGTTTGCAAACGCGCTTTCAACCGTCATTGAGAGTGAAAGGCTTAAGCAGCATCAATAGCTTATATGTCAAACTAGAGACCCTGTTGATGCTCTTCAAATTGACCAAGAGGGTCCGATATAGCCAGAAGAAAAATCTTAGTAAAGTGAAACTATTCTCTCCTGACCACTAAATTCAACTCGTTGACTTTTCGTACGCTGTTTAGGACGTACAGTGGAGAGTCTGTTATTCTTTTCCGTTTAAACGCAAACGTACTCAAACGCAAAACACTAAAACGTAGAAAAGTACAACTTTTTGACAATTCTGATAATTCATCTTTATCTTGGTGGCAAACAGTTTGGAGCCTGATCAGACGCCGGGTTACCCGGCGTCTGATCTGGCTCCAAACTGTTTGCACTGCAAATAATAGTTTTAGCGTAAACGCGTTTATTGGGAAAGAATAACACATTCTCCACTGTACATGCGCGCAATCAGGATTCGGTGGGATACGGGAAGTTGCTGCATTAGGAAATGTGATACAGGCAAAAAGCTGCTGCATGACATTTCTACTTTTCTTCCAATTGTTGTAAGTTGTAAACCATAGAAATATGGACATTTGATCATTGTCTGCATGTTGGTTTAACCCTTCACTCCATAGATATGCATTTTTACGCAGTCAAGTTATTCCTGCGCTGAAGATAGTAGTTTAAATAATACAGTCATTGATATGTATCATTAAAATTGTTGTCTGTTCTCTAGCAGATGGCAGCTTGAAGCGGGCTGAAAGTAAATCAGAAAACGCATAAAAACGCAGTCTGCTTTACCATCAACCTGCTTTTAGGTGGTCGCCTCTATTTAATACTAGAAATATACCATTGAGTAAAGGGTTTAAAGTATCTTTGGTATGTTTCTTCTTTTTTGATACGAGATTTCACTGGTCTAGATCTTTGCTATTTGTTATAACGTCTTTTTATTTGGGCTTTATCTTGCCTCTTCCTATTGTATAATTAATTTATCTTGAGTTACGAAACTTCTCATTATGACACTTAAACAACGTATTTTCAGCTTGATCTTTAAAATTTTCTTCGTAAACAGAGTAGACCCTCTTGTGAGCTCCAACAGGAGCTGTTTTTGCTGGATCTATTCTGTTTGCAAAGGTTTAAATAATACTGATTGGTGATTGTGTCCCCTTCTTACATGATTCGTGTTGTATATATGTTAATGTTATTTGTGGATCATTTTGAAAATTGGTTCTTGATACCAAATATGTAATCTACATGAAATAAAGTCTTTATTATTATTATTAATACTATTATTATTATTAATCCTTTTTACAGCTATTGTACATGTACTAGAGGCGTGTTGGTCTTGCGTATTCTAAACTGACCCTATCTTCAATAATCAATGTAGATTTATGTGGGTTGGTATGAGATTAATAACGCCAAGACAGGTCCTGAAGATTCTACTACCCCACAAAAATCAAAGCACTGGCTACCGGTGTATGCCTTTTGCGTCGTAAGATTTAAGTATCTCGTAATAATATATCGGACGCCTTTCAGGGTCAATAGGAAATACGACGTTATCTCTATAAATATGGCATCATAAAAGAAAAAATGCTTTCAGAGAATTAATCCAGTAATGAGTTCCCTTTATTCCATTAACTCTTTCAACACCATGGTCCTGCTAAAAACTACTCATTGCATTTGCAAACAGTGTAGACCCATATCAGAGGGCTCCTGTAGGAGCCCTCTGATCAGGGTCTGCACCATTTGCTAATTTAGCCCGTTTTTATTAAACTACCTGAATTCCAAGTAGACTGGTTCATGTGTTGGTTATTAAAACTATCCACAAAGGAACCTAATAACACACATGAATTACATAGTATTGAAGGGGTTAAGGCAGTGTTTGTCAAAAACAGCAACCCGTTTTGTACTAAAAAGCAAACAGTGCAACCACGAAAGGGTACGTAACGCGGTGTCTCATCAGGGTCTGCACAATTTGCTAATGTCTACTTCATTAGACGCTAGGCTTAAATCGATTAAGTTTCAGTCAGGTTAATGCAGAAACGTGTTTGATTGTTTCTTTTAAGGTGTCTTTGCACTTTGTGTTGACAACGGCTTCTGAAGAAAGGCAGTGTAGTTTGTATTTTGAGCGTTAAATTTAAATTCGATTGAAACTGTTTTAAGATGCAGTATTCAAATCGCGAACGACATGTGGTTGCTGTTGGTACAATAATAAAATAGACAATGTCTGCTTTTCTTCAAATGACTTTGTTACAAATAAATTGGCTTAACTCTTCGCTTGCTGATCCATACTTGACTATGCGCGGATCCAGATGGAGAAAGGCGTTCGTGATTCCTCCCGGTAAAATCCTAACAAAAGGCAGGTAAATAAGAAGATAGGTCGTAACACTAATTTATGTTGTATGCCTTATTTTTTATTTTTTATATACATGTATATATTTTTATGGGGGAGGAGGCTCTCCCTTTCTCGTTCCTTCTTGAAAATTTAATTCCAGTCTGGGGGAAAATAGCTGGATCCGCGCATGTTGACTGATTTGTGCAGACATTATGATCCATTCAAATACTGAGTAACACATTGTCTGCCATTGGGATAAAAACTGTTTAAAAATATTCTTAAATAAATTTTGGGGTCGGGGTATGCAATTGAATAAATCATAAAGGTTATAGATAACAATAGTTACTGCAAGCAGTCGATAATGCTGCACTGAAATAATAAACAACTTTGTTACCATGACGTCATCTGTTGTAACCCCTACGTCACATAATTACTGATTAGGTTTTTACCAACTCGCCGCTATATTGTCGTCTGTTTCAATATTGTTGTCTGCAAGAACGTTTCAAAGTTAGATTTAAATTAGTACGACTTAAGAAATATCGATAAGAGTGTCAAACAGTTTTGTTCCTGATCAGACGCCGCGTTACGCGGTGTCTGATCAGGATTTAAACTGTTTGCAAATAACCATTGTACTCGGGGGTCGACAGGTTGTTAATTAAAATGTATGAAAGTTATTTAACAAACTTAGATGATATTTTCAAAGCTTATTTCCTTATGTGTACCACATGCCTTGTTTAGAAACAACCAACACACAAGAACGACTATAACGTTTGTTCCACATAAACGTTATAGAAATGATCCACATTTTACGGGGCTGCCATAAGTTGACGTGAAAAATCTTAAGATTTCCAAATTTGCATTTTTCAAGTACGATTTTACGAAATCGTACCTTTACCCCATAGCCTGTTTCTAGTTTTGTTTACATGCGACTACTCAAAGCTGGCTGTAAGTAAAGCAGAATGCGCCTTAAGGAGCATTCTGCTTTACTTTCAGCCTGCTTCAAGCTACCATGTACTTGGAAAAAATCCGAAGATTTAGGAAAAAACCGGGGAAATGGCAGACCTGATTTTACGATTTACAGATCTCTCATTAAAGTAGGGCATGTTCTTCACCGCATGTACAGGCACATAAAATTTGGCATTTCCTAAATGATTTTGTCATAAACTGATGATGAATATGCAAATAAAACCAAGGAAGCCCGTAAATTGTGACATTCGTGACGACCAACATCCGACAGCCTATGTGAAATGAGCTATCATTAAGGTGGCTTTTAAATGTTATCAACAGATGGCAAAAGAAGGCTGAACGACAAAATCAATACGCCAGTATTTTAATTTCTGTTACGCTTCATTATGAAAAAATATCGCCCATTCCTTCATAGCATTGCCTTTTTACGCATTTGCTGTTTTGGTGCAACATGAAGCTTCTGTCGTGTCCTGGTTAATAGCTATTTGAAACTTTAACTGAAATTTAAAAAATCCTCTCTATACAATATACATGTATTAATAAAACAATATACAGTGGAGAATCTGTTATTCTTTCCCGTTTAAACGCAAACGTACGCAAACGCAAAGCACTAAAACGTAGAAAAGAACAACTTTTAGACAATTCTGATAATTCTTGTTTATCTTGGTGGCAAACAGTTTGGAGCCTGATCAGACGCCGGGTTACTGTTTGCACTGCAAATAATAGTTTTAGCGTAAACGCGTTTATTGGGAAAGAATAACAGATTCTCCACTGTAGTTATGATAGATAGTAAATTAGATATATAAAAAGAGCTGAAACTTTGATATTGGCTGGAACTGATATGTATAGCATGGCCATAGTTTAACCCCTTACTCAATAAACTATTTCCAGTTTTGAAGACAGATTACCATTTAAAGCAGGTTTAATGTACGGCAGAATGCGTCTAAATGCTCATCCTGCTTTACTTTCAGTCTGATTTAAGCTACCATCTGTTAGGGTATAGAAATTATTTCATTTAGTACATGACTGTATAGATAAATAGGAACGATATGCCACTTCTGATCAAACTCTAGACGGTTTGCATTGTAAAAATGGTTTAAAAAACATGTTTATTTGGGGAAAATAGTGTATTCTCCACTGTAGATATACAATGCTTTGTTCAGTTTACCCTCAGCATTGCAGGTCTTTAAAATTCACAAGTTCTGTATCGACCTCCTATACAAGCAAAGAAGAAACCGACAGATTGTTCTCAGACTTCATATTTGACAATTACCAGAAAATCTTAATTGGAATTCGAAAAACTGATTTATTTCACTTTTGTAACAATATTAATGAGCTGTGTGGTGAGAAAACCAGACTTATTGTATTGCAAAACAGGGGCCCGTTTCATAAAACTTCGTACGACAAAAACGGTCGTAAGTCAAAACTTAAAAATACATTTAATTTCTTATTTCTCTATCTAATCCTGTCTTGTAACATCTTTTTGGAATCGTTTTGAAAAGACGATTCCAAAAAGATGTCACAAGACAGGATTAGATGGAGAAATAAATAATAATTGAAACTTTTATAATCTGACTTACGATAACATTTGTCTTAAGAAGTTTTATGAAACGGACCCCGGGTGTAGACTAAGACCAGAGTGATATGAGTTTTTGTGTTTGATCAGGTGTAGACCTTCCAATTATTTAAATAATGCAGTAGGTTACTTGTTTATGCGTGTCAAATAGTGTAGACACTGGCCAGACGCCGCGTCTTTGACGCAGCGGCTGGTCTGTGTAGTCACTGTTTGCTATGTTATAGGCGTGTGTTTTAATGCAAAAAGTATGTTTTCTTTTTCTCATGCAATAAGTATTGTTTCTCATGCAATGGATACGGGTTATATCATGCAGTAAGTGTTGTTGTTGTTTTTGCAATAAGTATGTTTCTCGTGCTGATCTCTCATGCAATAAAATATTGGTTTCACATTTTATAAATATGGATTTCTCATGTAAGTATTGCTATTGCATGCAAAAAATATGGGTTTCTCATGCAATAAATGTTCGTTTCTCATGCAAAATAGTTTTTTAGCATTGCTTTCTCGTGCAATAAAACTATTTTTTCGTGCAATAAGTTTGGGGCTTTTAATGCCATAAGTATTGCTTTCTTATGTATTAAATAATTGCTTTCTCATGCAATAAGTAGTGTTTTCTCAGGCAATACATTTGGATGTCTCTTATATTGTTTTTTATACAAACGGAACGAGTCTATATTAATGGTTCGGTAAGACTTTTTATTCGTAAATATAGTTTATTACAATATATTTGTACTGTCGTGCAGAACTTTTTACCAGTTTAACAAAACAGGTTGGGTCACAAGTTCTACCAAAATTTTTCAGAGCACTAACGCTTGACTTGTCATCTGTATATATAAACAATGCTCCCTCCCTACAACGGCCCTCCCAACAAGGACTCCCTCATTACGACAACGCTTGGCGCAGTTCCCTAAACAAGACAAATATGTCTAACGCTTTTAAAGCTGCAACATCGTCTGTTTAACATTCTCCCCTGCTGTTTTTTGCTCAAAGTTACATATAAGTAGACATTTTGACAGAAGAAAAATAGAATGATAAGAGACGTTGGCGTCTGATCTTGATTCAAGCTGTTTGCAAATGTAAGCCAAGTCTTAATTTGCCCTCCCTATAACAACTCCTTCCGAACAATATACACATTGTGTCTCCCTTTGGGTGTCATTGTAAAGAGGGAGCGCTTTATATAGATATAACAATGTATACGTTGTTTAGTATAAAAGCCATACACTTATAAGTACATAGTTAATACATAGATATATATATTTTTTGTCCATGGTGAAACAGAATCATGTAAAAGGCTAGTACGAATCATGTCCAAACCAGATATTAAGTGTGAACTTTAAACCAAAAGGGAAATGAAAGTATTTTCAAGCACACAAAGTATAAAAAGAACCATCATGGCAAAGAAAAACATCATGTTTATTATGAATAGTCTCTACCTACAGAAGAGAAGGCGTTAAAACGCAAACGGAAACTCATTACAAAAATTTGTAGAAAATGTCAAGTTTCATGGGTCAATAACTTAATTTAGCATTTCCCAAAAAGTAAATAATTTTTTACCAGATTAACTAAAAAGGAGAGACTGTAATTAAATTCTTATTGAAACGATCTTTTAGAAACTCAAATTGTTTCATAAAATTATACAGACGAAGGTCAAATGAATAAATTCTTGTAAGAGAAGAAAATATAAACAAGGAATAATGTGAAACACTGTATGAAATCTTTATTGCCATGACGTCATCTACTTTAAATATTTTTCGTCTGCTTGTCTTTCTCAAAATTTAATTTTAGGAACTTTTGCTTCAGAAATAATGAAATGAGTGTCAATCAGTTTGGATCCTGATCAGACGCCGCGTGACGCGGCCTCTGATCAGGATCCAAATTGTTTTCAAATAACAATAATTGTATTCCGGCTAAGGCTATGAATGGGTTAAGTATATTAATTAAGTCAGCACCTTAGGTTAGAGAGTTTCTATTGCATCTCTCTACTTGACATTTTAACATTTCTTTTCAAATTTAAGTGTTCAATTAAGATATAATTAGAGCGTCTCTGTTTCCCTCAGGATTCTTAGAATTGCATGAAGATTGGACCAGAAATGCGACTGTTATTATAGCATATATGCGCAACCTTGGCGGTAAAAATAATACCAGTATCAACTGAATGTTTAAATATTCCAAGAACGTAACGAGCTCTTAAGAAGCCCCATGGACAATCAGACAGCACTAACCTTCCCTTCCGTGTTTTGTTATCAAATTGTTTAATTCCTCCTCTCTGGCTACAATGATATTTGTTACGTAACCTCCAATATTTGTTATAGAGGGTATCTTTGTCTGTGTGTCGGTCTTCTATATATTTCTATATCTCTGTCTGCTTCTGTCTCTGACTGTCTGTCTGTCTGTCTGTCTGACTGACTGACTTTATTTCTCTGTCTCTGACTCTCTGTCTCTCTGATTCTGTCTCTCTGTCTCTATATCGCTGTCTCTATATATATGTCTGTCTATGTCTGTCTCTGTCTCTGTCTTTGTTTCTGTCTCTCTGTCTCTGTCCCTGTCTCCCTGTCTCTATCTGCCCTCAGTGAGATGGGGGAAGATTGAATATACCAATTGCAAGAACTTGAAGAGGGGTAAAACAACCAAAACGTGACACTTAGGGCGTGTTCGATTATCAGTCCGGAATTCACGGGATTGACGGAATCGAAATCGAATGGTCCGGAATTCAATTCCAGAACTGTTCTATCAGTTCTGTTCAAGGAGGTGGTGTGAGCAGAATTGTGACGTATCATCATGGTTCCCGGCACAATTTACCAACGCTTCGACATCAAAGCAGGTAACCAGACTACCATATTTGCAAGGGTACAATTCCGTTTTTACTTGATTTACTAATTCCATGGAATCGTTCCAAACAGTTCTGGAACTGATAATCGAACACGCCCTTATATATTTACACACATGCATGCACACCGGCGCTATATAACAATATTGTGTTACAGTGTCGTTAACCCCCACACACAAATAAACTGTCTCTGTGTCTCTTTAGTCTCTGTATTCTCAGTCTCACCGCTATTGGCATAAACACCTTTATTAGAAAAGGAAACCGTCTTATCCACCGTTGTTCAGCGTAACAACGTTTCTCCTCGTTCAATTATATGCCGGTTTGCACTCGTATTGAACCTTGAATTCCAATTTGGGTTAAACTGCTTTACAGATTTAAAATGCAAATCATGTGAGTTATTTGGTTGAGCTTTGAACAATAATGTCATATACGGACTGGTCTGGTGTTCTTAATCCTTTTCCCCCTTTGCTTGTTTTCAATATTAGTTTAACCATTTACTCCATAGCCTGTTTCTAGTTTTGAAGACAGATGAGCAATTTAAATAGGTTGAAAGTAAACCAGAATGTGCGTTAAGACTAAAAGTAAAACAGAGTGCGCCTTTAGAAGCATTCTTCTTAAAAGTTTAACCTGCTACCATCTGGAAAGTTACTTGATAAGTTGAATTGCCTTCTGATTTTTATTTTCCTGCAGGAGCCCTCTGATCAGGGACCCCACTGTTTGCATAGGCCAAGTGTACTCTTCACAGGTACTCAGTTGGTAACGAACGCATATATACGTCACTAGGTCTCAATGTGTCAAGGCCGGCTGAAAGTAAAGCAAAATGCGCATTAAGACGCATTCTGTTTTACTCTCAACCTGCCTTAAACCGTATTCAAAACTAGAAACAGGTTATATGGGGTGGGTTAAAACGATCGAAATGGACTTTTTTAAAAAAAAAATCTGTATTGTCAGGTTCATTCATGAGACAGGATCAGAGGGCGCTAGTTGTACTGGCCCCAGAACAGTTAGTAACTAATGAAGGTTGACGGCCTGCTCTAGGTTTCATTCATTCGCGACATTATTGGCTTTACCTAATTGAGATTTCCGACGCTGCATTGAATGCTGTAATTGACACCCGCTGTTGGAAAACAATCAGGCTTTGGGTTTTTTTCAATGACAATTTCTCGCACTCTGAAATACAGTATACAGAATACAGAAATGTCGATATTTCAAACTTGCTTATGTCTACACTGTTTGCATTGGACAAGTGTAGTCTTCAAAGATATACAGTAAATGACGAGTATACTAGTCGCTAGGGTTGTATAATGAATTCGATAAATCAAAACCCGACTGTATTTTCCCTTGTTTTTCTTTCCGTATAATCACCATTGCTTATTACCCCTGGTACAATGATTGTTTGCAAAAAGTTTGAATCCTGATCAGACGCCGCGTGACGCGGCGTCTGATCAGGATCCAAACTGTTTGACATTCATTTCAATTTCTTGAGTCAAAATTCTTAAAATTAAAATTTGAAAAATAAAAGCAGACGACAATTTATTAAGATTTTTGACGTCATGGTTGTGAAGAGAAAAAAACTTATTTTTTCCAGCCCGTCATTAAAGTGTTGGGCATGTGTTTTTAAAGCATGTACAGTTACATAAAACTTGACATGCCCTTAATGATTTTGTCATAAACATTTGATGAATATTCCAATAAAACCACGATGGTCGTAAATCGTAACATTTGCGAAGACTTACTTCCGACAGCCTTGACAAAACTGGTTATTATTCAGGTGACTTCTAATTATTTTTCTGCAAAATTATCGTCTGCTTAGTTTAAACATATTTATTTCCAGAAATACATGTAGTTTCAACTGTACAGCTATACAATGTACACTAACAATATTAATCCTTTCCCCTATAGAAGCGACTTTTAGCGCATTTAATTTATTCCTCCGCTGAAGAAAATAGTTCCAATTTATACAGTCATGAATATAATTCATAAAACATATTTTCAGTTTCCTTGCAGATTATAGGTTAAAGCAGGCTGAAAGTAAAGCAGAATGTGCCTTAAGGCACATTCTGCTTTACTTTCAAATTGCTTTAAGTAGCCACCTATCTTCAAAACTAGAAACAGGCTATGGGTTAAAGGGTTAAGGAAAAGGATTGAAGGGTCCAAATTATTTGCAAAATATTAAATGTTATCAAAAGTGCACCGTGGTGTACTTAAAGTTATAGCATCTGCAATATTTGTTTTTTGACCCATTTATGTCTATAACTTCCTATAAACGGGATAAAGGTAAATAGTGCAGAGTCATATCAGACATCGCATGATGCGATGCGGCGTCTGATCTGAGTCTGCACTATTAGATAACAAGAGTTTCAATGAAAACTAAAATGAAAATGAAAAAACTATACCATGTATACCATGAATGAAAAATGGAACCATGTAATGTATAAGCATTGAAAATCCACTTGGCACAAATGGGTTGTTTCAGCTTTAAATTTACTAAATCAACGCTGTACTAGCAATGAGTTGGGTGTAGTCTGATCAGGATCCAAACTGTTTGCAAAAAACCATATTACCTTAGGCAAGGCAGTGAATTGGTTACTGAAACAATGTTCCATTTCTAAATGTTCTCTATTGAGATGATCCGGAATTAATTTAATTATTTCTCGTGATTTACAGAATAGTTTGCCGTAATCGGCTCGTAAATTATCTATATTTCATTTAAGTAGAAAATAAGAACATCGAGAAAAATCGCATTGCACCATCTCTGTTCCATAATTTGATAAGTTTGATTAAACAGGTTGGTGTTATCACGTTATCAATGAAATAGTGAGGTCTTTGCATACTGTTTAAGTACAGTTTTACCCTTGAATCTCGTTATATGCTTTCACGTTTAAACGCAAAAAACGCAAACGCAATGCAGCGGAATGTAGAAAATAACATTCCAACAGCTATTATTATAATATTTTCTATCTGAATGGCAAATTGTTTGGAGCCTGATCAGACGCCGGGTTACCCGACGTCTGATCAGGCTCCAAACTGTTTGCAATGGAAATGATAGTTTAGCATAAACGCGTTTATTGGGAAATACTAACATCGTCTCCGCTGTATCCGCATTATTCAATGACCCTGAAACTTGAACAAATGAATATTTGAAACATTATTCTGTTTTGTTTAAACGAAACTAAACGCAAGTGCAATGAAATAAAATGTTGCAAATAATTTTTTTGAAAATATCAACTAATAGTTTGAATCGTCCAAAGACGTTTTCTCTTTTACGTAACCCTTATTTACCTCACACGTGATCATATAAATATTCAAACTTCTATTCAATGTACTAGTATTTTGTCCCAATCATTGCCATGGCACCATTTATATTTGAAACCATTGGCATCTTAAAGTTCTCTAATATAAATGTACGATAAATAAACTAAACTTATAGCTTACATCTATAAGGTCAAACAGATTGGATCCTGATCAGACGCCGAGATTTTTGTTTACAAATGACTATTGTACTTGTTGGGGAAGGCAGTGAAGGGCTTCTCTGCTTTGGATTTCAGTAGGCTATAGTGTTCCCTCTCTACAATGGCCCTCCCAACAACGACTCCCTCCTTACAACGACCCTTGCCGCAATTTCCTAAACGAGACAATTATGTCGAACGCTTTTACTGCTACAATATCGTCTGCTTAAAATTGTCGTCTGCTGTAATTTTCTCAAAGTTACATATAATAAGTGGATATTTTGATATAATAGATATAATGACGAGTGACAAACAGCTTGAATCCAGTTCAGACGCCGCGTTACGCGGCGTCTGATCTGGATTCAAGCTGTTTGCAAATGTAAGCCAAGTATAAACGTTCCCTCCCTATAACGACTTCCTCCGAACAACACACATAGTCAGTGTCTCTCTTTGGGTGTCGTTGTATGGAGGGAATACTGTAGTCGCAATTTCACCACTCGCTGTCTTACTTCCCTTATGATAAGTACCCCCAAAATTGCCATCTTCCTATGTTCTCATTTCATTCCTATGGTTTCTCAATAGATAAATGGCGACCATCCCTTCATAATAAATGGGACTATTATAGTTGTTTTTGTAATCTGTGACTTGATACAACGGAAAGGTCACATCACAGACAAATACTTCAGACGTAATGGACCCCAAGAAATGTTACAAAGCTGAAGTAACAAATAACAATACAGCACTACTATATACCCTTATAGAATCAGTGGCACCTGAACATTCAAATAGATTGTTCCAGTTGTCAGTTAAGTATATTCCATATTATTTAGTGCTGTTTTTACAATTTATCACATAACTTGTGCGGTCTTGGAGTGATATAAAGCCATTATTTAAATATCGTAATCCACAACTGGAATGTCGTTTTTTAGCCTCCGGCCCAACTTGTTCGTCCACAAGCGTTGCAGGTAAATGACGTCATTTGCGACGACGTTAATGTAAACAAAGTAGCGTTTTTTGCGGAAAATCTATTTAGCGGAGGGTCTACAAACTACGGCTTCAATCAATTTAATAGGTGCTTAAACTTGGTATGTGATTAAAATAGAATCTCACATTCGTGCTCATTATTTATCAATTTTAATAAACTCGTTGACTAAATCGAATATGACGCTCGCCAAGGCTCGCGTCATATTATTTTAGTCAACTCGTTTATTAAAAATGATAAATAATGAGCACTCATACAAGATCCTTTATGTATTACAAAATGACGAGCAGTATAGATACTGATCGGGGGCTTATACAGGAGCCCTCTGATTAGGAGCTACATTTTTAACATAGGACAAAGATACTCTTTTAAAAAAAGGTATACTGTTTTGGAAATGACGCATATACTTGTTATTAAGGACTAATTGGAACCCAAATATGAACAACCAGATCGTATCAAACACTCATTTACACCTAAAACTTCAAATAGACAGTTCCACCTTCCAATTACGTAAAGTCTATCTTTACTATTTAGAGTTGTTTTTACAGTATATTGCAATAATAACAAACAATACAGAGCTTTCTGATCAGGAGCTTTACTGTTTGCATAGGGCCCATTGTACTCTTTACAGATACACTTTCAAAAAAAAAATATACTCGTTATTCGGGATAAATTAGTTCAACATTGAATTGTTGGACATTGGCGTCATAAATACACGTCGCATAACTCACTTGCATATTTGTATTAATAGTTTACGAAACATAAACAATGTAGTGTTATTAACCCCTTCACTGCCTTACCCTGAGTACAATAAGTATTTGCAAACAGTTTGGATCTTGATCAGCCGCCGCGTAACGCGGCGTCTGATCATGATCCAAACTGTTTGATACTCATCTTAATATTTCTGAGTCAAAATACCTAAATGTGAAATTTGAGAAATAAAAGCAGACGACAATCGTTGGAAATTGATGACGTCATGGCAGCGAAGGGGTTAAACGCTCGCACCGTCTGTTGTGATATCAATATATTATTTCGGTTGCCCATGTTCTCGTGACTCGACTAAATCTAGCCTAAGTTAAGAATATAGATCGGAAGTGGTTATCCATTTTGATACCATTTAGTGTCTGCAGTGGTACGTTTTTGTTAATTTGGCAATCAAACACAGAGATATTCAAGCAAAAGATATGTTTTATATGAAATAATTTGTAATATATTATATTAGCAATCCAGTGTATCAAGTAACAAGAAACATGTTCATGTTTACGTTACTTAATAAAATGTTTGAATCTTGAATCTTGTAATACAGCAAAGTGTAAAACAAGACAAGACGCATCGTTTTTAACGCAGTGGCTAGTATTGGTGTACATTTATGGCAATACACTAAGTCTGGTTATATAGATGCAAGATGGCTTTGCAATATGATAACACCGCTTTAAGTCTGTTTTTCCAGTTTCGTACATACGAGCACTTATAAAATGAGTATATGATAGTTCATGGTAAATAGTTTGCTATACTCTCATAGGCGTATATGCAGTGGAAAAGACGTTATCCTTTCATAATAAAAGGGTGTATGATTAAAGCCTTAAACATTGCAAACAATTTGGAGTCAGATCAGACATCGGGTAACTTGGCTCTAAACTGTTTGAATCTCAGATCAAAATAAATCGTAAAAAAATCAAAACAGCTGTCATTATCTACACTTTAAGGTTTAACGTTTTCGTTTATTTATTTCATTTTCACTCATTATCCCCTGAGACATCCAATGGACAATGCCAGTTTACCATTAAGTCTCGTCCATTTGAAACTATTTAGGGTTGTTTTTATACTATATTACAAAATGACAAACAGTGAACTCCCTGATTAGAGGGCTCCTACAGGAGCCCTCTAATCAGGGACATCACTGTTAGTGTATTTTTCACAGGTACAATTTTGGTAGAAGGACGCATATATGCATCACAAGGGCACAATGAGTTAAGCATGGTAACGAATATCGTCTCCCACACTGTAAGAACAGTTTTAGAAGGATAGAATAAATAGTTGTTCTATGGGACACACGTTCAATAGTGTCATACTCCCTCAGGCGCATTTACAGAATCTGTTTAAGTCTTCCCCTATAAATCTTAGTATAAGATTCAAATCCAGTTTTATGTATAGTCGACAGTGTTACTAGACTCAACATTATACGGGTATTCTATTGATACAGTAATAATGAAAAAAACGATGTAAAAATGATGCCAACTTTCGAAAGGATAAAAGTCGATTAAACTGTCGTGGGAGATTTCTTCCCAAGAGACTTTCCTACCTTGTCGTGGTTCTGGGGCTTATTTGTCGCAGGGGAGTTTTCTGTTTATTAGACCGGGATTGCCCCCTCTGCCATTGGAACTAAAAGGTAAACAGGTTTTGATCCCATGCGCTGCTTCGCAACAAATGCGATTAGCGGAAATTATCTTCCTGAAATACTCCTCCTCACCATTCATCGGCGCTATAATGTCTATTTTGTGTTGCAGTGTCGTAAAACCCAACTCACCCATCCATTCTGCTTTAAACAATTGCCGTCTGGTTTTTTTCTATCGAATTCGAATTTTAGATTTATTGGCTAAAGTAATATGTTACTGAGTGGCAAACAGTTTGGACCCCGACAAGATGCAGAATAGCTCTGCGTCGAATTAGGATCCAAACTTAATGCAAATAAACACTATTTTCCGTGAAAGGCGGAGAGGAGAATAACTACCATTTTGCTTTATAAAGTCATTTGCTTTTATTGGGTTATTCAACCATAGGAACGCGTATTCTCGTCCTTTACACACACATGAAGAGAGGATGTCATAAGCAATCAGATATCTAATAAATGATCCCTATGATCAGGATCTACACTGTTTAACATTTTGGAATAAATTCTAAAATACTTGAATCTACCTAAAATAGCCCAAATTGGACTAGACCTTATTGGAAACTTGAATTTCTCATTTAATGTTTCCGGGGTGTATGAGTTAAATACGGGGAGAAGAGAAGTGGCTGTGCTAGGGGTTATTGTACCATAACCACTTCAATGCCATGACGTCATCAATTTTGAACAATTGTCGTCTGCTGTTAACTATCTATTTAAGTGTAGGCATTTTGCCTTAAGAAATATTGAAACGGGAGTCAAACATATTGGATCCTGATCAGACGCCGCGTTACGCGGCGTTTGATCAGAATCCAAACTGTCTGCAAGTAACTTTTGAACTCAGAGTAAGGCAGTGAAGGAGTTCATTTCAGCGTTTTGAGACAAATGGATTTTGAAATAAAATAAGCCGATAATGTATAAATCCGTTAAAAGTTACGCTTATATACCCTTATCCTGCCGTTCATGACTTGAATCGTATTTGCAAACAGTTTGGATTCAGATCAGACACCACGTAACGCGACGTCGAATCTGTATTCATACTATTCGACACTAGTCTTTGGGATTTTTTAGTAAAAAACTGTATAAATCCTAATTGATTATTTTTTGCAGACGACAATTTCAAAGCAGACGATATTAAACATCATACTAATATTTGCAAACAGTTTGGGTTTGCGATGCGGCGTCTGACCTGGATGCAATCTATTTGGCATTCATATTCAACTTGTCTTAAATTTAAAAAAGCATAAAAAATAATTTTGAAGGTTTTTTCGCAGACGATAAATTTGAAGCAGACGACAATTCAGCATGACAAGAATTAAGACATGCTAAGGGCCAAAACGTCTTATTTTCCAGTGCATTGCTCTCTGTATGGCACTATGGAGTACCTAGAAAACAAAATTCTAAATTACGCAATTCACAAGAATTAAGGTTGACAGCGAATATGGCCTAGGGCGCTCCATGATCCAGCAGATTTATACTGACGGTAAATGCCGAACTATTTAGGGCGAATAATACGCGTGTTTAACCCCATCACTGCCACGGCATCATCTGCTTTCAACAATTGTCGTCTGCTAAGTGCTTTTATTTCTAAAATTAAATTAAAGGTAAATTGACTAAAGCAATATAGTATATACACGTCAAACAGTTTGAAATTCTGATCAGACGCCGCGTGACGCGGCGTCTGATCAGGATTCAAAATGTTTGTAAATAACCTTTGTGCTCGGGATAAGGCAGTGAAGGGGTAAACCTGTGTTTTGCTAATCTGATACTTTTGTAAGTTTTTGCACACGTGATCAAATCAATTGCAATTGCATGGATGGTACATGTACATTTGTAGTACATGTATGAAGTAAATACTCGTAATTCCTATGGAAATGATCACTTAATACAGGTTTGGTGTAGTGTTGTTGCATTATTGTACATGTATATCAATCCATAGAAAATTATCCATGGAAGCATTTAGTCCTAAGAAAAGTGTGCATGCTATAATCATGTGTTTCGCATCACTATATTGAGCACAAACAAAGAATGATTAGTACCTCTTTATTATAGTATAGGTCGTTTGCAGTTCAAAAAAACACGATAAATCTTAGATGATTTTAAAACTAATGGACGTATTTAAATTGAATTTTGCATACACTTATGATGTGTCTATACCAACTCTGACAAGGAAATTCAAATTTTTTGAAAGTCTAACTAAAAACTTTTCTTCTTTGTTTTATATACATTTTGTGTCGCTGAAAATGGTCAATTACGTGGGGTGTTATTGGCTATTACCTTGATCACGTTTGTTTATATTGGAGAATATCCCCAGGTAAAATCCCGTGCAAGTTGCTTCTGTCTGAAAGGTGAACCCCGTGCTGATATTGGTTGTTTAGTTGTACACAATTAATTGTGAGGCCCCATAATCCATTACATTTTTACTATGCCTAAATCCACGAACTCTTCACCAGGAATAAAGAGAATTGCAATTACTTTTCAAACCGAAGCTCTAACATTTCTACATAATTACAGAGCTCCAGATAAGAGAGAGAAACTTGAACAAGTCCAACATTTTCTCACCCAGTTCAGCACCAAATCCTATGGTGTGACTACTCGAAGAAAGACGGTTCTAATGAGTAGTCACACCATAGGGCTTAATTCAGAAATAAAGATTTACTAGTAGTTTTGGAAATACTCCCCTTATCTGGAGTTTAATATGTATCAATGTTCGAGTTGTATTGCACTTACGTTTACATTACGTTTCCTTTAAGCGATAAAATAATAAAGGTTTTCTAACTGATCTGGAAACATTCTGTTGAAATTTGATAATGGTAAGTTGGTGTAGATCATCTGGTATGAACATGTCTCTTCTGTTATTTATCGCATTTAGTTATTTTGCGTTTTGTTGATAAAACTTTGGTATGAGTGGCACATGGGTCGGATCCTATTCAGGTATGAAATGGCTCCGGTGTCCGATTAGGATCTAACATGTGCGTAAATGACAGTATGGTCAGTTAATACGTTTAACGTACCCCAGTCAGGGCCTCGTTCGGTTAGTTGTAAACTGCTATGGTATGCGATGGCTTAACGGTGAGGCGTTGCCGGGTCGTGAAAGATAGGCTGTTGAATAACTTGAAATCACCCTTCGGAAAACTGTCCCTTAGAAGTGTAAACTTTATATAGAAGTTATGAATAAAACTTTTTTATTACGAAGAGAAAAAAATATTTCTTTTTTGTCAGAGTTGGTATAGGTATATCATAAATCTATGCAAAATTCCATTTGTCTCCGTTTTCTTGTTATGGAGATATTTGAAAATTATCGTGTTTTTTTTAACTGCAAACGACCTATATAATCGTTTTTCTTTGCTGTGAAAGCTCATTCTAAAACCCTCTACAGCACGAATATACGCGTCGTATACAAACATTTTGCATGTGACAAGAGTTAAAATGTCTTACGCATACAGTGTAAAACATGGTCAGGGCCTTCTGAACAGGATCTGTATTGTTTGCCATTTTGAAATGTATTGTAATTTTACATTCCTTAATAATCAAAACTGGACTCACCTTAATAAAAAAAAGAAGTTTCTTTTTTAAGTTTCAGGGGCAAGTAAACCGATGGTCAGCTCTCTCATATGATCGCGTGTCGTGTGTGACAGGCGTTCGCAGATTTCAATGGACGTCCGGAATTGGACGATATGAATTAATACAGCGCTTGTTTGTTCAAGTCATCTTTGACATTTCATTCTCACACGGTATGGAATCTTCAACGTTGGAAAGTATGTTAAGCATCTGTATTGTTGTACATGAGTCATGAAATGATAAACAATGATTTAGATAATATGCGCGGTGCCATGACAAAACCATTCGTATTGCATTGCAACATTGTACAAACCAAGCATCGTTGTCATCCCAGGCTCTGTATCTGAGTTTCACAGCCTAATATCGTATAAAATACAGCTATATTGACTGCTTCAGACGCATGTTGGTGTCAAACAGTGTAGCTCAATGCCAGCCGCCGCGTCAACGACGCAGCGGCTGGCCTTGATCTACACTGTTTGCAATGCAATAAGACAGGTTTTCTCATGGCACAGCTCATATGTCTACATCAAGTCAAGCAATAGTTTATAACCTAAGACTTGCAGCTAATGTACATGTTTTAAACTTGTTCTCTGTAGACATTTTTCGTGCAAAACACACACAAACAAGTACATGTACAATGATTACTTTGCATAGCCATTTGGGGCTTAAACAGTTTGTATCCATTCAGACTCCAAGTAACCCGGCACCATGTCAGAAACCTAACTGGTTGACATTTTCTCCGTATCTCTTTTGTCATACTGCCTTAAATACTATTGAAAGACGTACATGTACATCTTTCTCAATACCCTTGTTAACCCATTCTCCCATAACAGCGCCTTTTAGCACATTTAATTTATTCCTCCACTGAAGAAAATAGTTCAAACTTATAGAGTTATAAATATGCATTATAAGAAATATTCTCTATATTCTAGCAGATTGTAGCTTAAAGCAGGCTGAAAGTAAAGTAGAATTCGCCTTTAGGCACATTCTGCTCTATTACTTCCCATCTGTTTTAAGTGGTAACATATATTCAATTTCAGACACAGGCTATGAAGTAAAGGGTTAAAGCTAAAACAATTATTTCCATTTCAAACAGTCGGCAGCCAGAACATGTGATAGCAGATTGTTTGATCGTTCAAAGCATTGTCAGTTGCTACATTTTATTGAATAGACTTAACTTTTTATTTTCTTTTAAACGGGAAAGAGTAACGTCTTTATCTATTGCATAACTACAACACGGCAGTTAAGGGCAATAGTATTATTGCAGAGAAATAGTTGAAATTGAGACAAATTAGACGTTATTTACAAGACGTTAAGTTGACATGGAACAGCTACATGTAACATCTGTAACCATCAAGGCCATGCAGAAATAGAATAATAAAACCTTCAGTGGTATGGGTATGACGTCTTCTGCTTTCAACAATTGTCGTCTGCTTCTATTTCTCAATTTTAAATTTTCAGTATTTTTACTTAAGAAATATTGAAATGACTGCAAAACAGAATCCAAACTGTTTACAAATAGCCATTGCAATCAGGGATAAGGCAGTGACGGGATTAATTTTGAGCTATTTGCTCAAATAATGAATTGAAGAATTTTTAGCCATTGGAATGGCGAAGACGCAGACTTAGAGTAAATATCCAGACACCACCCTTCAGCATTTCCTAATAGAACACTATCCCTCGATCTACAGCGTAACTTATATGGACAAACAGAAGCCGAGGGCTTGCATGTTTAATTAATCTGCACTTCATTCCTCGGCAAATCAAACATGACATATAATTTAATTAGGTATCCAGACTATTACTCTAAAATAACCGAACGCTTGTCAGCCTTCAGGTGCTATATATTTACAAATACATTGTAGGCCAGTAAGAGATTTTTTGTGTCAAAGATTTGTAAGTTATTGCCCTCTGGTGAAAAAAATGCACCCACGTGTGTTTGTACCATTTTGTTCTTGAATTAATACTTTTTGTTTTGGAGACGGAAGACAAAAATGTATAAATAATGTAGACCTACCGTTTAAAACTGTTTGCCTGACATATTGTCGTCTGCTTTAAACCCTTTCACTGCCATGACGTCATTGCTTTAAACAATTGTCGTCTGCTGTTATTTCTCAAATTCAAATTTTATGTAAATTTGCTCAAAGAATATTGTTATGATTATCAAATAGTTTGGATCCTGATCGCAATACGCGGTGTCTAATCAGGATCAAAACTGGTTGAAAATAACCATTGAACACGAGGTAATGCAGTGTATGAGTTGCCCATGCACTTTCTGATCAAAGAGAACATTCTGTTGGCTTGAAGAAACAAAAACCGACAAAAAGCGGGACTTGCAGGGCTGGTTTCTGCAATACATTACAAATTATATACAACGCAGATGGGAACAAGTAAGTTTCAGGCTTCGTTTAGGCCACTGTCAAATCACCAGAAAACAAAACAAAATAAAACTTAAGCTGTCGCGTTCTTATGACCTAACTAACAAGTTACATTACGCTACTGCCACACTACGCTACCAACAATACACCTAACGCTACTCTTCCACTAATGCTACCAACCACGGAATATTCAGTTTATAAGTCCGTGCTACAACTAACGATACCATACCAGTACCATACATGCCCTACCATTACAACTAACAATAAATACCACTACAACTAACGTTATATTTACGTTATAACACTGCCCTACCACTAACACTACATTACCACCACAACTAATGGTACCCTCCTACAGCTAACACTGCAACTATCACTACAACACCACTAACCTACCATTCTACCTCAACAACTAATTCCCTACCACTGCACTACTCTAGCGCTACAACTAATACACTACCACATGACTACCCTACCACTACTCTACAACAGGATTACCACTGCACTGCCACTATTACCCTACCACTGCAAAACCATACCACATCACTACTCTACCACTAACCCACCATAGTACACCTTACACCAAACTACCCTACCACTGCACTACTGTACCACTACATGTACAACTAACGCTACCCTACCACTGCACTACAAGAGGATTACTACTTGACTATTCTACCACAAACACCCTACCACTGCACTATTCTACCACTACAATACCACTCCAACTACCCTATCACAGTATACCTTCCAATGCGTTACACTACAACTACTACTGCACTAGTATACCACTACCCTACCACTGCACTATCATACCACTACAACTAAAACTACCCTATCACAGCACTACAGTATCACTACCCTACCACTACAACTAACTCTACCTTACCACCACCGACTACCACTACCAGAATTACCCCTGTGGGACAGGAGTAGTGCACAGACAATGCAAAAAGACACCAGTGTAAATTAATACAACGGCGTCATTGACTCCTGTATGGGTGTCAGTTCAAAGAAGGCAACTTTTGTGCCATGCAATGAAATTGACCTTAAACATATTACGGCTCTTATAAACAAATGTAGTTATACATTCAACAGGTTTCTTACAGAGTGAGTAAAAAGGTTAGGAAACAACAAATGGCCTTTAATTCGTTTTGGTACATGAAAATGGACGATCGTTTTCATTTGTGCCCAATGAAAATAACAATTCGATTTAAACCTTAATTCGTTTTTATCACATCATGTCTTATCAAATTATTATCAATAAAATTCCCTTTTTTAATGTTTGTTCAACCTATATCCCCCTGATTAGCATAATAAAAGGGTGTTTGAGCCCCAGGCCGTAAAACCGTTAAGCCTGCCAAAGAGTCACCGTTAATGTACAGACACTCGTAGTGTTGGGGATGTTTACCTGTATCGTGTTATGGTTTCAAAAAAGTTGTCTGCGAAATAAACCAAAACAAATGTATATGCTTATTATAATATAATATGTGAAAACAAATTAAATAAGAAGTTTTGGTAATGATCAGACATTTAACCCTTTTGCCCTTTATAGTATAGGCACGTTTATGGGGAAAGAACAAAGTAGTGACCACTGTAACTGATCCATTTTACTGAACCCGTAGCGTGTTCAGTTAAAACTGTTTGCTGTTTAGGTTAGCAGTTGCAGCGTGCAGAGTACAGTAGTTTAATTTTCAAATAACCGTATTTACGCTTTCATTGCAAACAGCATTGTAACCCGGCGTCTGATGGGGCTCTAAACTGTTTGACACTCAGATTAAAACTGGTATTCAGAATTGTTAAAATGTTGCCATTTTCTCTATTTCATTGCAATGCGTTTGCGTTTGATCGAAAGAATAATGTTTTCTCCACTGCATTTCAGACAGGTAGCCAACTCGCAATCGATCCCCATCGACGGCCAGCGATTTCCTTACTGAACTCATCGCTGTTTTACACTTACAGAGGATGACGAATGAGTGTGTCAATTAAATTGTTCCGACAATCATACATGAGCCGACATAAATTGTTTCTAATTTTATTTACTACTATAATTTTCCTCAGTTTCACTTAATGAAGTTGGACATAATTAATTTCCCTAATGTTCTGATTTCAGTCTCTGTTATGGAACAATTTGATTTTTCTTTGTTTGGCATGAAAATGTCCTATCTTAATTCTGTGGACGTCTTCTGATCTTGGTCTACACTAATTGCATAGGACAAGTATACACTCTTCGCATGTGCACTTATTGTAAATGATGAGTATACGCATCACTATGGGTAAATGGGTTAGAACTGTATACAAAAGAGACATTGTATTGCTTCTTTTAACTACGGTGCTCCCTCTCTACAACGGCCCTCTCAACAACGACTCCCTCCCTATAATGACCCTTGTCGCTGTTCCCTAAACTGGACAATTATGTCTAACCTCTTTACGGTTGCAATGTCGTCTGCTTAAAATGTCGTTTCCAGTTTTTCTTTAAGTTACATAATGGACATTTTGAAGAAAATATTAATGACGAGTGACAAACAGCTTGAATCCAGATCAGACGCCGCGTGACGCGGCGTCTGATCTAGATTCAAGATGTTTGCAAATGTAAGCCAATTTACATCCCTATAACGACTCCCTCCGAACAACGCACACATTTTTGTCTCTCATTTCGGTGTCGTTGTAGAGAGGGAGCGCTGTACATGGCATATTGATCGTTTATCGTATATTGTTCTAATGGTTAATATTTCAATTCCATCAATATTAACCCTTTAACTGCAATGACGTCATTAAAGTATTGAAATGAGTGTCAAAACATTTGGATCCTTAGACGCCACATAACGCGGCGTTTTACCAGATCCAAACTGTTTGCAAATAATCGTTGTATACTCGGGGTAAGACAGCTAACGGGTAAAAGATATCAGTCAATTACGCCATAACTTGTTTGAAAAACAATCTACCACTTAAAACAGATTACATTCTGCTTTGCTTTCAGTCTGCTTAAAGGTTCCATCTGGAAAGGCACCGGAAATGCATTTTATGTTTCATGTTCAGATTTTGTTAGCCGGGGCTTCTTTAGTGTATGAATAAAGCGTTAAATGTGCAAAACCAATTTTCAGTACTATTAAAATATTACTCACTTGTATTCTTGAAAATAATAGCTTGCAGTTTGGCATATAATTGTAATACTATGTTGATCCCTACATAAAGACGGTTCATCAGCCTGGTAATTCATATTATTATTATACTATTCTTTTTGCTCAGGCAATCGTAATCAGAAAAAAAATCTGATTGTGATTGCTTGAGCAATAAGAATACTACAAAAATATGCTGAACCCATTTCACCCTAGTGTCTGCAAAATAGACAGTAGCCAACAGTGTAGATCCTGATGAAACGCCGTGTTAAGTTGTGTCTGTTTACTGTCTGATCTGGACCCAAAACTGATTCATAGTCGACTAAAGTCGCAAATGAGGTGAAAGGTTGAGTATTTTAAACCATTTTCACATAATTTTGTTTTCCTTAATTCTTTACACTCTTAAGGGCATATTGATTTAATTGTTGCTTGCAAGCTAAGTTAGGTCCAGATTAAACAGTCACACCTTGTTCATTCCGCATCTGATCTGGATCCAAGCTGTTTCAATTTCATTCTAAGTTTACTTTTATTTGATTTTTTTGTTATCTAAGTTGTTTTTAGAAATTACTGACGATACTTTCAAATATGCAATAATAGCGGTAGGGGAAGTTTGAAATGTGTGTCATGTTTGCATAAATATATCTATATATAAGGGAGCGAGACTTAACTCCATCGCTGCCATGACGTCATCAATTGTAAACTATTGTCTTCTGCTTTTATTTCTTAATTTTTAAATTTTAGGAATTTTGACTTGAGAAATATATAAGTGAGTGTCAAACAGATTGGACCCTGATCAGACGACGCCTTACACGGCGTCTGATCATGATCCAAACTGTTTGCAAATAACCATTGTATCCAGGGTAAGGCAGCGAAGCGCTTAATTAAGTATTCCAGCCACTGGCTCGTGTTGTCTTTATTAATTACGAATTTAATCAAGTGGAAAGTCTGACTTTTGAAATTGCTGAAGGGCAATGTCTTAAGATTAGCTTATTGTCTGAACTTTTCGTGTTCCTTTTGAAAAAGAAACAACCTTAGAGTCAGAGGATACAGTGTCATTTTATTACTAGATTTCTAGCTTAATTCAAACTTTTAGCTCTGAATTATACTGACACTCCATTATTATTTGAATGGCAAACAGCTTGCAACTGTTTAGTACACTACTTTTGTCCTGTATATTAGCTACTAGGGGTGTAACAATACGGCAATATATTGTTATATTGCAATACACCTCTTAGCAATACATATTGCAATACGGGTTTTCTGTATTGCAATATTCTATCGTATTATTTGAGCTCATAACGAGGGGGTGCCATTAACTTGAATGTAATACTGTGACAATTTACAGAAAATGTTTAATTGTTAATTTGGACACCCTCCCTAGTATTCAAAGCTCTCTTTTTATCCTGTCAATGTTATAAATAACTTTTCAAGACTAATTTCTATCCAATTTTTGTACTTACAAGTTGCCACAATATAATTGCAATATAGTGCAATACGGTTCCTCTATATTGCATATATATATTTATATTGCAATTCGGTTTTACCGTATTGTTACACCCCTATTAGCTACCACCTTTCATTAAATTTGAAAGTTGCTCAATACATTTGAATGCAATGATGCTTGCATGAATTTATCAACATCTCTTAATCAAATTAATGTCATTATGAGCATCAGAAAGAACATGAAAGATTTTTCTACTTTACTTTCAGAATCCTTTTGTTTGACCCCACTTTAAGTTTTTACTCTCTATGGTGTATCAAATAGTTTTCCCTTTTTAATGTAATTTGTTTTCTAAATAAAACCAAAAACCTTCAAAATTAATTTGTTTATGCATAGTGCCTATACAAGTTGTCATTAGTAAATATAGAAGACCCCATTAACCATTTATCCCCATCGCATGTTTCTAGTTTTGAAAACAGGTGACCGTTTAAAGTAGGTTGAAAGTAAAGCAGAATGCGCATTCATGCGCATTCTGCTTTACCTTCAACCTGCTTTAAGCTACCATCTGCTAGGATTTAGAAAAAATACTTCATTTTGGTACATCTAAATAACTGTATAAATTGGAACTATTTACTTCAGTGGGGAATAAAATTAATTAAATTCGAAACAAAAAGGCATTTCTATTGACGAAACGGTTAAGACGCCCCAAATTCCGGCGTCTCATTAGGATCTGCACTGTATGCTATTGACTAACAACTGCAGTGTCTTTCATACAAACCCTATGTAGCTATAAATATGCAATATCCAGATATTAAAGGGCTTAATATAAGTTTTATTCTCAATAAAAACACATACCTTCGAAATTAAGCACTTGTAGGACATATTTTGGGAAGGAATTACTTGTCAGTTGATTTTCTCGTCTTCGTTATTTCTTTCTATGCTAGTATGTCCTGGTCGCAAATGACTCTGTCAATCAATTCGCAGCCACCGCCGCTCTCTTCAGATCGTGTGTCGTGTGTGACAGGCGTTCTCAGAATTCAGCTGACATCCGTAATTGGCAATATGAATTTATTTGGCATCTTACTTTAATGCGTCATATGTGACGAACAAGTTAATTTTCCGACATTATAGAAATAGCGGTTTGTTTGTCTCCGTTGTCTGTCAAAAATAGCTCGGGCAATAGAAGTATGTATGGAGCTCTAGACGAAACTAAAGGAGGAATTTACACATCAGAATCGAATAGAATAGAAAAGGTTGCGACTATGCATGTCAGTTATACATTAAATATATTACAGCGCTCCCTCTTTACAATGACACCCGATGGGAGACAACGATGATGTGGTTGTTCGGAGGGAGTCGTTATAGGGAGGGAAATTGGTTTAAATTTGCAAACAGCTTGAATCCAGATCAGACGCCGCGTAACGCGGCGTCTGATCTGGATTCAAGCTGTGTGTCACTCGTCATTAAGTTTTTTTATGTCAACATGTCAATTATGTAACTTTGAGAAAAACAGCAGACGACGATTTTCAGCAGACGACATTGCAGTCGTAAATAGGTTGGGCAAAATTGTCTTGTTTGAGAGAAGAACCGCAAGTGGTGTTGTAAGGAGGGAATCGTTGTTGGGAGGGCTGTTTTGGGGAGGGAACGCTGTATTCCCTCCGCACTGGTTTCGTACTTAACCCTTTATCTCATAGCCTGTTTATAGTTTTGAATACAGGCGACAACCACTAAAAGCAAGCTAAAAGAAAAGCAGAATGCGCCTTAATGCGCATCTAGGATAAAGAAACTATTAATTTTGATACAAGTTCATGACTGTATAAATTGGAACTACATTTGTATTTTCTTGAGTGGAGGAATAAACTAAAGGCGTAAAAAGGCGTATTTATGGGCAAAGGGTTAACCCTTTCATCGTACTATGCGAATAAAGTCGATTTTGTTTGAAAACAGTTTGGGTATTGATGAAACGTCATATTAACGTTATGTAATCAGACATTTTGCTTTCAAGAGACTGAAAACGAGAAAATGTATTCGCAAGAAAAAGAAACTACTCAAATAAAATTTGTGGCATTATCGTACAAATGACGTTTAAAATAATCACCACAAAGACATCCTAATGAAAACCACCCTCATAATGAGTAATAAAGTATATTTACGCCTCTATTTATTTCTACACTTAGGAAAGTAGTCATCACACATGAACTCCTAAACATAAAACACAGCAGAATGTTCCAGTATATTTACAGATAGTAGTTTCAAGCAGATTGAAAATAAAACAGAAATCTGCTTTCATTAGGAGCATTCCGCTAAATAGTTCCAACCTGCTTGAAGCAACCGCCAGAATTAAATACTGAAAACTAGCCGTGGGGGAGGGGGGAGAAAGGTTAATCTTTTCATTGGCAAAGTCGCATAATGTCGACTTTGCAAACTGTTTGACACTCTTACCGATATTTCGAATGTCATACTACCTTAACCCTTAGCCCGCCAAATAAATTGTCGTCTGCTATATTTCTCGTCTGCTTCAAGTTTCAAAGTGGTTCAAAGTTGCTCAAAATTGCTGAAAATGTTGTCCGAGTGTCAAACAGCTTGGATCCGGATGAGACGCCGAGTTACTCGGCGTCTCATCCGGATCCAAGCTGTTTGCATATGGAGCTAGTCGTGAGTGGCAGGTTAAATTAACTTTGAAACGATCTTGCAGAACACGATATTAAAGCAGATTCTACGGTCGTGTTTAATACATTTTATATCACACGTTGAATTCAAACAATATGAACATTCATAGACAAAGGAATATATACAGTAATCAGGGACTAGAGGGATTATATTTGTGTCTTCACAGCGGCCAACCAGACGGTTACTCGGAGCAATACATCACTGCACAGTGTGGTACATTTATACACTCATCTAGAGCTCTGACAATGGTACAGTTGAGAAGACGTTGTTCTTTCCCAATAAACGCGAAAAACTCTGATGTTCATTGCAAACAGTTTGGAGACTGATCAGACACCGGGTAACCCGGCGTCTGATCAGGCTCCAAACTGTTTGTCACTCAGAACTAGAGAAATCGACAATACATGTATTTTTAAGAAGCTGTCATTTTCTTCATTTTATAGAATCTGGGTCTGCGTTTCGATTAAACGGGGAAAAATAACATTTTCTTTTCTGTACAATGGAACCTCAGAAAGCTGATGTTCTGCATTGAGCAATAACGTGTAAAATTAAATTGTATACATGTTCGTTCAATGTCTGGTTTGCACTTTTTTTAAAGAAAACATATCCTGTTTGCAGAGACGTCCGGTTCGGTGTAGTTGGGTTGTTATATGGTTTGTATGTGGTAGATCTATATCCGGTATTATTATTATTCTCACTTCGATTGTGTAGTCACAGATCTCTAAAACATCGCTTTTATACATCAGAAGAGATTTTATGTTAATCTGAAGTTCTATATACTAAGTATCTCAGTATACATTCAGAGTTTTCAAAAAGTAATTTCCCTCACATGATGTTTTCTGTAAATTGGATACCTAACCTTTGCTTTCATACTAGAATACGACAATATAGAATATACTATGGATTTTAAACTCACCGCCTTGCAATTTAAATGGACAATTCCAGAGTTCCTTTGTTTAGGAGGACTCTATTCTGGTATTCACTCTTTGCATGGGAAATACCCTACATACAGTGGAGCTTGATTTTCTTTCCCGTTTAAACGCAAACGTACGCAAACGCAAAGCACTAAAACGTAGAAAAGAACAATTTTTGGACAATTCTGATAATTCTTGTTTATCTTGGTGGCAAACAGTTTGGAGCCTGATCAGACGCCGGGTTACCCGGCGCCTGATCTGGCTCCAAACTGTTTGTACTGCAAATAATGGTTTTAGCGTAAACGCGTTTATTGGGAGAGAATAACAGATTCTCCACTGTATGTACAACGTTTGTAAAGAACGAGTATACTCGTTGCTAGGATACAATGAGTTAATGGAAGTGACACGTCAGTGAATGTCCATCAAAGTTGTCAAGATCTACGAAATTAACAAAACATCTGGCATGATGTGATGAGACCCCCTCGGTTATTTTAAACCACCTACAACACAAAACTCTAATTTTGCCGTATTTTCGTCGTTTCTTACAGACTTTAAATTTCAGTCGTAAACCTTCATTTTTATTAAAAGAACAGCCTGAATAAATACCGATTAAGTATCATACCCAAACGTGCCTTAAGTTACAATCCCTATAAACTGTCAATCAATCTGACAGAAGCCCAATAAGACATACAAGCTCTGGACCTTAATCAATACAGTACCCCCTCCTTAAAACGGCCCTCCTAACAACGAGTCAATCCTTACAGCAATTCTTGCCGCTGTTCCCCATACAAGACATCTGTGTCTAAACCTTTCACTTTTGCAATATCGTCAGCTTAAGATTGTCGTTTGCTGCTTTTTATCAAAGTCGCGTATTTTACATTTTGATAGAAGAAACATAAAGCTAAGTGCGAAACAGTTTGAACTCAGATCAGACGCCGCGTCAAGCGGCGTCTGATCTATGTTCAAACTGTTTGCAAAAGTAAACCAAGTCATGCTCAGCAATCTAATAGCATTAATATTCCATCCCTACAACTCCCTCCGAACAACACACACAATCTTTGTCTACATCTGGCGTTGTAGAGAGGAAGCACTGTACAACCATACGTGTATTAACCGGTAACTCTTTTGAGAACAATATACATTGGAGAGAACATTATTTTCTCCAATTAACACGGTTTCGTCAAGACAATTATTTCCATTGCAAACAGTTCAGAGCCAGATCAGAACATTCCTGGGTAAGATCATATTCTGTTTTTGTTTTCATGTACTCTTTATGGTTGACACAGGTCATATTGACAATGCTGTTTTTAGTATTCGGTGGATTTCTTAAAGCAGGCTATACAGTAAAACAGAAAGCTTCGAAAGACACTTTCCTATTTCATAATGTGGTAGATGCGTTAAAGGGTCTCTCCAAGAGGTTTTGTGGGTTGAGCGCGAATAATCAAACAAAATGGTATTTTATATACCATGAATATGAAATATATGGTCCATTTGTAAATTACATCAAGATAATAAAATAGGTATAAAATGTGTTGTAATAATCATGATTGTTTATAGAATCATCAGTGTTTAACCCTTTCGACATCGAAGTCGCATAAAGTCGACATTGCAAACAGTTTGGCTCCTGATCAGGGGCCCGTTTCATAAAACTTCGTACGAAAAAATCGATCGTAAGTCAAAACTTTAAAATGCATTTAAATTCTTATTTCTCTATTTAATCCGGTCTTGTGACATATGTTTGGAATCGTCTTTTCAAGACGATTCCAAAAAGATGTCACAAGACAGGATTAGATGGAGAAATAAAAACATATTGAGACTTTTATAATCTGACTTACGACAACATTTGTCGTACGAAGTTTTATGAAACGGGCCCCAGACGCCGCGTAACGAGGCGTCTCATCAGAATTCAAACCATTTGACGCTCGTATCGAAATTTCTTAAGTCAAACAACACTGAATCTAATTTGGAAACGATCTTGCAGACAGCAATATTGAAGCAGACGACGATATAGCAGTAAGGGGTAAAAATCAGAAGATAATTTGGCTTCGAAGGGTTAATATCCTCGATCAGTCCGATATTACTTTGTCAGCAATCATTAAGGACGAAATGCACCATCGTTATAAAACATAGTAACGATACAGGGTATAGTCAGTTAATTCACGCCTCCCTGATCCTTCAAATTGGACATTTTTCAGTTTTCATTCAAGTCTAGTCAATATTTGACTAATATGTATTTAGGCTTTGCCTATGGACGGAAAAAAGCAAAATTGTACTAATGAAAACGGAATAGATCTATCTCCAGTGTGTGATCAGCGCTCTTGTATCAGTTCGTTGTGTATTCCAGATCACAATCGAGGCTACGCCTCTCGTGACTGAGATCTGGATTACACAATCGACTCGAACTTTTATTATAAACCTAAATTGTTTGGGACAAGATCTATATGTTGTTACCCAATAATCAAATAGATATATAGGTGTATACAATGTTAAAAGTTAACACTCCTCCGTACAGCTATACTATCAGGGCTTCCATTTCTCCGGATTTTTCCTAAATTTCCGGATTTTTTCCCAGGTTATGGTAGCTTAAAGCACGCTGAAAGTAAAGCAGAATGCGCCATTAGGCGCATTCTGCTTTATTTCCAGTCTGCTTTAAGTAGTCACATGCCAACAAAACTAGAAATCGGCTATTGGGTAAAGGTACGATTCGTAAAATCGCGCTTGAAAAATGCATATTTGGAAATCTTAGGTTTTTTCATTTCAACCAAGTTATTAGATAGCAGTCCTGTATTATAATGCAATCTGAAACTATTTTTGGAAGTCATATGACCACCAATAATGACGTCATTATTTATATTGATGACGTGTTGGTAAATCCGTTATTTTTATCGGTTCGATTGAGAAGTAGCTTTTTGCAAATAACGTTCATTTTTAGCGTTAAAGGGAATGAATTGAACTGTTTGAAATTTTGTCATTTTGGAGGAAATCAGTACAAGTGAGTGTTGTGGGTTATTCATTCTTAAACTGGTTTAAAAATATCACCGAAATCGGGAATTCCGAAACGTCACACACAACTCTTCGTAAAAGCCGTGACGTCATCATCCAAGATGTCAGCCCCCATGTTTTGTAGTTGCCTAGTTTTGAGGAAATTATTCACGCGCAAATCAAACACTTTTCAAAGTCTGACAGTGATTGAATAGAATTGGAATACCTTTGATTTTATCACGCATTACTTAAGAACGGAAAAAGGCAAGCCTTTTTTCCGTATTAATAAGGGTTTGTTACAATCTATTGCAGACCCTGATCAGATGACTCCTGAAGGAACCCTCTTATCTGGGTTTACATTGCTTACATAGGACAAGTGTGCTTTAAACAGGTACACTATTTGTAAACGACGCAGATACACGTCGCTATGGGTGAATATATTAATCTGAATAAACAACTCGTGTTGATGCTATTGTCACTTTATTGATTACACATAAGTTGATAACTTAACAGATTACTTATTTTCAATGGTCAATGTCAAATTACAATGTAATTAAACTGTATATTCACTTCTTTTCTGAACTAACGGTTTTAGATAATTACCAAATAAGATAACATTAGTTTGCTGTAACGCTCCAAAGAAGGCTTTCACCAATAAACAAGAAGGTCAGACGTGCGGAATCGCAGACGTACACACGCACAGTTCAAGTTACTACGAGGGTGCTTCAAAAAGTAATGCTACTTGATCAATAAGTTCAATTAAATACGTGCAAAGTACATGTTGGACATATTATTTTAAAGAGCAATTAAAGAGCAATTATTTTCCTACACGATAGTATAATGAACGATAAGATCACATATCTCGATAAGTCACAACATGAACCAAAATGACCAATACTCCAGGGCACTGGACCTTTTTGTGTATTGTTGAGGTAATTTTTTAACAAAATTTGATGCTATAGTTATTATTGCGGCCTTATTATTTCGAATAAGTTTTAAATGTTATTATTTTATAAGATATCAAATATATAGCTAATTCTAAACACGTACTGAAAATATCACAAAAATTGAATCTACTGCTATGTATAAAAGAAGTTGGTGAAAGCTTAAACTCAGTTTTGATATTAAACCAGGCTATAATTGAAGCCATTGAAGTAGTTTTTATGTTTTAAAATCAAAATGTAGATATATTGATCTAGAAAAGTTGCATAGCGTTCGTAAGCACATATCGACGTTTGTCATTAGCAAAATAATAAATGTTATTTTTTGAAAATCTGAGATTTGAGACAGTTAACCCTTTCACTTGTATTGAAATGTTATTTACATTAAAATTCAGACATAACTGGTATTATTCAAAAACAAATTTGCGAAAATGTACTTTTTAAGAAGGTATTACGTCAAAAATAACGTCAGAAAAGTGATATGTGCCAGTGTCCTCGAGTAGAGATCCTAACGTTGAATGAATTATATGATTTAGTGTTCGTAATAGAGAGGTTTGTAGTACATGTTCATGTATATGTTAAATGAAAAGGTTAGACAGAATGTATCTAATGCCACACAAGGACAAAGTTAGCAATGTTAGAAATCCCTGCTTACCATTGCACGGTCTCATATTTTAGAGAGACCATTGGGAGGTATAAATGGTCATTGATTATTTACAATATTGGAGTGAAAGCTGACCATGTGTGTAGCATGTTAGACCATTTACATACACAATACGGTTCATTAAGATCGCCGGAAAAAGAAAAAGCCCCCAACTGAATGACAGTGATGGGAAAAGCATGTAATGAATGCCCTTACAAATCAGATACTTTATTCCGATAGTTACAAGTCGATCTTCCGTATATCGAACTCGCTTAACACGATCTTACCCATATTTTCTACAGTTGAATCTCATTATTGCCACCTCAATTAAGTCGGGCATATCCGTATTTCAAAGTTAAAACGTGGCAAAGCCACGTTTTAACTTTGAAATACGGATATGTTCGGTTTTAAGCGATTTCTGTATATCGAAGTTTGGCTGTACTTTATCCGATAGTTGCAAGGATGGCTCTTGAATTTGTACTCAATGGTATAAAGTAAACTACAATTTATATCCTGATTAACGAAATTTGCTGGGCATTCTGCTTCTTGAAAAGAAAATTGCAAAAATAATATCAAAAAAAGAGAATTTGTACAGTGTTGAAGGCGATTTTCTTTCCCAACAATCAGGTTTGTGATAAACAAATTATATTCATTGCAGACATTAGGGGGGATGCCGGACAGCTCTTTGTATGATCAAGATTATTGTACATGTTATACGTTTGCATTCACTTATGTTAATCTAACGGAAAAGCATAGCGCATTCTCCATTGTATTGTAATGTATGTGTGCGTTATGTTCCTTGGTATGTTTGTATTATGTTTAATAAGTATTTTTGTAACCTACGTGGAATGATTAGAAGATGCTAATTATTTTTATTGATGAAGGTTAGCAAGTCCACTACAACTTATCCCAACTCAACCCCAATAGAATATTAAAATAAATGTAAAAACTTTTGAATCTGAGCAGTCGTCGGAATCATCGGTGTGTGATCTTAACCCATTTGTGCCTAACTTACAAGAAATTGGCAAACAATGCAAACATATGTCCGATGCTTCATCATACGGCGTTTGATCTTAGTCTACGTCGTTTGCTAACATAAATGTCTATCAAAACCAAAATGAAAATGTCAAGAGTACACTCGTTCTGTGCAATCAATCTTAGATTGTACACAAATTCTTGGTTTGATGTAAACATATCTAAATTATTATTTCTGACTCATGTACAACACTACAGATACTTAACAGACTTTACAACGCCGAAGATTCCATACCGTATGAGTATGAATTGTCAAAGATTATTTGAACAAACAAGCGCTGAATTAATTCATATCGTCCAATTCCGGACGTCCATTGAAATCTGCGAACGCTTGTCACACACGACACGCGATTATATGAGAGAACTGACCATCGGTTTACTTAACCCTTAAAGTTCAAATATAGAAGTCGACTGTCCAATTATATCTAGTCCACTTTTTATTATTTAGAGGTTTTTTTTTACAATATACATGTACAGTGCTCCCTCCCTACAACGGCCCTCCCAACTACGACTCTCTACTTACAACGACCCTTATCGCTGTACCCAAACAAAACAGTTATGTCCAACCTGTTCATGGCTGCAATACCGTCTTCTTTTTGTCGTCTGCTATTGTTCCCAAAGTTACATATAAGTGGTCATTTTGATAGAATAAATACAATGACGAGTGACAAACAGCTTTAATCTAGATCAGACGCCGCATTACGCGGCGTCTGATCTGGATTCAAGCTGTTTGCAAATGTAAACCAATTATTAATTGTCCCTCCCTAAAACGACTCCCTCCGAACAACACACACAATCTGTGTCTCCCATTGGGTGTCATTGTAGAGAGGGAGTACTGTATCACAAAATGGCAAAGCGTGTAGACTCTTATCAGAGGGCTCCGGTATGGAACATTGTAACCTGGATCTGAACTCTTTGTCAATTTTCAAAATATTTAATTTATAACTAAGCAATAATTACAGTAAAACCTCTCTATTATGACCACTAAATTGTGTAACTTATTAGTTGCTTACGACAAGTGACTGCTTAAAGCAAGGTGCCAATAAGAACAGAAAGCTCTGTTATACAACCAATAAGCCTTTGTTTTGTGGTCGTAATAGAGAGGTTTTACTGCAGAAAGCATTATCGATATGAGTTTCAAACAGTTTGGATCCTGATCAGACGCCGCGTTTCGCGGCGTCTGATCAGGATACAAACTGATTGCAAAGTCGACCTACTATGACAATGAAAGGATTAACCAATATCACATACGTCGTACAACTATGGTTGTTTCTACACAACATTGCTACATACTAACACACAAACAGTCAGAGATCTCTGCGGATATGAAAAGCTATAAATGTTGTTTGCCGTCAAATGGCTTTGCTATAATTCTTCTTTTTATTTCATCTCATTTTCTCGATGAAGCACCATAATGTTAACTGAGGCTCTCCAAGTGCAAGGGTCCATTTGTTTTATTACAACAATTATTGACCATGTGAGTTCCATCAATAAGAACCACACATTGAGCTGTGTGATCGACAACAACTAAATCAACTACGTCAAAACTCAATAACTCGAACTTGGTTTAGACCTAACATACCCATATTTCAAAGTTAAAACGTGGCCAAAGTCTGAAATACGGGTATGTTCGACTTAATCGAGATCGAGGTATTGGAATTAAACTTATGAAATACAACGTACTGGAAATATATATTTAATCGAGTTCGAGATATCGAGTTTCGGCTGTTCAGTACAATACGGTAAATATTATAACAACAACAACCTGTCAAAACTTGACTCATTATTGGTATTAAAACGTTAACCCTATAATCCCTAGTCACTCTTTACATGAGTCTTTTACAAACGGTGTGTCCAAAAGTCTTGTCCATTTTTAACTACATGTACTCGTATTTAGTGTTATTGTTATTTTAAAAATCACAAACTGTGCAGATCCTCATAAGAGGAATCATTCAAGGAACACTTTGATCTAGATAAACACTGTTTGCATCGGACAAGTACACTGTTGTACATGTCGTATACCGTCGTCCCTAGGGCTCAATGGGTTAAGACGATTATTATATTTTACTATAAATGTTTAACTGCAGTAAATGGCAATCATACTTAAATTTTGATTAAACTTTAGAAATCACGGGTTTTTTTTCATAGAGACGCAATGATATATTACGGAAGCCGGATAGTGCCACTTTTACAATTTTTTATTTTTTTTTATCTTGAAAATTCAAGTTGTTATCTTTAAAATTCAAGATGCTATCTTGAAAATTCAAGATAGTTTCTTGAATTTTCAACATACTATCTTGAATATTCAAGACAATAACTTGAAAATTCAAGATAGTATCTTGAATTTTCAACATACTAACTTGAAAATTCAAGATATTATCTTGAAAATTCAAGATAGTATCTTGAATTTTCAACATACTATCTTGAATATTTAAGATACTATCTTGAAAATTCAAGATATTATCTTGAATTTTCAACATACTAACTTGAAAATTCAAGATAGTATCTTGAATATTCAAGATAATATCTTGAATTTTCAAGATAATAACTTGAATTTTCAAGATACTATCTTGAAAATTCAACATACTATCTTGAAAATTCAACAAACTATCTTGAATTTTCAAGTTAGTATGTTGAATTTTCAAGATATTATCTTGAATTTTCAAGATAGTATGTTGAATTTTCAAGATATTATCTTGAATATTCAAGATAATATCTTGAATTTTCAAGATAATAACTTGAATTTTCAAGATACTTATCTTGAAAATTCAACATATACTATCTTGAAAATTCAAGATAGTAACTTGAATTTTCAACATAATAGAGATGGGATAAATCTGTTGTATGGAAGGTGGATAGTGTGGTTTTAAGAATTCATAGTAGGCTGAGTCTCGTAAAAATATACAAAGAGGAAATTATTAAAGGCGTTTATATAAGGTCAAAGGGTTAAAATACAGATTAAAGAGAAAAAGTTTAATTTATTTCTAACTCAGCTGATTACAGCTCAGGTTGAGGCTTTGTGATCCCTGGAATGTCCTTTGTGCATCGTGCATCTTTCGTCAACATTCATAGCTCACCTGAGCTTATGTTCCGTGTGAGTTATTGTGATCGCATTTCGTCCGACGTCCGTCTGTCTGTCCGTCCATCAACCACTTTCTGTAAACGAATTCTTTGCTGAAAACCAGTTGACCAGCTTTTATGAAACTTGATCCTTACAAACAGTATTCAAATATATTGAATCCACTCAAAACTGTGGTTGACATGGCATTTTTAAAGTGTTCTTCTCTATAACCACAAGGCCTAGGGCATTGATAATTGGTAACTGGTATGTAGCATAACGGTATGTAGTTGTCCTCTACCAAGTTTGTTCAAATTATACACCTGGGTCAAAATTAGCCCTGCCCTAGGGTTCACTTGTTTTCTCTGAAGCTAGTAGAATTTCTTAGCCTAAAGGTGGGCGATTTAAGGTCCAACATGGCCCTCTTGTTTTAGCAGTCTTCTCTGTGTAACCCCTGGATAGATTTTCACCAAAATTTACCTGAATGATACTTAAATATTAGTATTTTGCAAATTCCTAATGTTTTTGGTATTACGTGAAGAATCGTGGTTGTCATGGCAACCAACCACTTAAAACTTTGAAGAATCTTTGAAAACCTTTCCAGAAATTACTGAACTAATTTCTACCAAATCTCCCAGTTTAGTGATGCTTTTAAGCTCACCTTCACGAAGTGAGGGGGCTAATATGCTATACCCCGGCGTCAGCGTCCGGACTGGATATCTTAAACTATCATAAACTATAAGGGCTAGGTCTATGAAACTTGAACCAACTTGAACCATAAATGCGCCGTAATCAGTACAGCATTGTAAAACGTAGTTGAGTGACATTGACCTTTGACCTTGACCTCTGGGGTAAATGTTAAGGTTTTGCGTTAAAGTCTATTCATAACTTAGTGTCTGTTCTGGCTGATTCGCCTGTATGAGTAGACCATGATGCACCGCAGTTTGGTGACCTTGACATTTGGCCTTTACCTCTAGGCTCAAACGTTAAGGTTTTGCGTCTGTTCTGTGCAGGATGTGAGCTTCGTAATATTTAATTAGAAAGACAGACGCTGGACAAAAGGTAATCATAAAAGCCCACCCGGAGCATAAACTCAGGTGAGCTAAACTGTTTACGAAAGATGCAAGATGCACAAAGCTGTGATCAGATGAGCTAGAAATAAATGCAACTATTTCTCTTTGATCTGGATTTTAACCCTTTGACCTTTAAAAATGCCTTTAATACTTTTCCCTTGAATATTTATTCGAGACTCAGCCTACTATGAATTCTTAAAGTGGCACTATCCACCTTCCGTACAACAGATTTATTCCAGCTCTATTATGTTGAAAATTCAAGTTACTATCTTGAATTTTCAAGATAGTATGTTGAATTTTCAAGATAAGTCTCTTGAAAATTCAAGTTATTATCTTGAAAATTTAAGATATTATCTTGAATATTCAAGATATTATCTTGAAAATTCAACATACTATCTTGAAAATTCAAGATAATATCTTGAATTTTCAACATACTAACTTGAAAATTCAAGATATTATCTTGAAAATTCACGTTATTATCTTGAAAATTCAAGATAAATGTAGTATCTTGAATATTCAAGATACTATCTTGAATTTTAAAGTTAGTATGTTGAAAATTCAAGATAATATCTTGAATTTTCAAGATAGTATCTTGAATATTCAAGATAGTATGTTGAAAATTCAAGATACTATCTTGAATTTTCAAGATAGTATCTTGAATTTTCAAGATAATAACTTGAATTTTCAAGATAAAAAAAAAATGAAAAATTGTAAAAGTGGCACTATCCGGCTTCCGTATATATTATATACTATTTTCATTGAAAAATGTTTTGGTTTGATCCCTCGATTGGTTTTGCACGAATCCAAATGATTGTATTTACAAAAAGTTTTGCTCCTGATCAGATGCGGAGCATTTCGACGTCTGGTCAGAATCCGAACTGTTTGACATCTATGCCGATGTTTCTTTATTCTATCAGCCTAAGGTCTGAATTTGACAAATACAGCAAGCCCTCTCTAATACAACCACTACATGAGATAAAAATGCCCCAAGTTTTAGGCAGGTGACTGCTTAAAGCAAGATGACAGTAAAGCAGAAAGCTCCTATAGGAGCTTTCTGCTTTACTATTATCTTTCTTTAAGCTGTCACATGTCTTAAATGCTACCAATAATCAATACTTCAAGGGTCGTATTACAGAGGTGTTACTGTACAAGATGATGGCAAAGATTCAGATGTCGATTTCTTCTTAGAGACAGGGTTAGTGTTATTTAGATCTAGTTTACTTTCAGACGACTGTCATTTGGGAAATAAAAACTTAAATAATTACTTTCAAGGTTGTGTGTTAGAATTAAAAACCGATATAGTCTATAAGTCTTCGTTTCTGTAAAGTGCAAAACCTGATAACAAATATGAACACTTTAGTCCAAACACGATAAAACAGTATAATAATAACAACCGTCCAAAACAAGACTCAATAACCCCTCTGTGCTTAGCATCCGATAAAAGGGACATAGGCAAATAGTGTAGACGCTGATCAAACGCCGGATGGGTATATACGTACCACTAAGGTTCAATGGGTTAACGGTAGCACTGTGCATCGTAACCACACATTACTTCTTAATCCATTTGTGTCTACGATCTCATACATGGGACATAGGCAAACAGTGAAGACTCTGATCATACGCCGCATAATGCGGCGTCTGATCAGATTCTACACTGTTTACTGATAGGAATTTCAAAATAAACCAAAACGAAAATATGATAGTTAGACCATACACCCCTTAGATCAAAAATGGACTAATCCAATATATAAGCATGGAAGAATCCACAGGGCCTAAAGAGGTTAAGAGTATTAAAAACATGTACTTGAGAAGAGGACTCTATTGAAATATTGTAAAGCCAAATCAGAGGGCTCCTATATTCTTGTCCATTTTGACCATTGTTCAATTGTTTAACATTAGTTGCAAAATGACAAAACATGCAGACCCTGGTTTGAGGGTCCCTTAAGAAGCGCTCTGATCTGGGTATACACTGTTTGCATAGAACAAGCGAACTCTTTTAAATGCACACTGGTTGTAAAGGACGAGCATATAGTCGCCACACTGTGTTAATACAAATGAGTCGTGCCAGACAAAACCTGCCTTATTGCATTACAAACAGAGTAGATCAAGGCCAGCCACCGCGTCAAAGACAGGCCTTGATCTACTCAGTTTGTCACCAACAATCATCTAAAGCATTGTATTTTGCAGTATTATATACGGTATTTTGGCAGTATAATCCAAACTCAGATACAGAGCCTGTGATGACAACGGTGAATGGTACAGTGGAGAATCTGTTATTCTTTCCCGTTTAAACGCAAACGTACGCAAACGCAAAACACTAAAACGTAGAAAAGAACAACTTTTGTACAATTCTGATAATTCTTGTTTATCTTGGTGGCAAACAGTTTTGAGCCTGATCAGACGCCGGGTTACCCGGCGTCTGATCTGGCTCTAAACTGTTTGCACTGCAAATAATAGTTTTAGCGTAAACGCGTTTATTGGGAAAGAATAACAGATTCTCCACTGTATGTACAGTTTTGCAATGCAACAAGGCAGGTTGTGTCATGGCACGGCTCAAATATGTTTTAATTAACTCTAATTGTCTAACTGCAGTGAAGTGCAGTCGTACTCAAATGTTGATTCAACTTAAGAAACTACTGTATATGTTTTTGATATATACGCCATGACATATATATTATATTCAGGAGAAATTGTTTTATTTTAAACCCTCGACTGGCATTGCCCGAATCCAAATGAATTTGTAAACAGTTTTGCTCCTCCTTGTCAGATGCCGAGTATTTCGACTTCCGATCAGAACTCGAGCTGTTTGATCCTCATTCATTTTTTTATTCTAACAGTCTGAATTTGATAAATATGAGCTGATGGCAATTGTTTTTGCAGTCGATAGCTTACTAGCGAATGGGTTAATGTTATATATTTTACTTTCAGATGGCTGTATGGTCAATTGGGAAATAAAAGCTTAAATAATTACGTTCAACGTTTTGTGTAAGATGATTAAAGCAACAAAGTCTGTAAGTTTTTGTTTCTGTGTAAAGTACACAATTTAATGCTTCAGTCGTCTAAATAATGGTGTATCTTCAAATACTTTGGAGATGATTGAACATTAACATTGCAAAAACACTTACATCAAAACACAATGTATAATACGTTATTCTTTCCCGTTTTACTGAAGAAAACTCAAATGCAATGCAGTAAAATGAAGAAAATGACACTTTTTTCTTTTTTCTAATTCTGATGATTTATTTCAATCTGAATTACAAACGCTTTGGAACCTGATCATTCAGTGGTGATCAGGCTCCAAATTGATTACAATGAAATACACAGTTTAGCACAAATGCGTTTCTTAGGAAAGAACAACGTTTTCCCACTGTACGAAATCATAGATGAAACTTTGAAGTGAAGACTTTAACTCTCTCAACACCTGGGGCCCGTTTCATAAAACTTCGTACGACAAATGTTGTCGTAAGTCAGATTAAAAAAGTATCAATTATTATTTATTTCTCCAGCTAATCCTTTCTTGTGACATCTCTTTGGAAGCGTCTTTTCAAGACGCTTCCAAAGAGATGTCACAAGACAGGATTAGATGGAGAAATTAGAAAATAAATGTATTTTAAAGTTTAGACTTACGATCGTTTTGTCGTACGAAGTTTTATGAAACGGGCCCCTGAACCTGTTTGAAATATACTCATTACATTTGCCAACAGTGTATACCCAGATCAGAGGGCTCCTATAAGAGCTATCTGATCAGGGTCTACACTATTTGCTAATGTAAAGCAATATTCATTAAACTACCAAGAATTCCAAGTAGACTGGTTCACATTTTGGTGATTAAAAACCATCCACAAGACAATTTAAAAACCCACAAGAGTTACTTAGTGTTGAACGAGAGTGGGATACAGTAGCTAATGACCTCGTTTGTAATGAGACGTGAAACACAGCTTTGAAGGACATCTAAAAACATGTTCGTCCTCTTGCTGGAGATAAGTGTATGAATTTATCACGTATTCGTAAGAACAGCTATTCTTAAGCACGTGACCCAATTTACCTTCTGTAATAATTCTAAATGTCAGTGTTTTTAGAAAATACCATAAGAGCATCAAACGGTTTCACGACCAATCATCTCGGTCTGCAGTAACAATAAGATGTAGCGTAATCAATGCTACCTATGAACAGTAAAACCTATTTATTACGGCTAATTGATTGTATAAAATACAAGTGACAGCTTAAAGAAAGGTGGCAGTAAAACAGAAAGCTCATATACTCGGTTCGTTTGTTTTACTGTCACCTTGCTTTAAGCAACTAACATCCTTTAACCGCAAATTATTGATATAATTTAGTGATCGCAATATAGAGGTATTGCCTCTAGCACGACCACTAAAACGAAGGCAGTTGATTGTATAAAAGACAGGTGACAGCTTAAAGCAATGTGACAGTGAAACAGAAAGCTCCGATAGGAGCTTTCTGTTTTACTGTTACCTTGCTTTAAACAGCCATTTGTCATAAACTCCTAATTATTAACACAAGTATGGGGTCATAATTTAGGAGTTCTTCTGTACTCGAAATGTCATCTGTATTTCAGGTTTTAGGATTTCTTAGGTACAGTGGAGAAAACGTTATTGTTTCCCGTTTAAACACAAACGAAACGAAACCGCGTTACATTAAAATGTCGAAAATGACAAATTTTTGACAAATCTGACTTTTCATTTTAATCTGAGTGGCAAATAGTTTGGACTGGAAACAATAGTTTTAGCAAAAACGCGTTTAATGGGAAATAATAACGTCTTCTTCACTGTACTACTTTATTTAGTGTATAACTAATAAGAAGCGTAAACTGCGTCTTATGGAGTGATTGATTAAACTATAGCAAAACTGTGCCTTCATGCAAAACTCTTACATAACAGTTTTATTAGCAAGACCAAAGGCGTTTCAGTATCTGTTGCTACATGTAGGTTTTTGTTAATAATAAACACGGATTTTATTAATTACAACCAATCTATCATTTAGCGACCACTCAATGGGTAGTCTTAGATATGGGTGTTTGTTTGATGTAGAATTAAAATAATGCAGAACTCTCTGCATTATTTTGATTCTGCATTAAACAGTAACCCATCTTTAGACATATCCACGTTACTTGAATATTTGGTTGCTTAACACAATATTGGCTTTATAATGCATGTAAAACCTTTCTATTACAACCACTAAATTGTGTTAACTATCTGGTGTTTAAGGCAGGTGACTACTTATATCAAGGTTATCATAAAACAGAAAGATCTTGCAGAAGCTTTCTGCTTCACGTTCACATTGCTTTAAGTAGTCATCTGTCTTTTATGCAGTCAATTAGCCTTCCGTTTAGTGGTCGTAATAGAAAGGTTTTTCTATAATGCTATTTTATTTGTGTTTGTGTGTTTGTTTGGTATACAATAGCTCATCAAGTGTATATGCCAATGGGCAATAAATTCACAATATGGGGTTGGCAAAGTTCAGCGGATAACGATTATCTTAGAAATAATGATATTAAACCCTTTAACCCCTGGTAACGAGTTTAAGTAGAATAAGTAGAAAGCTCTTGTAGGAGCTCTCTGCTTCACTTTCAGATTTCTTATACATGTCATCCGTCTGTGTAGCAGAGAAAAACGTTTAACAGTCCAGAATAAACGCAATGAAACGCAATGCAATACATTTTTGAAAAATTATGATGATCACTATCTATGATGCTTTCCTGATGTAATTGTCATATGTTGTATACAGTGACTCCCTCTGTACAAATACACCCAATGGGAGACAGAGAGTATGTGTGTTGTTAGAAGGGAGTTGCTATAGGGAGGGGAAATTAAGACTTGGATTACATTTGCAAACAGCTTGAATCCAGATCAGACGCCGCGTAACGCGGCGTCTGATTTAGATCCAAGCTGTTTGTCACTCGTCATTATATTTCTTCTGTCAAAATTTCCTTGAGAAAAAACAGCAGACGATATTGCAACAGTAAAAGCTTTAGACATAATCGTCCTGTTTAGGGAACTGCAGCAAATGTCGTTGTAAGGAGGGAGTCGTTGTTGGGAGGGTCGTTTGAGGGAGGTAGCACTGTTTTTGGTGAATGCGATATAAGTATTATTTATAGGTTTTAAATAGCTGTAGTATTGCCAAAATTTCTCACCAAGCAACACTTAAAGTTTGTTCAGACAGGGCTATCAAACGTGACCCTTATCACGCTGACTTGATATCTGCTTCAAAACTGTAAACTACTCTTTGCGTTTGGGGTTATCTCTTTCAAATCTAAAAACATCAATATGATTATTATACTGTTGTGATCCCCTTTAGACACATTCTTACTTTACGCTTGAGGTAAATCCAAGCTATTCGAATTTACATTCAAAGCATGATTAGTATTATAAGGGGCAAATTTCTTGCAATGATAAAATATTTAAAATTCTTAATGCACGACCTACTGGTTTACGGCTATAAAATTCTATGTAATCAAATCAAAGCTTCGGAAAATGGCGATGGTTTTGAAATTAATAATATTTTACAATGGTTTATAAGGTGCCCGATATCGTAGAACCCTTGTCCTGTGTAACAAATTGTGACAGATAGCTTGGACTTTTATTATATGCCTTTTTGTGTTATCGACTTTTCTTGCATGTATCTGTTAAGTAAGAAACATGAGTCTGTATCTGACTCCTTGTATTTTACTGTTTGCATTTGACTCTGACCTCGTTTTCGATTAAGCGTGACGCCATGTATAGAATTCACGTACATGTAAAGTACCGCGTTATTCTTTGTGTCAAATAATTATTGTTCTGCTTCAAATATTAAATGTTTATGGATATAAAATGATTTTAGTTATTGCTGGTGTACATTGAAGGTATATAATAAACACAGTACCAGTTGGCGGTGCGTTACAGCGTGTTGTATTCAACTCTCGACGTTTTTGGCGGAAACAACCGATCAAACTCACACAAAGGCGCCCGTCAGATCGGCTATTTCCGACAAGAACGTCTCGAGCTGAATACATCGCCCTGTATCGCACTGCCAAATGGTAAATTGTAATGTTTATTTATCAGTCACCGCTGGATACACTTGGGAAAACATTATTCCTTTCTGTTTAAAAAAAACTCATTTAGATAGGACTCATATATGATTTTCTTTGCTCCATAAATACGCATTTTAACACATTTAGTTTCATCCACCACTGACAAAATTAGTTCTACTTTACATAGTCATGAATATGTACCATAAGAATAGTTTATATTTCTTTAAAAAGCAGATGATAACTAACAGCAAGCTGAAAGTAGAGCACATTGCGCCTTCAGGCAATCTTCATTAATTTAAAGATTATGGAATTTCATATTCATGAAAGTTAAAGACGTTTGTAAAACAGTTTGGATCCATCCTAACCAGATGCCGCGTAAAAATACTCAATACAAAACTTGACGTGCAAAGGATTTACACATTGAGCCCTATCGACGAGTATACTCGTCATTTACAAAGGGTATATGAAGATTAGAATTGTCCTATGCAAACAGTAAAAAACGAGCAGGGGGCTCCTAAACCATGGCCAAGGTCTGTACTCTATGTCATTTTGCAATAAATTGTAAAAGCAAACAACCTAAAATATTCAAAAGTGGACTAGATTTTATTAGAAACTAAAACTGTTCATTTGAATTGTCATGGGTGAATGAGTTAAAAACTTAAAATACATTGAACAATCTCTTAATGTCACCGTTCCTCCGTGAGACCATGCGACACCATTTAATCATTTTTCTGTCACTATATTGTCGACTTCGGATTTGTCGTCCACACTTTTTCATAATTCTTATTCCCAATATCCTTATTCTATATATTCATATGAACGACCACCCAATGTAATTAAAACGAGTATGCAACCGTTTGGAACCAAACTCAGACGAGGGATCATTCGACCATTTGCATTGTAGCCTGGTTTAAGATGCAGGATAGGGGTTAAAACAAAACTCTTAAAATCTAAACATCCTGTCTCTGTACGAACAATAGTTTTAATATTCACGTTTGGAACAAATTGAATTTCAAATTCAAAAAGAGGCATAAACCCTTTCACAACATTGTACCGAGTTCGTGAGAATTTTCAAACAGTTTTGATCCTGATTAGACGCCGAATTACTCGGCCACTGATCAGGACCCAAACCGTCTAAACATTTTAATAGATATTTTTGTAATCAAAATTCTATAAAATTTTGTACAGCAAAGAAAAGCAGACACCATTGCTAGGCAGACGATATTCATACAGTGAAGGGATTAACTCCTTCACTGCTATATTAATCGTCTGCTTAAAACAGTTGTTGTCTGTATTTTTTGTCAAAAGTTGAATTCATGATATTTTGATATAAGACATTAGGAAATTACTGTCAAACAGTTATGCTCCTGATCAGACGCCGCGTTACGCGGCGTCTGATCTGGATCATAATTGTTTGCATATAAAGAGAATTCCGCCATTGGCTTAGAAAGAGTTAGGCAGGAATCAATTTAAGTCCAGTGTGACAGGTTTAGCTAGATGTTTAGCACAAGCATAGTTTATATGACGTTTGTGTCGTATAATTCTAAATTCGTGTGAACCGTTCTGATCGTTAGTGCTAGGCTCACAGACAGGTCTAAGTAAATGGAAATATTCAGACGAACTACACTGAAACTTACTTATAACGAACTGTTGGATATAGCGAACTGTTGGCTATAATAAAAAATATCTTAAATCTCTTATTAACGATAAAATGACCCCATACCACGAAATTTGGGTGTAGTGAAATAAATCAGACGGTAGTGAGCATTTCGTTTAAAGCGAGTTTCACTGTAACGTTCTTGTCCTGCTAAAGGTCACTGAGGATATTTCAGGCGTAATAAATTCATTCACTGCCATGACGTCATCCGCCTTAAACGATTGTCGTCTGAATTTGTGTCTCAATTTTAAATGTTAGGTAAATTGACAAAAGTTATATCATAATGAGTGTTAAACATTTCGGATCACGATCAAACCCTAGCGTTATGCAACGTTTGATCATGAATCAACCAATTTGCAAATAATGTCCGAGTATAACCATTGTACTCGGGGCAAGGCAGTGAATGCGCAAACAGTTAGAAACCTTGTCAGTCAAGCTCAAGATCCAAACTTTTTTGCACTCATTTTGATATTTCTTGAGCCAAACTGCTATAAGTCTTACATTGAAAGAATTATTTTGGCAACATTTATAAGACAGACGATAATTTTTGTGTATGAAATGTATTTGCGATATCGATTCAATTGACTTCATGTGCACTACGACAAAATTATTCAAGAACAACAGGTCGACATGTTAGAATGCTGCAAAATACTGTTTTGTTTAACATATTTTAACAATATCTTAATTTAACGATGACATGTCGTTGGACGTTCTCGTCTAATGTTACCTAATATAAGCTGTCAGCTAGCAATGAATCACTATCGAAACGCAAAAACCATCTGATCGAAGACAGAGACGATCTGGGCTAAGAACTCGTTGACATCAAGTCAGTAGCTCTGGGGACCGTTTCATAAAACTTCGTACAAAAAATGTTGTAAATCCGATTATAAATTTCTCAATTATTATTTATTTCTATATCTAATCCTGCCTTGTGACATCTCTTTGGAATCGTCTTGAAAAGACGATTCCAAAGATATGTCACAAGGCAGGATTAGATGTAGAAATCAGAGATTAAATGGATTTTAAAGTTTTGACTTACGACCGTTTTTTCGTACGAAGTTTTATGAAACGGGCCCCTGGATTCAGAAGTACAGTGCTGAAGACGTTATTCTTTCCCATTTTTATCTTTTACTTCGTAGATACGCCTTTTTATCCCTTTAATTTATTCCTCCACTGAAGAAGTTTTTTCCGTTGTATACACGGTCATGAATATGCACCATTATAGATCTAATTGTGTCTATATCCTAGCAGATGATAGCTTAAAGTAGGCTGAAAGTAAAGCAGAATGCCCCATAAGGCGCATTCTGCTTTACTTTCAACCTGTTTTAAGTAGCTAATTGTCATCAAAACTAAAATCGGAATGAGGACAAAAAGTTAAGCTTCTAACGCAATTGCAACGTATTAAAATGTTGTAAATTAAATGATTTTTTTAAAAATGGACGAAAGTCAGTGTTAGCCACTGTTAGGTAAAACCCGTTTTGTGTTGTGTTCTAAAGAACTTTTATACAAGTCAAGTTGGTACTTGTTTTTGGTTGTGAGGCAGGTGACCATCTCAGGTTTGGAGATCTGATTTGGAGATTTATCTTATACCCATACTTTAGACTGCCATCTACATGTATTACTTTCATTCGGCAATCTTCCTTTTACTTTCATCCTAGTATTCCCTACAAGCTATAAACAAAGCGATCAAAATAGTGTACTTTACCGGTTGCGTTAGGTTAGTTTAAATGGGAAATTATAATGTTTTTTCCAATGTATAACGCGATCAAAACGTCGTCTTGTAGTTGGACGTATAATATAGTGTTCTAATTGTTATAGCATTGTGACAGGTTAATTTGCGGATCAACTTGCTAAGCCATCCTTGCAAATTCCGTTCGCTTGTCAGTCATGACAGACAAGTCTGTCTTATGCTGAATTATACAATTAATTCCTTCTTGCGTCTTGGCCCTATGTACGTGAAGCTTCTTTATATCGAAGCCCCCTCCCCAACAGTCCCCAGACAGTCTGATTTGTGTCGTTACATTGTATAACCAAATTTCGCTGAATCAGATCCTTTTAAATATACACTAACTAGAGAAGGGGAATAAAGTTTGCTTTGTTATATCCAATATTTTTGTTATATCCAATTTTTTTTCACTGTATATGATATCAAAATCTGTGTAAAATAGTCAAACTTGTATTGAGCAACCGTTCATTGGTGAAGCGCGGAGATAATCAAAGACGGGTTACTGCTAAATTCAGTAATAAAATAATTTAGCAACCACTGTATAAGAGACTATCCACGGCCATTGTATTGAATGATCGCTTAATACAGGATTGACTATATAGAGAATGACCAATTCCTTTGGATTGATATAAAAAATATATCATGATAATGTGTTGTTATCTGGTTAACCAGATAATAGAATAATCAATTCCTTTGGATTGATATAAAAAATACATCATGATAATGTGTTGTTATCTGGTTAACCAGATAATAGAATAATCAATTCCTTTGGATTGATATGAAAAATATATCACGAGAATGGGTTGTTATCTGGTTAACCAGATAATAGAATAATCAATTCCTTTGGAGTGATATGAAAAATATATCACGAGAATGTGTTGTTATCTGGTTAACCAGATAATAGAATAATCAATTCCTTTGGAATGATATGAAAATATATCACGAGAATGGGTTGTTATATCATTCCAACGGAATTGATTATTCTATTTATTATATACACCGAACTTACGTTTTTACAGAGAAAACACACAAAAGTAATTGTTTACGCACGGTGTCACTAAAGATAGTGTGATGTGACGTCACAAAAATGATACCGTCACTGCGAAAGTGATATCATCACTAGTGATGATATCAACTGTGACGCATATGAAATATAACTAACTGAGAAATCTCTATAAAGCATCGATAGGTATATAATAAATAGTATTTCTTCATGTTGAGGGTCAGTATAATATTTGTTATATGCAGTGCTTAATATAAATCTGAATAAGGGGAGATCCTTTGAAAGCACAGAAAACAAAGCAAATACTGAAAATTGCAGACTCGGTTTATGAGCAATACTGAAATATGCAACAGTGCTCACGCCCCCTAGCACCAGCTTAAGCGGAATTCAACTTTAAACTGTAAATGCGCTGAAATCAATGATTCCAAAGGACCAAAAAGTATAACAACACTGAGAATGAAGTACGGGGCGACTTTTTACAGCCGCCACACAAGCACTTTACATCTATGTACCTAATATGGAATATACACTGCCAGTAAATATCCAGTAAATATTCATATGGGACGAGGGCGAAGTAGTTATGCATTTTAAGAAACTATGATGGCATACGAGTATACATAAACGATAATTGGGAGAAAAGCATATGGCTGTCAAGCAAGGGAATTAACTCTTGTAAAGGACTGATACGCTTTTCACCGACCCTATACAGTATTTATATGGGGTCTTCTCGTGACCTCGGTTGACCAATGATTAGAGTTTAGTAGGAGGTAAGATAATGTGTCGTATATTGTTCCACTGTATACATTTTAGATACAATCATGACTACCGGTAACTGCATAATCGGAAATATGATTCTTTCTATCCAAAATGACCGTCTGTTTTGAAATGTCGTCCTCATGTTTTCTTTGAAATGTCGTAATGTGATAGTTTGATATGATTGAAGAACATAATTCAGCGTCTAATCTTGATGCAAACTATTTGTAATGCCATGGGTATTTTTTTTCAAAGGATGTTTTCCTTGAAAAAATATTTTGATTCCATGTTTTATGTCAATTTCAAACTTTTATGCCGAAATTTCGCCTGCCTGTAAAAGAACGGTCTGCAACTTTTAACAAATTCAATTTGTATTGGTTTTGTATTGTATTGTATTGGTTTTCCATTGGAAAAAAATACAAATACGTACCGGGTATGTTATAAAATTATGCACGTTCGTAATTTAGTTGTTGCGTTTATTATTGCTGTTGTTTCTATTGTTGTTCTTATTGCTGTTGATGTCTTTGTTGTTGTTAGTCATTCGTCATCGAAGATGGCCGAGCTATATGTTCAGGGTGTTGCTAGTTCTGGAAAAGGGTCAGTTACTCATAGTCTGTATCCGAATGCAAACTATTTTAATTGAGACTGTGGTTTCGCTAAGCTTCGCTAACGTCTTTCACTGCCAACCTCGAAAACACTAAAACATGCAAACAGCTTGGATTCAGATCAGACCGATGTGTCTGATCATGATCGTAACTGTATAACACTCATTTAAATGCTTTTTATATCATAGAATCTAAATTCTAAATTTTATAAATAAAAGCAGACGACAATTTTATGTTTTTGGGGCAGACGATATTATGGCAGTTAATGTGTTTGACGAGTTATGAATTCATAATAACAGTGAAAGAGCTAAGTAATTGTTCGTGTTTAAATATTTATACGTTAAGTGGAAAAAATGCAATGTAACAGGTATTAAGTTTAATATTAACAGGAAAAAATACAAAAATTGAAAACAATTTGATTTAACCCTTTCACTGCCGTGACGTCATCTGTGTTATGCAAGTTTTGTCTGCTTTCAATTCTCGAATTCGAATTTTCGATATTTTTGACTTAAGAAATATCGAAATTAGTGTCAAATAGTTTGAGTCCTGATCAAACTGTTTGCAAATACATGTAATCGATGCACTCGGGGTAAGGCAGTAGGAGGGTTACTTTATCAATTTTATTAATAATAACAAAATGATTAATAACAAAAATTCTTTCTGTTGAAAAGTTTTGCCTGCTGCAATATCGCCTGATTCAGTTGCCGTTTACAATTATTTTTAGAATATTATTCAAAAGTCTAAGTATGAGGATAAAACAATTTGAAATCTGATCAGACGCCGCTTTTCGCCGTCCAGATTGTTTGCACATTCTCATAAAGTAGCAATTATCATCATCAACCCGGAAAGTGCTTCATGTTAATGTGGCGAAACATTTTACAATAGATGGTCACTCGGCTGACGAAGGTCAATTTTAAGTATTTACTTAACAATAATTTTTTAAGGTATAAGAGAGAAACGTGTGTATGGACTAGTAGATCTATATGTATGTCTTTCCTTTATACTCCTTTGCTATATTAGACATGTCCTCGTACAAAAACGAAACCAACAAAAAGCGAAGTTGCAATATGTGTTTTATGGCATTTTAATCCTTTCTACGATAAGTTTTTCATTTGTACTATTTTACTTTTGAAAACAAACTACAGTAAAACCCCTCTAAACCGGACATATGTGGGGACAACAAAACGTTCCGGTTTAGAGAGGTTTCCGGTTTAGAAGGGTTTTAAGTAATTCCCTAATATAATGTAGCTTGTTTCTAGTATGGAAGATACTTAAAGCAGGTTGAAAGTAAAGCAGAATGCGCCTTAAGGCGCATTCTACTTTACTTTCAACCTGCTTCAAGCTATCATCTGCTAGAATGTATAAACTATTTTATTCAGTGTAGGAATAAACCAAAGACGTAAAAATGCGTGTTTATGGTGTAATTGGTAAAAATCAAGAAGGGTTGGAAACGGGACTAAAGCTTTTGTACGGTTTAGAGAGAATTCCGGTATTTAGAGGTTCCGGTTTGGAGGGGTTTCACTGCACTTAATTTGGTTTTTAGTTCTGTTTCAGGAAAATATTTCTGAAAATTTGAAATACAACAAACAGTGCATACCAGAATCAGAGGGCTCTCTAAAAGTCAATGTTCACACTGTTTTCACTTAACTCAACAGTGTTCCTGCGAAGAGTACACTTGCTCTATGCAAACAGTGAAGACTGTGCAAACAGTGAAGATCCAAATAAGGGGAGCTCACTAAGGAGCCATCTGATTAGGAGTTGCACTGTTTGTCATACTGCAATACAATGACCAAAAAACGCACTAAATAGTCAAAAAAAGGACAAGACTAAATTGGAAACTTGAATTACTTACTAGAAGGTTCAGTAAGAAAAAGTTGAAACTTATTCCCAACAAAGAAAGGATTCAATCAATATTTAATTAAAATTTGAAACAAAACGTACCACTTGAGCGCCATATTTTTGTTTCATGCTATGACATTTTCAGGGAGGAAAGAAGTAATTAAATTATACTAACACAATATCTTTTGGCTTGATAGAACAATACGGCCAATATGCAATGTGGTCCGCAAAAAGTTAATTTTTGGTTATTTGTGAATGAAGTTAATTTCATTGGCCCTTGAATTTCAAATTGACAATTCCTGTTATCAAGTCTAATAGATATTTTACTATTAGGGTAACTTTCAGAAGAAAATAAAAACATATTACAAAATAACAAATAGTGTACATATTTACAAATGTGTCGCTGCATGAGCCCACTGATCTGGATCTTTACCGTTTGAAAAAAATCCAAGTTTGCTATTTACAGATACACAGTATCTAGAGCCATGACTTCATTTGCTTTAAACATTTGTCGTCTGTTTTTATTTCTTTATTTCGGGTCATTTGACTACCGAAACATCGCTACGAGTGCCAAACAGTTTGTAATGTATGTAATGCGATGTCTGATCAGGATCCAAACTGCTTGCATATGCAATTGAACTTGGGTAAGGCAGTGAATGGCTTAAAGGTTAATTGTTCATCGATGCTAAACATAATTATTCAATAACAGTCTGAGAATTGTTGGAAGAATGCATAATGTTGTCCTCTTTAACATGTTTCAGCAATATTTTCACTACGGCTGGTTACCGATTTCGTTTAAATTCATCAAACCAACGAAACAAATATGCACACCCATTTATAGGCACTGATTTCTGAAAACCTGAAAATAAAAAAGACAAAACCAGTAACGTCAGAGTTTCGAATAGCGTAAGTGCAAATAAGACCCGGCAAAACTGTTTGCAAGTCAGATCTTAATAAACGAAGGGGCAACATTGTTTCAAGGACCTTACGTTTTCTACATTGTATAGTGTTGCCGTAACCCACTTGTGCCCAGTGGATTCTTCTATGTTAATGTATTGAATTAGTACATGTATATAGGGTACCTGGTCTAAATTTCCTCTTTCGTTTTGTTTTTATTTTGAAATTCCTATCGACAAAAAATGTAGACTGTGATCAGACGCCGCATTATGCGTCGTCTGATCAGCGTCTGTGCTGTTGCTTATGTCAAATATAATTATGAAATCGTGGACACAAATGGGTTCAAGTCTGTTAAGTTTAAAAGGGAAAGACTAATGCCTTCGCTGTGCATCACTATTGAAATCGGTAAACTTAGGCAGTCGGGATTTGAACATGGCAACAGTATTTCTTCCTAATCAGTTAATGGAATCATCAATTAACGTCAAATTATCATACGCTTGACGTGGTTCTATAAAATTTAGTCTGAGACAAATTCTGCTGGGGATTTTACTAAACACCAACGCTAAAGTCTCGTGATATGAACCGTGCAGTTTGAATTCTTATGGCACTGAGTGCCGAGTTGACTAACATTAATTAAAAACATCTCAAGGCGAGTGTCAAACAGTTTGGATCCAGATCAGACGACGCGTTACGCGGCGTCTGATCTGGATCCAAACTGTTTGCAAAACTCGGTTAAGTCGCGACCAGTAGGCAAAGGATTAGCCTTTTTACTAAAGCCGACCTGGTAAGCTGTTTGGAACTATGATATGACTACATGTATTTTCGAACTGTCTTACATGTGATTTAAGGATAGAACAATATTAATTAACTCATTCTCCTCAGACCGATTGGACTATTCTTATTTCCAATTTAGTCTAGTCCTTTAAATTTCATCATAATTTTAGCTGTAAAGGTGGTCATACTCACTTGTGGACATACGGTCTGCTCATTGTTGTGTTTTCTTCTTACCAAATATAGCAAACAAGCTATACATACCTACACTCCGCTTTCTACCATGGAATATTTCTTATATATGTCATCACATAAGTAGAACCTCTGGTGGAATAAAAAGTTCATAATAAAGATTTATGTGTCTGCTGACGGTTTTAATATATAAATAATGTGAAAACATTCTCGAATATTGTATACAGGAGATGTATTATTCAATTGCGATATGGATAAGCTGTCAAAGAAAGTAGTCAGCTTATTCACACAAAATCAATAATTAATCTTTGACGTTATCCGCGCATCAATTTTTCACATAATGAGAAATTTTCTATTTCAAAATATCGATATTAATTTGAATAATGCTCCGAACACAGAGCAAGAAAGGTTAACTTGTTCGGCGCCGAAGTCGCATAAAGTCGACTTTGTGAACAGTTTTTGGACCTTGATCAAACGCCGCGTGACGCGGCGTCTGATCAGGATCCAAACTGTTTGACACTCGTATCGACATTTCTTAAGTCATACTACATTGAATCTTACTTTGAAACGATATTGCAAACAAGAATATTGAAGCAGACGACTATAAAGCGGTGAAGGGGTAAACACTTCACGATTAATCTGGCACCGATATGGTTAAAGGGAGAGTTATAGTTTCAAACGCAATGCAAGTAAACGCCAACTCATTGCAAACGGTCACTGTTAACCTGAATAGCAGACAGTTTGGAGCCAGATCATACGCCAGGTTATCCAACATCTGATCTGACTCCAAAATGCTTGAAATTGACATAAGGTTTTGTTTTGTCATAAACGCATTGAGTGTGCAAGAGTAACGCCTTCTCTCGTGTGCTATAATATAAAATACAAATCCTTGACTTGTATTTAGCGACTCTCAATGAAATTATATACTGGTACATGTAGATCTAGTTGCTTAATGCAGGATAAGAAGTAATGCAGACCAAATTTTACAGCAGTTTTCTGCAATGTGTACCCCACATTTAGCAGTAACTAATATATTTTTAACGAGTGGTCGCTACACAAAATTAACTTATGCTTGAAGATCTGAACAAAGGTAAACATAATTGGTTAATTGAAGTTAAGAATATATTAGAAAGCTATGGATTTTCTTATTTATGGAATATTCCTACCAATGTTAATCTTAAAAAAGTTTCATTTTGTTTTCAAAGCAAAAGTAAATGACATATTTCAGCAAACCTGGCATAAGGCAATTCAAGAGTATCAGGTATTGTGTACAAAAAGATTTTATAAGGATTGTTTTGAACATTAAAATTATCTTACGTATCTGCCAAGAAAATATATGTTTAGTTGAGCCAAGAATGAGTGTGCAATGTATGCTAATGAACGGGTGTTTTTTTCTTAAAGCTTCATCGTGGATCTTCCGTTTGCATAAGTAAATACAGATGACTTTGATCTGAATATTCAAAATGAATTATCTGATCAGGATCTCCAATATTTGCTATAAATGTTTACAAAGAAGGGATAACTGTTTGCATAAAATACGTTTTGTACATTTCTTTGTAGCGTTTTATCGTCGTCTTACATATAAGCTTGTTCCAATTAACACTATGTTATTTATAACGGCATTAAACCATAGCTGATTTGGCACTTGATAATTGTTCCGGGAGTTAAAATTTGTTTTCTTTTGTATATTTTGTGAAATGTCTTGAATCCACCCCTTCGTCATATTTTTAGGCGATGGGAATGTTTTTAAGCCGTTTTTGCGCTATGAGGATTCGGCCTCTGATTGATTATATTATCATTTGATGAAAAGAGTATACTTTTTTCATGTTATTGAGTATTGAAACATTAGTCTGTTTGTGTTTAATGTTTGTATGTTGATGTTACTTTTGAAGGTAACGAGGAAGGTAACGAGGAACAAAGTATTGTTCAAGTTACATAATAAAGACTTATATAATTATATATTAGTCTTTTCATGAAATCTTAAGTTTAGTACCAACAGTAAAATCAGAAACAGGTTTATTCCAGCATTTGTGAAACTAAATTGTTTGTTTCTGATTTAGAGTTTAGATACCGGGTTTTTTTGACAGAAGAACAAAAAGTATCAAACAGTTTGGATCTGATCGCGCCGTCTGAAGTGGACCTAAACTGTTAACAAATACCAGTACTAATGGTGATATGGCGTGAAGGAGTTACGTAAACTATATCAAATACGTTTGTCGTAAAAAGCTTGTAAAGAGATGTTATGGAAAATACAAAAATGTAAAAGTACATTAGGAATCAACATATATTGGTATCATGACATTAAAAGTTTGAAGTGACGTTTTTCAGATCAGACGCCGCATTACCCGGCACCAAACTGTTTGACAATCATATTGATATACCTTTTTATGTTTTCTTGAATATGACTTTGAAACAAAAGTGCAGACCACAGTATCAAAGGAAACGATATTTTGACAGTGAAAGGGTGGAAAGAAGCGGTTTAATTTGGCAGTGAAATGGGTTGATCCGCTTCTAAAATCAAGATAAAATGCCCTAAATACGTCTCTTGTACGAAGAGATGTAAACCACTTCATTGATATTATATTGATTGTTTGGTCCAAAAGTGGTCGTCTCCTTTTTTCTAGAATTGTGCAGTTATACATTTTAACTGAAAAAATATCGATATGATTGGTTTTGTGTTCCTGTTCTGTTCTTAGCGTATGGTCTGGATCCAATCTGTTTTAAATTATAAAAAGATGTCGACTAGCCAGCAAGAGCTTAAAGATAACGAACTGATAATCTGTCATAACGGTTATTGTGAAATGCAGGACAAACGCTCATACACAGAGGTCCAATATTATATTTTTTTGTTTGGTCTGCATTAAGCCGTGTTTTAATCGGGAGGTGGTATTCTTTTCCAAAAACGTATTTATGTTAAAACAATAATTTCCGTTATAAATAATTTGGAGCCAGATCAGACGCCGGGTAACTCAGCGGCTGGTCAGACTCAAAACTGTTGTGAAGAATAGCCGAAGATGACGAGTAGTCAGCAGTCAGTGCTCTGAGGAAGGACATAGTCATGTCCGAAAGTGTCAAGTAAATACATATATTGGTTGTGTCAAACACAATCTCTACATTTTACCGACCAGATGAACTCCTTCAAGCATATTTATGACTTATGAAATAAAACTACATGTATTGTCTTCAATGGAAGACTTTATAAAATGTGTTAACTGTGAACTAAAGTTCCGTTCAAGAACGATCCTATTTCAAGACAAGTATTAAAAGTTTATTTTCAAGGAAGTTTGTCAATAATTACATGGGCCTTCAGTAATATTGCTAAGTAGTCCTTTGGCACAAGGCAGGAACATTGCGAAAGGCAAAAAGCGACATTTATATTTTATAACTGTTTTAGTTATGGGCTGTTTAAAACACGAGAGAACTAATATTAAAAGCTAAGTTCGATTTAAACTCGATCATAAAGATTTATGTGTCTACGGGGTGTTAAAAAGTATAAATGATGTAGCAAAAATTACTTGTTTAGATGTTGTTCTGTATTTGAGTTAACTTGTAGCACGCTTAGGCTGAATTTGCTATCCATTTTTTTGCTATCCATTTTGAAAACAGTTTGAGTCCAGATGAAATGCAGAGTTACACAGCATTTCATCTGGATCTTAACTATTCGACAGCCCGGTGATAATTCATAAAAGGACGTTGCAGATCGATGTATTCTGGGAATTGATGCGGAAGACATATTTAGCAAATGATAACTGTCTGGCGTGCCTGTGGTTAATAAAAAGTTTCAATCCGGGTTCATGATGGAAATGCGGGAAATGCAGACCCATGTTCAATGGTGCAACCTTCTGTATAGTTTTACAGTTTGTACATAATCAGAAACGTAAAAATGCGTAATTGTGGGCTAAAGTGTTAAGATGCAGCCCAGTCTGGACAAAAATACAAGTGCGCACCTTTTATTTGAGAGACCCACTTAATACAAATTTGACTTTATAAAAGAATTAATAGCAGCTGCATAGAATCGATGCAAAATTACTGCTTATTAGAGACTTTTCTAATCGTTGCATCAATTAGAAAGGTTTTGCTTGTTGTGATAAATCGAAGTTATGGACCTGATTACACGGCATGCACGAGTCAATCCATAAAAAAAAATCCTAAGAGTATCCGCCTTGGTTCGGTTATATATTAACTTTGTCTTTACCAAGAAAACATTTTATTGCTGTGCAAAAGTGTTGTTGAGCCGAGTAGTTGTTAAATAGTGTGTGAAAATAGAACTGTTAAGAAAAGTTTACTTAAAATTCAAGTTCCCTCTTTTAAGACTATGTGTACTCAAAGAAAGGGGTAGGGTTGGCGTTTAAAAACTTAGATGCTTAACCTTGTAAGAGCCAAGCCCGACGACACTAACAAACGCCGTATATTTTAGATCCAGATCAGAAGTTTAACATTTGATATATTGACTTAACGACTCAACGATGGCCCTAAGGGCAATTGTAACGCATTTTAGCACACACGTGTCTTACCAGACTTTCAATTCAACTTCATTCGAACAGCTACTGATTTTTCTAGTTCAGATCAAATAAAGCGTTTAAGTTGAGTCTGAGTTTTGATCTGATTGGTCAGATTTAAGCGAAAGCCTGAGTCCGTTCTCAAACATTTGGTTGGTCAGATGCTTGAGAACGAACTCAGACTCAACTCAAACACTTAAAAGCAGTGAACCATAGGACCTCTCTCGATAGAACCTTTTCTTTCAGTTCGGTTTTCAGGGGTTCTACTGTAAAGCTCAAACATCTTTCAGGAACTGTACTTAACACGATCAATGAAAATTTGACTGAGAATTCGTAATGTACCTACAAAAAGTGTGTTTTCCAGAAAAGGATCCGGTATGTTTTTTAACTATCATTACATTGTACATCGAAAACCATGCCAAGGTTGTTTGATTGCATCGGTTCTATGTCGAAACATGTTTTAATGCTACTAGTATCTTGCCTTCCAAATTAAAAACAAAATTCTGATCTAGAACTTCACAATTTTCTGTCTCACGTGAGTTGACTATCTAACTACCTCGTAAAGTAAAGTCACAGACATGAGTTAAATCTAAATCTTATAAGTGCTACCCTCTTGGGAAATAGAAACAGTTGAAGTTTAAATGGAACAAATGCTATGATGTAATCGCTTCATACAGTGGAGAATCTGTTATTCTTTCCCGTTTAAACGCAAACGTACGCAAACGCAAAGCACTAAAACGTAGAAAAGAACAACTTTTGGACAATTCTGATAATTCTTGTTTATCTTGGTGGCAAACAGTTTGGAGCCTGATCAGACGCCGGGTTACCCGGCGTCTGAGCTGGCTCCAAACTGTTTGCACTGCAAATAATAGTTTTAGCGTAAACGCGTTTATTGGGAAAGAATAACAGATTCTCCACTGTACGAGACCTTCGCGAGGTTACTTTTTATCCCATAGCTTGGTAACATTGTTGAAGAAAGAATTTGCTTAACCCATTACTCCATATAAGTTCGTTTAACACATTTAATGTGTTCCTCCACTGAAGAAAATAGATCCATTTTATACAATAATGAATATGTATTATAAAATGTGTTTTATATTCTAGCAGTTTGTAACTTAAAGCGGGCTGAAACGTTCAAAGTAAAGCAAAATGCGCCTAATGTAAGTGGTCAACTGTCATCAATACTAGAAATAAGCTCTGGGTTAAAGTATACTGAACGTATAACAGATTGCTCATTCAGGAGCTTTCTGCTCTACCTCCAGTCGACTTTTGACCTCACCCTGTCAGAATGCATGAAATGTTTCCCATGGTTCTTTATCAGGTATGATGGAAGCACAAAAAAGAAACTATACGCGAAAATGCTTCAATGGCATATTGCGCTTCGTTGGGTGTAGAAAATTAAGAGGTATTAAAATCAGCCATTTATAAGAACTAATTGTTGTTTTCTGTTTTGTTGGGAGTTTTTTTTTATGTCAGGAACCAAATTTGCTAACATTTATTTCAATATCAGTGATCATGAGGGTGTTATATTGAAACAGATGAGTGGGAAGACGTCCCTGTTTCCAAATATACTAAACAGTGAATATTGTTTGAATTGAGATCAGACTATTCATAATTCGACTCCAAACCTTTTGTTTCTCAGATAGATACAAATAAATAATCAGACTTTGATGGGGAAAACAAACTCTGTTATTTTCTATATTTATTGCATTTGCGTTTATCTTTATTTGGCTTCGTTTAGATAGAAAATATGAACCCTTTCACTCTCAATGACACCTTAAAGCGTGTTTGCAAACAGTTTGGATCCTGATCAGGCGCCGCGTTACGCGGCGTCTGATCCGGATCCAAACTGTTTGATACTCGTATCGTATCGATATGTTTCAAGTCATACTACATTGAATCTTACTTTGAAACGAGCTTGCAAATAACAAAATTGAAGCAGACGACAATGAAACGGTAAAGGGGTAAAATCTCCCGACCTCCCCTGAATAAACTGCAAAGCGAGTGTATTTAAAATTGTGTACATTTTTATATGGCGTTGAAAGGTTAAGTGTCGCAGTCTTTGACAAAGGTTGACGTATCCAAGATTTTTCCTCCAACTTTGTTTGTATTATCTTTAATCGTCTTACAATGATCCAAGCTTTTAGTAAATGCCAGTAAAATAGCACTTTGGAGGATGATGATTATAGCTAATGTCTCTTCCTTTCTTGGTATTTATTTTTCAAATATTTACAAAAATAGTCAGCGCCATGGAATGTTTCAAAGACAAATGAAAACCTTATTACCTATTCGCCTGCCGATCCAGACGTGACTGACATTTTCAAAGAGTTTGGATCCAGGTCAGACGCCGCGTAACGCGGCGTCTGATCTGGATCCAAACTGTTTGACGCCCGACTTTAGAATTATTCAGAAGAAAAATATATATTATATAAGAAAAACATTAGAAGGCACACGACAGTTCTAAAGCAGACGATTTTACGGTAGACAAAAAGCTCGCAGATCGGAGTCGCACTTTTAACCCTTATCCTTCCGATCTCGACTTTACTGGTATGTGCAAACAGGTTTAATCCAGAGTAGACACCGCATAATGCGGCGACTGATCTGGATCAAATCTGTTTTACACTAGTTTTAAGATTTCTTCATTTTAAAAATGTGTAAATCTGATTTTTTACCAAATTTGCAGACAACATTTAAAAGCAGACGATATTTCAACAGAATAAGATGTAACCCGCTTTCTCTAGAAAGGATTTTCCTATATCCTGATGGTTTCAAATGTCAATGCATAATGGATTGTTTCCATAAATGTGAAATAAACTCCGCTTCACCTATGTAAACCAACATTTGTTAGAAAAAAAAACTAGCTCGGATTTATTGTTTAAACATGACGATGCTTCTTTTCTCTAGTCACGAATATATCCGCCAGTTTCAAACAATGTACAGTAAAACCTCTCTATTACGCATACAGAATTTTGTTAATTAATAGGTGTTTATAACAGGTGACTGCTTAAAGCAATATGACAGTAAAATAGAAAGCTCCATATGGAGCTTTCTGTTTTACTGTCACCTTGCTTTAAGCTGTCACCTGCCTTTCATAGAGTCAAACAGCCCTCATTTTAGTGGTCGTAATAGAGAGGTTTTACTGTACATGTCAGGGGTACATTTGTCATATTAAAAATCGTAGATCCAGACCAGGGGCTCCTTTGGATTGAAATCAAAACATATTTCAGGTACAGCTGAAATAGTTACTTTTATTGGAAATATTTGGTACATGTAGTCAGTAAAAACTAACATCTACATAAAATGACAAACAATTTTTTTTTCGGCAAAACATGTGCTACTAAGGGAGAAAAAAAATAATAATCAAATTCATTGAGAAATAACACAGTTTTGAATTGATTATGGAATAGGTGACGAAGAAATAATCATTTCAAAAAGTTTACTGCCGAAAATTTTAAATCATATAATTTTAAACTACATGTAACGTGTATTCAGAAACCTTTCGTAATCTTCATTTTATGTTGCCATCCATAACATTTTATTATTACATCTCGATTTGAGTTACAATGTTAATGTCCCATAGACCAAAATGTAACATTTTGCATACTTTTTGCATCTATCCAAAAACATCACTGTCACTCTACGACATTGCTGTCTGAGCTATGCGACATTCTTTTGCTATGCAACATTCTTTGGAATGTCACAAAGGGGCAAGTAACTCTAACGTCTCTTGATCTCTGTCACTATATGGCATTGCTGTCTGAGCTATGCGACATTCTTTTGCTGTGTAACATTCTTTGAAATGTCACATAGGGGCAAGTAACTCTTATGTTTCTTGATTTTCTTTCTGTATTATTCAGAGCGCTTTGCTTCTTATTTTATAAAACACGAATGCGACTATTCCAAAGCCAGGATTGATTAGCTCGGTGTAATTATCTAATAAAATTAATATTAGATGGCAGTTTGCATGATATTCAAATTGCCAACCCTCGAAAATAAGAATGTCACCCTCGGTTTCGCCTCGGTGTGACATTATGTTTCTCGGGTTGATAATTTGAATGTCACGAAAACTGCCATCTAATATCTATATAATGTCAAACAATTTTTGAATCCATAGTCAAACAATTTGATATATTTCTAGTAAGTGAAACTAAGCTTGACACATATGATGTTATATCACTAGAAGGTTATGAATTTGTTAATATACCAAGAAAAGCAAAATATTTGAGAAAATCCGGTGGTTTAGGTGCTTTTATAAAACTTGAATTGTTTCAGCATGTAGAAATTTTAGAGTCAGAAACTGATCTTATATTCTGGGTCAGGATACCAGGTCATTGTATACAAAGTGACAATGATGTGTTGCTAGGTAATGTTTATATACCCCCCATCTCGTCAAGATTTTACAAAATTGATGATCATGATTTATTGAATAATGAAATTACCGATATGTGTTCAAAATTTGAAACGATATACTTATTAGGAGATTTTAACGCTCAAACTGGTGGGCTTGTTGATTATACTGATAGTGATGAATTTCTGGCAAATATGTTTGATTTTGATCAGGAAACAATCTCATTTATAGATCAGAAAGCTAAAATGCTGCAAAACGGTATTCAGCTGACCAGAAAATCTCAAGATAAGAAAACTAACAACCATGGCTATAAATTAACTGAATTATGTAAGAACAATAACATATTTATTGTAAATGGTAGAGTTGGTAAGGATAAAAATGTGAGTCAAATGACGTTTAAAAATTTGTCTATTATAGATTACATGTTGTCTTCTATTGAGGGATACTCTCTTCTGACACACTTTGAAATACAGCCAATGGATAGCATCTATAGTGATGGCCATGCATTACTAAGTTGTAAAATAAATATTACAACAAGTGATTTATTAATTGATCAGAGAGTTAACAAAAATAGACCGAAATGGGATTATACACATAAAAATGAATTTCTTACAAACATAAATGACAGTCAATTACAAGATTTAGAACAAAACATTATTGATGCACGAAGGCAACAAAGTCATAGCCAGATTGACCAGATTACTGACACACTAGCAAATGTACTGATTGAAAGTGCAAATAAAACATTTATTACTCCAGGACAAATAAGATTTCATTCAAACTGTAAAAAACACAAGCCATGGTATGGTCCCAAATGTAAACAATTAAGAAAAAGTTATAATAAGGCTAAACGAAGATACTTCAAATACCCATCCGAAGAAAACAGGATTTATATGAAAAATTGCTGCAAAAATTATAAAAAGACAATGAATAAATTTATTTCAAAATATAATAAAAATAATGAAATCAAACTAAGAAAACTACAAAGTAAACAACCAAAAGACTATTGGAGGTACTTAAATAAAATGAAACTAAAAAAAGGGCCAAACAAAACACCAGACTTAGACTCTCTATTTCAACATTTCAAAGAAGCTAGTAATGATTACTCCCATGATCAAAATGATGAAGAAATACTTGAAAATCTGGACCTAAATGATCAAACAAATTGCCTTAATTCCCCAATTACCCAATCTGAAATAGATAGATGTATAAAAATGCTGAAAAATAATAAATCAGCAGGTAATGACCTGATAATAAACGAATATATTAAATTTTCAAAATCCAAAATGTTACCTATATACACAGAACTATTTAATTTCATTTTTGATACCGGGTATATACCCAACACATGGTCAGAAGGCGTTATATTTCCAATTTATAAAAATAAAGGCGACCCTACTGAAGCTAACAATTATCGCCCAATAACGTTATTGAGCTGTGTAAGTAAATTATTCACATCTGTACTAAATAAAAGAATAACATGTTTCTTAGAAGAAAACAACATACTCCTAGAAAATCAGGCTGGTTTTAGGAAATCTTATTCTACTTGTGATCATATTTTCACACTTAATTCTATAATTGAAATACTAAGGCACTTAAAGAAAAAACTCTATTGTATATTCATTGACTTTTCAAAGGCCTTTGATTCTGTCTGGAGAATTGGACTTTGGAAAAAATTATTAAATAATAACATCAATGGTAAATTCTTTAGAATTATACAAAATATGTATTCAAACATTCAGTCCTGTGTTAGCCTAAACGGTGTTAAATCAGAGCTCTTCTCAAGTAACTGCGGTGTAAGACAAGGCGAAAATTTATCACCGATCTTATTTTCCCTCTTCTTGAATGACTTAGAAAAAGTTTTAAAAGAAAAAGGCAACACCGGTCTCCAACTTCCAAGTATTGATAATACTACAAGTGACTTAATTAACATAATATCACTACTATACGCAGATGATACTATATTAATTTCAGATGATCCGGTTAAATTACAAAAGTGCTTAGATGACTTCACATCCTATTGCAACACATGGAAATTAAATGTCAATGTAGAAAAAACCAAAGCTATTGTGTTTGGTTCAAGAACAACCAGAAATTTAAATTTTAAAATAGAAAACAGGGAAGTTGAAATTATTACAGCTTATAAATATCTGGGAACTTACTTTAACAAATCCGGAAGCTTTCTTTCAACACGCAAACATCTTGTGAATCAAGCTAAAAAAGCATTACATCTATTATACCGAAGAATCTATAACTTACACTTACCTGTTGACCTTATTTTTAAATTAATAGATCACACTATTTTGCCTATCCTTACATACTCATCTGAAATTTGGGGTTATGAAGACTTAAAACTCATCGAAAATGTTCACTGTGACCTAATCAGAAAAATTTTCCATCTAAGGAAAAGCACACCTTTATACATGTTATATGCTGAATCAGGTAGATATCCATTACACATCATAATTAAAACAAAGATGATCTCTTTTTGGAACAGGCTCATAGGTGAAAACAGTAATAAATTATCTTATCAAGTCTATAAATATATGTGCAATATGCCTAACTTCAATTCTAAATGGATTAATAAAGTAAAATCAATATTAAATGAAACTGGTTTGTCCGAGTTTTGGTTAAATCAACATATGATCCAAGGCCAGCATGCAAATAAATACTTAAAAACAATATTTAAACAAAGACTTATTGATCAAAACATGCAAAACTGGCATGAAACATTACAAAACTCAAGTAAAGGAAGAAATTATTCAATTTTCAAATCACAAATTAAACTTGAAGATTTTATACTAAATTTAAACAAGCCAAATTATATCAGTTTAATTAAATTTAGAACAGGGAATCACTATTTACCCGTTGAGACAGGTAGATGGAATAATATAGATCATTATGACAGAAAATGTACATTATGTAACTCAGATGAGATTGGTGATGAAATGCACTATCTTCTAATATGCCCTCATTTCTATGAGGACAGGAAAAAATATGTAAAGGAATACTTCTATCTAAGACCAAACACATTGAAATTTCAGCAGCTTATGAATGTCTCCTCAAAGGATGAGCTCATTAGATTGAGCATATTTGTTAAAATTTTACTTAGCAGTATAAAGAATGAAAGGGGCTAGATTCCCATATTTACATCATAGACCCTGTTAGAATTCATTCACTTAAAAACACAGACATTGGCAGACTCCTATCTACACCACGTGACCAAACTTGAATAAGAGTGCAGGCAACATGCTTAAAAAGTTCTTAAGCCGAGCCTGAGCTCGTCCTAAGGAGCTTTGTAGGCATGAGCCCAGTCTCCCAAACTTTAACTTAGTATTATTTTTTGTATGTACCCATATACACTTAAGCTTACACACATGTGTACATATTGTGCAGAGACAAAAAGTATTTATTATTAACAAGGTCCAAGCTGTAAATAGTGTAGATCCGCATATCAAGAATATGCATACATACTCAGGGCTACAGATAAGCGGGAGCACATTGCAAAATTCCATTATTTACATGACTTATAATACGCACCAAACCCGGTGAGTTACTACTCATTAGAATTGACCCACTTAGGGCTGATTCAGGTGAGTGGTCACACAGGAGGGTTTGATACTGATAAGATTTAACATTGGTTTGCTCCCCTTATCTGAGGCTCTGTGTAGATATTTACCTTATTTTACTTTAATTACTTTGTTTGATAAACTTGTCTATATTCTCACAGATGTATGTATATGACGCTTAGCAAACGAATAGCAATGTTCAAGTGCATAACATCTTAATTATCTCAGTGTAGACCCACATATCAAGAATATGCACACATACTCTGGGCCGGGATGCACCAAACCCGGTGAGTTACTACTCATTAGAATTGACTCAAAGAGCCGATTCTGGTGAGTGGTCACACAGGAGCGTTTGATACAGATAAGAAAATTGAACACTGGTTTGCTCCCCTTATCTGGGGTTCTGTTTAGATATTTACCTTATTTTACTTTACTATATATGTTTAATATACTGTACTTGTCTATATTCTCATACATGTATGTATATGATGCTTTGTCAATGAATAGTAATGTTCAAATGCATCAAATCTTAATTATCTCAGTGTAGATCCGCATATCAAGATTATGCACACATACTCAGTAGATAAGCGGAAGTACATTGCAAAACTCTACTATTTACATGACTATACGCACCAAACCCGGTAAGTAACTACTCATCAGAATTGACTCAAAGAGCCGATTCTGGTGAGTGGTCTCATAGGAGGGTTTGATACAGATATGATTATTTTAACATTGGTTTGCCCCCCTTATCTGGTGCTCTGTTTAGATACTTATCATCATACCTAATTGTCCATATTCTCATACATGTATGTATATGACGCTTTGCAAATGAATAGCAATGTTCAAGTGCATACACTCTCTATTATTTCAATTGAACCATGCAGCTGCGAAGCGACAGATTCATTTAGATGCACTAGATCTATAACTGAATTGTTAACCAAATAATTAAGCCATATATGAGACAGTAGTCAACTCATTAATTTAAATTGACCTAAGATCCAACAAGGACGTTTCATTAACATGTTAAAGAAATGTCCCTGGATTTAAATAGGACTATGTGCATAGGGTGAGTCTGGCGTGGCATGGCTGCATGGCCGAAATCTAGGTTAAAAGTGAAAACTTCACTTTAAGCATTTAAGATTATTCACTGTACTCACGGATTGTCAGTCATTGCCACTGAGGAGGATATTTCTGTGATAATCCATTTGTCAATAGGTTTAACTCCAAAAACACTTTATAATCCACCAATGTTATGCACTTGTTCAGCTGCTCAACTATTATGTTTTCTTTAGGTCACGTGTAGGAAAAACCATGTCCGTCCGTGTGTAATTTAGCCCAACCAATCAAATTCAAGGTCAATTCCTGTCAATGCTCTAGTGCTGCATTCCATTCGTTTGTAACTTATAGTCTGTTTCAATGCAATTTAATCCGTAAATGTCAGCTGTCTGGACTAAGGTCGGGTTCCATGAAAGAGGCTCGATCTTAGAGCCATGCAGTTTTATGATCCAAACGTTTCATGTATTGGAAAAATAATATTTGACTTGTTTCGAGTTTCTAAAATTAATCTTCATATATGATATAGATCTATCTAGATTTCTAAAAACATTAACAAAAACAGTCTGGAACAGGCTCGACCCTGGTTCCAAGTAAGTATAGAAATAGGAATTACAGTTTCTCAACAGTATATCTCTACTCTATAACATAGGCCTATCTCAAAGATGATTTTTTAAAGGCAAAGCCATATTTATATTTAGATTTAACTATAAAATTTTTAAAAGGCGACAATGTCGCTGTATGATAGCATAATACTATACATTAATACGCATTACGCTGAACAGATATCGGTAGTCGGGAGGTGGGAGCCTCCTTTGGTTCGCACCTTACGAATACCGATGTCTGGAAGAGTCTATTACAGGGCACAGCCCCCTCCCCCCCCCCCCCCCCCCCCATCACCTTATTAGATATTAGTTAAAATTAGTTAAATATAAAAACCACGTGACAGTAATTACTCATATTCTTTTGTTGTACCTCATATATTCTATGTTATGTAGAATTCGAGAAAATAAAGTTCTGTTCTGTTCTGTTCTGTTCTAGAATTAGATGAGACGCCGAATTACTCGGTGTCTCATCCGGATCCAAACTATTTACAATAGCAACCATAAATTCGTATTCAGCGTGCAGATGGTTGATTGACATTACAGACGTTAGCTGGCTAATTAGCCAGTTATTGATTACTAAAATCTTTTGTAAAGTATTTATGTGTATGTTACTGATAAACAAATACTTGGATAAACTGTTGCTTCTCCGAGTATACCGATTATATTTAAAAATTCTGTAATCTTCCCCATTTATTTCAGTGTATTGCGTTTGGTATCGTTTCAACGAAATAACAACGACGTCTAGTAGTCTTTCTTCACTGTAACAAACTATGATTAACCTATACAGGGGCGCATGTTTTTGGAGCACACAGTCTTAACCCTTTCCCCCATGGAAACGCCTATTAGTGCATTCAATATATTCCTCCACTGAAGAAAATAGATCCAATTTATACAATCATGAATGTATTCTATAAGAAGTATTTTCTATATCCTAGCAGATTGTAGCTTAAAGCAGGTTGAACGTAAAGCAGAATGGGCATTAAGGCGCATTCTACTACACGTTCAGCCTTTTTAAGCTACAATCTGCTTGAATACAAAATATACAAATGTATTTCTTATAGTACATATTCATGACTGTATAACGTGGAACTATTTTCTTTAGTGGAGCAATACATTAAAGGCGTAAAAAGATGTAGTTATGAGATAATGGGTTAAGTTAAAGATACCGCACCAAATCTGGATACCAACAGTCAAATCCTTTAGAATTTTACAACAGATGCGACATTTGTCTGAATAAGAGCTCAGTATTTTAAGTGGTTCACATGCTTCATTTAGATATACATACACACTTTTGAACGTCAGTGCCAAATGGAACTTTTCAATAAACTTGAAATAAACATCTCCTAACTCTTAGAATATTTACCCTTCGTCTGCTTGTCGCGACTATACTATAATATGCAAACAGTTTGGATCCAGATCAGACGCCGCGAAACGCGGCGTCTGATCTGGATCCAAACTGTTTGACCACCATGTTCATATTATGTTTCTTATTGTAACATGTCTTTGAAATTATTTTTTAAAAACAATTGCAGACGACAATCGCGAGGACGACACTATAGCAGGCGAACGGTTAAACATTTGTCGTCTGTCTAGGCATTCTTGTGCTAATGATGTCACATGCTGGATTTTAGAATTGACTGTTTGTTTCCTAAGTGTGTAACTATATACGATAACGTAATAAACAGTCTTAATCTAGACCACGATGCGGAGTATCAGTGTTTCTTATTAATCCACTTATTTTAGATATTCCTAAATGTTTGCAAATGTTTGTTATATTCGTCTACCTTGTTCGAAAGCTTAATTGCTTCTTTGCAATCCTCAAATATATGTGACAGTCAATCTATGTAATGAGTCATTTTACGAAATGACTAGACAATCCGTTAAATGATTTTTTCACATAGTCCTTTAATGATAACAATTTATGCTGACAAACAATGATATTTTTGAAAAAGTAAAAGATTTCTTGCACAAAACACCACATTTATTTCACCTTTTATGTCATATTGATATCAGATTATTTCTGATATTTATAGTATATCTATCTGAGTTGCAAACAGTTTGGAGCTTGATCAGGCGCAAGTTTACCCGGCGTCTGATCAGGCTTCAAACCAATCTGTTTACAACAGAAATTAGGTGTTTAGTATAAATGTGTTTATTGGGATAAAATAAGTTGGTCATAACATCTTCTCGGAGTATTTAAAGGCGATAAATACTTTCTGTATCATTACATAGACAACCAGGGATGTTATAAAACGAATTTTACTAATCTTGTTATATACGTCTGTGTATGGAAAATCCCATGTTGACGATTTCAACTATTTGAAAGCTAACATCGCCGTCTGAAACAATTGTGGTCTGCTACTGTTCTAAACAGGACGTTTTCTCAATTTAATACTCCTTTCCTACATAATATCACATTATCAAAAAGTTTCAATTTTGATGAGACGCTGTGTTTCACAGACAAAGTTTGCAAGGACAATGGCATGTTTTAGATAAAATAAAGAAATCTGCCAATAAAACAGATAACAACAATTCGTACTTATAAATAGTACTCCTGATTTTTATACCTCTTAACCGTTTACACCATCGAAGCGCCATATGGCGTCTCAGCATATTCATCATAGAATTACCTCGTTGTATTTATATCATGCCTGATAAAGAAGCAAGGGAAACATTTCCTGCATTCTGACAGGCTGATGCTAAGATCGACTGAATGTAAAGCAGAAAACTCCTGTGTACTTTAAACCATTACTCCATAGCATGTTTCGAGTATTTGTGACAGGTGACCACTTTAAGCAAGTCGAAAGAAGAACAGAATGCACCTGAAGGCGTATCTGCTTCAACTTGAAATTTTCAGCCCGCTTTACACTACCAGCTGCTAGAATATAGAAAATATTTCTCATAAGGTATGATACATTGTAAATATTATTGACTGTACAAAATGGAACTATAGTGGAGAATCTGTTATTCTTTCCCGTTTAAACGCAAACGCAAAGCACTAAAACGTAGAAAAGTACAACTTTTGGACAATTCTGGTAATTCATGTTTATCTTGGTGGCAAATAGTTTTGAGCCTGATCAGACGCCGGGTAACCCGGCGTCTGATCTGGTTCCAAACTGTTTGCACTGTAAATAATAAGTTTTAGCGTAAACGCGTTTATTGGGAAAGAATAACACTGTATTTTCCCAAGTGAAGGAATATATTAAATGTGTTGAAATAAGTATTTATGTAGTTACGGGCTAAGCAACCATCTTTCTTCGACACTGATACAAAGCTATGGGATAAATAGTAAACTATAAAAAGAAACGTGAAGGTCTCGTATGGAAAGATTACATCATAGTATTATTTCCATTTAAACTTCAACTGTTTTTATTTCCCGAGAGGGTAGCACTTATAAGATTTAGATTTAACTCATGTATGTTACTTTACTTTACGAGGTAGTTATATTACCAACACACGTGAGACAGAAAATTGTGAAGTTCTAGATCAGATGTGTTTTTATCTGCGAAGGCAAAAATAGCATTAAAACAGGGGTTTTTTTTCGACACAGAACCGAGGCATTCAAACAATCTTGGCATGGTTTTCGATGTAAGGATAATTTAAAACATACCGGATCCTTTGCGGAAAACACTTATTTCAGTTGGTAAAATTAAGATTAACTTGATATACAAATGTAGTTCTGAATTAAACAAACTTACAGAAGAGTGCCAAACAGTTTAAATCCAGATCAGACACCACGTAACGCTGCGTCTGAACTAGATCCAAACTGTTTGCGAATACCAATCAAGTCGTGATCGGCATGTTAAGGGTTTAAAAACAGAAGCTTCCTAAAAGCGTTGACCCTTCCGGTCTGAGAAACAAGGTTTATTTGAGAGGGTCCTGGGCTAGGGAAATTCAGTAAGTAGCTATTCGAAGTCAATCGGTTAGAAAGTCGTTTAAGACATATGGGTGCTTAATACATGTATCCAGGTAAGAGGGAGTAAACTGGACAAATCCTGTATTTTCTCACGCACTTCAGCATTAAACCTTATGGTGTTACTACTCATTAGAATCGTATCTAATTCTAATGAGTAATGACACCATATACGGTTTAATGCAGAAATAAAAAAGAGCTTTTGAAATACTACCCTTATCTGGTGTCCTGTAAATGCATTACAAGTGCCCTACATTAAACACACATCTTTCCTAGGGAGTAGCTTTGAGTAGCCAGCAGTTTGTTGTTTGGTCAATACAACAAATGTTATACTCTGACCTGGATCCAAACTATTGTGCATAAGTAAGTGTTGTCGGCTTGGTTCTGATAGGGTCAACCATCTACGTTTTTTATTAAACGACAGCCCGGTCCCTTTTTTGAGAACATGTAGTCTTAAAAGAGGGAACTTGAATTTTAAGTAAACTTTTCTTAACAGTTCTATTTTCACACAACATTGTAACATCTACTCGGATCATCAACACTTTTGAACAGCAATAGAATGTTTTCTTGGTAAAAACAAAGTTAATATATAACCAAATCAAGGCGGATACTCTTAGGAATGGATTGACTCGTGCATGCCGTGTAATCAGGTCCATGACTTCGATTTATCACAACTAGCAAAACCTTTCTAATTGATGCAACGATTAGAAAAGTCTCTAATAAGCAGTAGTTTCGTATCGATTCTATGCAACTGTTATTAATTCCTTTATAAAATCAAATTTGTATTAAGTGGTCTCTCAAATAAAAGGTGCGCACATGTAGTTTTGTCCAGAATTGGTTGCATCTTAACTCTACGCATTTTTACGTTTCTAATTATGTACAACTATACAAAAGGTTACACCATTGAACATTGGTCTGCATTTCTCGCCGTTCCATCATGAACCCGGATGAAACATTTTATTAACCACAGGCACGTCAGGCAGTTATCATCTGCTAAATATGTCGTCAACATCAACTCCCAGAGTACAGTAAAACCTCTCTATTATGACTACTAGTTTGTGTTAACTATTAGGTGTTTACGACAGGTGACAACATAAAGCAAGGTGGCAGTAAAACAGAAAGTTCCTTTAGGAACTTTCTGTTTTAGTGTCATCTTGTTTTATTGTCACCTTGTTTTAAGCTGTCAAATGTCTTTTATATAATCAATTAGACTTCGTTTTTGTGGTCGTAGTAGAGAGTTTTTCTTTACACCGATCTACAACTTCCTTTTGTGAATTACCACCACGCCGTCGAATAGTTTAGATCCAGGTTAAACCCCGAGTAACTCGGCGTCTGACCTGAATCAAAACTGATTTGCAAAAAATGGATAGCAAATTCAGCCTTAGCGTGCTACAAGTTAACTCGAATACAGAACAACATCTAAACAAGTATTTTTTGTTGCATCATTTATACTTTTTAACACCCCGTAGACACATAAATCTTTATGATCGAGTTTAAATCGGACTAAGCTTTTAATATTAGTTCTCTCGTGTTTTAAACAGCCCAGAACTAAAACAGTTATAAAATATAAATGTCGCTATTCGCCTCTCACAATGTTCCTGTCTTGTGCCAAAGGACTACTTAGGAAAATTACTGAGGGCCCATGTAAACGTTTTATTGACAAACTTCCTTGAAAACAAACGGTTTAATACTTGTCTTGAAATAGGCACGTCCATGAATAGTCTGGTTCCCTGGCTTATATAACTCGATTCCAACCACGTAGTGCTAGGGACAGGTAAACCAGTCTAGTCCATGAATGGAATACCGCTTAACAGTTAACCCATTACTCCATATATACGCTGTTTTACACATTTTGTATATTCTTCCATTGTAGTTCCATTTCATACAGTCAGGAAAATGCTTGAATGAGTTCATCTGGTTGGTAAACCCAAATATGTAGATATTTCCTTTGACACAACCAAGATATAGAGGATCTAACAAGAGTGCTCATTAATTATCATTTTTAATAAACGAGTTGACTAAAACAATATGACGTGAGCCTTGGCGAGCGTTATAATTGTTTTAGTCAACGAGTTTATTAAGAATGATAAATAATGAGCACGAATGTTAGATCCTATTTATCACATAAACATTTTAAAACCCTTTTAAGTGAACTGAATCCGTAGTTTTTTGTCTCTCCGCCATATGTATTTTCCGCCAAAACTTGACGTTGTTTACAGTAACGCCATGGCAAATGCCGTAACTTGGCGCCCAGCGCCATGCAGCGCTCGTGGACGAACAGGTAGGGCCGGAGCCCAAATATTGATATTTCACTATAGTTTATTGAATGGCTTTATAACACTCCCAGAGTCGGTTTTATGTGATAAATGCATGTACCTGACAGTTTCGGACATGACTATACAGCTCACTCTCTACAACAACACCTAAGGGGAGAAAAGATTGTGTGTATCACTGTATTGTTTGGGTGGAGTTGTTATAGGGAGGGAAAATTAAAAACTGGTTTACATTTGCAAACAGCCTGAATCCAGATCAGACGCCGCGTAACGCGGCGTCTGATCTGGATTCAAGCTGTTTGTCACTCGTCATTATATTTCTTCTGTCAAAACGTACACCAATAAGTTACTTTGAAAGAAAAAACACTAGACGACAATATTAAGCAGACATTAGTGCATCATTAATAGTGTAAGACATAATGATCTTGTTTTGGTAACAGCGTAAGCATTGTTGTAGGGAGGGGATCGTTGTTAGGAGAGCCGTTGTAGGGAGGGGGTTCTGTGTGTCCTTCTGGTCTGACTACTCGTCATCTTATGCCCCTATTCCACACCGACTACGAATCCCACGAATTGATAAATGCTGTGATTCGTGGGGATTCGTGGAATTCGGCAAATCTTTCTATCCAATTCGTGACACTCTACGAATCGGCTACGAACGAGTTAAGACTATTCGTGGGATTCGGGGTGAATCTTACGAATACTGTCAAGAACTCAGTACGAATTGCAAGAATCCACTACGACTACTGCACGAACGCTAAGAATCAGTTACGAATTTGCCGAATGCATCTACGAATCAGCTACGAATGAAGTTTGATTCTTGACGGTTCGTGGGATTCTTGAAGGTATGTATAGTGTTCCCTTCCTGCAACGACCGTCCCAACAACGACTCCCTCCTTACAACAACACTTTCCAACCAAAAACAAAAATGTCCAACCTTTCACGCCTGCTATATTGTTTGCTTAAAATTGTTGGCTGCTGTTTTTCTCAAAGTTACATAATAGACATTTGACAGAAAAAAATAATGGCGTGTGACAAACAACTTGAATCCAGATCAGACGCAGCGTTATTCGGCGTCGGATCTGGATTCAAACTGTTTGCAAATGTAAGCCAATTTTCCTCCCTATAACGACTCCCTCCAACAACGCACACATTTTGTATCCAATTGTAGAGAGGGAGCGCTGTAGTTCCCGTTTCAACTCGGGCATCAGTCCAAAAATGGACTTTTAAGATAGAGCAGCAGTGGCACTGGATTTGGAACTGGCGTATTGATCAACGCTATATAGCTGCATGCTAATAGCAAGAAGATATCCCGAAGAAGAAGGGGAAGATCCACAAGGTGGTGGGCTAGACAGTGGCTGACTCCAGCTAGAACGCTAGAACATTAGCTTAGTGTGGAAGATGAGAATATCTTTACCAACTTCAGTGTTCCCTCTCTACAACGGCCCTCCCAACAACGACCCCCTCCGTACAACGACCATTGTGGCAATTCCCCAAACATGACAATTACGTTTAACACTTTTGCTGCTGCAATATCGCCTGCCTAAAATTATCGTCTGCTGGTTTTCTCAAATTTACATAGTGGACATTTTGATAGAAAAAAGTGACAAACAGCTTAAATCCAGATCAGACGCTGTGTTACTTGGCGTCTGATCTTAATTTAAGCTGTTTGCAAATGTAAAACAAGTCTTAAGTTTCCCTCCCTATAACATCTCCCTCCGAACATATTGTGTGTGTCCCATTGGGTGTCGTCGTATAGAGACGGGGCGCTGTATATAAGAATGCCAGGATTATAGGTCAGTCATCCATGCAGAGGAGGGACACTCACATGAGACCAAATATATATACCGGAGTGAAGCTGACATTGACTCTCAGACTCCTGGCTACAGGAGAAAGGTATCAAATTAGTACTCACGAATCCCACGAATGAGTTAAGAATACCACGAACGCCAAAAAAGCCGTTTACGAATCCTACGAATCAGCTACGAATCCTACGAATGCACTACGAATTTGTTACGAATTAACTACCCATTGTTCCATTCGTGGAGGTCTTGGCCAAAACTTTGAACAGCTCAAAACTTTTGCCACGAATCCCCGACCGCTCACGAATTGCAAGAATCGACTACGAATCAGGTAAGAACTCCACGAATCTGTTAAGAATCAACTACGAATCCTAGCATTTTCAAATTCGTAGCGATTCGTGGGATTCGTAGTCGGTGTGGAATAGGGGCATTAGAAGTACTTTAGCAAATATTAGCTTAAAGCAGTCTAAAGTAAAGAAGTATTGACCCGAAGTTTTACTTTATCGTGTGCTTAAACCTACTCACCGCAAAATCATTGTATGCATTGATTATGATTGTCCATTGTAGAATTTTTCTTCAGCTAGATTAAGGCTGTTTTGACAGAAGAAGTATCAACACCTTTGCGTCAAACAGTTTGGATCCTGATGAGACATCGCGTAACGCGGCGTCTTACCGAAATCCAAACTGTTTGCAAAGTAAACATTTGGTGCAATTGGCAGCAAATGTAATAATACAGCAAAAGTAGCCTATCTTTATTAAAAGGTACTAAATACAAGTTTGGGATGTGCATTCTATATTATTACACATGAAAGAAGACGTGGGAGAAGAAGTTATATTCTTGCTCACTCAATGCGTTAAGATGACAAAATACATAACGCCAATTGCAATCATTTTTGAGTTAGATCAGGGGCCGTATTCCAGTAGCATCTTAAGTCAAAAATAAATCTTAAGTCAAAAAAATTCTCCTTAAATCCACTGATTTTTTCCTTATAAATAAGAAATTTCTTAAGTGGCTACTGGAATACGACTTAAGGTTAAGGAAATTATTTTCTAACGTAAGATTATTTTATAAGAAATTTCTTATCTTTAAGGATAAACTTAAGATGCTACTGGAATACGGCCCCAGATGTCGGATAACCTGGCGTATGATCTGGCTCCAAACTGTTTGCTATTCAGGTTAACAGCGACCGTTTGCAATGAGTTGGCGTTTACTTGCATTGCGTTTGAAACTACAGTTGAAGCTCGATACTTCGCACTCGCGGAAGTTCGAACATACCCATATTTCACAGTTAAAACGTGGCTTATCCACGTTTTAACATTGAAATACGGGTATATTCGACTTAAGCAAGATCGGGTTATCAATATTAAACGTATTACATACTGCTAAGTTCGATTTATGCGAGTTCGAAGTATCGGATTTCGACTGTATAACTCTGCCTTTAAACATTCGTGGCCTGTGTTCGGAGCACTATTCAAATTAATATCGATATTTTGAAATTGAAAATTTCTCATTATGTGAAAAATTGAATCGCGGATAACCTCAAAGATTAATTATTGATTTGGTCTGAATAAGCTGACTACTTTCTTTGACAGCTTATCCATATCGCAATTGAATAATACATCTCCTGTATACAATATTCGAGAATGTTTTCACATTATTTATATATTAAAACCGTCAGCAGACACATAAATCTTTATTATGAACTTTTTATACCACCAGAGGTTCTACTTATATGATGACATATATAAGAAATATTCCATAGTAGAAAGCGGAGTGTAGGAACGTATAGTTTGTCTGCTTTATTTGGTAAGAAGAAGACCCAACAATGAACAGGTCGTATGTCCACAAGTGACTATGACCACTTTTACAGATAAAATTATGATGAACTTTAAAGGTCTCGACTAAATTGGAAACAAGAATGCTCCATTGTGTGTGTATATGAACGTATAGCGTGTCTGCTATATTTGGTAAGAAGAAAACACAGTAAGTCCAAAAGTGATTATGACCAATTTTACAGTTAAAATTATCATAAACTTTAATGGACTCGACTTAATTGGAAACACGAATGGTCCATTTGATGTGAGGAGAATGAGTAAATTAGTATTGTTCTATCCTTAAATCAGATTTAAGACAGTTTGAAAGTGCATGTTGTCATATCGATATAATAGCAGTTTCAAACAGCTTAGAAAGTCGACGTAAGTTAAAAGGTTAAAACTGATAATATAGGAAATTGGCGTTTTACCACCACATATATTTTTTTCAGGAATGAATTTTGACTTATAATCCACTATGACCTTTACAATAAAAAACAGAAAGTCATGCTAAACTATACGGTAAACTGTAGACGAAAACTCAGTGTTTACCTTTAATGTGGACAGACGAACGGACAAACGAAGTAACGAAGGGACGAATAAACGAACGCATCGACAGACAGGGGTAAATCAGTATGCCACGACCAATGGTCGTTGGGGAAACCAACAGTTACAGAAATTAGTGTTATACATCAATTCACTATTCTTTAATTTAAAAAGAAAAATCAGTGAATACATTTACTTATAATAAATAGCTACTTTTAACTGTTGAAAGATAGTACATAAAAGGCCAAACATTGAAAGGGTTAGACATTGGCGCATGATTTAAAATTAAGAATGGATGAATACCTTGAATGAATGGTGTTTCACGGCCCATCGACACAAGATGGTCATTTAGAGCCGATTAAGTTTATACATTTTATGTTACTATATAAAAACTGTCCGCCTTTTCTACTTGCGGTTGAAATATTTGCAAGCAGGTCTTAAACAAATTTGACAGTTGTTACAGTCCAAACAAACTTAAAAAAGAAGATCAATATGTTTGCAAATGTTAGTCAATTCGGCACTCAGTGTCATAAGAGTTCAAATGACACGGTTCATATCGCGAGACTTTAGCGTTGGTGTTTAGTAAAATCCCCATCTGAATTTGTCTCAGACTAAATTTAATAGAACTATCCCAAGCGTATGATAATTTTGACTTTAATTGATGATTCCATTAACTGATTAGAAAGAAATACTGTTGCCTTGTTCAAATCCAGACTGCCTAAGTTTGCTGGAAAATATTTATATAATATCAATAATAATAACAATAATAATAATAATACTTATAATAATAAAAATATTTCTGCATTTCAAGAAGGATACACAGCGAAGATGGTATTCTTTCCCGTTTAAACTAAACAAGACGTTATAGTCCAGCAGATATGTGAAAGAATTGTGCATTTTATGATAAAAGCATGAAATTTGGTACACTGGTACTAGACATCATGAGAAATATTTCAAAGATTGGAGGCATTCTAGATCGGTCATGTGGCGTCTATGGCGGCCATTTTAAAAATGGCCGCCAATTAGATCAGTTTTATGCAGTCTAGACGCAATGTATTTTAAATATACATGGTTTATCATATTTCAATAGGGCGAAATCACTTAAAGCAGCTGCAAGTATGATGATTTATTATAGAAAAGCAATATAAGAATATTTTGGATTGATATATGGGTCATTTTAGGTAATCTAAATCCTCAATACACCCCCCCCCCCCCCAAAAAAAAGAAAGAAAGAAAGAAAAAATAAAGAAAAGAATCAAAATACAAGAATTTTAAGTACATTGGAGAACACATTTTTCTTTCTAATAAAGACGTTTATGCTTAAACCTTATTTCCATAGCAAACTGTTTGGATCCAGATCAGACACTGAGTTGCCAAGTGACTGCTCAGACTCTAAACTGTTTGCCACTCAAATATAATCATATAAATCTTCAAAAATTTAATGAAGTTGACATGTTCTACATTTCATTGCACTATTTTCTTTAAGTTTATTTTCCTTTAAATAGGAAAGAATAACGTCTTCTCCACTGTTTAACACAAGCTTAATTACTTTCATACTGTCATATGTATTTTTGGAAATATATTGTCTTCATTCGTGAGACACCAAATTTGTCCGCACAGTACTGTACCATCATTTGCCCTCACAACCTTGCACTTCTAGAGTAATGTACAGGGAACAGTTTCTTTTGCACATCTAAATCTTCTTCTACAGCATATCTGATAACACCACAGTGTGCTGAATCAGCAGGTGGCAGATTCATCAACATTATTTCCAATTTGGCTGAATCATTATTTTATGTTCAACCAAAGTCTGCTAGATTTTGAAATTGTGGTGTTTTCAGCATGTTCTGATCCCATACATGCTCTGGTATCCCACACATATCTGGTATATTCACATCTGGTATATTCACATACAAGCTGGAAGACCTCGACTATGCTGATGATATAGATCTCTTGTCCCATACCTGCGCCCATATACAGAAGATAACAGGTAGACTGTCAAAAGTAGCCAGATCAACCGGGCTAGAAGTCAACGTTAGCAAAATACAGTGTCTTTGAATCAACACAGGCAACATGCAAAGCCTCAACATAGAGGGCCCTTGAGGACGTGGACACTTTTACTTAGTATATGGCAGTATAATCAGTAAGATAGGAGGCACAGAGGAAGATATCAAGGCCAGGATAGGGAATTTTTTGCAACCTTGAGATCAGTGTGGAAGAATCATAATATCCACCTCAAGACCAAGCTGAGGCTCTTCAATAACAATGTGAAGACTTTCCTTTTGTATGGTGCCGACACTTAGAGAAGGACCAAAAGCCTTGATCAGCCCCTGCAAGTCTTATGAACACATGCAACACAGAGATAGATTCTGCAGATATAGTGGCCAGACAGGATCTCCAACATTAGGAGCTTTGGGCATGGATATGATAGTTACCAGTCAGACTCCATCCTACAGAAGAAATGGAGATGGATCGGCAATACGCTGCGCAGAACACAGCTCAACATAGCAAGACTACCACTAGATTGAAACCCTTAAGGAACCAGGCGAAGAGGAACACAAACAAAGCTATCCTGGAGAATGGCCTGATTGACTTGTTGACTGCAATCTTTCCCTTACAAAGAGCTGAAAATACTTCTGGGTGTTTGTCTGGAAGTGCCATCATGTCCCGCAGATGTATGGACACTGCTCTGGCATAGTTGCGGTGGCCAAGCGCATGGAAAAGCCATTCCAGATGTTTCAGTGTCTCAACATCCACAATTAAGTTGCCTTCAAGGATAGCTCTGTTCTAGGTCAGCACAATTAACTCTGTCCCCAACACAAGCTTCCAGAAATAAAACCGCGTGCTTTATTCTGATCTTCGGTTGCACCAGCCATAAAATTGTCACAGCTTCAGGGTTTTCTTGGGACACTTGGATTTTGTAATACAATTCATGAAGACGTTTACAACCTGTTCATGTGGTCAACTGGTGTGCACGAGCCGTTCTCTTGGCACGAGCTGCTTGAAAGTTTCAAAATGAGTCTGCGGTTCCTGGTGTGGCTATGTCAGCTTGTATGAGTGCCGATGTCCAACTGCTGTCAACCAACAGATAACCTAGCAATTTATATAATGTCATTTTGATATATATAGACTACCTAATATGGCCACTACCACATCTTCTATATATCTTATTTGCCATGTACCCTGTATGCTATAGCGTATTTGAACAAGGGCTGGTCACACAAAATTATTGGAATGTGCCCGGGATTGAGAATTATCACAGATTCTTTCACAACTTCTATAGAATGACGAATAATTGAAATAGACATTGACAGATCATAACAACGAGTGTTGATGTTTACTCCGTTCTGTTGTATCAATTATAGTCGCAGATATGCTGTCGCTTATTATATCACACCGTTTTGTCGCATCCTATATGTTGTGACGTCTCTCGTGATGTGGCTCCTGTGTAGCTCTGATCCGACATAAAATGGGAGATAACATCCCGTTTTGAAATTGCAAATATAAATATAAAAGACGAGACAATCAACCCATTGCTCCATAGCTTGTTACAGTATTGAAGACATATGGTTACTGAAAGCATGTTGAACATAGTGCTGAATGTTCCTTAACTGCTTTACCTTCAGACTGCTTTTAACTACCCTCTTGTAGAATACAGCATATACTTCTTAAACTGCATACTTTAGACTCTAACAACAAAGTGAAACTTTTTTAATGGAAGAATAAACACAGTGGCTAAGGTCAAGGTCACAGGGGTACAAATTGTCACATGATCGGCAAGGTTGTGCCCCACAAGCATGTGTGGTGCATGTATGTAATATGTAGGTAAATGTGCATAAAGGTTGTGAACACTTTCTTGAAACTGCAAACAGGAACAGCAATGAGAACGGAAATTCGAACGCCGATGACAACGACAAGGTGACAACAAACACTCTCCTGGACATTCATCCGGTGAGCTTATTAAATCCTTGAAAGACTTAAAGAGTTAAAAGATATATTCTTGATATCTTGCAACTTTATAACAACACTTCTTATGAATTTCCGGGGATGATTCATGTGTGACACGTGATAATTATTAATGGTCACGATGATATTTGGAATATTTTTTGATTTTCGTCTATTTTGACCTTCAAATGACCTATATTTTACAAAATACATTCCTTTATAGCATATTTATAATAAAAGTAATATAACTAATTGATATAAACATGATAAAGCATGGCAAAATTGACAAGAAGTTCAGAGAATTGGATTATGTCATCTACTTATCCACAGAAATGCCTTGATGGCGGCCATTTTGGAAAATGGCCGCAACGGGTGACATATGGCAGATAGAGAATGCCTCCAATCTTTATAATATTTCTAATGGTGTCTAGAATAAGTGTGCCAAGTTTCATGCTTTTATCATAAAATGCACGATTGTTCCACTTTTGGGCACTTATCCGCTGGACTATTAGGCTAATACTATACAATGTACATTGAAGAAAATGCCTATTCCTTGGGGGGAAAAGTTGACCGTTTATTAAAATCTAAACATTAAAAAGAGTGTTGGCGTCTCATTTGGACTATTTGAAACGCTGGTGTTATTTGTGGAAGAAAAATGCAGATACACATGTACATGTATACCAGGAATTGACAGATTTGTGTCTACACTGTTTACAAGATGCGTCAATAATTATACGCTTATACAGTGTCCCCTCTCTACAACAACACCCATTGGGAGACAAAGATATTGTGTGTTGTTCAGAGGGAAGTCGATTTAAAGGGAGTCGATTTGCAAACAGCTTGAATCCAGATCAGACGCCGCGTAACGCGGCGTCTGATCTTGATTCAAGTCGTTTGTCACTCATCATTATACCCTTTTCTGTCGATATGTCCATTAGGTGATTTTAAGAAAAACAGCAGACGACCATTTTAAGCAGAAGATATTGCAGACGTGAAAAGGTTGGACATAATTGTCTAGTTTGGAGAACATTGGCAATCGTTGTTCGGAGGGCCGTTATAGGGAGGGAGTACTGTAGAAGGAGAAAAGGTGGCATATTTTGTCTTTTGATTTTCACGTTTTCTAGTCTGTACTGATTCAGAAACCAGTGCCAACTGGATGTGCATATTTGTTTCGTTGGTTCGAAAAATTTAAACGAAATCGGTAACCAGCCGTAGCAAAATTATTGCTGAAACATGTTAAAGAGGACAACATTATGCATTCTTCCAACACTTCTCAGACTGTTATTGAATAATTATGTTTAGCATCAATGAACAATTAACACTGCCTTACCCCAAGTTCAACTGCATTGTGCAAACAGTTTGGATCCTGATCAGAACCCACGTTACTTACATTACAAACTGTTTGGCACTCGTAACGATGTTTCTGTCGTCAAATTAAAAATCTAAATTTTATAAATTAAAACAGATAACAAATGTTTGAAGCAAATGAAGGCATGGCAAATAGGTGATTAAGTGTGTTTGTTGATAAATCTGTGATTTCCATTAAACCGTTACCCAGCGTCTGATCTTGATCCAGGCTTTTATTCAAGGCTTAAGCATGGCTGCCATTTCTCCAGATGTTTTCCTAAATCTTTGGAATTTTATCTTTAAGCATATGGTAGCTTAAGGCATGCTGAAAGTAATGCAGAATGCGCCTTAAGGCGCATTCTGCTTTACTTTCAACCTGCTTTAAGTAATCGCGCTTGAAAAATAGAAAATTTGGAAATCTTAGGAATTTTCATTTATAACTTATGACAGCCCTGCTTAAGTAAATGTGTCCCCATTCAACATGATTTTGAGGTACATCGTCCTCTGTGGGGTGGGGAGATTCATTGAGGAATATGCAATGGCGCTTCTATACAGACAGGTTTAACCAAGACGTCATTAAAGCAGACCATTTCAGTTGGAACTTTCTGCTTTACATTTTTGTTTTGTGATGCTGGCCTTTTGGCTCCGTTAGCAGTGAAGGAGTTAATCCGTCAATCCGTTTAACTCTAGTGCCGCGTATAGATGCGTGCTTTACAGTGTATCTATAAGCAGCAAACTTGGATTTTTCAAACAGTATAGACTCAGATCAGAAGGCTCATACAGCGACTCGTTGATAAGGAGGTACACTATTTTATTATTTTTGCAATTTGTTTTTAAAAAGTACCTATAGTAAAATAAGGATTAGACTGAATCAATAACTGGAATTGTTTATTCGAATCTTCAAGTGCCAATGTAAGTAACTTAGCTATGTCACAAATAAACAAAGATTAACCTGTTGCGGACCACATTGCATATTTGCCGTACTGTTCTACCAAACCTAAGGACATTGTGTTCGTTTAATTTAATTACTTCTTTCCTCCCTGAAAATGTCATAGCATGAATCAAAATAGGCTACTTGGACTGCAGTGGTATGTTTTGTTTCAAATTTTAATTAAATATTGATTGAGTCCTTTCTTTGTTGAAAAGAAGTTTAACCCTTTCCCCACTGAACCTTTAAATGAGCAATTAAAGTTGCCAATTTGGTCGTGTCCATTTTGTCTATTTAGTGCGTTTTTGTCAGTGTATTGCAGAATGACAAACAGTGTAGACACTGATCAGAGGGTTCCTGTAGGCATGGTCGCCTTGCAAAGCGATTGACAACACAATGACATATGCTTTAAAGTCTTACTAAACGTCGTACGGCAAACACGGTCGTAAGTCAAAACTTTAAAATAAATCTAGTTTCTTATATGTCCATCTTATCCTGTCTTGTGACTTCTTTTTGGAATCGTCTTTTCCAGACGATTCCAAAGAGATGCCACAAGACATGATTAGATGGAGAAATAAATAATAATTGAGAATTTTATAATTTAACTTAAGACCGTTTTTGTGTTACGAAGTTTCGTGGTATTTCCTCAGACTTTCAATTGATATATGGGTTGTATAATAATGTCCAGACACTTTAAATGTATTAGTAGAACTTCAATTCCACTGGGAATAATAATTTTCAACAATTCAAGCACAGTCAAATTTGTGTAAACCCTTTACCAATAGCCGGTTTCTAGTTTTGAAGACAGGTAACAATTTAAAGCAGGTTGACAATAAAACAGAATGCGCCTTCAGGCGTATTCTGCTTTACTGTCAGTCTGGTTTAAGTTACTATCTGTTAGGATAGAGAAAATACTTAAGGTGCATATTCATGAGTGTATAAAGCGGAACTATTTTCTTCAGTGGAGGTAGGTAGTAAACCTCTAATTGGATCGAGTCAATGCCAGTTGATATCGGTACATATACAGTACGTAGAGATCAGCCTCTCGTCAAATGACTGTCAGTACCGAACCATCCTCCAGAATTTATATTAACACACCAAACCTAATATGCTGAATAGTGAAATATTGTAAATGTACGGCTTTGGAAACCGAAGGGAGATAACCCCAACAGCATTTTGAGGTGATCATCCCAGCTGATTAGTCCGCTTGAATCAGATTGTGGAACAACTATTCATTCCCTTAAATAATTATATGGTCTGCTAAACCCTTTTACTGCAATTATGACGTAACAACTCTAACACAGGCATGCCATAAAGATATAATTGTCTGCTTGTATTTTTTAGAACATGGAAAATTAACACTTTTTTCAGAAACATTGATATTCTGAATGTGCAATGTCGGCATTAGCAGTGAAATGGTTAAAACCCGTCCTTTATTATTAAAATCAAATTTAGTCTCGATAGAAACTTCAATATACAGTGGAGAATCTGTTATTCTTTCCCAATAAACGCGTTTACGCTAAAACTATTATTTGCAGTGCAAACAGTTTGGAGCCAGATCAAACGCCGGGTAACCCGGCGTATGATCAGGCTCCAAACTGTTTGCCACCAAGATAAACAAGAATTATCAGAATTGTCCAAAAGTTGTTCTTTTCTACGTTTTAGTGCTTTGCGTTTGCGTACGTTTTCGTTTAAACGGGAAAGAATAACAGATTCTCCACTGTAGCTGTCCCAAAAGGAACCTGTCCGGCGTAACAACTTCCGTCTTATTTGGCAGTGAAAGAAAAACAGTTATGTTTAACCCGTTACTCTATAGTCCGTTTATGTAACCACTTAACCCATAGCCTGTTTCTAGTATTGAAGATACATGACCACTTAAAGCAGGTTGAAAGTAAAGCAGAATGCGCCTTAAGGCGCATTCTGCTTTACTTTCAGCCTGCTTAAAGCTACCATCTGCTAGGATGTGGAAAATATTTATTATGGTTCACATTCAAGACTGTATAAGGTGGAAGTAATTTCTTCAGAGGAGGAATGAAAGGCATATTTATGCGGTAAAGCAGAATGTGCCTTATATTTCCACAACTGTATAATTTGAACGCTCTAAAAGGCGCTTCTATGGGGGTAAAGGGTTTGGTTTGTTTATTATCCAAGGTAAAGGTGAAACACCCAGATAGTAGGACATGTAGGAGCCCTCTGATCTGGCTCCAAACTGTTTGCACTGTAAATAATAGTTTTAGCGTAAACGCGTTTATTGGGAAAGAATAACAGATTATCCACTGTATTCTGAATGTGCAATGTCGGCCTTGGCAGTGAAATGGTTAAACCCCGTCCTTTTTTATTAAAATCAAATTTAGTCTCGATAGAAACTTCAATATAGCTGTCCAAAATGAACCTGTCCGGCGTAAAAACTTCCGTCTTATTTGGCAGTGAAAGAAAAACAGTTATGTTTAACCCGTTACTCTATAGTCCGTTTATGGTTTTGAAGACGGGTAACCACTTAAAGCAGAATGTGCCTTATATTTCCACAACTGTATAAATTGAACGCTCTAAAAGGCGCTTCTATGGGGGTAAAGGGTTTGGTTTGTTTATTATCCAAGGTAAAGGTGGAACACCCAGATAGTAGGACATGTAGGAGCCCTCTGATCTAGGTCTACACTGTTTGCATCTAAGAATTGTGTGCACTTCACATGTAAAGGACATCATCATTGTGGCACTAGGTGCCGGAGTTAACAGAACCAGACAAGGAAGCTTCATGAAATTCCAAACACTGTTTACAGGTACACACAGGCTTCAAGTGACAACTCAGATACCATACTATGACACGAAAGTTATACAGATTTTGAGTCGAGTCCGAGCTTAAGCATTTGATTGCTGAGCAAAAGCCCAAATGCTTGAGAACGGTCCCAGACTAACACCAGCATTCAGCACCATAGTTGAAAAATTATTTCTGTCACTTGAATGAATAATTATGTAGACGTCATAAGTCAATTCAGTCAGGACCCTTCCGCATGGTTATAAAGCGTTTGAGACGAGTTATATCGTTCTCAAGCATTTGATTGGTCAGATTTGAGCATTTTTCACAAATTCTGACCAATCAAAAGATTGAGAACTATCTCTGACCCATTTCAAATGCTTTATTACTTTGGAGCCTGGAGGAAAAGGAAATAAGAAGTAAAATGCTTTATTGTTTGATCGTACACGCATTTATTTCCATAAAATATACACCGACACTAAAGCATATCAACCTGAAGTTTGTTGTTTGGTGTTGGTTTTTTTTTACTCGATCAAACTAATCCCAAAGTAAAGACTTGAAATGTCTATCTTGTTATTTCCTAAGATACCACATAAATATACAGTGAAACCTCTCTTTAACGGCCACTAAATATTCTTAATTATTAGGGGTTAAGAGCAGGCGACTGCTTAAAGCAAGGTGACAGTGAAACAGAAAGCTCCTGTAGGAGCTTTCTGTTTTACTGTTACCTTGCTTTAAGCTGTCACCTGTCAATTATACAATCAATTAGCCCTCGTTTTAGTGGCCGTTATAGAGAGGTTTCACTGTAACTACACACAATGGACTTCAATGAATCAAGGTGTTATGGCAAACAATGTATTGTGGGCTTATTGAGCCCAAATAAACCCCACATGCCCACACTTGGGTCAATAGTTATAAAGCGTTCGATATGAATTTGAGATCATTCTCAAGCTTTTGAAAGGTCGGATTTGCTCCAAACTGACCAATCAAAAGCATGAGAACAATCTAACTCATCTCAAACGCTTCATAAGCAAAGACCCTGAATTATTTAAACAGGTTTAACTGAAGTGAAAATGTAACACTACAAATGCCTCAAATGGAATTTTACCCCTCTTCTACAAAAGGAAAACCTCAATGCGAGTAAGCTGTTTGGATGCAAATCAGATGCCCAATTTTCTGATCTATAGCCAAACAGTTTGCAAATGCCCCTGGAATCACATTTACAACAAGGGATAAATGTAACGAGGTTTAAACCATACAACTTCACCCACTATCATATTGACTGTGCTAACTAGTGCTTGATCTAACAATGGCATATCTTCCATATTTGAATTACCCACTGAATCTACTCTTAACCCATTGAGCTCGAGTGACGAGTACATTCGTCCTTAAGTGTCCATGTGAAGAATGCACTTGTCCTATGCACACAGTGAAGATCCTGATCAGAGGGCTCCTATAGGAGCCCTCTGATCAGGATCTACACAGTTGCAAGATGCTTTGTTATTGCCAACATGGGCTTGACATCCAAAGGACTTGGAATCTGACTAAGAGCCAATCTGTCGCTTATTTCTTCAATTCAAAATGACATAAAACCCTCAATCAGAATCAAACAGGATTTTAAGGCAAAGGGTTAAGAGATGGACTCCTCGACTCTGAGAAACTTTACTCCCCTATGATACTCTTACAAACCAGGGACCTGTTTCATAAAACTTCGTACAACAAAAACGGTCGTATATCAAAACTTAAAAATACATTTAGTTACTTATTCTCTATCTAATACGGTCTTGTGACATCTCTTTGGAATCTATTCCAAAGAGATGTCACAAGACCGGATTAGATGGAGAAATAAATAATAATTCAGACTTTTATAATCTGACTTACGACAACATTTGTCATAGGAAATTTTATGAAACGGGGCCCTGAATATTAACAATAGGAAAAACTTGTGAGATAATGAAAAGTGAAAAGGTACAAATTTTGATTGCTATGAATGAAACAATGTTCTTTATTCTCCAAAGTACTACATAGAATTATATTACAATCCTCAAAGATCAGACAACACCTTAATGAAGAAAGAAAGAAACTTTACAAAACATCAAATGATTTAACATGATTTGTCATAATACTATTGATAATCTACAGAGGTGACCCGCTATGCCTTTAAGGCATTTCTGCTTGCACAGATTTTAGGTTACCTAAAATCTGTGCAAGCAGAAATGCAAGGTTTCAAAGCAAAAAATTGAATTGTGCTTCTGCTGAGTAAAAGACAGGTCAAGTTCAAGTCACTCGTAGAAAAAATTGTGCAGTATTGGTCAAGCATCTGCAGAGATGTCAACAATGACCGTTTACATGACATAGAGTGATTGATTTGATGACATATGGAAGGTGATGACAAATAAAAAACATACGACTTAAGTATGAAATGTTATCTTATTTCAAGTGTTAGTATTCTGTTCATCACCCAGATGATACAAAAGAAAATATTTCTACTATTAAACATGCATATTACTGCAAAGATCAACAATTCCAATATTGAATGGTATTTTACACAGAAGAAAACAGTATGAAAGATGTAAGTTTCCACTCTCTAGTATGTCAATGTCACCTTTCGTTGCATATCCAAGCACAGAAATAGCTGTTGTTAAATCTATACAGGTCTCTCTTGACTGTATATTAGCCACTTTTCTCCAAGAAAATATCCATAGAATTTCAAATAAATTGTCCTTTATGATGTGTAAGGATCTATAACTCTACACTTAAAATGTCTGCAAAACTGTGGCAACATGACTACAATGTGATACATATGACAGAAAAACACAATTGTGAATGTAACTATTACTGCAGCAACTTTATTTTGTATCCATTCCCTCATCATCCTTCTTGTCCTTCTTCTCCGCTGCTGAAACACAACAAGAAAAACAACATGAGCTTTTTAGCATTCTAATTCTAAGGGCCCAAAATAAAGGCAGCAGGGCTCCAGATAAGAGGGAGTGTACTGAATAATCAATCATTTTCTTGCTTGTTTCTGCACAAATCCTATGGCATGACTTATTGAAGTTGTTTTAAAGAGACGCATCTAATGAGTAGTGACACCATAGAGTTTAATGAGACAATTTCTGCAAGAAATAAAGATTTTTTTTTAAATATTCCCCTAAATATGTGGAACACTGAGTGATTTTTTCAAATACTAAATTCTTTGTCTGCTTCAAACCCTATGGTATGACTACTCAATAGTATCCATCTCAAAGTAATGAGTAGTCACACCACAGGGATTTGGTTTGACAATTTACTCTTTCTTATTTGGAGCCCTCAAGTTTCACTGATGATTGTAAACGTATCAATCCTTTTCTAATAAATTTATGTATTATTTTAAACCACAGTATTGCTTATTGTGAAGCTTAGTGAGTCAAACAGTCTGGATCCAGATCAGTACTAATATACATGGGGTCCAAACTGGAGCTAAACTGTTTGAAAAGTTAACAAAAATTTCAGACTCAGCAGCAGTGTACACTTCTAATATGCTAATCACGTACAAGTTTACACATCCAATTCTATCTTTTATATAATTGAACTCTTTTTTAAATAATAAAATTCTAAATAGTTTTTATTTGATCTGCAACATATTTCATCTGCTATTGTTCTATAATAACAGAACCTTCTCATCAACAAACTGTTTGCAAAGTTCATCACTGTTTCACCGTCAAATTATTTCAAGAGTTCAATCCAAAATTCGAATCAACATTTCTTGAGTGGTAATATAGTTTAAAAGGTTTAATTTGCGTCTTCTTTGCACAAGCAACTACAATAAAACCTCTCAATAATGACCACTAAATTGTGCTAATTATTAAGAGTTTAAGACAGGTGACTTCTAAAAGCATGGTGACAGTAAAACAGAAAGCTCCTGAGCTTTCTGTTTTACTGTCACATTGCTTTGAGCTATCACCTGTATTTTATATAATCCATTCTTCTTCTTGTAAGTGGTCGTAATAGAGGGTTTTACTGTATATAGATATGTAAAATCAATGTTATTGTTGTATTACCTGTGCCATCCTCAGCTCCATCACCAGCAGCACTGTCTGCTCGCCTTCTCTTACGGTTGTTAAATGGGCGTCTCTGGTACCTAGGGGCAGGCAGAGGATCCATGCCCAGAACTTTGTGGATTTGTCTGAATGCAATCAGTCTTAGGGCATGCTGAAACACAAAACACTCATTATATAACAAACACACATTTACCTTACTTATCTCAATCTCTTCACTGCCTTGCCCAAAGTATTAATGGTTATTTGCAAAATATTTGGATCCTGATCAGGATAGAAACTGTCTGACACTCATTACAATAAGTCATAATGCCATAAATTTAAAGTGGACAACAATTACATCAAAGCAAATGACATCTTGGCAGTCGGGGGGTTAAACATTCAAGGTTCAAATTCTTCCCTTTTTTGACCTTAGTTGAAACTGAATCTGAATGTCAGAAAAGTTTGAATCCAGATCGGATCCTTAATTTGTAGGGCCTGATCTGGATCTAATCTCGTTTACAAAAGTTATCAGAGTGCAAGAGAGGCATTTGATGTTGTATTGTACCTGTGCTGATGCAGTTATGTCTTCTCTCTCTTGGTTGCTCAGGCCAGAAGCAGCATCCATTGGGTCCTTCTCGCAGGGATCCAACAGGCCTGGTCCACCTATTGCAATGGTAAGTAATTCATTAGAGATAGACCAACAACCAGTATTAAACTAGAGAAAATGCAAATAAAAAGTCTCCTTTTTTCAGTGCGGTAAAAACATCCAGTAAAACTGTTGAATTTGTTCAATCCATTACTTCATAAATATGCCTTTTTACACCTTTAATCTATTCCTCAAAAGAAGAAAATAGTTCCACTTTATACAGTCACGAAATGCACCTAAAGAAATATTTTCTATATTCTATCAGATTGTAGTTTAAAGCACGCTGGAAGTAAAGCAAAATGTGGGTATTTTCCGAAACGGAAATATCAGAGGGTAAAGTATTTCAAATCTTTTGTGCATAAAATCATGTCTTTACTGGTATATATCAGACCGTTGTATTTTAGTAATTCAAACCAGAGTTTACTACCGTGCTATGCATCATCGTAACATGCCGTCTCAGAAAGACTAAATCTATTCTCACAGCCAATCAAAGACTTGGGTATTAGGCGATTTAGAATCATCATTGACAGCATGGCATGGTGATGGCTAAACAATCATCAGCAGTAGGTCAGACGTATTTAGTTACCTGGGAGCAGTACACCTGAGGCAATACACTCAAACACACGCCTGAGAGCATCACCAGGGTTCATGTGGCCACCTCCGCTGCTCACACACTTCTCCACCAACAACTCCATAGCCTAAAAGACACATTGAATAACAAGTCTTAATCACAAACCTCTACTGGCTCCAAATAAACATCTATTTAAGAGGCCCACAAAATATTAATGCTTCTCCTGCTTTTAACCTAGATCAAAGAGCAGAAGTAGCTGTATGATCAGCGTCTGCACCGTTTACTTGCAGGTTCTGTCCTTATGAAAACTTGCCTCATTATTAGTTGATGTAATCATTCAGATGGAATATATTCATAGTGGGCAAAATTTATATACAAATAATCAGTCAGATTGTATTAAATTTTATAAAGCTCTTCATACAAAGTAGGCATACACAAAATACATTGAACTATGACAAAAACATTCTTTTTAGCAATTTTGTTTTAAATAATTTAGTATTGGCCAGTCTGAGATAGTTCTCAGACTCAAGCATTTGATTGGTAAGATTTGAGCAAAAGCTTATGATCTCAGACTCGTTTTATAATCTCGTTCCCTGAACCTTCAATTTCTACTCACCCACTCATTTAGAGGAGTCCAAGTTGGTACTCTCTGACACAGGTCTCTCAGTATACGGATGACAATCACACATGAGTTGAGTCCATTGGCCCTAGCCTACAGAACACATCGTAAAACACAGATTACACACACCATTGTTTATAAGACAAAAGTTTTCAAGAATCTGGACTTTCTAAATAAGAGCGGTTTGAATCGGGGTCAAAACAGTTTGGAAGAACATGCTGACTTCCTATCCATAATGCAAACACAAACTTTTCACATCTTCCACTTAAAGAGTTAGTGTAATGATAATCAAGACAATTCATTTCTTTCAGGTAAAGTAAAGTCATCTTGAACATTGAAAACCCTTAGATCTTTGAAATATTATCCTTATTATTGATGTTCTATGTTAAAGATGGCACTTGCAAATAAAGACTTTTGTCCGCTTTAAGTGTAATTCTCATTGGCACTGCTACCTGTTTTCTAACCAGTTAACGCAAGTTTTTCCCTATTTAAAGAAAAATCCAGATTCCCGAAAAGTATACCTTCAAGCAGATGTATTCTCTGCCTCAAAGGTTTTCTAGTGTGGCTTCTACCCAGTATCTAGTACCAGGAGCAGCCTATTTAGTCCATATGTTAACATTTCAAGGGGGCCTACTTATCACTTTCCAGCCTCATGTCAATATTTCATCAATGATCAATCTTATAAACTGGTCATACTAACAATTCAAAGAACAGCATTTACAGCAGGGTTCGGTTTTGTTGGATATTTTCACATATACAAATTGTTAAGAGCATATGACAGACACACAACACAATAAGGAAAATAAAGCAAAAAGCATCGATTAAAGCATCATTTAAAAAAAAAAATCTCTTTCCATTTTCAAATACTACAAAAAACTTCTTGCATGTTTATTTTATGTTTTGTGTCTTTTAGGACAGTATTTCGCACAATGTGCATTTTAACGGGTTGGCTGTTTGCAACCTGCTGTTCTTTGTAATACAGACTTTATATTTGAACCAGTTCCGTATCGAGGACAGAGCTTCAGAGAAGGTGACTACTTGAAATACTAACTTCCATATGTCAAACCTATACAGTAAAATCCCTCTATAACAACCACCAAATAGAAGGCTAGTTGATTGTATGAAAGACAGGTGACAGCTTAAAGCAACATGAAAGTAAAACAGAAAGTTCCTAAGGCTTCTGCTTTACATTCCTCTCGCAGTAAGTGGTGAACCAGAGCTCAGATAAAGGGAGTATTTCAAAATCTAAAATCTTTATTTCTGCTTTAAACCCTATGGTGTTCCTACTCATTAGAATCGTCTCGAAGCAACACCATAGGATTTAGTGCTATGGTGAGTGATAAAATGTTGATTTGTTCAGTCTACTCCCTCTTATCTTGGGCCCTGGTGGTCGTAATGGAGACATTTTACTGTGATATAGTTTAGTGTAAAGGGAAGGAGATGATGTTGTAAATGTTTAGTTTACACACTTGTCTGAAGCTCTCATTGAGGGTGCAGTCAATCATCAAATTATTCACACTGACGCAATGCCTAAAGAGCCTTAACTTTCATTCTTGCCTACTTATAGTACTGCTCATGAAAGCACCAGACAAATCAATGTCACTCAGTAATAAAATTTGCAAAATAAAATAAAAATATAATCTCACTGACCTAGCACAAAGAATTATATATATTTTTTTATATAAAAAGCTGCTCAAAGAGTCCCAATTTATCCTTTTCAGAGAAGTTAGAATTGATAAGTCAAATGAGCCACACATAAATGTTAAGTTGCTATGTAACCCGTTAAAATTTGCAACACCTTTACTGAGCCCATTTTTATTCAAAATCTCAAAAAGATCCTGCAATTCCCTTTAAAATAACACTCTTGAAGCAATAAATTGAACGATACTCAAAACACAAATTCTTGTTTAATGACCATTTATAAAGATGCAAGGATTTCTCTAAAGACAGGTGAATGCTTAATGCAATACAATCACATCAAGGAAGCTCTTAAAATGAGCTTTCTGGATTAATGTTGCACTGTATTAATTGCCATGTGTCTTCTAGAAAGAGTGCCCATGTATCTTTTGAATGGACATTGAACAAAGCTAGAGAGTAGTAGGCAAGAAAGCTTTCCAATGTAAAATACCACTGATACAGATCCAAAGCTAACAAAGCTCTAGGGTTTAGCTACTAACAAAGAAAGCCGATTTTCCAACATTATTTTCATGAATTAAGTTCTACTCAGAGTAACAATTATGCTACACACTAGAAAATTGTATAAAAAATCATTATGAAAAAACTTGATGATTCAGTGCTGTAGGAAACTATATCAATAAAAGCTCTCTGAAACACCCACAATCTGGTTTGAATGGATAGCACAAAACTAAAGTTTTTTGGTATTCACAGGGCTCCAGATAATAATAATAATAAAGACTTTATTTCAAGAGGGTAACAATTAGAACACACAAGCAACTAATCTCCCTGGGAGTATTTCAAAAACTAAAATCTTTATTTCTACATTAAACCATATGGTGTCACTTCATATTAGAATCGTCTCTTCGAGACGATTCTAATGAGTAGTAACACCGTAAGATTTGGTGTTAAAATAAGTGAGACAATGTTTGATTTGTTCAGTTTACACCCTCTTATCTGGAGCCCTGGGTTTGAATGGATGGCACAAAACTAAAGTTTTTTTGTATTCAGCAATGTCAGACAAAGTAGTAGTGATGGTTATCTGATCGTATTTCTACGGTTCACTTCACTTATGTTGGGATCAGGTGCACTCATTCATTTCATTGTACCGGAGGGATTCTAACTACACACTCCCGTCATCAGATATTGGTTTCTCGAGTCAGAGAACTTAAGATGGGTCATTTATGTCTGACAAACAGTAGTCAACATCACCAGTGATTAGCTGATCAAATCAAGCACAACTGCAGCATCTAGACAGAAAAACCTTTTCTAGTTGTGCTATTCGGTTTCTACATATGCTTAAGTTCCAGCCTTTTTTTGTTTGTTCATAAGCACCATTTGACTTTGTTGTCACTTCCATCAACACTGTTTGTTACAGTTTCCTAAAGTTTATGGCAGAAACATTCATGTAATAGTTTCACAGTACGAAGTCAAGATGTGCATACGCTTCACATTAAAATGGGATAAGCTATCTAAGCATATATTTCTTGTCAAATCATTCATTCTTACTTTGAAATAAGATCACAAACACAAGGTTTGTTTATTTTCTTTTTCTAATTTCTCCAGTAATCGAAGCACAAAATGTCAAAACTGTTTCGTTAAGCAATACTGCATGATGTGCTTGAGATATTAGTGAATACACTAGCATGATGACAACTGTTTACCAGAGAGCAAGTCCCCCCTTTACATTGGATAATATAATACATCTCTACCAAAGATTGATCATTCATACTAATGTCAACTCGCATTACCCTTACTCCAGACACATACACAGAAGACTACTCATAAGGCTGCAAAGTAGTATAAAAGTAGCATCGAACCTGGAACCATTTAGCATGGCGTAGAGCTGCTAGAGCGTCAAGGCATTTATGCCTATCCAATACATCTGGTGGGTCTTTGACACTAACTGTGGTGGACTCTGTTATAACAAACAACCAGGATGCACTGATAGCTACAGCACACACTGCTGTATGGGTGTTTGATCATTGGAAATGGGGCTCCTTGTGTTGTGGGGGACTTAGGGTAATCTAAGAGGGACCACAGCCCCTCTAACCCTTCATCAACACCAGGATATTGACTTGAACTGAGGCACAGGGAGTTAGGACCGGTGATCACATGCAGGTAATTATAAGTCGACACACTATAAAGGTCAAAATTCGAAGTAGTTATCCAACTTTTAAGTGATTCTCATGCCAGCAAAATTTAACCGGTGATTTTTTTTTTCATAAAAAAAACTAAAAACTCATGCAAAATCAAAGATTTTCCTTATCAACACTTCAATTACATTCAAAAATCTGTTCAACAACAAACAGCATGAACAAACTTTGTCAACCAGTAATTCCTTTCTATTATACCTTTACCTGCATATTTTCTCTCCTTTTCTTTAATAACCTTAATTATCATTAGTAATAATGCTAATGTGGACTTTATTTTTAAAACAATCTTCAGCAACAAATTCAAGCCGTAAACATATGTAGAACATCATTAACCGATACCATTTCAGTAATCAGGAGATGGAAGGTTTTTATTATACAAGCTGTCACCAGAAATGAAGCGATCTCACCATTTTAATTAGCAAATTTGAAAAAGTTAACTTTAAGAAATGTTACTCATGCCAAAATTAGGTTTCTTCGCTTTTTTAAAAAGCTTAAAGGCCAATGTGCATCATTTCTGGTTAGACTGTTAGACGATGGAAGACATGGCATGAATTTGTGCACTTGCACCACATACAAAACAAACAGAGGCAAATGCTTCCAAACTGTTGCATTGATATATGCCAAAATGGAAAATGAAGCATAAAGAGACGTAAAACTGAACTTTGACCAATTTCGGTCAGGTTTTTAACATAACAAAAAACATTTCTAAATAGTCCACCTTAAGCATTTTTCGTTAAAAAAATACAAACAAAACAAACTAATAAAGAACTGCTTATGCTTTACAAATATCAGAAAAACAAGGGGAAGTAATCATAACAAGTGGAATGGCCCCAGTTCAGTCTTTCATCAAGGTGACCCCCAAAGAGCCCCATCCATGGTCAAAAATCCATGTTCGTGTCGACCAACTTCACTGCTAGTAAAAGAAGGCTTTCCAAGGATCAGCATGAAAATGAACAAAATCATCCACAAATTGAAAGAGCATACAATATTCATGGTTTACGTTCATGATCAAACATAACTTCAGGTATAGCGAGCATTACATTAAACTACAACTTTTACGTCTCCTATCAAACACTATGTTGTGACTACTTGTCAGAACAGTCTCTGAAAATATTTTGACGAGTAGTCACAACATAGAATTTTGTGGATACTCACGGCAGAATATGCAAGACATTTATAGTTAACTGCTTATCTGAAGCCATGGTTTAAGATATGAATTAATACTTATTGTGATTCCTTAGCCCTCTAAGCCTTTTTCACTTGTCTTGTAAAATTTACATGTTGCCAAGAGTTCTATGCTTTACTAATCTTTAGAAAGTAGACTGATCATGACATGGTGTAACAATAGGCAAGGTCCTCTGAACAATCATTCATTCAGACTAGTTAATCTTTAACCCGTTACCCCATAAGTACGCCTTTTTACACCTTTAAATCATTCTTCCACTGAAGAAAATAGTTCTACTTTTTTAACAGTCATTAACATAAATCTTCAAAATTATTTTCTTTATTTAAGCAGATGGAAACTTAAAGCAGGCTGAAAGTAAAGCAGAATGCACCTTGAGGCGCATTCTGCTTTACTTTCAACCCGCTTAAAGTGGTCACCTATCTTCTTAACTCAAAACAGTCTATGGGGTAATGGGTTAAAACAGGCTTAAATTAATTTCATTTCATCTTAGTTATTTGAAACTAAATCTGTGAGCCATGACCATTCTACAAAAGACCTAAAATCTTTTGAAACAACTTGATAAATTAATTTTGAAATTTCGTATGTATATATTTATGCCAAAAAGCCAAAACTCCCTGCCGAGCACTGTTGAATTTATACCTCCTTCCCCGTCTCTCATAACTGGTGAAGTGAGCGTGATAGTGCAGGACACTCGGGGCTCAATATTGTTGGTGACGATGATTGCTGCTTCTTCGACACACCGTTTGATATCATATTTCTCCTCTGTCCCGGCCTGTAAACAAACAACAACAGATTACACAGGACGTATACAGCTACATGTTACAAGCAATAGTAAATTGTATCTCATCTGGACAAATCATTATGACCTTGAAAATTGTCTGACATGACCAAACTTGTAATGTGCTCAAGCATTGAGTACATATATTGTTTCATAGTAATAGCCATTGTCGTGATGGCCAATGTTGAGTACACATTCCAAATATAAAGTGATAAGCACTTATGGCCAATGTTAATTTAACCTCTAAATGAATTTGAACTTTGTCTAACATGACCAAACTTGTACCAAGCTTAAAATTTCTTGAGGTGAGTACACATACCAAATATAAAGTCTGTATCACATGTAATCCAAGTTATGGTCAATATTTAAGATTTTTAACGTCAACAAAACAAATGCTGGAGTGATGACAATAGTTCGTTTCTTTGAAAAAGGACAAGCTATAAAGGTTCTCTTAAGATAGAAACACATTTCCGACTATTCAGGTCAAATGTATGGAGCAAGTACAGTTAGGGAATACTAACCTCAGCATTCTGTTGTGCAAGCTGTTTTGGTAGGCCATCTGCCACTCTTTCCAGAAGGGTTCTTGTAGGCTTCTCAGAGCACAACACCACAAGATGGACATTGAGGTCCCCATGTAGAAGTAGTCCCTTGGCCAAGACACCAACTCTCATGACTCCCTTCAAGACTCTTGGTACGGCTGGGGTTTCATCCTTCTCACTGAGAAAACATAACATGTGTTGATGATCGAGTTAAGATTGTGAGTCTGGGGCCCCGTTTCATAAAACTTCATGCAACAAACAAGACTGCGCGTTCAATAAACGCTTATGCCCCCGGTGGCATCCTTGACAATATATTCTGAATCTTTTCTAAGTCCAAATTAGGTCAAGGTCAAGGTCAAACTGAGCTTGGGTATTACTGGTGGGTTGGTAATGGTCCAAGGCAATAACTGTATAAGTATTGAAGTATTGTAGTAAGTAGTGTTGATGCTAGACGAAACGGTAAAATCTAGTTAACCAAGAAATAGCCCATTCAAAATATTCTAAGTCCAAATTAGGTCAAGGTCAAGGTCAAAATCAAGGTAAGGTGATATTGGTGGATAGGGAATGGTCCAAGGCAACAACTGTATAAGTATCCAAGCATTGGAGTAAGTGGTGTTGGTGCTAGACGAAACAGTAAAATCTACTTAACCTGGTTACGGACGGACGGATGGAAGGACGGACAGGACGATTACTATATGCTCCCGCATATGTCGTTATAAGTCAAAACTTTAGCATACATTTAATTTCTGATTTCTCTATCTAATCCCGTCTTGTGACATCAAGACGATTCCAAAGAGATGTCACAAGACAGGATTAGACGGAAAAATAAATAATAATTGATACTTTTATGAAGCGACTTGCGACAACATTTGTCGTACAAAGTTTTACGAAACCAAACTGATGAAACTCTGATTCTCAACACTACTAGAAACAGGCTATGCAGTAAAGGGTTAAACAATTCAGTATTGCCACAAGGGTACAGGCATTCCTTACAAGACTCGACATACGAATGGAAAAATTTAAAACATCCTCTCCTCATAAATAAGTACAACCAATATAGAGGGCATGATAAGAGCCATGAAAATAATATTTTCAGGAAACCAAAGCTTGACAAATGGACAGCACTAAAACGTCTTCCTGTTATAACTGTGGGGCTGACAAACATTTTACTGAAAGTATTTTTTTTGGTATGCTTACCCTTCCTTGGTTTCTTCTTCCTTTGCAGGTTCCTTTTTAACAGGTGTAACCTTCTTCTGTGGCGTGATCTTGGCAGGGGTGCCTGTAGTATCACTATGAAATAGATCAAAGCAATTCCCAGTCAAAAGCAGAGCATCGTAATTAACAAATTACACAATAAATTTTGCCTTTTTACACCTTTTACTTTATACCTCAAATTTAGAAATGGTTTAAATTTAAAAACATGAAAATGAACCATGAGAAATAATAACCAAATTCTAGCAGATTGATGCTTAAAGTATGCTGAAAGTAAAGCAGAATGCACCTTAATGTGCATTCTGCTTTACTTTCAAGCTGCTTTAAGGAACAATTTGTCTTCAAAACTGGAATCGGGCTATGGAGTAATGGGTTAAATATTGTCAGGCAGCAACTGGTTAATATAAGCAAACTGTCTAGACCCAAAACTGATGCCTGGAAATTCTAATAAGGTACCAAGTAGTTTATCACTTGTGTTGCATTTCTAGAAATGTATCAAACAAGGGTATTCCACAAATCTGAAACAGACAATTCAACTTTAAAAAATTTCTGAAGGACACCAAGACTTCCTGTTTACAAACATTGTCAATTCTAACTGCAATACTAATTTTTAGTCAGCAGGTTTCAATCTTAATAAACCAATTTTAACTATGTTCACTACAAGTTTGACAAAACATTCTAATAAGGCATACCGAAGAAAATTTGGCAACTTAACCCATTACCCCATAAATACGCCTCTATTTTATTCATCCACTAAAGAAAATAGCTTCAATTTATACAGTCATGAATATGTACCACAAGAAATATTTTCCAAATTCTAGCCGATGATAGCTTAAAGCAGGCTGAAAGTAAAGCAGAATGCGCCTTAAGGCGCATTCTGCTTTACTTTCAACCTGCTTTAAGTGATCACCTATCTTCAAAACTAGAAACAGGCTTTGGGGTAATGGGTTAAGGTGTCCAAAGGACTGAGGTTTAAAATGATCTATTACCTGTCTGCGACTACATCAGATACTAGCTTCAGGGCCTTTTCACAGGCAGAGACTATGTTCTGTACATATTTCAGTTCCTCCTCATTAGGATAGATAGATGCATGTTTGGACATCACATGACGATCATCAGAAGAGTCAGGTTTCCTCATTCCCTATGGAAATGAAACAAGAACATGTTACATCCATTTAACCCTTTCAAACCTAAATATCTCTTATGGGTATTTATTATCTTTTGGACTCTTCTAGTGCAGACATTTTGAACCAGTTTACTTTTCAATTTTTTATATGACAACAAAAACGAATGGAAATGTCAAACAGTGCAGAACCTGTTCAGAGGGCTCCTACATGAGCCCTCTGATCAGGGTCTGCACTGTTAGAATATGTAATCAGTAATCTCTACAGAGGGCTGTAGGGTTGAAAGGGTTAAACATTTTACTCCAAAGCCTGTTTTTAGTTTTGAAAACGGGCGAAATGGCTTCTGATCTGGATTAAAGCTGTTTGCAAATGTAAGCCATTTCCCTCCCTATAACAACTCTCTCCGAACAACACACACAATCTTTGTCTCCCATTGTGTGTTGTTGTAGAGAGGGAGCAATGTCCTACAGTATTAAAGCAGAAATTTGGAATCTTCATTAAATAAATACCAAAAGGACAGTCCGCACAAACAGAAAAGATTTTAAGCCAACAATACAATATACTAGTGTTAAGCAACCACTCTGACAGGCGAATAGAGAGTTTGTGTTACAGTTAGGTGTTTGCTTAAAGCAGGAAAAAAGTAATGCTTTAATCAAGACTCCCAACACATATTTAAAATTTGCACTTCTTGCAATCCAGGAAAGAGTTAAATGAAGTGTTCTTGATGCTTTCACCATGTCACACGTTTCTGAAAATCATTAACTACATTATTAAATATGAGATTCAGAAGAAAATAGGACATAAAATCTTATTCAAATTGTGCAAAGTTTATAAATACCGGTCCAAATCTTGGTGGTGGCATGCCTGGGCGTCCCATTCTGTGCCATTCAAAGTATTCCATGTCCTCTTGATAACGACGTCTTTCCTCCCAGAAATACTCCTCCTCCATTCTATATTCAAAAGTTACACCATGTTTTACAAGGAATGCAATCAGGGCTTCAGATAAGACGGAGTAAACTGATCAAATCAAACATTTTCTCACTCATTTCAACACAAAATCCTATTGTGTTGCTACTCATTAGAATCGTCTCGAAGAGACGATTCTAATGAGTTGTAACATCATACGGCTAAATGCAGAAATAAAAATTTTAGTTTTTAAAATACTCCCCTTATCTGGAGATCTTACTGCTACTGTCTATACTAAAATGATGTACCTTATCTGCTTGCTAATGAAACAGAATTCTGGTAATTTCTATAATGTAGAACAATCAAACGCCAATAATATATTTTAGGTAGAAACTCTAAATGTCTGTCTGAGAACAACATGTAATAAAGTTGATATGGTGACGAGTTAAGAACAGCAATGAATTATTTAATATGGTGTTCATCTGATCTTGTTATCCAAGTCATGCTACTCACTAAATTTCTATGCTTGTACAAAAGATTAAATATATATACACAAATAACATTAATAACTAATATTAATGAAGACAAATGAGAAACCTTAAGGACACTTGTAATAAAACTTGTTCCGATTATTTTCCTTCAATCTCTCAGTGGTTAACCCTATACCCCAAAAGAGCATGCCTTTTTAATGCATCCAATTTATTCATCCACTGAAGAAAATAGTTGGTCATGAATATATACCATAAGAAATATATTTTTTCACCCTTGTAGAAAGTAACTTAAAGCAGGCTGAAAGTAGAAAAGCAGAATGTGCATTAAGACACACTCTGCTTTACTTTCAATCTGCTTTAAGTGGTCACCTGTCCTAGAACTAGAAACAGGCTATGGTGTAAAGGATAATCAATAGCTAAAACTACTGAATTCTAGCCAACATGTTGCCTACCTTTGTTCTTGTTCCTTGCGTCTCCAGAACTCCTCTTTCTGGGCCTGGCGTCTCAGTTTCTCCTCCTGAATCTTACGCACACGAATACTTGGCTTAATCTCAACTTGCAGACTTGGGTCAACCTTTTTCTGTTAAATAAAAATAAAACTTGACAGGGCTCCAGATAAAAAGTTTACTGAACAAATTTGTATACTGTAGTATTTCAGTAATTCAAACCAGAGTTTACTAAGGCGCTATACATGCTGTCTCAGAAAGACTAAATCTATTCTCACAGCCAATCAAAGACTTGGGTTATAGGGCGATTTAGAATCATCACTGACAGCATGGCTCAGGGCTCCAAATAAGAGGCAGTAAACTGAGCAAATGATTAATCCAATAATTTCTCACTCATTTCAGCACCAATCCTATGGTGTTACTACCAGAGCTCCAGATAAGGGGAGTATTTTAAAAATTAAAATCTTTATTTTTGCTTTAAACCCTATGGTGTCACTACTCGTTAGAATCGTCTCGAAGAGACGATTCTAATGAGTAGTAACAACATAGGATTTGGTCCTGTAATGAGCGAGATAATGTTGGATTTGTTCAGTTTACTCCCTCTTATCTGGAGCTCTGGTTACTACTCATTAGAATCATCTCAAAGAGACAATACTAATGAGTAGTATCACCATAGGGTTTAATGCAGAAATGAAGATTTAAGTTTTTGAAATACTCCCCTTATCTGGAGCTTTGAACTCTTTAAAAAATTGAAGCCATTCAGAATCCTGAAAATATGCACATATGCGGTATAATTATGTGAGAATATCCTATTAAACAGGAGTTGTCAAATGTAGTAACCTAAATACAGTGTCTGAGGTCAAGTTGACAAGGGTCCAAATTACTGTCTTGTTTAAAGGCATGTGTACTGCAAATATAAAAGCTGTAGGACTTATATGGAACAATAACATTAGTTGTGAGCATAGAAGTTGCAGCAGTTTTTCCTCCTTTATTAAATATAACTGGTACCCATAAACAGTCATTCCCAATTGCCAAAACTGACCACATTTCCAATCTTTGCTAATAAATTTCCCAATTCGAAGTGTTTAGATGGAACAGAGTTTGTTTAAAGCATCTTTATAACAAATTCTGCTAAATGCCAGCTGAAGACACATACCCTTACAGAGGGTAAAATGGGACAACTTATTGGTAGCAGTCAAATTCAGTTTGAATTTTAAGTACAGTTAAACCTCGATGTATCGAACTTCAAGGGACTGTGAAAAAAACTTCGAAACATCGGGGCTTCGAATCATAAATGGGTTGTGATTTGAGTATTGAATTTCAATGCATATAAGATCTATAAGAACTATCGTTCCCGGAGTGTAATGTTTTCACGTCTACATGTATGTGTACTTTTTGGCATATTGAAATAAAACATAAATCCGACGTGTTCTTTATCATTTATAAAAACAACGGCATAAATAACAAAATACAAAACATGTGTACAAAGGTAGGAGAATTCATAGTAATACGCATTAAAACATGGAAAAAACCCTACATGTATCTTACTTTCAATTTAGATGCTGTCAATTACAAGATGCGAAACTACGGCGGAAATGCCGAAAATCGTACTATGTACAGTGAAACTGTCAATCAATTTAGCTTCTAGATTGAAATAAACATTTGATTAAATAATAATGATTTTAAAGATTAATTTTCGACTTCGATGTTGTCACGATTGCAGGTGCATAAATACGAACATACAGTAATATCGTTATCGATATCTTAACAGAGTTGTCGTTCGTTGTGAGATGGGTCTGCCCAGCTATCCCCACGGATTGGTTACCGGGTCTTTCACCGGACAGGCCATGATCGGAGCGCATCTGCCATGTTGTGGCTCTGATAATAGAATGCCGACCACTGGTTTATCAGCATTATTAAACTTCTCACAAAGTTTGGCTTGTTTCGTTAATTGTCGGTCCAAAACAGTCCTTGCGGTTTATTTGAACTCATTTGGATAAACCTTTAAATATGGCGGCGTTGTCAATATCATTAACGAAAACTGTGAAACAATTAAATGACAAACTTACCCAATTATTACTGATAACACAGATTGTGCATGCAGAATTAAAAGAGCACCGAAGCGTGTTTTCACGCGAAGGTGTGAAAAATTAGCGTCAGTCTAGCGAGTCATGTAATCCGTTGATCCATGTTAGTTGACAGCTCGGAGCAGACATTTCTCCATGTTGACAGGTAATCGATATTCGATACATTTGTGGTATTTTATGTTGGATTTATATGAAAAGGACTGGAAAAAAACTTCGATACAACGGGGAATTCGATACACATAACTTCGATTCATGGATGTGTTTTTACAAGGAATATATAGTGGAAAAGATCGGGACTTCAAAAAAACTTCGACTCAACGGGGTATTCGATTTATCGAAGTTCGATACATAGAAGTTTAACTGTAGTTAAACTGTTTGATATGGTCTATGCAAGATTCCCAATTTGGCTAAAAACGACAATTTTTTCCCAATTTGACTAAAAACAATGCATTTCTTTCCAAATTAGCCTGGAATTGGAGTCATTCCCAAATGGCCTAAGAAAAACCCTGAGTTGTGAACCACTAATAAGTTTGGAAATGGCAGTGCTGACACCAACAACTGGGTGACAACACAAGCTCTGCTGAAGATTAGTCTAGGGAGCTAATAAGATTGTAACTTGCAAACTGTCAGACAAATTAACTACCACAAATGTTGACAGATGTAGAAAGCAAATCTTTATTCAATGTAGACTTTATGAAAATGCACATTTTGTCAATAAACAAGACTGGTTAATAAACCCAGTATTTCTTAACCCATTACCCCATAAATTATATAAAATATGCCTTTTTACGCCTTTCATTTATTCCTATACTGAAGGAAATAGTTTCAATTTGTACAGTCATGAAAATGTATTATAAGAAATATATTCTACATTCTCACAGATGGCAGCTTAAAGCAGTCTGAAAGTAAGGCAGAATGCGCCTTAAGGCGCATTCTGCTCGACTTTCAGCCTCCTTTAAGTGCTCACATATCTTCAAAACCAGAAACATGCTAGGGGGTAATGGGTTAAGTTGAGAACTAAAGATGACTATTTTGTATGTTAGTTTCTTTAGGACTTTGGCTTACCTTGTACTGGAGTCTATGGCGGCGTCCTTTCATGTGCATGTCCTTAGCATTAGGATCATTGAACTTGCACTCGCACAGCTTACAGTTGAAGCTTATAATCTTGCCAGTGGCATCATTCTTGATTTCTTCAATGTACTCATGGCCTGATCAAAATATAAAATGTACGTAAATTTCTTATACCGGGTTTCTTATATTGCTGTAACAAATACACTTTGTAGCTAATACTGATACACATTACGATATAGGGTGACATTCTAATATTTTATTACTTCTGATTATCCTGTTCATATTATTTGTTCATTCAATTGTAACTTGTTATTTTTTAAAATTAAAGTATTTTGAAGCTCAAATTTTTTATGTACTTTAAAGATTTCTGTGTTAGTGGTATAAGTCAAGTGAATGCCCATCATCATAGCCAGTTGCAATATGGTACTAGAGATTGTTGGAAAGCTGCAATTTTCACCCTTTCAAGTTGTTTTAAAAGTTTTCTTTCTCGTACTGGCGAATATTCCGTTCTTGAACACACAAATAAGATAAGTATTCACCAAAATCAATATTCGAGTATATTCGAAAGTATTGTTACAGTGGTTAAGCCACGTTTTAACTTTGAAATATTATGGGTATGTTCTAACTAGCGTGAGTACGAAATATCGAGTTTCGACTGTATCAGGTGGATTAGCCACTTCTACTCCCAACTTCCACTTACCAACTGGCTGGACGTCTTTTTCTCCTAGAATGTTTAGACCATCATCATCATCATCCATTGCATCTGTAAATAAACAAAACATTAATTTCAACTTCTGTGTCCAAGGTAATAAAGCGTTTTGAGTCGAGTATGAGTTTGTTCTCAAGCAATTTGATTGGTCAGATTTGAGCCTAGGCTAGGCTCAAATCTGACCAATCAAATGCTTGAGAACGACTTCAGACTCAACTCAAAAGGTTTACAATCTTTAAGCCAGGGATGATTTTTTTCGTGTTTTGTATCTTGGTGAAGACCTGAATAAGGTCGAAACAGGTAGATCAATAAATGTTGTGTCTACCAGATCAGTGCCTGTGCAAGAGTTTTTCTCATCCTACATTTCTTCTCAATTGTAATGAATTTATTTGATCACAAGGCCATTCTTTACAGTATTTTATTAACCAAAAATATTGGGAATAGACAGGTGACTACTTAATGCAGGTGCATTCTGTTTTACTTTCAACCTCTAAAGTAGTCATCTGTTTTCAAAACTAGAAACCAACTATAGGGTAACAGAGTTATGTTTCCTGTATGGTTATACAACCACTTTTACTTGAGATTCCAAAAGGGCCTCCTCTTGATTAATTAACTAATACAAAATCAATTGTACTTATTTTCAATTTTTTTATCATTCACATCTAAGTTTAGTCTTATAAAAGCTCAAATCATTTATATCTACCATATCTGAAATATTTCTGCAACTATCTGATAATAACCTCACCTTTAACATCCATTGCTGAGGGTACTTCCATCTTTGGTACCTTCACTTCTTCTACCTTTCCACCAGACGTCTTCAGCTGATTACCACCTAGGTAAAAGAGAAAAGTCAATTATTAAAACACTTATAATTCATTTCTTTTTAGACAGGGTTTTTTCTGAAATGAATCAAAGCACATTTTTGACTAAAAATATTCTGAAAACTGGGTGTTTTTTTTTTTACATCTTTAATAACCTATTTTAAGATGAAAATGGCTTTTATTGCTGCTATTTCCCATTCCTTTTGAAGGTGTCTGATTCTTCAGTTCAACCAGGTTTGACTTTTGTTTCATTATCAAAGCTCAAGATAAGTGGAGTATTTCAATAACAAAAATTTTTATTTCTGTATTAAACCCTATGGTGTCACTACTCATTAGAATTGTCTCACAAGACGATTCTAATGAGTACTAACACTCTAGGAGTTGGTGCTACAATGAGTGGGAAAATGTTTGATTTCTTCAGTTTACTCCCCTTTATCTGGAGCCCTGAAAGGTTTTTGTGATTCTTCAGTTCAACCAGGTTTCACTCTCGTTTCATTATCACACGAAACTCACCAACAAACGTGATCTTTGGCGTGGCCAGCACCTTCTTAACAGCAGTTGTTACAGGCGTGATAGTTTTAGCAGCTGGTTTGCTCACAGTGGGGCTTGTGTTTGACTTGGACACCGAGGTGGAGGCGCTCGAGGCAACAACCACAGGATCAGTTGAGGGGATTGGCTTGCCCAGCTTTGTGTGCAGCTTCAGCACCTGAAAATCACAAAGAAAAACTGATGTTATTTGGAACCTTTAACCAATTACCCTATAAATACACCTTTTTAAGCTTTCAATTTATTCCTCCACTGGGAAAAATAGTCCTTATAAATATGTATCATAAGAAATATTTTCTATATTCTAGTAAATGGTACATTAAGTCAAGCTGAAAGTAAAGCAGAATGTGCATTAAGGCACATTCTGCTTTACTCTCAGCTTACTTTAAGTGCTCACCTGTCTTCAAAACTAGAAACAGGCTATTTAGGGCTACCGGGTTAAACAAGACGTTATCAAGCTAAAAACACTATCCCATCCCAAACAGTCATATCAGATAAAATGAATTCACACTTTACAAAGATTGATACATGTATAATGCTTAATGAAGCAACATTCAAAACCTTGCCAGCATTTAATCCTACTTCTCAATAAACATCAAATAATATTCCTTGCATGGTTGTTGGGCAAGAAAGAACTAGAGGAATGGTATCTGCAAGACAAATATGATGCCTCGGCCAGCAAACATTTGACTTAGTTTAACTAGTTGTAATTTTGTGAAAAATTAAAACAGATCAAAATCCTATTCACATGCACATCTATGGTATATGTGCAAACACTCTGCCAAGTTATAATGTTGTAGCTTGAAAACTGTAGGAGGATTTAGACAGACAAAGATTGTACTCCATGTGGAAAGGACAAAGGTAAAACACTGACAGGATAAACAGTTTCAACCCCCCCCCCCCCCCCCTTTGCGACCGTAACAGGGGCATCAAAATTTCTTTGAAAATAGTTCAAATTTCTTATTCCCCAGTTTGACAAAACTGATTTTCCCCAGAAGTTTTGACTAACCTTTTGATGCTTGGCGCCTCTGATGTGAGCAGCATAGGCATCAGTGCCGGTGCAGGTGACGTCACAGAGCTCACATCTCAGTTGGTTCTGACCACTCCTACCAGCTGGAGTCACAGCAGTTCCAGCCTTAGCTGCTGCTTCCTTCTTCTTGTGTTTCTGGCCCTCCAAATGCTCACGGTATGTCTAAAAGATTACATAATACAGTTGAAACTGGGTAATTCAATCATAACAATATTTCAAAGTTAACCAATTACACCATAAATATTCTTATTTGAGCCTTTTTTTAAAATTCTGTCTCAGTAGAAAATAGTTCCAATATACACATTCATGAATATGTGTTATCAGAAATATTTTCTATATTCTAGCAAAGGGTAACTTAAAGCAGACTGAAAGTGAAGCAGCATGCGCCTTTTGGCATATGCTGCTTTACTTTAACCTGCTTTAAGTAGTTAACTATGAAATACTGGTGTGATAGCTTTAAGCGAGTTTGAAGTATTGGGTTAGCTGTTTCAACTGTAATATAATTTCAAATAATAAATACTAGCACTCAAATAAAATGAACTCTTTCAGGAAGATATTAATATAAGAAAATTCTTTGCTTCATTTTCTTTACAGTAGTTAATGCAGACATTGCCACTCTAGGAGCTTGTCACACTTAAGCCAAATCAACTTACTTGAGGTCCAGCACAGCTTATCTTGCAGACATCGCAATAGTGAAGCTGGGGTTGCTTGGGTACCTTGGGTTTACCCACAATAGCACTCTTGCCAACGGGGGCAGTGCCTGTCTTTTTAATTGTAGGCCAAGTGCCTGTGGCTTTAGCTGCCTGTTGCTGCTGGTAGTAGTTAGATGCTGCAGAGTACAGTGCTGCATCATAACCTGAAACCATAAAGTCAACAAAGTATTAACCAAGTACCAAATGAATACATCTTTTATGCCTTTTACCCTTTCTTCCCTGAAACCTCAAATGGACAGTTCTAGTTTTCAATTTAGTCTCGTCCATTTTAAACATTTTAGGGTTGATATATACGATATATATCAAAATGACAAACAGTGCAGACCCTGATCAGAGGGCTCCTGCAGGAGCCCTCTGAACAGAGTCTTCACTGTGTATAGGACAAGTGTACTCCTTACATGTACACTGTTTGTTCACGACAAGTATACTCGTCACTAGGGTTGAACGTGTTGTCCCATTACAGAATGAATTCATTTTTTATGCCATTAATTTATTTATTCTGCCCTTGAAGAAAATACTTACAATTTAGTCAATGATGAAAATGGACCATCAGAAATATTTTCTTTAACCTAGCAGATGGTTACTTAAAGCAAGCTCAATATGAAGCAGAATGTGCCTTATTCTGCTTTACTTTTAACGTGCTTCAAGTGGTCACCTGTCTCCAAAACTAGAAACAAACCCAGGGTTGAGGGTGAAGTGGTACAGTTAATTCTAACGTATCTTTACAAACAACCTATTGATTAGTGTGTTTTTTATTTTATGAAACAAATGGATGAATAAAATATATGTAAAGATGTCATTAGTAGTATCTTTTGTGAAAGTTAATGCCTAAAATCTAACAAAATGAAACACAATGAAAATATGTCACCTACAGGATTACTTATGAGGTACAGTAGAGAATCTGTTATTCTTTCCAGTTTAAACGCAAACGTACGCAAACGCAAAGCACTAAAACGTAGAAAAGAACAACTTTTGGACAATTCTGATAATTCTTGTTTATCTTGGTGGCAAACAGTTTGGAGCCTGATCAGACGCCGGATTACCCGGCGTCTGATCTGGCTCCAAACTGTCTGCACTGCAAATAATATTTTTAGCGTAAACGCGTTTATTGGGAAAGAATAACAGATTCTCCACTGTACATTCTCCATTTGTATCTTTAACATGTAACTTGGAAAGCAACAATTTAACCCATTACCCTATAAATTTGCCTTTAGATTATTCCTCTTGAAAATAATTTATACAGTGATAAATATGTATCAAAAGAAATGTTGTCTATATTCTAGCAGACTGTAGCTTAACCCTTTGCCTGCTGGTCGCGACTTTATTGATTTTTGCAAACAGTTTAGATCCATATCAGACGTCGCGTAACTTGGCGTCTGATCTCGATACAAACTGTTTGACACTCGTCTTTGGGTTTTTTTACTTAAAAAATGTATATATATCTAAATTTAACAAACTTTGCAGACGACAATATCAAAGCAGACGACATCACCGCCGGATAAGGGTTAAAGCAGGCTGAATTCAGAAAGTAAGCAGAATATGCCTTAGCTCTTAATGCCTATTCTGCTTTACTTTCAACCTGCTGGTCACATGTTTTCAAAACTAGAAACAGGCTATGGGGTAACAGGTAAACTAAGAAATTGCAATGAGAATGTGTACAAACAAAAACTCAACCTTTTCAAAGAAACACAACACAAAAAATATGGAAATTTCTGAACATGATTATACAGTGAAGAACTAATCCTGCAAAGGGCTTACTGGCTTATTCAATACAATAACCACAAACAGCTGGCTTTCAGCATGTGTTTGATATTAATATTTAAGAATTAGATGGTAACTTTAAAGCAGGGTACACAACAACTTCCCCTAATGTGCTAGCAAAACCAATCTACTACAGTCAAACTTCGATATCTCAAACTCGCTTAACTCGAACTACCCAATATTTGGACACATGAATTACACCATTTCATGTTCGGTTCAGTAGAAAGAACTTACCCTTATTTCAAAGTTAAAACGTGGCTTAGCTACGTTTTAACTTTGAACTACAGGTATGTTCCACATAACCGAATTCGAGATATCGAAGTTGGGACTGCATTTAGCCAAAACTCTTTGCACAAAGTTGTTTTTCAACTATTACTTTGAGATTAATTATTATCCGTTAGCTTGTTATTTGTTTTAATCTATTGTTTTGAATTTCAATTTTGCAGAATTCAAAGTTTAATGTCAGTGAATTCAGATCATGTTTGGATTTTTTTTGTTTTTTAATTCACAGCCAGCATGCAAAAAGTTAAATCATCCCATGTTTTAGCTTTATCCTAGTTTTCACTGTGATATTTATCTTAAAATTACAAAATATCACTGATGGAATAAAATTTTGAGACTGAAAGTCAGTGCTTTAAATAATACTTGAAACAACTTCTCAAATCTTGCAAGTAACTAGTGCTGTCAAGGTTTCTCGATTCTACAACTTAAGTTCATCATTACAGATTAAATTTCATAATTTCATAGCCTGAAATCATCAATAATGTTACAGACAAACTTTTACCAACACCAGTGTCGCTACAAAACCATTCTGTTTCTTGGTGAACGAAAAAAGAGCCTTTTTTATTATGACAAAGCCAATAAAATATGCTATAAGAAAGTTTTAATAAAGTGGCTAACAGACTCACTTTAACCCTTTCAACCCTACAGCCCTCTGTAAAGATTACTGATTACATATGCAAACAGTGTAGACTACTATGTCTGCACTATTTAATATTTTCATTGTTTTTTGTTGTCATATAAAAAAGTCAACAGTAGACTGGTTCAAAATGCCTGTACTAGAAGAGTCCAAAATGATAATAAATACCCACGAGAGATATTTAGGGTTGAAAGGGTTAAATGCTGGCTTGATCATGTGTTTGAATTACTTAATATATGTTTCAACAAAAGTAAACGAGTCTCTTCTGCTATGAAACTGCACAAAACGTGGTAACTGAAAGGTTAATGTCCCTGAATCGTGTTATTCAAAGAAAAAAAAGAAATTGTCTGCTAAATAATACGAGTTAAGACTGCACAAATATTACAACACTTTACGCGCTTATCAATAATCCTTTGGTTAGTAACAGTTGGTTAAATGGTTAAAAGAACTTCAAACCATGACAGCACAAGTATTCACGCTTAAATGTTTACAATATCAAAAATTTCAAGAGTTCGAGTAAAATAAACCCCCTTTCTTCTGTCAGCATTTCAGATAAACACCTTAAAGCATATACAATTATTTTTAAGGATAAATTTGATCTTCTACTGCTAGGGTATACTCTGCAACGAAAAATTCTTGATATAATAAAATAATCAGGCCCAGCACTTATAAAGCGTTTTAGTTGAGTTCGAGTGCGTTCTCAAGCATTTGATTGGTCAGATTTGAGTCTAAACTCAAATCTGACCAATAAAATGCTTGTGAATGATTTCAGGCTCAACTCAAAACGCTCTTTAAGCATGGAACCAGTTGCCACTGCAGGTTAAACAAACATTTCACAATTTTGTCAACTCTATACCTCGTACTACACTTTGCTCAGAAGTTTGGTATGAAGACAGTCCTTGGTTCGAATGTGAAGGAGCTGAAACCAAACTGTCAAACTGTAATGTCTTTCACAAAAAAAATTTAATTTGTAAATGTACAAAATTTTAAAGAGATCAAACTTGCTGGTTTATATAAAATTACATAACCCAGTAGAGTATGTGAATAAAACTAAATAGTGATACATAATATACTCTTAAATCAATGATAATCAAAATTGTGTTAAGAAGCAACATAAAATACAGTCGAATTTACAGTTTGAGGGGTGTTGCTGTCTTTTTGTTGCCTCTAACCCTTTACCCCATAACATGTTTCTAGTTTGGAAAACACGTTACCCCTTAAAGCCTTAGGGCACATTCTGCTTTACTTTCAACCTGCTTCAAGCTACCAACTGCTAGGATTTAAAATATATTTCTTGTGGTACATACTCATAACTGTAGAAATTGCAACTATTTTCTTTGCTGGAGGAATAAATTAAATGCGCTAAAAAGCATTTCTATGTGGGAAAGGGTTAAGGGAACTCAAAAAGAAATTGTTTTGCATTAAGCAGTTTGCAGTCACATACTTTTCTGTAGAGATAGATACATGTTTCTTCAAAGAAAACTCACTTAACCCTTTCCCCGATAGAAGCGACTTTTAGCGTATTTAATTAATTCATCCAGAAGATAGTTCCAGTTTATACCTTCATGAACAATACCCATAACAAATATTTTTATAAAGCAGGAGTTTAAAGCAGGAGTTTAAAGCAGGCTGAAAGTAAAGCAGAATGTGCCTTAAGGCGCATTCTGCTTTACTTTCAACCTGCTTTAAGTGATCACCTGTATTTAATGTTATAAACGAGTTATTCGGTAAAGGGTTAACACAAGTTTGACTGTACAAATTTCCATACTTTCTGGAATAAAACAATTACCTGAGTATGTTGAAGAGGTTGTGGTTGATGGAGACTGGTATGTTGTTGCTGGGTTATAGGATGTTACACTCTGGCTAGAAACCCCAGTGGAATAGACATAGTTAGTTGGAGCCGATGTCACTTGGACTGTCTGCACCTTTGGTACTGTGGCCTGGCGCTGGGCAGCATAAGATGTGCCAGTTGAGTATGATGGTTTCACAACAACTGCAAAATAATGAAATATTAATCAAAGACGGCCAAAAAAGATGGACAATAGTACAAAGTAATTAATTACTACCCCTTTAAAAAAATTATATCTATAAAAACCTGTAGCATTAAGAATTAAACTTTTTGAAAGTTTTGAATACATGTCAACACTTAAAGGTTGAAAGTAAAGTAGAATGTGCCTTTAGACGCATTCTACTTTACTTCCAGTCTGCCTTAAGCTACCATCTGCTATGATATACAAAATATATCTTATGATGCAAATTTATTATTGATCTGTTTCTTAGATGGAATTAAGTAAAAGGGTTAAGTATATTTATTAAAAGTAAAAGCGTTGAAAGGCATATCTATTAAGTAATGGGTTAAACTTGAAGATTATTACCTGTTTGTTGCTGGTACTGTGTATCACCTGTAGTATATGTGGCAGCCGCTTGAGCTGGTTGATAGTAAGTTTTTTGTTCATATGTAGCAGCAGGCTGTAAAATATTAAAACATGCCAAAATACAGACCTTCAAACAAGAACACAAATCTACCAACAATTTATCGTGACATGATAAGATTGAATCTAGGTTCATATCATTATAGACAGCTGTTTAACAGGACCAAACCAACTCAATATCTAGACTTTGCCAGACCAGACATACAGATAGATATCTTTTGAACAATCAATATGACATTGTGTTATTTTTGCAAGCAAGCAGCCTAGATTCAACTATGTACACTGAGACCTATTATTGCTTTTAATCCATGCTAAATTTTATACATCCTTTTCTTTAATTGCTGTAAGTTCAATACTAAATAGTGAATGTTATCTGCATTTTCCTGACCTATCTCAATAATAATCCTTCACAACGTCAAAATTTAAATATTCCCATAATCCAGTATATTTACAGTAACAGCCACCTGTGTCCTGGCATAAGCATACTGAGGGGCAGTATGCTGGGTCTGGTAAGCATCATAAGCCTGTCCGGCCCTTGGAGCAGTGGCATAGGCAGCGGCCTGTGGGGTTGCAGCTACAAAAGCTGTTTGAACAGCTGCTGGGTATGCTGGGGCTGGCTGGCCTGCATTGGCAGCTGGGTAAACATAGTGGGCCATACTTCACTTCTGAAAACAAAAACATTGAAAAATATTATCATGAACATTTAATAGGACATGTGAAAATGATTAGTCCAACCAGGCAGGACCCAAAGTCAGTGTCTTGCATACATTGTCACTAGTTACATAATCTACTCACAAAGTACCTGAGCAAACTTAAAAAACCTGCTACACAACAGTTACTAACTTACTACCCCTTTACATCCACACAAAGATCAAAATTAATTTTTATTCACCATGTAAAATAAAATTTATACATTTCCATGTAGCATGACTGAAACATATCCAGGGTTCACCCTGGCTTAAAATTTTCTTGCGCCAAATGAAAAAAGTTTGCGCCAAAATAATATTTTTGGAGCCAAATTTTTCGCCATTTTTTTATGTATGTTATACATACATGTGATATTTCTTGGACCCAAATAGGGAGATTTGGTCATTTTAATAGGGAGATTGGGGTGACAAATAGGGAGCTTTTTTCGCCACACCTTTTTCGCGATTTTTTTTAAATCAGTGTATCTAGAGAAGTCTATAGAGTATAGACCACTAAGACAGAGACAATTTTCACCCAGAGATATACTTTGTATAATACTGACATTGGCCTATTATTCTAGCATCTAGGTTGAAAGTTAAGCAGAATACTCTTCAGGAGCATTCTGCTTCAGTAAAAGTTTAAGCCTGCTTTAAGCTAGATCTTACATCTGCTAGGATATAAGAACTATTTCTTATGGTTCTTATATATATTATTCATTCATGACTAGTAAAGGTAAACTGGAACTATATCTATTTTCTTGAGAGAATAAATGAAGTAGTTCAAAAGGTCTAGATTTCTATCTATGGAGTAGATCTAGAAAGAGTAAGCAACTTAACAATCTGTTATTCATTAAATTATGCAAACAGTATGGATCAAGATGAGACGCGCCTTATATAGATACAAACTGTTTGACACTGATATTTTCTGAAGAAAAAAATGCACAAAAATTAACTCAGAGAATTGTTGCAGATGACAAAGGTTGCAGACGACAAATTCTGCAGACGATATTTACTATCGCCATAAAGTGGGTGTGGTTTTTACAACGAAATAACGCGTCTTAATTTTCTACCGCGAAAACTGATTGCAACTCAATTTTACGAGCGTAATTGGTTGTAAAACCTAACTTAATAATTATACATTTGCACAAATCGTATGTTACAAACAGAAGAATGTTTAATTTTAATTTATTGTTAGAAAACGGCGCTGGGGAATACTTTTTAGACTAACAAAATATACGTAGTTCTCGTAGCAAATGTTACGGCGTCCCGTCATTTTGTAACGGTATCATTTTCGAAGTATTTTCTGTTACGTGAATATACAAAGTTTTTTGTGGTCGAAATCAATTCATGAATGATAAATTCTGATCAGCTTTCATATAAAATGTGTGTTTGTCCAGAACTTACGGATAATTATCTGATTTTAATCCGACCCGTATCGGCGACATAGATCTTTATCCTTTGCATCACCGCTTCTAAAAATTGTCGTTGAAAAGGTCTCCGATTCGGGGCGAACCTGTCAATCACTTTTTTTGATAACCAATTAGATCTACAACACATTAAAAGCAATCTCGGCGCGTGTGGTCAAACATTGTTTGGCAGCCTGCCATTACACATCCCGTTATCGACGATTGCGTAACGTGTTTACACGCATCAGTAGAGTTTGGTGATAGGCTAAGCATGTGTATGGATTAGGCGAACTCTGAAGCCAATTTTAAGATTTTTAGAGTCGGCGAGAAAATAACTGTACTATTATACGGCGACAATTCCGAAATTTCTCGGCGCCAGGCACTTTCGCCGATTCGAAATTTCTGTCGCCAGAATTATTTTTTTTGCGCAAATGGCGCCGTTGGCGATGCCCAGCGGGAACCCTGCATATCGATACAAGTGTCCAAACAGTTTGGATCCTGATCAAGACTCCGTGTGATGTGGCGCCTGATCTGGATTTAGACTGTTTGCAAAATCACCTTTAAGCGACTCCGGTGCAGAAAGAGTAACAGACCCTATCTCTATAGATAATTTGCTGGACTCCACTTTCGTGTATTATCAGCATGGGGGTTTGTGCATCCTGCAGATTAAAAGCAAATAAAAGTTGTGAAAGGGAGACTTCAAAAGAAAGATAGAGAGAAGAGATAAAAGTGTGACAGGTGTTAAAATGGGTGAAAAAAGAAGAAGCTAAAAACACTGATCCCATGCCTCAGGGGCGGTTTGAAATAAGGGAGGGACTCGGAGTGTTTCGGAAGGCTGTTTCACATAGGGATAGAAAGAGAACTTAAAGTTGTTGGCTGCAGTATGTACCTGTCGGAAAGATAAAGGGTGCATGTGACAGGTCATTCTCGTAGGCTTCTCTAGATAGGACAGCAAGGGTATTGCTACCAACCCCAGTGTGTTCATTAGTAACCGATTGCCGATGCAAACCATCGGTTGAAATCGCTTCTGCATCGGTTGTTTTTTGTCCAGACAAAATTGAAGAATCACAAAAGGTGAAGTTTCACTCAAATATTACCGTTTTCGGCAAGTTAATAGACTAAAACAAAAGCCTAGACCTCTTGAAACTTTGAAAGACGACGATAGTTGCTTAAAAATAACCCGTGCCGATTATTGTAATTGTCTGAGTTGTTGCGTATACGTAATGCTCTCGGATCTTATCCTTACGATCTATATAACCTATAAGCTTCCGGTTTAAATATCTGCCTAGGTTGAATGTTATTCTGCAGAATAGGAAATGGAAAAAGTTTCTGCGATTTCGGTCGAATGAAGACAAAATAAAGCTGAAATAGTAATGGTTCCTCGTTTATTTGTTATTCCCCGTTGTTACCGTATGAGTGCTTACAAGTTTCGCATGGTGTTTCTAGTTTCTTGTTCAGTTTTCATTTCCGATATTTATGTAGAAAACCTTCGATCGCCGTTACAAAAACAAATCCAACACAATGAGTTGATATCAGAAGAAACATGTGTTCGTCTTTAAACTTCTGAAGATGATTCTCGTTATAGTTTTACTTCGCGTTCGGAATTCGGACCAGTTAGAAAAAGAAAGGAAACAGTTACTGCGACTTCGGCTTTCTGTCGAACCGTTCGGAAGCCCAAATAAAGCTGAAACAGTAGTTATGGTTCCCTTATTTATTTGTTATAACCCGTTGTTACCGTTTGAGTTTTCGCAAGTTTCGCATGATGTTTCTAGCTTCTTCAGGGACGTAGATTAGATATATTTAATATATATCCTTGGTTTCTTGTTCAGTTTTCATTTACGATATTAACGTGACACGTTCGATCGCCGTGGGTGTCCGTACTCGTGGAAATAGTAAAACTTGAATATATCCTTAATGAAGTATTGTTTCCCCTCGTACTAATTTCGCCAAACATCAAAACGAATCTTCGGCATATTTAAACAACGGAATTATACACGCACGTGTATATATATCAGGGATTTCCCCAGGCCGTTTTCGCCTGTCGCGAGCGACATGCCTTCCTTCCAGGCGGTCTCTTCGCGACATGCTTTGATCTTGCCGACATGCCTTAATCTGTAAAGCGACTAGCCTTAATCACGGCTCTGTGTTGTGTACTCGAGTAAATTGTTTCATATGTCAAACACCGTCACGCGTGTCGGACGTGAGCATAGCACCATTAACCAATCACAAGGCCGAATTTCCCTATCGAAACGGTGATTGACAGGGTCTTTGATTATTTCTGTTTGACCGAGATTAACTTTTGATTGACGCTTCATAAACCGTTAGAACTGGCAATGGCGGACTTCTGCAACATGATTTTCGGAAAACAAGCTACGAATAACGCTGAAAGAAAGATGAATACTAACCGAAACCGGAATCTCAGACATTATTTGTCCCCGATCTAAACTTTAAGAAGATGTTTTACCATTTTGCGGACTGAAAATTCGCCGCGTTTATTGAGACGAGAGTAACAGCGGCGGAATCGCTTGTCGCCTCGGAAAAATATACACGTTACGGGGCCTATTAAATAAGAAAATTCTACGAATATATTGAACAAACGAACATTTTAGATGCATATTAATTACCTTTAAGAATTGATTTCCTCGACAACTCCGTATTAATAATCACGTAACAGACACAAACAGTATTTCAAACTTCCGAAATGAAATCCAATTGCGCGGCACGCTTCGAACTTTTGACACATGTCTTTACTTGTTTTATTGGTTATCAAAAAGGTAACTCCCAGCGTCCTTTAGAAAACATCCAATTAGATTAGACGTTATATACTTCCATTTAGAAAGACAGCTTTGATACTAGTGAAATTAACATAAATTACGATGGTTAAAATTAGCACTTATTCGTATGAAATCGCTAGCGACGCGGAAGACGTTTTTCGTGGGAGTTTCGGGAAATAAGGTTTTTTTAAGAACAAAGGCAAAACATACACGCGGGAAACGAGGAATCTGCATTCTGGCATTTTTGGTATATATAGAAATTGAATACTTGGTGATGAAATATTGAAAAAGAAAATCGTGACAACAAATATTTAAGTAGACCTGGATTTATCCCGTGACACAGTCATACCATACCATCTTAATTCTTCACAAAGTTAAATTGGTTTTCTGTTTTTATGATGGATGGTTGTTTAGAGCAGGCTTAAAGTAAAATTGAATCCTCAATTAGACATTAACTTGTCGGGATGCAGTGAAATTTTATATGCTCTTAACCCACAGGTTCTTGACACATAAAAAAAAAAAAAAAAAAATGAAAAAAAAAAGTTTTTTTTTTTTTTTTAATAGACCTCTATTATATTACCGTATCTAGATAGAATCTGTCTTCGATAAAATAAAAACAAAATTATTTACTTTAACTTCAAGGGAATAGTAAAGGCATAAAAACTTATCTCAAATGACTATGAGGAATAAGAGGTAAAACATTATACATTCAAATCACATTATACAATCATGCACTGCGATTAATTCTAAGTAAGGGTAGGTGTTTGTGTGTATGTTTGACTGTGTATGGCAAGTTAATGTTAAACTTTTTCAAATAAATTCTTAAGTTTATGAGATTTATGAATGTTTTTCCATGAAAATGAATTAAGACAACCAGTTCTAACCTGATCAGGGGCTTCCTGTTCTGGATCTACTGTTTGCAGCACATGCTCTATCTACTTGTTTCTGCATTCCTGTTTCAGAATTTATTTATTTATTTGAAAGCAAAAGTGAGCATTTCTAGTATTTGTGTGTATTATCTGATTGAGTGTGACAGTTACAGTAGTGTAGTGTGTATGGCAGAGAAAAATGAAAAGGTGTGTACATTTCACATGCTTTAAACTTTCAAATACTGATTTAAAAAAAAAAAGACTTTTCCATTTTGGTTAAAAGACTACATTTTGTTTGCGGTTTCTGTCAAAAATAATTCTTCCAAAGAATTTACAATCTTGTAAATGGCACTGACACTGATCAGAGGACTCACCCAGGAGATCAGACTGGGTCTACACTTTTTCCATAGGTCCAGGCATTCATAGATTCTGGATATTTTTTTTTTGTATAATTATGTATAAAATAAGTGAATTAATGTGTTTCAGCTATCTATAATTTTTGTGTTTTTACAACCTGTAAGGCTTTACAATGTAATACTTTGTTGCAAAATAATGGAATACTAGTTAATGCAAGATGCAGTCAGCAACTGTACTGGGAGATCAGCAGGTATTATTGTAAACTTTAGTTATGGTATGATCGAGTTGTAACTTAAATATTGGTGCTGAACTTGAAAACAAAAACCCTACACACACTAGTTCTTGCAAACAGAATAATACTTATTTCAGCCATTTCCATATAAATACACTATAGTATACACTACATATATGTATTGCTAAAAATGCACTATTTCATTGTTTAAAGGACAAAAATTTTCGCCCAAATTCAACATGCCTTCAGGAAATCCTGGGGAAATCCCTGTATATGCTTTCATATGCTGCTGAAAGTTTGAACAAGCTGTCGGTAAAACCACGAAGTACTTAGGTCTAAGTACTCCATGGTTAAACGAAGTTAAAATAAAAATATACAAGATAATCACCTTGAATTCCAGCGCATCCGCGTATTTTGAAATAAATACATTAGCGCGCAATCAAACAAGTCGGCATTAGTTAAAGAATCCATTTTTTTGTTTATTTCGTAACACACACCACTGCAGGGTTCTTCTTATTATCGTGTCGGACTCCTTTGATTTGCATGTTGGCAGTCCGACAGACTCCTTAAATCTGGAGAAAAAAACTAGAACAAAAATCATGTTCTGCCGAATTTCTGTAGCACAAATCTACTTATAGAAAAGTTAAAAATCAAACATAAGTCGGCGCTATATGTTTTGTTTATTTCGTAACACACACCAGGGGGTTGATTGACATATTAAGTGTAGTTATATAATGAAAGTAGCGCTAAAAATAGTTTTCACTTGCTTGCTTTATTCGTTTAAAGGTCTCACCCGAGTTATCGTTATCTGTTAAGACTAAACTATTTCGGGGGAGCGAATAAATTAAAGTCTACGGCACCCGGTATTCCCAGGCGGTCACCCATCCAAGTACTAACCGGGCTCGACGTTGCTTAACATCTACATCATACGTTGGTGCAGTCACTAATGACTATTACCCAACGGCTTAACTTCGGTGATCGGACGAGAAACGGTGTTTTCAACGTATTTTCAAACGTGTTCAATTGCTGTTAAAAGATTTTCGGAAATCCGTTCTAAAGATAGCAGGTATTCCCTAAAATGTGTGCGACGGAAAATAATTTATGCATTGAACTAATGCCGCATAGTCATTCGTTACTGTTCGGTACAGCTCGTAAAAGGCGGGAAAATAATTCCTTTGTCTTTGTCTTAGAAATCTTAATTTATCAACCAATGAAACACGGAATTCCGTACACACCCTCACGAGAAAATATACGTCACTATTACACGTGATTTGTTATCTTTCTAGGTATTCCTCTTTCAAAACAATCATGGCAGTCTACGCTTCATTGAACAGAAAAGCGAGACCATAAAAATAGTAGCTAGAGAAAGCCAAATATAGTCATACGAAGGCACTCCTAATGTGGCAGTTCTCTGACTTTAATGCAGTGGGAAACTGAGCGTTGGGTGTGTACAATGTTTCTTAAATATTACGTAATTGCTTATCTCCCGGCACTGGTAAATTGACAATCTTGTTAATAACACACACGGCCGAGCACCTTTTGACGAGCATTTACGGAGGTAAGAGACAGTTGGATCCTGAAAATTAATACGCTGATGATCTCTTACCGGAATAACGTATATATCTATATACGTTCCTGGTTACATGGAGTCCAAAAACATGGAAAATACTTTTGATCTTGGTGTCCGAAATAAGAGGCAAAAAATAATTTATTTTCATGAAAAATTATAGGTTTCCGAACTCTAAGAATGTCCGAACTGTTGGAGTTAATGCGGTACGGTAGGTTGTGAAATTTGGCCAAGGAGAGCTCTTCTTTGGGGGTGTAAAACTGCTTAAAATCGTTTTCAGCCGGGGGGCTTCGCCCCCCTGATCCCCCTACCAGGGCTTTGCCCTGGACCCACATGGGGCCTAGGCGGCCCCCTTGACCCCCCGCCGAATCGGTTGATTTCACAAAATTATCCCTTGATACAAATCTTATTGACAACCCTGCAACCCACAAGTTATTTTATAAAACATGATGAGCCGTCCTAGGTCACGTCGCCCTTGCAGGGTCCGTCACCCCAGACAGTGTTCCCATTCACGTACAATCCTACGTTTATCACATACTAATGATCTTACCTCCTTTTTAATGGGGGGAAAAAGCTTATGAGGTCTAATGGTCTGTGTCTACAGACAATGCATCACAAAGAGGTAACAAAAATCAATAATCAATGTTCATCATGACAACAATGCAAATTTGGTGCAAAATCTTTCAAAACATTTCAATTTGTCAAACCATAATTACTTTGCTCTGAACTTTAACGACATGAAGTTGACGTAGGTAGTCCATGGTGCCCACAGCATAATCTCAAGGGCACCATAAAGCATTTTGGATATATTTCAGTAGAACCGGCATGATCACGTGTTCTTTTCTACGCTCTTCAAATGGGCCCGCTGCAGAATTGTGCTGGCCTGACTGAACAGTTCTAGTTAACATTTTAATTAAGGGTTTCTTTAAGAGAATTGCATTGGGACATTAATAAGCATAAGGGCATAACTGTATTGCCTATGAAGAAGTGACAATGACCGTTTATTTCAGACAAGGACAATCGATCGGTGCCAACAATGGCGGAAAAGCACATGCCGGTAAAATTGCTTTGGCATGAAGCTCATTAGCGCAGGAAATATCGAATAGAATTGGGTCAATTATGCATTTATTAAAAACAGTTTGCTTAAATCATAACATCTCCTTACCTTAAGTGAAAGAATGTCTTCCCTGTTGTTTATTTGAAAATTTTCCGATAAGAAAGCCGACAGAGCGTTACCCGGATGAAACTGTGCCGTGTGCAAAAGGACAGACAGGGTCGCATAAAACACGGACTTTGCTGTACCATAAGGCCACAATAAAACACCCATTCGCTGGCGCTGTATTTCTAAGTGAATGCGGCCCATATAATTTTTTTCCCCATTCAACCATGAAACTTTAACTGAACAATAAGAATCCAATCAAGTCTAGTCCATTTATAACAATTTATTGTTTAACCGCCTTGATAGCTCAGTGGTAGAGCGTCCGCTTTCGAGGCGGGAGGTTGTGGGTTCGATCCCCGGCTGGGTCATACCAAAGACCATTTTAAAAACGGTACTAGTAGCTCCCTTGCCTGACGCTTGGCATTGTAAGGGTAGTGCTAGGAAGGTGAATGTAATGCCCAGGTAAGTATGCATGTTAATGGATAAATTGTTTGTCGCAATAAAAGCTCTTTGCTTGTCTTTGCCTTTTTGCCTTTTAAAAATAAAAAAAAGCTTGCCGTTATTGTTGTTTTTTGCAATTTACATGGTACATCGACACAGTCACTTCTTCTTCTTCCTATAATGTACTGACACCGTCTGGCGTCACACTTGACTATTACCCGGTTTGATAGATTAGATGTCTTATATATGTTTCTGCTTGAGAGATTAAACTGAACAAATCCAACATTTTTCGTTTACGTTGATACGAATCCGCCGTCAAACTTGACTACTATGATTCGGCGCATTGGTGAAAGAGAAAAGTTAAGAGAGAAAGGACAGACAGAAACAGACAGATCATAAGATGATTGTAGTGAAGGCGTAATGTTTGACTGCTTTCCGACGTCCCTCGGGGAAGACCAATCTGGCTACCGTAGCGGCCACTGGGAATTCACCCAACCAGCACAGCTCTTCCCATCCTTGGTATCTGTACTTGCAGTTGAAGCCAAACAGAATGTTAGAATGTCATGGTTGCATGCCCCTCTCTGAAAGATGCCAGATGTGGGGCCTCAGCAATGACTGCTGGTAGTGGTCCAAGCTGTTAGTATAAGTGTACCCTTCACAGATATGCTGTTTATAAATGACAAGTATACACACGGCTAGGATTGACTATGATAAAATAAGGATGATAAACAGAAGACAAAACCTATATTTTAAAAAGAATTCTTTACTGAATATTTGTACAGAAATTTTAACAAAGTTTTGTAGTTGTCGACTAGATTCATATAACAATTACATGTACAAGTTAGTACATCTAAAGCTAAATATAAATAACTGCAGAAAAGTGAGAGAAAAGACCTATTAAAACTACCAAGCACTAACAGTCAAATCTGTATTCATTCACCACTCAGTGAAGAAACATGGGTACTATCTCTTATGACAAGTGGCTGCCTAACCCATTGCCCAATATACACCTTTAACTTAATCCTCCACTGATGAAAATAGTTCCACTTCATCTAGTCATGAATATGCACCATTAGAAATATTTTGTAAATCCTTGTAGATGGTAGCTTAAAGCAAGTTGAAAGTAAAGCAGAAGGCTCCATAAGGAGCATTCTGCTTTAATTTCAACCTGCTTTAAGTGATAACCTGCCTCTCATATTAGAAACAGGGTCCATGCTTATAAAGTGCTTGAGTTGAGTCTGAGATCTTTTTCAAGTTTTTGATTGGTCAGATTTGAGCGGAAAGCTCAAATCTGACCGATCAAAAGCTTGAGAAAGATCTAAGGCTCAATTCAAATGCCTTATAAGCATACAACAAGGTTATTGGGTAAACGGTTATGTTTCCACTGCCTAAACATACTACCTATATATCTTCATGTTAATAGTAACTGGATACAGATTTAAATGCAATGTAATTTATGTCTTATATCTTATTATACAAACGAGACATGGATTTCATTCATAAAGAAATTAACAAAGATCATTTTTCAATAAGATCTATACATTTAACACAGTACAATTTAACATTAAACTGAACATGCATTGTTTTATACACAATCTACCATATCACACCTGTTAAATGCTCCCCCCCCCCCCCACAGGTGATGAAAAATCCCTAAATTTTAATCAGTGTTTCATGATTTAACTAATTACCAAACAGATACATGTACACCTTTTACACCTTTAAATTATTCCTCAACTATACAGTCATGAATGTGCACTATATGAAATGTTTCCTATATCCTAACAGACGGTACCTAAAAGGAGGTTAAATGTTCAGCAGAATATTCCTTATATTCAGCCGGCTTTAATCACCCATCTGTCCTCAATACTGAGAGCAAGCTACAGGCAAGAAATATTCAGTCCCCTTCACTGCCATGATGCCATCAATTTTAAACAATTTTATTTCTCAATTCAAACAGTTTTGATCTCAGATCAGGCCCCACAATGTGGGGCCTGATCTGAGATCAAAACTGTTTGCCTAGAGGTACAACTAAAAGTGTATCGCGCATAAAATGGGTTAAATTCTGTTGTTTTCTTATTATTTTTGGCAGATTTGGGGAAGGGGGAACACTTATAAGATGGGGGGGGGGGGGGGGGGGGGGGGCATTTAACAGAGAGTATAGAGTTTACAAATAACATAAATTTGGTACAATTTAACATAACATGCATTGTGATAAAAATTTAACATGAACGAGACATATGTAAATAGTACTCATACAAATCATTCAGAATGTCAACCGAAAATAAAAATACATTAATAACATTTGTAAAAACTTTTGATTTGTTTGACCATTACCTAGTATACTGTCAAATCTTTGTTAACCCTTTACCCCATAGCCTGTTTCTAATTTTGAAGACAAGTGACTACTTAAAGAAGGTTGAAAGTAAAGCAGAATGTGCCTTATGGCACATTCTGCTTTACTTTCAGCCTTCTTTAAGCTATCATCTGCTTGGATATAGAAATAATTTCGTAGTATATATGTGTTCATGAATGTATAAATTGGAACTATTTTCTTCAGTGAATGAATAAATTGAATGCACTAAAAGGCGCTTCTATGGGGGAAAGGGTTTATCATTTCAGAAAAAGTGCATGGGAAGTTTTTTTCAAAACAGGTGGCAGTTTAATGCAAGACAAACGTCATACAGAAAGCTTCCTTCAAAAGCCCTCTGATCTGGGTCTGCACTGTTTGCGAATGATGCACATGTACATACATGTTTCCCAATCACTAACAATTGAATACGAAATTTCATACAAGCAATGTAGTACATTCACTTACTATTGACTATGAGAGAAATTATCAACAAAGTGAAACAATATCACATTAAATAAACCGGTACTTTTAATCCATAACTAAAAAAAATTTGTATCCTTTTTAGCTCACCTGGCACGGAAAGCCAAGGGGTTCATCTGAGTGTTTGTGCTGAAAGGTTTTGATGTAGTTCTAATATCTGGGACTAACTATAATAATTATACATTAATAGTTATTATTTATCATCTGTTACAGTGTGTATAGAATAGGTAATGCAATTCAAAACAGCACCATATAAAATCTACTAAGATATAACAAAAGAATCAAAAGGCAAAAGTATCAAGATCAAGATCAAAGTAAAATATTGCACTGAATTGGTAATATAACAGCTTTTATGGCATAAAAGACTAAAAACCTAAAGCTCCAGATAAGAGAGAGTACAATGAACAGAATGTATCTTTTTCCTACTTAACCCATTACCCGATAACAGAAGCCTTTTTACACCTTTAATTTATTTCTCCATTGAAGATGATAGTTCAATTTTATACAGTCATAAACATGCATCATAACAAACATTTTCAATAACCTAGCAGATGGTAGCTTAAAGCAGGTTGAAAGTAAAGCAGAATGTGCCTTAGGGCACATTCTACTTTACTTTCAATCTGCTTTAACCCATTACCTCATAAATACACCTTTTTATGCCTTAAATTGATTCCTTCGCTGAGGAAAATAGTTCCAATTTATACAGTTATGAATATGTATGATAAGAACTATTTTCTATATTCTAGCAGATGGTAGCTTAAAGGAGGCTGAAAGTTAAGCAGAATGTGCCTTAAGGCGTATTCTGCTTTACTTTCAACCTGCTTTAAGTGGTCACCTATCATCAATACTAGAAACAGTCTATGGGGTAATGGATCACTCTCCCCTTATTTGGAGCTTTGATCAAACTTAACGGAATGACATGAAATAATAAAGCAAAAGATGTACTTCTTACATCATAAAGCCCCCCTTTCCCCGATAATTTTCCCTCTGTTTCTACAGTTGGATTTCATCATTTCTATCTTGCTTAAGTCAAACTCACCTTTGTTTCAGAGTTAAAGACATGACTAAGCCAAGTTTTAACTTTGGAATAAGGACATGTTGGATTTCAGCTATTTGGAGATATCAACGTTTGACTGTATAGTCCATCCAGTCAGCCTCTTACATCCTTGTCAAATCTCTAATCCAGTTAGAAAGATGAGCAAGAGCAGGACCAAGGTTATAAAGCTTTTCAGTTGAGTCTGAAGTAGTTCTCAAGCATTTGATTGGTCAGATTTGAGCCTAGGCTCAAATCTGACTAATCAAATGCTTGAGAATGATAACAGACTCAACTCAGATGCTTTATAACCTTGGAGCCAGTCCCAAAGTGGAGACTGTGCTGAAAGTTTCTAACAAGATGGGATCTACAGTCAAACCTAAAATTTGCTCAAGTCGAGCATACCTATATTTAAAAATTAACCCTATACTCCATAGCCTGTTTGTGGTTTTGAAGACAGATGACCACTTGAAGCAGATTGAAAGTAAAGCAGAATGCACCTTAAGGTGCATTCTGGTTTACTTTCATCCTACTTTAAGCTATTCTGCTAGAATACAAACAAAATATTTTTTATGCTACTTGTTCATGACTGTATAAATTTGAAACTACATGTTTTTTCTTCAAAAGACGGATAAATTAAATGCGAAAAATGAGTACCGGTATCTATGGAATAAAGGGTTAAAACATGGCTTAGCCTTAAGCAGACCAATGCCTTTTACACTTAAAACTTACTATTTTGTACAGTGGTCATGTTTGGATCTACTGTATATAAATGCTACACACATCTTTCTGTATCTAATATAATTAAATATAAACAAGAATATTGATTTTTATATAACAAGCAATATTATAGAATAATATGACACAGAGAGTCTTAATGAACACATTGAAAACTGAACACAGCCTTAAACAAGAATACATAACAAAAATATAACTGAAAATATATATGTATATTAAACAACATGCACCTTCTAACCTCTCAAAAAGTCACATGATGCCAAATACAATCATACAACTTAACCCATTGTATGCTGGGTAATATCCGGCGGCCATTTTAAAATTTCGTCTGCAGCGGGTATAACTCAAATAATCGCAAAAGATTTTATTTTAGCAGTTTCTGATAGAATATTGACTTAGCTGCAAACAGTTTTGATCTCAGATCAGGCCCCACAATGAGGGGCCTGATCTGAGATCAAAACTGTTTGCCTAGAGGTACACCTTAAAGTGTATCCCGCATAAAATGGGTTAAACAAGTGTTCACAGACCTTTCATTGAAAAAGTGAGAGAGTGATTTGAGTTCATATCTTTGCTGACTGGGTAATTTTTATCCTAATGAGATGCTGCATAGTGCATACCACTTCATACAGCTAAATATCATAAAACTTCGTACGACAAAAACGATCGTAAGTCAAAACTTTTAAATACATTTAATTTCTGATTTCTCTATCTAATCCTGTCTTGTAACATCTTTTTGGAATCGTCTTTTCAAGACGATTCCAAAAAGATGTGACAAGACAGGATTAGATAGAGAAATAAATCATTATTGAGACTTTTATAATCTGACTTACGATCGTTTTTGTCGTACGAAGTTTTATGAAACGGGCCCCTGCACCATAAGAACTATTTTCTATCTCCCAACAGATGGTGGTCTATAGCAATCTTAAAGTAAAGCACACATTCTCATTTAAGGAGCATTCTGCTTTACTCTCAGTCTGCTTTAACCCTTTGAACCCTAGTCCCGCATATAGGCGTTCTTTTCAAACAGTGCTCATGTGAATAGTACACCAGTCCTATGCAAACAGTGAAGCCCCAGATCAGAGGGCTCCAAAAGGAGCCCTCTGATCAGGGTCTTCACTGTTTGTCATAATGCTAAAAATGGACAATAACAACCCTTAAAAGCCAGAAATGGACTAGACTTAAATCGAAACTGGAAGTGTCCATTTAAAGTTTCAGGGAGGAAAGAGTTAAACAACCATCTGTCTTCAATGCTATAAACAAGATATGTGGGAAACAGTTAATATAAGCAAACAGCAATGCAGAAAGCTTCCAGAGGATGTTTTTTTGTATATATTTCGTCCTGCCTAAACCAATTACTCAAAAGATACACATTTGATCACATTTCATTTATTCCTCCACTGAAGAATTTTTTTTATATAATCATGAATATATATCATAAAAATAATGTCTATACTCTAGCAGATGGTAGCTTAAAGAAGTCTGAAAGTAAGGTGCATTCTGCTTTACTTTCAACCTGCTTTAAGTGGTCACCTGTCATTAATACTAGAAACAGGCTATGGAGTATAAGGTATCTGGTCGCAACGCCCCACTGCACTACCGCCCCACTGCACTAACGTCCCATTTTTGGTCGCAACGTGCCATTTTTCTAGTAACTCGTATAAGGTTGAAGCACAAGATTTTCAGAAACCTGCATGTTTGAAAGGATACAGAACACATACTTGATTGTATACATACAATAATTTGCAACAAATGAGCTAACTGTCTAACTTAGCAGAAATTAACTATTAACCCATTACCCCATAGCCTCATTCTAGTTTTGAAGATAGGTGACCACTTAAAGCAGGTTAAAAGTAAAGCAAAATGTGCATTAAAGCACATTCTGATTTACATTAAGCCTGCTTTAAGCTATCATCTACTAGAATATAGAAAATATTTCTTATGATACATGTTCATAACTGTTTTAATTGGAACTATTTTCTTCGATGGAGGAATAATTTAGAGGCGTAAAAAGGCGTATTTATGGAGTAATGGGTTAATTAATGAAAAGATCAGAAATAGCACAACTGATCCCTAAAATACTACTTTGGCGTAATGAGACTACAATCATGTAGTATGATGAAAAATGAATATCAGTTTGGATCCCGATACAGCATCTCATCAGGTCTAAACTGTTTGCAAAGGTTATCATGGTCTCACACTGCCAGTCTGTTAAACAGGTGGCAGCTACATGCAAAATGAAACTTGTTTGGAATTTGAAAAGAGAGACATTTGTGTCAAGAAAAACAATAAAAACATTAACGATGCACTAGTTAGTGAAACATTGGTAATCTATTTAACCTATTACATGTATTCCATAAATACCCCTTTTATGCCTGTATATCACTTCTCCACTGAAGAAAATAGTTCCATATTATACAGTCTTGAATATGTACCGTAAGAACTATTCTTATATTTTCTAACAGACAGTAGCTTAAAGCAGGTTGAAAGTAAAGCAGAATGCTCCTTAAGGAGCATCCTGCTTTACTTTCAACCTACTTTTAGTAGTAATCTGTCTTTGAACCAAGAAACAGGATATAGGGTAAAGAGTTAATAATTGAATTTACAGTTATTTTTTGAGGACGATGAACCTCTAAAATGAAACATTTCAACAATCTAGGTGAGTAATGTATTGTTAGTCACGACATTAAACGATTCAAGTTTTTGCAAGTCTCAACTAGATCTACCAATATACAGCTATGTCTAGCTAACTCTCCTCCAACTGAATACTCATGAACAGTCAAACTTCAATATCTCGAACATGCTTAACCTATTCAGCCCTGAACTTTTTAATGGACAATTCCAATTTCAAAATATGTCTAGTCCATTTTTGATTATTTGGGGATGATTCTAACAATATATTTCAAAATGACAAACAGTGTAGAGCCTTATCAGAGGGCTCCTTAAGGAGCTCTCTGATCAGGGTCTACACTGTTTGCATAGGACAAGCATAATCCTCACAGGTGCACTGTTTGTTAATGATGACTATACTCGTCACTAGGGTTGAAAGTGTTAAACCCTTTACCCCATAGATACACCTTTTTATGCCTTTTATTTATTCATCCGCAGAAGCAATCAGTTGCAATTCATACAGTCATGAATTTGTATCATAAGAAATAGTTTCTATATCCTAGCATGTGGTTGCCTACAGTATGCTGAAAGTAAAGCAGAATGTACCTTATTTGACCTTAAGGGGCATTCTGCTTTACTTTCAACATGCTTTAAGAGGTCAACTGTCTTTAAAACTATATATAGGCTATGGGGTAATGGGTTAAAATCATATCTGTCACTTTTAGGTTTTTGTGTCATACCCTGAAACCCATCTTATCTGAAACCCAGATTTGTCATGTCTGAAAAATCATTTTTTTTAAATATCAGACAAGGCTCATATCTGGACGACTGACATAACCCTTTACCCCATAGCCTGTTTCTAGTTTTGAAGACAGGTGACTAATTAAAGCAGGTTGAAAGTAAAGCAGAATGTGCCTTAAGGCACTTTCTGCTTTACTTTCAGCCTGCTTTCAGCTACCATCTGCTATAAAATATACAATATTTCTTATGATAATAATAAATATCCATGACTGTATAAATTGAAAAATTATTTTCTTCAATTGCGGGATAAATTAAATGCGTAAAAATGGATATCTATGGAGTAATGGGTTAAAGAACAGTTATAAAAAACCTTGCAGTCTATATATCAATTCTCTCTGCTAAACAATACAAAAATGGTCCAACAATTATCTTAAAAACTTTAATACTAATGTTCTATCTAAAACGATAGGCAATGGTACCGAGCTAAGAGAATTTTATTTTAAAAAAAACAAAAATAGATCTAGATTTATATATATAGAGAGAGAGTGGAGATTTTTTGAATTTTTTTTTTCTTCTGATTTTTTTTTTTTTTTTTTTTAAACAAAAAAAAATCAAAAAGGAATCTCAACTCTCTATATCTAGATCTATTTTTATTTTTAAAAATAATTCTCTTAGCTCGGTACCATTGCCTATGTCTAAAACTATGGAAAGTTATACAGAGAACAAGCTTGCTTCACCATTCATCAGCACAGTATAATACATTGTACTTTACCAGTGATAATAAGCCTGCTTGATCACTGGAAGCCATCCACTCTCACAAAATATGATGCTTTAAGGTGGTTAGCCCCTAACATGATCAGGCCAATATCAGTCAATACCAGTACTCTATGTAGAGCCATCATCCAATCTCATAAAATGTAGTCCATATCAAACCATGCTTAACCCTTTACCCCATAGAAGTGCCGTTTAACACATTTGATTTACCTATTCATCCACTGAAGAAAATAATTCCCATTTATACAGTCATAAACATTTATCATAAGAAATGTAATACAAATCCTAGCAAACAAAAGTTTAAAGCAGGCTGAAAGTAAAGCAGAATGTGCCTTAAGGCACATTCTGCTTTACTTTCAGCCTCCTTTTAGTGATCACCTGTATTCAAAATTAGAAAACAGCCTATGGGGTAAAGGGTAAAGCATGATTTGCCGTTTGGTATGGGCTGTCAAGGTGACAAAAATAGGCAAATTGCTCTATGTGGAGTACTGATATTGACAGACACTGACTTGATCTTATTACGGGTGTACTACCTTAAAATACATTTCACAAAGTAAGACTTAACCCAGTCTTGTCACAGAAAAAAGACGCCTTAGACAATGCAAGCAGATAAGATCAATCGGTGTTACTGTGTTAAAAGTGTCATGGTTACCAATGTTGAGCTCCAATGATGTCATGAGTACAAGGTAATTAACAAACAATGTACCTGTTAGGAGTACATTTGTCCAATGTAAACGGTGTAGACTCAAATCAGACGACTCCTTAGGTAGATATCTGATATAGGTATCTACTGTTTATCATTTTGCAAATAAATAAACCTTAAATATTTAAAAAAAAAATTACTACACCTCATTGGAAACTGGACTTAGCTACCATGTGCTAGCATATAAGAAATAGTTCTTTTGGTGCATATTCATGACAGTATCAAATGGACCTATTTCCATAAGTGAAGGAATGAATTAAAGTCATTAAACGGCAAATTAAGGAAGAAATGGGTTATAGCAACACCAGATCAAGTTCAACAATGTTTGCAATGTCTAAAGGCCTTCTTTACCCATCACATGACCGTCAAATGACTAGAATGAAATGCATTCGCCATCAATAACCGTGTGTTGGTAACAATTAGCACATAAATATAAACCTATTGACAGGTGATGCATAATGTGTTCAGCATTTCGATTTCTGTTTGTGATTTCCTGATGGTTTTGGCCGTAGACTGACATGGTGCAGTTTTTCCCTTCTTTTGTTAACTTGTATTAAGCAATTACTCCATAAAAGACTTCCTGCATAATGTTTTTAACCCATTAACCCATTTGCCCCTGAAACTTTTAATGTTTCCAATTTAATCTAGTCCATTTTTGACTATTTATGGTTAATTTTTGTCATTGTATTGTATTGCAATATGACAAACAGTGCAGACCCTGATCAGAGGGCCCTCTGATCTTGGTCTTCACTGTTTGTATTAGACAAGTGTACTGTTTACAAAGGATGTGTATACCCATGACTAGGATTCCAAGGGTTAACTCATTCATCCCTGAAACTTTTAATGGACAATTCCAATTTCAAAATAAGTCTAGTCCATTTTTGACTATTTACGGTTGATTTTAACAATATATTTCAAAATGACAAACCATGTAGACCCTGATTAGAGGGCTCCTTAAGGACAAGTGTAATCTTTACAGGTACACTGTTTGTAAATGATGAGTATACTCGTCTCTAGGGTTGAATGTGTTACGCAATCTCCTGTTTTGCAAACTGCTTATGGGTCTTCTATGGAGAACTCACCTAATACAAGTTTGACTCTATGTACATCTTTTTGTTGATCTGTTTTCGTTAATTTCTCATTTATTGGAGCTGCAGACAATTTTTTCCCCAATTAACCCTTATCATGCTAAACGTGACTTGTTTTACATTTTGCAAAGCAATTTGGATCCGGATCAGATGCCATGTTACACGGCATCTGATCTGGATCCAAACTGTTTGGCAGTCATATCCAACTTATATTCAGTTTAAAAATCTGAGTTTTGAGTATTTTTCACAGATGATTATATTTGAAGCAGATGTCAGTTCAGCATGATAAGGGTTAACCCATTACCCCATAAATATGCCTTTTTACGCCTTTAACTTCTTCCTCTACTCAAGAAAATAGTTCCACTTTATACATTCATGAATATCTACCATTAGAAATATTTTTCATATCCTAGTAGGTGGTAGCTTAAAGCAGGCTGTAAGCAAAGCAAAATGCGCCTTCTGCTTTACTTTCATCCTGCTTTAAGTGGTCATCTATTTTCAAGACTGGAAACAGTCTATGGGGTAATGGGTTAAGACAGTGAAAGCAACCATGGGGGAAGAAGTTACCATGAGCAATATTGAGTATTTGTTTTTGCTGCTGATGTTATCTATTGTCTGCTAATAAACGTCAGTCATCACTATAACGTGTTCCAGTCACACAGGGAGATGCCATCTATGCCCACACCTGGAAAACAAACAAAACGGTTCTGTTATAGTAACCAGGGTTACAGATAAGGGGAATATTAGGGTATTTACCCAATTAAAATTGTGGAAAAAGCAATTGTTTTTCACAAGGAGTAACAAAAAGAAATGTAGTAAAAAGCAAAGAAATTTTGGAAACCTTATCAGAATATGAATAATACCCAATTACGAAAACTCCCAATACCCAATAAAAATTCAAAAAAATTCTATAAAATATCAAGGAGTAAAAAATACCCAATTGCATCAAAACCTTATCTGTTACCCTGAGTAAACCTTTCCTCCCTGAAAATCTCAAATGGACAATTCTTGTTTCTCAATTTAGTCTTGTCCATTTTTGACTTTTTAGAGTTGATTTTTACAATGTATGTCAAAATGACAAACAGTGTAGACCCTGATCAGAGGACTCCTTAAGGAGTCCTCTGATCAGGGTCTACACTGTTTGCATAGGACAAGTGTACTCCTCACAAGTACGTTGTTTGCAAATTACCCATATATGCGTGACTAGGGTTCCAAAAGTTAATGAACCCATTTATGCCTGGATATTGCAATGAACTCTTCCTATGTTTTTGCTGGAAGATTTCATTATAGATAAACAAGGGTGATCTAAAGATACTGCAATGTTTTGCAATACGGCAGAAAATTTCATATGCAACAGCAAACAGTGCAGACCCTGATGAGATAATGCGGCGTCTCATCAGAGTCTACACTGTTTGCCAATGTCCCCTTTAACTCTTTCCTCCCTGAAACTTTAAATGGACAATTCCAGTTTAGATTTTAGTCTAGTCTATTTCTGGCTTTTAAAGGTTGTTTTTGTCCATTTTTGGCATTATGACAAACAGTGAAAACCCTGATCAGAGGGCTCCTTTTGGAGCCCTCTGATCTGGGTCTTCACTGTTTGCACAGGAGAAGTGTATTATTCACATTTACACTGTTTGAAAAGGACGCCTATATGCGGGACTAGAGTTCAAAGGGTTAATAGAGACTAGGCTTAAATGGGTTATGTTAAAATTTTAATTTATTCAACATCAACCGGGCTGGACAAATATTTTTCAGGGCAAGCTGCTTAAAATTTTGCACTTGCCCCATATTTTCATCACGGAATATTGGTCACGGTTGGGGGCAGGGGCAGGCTGCACTGATTATTGCTGTGTTTGATTGTTAACCAAGTGCAACTAGACAATAGATTGGGTTTTTTTACAATTTTTTCCAAGATTTGAGCTTGCCCAGATCGGAAAATCGACCTTGCCCAGGGCAATCTGCTGTCTGAATTGGACTTGCCCAAACAGAATTTGAGCTTGCCCATGGGACGGGCAAGTGGATTTGTCCAGCCCTGATCAATTACGAAACAAACTATAACATCTTATAGAATTTATTCTTGATAGTTAGAATGGTGGTGAATATTGTTATTTCTGTGGGAGGAACATCCACCTGTTCACAGTTAAGTTAAAATTTTAATTTATTCAACATCATTGACAGGGCTGGACAAATATTTTTCAGGGCAAGCTGCTCAAAATTTTGCACTTGCCCCATATTTTCATCACGGAATATTGGTCACGGTTGGGGGCAGGGGCATGCTGCACTGATTATTGCTGTGTTTGATTGTTAACCAAGTGCAACTAGACAATAGATTGGGTTTTTTTACAATTTTTTCCAAGATTTGAGCTTGCCCAGATCGGAAAATCGACCTTGCCCAGGGCAATCTGCTGTCTGAATTGGACTTGCCCAAACAGAATTTGAGCTTGCCCATTGGACGGGCAAGTGGATTTGTCCAGCCCTGATCAATTAAGAAAACAAACTATAACATCTTATACAATTTATTCTTAATAGTTAGAATGGTGGTGAATATTGTTATTTCTGTGGGAGGAACATCCACCTGTTCACAGTCACAGTTAATAAGACATTATTCTTTAGCGCTTAACCAATTACCCCATAAATACACCTTTATTTTATTCATCTACTATTAAAGAAAATAGCTCAAACTTATGCTGTCATGAATATGTATCATAAGAAAATATTTTCTATATTCTAGCAGATGGTAGCTTAAAGCAGGCTGAAAGTAAAGCAGAATAAACCTTGAGGCACATTCTGATTTACTTTCAACCTTCTTTAAATGGTCACCTATCTTCAAAACTAGAAACAGGCTATGGGGTAAAGGGTTAAAAGGCATATCTTACTTTCAGTGTATTATCCCAGCTGCCTGTACATAGGGCTGTGCCATCTGGTGACACACCTAGACAGCTGACCCTGTTCTCATGTGCACATAGGTTGGTTATACGATTACCCTTCAGTACATCCCATACACACACGTTGTGGTTGTTGTACCCTCCAAACAGAAGTCGACCTGTAACAAAGATATACAGTGGAGATGATGCTATTATTTACCATTGAAACGTGTATGAAATGAAAATGCAAAGCACTGAAATGTAGAAAATTACATTTTTTTAAAAAATTTCTCACAAATTATTTTAATTTAAGTGGCAAACAGTTTGGAGCAAGATCAGACGTCGGGTAACCCGACGTCTGATCAGGCTCCAAACTGTTTGCCACTTAAATTACCCGACGTCTGATCTTGCTCCAAACTGTTTGCAATGGAAAATATAGTTTCAGTGTAAATGCGTTTATTGTGAAAGAATTCATAGAAAATTTAAAAAATTTGAAATTTCTCACAAATTATTTTAATTCAAGTGGCAAACAGTTTGGAGCCTGATCAGACGTCGGGTTACCCGACGTCTGATCTTGCTCCAAACTGTTTGCAACGGAAATAGTAGTTTCATCAAACATGTTTATTGGGAAAGAATAAGGTCTTCTCCACTGTATACAGTCAAACCTCTAAAAACTGAACTGAGAATAACTGGGAGATAATTCTGGTTATCAAACTTGTCTAAGCTCTCATGGCAATAAAACTTCCTATGAAGTTTCAAAGTAATTTGTTACAAATTACTAAAGTAATTGAGCAGAAACTGTTAGGAAATTCTACAAAGGGCCATAACTCCGTAAATAATGAATGGATAATTCTTGTCCTAGCTCTCATGGCAATAAACCTTCCTATGAAGTTTTATAAGTTATCCATTACAAATTACTCATGTTATTGAGTGGAAACTGATATGTGCCCTCACACACACCTGAAAACATAATACTCAAATCTGACCAATCAAATGCTTGAGAATGATTTCAGACTTAACCCAAACTCTTTATAATCTTGGACCCAGGTCCAAAGGTTATAAAGCTTTTGAGTTGAGTCTGAGATCTTTTTCAAGCATTTGATTGGTCAGATTGGAGCTTTTGCTAGCAAAAGCTCAAATCTTACCAATTAAATATTTGAGAACGGTCTCTGACTCGAATGCTTTATAACCTTGGACCTAGGCCTTCATACAATGTGCAAACAGTTGCTCAAGATACGACACTATATTAGAGGCTACATTGATTTCAATCATTATAATCTATAAACTGCTGTTTCTGATAACTGACAAATACTGTAAATCCTGAACTTGATCAGGGTTATCAATAATCTCTCAAGGTCTCTTTAAGTGTAAAATGTCACAGTAACTGATTCGTGTATGAATTCACAACAGGGCTCCAGATAAGGGGAGTATTTTCAAAAAATTAAATCTCTATTTCTGCATTAAACCCTATGGTGTAACTACTCATTAGAATCGTCTCATCGAGACGATTCTAATGAGTAGTAACAACATAGGATTTCGTATTGAAATAAGTCAGAAAATGTTGGATTTATTAATTTTACTCCCTCTTATCTGGTGCCCTGCACAATAAAGAGAGAAAATAATAGTTACCACTGATAGAAAAGTCCACAGAATTACACCCAAAGATGATACTCTCCTTCTTATAGCAGTTAGCTTCCCTGTCTGCTCTCAGATCAAATAAACGACACTGAAAAATGAAACAAACATACATCACTCAACAGAGAAAGTATATTTAAATTTTCAAACATTTTCTCCCCATGTACCAAACCTTATGTTGTGACTACTCATTAGAATCATCTACCGGTAAAAGGTTTTAATGCAGAAAATAGATATTTAAGTTTTTGAACATGCCTTAAATATACACATCCACAGAAGAAAATATTTCCAATTTATACAGTCATGAATATGCACCATAAGAAATATTTATATATCCTAGCAGATGGTAGCTAAAGTAGGCTAAAAGTAAAGCAGAATGCACTTTGCATTCAACCTGCTTTAAGTGGTTCCCTGTTTTCAAATCTAGAACAGACTATAGGGTAAACTGGGTTTCATCATCATCATCATCATCATCGGTATTTAGATTAACGTACAGCAGTGGCATCCACATCAGTGGTCCCCATTCCAGGTAGCTGACTAGCTGAATGCATATAGCATAGCATTTACAGGAAAAAAAATTTTTTTGAAGACTCCTAAAGGATATTTCTGCTCTATTACTTTTATCATTCAGCCACTTAACCCTTTCAATCCTGAAACTTCAAATGGACATTTCCAATTTCACATTTAATCAACTTCATTTTTGTCTATTTAGGGTTATTTTGTTAGTATATTTTCAAACTGACAAACAGTGCTGACCCTGATGAGGAGCCCTCTGATCTGGGTCTACACTGTTTGTATAGGACAAGTGTACTCTTCAAAGTTACACTATTTGTAAATGACGAGTAAAATTATTGCTAGGGTTCAATAGGTTTACACAAGTTTGACCGTAGCATGCTTACAGTGGCATCATCTGAAGCTGTGGCAAATGCATCCCCACTTGGATAGAATCTCACGTTGTTAATATCTGACTCATGACCTTCGAACACCTGGACACATTCCCCATACCGCATGTCCCATACCATGGCTGTCTTATCACAGCCCTGAAATATATATACAGTACAATGTACAGTAAAACCTCTTTAAAACAGCCACTAAATTGTGTAATTTAAATTATTAGGTGTTAATGACAGGTGAATGTTTAAAGCAAGGTGACAGTAAAACAGAAAGCTCCTTTAGGAGCGTTCTGTTTTACTGTTACCTTGCTTTAAGCTGTCACATGTCTTTTATACAATCAATTAGCCTTCGTTTTAGTGGCCGTAATAGAGAGGTTTTACTGTATTCACTCTAACACATTGCTCAATAGATATGCATTTTTACTCCTTTAATGATTTAATTTATTTCTCCTCTAAAGAATATTTTTCTACTTTATAAAGTCAAGCATGACAGACAATAAGAAATATTGTCTATATCCTAGCAGACAATAGCTTAAAGCAGGTTGAAAAAACTGTGTAACCTGTCTTCAAAACCAGAAAGAGCCTATGGGCTAAATGGGTTAAGAAAGATACATATTTAATACTTACATAAAACAGAGGCTTAAATTTTCTTTTTCTTTTGAGATGTTAGATAAAATGTCTAGCTTTGTTCATGTTCTGTGGTACATGTTTACTTCTAAATATAGTTTTATTTATTGGGCTAAAGCATGTCAGAGTACAACTTTCAACAAAGCAGGTTAACATACAATAACTGTCAAAATTGTGGAACTTAACCCCTCCACTGCCTTTCCCCGAGTAAAAATAGCTTCGATAAAATCTGAGCACAATATATAAATATATTCTGTTTCTCTGGTTGACAATTTGAATGTCACACAAACTGCCATCTAATACTTATTTTATTACATCCAGCTTATCAACCCTGTCTGTGGAATCATCTCGTTCGTATTTTAAAAAGACATTCTATCTGACAAATCTTAATTCTACTGAAAAATGTGTTAAAATGTTCATGTGATATGTTTACCCCTGATACAAACAGGTTGCCAGTCTCATTTGGTGACAGGTCGATGCTCATCACGTCTCCAGCATGGCCATGGAAACTCTGTATAAGCTGACCACTCTCAACATCCCATAATGCACAGGTGCTATCCCCACTTCCTGTTAGGATCTACAAAAACGTAGGATACTTATTTGAAACCTTTAACCATAGCCACAATTCAGCTGCTTAGAACAGGATAAAACAGGGCTCCAGATAAGAGGGAGTAATCTAAACAAATCAAACATTCAGCACCAACTCTTATGGTATTACTACTCATTAGAATCGTCTGAAAGAGACGATTCTAATGAGTAGTAACACCATAGGGTTTAATGCAGAAATGAAAATTTTAGTTTTTGAAATACTCCCCTTATCTGGAGCCCTGATAAAATTTATGTTTCTCTTTCAGTCTGTTCTATGCTTTCACGTAACTTTTGTTTTAGTATTTAAGACAGGTGGTTGCTTTAAATAATTTGAAAGTAAAGCAGAAAGATCCTTTAGTAGCTTTCTGCTTTATTTTCAGCAAGCTTTAAACATCCACCAGTCAGGATGAAGAAAACATTTTATATATGACTCTTTGACAAGGCACAATACAAGCATTTAAAGGTACATGTATCATTTTGAGACTCTTCTATGGGAGAATTAGTTAAACTGTGCTTCCTCCCTACAACTGCCCTCTGAACAAGGATTCCCTCCTTACAACAATGCTTGTCGATGTTCCCCATTTATATCCAACTTTTTCACAGCTGTAGTATTGTCTGCTTTAAATTGCCGTCTGCTGTTTTTCTACTGGACATTTTGACAGAAAAAACATAATGACAAGTGGCAAACAGCTTGAATCCAAATCAGACGCTGTGTTAGGCGGCGTCTGATCTGGATTAAAGCTGTTTGCAAATGTAAGCCAATTTCCCTCCCTATAACAACTCCCTCTGAACAACAAACACAATCTTTGTCTCCCATTGGGTGTCATTGAAGAGAGGGAGCACTGTACTCCCAAACTGAGCAATGTCTTCATAAGGTGATTATCTGGATGAAAAACTATGAAGTGGAAACAGTAGAGTGTTACATTAGAGATGACTGTTAACCCTTTCCTTCATAGACTTCATAATGGTTGCTTAAAGAAGGCTGATAGCTGAAAGCTCTAAAGTACATATATCTTTCTGCTTTACTTACAGCCAACTTTAAACAGCCACCTGTCAGGGTGTAGGAAATGTTTCCTGTGGCTCTTTACTAGAACATTATAGAAGCAAGGTAAGGCATCTCTATCAGCAATAGATAAATGTGTAAAATATGTTAGTATGGAGGAATGGGTTAAACTGATTGCCTGTTAGTCAGAGGGTGTAAGCAGTCATAACCTAACATACACTATGTTTGGCAACAACTCGGTGAAGAACTTGGCAAACAAGGTGACTAAAATGTTTCTTAATAACTTCAGTTAGAAATAAATATTCCTGACGATAAAATATTTTCTATATTATTCAAGGCAGGCTAATAAGCTTTTGAGGTGAAAAGGAGTTAACTTATTGACCCCTAGTGTCATGTATTTGCATCTTTTACAAACAGTGTAGACCCTGATCAGAGGGCTCATGTAGGAACTCTCTGATCAGGAAGACTGCAGCATTTTCTCACTCATTTCAGCACCAAATCCTATGGAGTTACTACTCTGACATTAGAATTTTCTCTTCAAGACAATTCTCACGAGAAGTAACACCATAGTATTTTATGCAGAAATAAAGATTTTAGTTTTTGAAATACTCCCCTTATCTGGAGTCCTGCTGCAGTTTCATATTTTGCAATAAATTCTAAATGAAACATCCCTAACTAGACTTGTTTGGAAATTGGTATTGTCCATTTTAAGTTTCAGAGTGAATAAGATAAAATCAGTAGTGAGCAATGACATTATAAGAGTGCTGCGGTGGAAGCAAAGATGCTGGGTTTCTGTGAAGGAGAGGATTGGGTACCTGTTGGTCAGAGGTGGTAAAAGTACAGCAGGACAGGTAGCTGGTGTGGGTGGCCACGGCCTTTTTCTTACTGGATATATCAGCATCATCCAGACTCAGTGGGTATATTGTGCACTTGTTGTCTAGGCCACTGAAATATAGAACAACATTCTAATGACAACTTCCAATTTCCTGCAATCTGATTGGCTCATGAGACCAAATTTGTGGTACAGTCAAACTTCGATATCTCGAACTCGCTTAATTCAAACTATTCGGTTTGTAGGCACATGAATGTCATTATTTCATGCTCGATTAAGTCTATCATATCCGTATTTCAAAGTTAAAATGTGGCTTAGCCACGTTTTAACTTTGAAATACGGGTATGTTCGACCTAACCGAGTTCGAGATATCGAAGTTCAACTTTATATGATTTATATGACGTTAATTTTTACTGCAGAACTTATTTTATAGACTTTTATTTCTGAGTCAATGGTTGCATTAGAATAGGGATAATCAAAATAATTAATGACCGTTAAAAACCTCAAGTAATAACTCAATTTTAAAATAACAGTAAAATTAATCCTACTGGTATATGTGTCAGAACGCAATGAGTAGATAAAATCCTCCATTGTGAAAACTAACACAAAAGTCATACGATTTTTGGACTGCTTAACCCATTACCCCATAGCCTGTTTCTAGTATTGAAAATAAGTGATCACATTCTGCTTTACTTTCAGCCTGCTTTAAGCTATAATCTGCTAGAATATAGAAAAATTATCTTAAAATACTTATTCAAAACTGTATAAACTGAAACTGTTTTATTCAGTTGAGGAATGAATTAAAGGTGTAAAAAGTGTATTAATGGGGTAATGGGTTAAAATAGAATGACAGTAAAGCAGAAAGCTCCTGTACTCACCCGCAGGCTACACAGTTTCCTGATGGCCCATAAGCACAAGCCATCACCCAGGTAGTTGGCATAGTAACTGCATGTTCCTGTTGGAGAAGAAAGAACACCATACTTTAGCAATTTACTCTGATCAGGGTCTGCACTGTTTGTTATTGTGCAATAAGTTATTAAAAACAAACCTAAATAGCTATAAATGGACTTTATAAGAAACTAGGATTTGCAATTAGAAGTATCAACGGTGAATGAGTTAATAATACTCAGTATTATCTACGACTTGGCTAGTAACGTTTCTGCACCAATACATGAATCAATAAAACTGAGTTATATGTCTTAGACTATCTTACCTTATTTGTGGTCAATATTTCATAGTTCAAATGAAATATATGTATGTAAAAATTGTTCAACTTAAGGGATATCAACTTAATTGAAATTCCACTGATGAAATATGAGTACGATCAGTTTAAGCAAGTTTGAAGTATCGAGTTTATACTGTATTTGAGATATCAGAGGTGATTGAGTTAATCAACAAATCTCAGTACGACTTACCTTATTTGTGGTAAATGCATCCCATACAAGCATCTTTCCATCCTGAAACAAGCCAATTAACACATTACTCCCTGAAACGTCTAATGGACAATTCCAGTTTACAATAAAGGCTGGTCCATTTTAGACTATTAAGGGTTGTTTTTATAAATGATATATTGCAAAATGACAAACAGTGAAGTATCTGATTAGAGGGCTCCTGCAGGAGCCCTCTAATCAGGGACTTCACTGTTTGCATTAGACAAGTGTACTCTTTACATGTATACTTTTGGTAATGGATGCATATATGCGTCACTAGGGCACAATCCATTTAATATAGAGTGACTGAGATCAAGTAATCATGGTAGAAATCAATGTCACAAAAGGCATAAAAGCCAGGCAAGGCATTGTTATGCTACATATCCATGCAATACATTACTTAATTACGTCTTACTTCCATGAAGTAATTAACAAAGTCACACTTAACTTAATTAAGCTGCAAATCTTTCAACTTTAAGAATTGTAGCTCCCTCAAGACAGATGACTGCTTAATACAGGGCAAATGTAAAGCATGTTTTTTGCTTCTTTTTGTTCTGCATTAACTTATTAACCACAAACTGTTTCTAGTATTGAAGATAGGTGACCACTTAAAGCAGAATGAAAGTAAAACAGAATGCACCTTAATTCAGTACTCCATAGATAACGCCATTTATTCATTCTTCCGCCGAAGAAAATAGATCCACTCTATACAGTCAAATATATGCACAATCAGATATAGTTTTTATATCCTAGCAGATTGTAGTTTAAAGGCGTTAAAGCAGACTGAAAGTAAAGCAGAATGTGCCTCAAGTCGTTTATGCAGAAGCAACAGTAAAGCTGTCCTATGATGCTTAAGCAGAGGAAAAGTTTGACCTATCATATGCATGAAATTAGAAGAGTTCCTGGAATATGTAACTGCACAAATTTTAATTATGATAAATGAACTTCATCAACACTAGTATGTTTAACCCATTACCCCTTAGATACGCATGTGTTTGCCTTTAATTTATATCTTCACTGATTAAAATAATTCCATTTTATACATTCATGAATATGCACCATAAAAGTTATTTCCTATATCCTAGAGGATAGTAGCATAAAGCAGGTTGAATGTAAAGCAGAATGCACCTAAAATGCACATTCTGCATAACTTTCAACATGCTTATGTAGTCACCTGTCTTCAAAACTAGAATCAGCCTACAGGGTAATGGCTAAAACTCTTTCATCACCATGGACCTTTTTACAGTATACTCAATACATTTGAAAGCAGTATAGATCCAAATCAGAGGATTCCTATAGGAGCCCTATGATTAGGGTCTACACTGTTTTCCAATTTAGAACAGTTATTATTAAACTACCCATAATTTCAAGTACACAGGTTCATATTTTGGTAATTAAAAAGATCCACAAGGGAGCCTAATAACCCACAAGAGTTACTTAGTGTTGAAAAAGTTAATGGTATTAAGGATATACCTGGGAAGAGCTGACTATATGTCTTTTATCTGTGGACCAATCCATGCAAAGAACCTTTCCTTGATGGCCTTTCAAGTGACGTCGTTGTTTCATACTGAAGTTGCTGATTGGCTCAACTTTTGAAGCTGCTTTACACACTGTAAAATATTGGGAGAGATATGTACATGCATGGCTAATACAGTTTAACCCCTTCCTCCAAAAATGTATATTTCAGTTACTGATATAGTGTTGAAAGTAGGTGGCTGCTTAACTCTTTCCTCCCTGAAACTATAAATGGAAAATTCCAGTTTCCATTTTAGTCTAGTCCATTTCTGACTTTTAAGGGTTGTTTTTGTCAATGTTTGGCATTATGACAAACAGTGAAGACCCTGATCAGAGGGCTCCTTTCGGAGCCCTCTGATCTGGGTCTTCACTGTTTGCACAGGACAAGTGTACTATTCACATGTACACTGTTTGAAAAAGACGCCTATAGGCGGGACTAGGGTTCAAAGGGTTAAAGAAGAAGAAAAGCAGAAAGTTCCCAAATTTGATTGTCTGCTTTAACCCTCTTACCGATTAAATATCTTCTGCATTGGTAGATCTAGTGTTGTCTGCAATATTTTTAAGTCAGCTTTATGGCTGTTTTGACTGAAGAAATGACAATACGACTATTACGAGTGTCAAAAAGTTTTGATCTTGATCTGGCTGAGATGCCACGTTAAGCGGCATCATCTGATCAGGATCCAAACTGTTTGCAAAGTCGCCTTTTGGCGTTGGCAGCAAAAGAGTTAAGTAGTATACTGCCTCAAACTCAGTTAGGTGAATTGGACTGATGACTATTGAGCAAAGAGTAAATTCTGAGTAAATTAACTTATTAAGACTAAATTTAAGTAGGACTGTTTCACTAGCTTAACATTGGAGCCAAATGTTTATCATCGTCGCTAACGGAAAAGCAACACCTTAGTTTCACTTTCCCGCCTTCGACCAAATTAATTAATCTCATGACATTATATTGATAGTTCCTGATTAAGAAATGGAGCATTGAACTTCAAGCTCTAAAAGGGGATGTCCCATGCTCTGAATACTCATGGATATCAAGAAGATGATTCAGTTCAGCAGTCACAATATATGGATGATTGAGAAATCAATGAAAACAAGGTTTGATAATATTTAGCATACTGTATCTTATCTACAGCTGAAATCTGTTCTTCACGAGAAAAACATCTGCAATCTATCCGAATGTCAATTCATCCGAATTTGTGTACACTGACTATCCAGGAAGCAAATTGACATTTTATGTACGCGGAAGGGGTTTGCATTTGCCAACAGAAAGTGCCACTATGGAAGACTTACTATCAACATCTTTTAATTTTGCCTTTTCTTCCTCTAAACGCTTCTTTAGTTCCTCTGCTTCTCTTTGCAACGCTTCCAAAGATTCTTGATTATCGACTTTTAGCACTTCGGTCGCCATTTTGAATATATACAACCCTTTCCTATTGTTCGAGTTATCTCCCTTCCTATGTCCCAATTATTACGTCGCTTGGAAGCTGGGTGAAGCTGTTATCTCCAACACGGAAGTTGACATTACAGTAAAACCTCTCTACTGTGACCACAAAGTGATTGCATAAAAGTTGACAGCTAAAAGAAATGTTAAATAAAATAGAGAGTTCCTAACATTTCTACATTGATTTAAGCAGTCATATGTCTTGTCTACACACAGAATTATACACTTTGTATAATTCCGTGGTCTACACTTGATAGCCAAAATAATTAATTACACACCTTAATTAGTAATAGCTCGGAGGAGTCCTGTGAGGTAATAGAGAGGTTTTACTGTACAGAACGGGGTTTGTCTCAAATGGGGCGTTTAACTGAAGGACATATGGATAAGACACGGAATTATACAGTGTATAATTCTGTGGATAAGAGGGTCAAACAGTCTGGATCTTGACCAGAAGTCGCGATATTTGCAAAATCGCCTAGATGCCCATGGATGGCGATGCAATATTTAAGTATATACTATTTGTTTCAAAAGAATTAAAGAAGTTCAGATGAAGACATACAAGTTACAGACAGGTTGTGCAAATTTACTTAACCCATTACTCTATATATACGCAATTTAACACACTTGATTTATTCCTCCACGAAAGAAAATAGTTCCACTCTATATAGTCATGAATATGAACCATAATAACTATTTTTCATATCCTAGCAGGTCACGGATATAGCTTAAATAAGGCCGGAGGTAAAGCAGAATGTGCCTTTTACTTTCAACCTGCTTTAAGTGACCACGTATCTTCAAAACTTGAAACAGGCTATGGAGTAAAGAGTTCATTCATCGACCTCTAAAAGTTTAAATTGACAATTCCAGCGTCCAATTAAATCTGGTCAATGTTTAACTATTCCGGCACTATAATGACACAGTGTAGACTTTGATTTTAGGGTTAACATAGGAGCCCCTGATCAGTGACAAAACTATTATCATACAGTGGAGAATCTGTTATTCTTTCCCGTTTAAACGCAAACGTACGCAAACGCAAAGCACTAAAACGTAGAAAAGTGCAACTTTTGGACAATTCTGATATTTCATGTTTATCTTGGTGGCAAACAGTTTGGAGCCTGATCAGACGCCGGGTTACCCGGCGTCTGATCTGGCTCCAAACTGTTTGTATTGGAAATAATAGTTTTAGCTTAAACGCGTTTATTGGGAAAGAATAACACGTACATTCTCCACTGTAGGACATCTTAATTTACTCTTCTTATGTATGTATACACTGTTTGTAAAGGACGAGTTTAGTCGTCACTAAGACCCAATGGGTAAACAATGGGTAAATGGTAGCTTATAACAGGGGAGATCCAAAATACAAAATTACAGTGGAGAATCTGTTATTCTTTCCCAATAAACGCGTTTACGCTTAAACTATTATTTGCAGTGCAAATAGTTTGGAGCCAGATCAGACGCCGGGTAACCCGGCGTCTGATCAGGCTCCAAACTGTTTGCCACCAAGATAAACAAGAATTATCAGAATTGTCCAAAAGTTGTTCTTTTCTACGTTTTTAGTGTTTTGCGTTTGCGTACGTTTGCGTTTAAACGGGAAAGAATAACAGATTATCCACTGTATGTCCAGAGATTTGCCTGACAAGTCCTTTGCTGGTACATGCATTATTTTCCAAAGTATTCTCACATGTAGAGCTGGGGAGGGGGGTGATAAGCATTAAACCGTCTCTTGAGACAGGTCACTGCTTATTGAAGTCAAAAAGCAAGTAGAAATTTAATATAGGAGCTTTCTGCTTAGCGCTTGTGCTGCATTAAACGGTCACTCGTATTAACCAATTGTCCCATAGCCTGTTTCTAGTTTTGAAGACACTTCCTTTACTTTCAGCCTGCTTTAAGCTGATGTAGAAAATATTTCTTATGGTCCATATTCATGACTGTTAGAATGGGAACTTATTTTCTTCAGTGAATTAGTAAATTATAGGCGTAAAAAGACGTACTTATTGGGTTATGGGTTAAATACCATTTGTTTGTCTTCTTTTGAGTGACATCTTAAAACAAATTTGAATGTTTATGTGTTAAAGTTGTCATGTTAGATATTAAACTACATCTAGATCCATCCACCCAAAGTTTGGTTTTCAAAGGTTTGACTGTACAGTGGAGAAAAACGTTATTCTTTCCAAATAAACGCGTTTACGCTAAAACTATTATTTCCAGTACAAACGGTTTGGAACCAGATCAGACGCCGGGTAACCCGGCGTCTGATCAGGCTCCAAACTGTTTGCCACTCAGCTTAATATTAATAGTCATAATTGTCAAAAAGTTGTTATTTTCTAGATTTAAGTGCATTGCGTTTGCGTTTCGTTTAAGTTTAAACGGGAAAGAATAACGTTTTTCTCCACTGTACAGTAAACCTCACATATAGACGTAACGTCAAAAGCTCCTGACCCACGACGTTACACATGACGTTGAAATACAGTTCTACTTGATCTACCAGGCTAATGAACTAGGCCGCCTATACATGTTAATGTACCATTTATCGTGTTTTTTCGTTGATGACGTAAATATACAAATATTGGTGACGTCAACTATTACAGCACTTTTCCCATTAAAAATCAATAATGACTATATTTACACATGTCATATTCAATGTGTTTGAGGAGTGGAAAATGAAAAGGCTGTCGAGACTTTGAAGAATTAAGAGAGGAAAGAAAAGTTTGGTTTGTTCACTGAGTCTGTAAGCAGTTGTGCATACAGTACATGAGTTCAGCTATTTAGAGTACAGAATATGAGTACAGTCTAGACTCTTGTCAACATCTGTATGAAAATGCGGTGTCTGATCAAGTTCGTCTGCATTATTTACAATTCATGGGTACGCGTCATGTTTTTTGGACATATGCAGACCACAGGTACTTGTGACACATACATCTAGATCTATTAGCAACCCCCCCCCCCCCCTTTTACAAAGAAAGTATTTTTTTTATACTTTACTTCTATTATAGATACAATAGAAGTATAGTAAAAAAAAAAAAAAAAAAAAAAAATAGATCTAGATCTAGATGTATGTGTCAAGTACCTGTGATGCAGACCAATATTAGTTGCGGCATTTCAATGTGGTAACGCATCTTTGTTTACACTGTTTGCTACGTTTTATAAGTTGAAAATCATTCGTAGTTGGATCTAAAGTTGTACAGCTAGTCAATAAAAAACTTGTTATTTATATTTTATACACGCATTTTTTCGGATGTTCATTCTGCTTCTGTAGAGACACGGATACTTCCATTTGCAAAACATAAATTGCACAAGAAGCAAAGAACAACAAAAAGTGTTCAAAGTAATTTCATTGAAGGTCTTTTACTGAGTTTTAATGATTCGATTTTGGCTTAAACTTTGCTTTGAAAGTCCAATGCATGACCGTCGTGGAAAGTGAATAGAATGTGTGTGACGTTATTTACGCAGAGTAACGTTAGGGGAAATCTTACTGGATACCGGTACTTCATTTTACGGATTAAAAACGATAATGAAGCAGATTTTTAAAAGCAAAGATATGCTTGAAAAGAGTCAAAAATTCTGGGTTTTTTCTATGTTACTATTTTCTCGCTAATACTAATTTTTGTTTTGCAAATTAAACGCTAGTTTTATGCATTTGTAAGTATGGAATAACAATGACGTTATTTTGTAGCTTTGGGACATTTAACTAGACAATTCATTTTACGGACTACAACGATACATGAAGCGGTTTTGTAAAAACGACAATTAATTTGAAAATAAAAGAAAAAACGTATTTTTTCTATGTACGTTTTATTTTTCTAAAGCCTATTATTGTTTTAAAAAAATAACGCTACTTTTTCGGAACTTGAAAAAATGACGTTATTTTTTACTTTGGGACATTTTACTAGACAATTCATTTTACGGATTAAAAAAGCACCTGCAGTGGTTTTGTTAAAACAATGATATTTTTGAAAACAGTAGAAAAAACGTATTTTTTTCTGCAAATATGATTAAAATTTTACCAATTCTTTCAATGTCAGTAATCAGGCAAAAACAAATACTTACATTTTTTCGGGAAATTGGGACAAATTTCTTCCGTTTGAATAATTCTCGTTTCAAGCGCTTCTAACTTAGGATTTTGAAAAAAAATGATGATGAAACCGGCAATGATGTTTAGTTAACGTTGCCGACGAAGTCGGCGCATTTTCCCGCTGTTAAACGGAAAACAGGCGTTTTTTCTGACTCTGCGGACAGCAAATGTAACGCGGGACATTTGATTTTTTAATGATCGGCGCTGATAATGACGACTGATTTTGAAAACGTAATGTATGTTTCTAAAATATGATATCATCACTGTATTCAGCAACTCTTGATCTTTATTTTGGTATATAATACTTATATACTTTTCAAGCTTTACATACTTTAAAAAAACGAAAGAAGCGTCGTGGGAGTGATTTTCTTTGGGGGCATCAGTTTTTGACGTTACGTCATAACGAACTCGGTTATAACGTACCCTCGGTTATAAGGAACACTTTTAAAATCCCCGAATCTTACCCTTCTTTGTTATATAAAAAACACGGTTAATAGCGTACTCGGTTATAATGAAAACTCGGCTATAGCGTACACCATTTTAATATTTGCAATAACGTGATCTACTGCATGCAAGCAAAGGTATACAATCTCAAGTTTCAAGTCATTGCACCGAAGTGTTGTAATGTCAAGGTTTTGATGGTTTTTATATTTCAAGAAACTGGAGCAGGTTGTCCAGACTGTCTCAAAAAGCAATTACTCTCTTTTTATATTTTTATTTTTCAGATTTCAATGTCTCGAGCATAGCAATATATCATTAGGCCATATCATTGAAGTGCTAATACAAATGCATGGCGCATATTCAACCCTTACACTGCACCTCGGAGTCTTTACTTTGTAATTACAGCAAAGCTCGCTTATAACGAACTTGGATATAACGAAATATTGGATATTACAAAACAAATCTTATTTCCCTTCTCTTATTAACCTATACTAAAAAGGACCTGATATAACGATGTTTGGATATAACAAAAAGATTAGACGACTTCGTTATAATTGAGCCTCACTGTACTCCGTGCACTGCCCACTTTCCAAATGGACTCTCCCATTTTCTAAATTATGATCAGTTTACATTCATTCTTGAGTGGTTTGTCACAAAAGTGCTTAAATTTATGGAAAACAGTGCAGACCCTGATCAAAAGAAACCCTCTGATCTGGGTTTACACTGTTTGCATTTGATGTATAGATATTCGTTTCCCCGCAAACTAAGGGTTTAATAGATACAGTGGAGAAAACGTTATTGTTTCCCAATAAACGCGTTTACGCTAAAGCTATTATTTGCAGTGCAAACAGTTTTGAGCCAGATCAGACGCCGGGTAACCCGGCGTCTGACCAGGCTCCAAACTGTTTGCCACCAAGATAAACATGAATTATCAGAATTGTCCAAAAGTTGTACTTTTCTACGTTTTAATGCTTTGCGTTTGCGTTTAAAAGGGAAAGAATAACAGATTCTCCACTGTACACTGAAGCACTCTTTGTGCACAGCGAGAGCTTCAGTGTAGTTTCTCCTGATATTGCTTATTCGGCATGTACTGTCACCCGCTTACAACTCCGTTACAACGGGGCGCGCTTCAGAACGAGTTTTGGTACAGATTCTTTCCGTTTTGTGTTACGGCTTCTGCACCGTGTAGCATGTATAAACATATTTAGGTACACAACCGTTCCCATTTTCGCAAAATCCCCAGGCGAATGCACACCCAAAATAGATATTGCGTTTTGATATATATTTCTCTAGGTTCAATGACCACTGTCGCTTTTGAAGTTTGTATAATTGCCTACGGAGAGATTGATTGTAAAGTTCACATGTACACTGCACTTTTATTAAGACAACTTTCACGTTCGGAAGAAATGCCGAATGCCTTCTGGCTTTTTTCTCCATTTTCGTGTATTTATGTGTTGATCTTAATATACCACGACTGTTAACTGTTACCCTTTATTTTGGGGAATGGTTGTTTTTATTGATTTTCATCATTGCTAATCGTTCTTGGCAATGTTACGGCTCCGAAAGGATTGTTTTGTGAATGCTACAAATTCTTTCTTACATTGTTACAGATTCTGACGGTCGTTGCAATTATATGTAACCCTGATGGAACAGTGGTGACGAACGCGATCTAAATCTTTAAAAACAATCCACGAACTTGTACCTGTTTTCTAAAACGTTTGGATATCAGATGATGCGCACATTACATCTAATTTGTTTGTTTATAAGCATACAGTTATGGGTTTTTACGATGTTCATGCATATACAGTTCATAATGTCGGTTCATTTGTTCCTTTTTAAACCATTTTATTTGGGTTTGCAAGCTTCTTCAAAAGAGCAACGGGAAGAAATTTAATTTATATAAGATATAAAACACCCTCAACTGTTTTCTTTTCTCATTGATTACACGTGCATCTGTTAATAAATATTCAGTCGAACTTGGATTATTTAGATTCTATGTGCATCACCTCTGTTGTACCCATAAACCGACCTAAATGCTGTTTTTAACATTTTAAATGGAAAAAGAATATCATATTCGTCAATACTGCACTCATTTGCAATTATATTAGAATAACTGCAGCTTATAAAAAGGTTGTGCGGCACAACCTTTTTATAAGCTGCAGTTATTCTAATATAATTGCAAACAGATTGTACAGATTATGACACTGGGGTCGAAATTGGTCCTTCCCTTGGGTCACATTTTTTACATACAAACATCATTCAAATTGAGCGATATCATTTAGTGCGGGGTGTTCACTCGTTTGATTATAATAGTTTAAGCCATCAGTTAGAATTAAAAGATCTTAATAACATTTGTAAAAAAAAGTCACATTGTCAATGTATCACTATGACTCAAGAGAGCAATTTAGAGTCAATGTGGCTCTTGCTAATCTTGCCATGTTGCTTATTTCTCTGGCTGTAGGTCACTGCTAAAAGTTGCGCTTAAATCAGTATAAAAGTAAAGCAGAAAGCGTCTAAAGATATAGTCCTGATTCACTGTCACACTGCTTTATGTCTCTTAAGGAAGGTGACTGCTTAAAGTAAGATGACAGAGAAGTAGAAAACTACTACCCACTATCTCATAAATACGCCACCAAATGCCTTTAATGTATTACACGCCTGAAGTAAAAAGTTCCATTTTATTCAGTCATGAATATCTACCATAATGAATACTTTATATAGCATAGCAGTTAGCAGATGGTAGCTGAGAGTAAAACAGAATGCGACATAAGGCACATTCTGCTTTACTTTCAACGTGCTTTAAGTAGTCATCTATCTGTCAACATGTGTCTTCAAAACTAGAATCAGGCTAAGGGGTAAAGCGTTAAGGTACTTTAAGATTGCATCTGTATTCAACTCCATAAATTACAGAATATTAATGATGTTTCAGTGAAGGAGGGTGTTGACGCTATTGCACACATACAGAAGAGGTGGTGTTAACCCTTTCCCCCAATAGAAGCGCCTTTTAGCGTATTGAATTTATTACTCCGCTAAAAAAATAGTTCCAATTTGTACACTCATAGATATGTATCATAAGAACTATTTTCTATTTTCTATCAGATGTTAACTTAAAGCAGGCTGAAAGTAAAGCAGAATGCGCCTTAAGGCGCATTCTGCTTTACTTTCAACCTGCTTTAAGTGCTCACCTGTCTTCAAAACTAGAAACATTCTATGAGGTAAAGGGTTAACATTTTCGCCGCCAACAGCGCCAAAAAGACGACTGTGCGAACAGGATCCATGCTTATAAAGCGTTTGAGTTGAGTCTGAGTTCTTTCTCAAGTATTTGATTGGTCAGATTTGAGCCTAGAGAAGCATGGACACTGCTTGGATCCCGATCCGAAGCCGCGTAACGCGGCGTCTGATGAGGATCCAAACTGTTTGCCACGCGTATCGACATTTCTTTAGACAAAACAGCCCTAAATCTGACTTTTAAAATATTGCAGATGACATACCAGTACAGACGATATTTTGGCGGCAATAGGGTTAAAGCAGACGATAAAAATTGGCAGTGAAATAGTTAAAGCACCAATTTCATGCATTTGAGTGTTTGCAAAGAGATACTTTACTACAGCATGTGCTTTCTCGCAACTGTATCAAGTAAAGTTTTATAACTTTTATTGCAATGTGTGCATGGGGCTCAACGTCTTAAGTCCCCATGTTTTAAAAGACATCAAAGTTTTTATAACACAATGAAATACTTAAATAACTTTAATGCAGCCATTTTGCAATGAAACTACTGACAATAGATGACATGCTTTCAGTCTTTAGGACAGATGGCAGATCAATGCATGCTACATTGTTCACTCCCTACAACGACCATCCCAACAAGGACTTCCTCCTTACAACGATCTTTGTCGTAGTTCACTTAACAGGACAACGATTTTACTGTTACAATATCGTCTGCTTAAAATTGTCGTCTGCTGTTTTTCTCAAAATTACATAATGGACATTTTGACAGAAAAATCTTAATGACCAGTTACAAACAGCTTGAATCCAGATCAGACGCCGCGTTACGCGGCGTCTGATTTGGATTCAAGCTGTTTGCAAATGGAAGCCAAATTCCCTCCGTGGAACGACTCACTCCGAACAACGCACACATATTTTGTCTCCAAATGGATGTCGTTGTAGAGAAGACACGTTGTACTAGTAATGAAGGGACCTCCTAAAAGAGACTCTGCATGACCCTTTTTCATGCATTTAGAGGTCGCCTATCTTTTAAGATTAACATGCTTCATTATGCTGTTGTTGCTCAGCCAAATGCATGTATTGACTTAAGTATCATTTGCACAAACCAAAGAAGGAGATTATAATAACTTAGCCAGCAAACAATCTTGAACTAGACAAAACGCCACAAAACGCCCTTGACATACATTATCGTTGTTGCACATTTGGTTATATAATATATATCATACATGTACCCTTTGGAACGCTATAATATGTTTATCCTTTGGCACGCTGTTAGAACATTGTGTCAACAGTTTGAAGATGTTGGGCGTCTAATCTGGAATAAAACTTTCGGATGCTAGGCTGGTGCTGGGTTTTTTCAACACCATGAACCTGTTTCAAATAACTCATTACATTTGCAAACAGTGTAGACCCAGATCAGAGGGCTCCTACTGTCTGCTTATTTAGATCAGTATTTATTAAACTAGTCTACCCAGAATTCCAAGAGGACTGGTTCATGTTTTGGTTACTAAATGATCCACAATGGAACCTAATAACCTGCCAGTAGAGTTAATTAGTGTTGAAAGAGTTAAAAAGAAATGACATATCTCCGTATGAGAGTACATGTAACGCGACGTCTCATAGCAGGATCGCAGAACTGTTTATCACTGAAAAAGCTTTGAAAAGAAATTTAATTTTTTTTTTTATATTTTTAGAACATACAGTGGAGAATCTGTTATTCTTTCCCAATAAACGCGTTTACGCTAAAACTATTATTTGCAGTGCAAACAGTTTGGAGCCAGATCAGACGCCGGGTAACCCGGCGTCTGATCAGGCTCCAAACTGTTTGCCACCAAGATAAACAAGAATTATCAGAATTGTCCAAAAGTTGTTCTTTTCTACGTTTTAGTGCTTTGCGTTTGCGTGCGTTTGCGTTTAAACGGGAAAGAATAACACATTCTCCACTGTATGACGTCACTAATGACGTCAGAATAACAGATTCTCCACTGTACATTACAAGATTTGCAGACGACAACTATTGCAGATGAAAAATTACCCAGTATTCAAAGAGTCAACACCACAGGCACTGATGGGTCTTCTTTGGAGTTACCATAAAATCCGGAGTTTTGGTTGTGGTATAAAGGTTTGGAGTAAATTGCATACATCATGTACACAAAAGAATGCAGGCCTGTGATTAGGTTATGCCTCAGGAGGGATTTTGTTTGATGTGGGTTTATCCCCATCATTTATATATGTTATCAATATACACTCATCCTTTGTCTAACATGTACAGGTACAGTGGAGAATCTGTTATTCTTTCCCAATAAACGCGTTAACGCTAAAACTATTATTTGCAGTGCAAACAGTTTGGAGCCAGATCAGACGCCGGGTAACCCGGCGTCTGATCAGGCTCCAAACTGTTTGCCACCAAGATAAACAAGAATTATCAGAATTGTCCAAAAGTTGTTCTTTTCTACGTTTTAGTGCTTTGCGTTTGCGTACGTTTGCGTTTAAACGGGAAAGAATAACACATTCTCCACTGTATGACGTCACTAATGACGTCAGAATAACAGATTCTCCACTGTACATTACAACATTTGCAGACGACAGCTATTGCAGATGAAAAATTACCCAGTATTCAAAGAGTCAACACCACAGGCACTGATGGGTCTTCTTTGGAGTTACCATAAAATCCGGAGTTTTGGTTGTGGTATAATGGTTTGGAGTAAATTGCATACACCATGTACACAAAAGAATGCAGGCCTGTGATTAGGTTATGCATCAGGAGGGATTTTGTTTGATGTGGGTTATCCCCATCATTTATATATGTTATCAATATACACTCATCCTTTGTCTAACATGTACAGGTATATCTGTTATTTTGACAATACAATGCTCCCTCACCACAACGGCCCTCTGAACTACGATTTCCCCCTTACAACAACGCTTGTCGCTATTCCCCAAACAATACAATTATGTCAAACCTGTCAAACTGTGATATCGTCTGCTTAAAATTGTCGTCTGCTGATTTTCTTAAAGTCACATAATGGACATTTTGACAAGAAAACATAATGACGAGTGGCAAACAGCTTGAAACCAGATCAGACGCCGAGCCACGTTTTAACTTTAAAATACGGATAGGTTCGACTTAATCTTATGACATACTGGTAATGTCGATTTAAGCGAGTTCGAAGTATCGAGTTCCGACTATATCATTTTATGTGTGCTAGGGTTCAAAGGGTTAACACATCTAGATGGTAAGCATGAACCACATACTTATACACTATAGTATAATTTCACCACATTAAAGGAAACCCATCACCACTGATTATCTCTTGAGTCCAAAAGGGTTGACCACAGGTATGGCCATAATTAAGTAACTATTATCTCTGTAGCTATAAATGGTTAACAACAGTGATTAGGGCGCCTTAAAATAACCAAAAAATGTTTAAATAGCATCTTATCTTGGAAACCCAAGTTGCATGTATACGGTTAAGACAAGAGTTACAAAAATGCGATAGATACTAACATTGGGATTGACTCAACAAGAGATGCATTCATCCTTTGGGTTTGTTGTTGTTGTTTTTATCCAGAAATGTATTAATGTGGAGAAGACATTTTTCTTTTCATTGAACTCAATGATCCATGCACTTTCAAAACGAACAATTCCAGTTTCTAATAAAGACTAGTCCATTTTGTTTTTACTTTTGAGGGTTGTTTAGAATAATTGTTGTCCAGAATAACAAACAGTGCGTATCCTGATTAGAGGGCTGCTTCAGGCGCTCCCTTATCTGGGTCTATACTATTTACATAATTATGGCAAGTGTATTTTTCACAGTTACAATGTTTGTAAACGACGAATATACTCGTGGCTAGGGTTCATTGTGTTAACCCATTTATACCTGGATACTGTATTAAACTCTCAGTATGTTCTTGGCATTTTCACATTTTATTGCATTGCATTGGATTTAAGCAATGCAGAATAATGTCTTCTCCACTGTATAATGCTGACACATACAGGAATTAATTAAGGTATTGTCAAATCAGACGTTAATTAATATTCATAATATTCAGTTATTTAACCCATGTTTTATATCACAGTGTACATGTATTTGGAAGCCTGTACCTATACAGGTTCTGTCCTTGGTGACTTGTGATCACAAGCTTCAAACTTTTAGGATGAAAATTACCATATAACTCATTGAGCCCTAGTGACGCATATATGCGTCTTTTACCAAATGTGTAACTGTGAAGAGTTCGCTTGTCCTATGCAAACAGTGAAGTCCCTGATCATAGGGCTCCTGCAGGAGCCCTCTGATCAGGGACTTCACTGTTTGGCATTTTGCAATTTATTACAAAAAACAACCCTAGATAGTCTAAAATGGACCAGTCTTTATTGCAAACTGGAATTTTCCATTAGAAGTTCCAGGGGATAATGAGCTGGGAAGACGTCACTGTGTCCCAATACAGTAACACCTCTCTATTACGACCAGCAGATCGTGTTAATTATTAGGCGTTAACGACAGGTGACAGAATAAAGCAAGGTGACAGTTAAACAGAAAGCTTCTTTAGGAACTTTCTGTTTCACTGTCACCTTGCTTTAACCCTTTCCCTTATAGAAGCGACTTTTAGCGCATTCATTTTATTCATCCGCCAAAGAAAATAGTTCCATTTTATACTGTTATGAATAAGTACTATAAGTAATATTTTCTATACACCAGCAGATAGTAACTTAAAGTAGGCTGAAAGTAAAGCAGAATGTGCCCTAGGGCACATTCTGCTTTACTTTCAGCCTGCTTTAATATGTCACATATCTTAACTACTAGAAACAGGCTATTGGTTAAAGGGTTAAGCAGTCACCTGTCTTTTATACAATCAATTAGCCTTCGTTTTAGTGGTCGTAATAGAAGGGTTTTACTGTAATTGCATTCATGGAAAACAACTGTTTCCGTTACAATCAGTTTCGAGCACGATCAGACGACGAGCAACCGAACTGTTGCTACTCAGGGCTGCCATTTCTACGGATTTTTCCGAAATCTTCGGATTTTTCTTAATTTCTCCGGACTTACGGATATTTTCCGATATATTTGGATTTCTGCTGTTACTTTTAAAATTTGGAAATTTATCCATTTTTTACTCAGGAAACATTGATATGGTTGCGTTACGTGGCGTCTGATCTGGATTCAAACTGTTTACATTAATATGTAAGTGTTGTAGGGCCAGACAGGGAAATGGTTAAAGGTACGATTCCCAAAAATGCGCCTGAAAATTTGGAAATCTTAGGAATACCTTATGGTAGTAATGGCTTCTCATAATGAAAATAACTTCAGATAACATAGTCATAAAATTGCTTATTTCTGCATTTTGATTACAAACTATTGCAATGCGTTTGCGTTTAGTTTCGATTAAACGGAAAAGAAAAGGGTTTCTTCGCCGTACGACAACTGTTGGCAATGTATTGTTAATGTTGTAGAAAACAGTAATTTTGAGACCAGTATGAATGTAAAGCAGAAAGCTCCTACAGGATCCTTCTGATTTACTTTCACCTCACCTGTCTCAAACATCGAACAGACGGGACTTGTCGGCAAACTTGAGACCGCTACGCTTCTTAAGTGAATGATACGCTGGAGAAGACGTTATTCTTTCCCGTTTAAAGGCAAACACACTGCGATACAATGTAAGATTAATTTCAATATGTGTGGCAAACAGTTTGGAGCCTGATCAGACGCCGGGTTACCCGGCGTCTGATCAGGTTCCAAACTGTTTGCAGTGGACGCAAGGCTGGTAGCATTACCGCGTTTATTTTGCATATTGAGAAAGAATAACGTCTTCTCCACTGTACAAATTTAACTATAAATTACTCCCCATTACAAATTCAATACAAGTAATTATTCTCATTTTCACTGGGTCATATTGCTTTACATATGACAGGTGTCAAAATTCTGTTGAGTCGGCCATTTATTCAGATCACCAATCGCCTGAGATATATATTACCTGTATTTCAATGGAGGTCTCATAAATTATCCTACAGACAGTTACAGTAGGGAAGACGTTATTATTTCCCGTTTAAACGAAACGAAACGAAACGGAAACTAATCAGTTTTTAAAAACATATTTTATTTCAGATATTTTCATGCATTTTAACAAACATACAATAAAGTTTAGGATTGAAACGAAAGCAAAACTAGCTTATTGTGTTTCTTTCCTTGCACCGTTGGATATATACATATGCTCTGTCTATAGCTATACATGTACTATCATATATCGTATAAATTCTTATATCAACGCAAACTAATTACAATAGAAAGTTTAAAATGGCATTTTGTTTAAATCTTCTTACTATTTGTTTTTATTTGAGTGGCAAACAGTTTGAAGCCAATTCAGACACCGGACTAACAGTTTACAATGGACATAGGAGTTCTAGCATTATTCAAATCAAGATGCTTAGCAACATTTGAAGACAGATGGCAGCTTGATGGAGAACAAAAGTAATGTAGAAAATGCACAGAGGAACGTTATATATCGTCTTTATTCTCCATTTACCAACTATAATTCATTGAAAGGTTGTTTGATACAGAATTGATTGCGTATGCACATTTCTATTATATGAATGCAAATAATGTTTTAGATTTACGACGTAATTTAACCCTTGTTCAATTACAAAAAACCGTCTGCCCCGGATTTTTCGTCTGGTTGTGTGGCAGCGTTTCCCTAATTGGGCACCTCGTTCCCTTTTTATTTGAGAAGCTATATAAAACAGTGCCCCTTTTTAAATTCTGGTTAGACGCAGAGCTGATCTGGATCCCAAAACTGTTTGCAAATGTCATACAAAGTCTTAAGAAACAGAGTAAGGATTTATTAATATCCTAAGCATATCCCCCTTAGCATATTCACTGCTATGATGTCATCTGATTTAAACAATTGTCGTCTGCTTTTCTCAAAATCAAATTTAAGGTAAATTGACTACATATTTACATCTTATATAATCAGTGTCTAACAGTTTGGACCCTGATCAGACGCCGCGTAACGCGGCGTCTGATCAGGTTCCAAACTGTTTGCAAATAATAATTTGTTTTCGGGGTTATGCAGGGGAGGGGTTTAACCCATACTATTGTAGGGCCTACAGAAAAAAACTTATGACACTTATTGAAAGAAATGCTAATTTCAGGCTCTAAAAATAACACATTACTGATAATTATAACAAGTTATCTATCATTGCTCATATTACAAACTAAACAGTTTGGTATACAATGGAGAAGACATCAAGTTAATTATTCTTCCCCATTAAACACACATGTTGACAGCCTTATGCCCATTGGAAAGAGTTTAGAGTCAAATCAGACGCCGGAGTCACACGCCGGGGTACCTGCAACTGACCCAAGCTCCAATCCGTTTGCCCCCATGTCCCAAATTAAAAAGAGTCGCCAAACGTTTCAAGAAATAGTCATTTTCTACGTTTTAATGAATTTTCTCTTTAGTTTAAAGTTTCTTGTAAACGGGAAAGACTAATGTCTTCTCCTTTGTCAGGATGCCAAGATATCTATCTTTGATCGTATTACAAACTAGAACGTTGGTCTTTAAGTACAAGTGCACCGAGGTAAAAACACTTTTCTTTCATAACAAATACGTTTATGCTTCAAAAAGGTATGTCGTACCTGCTGGCAGAACAGTTGAAAAATACTCCCTCGATCTCTACAGTAACACCCAATGGGGACAACAAGTGTGTGTGTTGTTCGGAGAGAGTTGTTATATGGAGGGAAATTGGCTTACATAAGCAAACAGCCTGATTAGACTAGATCCGGATTCAAGCTGTTTGCCAATCGTCATTATGTTGGTTTTTTTGCTCTGTCAAAATGTCCATTATGAGACTTTGAGAAAATGTTTTTTAGCGAGACGCAAATTTAGCGATTCTACCGTAAATGAAATTTTAGCGGGTTCATTTTTCGCGCAAACGTATTCAAAATCTATTTTTCACGGATATGATACATCCGAAAATAGCGAAAATTTCCTTCTCGCGAAAATACCCACTTATACGGTAATTGTTTTGTTTGGAGAACAGCGACAAGCGTTGTTGGCGTCTGATCAGGCGCCAAACCGTTTGCCACTCAGATTGATAATGAACAGTTCGAATGTCTCTTGATTTCTGTATATGACATTGCTGTCTGAGCTATGCGACATTCTTTTGCAAGTAACTATCCTGTTTCTTTGTTTTCTTTCTGTATTATTAAGAGCACTTTGCTTTCTATTTTATAAAACACGAATGAGACGATTCTATAGCCAGGGTTGATAAACTCGGTGTAATACAATAATTATTTGATGGCAGTTTGCGTGGCTTTCAAATGGTCAAACAAGAATGTCTCCCTTACTTCGACAATCTAATATCTATATAATGTGAAAATGCCTTAAATTTAAATTTGAGAAATAAAAGTAGATGACAATTGTTTAAAGCAGATGACGCCATTGCAGTGAATGGATTAATTAATAAAATACGTTACTATGCCAAACGACACTACATTAACACGTTAGGCAGAATAGTGGACATCACTAGATTATCGATAAATTGCCCTACGCTAGCTTGCGAGCCCGTCAATCTTCGGCTCTTACCGCTCGGTATTTACGGAAACTCCCGACGACACTTTGAACATATTAATTTTATTTTCAATTTGAAAAAGGACCAAATTAACATTAACATACAATTCTTAAATTTATATCAAAAGAAAGAACAAATATTCAATTATACGAGCCCGTTTGCACAGAATTGATATCGATTTGTATAAATGTACAAGGTCGTGTTATATTAACCGTGTCGAGGCTTATTTTCAGCATTTTACTCTTTGTTAAATGTGATTAAGAGGTATCTTTTTCAACATAAAAAAGGACCAAAATCTTATTAAAATATTTTTTCAAAACAAATTTCATCATAAAGGAAAATGATTAAGCTAACACGGACCGTTTGCACAGGAACGATATCTGTCCAGAAAAAAAAGTTATTACAAGTTATGTAAAATTGCCCTTCTTATTTTAATACGCGAAAATGAGAGCAAGTGAGCCACCTGAGTGTCCACTATTCTGCCTAACGATCTGCAAACAGTTTGGATCAAGATCAGACGCCAAATTACTCGGCGTCTGTTTAGGATTCAAATTGTATTAACCTCGTAGTAGTACTTAGTCCTATTGAGTCAGTTTTGAAATTTAATTTGAATAATTGCCAATTGTACAGACGACAATTTTCATGCAGACGATATTTTATCAGGATAAATGTAAACGTTATTATAAAAAATAAACATGGCGTTTACAGTTCAAGGACACCATGTAGCAAGATTTGTGTATTGCACATTACGTCACAAACATTGCGCCATTTTTCAAGATGCCACATTAACTGTCAGACGACTATGTTTTATGACAATTAACCCTGGCCATGCTAAACGCGACCATGCAGACTTTTGCAAACAGTTTGGATCCAGATTAGACGCCGCGTAACGCGGCGTCTAATCTGGATGCAAACTGTTTGGCACTCATATCAAATTTTTCTTTAGTTTAAAAAGCTTAAAATTTTCGCATACGAAATATTCTAAGCAGACGACAACTCAGCATTTCAAGGGTTAATAAGAGGATACATACAGCCGCATTGTCATTCATAAGAAACATTTCCTTATTTTGACTTAGCACACGGTCATGTGGTTAAAAAGGCGTGCTAATGCATGCGTTATCTGCTGATTCGCTGCTTTGAAGCTGCGCCAATTAATGATAGATGTGCATTTTTATGCCTTTAATTTACTCGTCAACGAAAGAAAATAAATCTAGTTCCACTTTATCCAATCATGGATATGCACCGTAATAAATAATGATCTTTTATAGCCTAGCTGATGGTAGATTAAGCGAACAGAGGGTACAGACTACAGAGAATGCTCCCTGTGGATTCAAACGTGTTTTTACCCATTTATGCATTGATATTGCAATCGACTCTTCCTGTATACTTGATAGAAGATTTCATAGTAGAATTACATTGGTTGTCTTAAAAGACACTGCAGGAGTTGTCCATACAGCAAAATATTTCATATGATATTGCAAACAGTGTATACCTTGATGAGACGCTGCGTGTCGCGGCGTCTCATCAGGATCTGCAATGTGTGACAATGTCATACTTTAGTGGACACTTCGCTTATATGAGTTAAAGAACCAACATCTGTGGACCCTGAATAAAGCGGACACCTGTGAAACCGGACGATCGGGTCGGTCACGAGTGTGTCCGGTTTTCGCAGGTTCCCCTGCAGTTGACTGTCAAAATACAGTGCTCCCTCCCTACAACGGCCCTCTGAACAACGATTCCCTCATTACAGCAACGATTGGCGCTGTTCCCCAAACAAGACAATTATGCCCAACCTTTCCACGGTTGCAATATCGTCTACTTAAAATTGGTGTCTGCTGTTGTTTCTTAAAGTAACATATAGTTGGACCTTTTGACAGAATATATATAATTACGAGTGATCTGGATTCAAGCTGTTTGCAAATGTCAGTAAGTCAAGTTTTAATGTTCCCTCCCTATAACAACTCCATCCAAACAACACACACACAATCGTTGTCTCCCACTGGGTGGTGTTGTAGACATGGGGCACGTAATGTATACGAGTGTTTTACACTTGGGATGCAGATAAGACGCCGCGTGGCGCAGCGTCTGATTTGGTTCCAAGTTCCAAACTGTCGTCTGCGAATGCTTTAGAATGCATCTTAACCCTTAGCCCGCCAAATAAATTGTCGTCTGCTATATTTCTCGTCTGCTTCAAGTTTCAAAGTGCTTCAAAGTTGCTCAAAATTGCTGAAAATGTTGTCCGAGTGTCAAACAGCTTGGATCCGGATGAGACGCCGAGTTACTCGGCGTCTCATCCGGATCCAAGCTGTTTGCATATGGAGCTATAGTCGTGAGTGGCAGGCTAAGGGTTAAGTCTGTTTCTACATGGGGAAAAACAGAGCATGAGTGTCAACCAGTTTGGATCAAATTGTAACCCGTAGATCTAGATCTATATGGTATAGAACCAAAATGTTTGCAAATGTTAACAATATCTCTAGCATTAAGCATTGCAAGTCGACTGAAAAACTAGGTCCCTTGACAAGAGAAGTGTGTGCAACGTACCGTGGTGGGGTAATATAAAAGTTATTGACGTCAGCTTGACGTGCATACTGTCAACGTGTTTTGTTCCTGGTTTGTTATTACAGTGCTCCCTCCTTACAACGACGCTTGCCGTAGTTCCATAAACAGAACAATTATCAATTATGTCTAACCTATATTCACGGCAGCAATGTCTTCTGTTTAAAAGTGTCGTCTGCTGTTTTGTCAAAGTTACGTAATGGACATTTTGACATAAAAAAAACTTAAATACGAGTGACAAACAGCGGCGTCTGATCTGTATTCAAGCTGTTTTCATTTGTAAGCCAATTTCCCTCCCTATAACGACTCCCTCCGAATAACGCACATATTTTGTATCTCCCATGGGGTTTCGTTGTAGAGAGGGAGCGCTGTAAGTTATATCTTCATGTGCCGTATTTTTCAGCAGGGTCGTTGTTGGCTGATGTCTTCCATGACGTCATCTGTTTTAAACAAAAGTTTGAAAAATAAAAGCAGACGATAATTGCTTAAGACTAGATGACGTCAAGACAGTGAATGTGTTAAATGCATGGTTGATGACCATGCAAGTAGAAGACAAATGTATTTAGATTGAGAAAAGTGTTAGGTTTTCATATAGACTTCAAGTTTTCACCTTTTTGCACGCTGTTGGTAAATATACAGAGTTCCCTCTCTACAACGGCCCTCCAAACAACGACCCCTCCTAACAACGACCATTGCCGCTGGTCCTCAAAACAACACATGTATGTCTCCCACTTTCTCTGCTGCAATAGCGTCTGCTTAATATTGCCGTCTGCTGTTTTTTGACAGATAAAAAAAATAATAACGAGTGACAAACAGCTTGAATCCAGATCAGACACCGCGTTAAGCGGCGTCTGATCTAGATTCAAGCTGTTTGCAAATTTAAACCTATTTACCTCTCTATAACGACTCCCTCCGAACAACGGACACGATTGTTGTCTCCCATTTGGTGTCGTTGTAGAGAGGGAACGCTATATTACAATTGTTGAAGAGTTTCGGGGGGGGGGGGGGGGGGGGGTCATACTGTACTTTAGGCAACCGCATGGACCACAGGTACTTGACACATAGATCTAGATCTATTACCCCCATCCCGCAAAAAAATAAAAAATAAAAACAAATGTTTTTTTACTAGACTTCTATTATTTATAAGTTTAGTTTAAACATATTTTATTTCCAAAATTTCAACATGGAAATTGGGTTGGGCCACAAGTTCCAAAAACATTAGTTACGGCCCTTCCCCTAATATTAGAGGTCTAGTAAAATAAATGTTGGTTCTTTTGTTGGTTTGTTTTGGTAATAGATCTAGATCTATAGATATATGTGTCAAGTACCTGTGGTATGGACATAGTGCAGAATTTCGGGGGAGGGGTTGTTTTTGGTTTTTGCTTTTTTTTGGTTGCTGTTTTGTTGTATTGTTGTTTTTTTGTTATATATGCTACATATGTACATGTATATCTATTATTTATACCGAAAATAAAATCATGTTTGTTCATTTTAGATTGATACGGTAGGGACTCGCAACCGGGTGGTGTACTTGTCAAAATAAAATAAAATACTTTTGTGGCATTATTTGGCTTCTGACATTAAAAAAATATGATCAGTCCAAAAAAGTCTCAAGAATCGTCACCGAATCTTAGTTTTTTTTAGATATACATGTATTCCATCGTTTTTCAGTAGTATTAATCGCTACCAGTGAAGTACGTTAATTCGATTCCATATATATAGAGAGCGTCCGTGGTCGAGGCGGTAAAGGCGTGTCCTCATTTTTCTTGTTTGTCTCCGCAATAGAGGGTCACGGGTTCGAATCCCACCAGAGCTTCTTCTTTTATTTTTTGGAAATGCATTTTTTTAACAGAATTTATTATCCTAAACTAAATCTTACCCATTTATATAATCATTTAACATATATTTACAAATTACCATTTTTAATGCTAAATCCGGTTGCGAGCCTCTTTAAGCACTGTACATAAATCGCCTTGAGATGGTCATTGACCTTTGTATATACGTACTTATAACTTTGATTTCTATCAGTTTATCTGACGTGTAGATTAATATGTTTCCTAAAATAGAAATTCATATACCAAAAATAGAAAGGTTAATATTTCAATTACCTGTACACAAAAGCGAAAATGCAAGCCACACAAATTCTTTTCTATAATTAACTCTTTGCGCGCGAGCGGGGAAGCCATGGTTATCTTTGCAAACGGTTTTGGATCCAGATGAGACGCCGCGTTACGCGGCGTCTCATCTGGATCCAAACTGTTTGACACGCTGACCCTATTTTTGAAAAGAAGTTTTCGAAAAAATCTGTTTTCAAAACAGTAGCAGACGAGAATGGTTGCATACGGCAATATTACTTAGCGCGCAAAGCGTTAAGCGTCCCACAACCATTTATTAGATACTTTTACTTGTTAAGTCATAATGTACACAATAAACAAGGAATAATGAATTTCCTGTTGTGAATTGTTCACAGTCATCTTGAAGGTTTTACACTGAGGAGAGACGAACAAAAAAATGCCTCATGTCCATAAAGAGAAGAAATTGGCAAACATGCAAAACAATGTAGACGATGATGAGACGCCGCAATTTACGGTGTCTCATCAGTTTTTGCATTTTTTTTGCTATTTCATATGAAACGATATATAGGCCTATATAATGTTGTAGGAACAAACCAACTAAGTGGCACCGTTGACCCTTTCATGATCAAATCATTCGGGAGATGTTTACCCTTTCACCGCTTCATTGTCGTCTGATTTTGCATTGTTGTCTGCAAGACACGTTTCAAAGCTAGATTTAAGCTTGTATGATTTAATAAATATCGATAAGAGTGTCAACAGTTTGGCATCTGATCAGGACCCAAACTGTTTGCAAACGCTCTTTAGGCGTCATTGAGAGGGAAAGGGTTACATTACCCTTGATTGTACTAAGTATGTTGCAGTCAATATGTGCAATCAGTCATTTCATGAAATGACTAGTCTTATTTCATTCAATTTGTTAAATGGTGTTTTAGACCATGAAAGCTTTAAATGTAATGCCAGAAGCTATATTTTGTATTATTTTTATGTTTAAATTTGACAAATTTAGTGATTTTGTAGTGAGATTGTGCATGAACTCATTTTGGTCTTTTAAAATATCATTGAACAAATCATTATAAATTGTAACATTAAAGGACTATGCGAAATAGTCATTTCACAGATTGACTACATGTAGTCATTTCGTGAAATGACTGATTACACAGATTGACTGTAACATATATACTACTCAAAATTTGCTTAAGCACTAAGGGTATACACCTTGAGGAACCCTGAGGAAATTATAAAAAATTAAAATTTCTGAGATTTCACCAATGAATTCTAGATTTTAATGTTCTTAGAGTTGTTATTCGTCGGTAAAACAATGTTTTTATAAGTCAATACTAAAATTGTACCCATTATTGAATTATAAAGCACACTCGTTAGCTCGAAAACACAAATGGCATTATGATAATTAAAAATGAACTAGATTTTATTTTCAAAGTGAGACTGTCCATTAATTTTGCGGTCTCAGTGGTCAATGACTTATAGCAAACAATTATGTGGTTATGTTATAACAAAGTTATGTATTTTTCATGTCAGGAGGCCTCTTTCATGTAATAAACAGTCTTGTCTCATGTTCACGACATGTGTAATGAACACCATCTCATTGCACATGCGCTCTACTTTCAGGAAGTAACGTCTTCAAACCCAAACCTCATGAAAGCTGCCTTAACCATTGCACTCGCATTGACGCTTAAAAGCGCGTTTGCGAACAGTTTGGATCCTGAAACTGTCTTGAGACTTTAAACCCCTATTTTTCCCATTGCATGTTTCTCGTTTTTTGAAGACAAGTGACCTCTGAAAGCAGGTTGAAAGTAAAGCAGAATGCGTATTCTGTTTTAATTTCAGTTTGCTTTTAGCTAATATCTGCTAGGATACAGAAAAATGTCTGATGGTACATGTTCCCGACTGTATACATTGATACAATTTTCTTCATTGGAGGAATAAATTAAATGAGCTACAGTGGAGAATGTGTTATTCTTTCCCAATAAAAGCGTTTACGCTAAAACTGTTATTTGCAGTGCAAACAGTTTGGAGCCAGATCAGACGCCGGGTAACCCGGCGTCTGATCAGGCTCCAAACTGTTTGCCACCAAGATAAACATGAAATATCAGAATTGTCCAAAAGTTGTTCTTTTCTACGTTTTAGCGCTTTGCGTTTGCGTACGTTTGCGTTTAAACGGGAAAGAATAACAGATTCTCCACTGTAAAACGTGCTTCTGTGGGGGAAAGGCTTAAATCTGATTGTTTGCAAACCGTTTAAAGCAGACAATGCTATGACACTGGGAGAGAGCATTCTGCTTTTTACTTTCAACCTGCTTTAAGTGGTCATAGACCTGTTATCAAAATCAGAAACAAGTTATGTGGTAAATGACTAATTGACTATTGACACAATAAACCCTATCGGCGAGTGTACACGTCCATCAAACATCACTGAACCTGGAAATAATACATTTTCCTATGGAAAAAGGAGCCCTCTCATCGGGGTCTGTACTGTTAGCCAATTTGTATTTTTTGCAGAAAACAACCCTAAAGTAATCATCAATTGACTAGACTTAATTGGAAACTGGATTTTATTTTAGCATCAAAAGTAGCAGGGGTGAGTGATTTATTGGTTCTTTTTCACCTGTTCGTGGAATTTGGTACATCTCAATCATGTGTGGTGCTTGAGACCTACATCACAAGTCTAGTTTTGATATATTAAAAATATGATCCACATATTCTGGTTGGGGCTCTTCTCAGTTCATAGGAATAAATTTGCACAATTTATCATTATTAATCTTCATGTATTATGTACAGTCAAACTTGTATACAGTAATCACTAATTAGAAGGCTCGTCAGCAGTATTTTAACCCTTTACTCCAAGGATACATCTTTTTACGCATTTAAGTAATTCTTACACTGAAAAAAAAATAGTTTCATAGATACAGTTATGAATGCGCAACACACGGAACATTTCCTATATCCTAGCCAACTATACTTTAAGCAGACTAAAGTAAAACAGAAGGCGCATTCTGCTTTACTTTCAATCTGCTTTAACAGCTTATTTTCAATTTAAGAAACAGGCTATGGCGTAAGGGTTAAGTTTGTTCTAATTGCAGGAAAAATAATTTACCTATCTTTTGAAATCTCCGATTAGGCCTACATGAAAGAATAATCTCTTAATACGAGTGTTATTGTATGCACGTTCATGACATGCATTTTTATTAAATGTTCGAAGCGGCGGTTTGAACTCTTTTGACACACTCACGGTTGACTGCACATCTGGGCATCTTCAGTAAAACCTCTCTAATTACAATCACTAAACTGTGTTAATTATCAGATGTTTAAGACAGGTGACTGCTTAAAGCATTGTGAACGTAAAACAGAAAGCTCCTTCAGGAGCTTTCTGTTTTACGTTCACCTTGCTTTAAGCTGTCACCTGTCTTTTTATGCAGTCAATTAACCTTCTTTTTAGTGGTCGTAATATAGAGGCTTACTGAAAACCTCTCTATAACAACCACTAGATATGGCCATTATTTTGTGTTTCAGGCAGATTGCTGCTTAAAGTAATATGAAAGTTCACTTTGTTTTAAGCTGCCGCTTTTCTATCATTTATCATATAGGCTGTACTGAAAACCTCTCTGTAACAACCACTACGATATGGTCGTTATTTTGTGTTTCATGCAGGTTGCTGCTAAAAGCAATATGAAAGTTCACTTTGTTTTAAGCTGCCGCTTTTCTATCATTTATCAAATAGGCTGTACTGAAAACCTCTCTATAACAACCACTAGATATGGTCGTTATTTTATGTTTGAGGCAGGTTGTGGCTAAAAGCAATATGAATGTTCACCTTGCTTTAAGTTGCCGCTTTTCTATCATACATAATTTAACCTTATTTTAATTTGTCGTAATAGAGAGGTTTTACTGTATAATACAGTCGAACTTCGATATCTCGAAGTCGGTTCTGTCGAACATACCCGTATTTCAAAGTTAAAACGTGGCTAGGCCACGTTTTAACTTTGAAATATGGGTATATTTGACTTAACCAAGCATGAAATAATGTAGTTGAATATGGCGAACTATCGGATAGTTCGAGTTAAACGAGTTCGAGATATCGAAGTTCGACTGTATAGCCAGGTATAATCGACATATTCTCTTATATAATAATTAATATGGTATAATGATGGACTGTTTAATGCGGCACTTGACAGCTGTAACAGTGAACCCACAGGAAATGGTGTCGTCTTGAAACATTAATTCAACCTCACTTGTGACAGGCGCACACTTCAGTTTTCGTCACCACAGCTAACCAGTCTCACTAACGTTGTCAGCTGACGTATCGAAATTGACACTTCCTCATTCTGTACCTTTTTTGTAAACCCCTTTTAATGCTGACTTCTGTAACTATTTTGGTGCCAAATTAATCGTGAGATTTTTACCCCTTCACCGTTTCATTGTCGTCTGCTTCAATTTTGTTTTTGTAATATCGTTTCAAAGTATGATTCAATATAAATCTAGTCTGAATTTAAACATATCGATACGAGTGTCAAACAGTTTGGATCCTGATTAGACGCCGCGTGACGTCTGATCAGGACCCAAACTGTTTGCAAAGTCACATTTTGGCGCCTTTGGCAGTCAAAGAGTTAAAGGGGTTGTTCCATTGTTGATTTTACCAATGTGTTTAGAATCGCATTGTTTTCCTTAAGGAGCCCTATGTCAGGTTTTACACTGTTTCCGAAATATAATATTATACACTTGTTTTTTAACGCAGAAATGATTCAATACTTAACCCTGATTTACTTTCAGCCTGCTTTAATATAGAAACTATTTCTATTGCATATTCATGACTGTATAAATTGGAACTATTTTCTTTAGTGGGGAGGAATGAAATTAAAAGTGTAAATATGCGTATCTCTGGGGTAAAGAGTGAAAAAAAAATTTAACCTCCGCTTTCAGAGATGCTATTCTTTCCCAACAAAGCGTTGACACTTAAACAATTATTTCCATTGCAAACATTTTGGAGCCATATCAGACACACCCCATATAATTGCCTAATGGGACAAGCGCTTTCCTACCTCAAAAAGTCATCTACAGTCTCTACAGCACCATCCAATGGAGGACAAATAGTGTGTGTGTTGTACGGAGGGGTTGTTATAGGGAGGGAACATTAAGACTCTTAGAGGTCTGAGCATGAAATGACTTACATTTGCAAACAGTTTGTACTCAGATCGCGGCGTCTGACCTGGGTTTAAACTGTTTGCCACTCGTCTTTTTGTTTCTTCTGTCAAAATGCCCAATACGTAACTACGCTAGATAAAAGGCAAACAACAACTTTAAGCAGACGATATTGCAACAGTGAAAGCGTCTTGTTTGGGGGAACAAATGGATTGTTGTAAGGAGGGAATCGTTGTTCGTAGGGCCGATGTCTGGAGGGGGCACTGTACATGGCAGATATGATATGCAAAGTTTAACCATAATGAATAAATTATCTAATAAAAGTCTTACAAAAATAAAATTTCTATTTATACATTGTGTATTACATAGCAACCTTTTGGTCGATGTTTGATAAAAACACTTAATTTACATTTACCTGTTGACCTAGGGTGATGCAAATCTACAACAGGAAACACTTATTTACATGTTAAGTATACAGTAAAACCTCTCTATTGAAAAGTATTACGGCCACAAAAATGAAGGCATATTGGTTGTATAACAAGACAGGTGACAGCTTAAAGCAAGGCTACAGTAAAACAAAAAGCTCATACATGAGCTTTTTGTTTTACTGTCACCTTGCTTTAAGCAGTCACCTGTTGTAAACATCTAATAATTAACACAATTTAGTGGCCGTAATATTCATGAGGGGTTTTACCTGTGTTAAGCCACTATCACTCTAAAGAGTTTGAAGACCTGATTATTGTCCTCTTAATAACAGATGGTTGCTTAATAAAGGACAGAAATAAAGCAGAAAGCTCCTATACGAGCTTTCTGCTTTATTTCTGTTCTATATTAAGTATTTGCATGTATCTAAGATTGATCATGGGTCTTTTGAATAGTTGCCTAACTCTTTACATGCTGGGTAATTTTTTTTTCGTCTGCAGCAACTGTCGTCTGCTACTGTTCTAAAAATAGATTTTTTTCTAAAATTTCATTTCAAAACAGGGTCAGACTTTCAAACACTTCGGATCCTGATGAGACGCCGTATTATTCGGCGTCTCATCAGGATCCAAACTGTTTGCAAAGGTTATCATGGTTTCATCGCTAGCATGCTCATAGTTAATACAAATTTTACTGTGCCCTCTTGAACGAGTGCAGTCAAACCTAAGAAAGGGAAGTATACATTGGATGTATGGACAAACTTCAGCTCTTCCAACACCATTGAACTGTTTAAAATATACTCATTACATTTGCAAACAGTGTATATTCAGATCAGAGGGCTCCTCTCTGAACAGGGTCAACACTTTGCTTAATTTATCTAACAGTAACTACACAGAATTCCAAGTAGGTTGGTTCATGTTTTGATAACTAAAAAGATCCAAAAGGAAACATAATAACCAACAATAGTTACTTAGTGTTAAAGAATTAACTTGTTCATCAGAGAGACAGATGCCTTTTCACATCTTTACCTATTCGTTATATAAATGATAATTTATGCCTTTACCCTGACCTGATAAAAACGACAGTGAAAACGGTTTCTGCATAGTGATATGTTGCTGATAAAAAGCACCTTGAGAGGAAAGTTTAACCCTTTCCCTTATAGAAGCGGCTTTTAGCGCATTCAGTTTATTCATCCGCTGAAGAAAATAGTTCCAAATTATACCGTAATGAATATGTGTCATATTAAATACTTTCCTTATTCTAGCAGTTAATAGCTTAAAGCAGGCTGAAAGTAAAGCAGAATGCGCCTTAGGGCGCATTCTGCTTTACTTTCAACCTGCTTTAAGTAGTCACATATCTTCAATACTAGAAACAATGCTATCAGGTAAAGGGTTAAATCTCTGGTATAGTGTAAGTAATGAATAAAGGGGCTAACCCATTACCCAATAAAAACATCTTTAATTTATTCCTCCACAGAAGAATATAGTTTTAATTTATACAGTCATGAATATGTACCATAAGAAATAGTCTCTATACCTTAGCAAATCATCAGTGTAGCTTGAAGCAGACTGAAAGTAAAGCAGAATGCTAAATACTTTAAACAAGCTTTTAGTGGTAATCTGTCTTCAAAACTAGAAGCTGGCCCTGGGGTAATGGGTTAAGCAAAGGTAAGTGAAAGTGTCAAGCAGAGCTCCAGATAAGTAGAGTATTTCAAATACTAAAATCAAAGTCTCACCAAAACCCTAGTATGATTCACTTATTTAGTCAGTGCTGTGCGGGGATTCTAATGAGTAGTAGCAACAAATAGGAGGCATAACAGAGAAAACATTGCAAATAATCTCTTATAGTTAAGTCATATTAAAGTGTAAACACAGGTGTCAACCTAATGCAGAGTGAAAGTAATCAGAGCTCTGGGCAGATAAGAGTATTTCACAAACTAAAATCTTTATTTTTGTATTAAACCCTTTGGTGCCACTACTCATAAGAATCGTCTCTTCCAGACGATTCTAATGAGTAGTTGTTGTTGTTGTTGCTTAACACTTACCATAGGATTTGGTGCTGAAATGAGTTAGAAAATGTTAGATTTGTTCAGTTTACTCCCTCTTATCTGGAGCCCTGATTATGCAGAAAAGCCCCTATATGATGCTGTCACTTGCCAACAGATCTTTTTATGTTTGCTGAATGAATGGCAATCCAACATAGGTTTACTGTTTTATAATTTTTTGGAGGGGTTGGGGGTGTTCAATTAAGAGTGACATTTCAACTGGGACAATGCTAAAAGACCACAAAAAGTTATTGTTTTTATTATTCCATTTTAATCTATAATAGAAAAATACATGTACATATCAAGTATGCATAAAATATTCAAAGATGGGCATAATATTTCAAAATTACAACCAAACAAAATAAAAGAAACATTGCTTTTCAAGCTCTCTAATAGAAAGCAAGCATACAAATGTAAATAACTGACAATATCTCTGTTAACTCTTTGAACCCTAGTCCCGCATATAGGCGTGGTTTTCAAACAGTGTATATGTAAATAGAACACATGTCCTATGCAAACAGTGAAGACCCAGATCAGAGGGCTCCGAAAGGAGCCCTCTGATCAGGGTCTTCGCTGTTTGTCATAATGCCTAACATTGACAAAAACAACCCTTAAAAGTCTAAAATGGGCTAGAATAAAATGGAAACTGGAATTGTCTATTTAAAGTTTCAGGGAGGAAAGAGTTAAAGTGCAAAATAGCATGGGCAGATGGCTAATGTAAAATGATCTCAATGAACAATGAAGTTCATGAAATATTGCTAATGCCAATGTCTAATCAAAGCTGGGTTTCACCACCATGCTTTAGGCTTGAGACTTAAAAAATAATCTCTAAGACTTTTATGTGGCTCCCAGCTTCGCCAAAATCCCATTTAAAAGGATAGAATGGCAGAACCTGGGAGCCAAATCAAAGTGTTTGAGATTATTTTTCAGATTTACTCCTATGCATGCAACGGTGAACTAGAATTAAACAAAGGATTACCTCTAAGGCTTTGGTTTGGCGCCCAGCTTCTTCAAGAGTTGCAGAAGCTGGGAATAAGCAACATGTTTTGGAGATTTTTCTTGAGTATGAAGCCTAAGAAAGTGCTGGTGAATACAAGGCATTGATACAAATATTTTGAATTTAAAATTCTTGATTTTTAAATCCATTACTCCATAGATACAGAATTTTGTGAACAGAACAGAACAGAACATATTTTATTTTTTGACTTATACATACAGTATCTCATTTACTTTATTCTTCCAGTGAAGAAAATAGTTACAATTTATAATAGTCAGGAAAATTTTCTCATAATAAATATTGAATGGTCAACTATCTTAACCCTTAGCCTGCCACTCACGACTATAGCTCCATATGCAAACAGCTTGGATCCAGATGAGACGCCGAGTAACTCGGCGTCTCATCCGGATCCAAGCTGTTTGACACTTGGACAACATTTTCAGCAATTTTGAGCAACTTTGAAGCACTTTGAAACTTGAAGCAGACGAGAAATATAGCAGCCGACAATTTATTTGGCGGGCTAAGGGTTAACCCTTTTTGCAAACAGGTTGGATCCGCGTAACGCGGTGTCTGATCTGGATCCAAACTCTTTGACACTCGTCTTCAGGTTGCGTTACTTAAAAGATATATAATTTAAATTGAATTTTATTTGCAGATGACAATTTCAAAGCAGACGATATTCCAGCAGGATAAGGGTTAATTAATAGAAACAGGCTATGGAGCAAATGGTTAAACAATTTACATACATGTAGTTACCGACTTGTCATTTATATGCTGTGAATACACATTGTCCATAGATTTTGCAAACTATTTCTACAAAAAAATTGCCCACAGTTTCACTGATACTGACCTACATTTATTTATAACATACAATGTACTATACTAATTCATCAAGGGGTGAGAAAATCTATTGCAACATACGCCCTTGGTTAGAGCTGAAGTGAAAGAAACACACAAGGTGAAGTGGGTGGGGTTTCAGCTCTACAGCATCACATGTAAACATTTAACAAACTCATGTGTGCTTCAGAGTAAAACTATTTCCACATTTACAATTAACTATTTCCACATTTACAAACATCTATATCACAAGAACCATCAGGCCCAGCGCTTATAAAGCCTTTGAATTGAGTCTGAGTTCTTTCTCAAGCCTTTGAGAATGATTTCAGACTCAACTCAAATGCTTTATAAGCATAGACCCATGTGTATTACCAGATAAATTCCAACAATTCAAAAGATTTGGGAACTCGTCTTACGAAACGTCGTACAACAAAAACTGTCCTTAGTCAAAACTTGAAAATTCGTCTAATTTCTGATTTCTCCATCTAATTCTGTCTTGTTACAAATCTTTGGAATCGTCTTGAAAAGATGATTCCATAGAGATGTCACATGACATGATAAGATGGAGAAATAAATAGAGAATATTTGAAAGATATATGGAGAAATTTAGAGTTTAACTTACGACAATATTTATCGTACAACGTTTCGTAAGACGGGCCCCTGAAGTTCTATATCATCAATACTGCTGAACTTCGATAACTCTAACTTGCTTAAATTAAATCTACCTGTATTTCAAAGTTAAAAGTTTAATTGTGGCTTAGCTATGCTTTTACATAAAATACATGTACAGGTATTTTGAACTTAATCAAGCTGGAGTTATTGAATTCAAAGTGAAAAATCACAAGCAATTTCAACATACACATACAGTCGAAACTTGATACTTCGAACTCGCGTTAGTTTGAACATACCCATATTTCAAAGTTAAAACATGGCTTAGCCACGTTTTAACTTTGAAATACGGATATATTTGACTAAGCAAAATCCCCTTATTGAAATTCAACTTATGAAATACTGGTACGATCAATTTAAGCGAGTTCAAAGTATCGAGTTTTGACTGTAACTAAGTTTGAATTATTGAGGTTTGCATGTAGGTGCTTCCATACATTTTTAGTTCTTGTAGTTGGAAGGCACTTTTCTTAAAACTTAAGGCAAGCATTATATTAAAGAAGAATGAAAGTGAAACAGACAGCTTCCACAGGAGCTTTGGGGCCCGTTTTACTAAACTACTTACGCAAAAATTTTGCGTAAGTCAAAATTTTAATTTTTAATTTATATTTTTTATTATCACTTGCTACAAACAGCAAATAGCCAGATCAGAGGATGCGCTTTAAGCGCGTCCTCTGATCTGGCTATTTGCTGTTTGCAAACGTTTATGATAGAAAAATAAGAGTTAAACGATTTTGACTTACGCAAAAATTTTGCGTAAGTAGTTTAGTAAAACGGGCACCTGTTCTGCATTACTTTCATTCTTCTTTCAGCTATCACTGAATAAGATCAATCACTCGTTTTACTATTCTAATCATTATGCATTTTTATGGATGCAACATTTTGCCAATAGATATGACAACACAATACAAACTGACAATAACTGACAGCAAGTCTACCACTAATATTCAAGACTTCCATCCTATACTACTGTACATAATTGAGCTGTGCCGAGAGAAAACCTGCCTTATTGAATTTCAAAAAGTGTAGATCAAGGCCAGCCGCCACGTTAAAGAAGTAGTGACTGACCTTGATCTACACTGTTTGACACCCACATACATCAGTCTAAAGCATTTTCTGTAGCTGTATTACATGTATATAAGGCATTTGACAGTGTAGACCAAACTCTGATACAGAGCCTGTGATGACAACGGTGCCTGGGCTGTACAATGATGCAGTGCAATAAGGCTGGTTTTGTCATAGCAAAGCTCATATTCAATCCATTCATTCTGGGGATTTTTCAGATAAGAGTGAGCTATCTACAAATATCTGACATTTTCCTCCATTTTGTCTCCACTAAATCGCTCAGACGATTCTAAATAGTAGTCACCACCTCTGATATGGATGAGATTAGCTAATTGAACCCTATTAACGCTTATACTATTCCTTTATAAACAAGAGTAACTGTGTATAGTGCATTTGTCCTGTGCAAACAGTATAGACCCAGCACAGAGGGCTCCTGTTGAACCCTCGAGTTTGACATTTTACAATGTAAATGTATTGTTTAACCAATTACCCAATAAATACCCCTTTTTACGCCTCTATTTGTTTCCTCCACTGAAGAAAAAAGTTCCACTTTACAAAGTCATGAATATATATCATCAGGAAATATTTTCTAAATTCTAACAGATGTAGCTAAAGCAGGCTTAAGGCACATTCTGCTTTACTTTTAGCCTGCTTTAAGTAGTCACCTATTTTCAAAACTAGAAACGGGCTAGGGGTAATGGGTTAAAACAACCTTATAGGACAAAATATAGACTAGACTTGATTGGAAACTAGAATTATCCATTTGAAGTTTGAGAGAGTTAACACAGAGAATAAAAGGCCCTCTTGCTATTGCTATTTGTCGTAAAATGGACAAGGCTTAAAACTAAAATGTCTCATTACATATATATTATGACATTTAATTGCATCTTGATGTACAACCACTTTAGCAATAAAACATTAACTCTTTGCATGCTGGGTAAATCTTTTCGTCTGCAAAAAATGTCGCCTGCAACTGTTCTAAATATAGAACTCTCTAAAATTTCTTTTCAAAACAGGGTCAGAGTGTCAAAAAGTTTGGATCCTGATAAGACGCCGTGTTAAGTGGCGTCTGATCTGGCTCCAAACTGTTTGCAAGTGATATTGTTTTACTATAAATGCGTTTATTCGGGATAAATAACGTCTTCTCCACTGTGTTATACATATGATAGTTATTGCTGTGTTGCACAATGCATGCATTGTTGTGTCGAGACCAGTAAAACCTGGATCGTAAAACTCATAATAAGCAAATAATAATAATGCAAATCTTTCAAACATTTAGAAACAATTCATGCTTTATCCTAACTGTGAGGGAAATGAGTATTTACACCGTTTGCTAACAGCGTAGACCCAGACCAGAGGGTCTGATCACACATTTAGAAACAATTCATCCTTTATCTTAACTGTGAGTGAAATAAGTATTTACACAACTTTCAAACAGTGTAGACCCAGATCAGAGGGCTCCTGAAGGAGCCATCTGATCAGGGTCTGCACTGTTTGTCAAACTGAATAATTTTAGAAATAAATCCAATGAGACATAATGTAACCTAGTTACTTTTTAGAAAATGGAACAGTCCATTTGCATTAGTCAACAGTGTATGAGATAACAAAATATTTTTTGCTAGGACTGGTGTCATGCAAAATGCATTGTTAATTTGTCATACAGATTTCAACTCTTTCAACACTTAATAACTCTTGTGGGTTATTAGGTTCCCTTGTGGATCATTTTAGTTATCAAAACATGAACCAGTCTACTTGGACTTCTGGGAAGTTTAACTCATAATGGTCTAGATTAGCAAACAGTGTAGACCCAGATCAGGGGGCTCCTATACCATCTAATCTAAGTCTACACTGTTTGCAAATGTAGTGAATATATTTTAAACAGGTCCTTGGTGTTAAAAGAGTTAATTTGTCATACAGATTTTAAGACAGATACTGAATCTTGATTGTTTCTATTCCTTGTATGCACATGTGACCTGTCTGGGACATTGGGTCTTTCTCGATACTCTTCTATCACAAACCAATCAAGCTATATTTACATGTCAGACAACAATTGCTGGTGTAAAACAATAAGTAAAGAATGTAAGTGTTTGCAAGCCCCATGACTACTTGTTTGCCCCATTCCCCCATAGCTTGCTTCAGTATTTTAAGACTGGTGATTGCTTAACCCTTTCCCCCATAGAAGTGTCTTTCAACCCTTATCCTGTGGTGATGTCGTCTGCTTTGAAATTGTCGTCTGCAAAGTTTGTTAAATCTAGATTTATACATTTTTTAAGTAAGTAAAACTAAAGACGAGTGTCAAACAGTTTGGATCCAGATCAGACGCCGCATAATGCGGCGTCTGATCTGGATCTAAACTGTTTGCAAAAATCAATAAAGTCGCGACCAGCAGGCAAAGGGTTAACACATTTAATTTATTCCTCCACTGAAGAAAATTTATACATAAACATGTACCAAAAGAATTTTTTTATATTCTAGCAGCTAGTAGCTTAAAGCAGACTGAAAGTAAAGCAGAATGTGCCTTAAGGCACATTCTGCTTTACTTTCAACCTGCTTTAAGTGCTCACCTGTTTTCAAAACTAGAAACAGGCTATGGAGTAAAGGGTTAAGACAGGTTAAAAAGCTCAAAATCTGACCAATCAAACGCTTGAGAATAATCACAGTCTCACCTCAAGTGCTTTATTAATATGGATCTGTTTTAAACACTGACATGCAAGCAATGAGGGAAAAAATTAAATATTTAACTACTCCAACAGTATGGTTGGACTGCAAAGGAACTTGAGAATCAAACTCAAAAGTTTGGCAACCTGTGCTCTCAGAAGCACACCAATATTTGAGGTTTATTTTTCCATTGCAAAGAGGGTATCTATTTAATATAGGATGAAAGTAAAGCAGAAAGTTCCTGAAAGGAGCTTTCTGCTTTAATTTTATCCTACCTTAAGTTACCACCTGCCTTACAAGAGCTCATTTCACTTTGCGATCGTACTAAATAGTGTTGAAAATTTTCTGCACAAATAAAGCACAATTTGTCTGTACAAATAATCAAAGTAAATAATATTGGCGAAGCCTATCAGATAGGATATTGCATGTTGTGTGGAATCTAATGACATGATCTACATTGTACACTAACCAGCATTCAATGGACAACATTTGTACACATTGTAGAACTAAATTTTACAATAGTATCAGGGCTCCAGATAAGTAGAGTTTTTCAAAAACTAAAATCTTTATTTCTGCATTAAACCCTATGGTGTCACTACTCATTAGAATCGTCTCTTCGAGACGATTCTAATGAGTAGTAACACCATAAGATTTTAGCTAGGATTAAGGAGAAAATGCTGGATTTGTTCCGTTTACTCCCTCTTATCTGGAGCCCTGATAGTATGACCCCATTGACCTTGCTTTTTTGATAATATGAAATGCATGTATACTGATATGCAACTCTTGTATATCAAAGCTGAACTGCTAAAATTTCTGTTAACGGTTTTACTGTTTACCCATAGCCTGTTGCGAGTTAAGAAGAAAAGATGACCACTTAGACCCATTACTCCATAGATACACATTTTTGTTCCTTTAATTTACTTCTCCAATAAAGAAAAGAGTTCCACTTTATACAGTTATGAATATGCATCTCTTAGCAGATGGCAGCTTAAAGCAGACTGAAAGTAAAGCAGAATATGCTCAACTTGCTTCATGTGATTATCTATGTTCAACTAGAAACATACTATGAAGTAAAGGGTTGAATAACTGTGTCTGATCATAATAGAAACTATATGTATTTTACTCTAAAATAAAGTTTGGTTTTATTTATAATACAGTAATGCTACATTTTTTTTTTTCAGATACAGTCAATGTTGTATAAAGTGACCACTCAATGCAGTTACTGTAGCTTTGAGACTTCTCAAGATGTGACACCTAAATGTAGAATAGAATAAAGTAGAAAACTCCTACAGGAGCTCTTCAAATTGTTTCTACCCTGCATAAAACAACCACATGTATTAGATACTGCACATGGGTCGTCTGTTGAGTGGACGCGAATATTATATTGATTGAAGCACATGAAATGATAGGATTAATGTTAAAACCATTGGCTACATTTCTAAAAGAATGTTCATAACTGTACACTTGCTGGGTTCTTAACCCATTACCCCATAGCCGGATTCTATTTTTGAAAATAGGTGACTACTTAAAGCAGGTTGAAAGTAAAGCAGAATGTGCCATAAGGCACATTCTGCTTTACTTCCAGCCTGCTTTAAGCTACCAGCTGCCAGAATGTAGAAATTATTTCTAATGTTAAATATTCACATCTGTATAAATTGGAACTATTTTCTTCAGTGGAGAGATAAATTAGAGGCATAAAAAGACGTAATTATGGGGTAATGGGTTAAAAGACAGCCCATAGTACATTACAAACAGTATCAACCAATTTCAGTTACAATGTTAGACGTGTGGCATGTCATCACCTTCTTGTAACAACAGTGTGAAGCATTCAAACCCTATTGCAAATACTCACAAGCAATGTATTGCAAATACTCACAAGCAATGTATTACAAATACTCACAAGCAATGAGACAATGCTAATATTGCAAATACCGCAAAAATCCTAAAATTGGGATACTCTGTGTAACTGATGTAACTATATCACTTAGTTATTTGTCCCAAGCGTGTAAACTGAATGACGAACAATGTAGACACTGATCAAACTGCTCCCTACAGAGCAATCTGATCAGAGTCTACACTGTTTGTCTACTTTTAGTGGGACTCAATCCCAATACTTCCATTCGTTACGGTACACACAAGCAAGGTGGCAATGATAGGGCTCCAGATAAAGGGAGTATTTCAAAAACTAAAAATCTTTATTTCTGCGTTAAACCCTATGGTGTTACTACTCATTAGAATCGTCTCTTCGAGACGATTCTAATGAGTGTAACACCATAGGATTTGGTACTAAGAAAATATTGCATTTGTTAAGTCTACCCCCATCTTATCTGGAGCCCTGAATGATAATAATGCACAATGATATGATACTACTAAGAGTTGCTGAATAATGTATGTAACTATGTCCTCACCACTGCTAAACAAGAGGGCCATGGCCCTTAATTCGCTCACCTGAGGACATTGAAGTTTGTACCTAAGTTGACTGGGCAAGACAACATTTTAATATAACTATAAATGGAGTTATCTTCCAGACAAGAAAACATGACAAAAGTGAATTTTGTTGCCAAGCTTATGACCCTTATCCATGACACATCCTCTTATCAAGCTATTTCCATTTCCAATAAATGATAATTATTTCACTAGCGTCAACAGAACTGGAATTATTTTCCTGACAATAAAATATGACAAAGGGGAAAAACTAAATATTGCTGCCCTTGTGCATGGCATTTTCTCTCATCAGTTTCTTTCCATACATAAAATTTCATTACAATAGCATCAGTAGAACTGAAGTTGTCTTCTTGACAAGAAAATATCACAAAGGGAAATAACTCAAAAAACAATGATGTCAGAGTTATGGCCTTTGCAAATGGCACTTCCTCTCATCAGGCTCTTTCCAAATAGGCAATTTCATTTTACCCATTACCCCATAGCATGTTTCTAATTTTGAAAATAGGTGGCCACCTAAAGCAGGTTGAAAGTAAAGCAGAATGTGTCTTAACCCTTAGCCTGCCACTCACGACTATAGCTTTATATGCAAACAGCTTGGATCCGGATTAGACGCCGAGTAACTCGGCGTCTCATCCGGATCCAAGCTGTTTGACACTCGGACAACATTTTCAGCAATTTTGAGCAACTTTGAAGCACTTTGAAACTTGAAGCAGACGAGAAATATAGCAGACGACAATTTATTTGGCGGGCTAAGGGTTAATGCACACTTTGCTTTACTTTTGCATCTTACATTTTCATGACTGTTTAAAGTGGAATTATTGAAAAGACATACAGATAACTCTGACAAAACCAATATTAAACATATGTATAAATATGGCATAAGACATAATTACATAACTGTCAGTGGATCACTTCCAGATCCTGTTTCTCTAAGTATGAATCAGACTGAACCATATCTAAACTTTAGCAGACAACATGTTCAGCTGATCATGACCAGTTCTGTGATACCCACTACCAGTTCAGAGTTGCATAATATTTGACCTCAGTGGCTAGAACGCTTGGGCTTACCCTTACCAGACTGAAATGATGTCTGCTTAAAACCTACTGTATGTGAAAAGTGTACAAAAAAACAATTTAGAAAATGTTAAGTTGGTAAATGAGTGGCAAATAGGTTGGATCCAGATTAGATGTAGCATTATGATTATGTTGCATCTGATCTGGATCCAAAATGTTTGCAAATATTGGCTATTTGCCCATAGTATATTAAGGGTAACTCAGGTAAATACAGTTCTGCCTAAATCAAAAATACTGTAAAACCTGCCTAGAGCAGCACTTAAACTGTGCAGGGTGGTGTCAAATGTGACCCTAGGGATTTCATTTTAACAAACTATAGATAGATCCACCAGGAGATTCTACTGTACAAATATCAAAGCTTAGGGCCTAGTAGTTTTGGGCAAGAAGATTTTTTAAAGATTTTTGCTTTTTTGCTTTTTCAAGCAGAGTTTGTGCTTTTTTTTCCTTTTTTTTGAACAACTTCTGTAGAGAAGCATCCAAGGAACATCATAAGCAGTTTGAACTCTCCCTACAATCGGCAGGTTTCAGTAGAGATGTCGTTTGAAGTAAAAGTGAACGGACAGACGGACAGACGGACAGACTGACAGACGGACAGACGGACAGACGGACAGACGGACAGACGTACTACGGACGGTGAGCGGTCACAATAGCTCACCTTGAGCCTTTGGCTCAGGTGAGCTAAAAACATGACCATACTGCATATTGCATAACACTGGGAATAAATTATGTCTGCTTTTATCATGAGTATATCATAATTATGACCCTTTGTCTCTAGAATAAATATTATCCTGGCTTTCACAGAACTTAAGACAAAGATAGGAATAAACTTTATTCCTTCAGGTCGCCACTAAACCCTATGTTGTGAGCACTCATTAGAATCAAAATGAGTAGTCTATGTTGTGAGCACTCATTAGAATCGTCTCAAAGAGACGATTCTAATGAGTAGTCACAACATAGGATTTAGTAGAGAAATCAGGATTTAAATATTCCTCTCATCTAGAGCTATGCTTTCTGTTACATCACTGAATCTATCCAGGATCCGCCGCCTGTGTACTCCGATCGCTCATCAATGAAACCCGACGTTGTCATTTCCTCCCAGTCTGTATCACCTCTAAATTTAGAACTCACAGTCATCGTTTCCGCATCATCCTCCTCATCATCCTGATCCTCGATGTTCAATTCCCCACGACGTTTGCTATCCAACTCATCATAGCTATTGTTTCTCGACTTGTTTTTCACCGGAGCATTGTTTTTCTCATTGCGACTGTCTTCAATAATGAATTCCTCCACGTCTGTGTACAACATAAGATCCTGTGTTTCTAAAAACGACAGCAATCCTGCCATGTGAGTTTTGAGGTTGAGTCCACAGAAATCGGAAATCTTTTTATCACAGTTAGCATACTTTGTGTAGAGAAACTTTTGACAGTCTATCATCGGGGCTCGATCACTAACCTTCCAGGGCAGAGGCTCACTGCTCCAGCGAACCAGCAGTTTAAGGCAGTACCCTATACACAGATCCTCTATGATGGACTCGGACTCTGGTCGGAGGATCAACTGGTGCCCAGTACTGTTGAGAATTGTGTAGCTAATGTCGAGGAAGTCTTTGGTAGCCCACTTGATTCTCTGCCCAAATGTTTCTCCAGTCTTGAACATGTGAATCTTGTAGTCGAATTTGTCTGTAAAGAAACAGAATTGAAAGTACAGTAAAACCTTTCTATTACAACCACTAAACTGTTTTAATTATAAGTTGTTTCAGACAGGTGACAGCTTAACGCAAGATGAAAGTAAAACAGAAAGATCATGAAGGATCTTTCTGTTTTATTCTCACAGTGTTTTAAGCTGTCACCTGTCTCTTAATACGATCAATTAGCCTTCTTTTTAGTGGTTGTAATAGAGAGGTTTCACTTTACAATTAACAGCAGTGAGTGAGTTGGGTTTGATAATATATTGATAATTATTGGTGGAGTTTAATAAATGAGTATCCAGTGAGTAAAGTGTTATAAGATTTTACACCTGGAATTCAAATTCAAGTATTTAAACAGGTTCGATCCTGAACAAGCTCTGAATAATACAAACTGCTTGTGATTGCAAAATATTGCATGTTTAACAGGTAAAAGGTTAACTACAAGATGTTGCCATGTATTTTTCATTTGTAGTTGACATCAAAACACAGGTCATGTTTACGTAAACCATCACATCCAACATTCTAACAATGCGGTCAATGACAACATTCTTGAAAAGCAAGAAAACAAGTCTGACAATTTTCAGTTTTTTTGGTATTCAAAACAAAATGCCTTTTGAAAGGTCTGCATTTTTCTTGGAATGCTAATATTCAGTGCTGAATCTGAAAACCAATCTCTGTTTCTAGTTTGAAGACAGGGTACCACTTAAAGCAGCTTGAATGTAAAGCATGCTTAAGCCACCATCTGCTGATATATAGCATTTATTGCTCATGGTACATATTCATGACTGTATGAAGTGGAACTTTTTTCTTCAGGAGGAACAAATTATGGGCCCAAAAAGGTGTTTATTGTGAGAAATGGGTTAAACCAAAAGTCTCTAAAGACTGGTTCAATTTCTCTGTCACAAACATGTATTTATTGCATTTCGAGGGCTTGGTGCAAAACTATTGTAACTCCTTCACAATTGTGAAGGAGTTACAATAGTTTTGCACCAAGCCCTCGATTTTTTAAAGAAAAGGTATTCAGAACACATAAATGTTAAAGCAGGTGGTTGCAATGAATACCTTAATGTAACCATTAAACAATAAATTCATAACAGTTAAGGAAATAATTTAAATAATGTGCATTTTCAGAAAATTAATGTCTTGCTTTTTAGCTTTAATAACAATACATGGAAACCTGACAGCCTGATTAATGACAGAAATTCTTTACAGTTATCCTGTTATGTAATTTTAATAGTATTGCTGAACATTTATATAAAAACTTTGCTCATTACTTTTAGTAGCCATGCCAAAATGTGTTGATCGAGTTATCAGAATTCAATTTATAAAATATGTGTGAGGTGGATTTCAGTGAATTCGAAGTATGGAGTTTGGACTGTATTACAATAAGGAAATGGGGGCAATTTGAAAAACATTGTACTAAAATTCTTATGCCTGAATAAGAATCTTCTTAACCCACTACCCTATAGACTGTTTCTAGTAATGAAGATAGGTGACCAATTAAAGCAGGTTGAAAGTAAAGCAGAATGTACCTTAAGGCATATTTTGCTTTACTTTCAGCCTGCTTTAAGCTAATATCTGCTAGGATAAAGAAAATATTTCTAATGGTTCATGTTCTTGACTGTATAAATTGGAACTATTTTGTTTAGTGGAGAAATAAATTAAAGGCGTAAAAAGTGTATTTATGGGGTAATGGGTTAAAGTTGCAACATACAGTACAAAATGCTAAAGTTTAACCCTTTTTCTGCCGATCACAACTACCCTGGTATTTGCAAACAGTTTGAATCCAGATCAAATGCAAACTAAAGCAGCATCTGACCTGGATCCAAAACAGTATGTCTAGGTTTCTTCAATTTAAAACTGCATGAATCCCAATTTGCCAATTTTTGCAGATTACCATTTCAAAGCAGATGATTGTACGGCAGGATAAGGGTTTGGTTTATTCCCTCTAATTCTTACCCTGCTAGCGGCGGATATGAATGTCACAGTGATAACCTTTGCAAACAGTTTGAATCCAGATGAGACGCCGCATAACATGCCGTCTCATCAGGATGTAAACTGTTTGCCATTCTGACCCTGAATTTAAAAGAAATTTAGAAAAGTTCTAATTTTAGAAAAGTATCAAATGACAATTGTTGCAGATGAAAAAATTATCCAGAATGCAAAGAGCTAAGCCACTCTATATTATGCTGGGCAGAGAAGAAAAGGAGCTGCCACCTGTTACCATTATACAGTAAAACCTCTCTATAACGACCACTAAATTATGTTAATTAGTATGGTGTTAACGATAGGTGACCGCTTAAAGCAAGGTGACAGTGAAACAGAAAGCTCCTTTAGGAGCTTTCTGTTTCACTGTCACCTTGCTTTAAGCTGTCACCTGTCTATTATACAATCAATTATCCTTCGTTTTAGTGGTCGTAATAGCGAGGTTTTACTGTATAATGTCTCTTACCTGAAGATTTCCACTTGGCTGAACACAGGCAGTGAGGTCCTTCGGCTGTCACCACCAGAATACCCAGGCGATACCGGTAACTCTGAAAGTAAACAAATAAACATGAACTAAAATATTACAACAAAATTGACAAAATTATATAATTATATTAACAACATATAACAATATTGACAAAAATATAATTGCAACTTAATTTTCAAACACAGTGCAGAACCAGACTGCCTCTGGTTAACACTTTCAACACTATATAACTCCTTTGGGTTATCATGTTCCCTGTGGATCAATTTAGTTACAAAAACATGGTCCAATCTACTTGGAATTCTGGGAAGTTTGATAAATATGGGTCTTAATAATTAGCAAACAGTGTAGACCCTGGTCAGAGGGCTCCTGTAGGAGCCCTCTGATCTTGGTCTACACTGTTTGCAAATGTAATTGGTTATATTTCAAACAGGTCTATGGTGTTGAAAGCGTTAACATCATATTATGGTATACAAAACTTGCAGCTGCAAACTATTTGCAAATGTCAATAAAGCCATGGTCAAGCAGGACAAAGGTTGAGAGAGTTTACAAATATTGACTCAGCTCTCAAACAGCAGGCATCAAAGTCTAAATATGTCCATAAATTAATCTTATAACCCCTTATTACAACCTTTATGGCACTCAGCTTTCATAGGTGATAAAACCCAAAGGGGGGTAACTCTCACCAACATAAACTATCATGTCTAATCTGTCTGGTTTCTATCTGCTTGACATATTTACTTTATGGTCCTTCAATAGGAGTAACCCTTTGGCATTTCCTAGACCTTTGCAATTAGTCTAGATCCAGATCAGACCCATCACAGTGCTCCTGTAGAAGCCCACCTTTCTGAGTTGACAAGAGTTTACATCTATAGGACAAATGTACTCTTCACTAGTACACTATACACACTAGCAACTATTCATAAGTGACACATATATGTGTCACTAGGTCACTAGGGGTTAAATGGTTAAACAGTACTGTCTTGAGTGATATATTTCCATGTTTCTTGAGTAGACGTACACTATATGCATGTCTTACGGTATGATGCTACTACAGCATACAGAGGTGCATTTTAACCCATTACTCAACCGATGTGCCTTTTAATGCCTTTGAATACGTTAATTCTTCTATTGAAGGAAAAAGTTCCACTTTAAGATAAGATAAGATAAGATCAATTTTATTTTAAGTCGACAAGACATACAATAGACAACATAAGCCATAAAGGCTTTTGAACCGACTATAAATTATTATTATTATTTACTTTATAGTCGTTAATGTGCAAAGCCTTTTTAAGAAAAAATGTTTCTTATACTCCTAGCAGATGGTAGCCTAAAGCAGGCTGAAAGAAAAGCAGAATGCACCTTAAGGCACATTCTGCTTTACTTTTAAACTGCTTTAAGGAGTCATCAGAGTTTTCAAAACTAGGAACAGATTATGGAGTAATGGGTTAAGCCATTCCTCCACAAAAGTGCCTAAAGGATGCCTCTACTTACATCATCTATGTAAGCACCACAAATGATGATTCATTGATGGATGTCAAATGCAGGTGATAGCGTATCTCAAGGTGGTAGTAAAGCAGAAATCTCCCATAAACAAGCATTCTGTTTTATTTTCATCTTGTCAGCAGCAACATGTCTTAACCCTTAACCACATAGTCTGTTTCTAGTTTTGAAGATAGGTGACTACTTAAAGCAGGTTGAAAGTGAAGCAGAATGTGCCTTAAGGCACATTCTGCTTTACTTTCAGCCTGCTTTAAGCTATCACCTACTAGAATATAGAAAATATTTCTTATGGTACATATTCATGTCTTTATAAATTGGAACTACTTTCTTGAGTGAAGGAATAAATTAAAGGCGTAAAAAGGCGTATTTATGGGGAAAGGGTTAAAAACATTTACGTCAGTAGAGTGTATAGACAATTAGCACAATTACGGCTAATAAATATATAGTCAACCCCTATCTTTTATTGATCCAGAAGCTTATCAAGCTGAGATATATCATATATCTGACACCTGTCTCCCAGACAACAAACACTCATATTACTTCAATGAACCACTAAGTATGTGAAAATTGGTTTAGCTGAATAAAGACAGCAGTAAAAGTGAGAGTGTCCAGATCTAGTAAATATTGCAACATTTTGGAACCACAAATTAACACATTGGAATCCAAGTGACAAGTATAATTATGTACTAGTCTTATATAAAAAGTGTACCTGTATAGAGGAAGAGAGGTCCTATGCAAACTATGTACATCCAAATCAAAGGGCTCCTAAAGGAGCCCTCTGATCTGGGTCTACACTGTTTGTCATTTTGCAATATGTGGCAAAAACTGTAGAAAGTCATCAGTAGTCTAATCTTAATTGGAAACTGGAATTTTCCATTAAAATGTTTCATGGGTTGACTTTTCAAATGAACTCATGCATTTTCTGACATAAATAGCTAGTTTACACTGACTAGCAATGAGCCTGTCCCTAAATTATTATACAGTGTGACAAACATAGCAGACCCTAATCAAAGGGCTCCTCTGGGAGTGCTCTGATCTGGGTCTACATTGTTTGCAAAGGATAGATAAAACAGATTTTAGCACTAGAGGGGTTGTTAATATGACATATCTTTCCCCAAATTCAAAGCCATTAATTCATGACAATAAAAAAGAAATCATGACACATTTGAAAGTGAAAATAAGAATTTAAAACTTTGAATGCATCTTTCTATATCTTTTTCGAACAATTTGGATACAGATCATATGAATGCAAATAAATCGGCATTTGGTCAGGATCCAAACCGTATATTATTTCGGCAGGTATCAGAGTATTAATATATAGAAACAGAATTAAAGTATGGTAATGGACATTTGGAGCACAAAATATTTTCAGCGCTTAAAAGTTTCAGAAAACATAAATTATAGGCAAACCACAAAGACAGTAACTGTTATCCCTTACAGTGTCGGCACCAAATTAAAACATCTCTTGCAAACAGTGTAGACCCAGATCAGAGGGCTCCTGAAGGAGCCCTCTGATCAGGGTCTGTACTGTTTGTTATATTTTAAGTATTTTTGAGGACAAACCCCATTATGAATCACTGCAAAATGGTAATAATTAAAATCAGATTTAATTTGAAAAATTCTGCATTACATGGATAGCAACTAAGTTGCAAACAGATGTTGTTGTTTACTTGTTTACCAACATGCGCATATCAATTTAAAATACTATAAAATTCCACTGTCCTTGGAAAAGACACATTCCTCCTAAGCTTAGACAAAAGTGTAACTTTTATGCACCCAAAACTGTTTATGCACCCAATCCATCTTATACTGTTTATATTAAAATGAAATTAAGGAGAAAGCTGCTTTACTTGCACCTTGCTTTCAGCTACCAGTTGTTACATTAAACAGCATCAGTGGATATTGATTTGTAGTTCTTCTATGTAGGTGCAGAAAGAGTCCTTAATTTCTATCGAGGAAAGTGATAAGAGCCTTGTAATTTACCTATATGCACTTCATGAAACTTTGCGTGACATTACAGCACTTAATTAGGCTCCTTCTCTGGTAAAAAATAACCATTTCTTCTGCTGAATATTCACAAATCAAAGTTAATGCAATATGACAAACAGTGAAGACCCTGATCAGAGGGCTCCTAGAGGAGCCTTCTGATCTGGGTCTTCACTGTTTGCATATACATGTATATGACAAAGTACTCTTCACAGGCACACTGTTTACAAATGATGTCCATATGCGTCACTAGGGTTCAAAGGGGTAACAAGCGGTCCAACATTAAAATATTTGCCAAAACATGTTTGTTTGACCCAGGTAGGATAAGCTATCATTGTCCAGTTTAAAAATCGCACTTTCAGGAAAAAACAGCTGTTTCAATCGCATAAAAAATTTTCAAGGTTGGTCTGGCTTAAATCGGGTCTTTTTCTAATCAACATCAGTGCAAAAAGGCCAAACTGTTGGTTATAAACCTTGGACATAACAACATCTCCTGTCCATTCTGCATGGGTCACTGCACATTCTTAGCCCAGGGTGTCCAATCTTTGTCCAGTTAAATACGCCTGGTCAATAGATGACGAAGGAATTAATGTATTCACCCAGGTAGTTGGGGCAGTTTATATCTAAGTCCTATTGTTGCTTGTAGGTCAGATAGTTTAATAGATTGTCGATATAGCAAAACATTGCTATACCGAAAATAGTATGACGTAATAGAACCATAATTGTGTTGCAATGCTGTAAACGTAAACCAAACAGAAAATAGTTCCAATTTATACAGTCATGAATATAATGCAGCATATTTTTTCCCCCTATATCCTAGCAGATGGTAGCTCGAAGCGGAATAAAAATAAAGCAGAACATAATATCTTCCAACCTGCTTTTAAGATGATCACCTGTCTTCAAGACCAGAAATAGGATATAATCCGATATTGGGTAATTTTTAATGGGTTAACCCTTTCCATCTTAGGCCTCGTTTAAGTACTTGTCCATTCTTAAAGACATCTCCTGACGACCTTTTGGTCATAACGCATTGCCAGACAATTTCCTTGCAAAAAGCATGGGTCTTGTGCATATTGAACCATTGAAGCGTCTTGTGTGAGACTCTACCTTTATATTTGATAGTTTGGTTAGAAATAACCATTGAAAATCACTAGAGCATGAGTATAATCTGGACTTCACCAGGTAAACTGCACGTGATTTGACAGTTACAAGTAACATATTGACACCTCCAGAACAATATGCTGGTGGACCCTCAATGGACTGAGGAAAAGTCTTAACCCATTACCCCATATAGCCTGTTTCTAGTTTTAAAAGTAGGTGACTACTTAAAGCAGGCTAAAAGTAAAGCAGAATGCGCCATAAGGTGCATTCTGCTCTATCATCTGCTAGAATATCGAAAATATTTCTTATTACCGGTATTCTTATTTGTGACAGTGTAAATTGGAACGATTTTCTACAGTAGAGGAATATATTAAAGGCGTAAAAAGGCCTATTTATGGGGTAATGGGTTAATATCTCTAGGTACTTTTTCTGGTGCCTACCATGCCCCATTACAGAAAGATGTAAGTGAAAGGGCATAAAAACCTTCTTCAAATTGCTTACGTGAAATGGAATGACAAGGGAACGCTGACACGTTAAAATGCATATCTATGGAGAAATGGGGAAAAAAGGTGTATATATGGAGAAAAGGGTTTAGACAGAAGTCACAGCCCCTTTATTAGCTTTCTGCATTATCTTTAAATTTCATTGAGCTGCCACCGGTTTATAAAGATTTTTCATAGATGTTTTTTGACTGGTTGTTCAACACAGAATTTGTTCAAGCGTCTTCATTACAGTGTTCCAAAACATACACTCAACTTGACACTGATACCCAACAACAGAGGGTTCATACCCAGTATGGTAAGGCAAGTACACAAAAGTAAAGTTCACGTACTGCTAGCGTGAGACTGTTCTTCAATAAATGACCTTGCCATTGGTGCAAAGTATAATACGGTGCCACAGGGCTCCAGATAGGAGGGATTAAACTGAACAAATCAAACATTTTCTTACTTATTTCAGCACCAAATCCTATGGTGTTACTACTCATTAGAATTGTCTCGAAGAGACGATTCTAATGAGTAGTGACACCATAGGGTTTAAAGCAGAAATAAAGATTATAGTTTTTGAAATACTCCCCTTATCTGGAACCCTGGTGCCATATGTGACACCTAACATAAATAAAATGACATGTTGCTAAAAACAAATCAAATTTGCCCTTTCAAAATATTTCTAAATAACAATAGATGAGTTTACATTTACTTTGCAAAATATTTAATGCTGGATAAAAATGTGGTTGCTGTTGCATGTTTAATGTGCGTGTACATAACTCCGCCCACGATAAACTTTTTGTTTTATCAATAAACTGATAATACAAAGAAAACTTCATTCCAGTAAAGAGTGTAGACTCATGCAGAACTCCAGATACGGGGAGTATTTCAAAAACTAAAATCTTTATTTCTGCATTAAACCCTATGGTGTCACTACTCATTAGAATCGTCTCTTTGAGACGATTCTAATGAGTAGTAACACTATAGGGTTTGGTGCTGAAATGAGAGAGAAGATGTTTGATCTGTTCAGTTTACTCCCTCTTATCTCGAGTCCTGCTCATGTGAGAACAGTGCTGACCCTGACCAAACAGCTCCTTTAGCAGGAACACAAAGATGTATTTGAAGGAACACGCAAATATCCAGTACAACAGTCACCGTAATTACTCTAAGTATTGGGAAAGACAGGCCTGAGCAAACTGTGTAGACCCTGATCAGACTGCTCCCTAAGGAGCAGTCTGATCAGAGCCTACACTGTTTGCCATTCAGTTTGCACCTTTTGGACAAATTACTGTGTAATATTTAAGCAATTACCGGTAGTTCAAATTTTAAGACAATTGTTGCAGTTATGCATTTAGTGTCCCAATATTTAGAATTTTTAGGGTATTATGATTTATGGAAAGTGTAAATCATTTCCAGACACCTGACAAAGAGCCTTCAAAAAATGTACCAAAGGCGTGGAATGTTTTTGAGATTTTGGATATTATCAATCAAAAGTCATGTTTCAAGGTACTGCACATCACGTTGCAACGCATGTGATGTGGTAGAGGAAAGTCACATTTATTATTATATCAACTTGAAACCCACACATCAATGACACTAAACTCACACGACAGGACTAACTAGAAGTTTAAAGCAGGATGAAAGTTAAGCAGCAGGAGCTTTCTGCTTTAAGCAGCTACCTGCCTTAAACACCATTAAACATGCCTTATCCTCTCAGTTGTAGTACTGTATAAGTAGTGGGTGCATGTTACTGTTCTATAAAACGGATACATCTTTACCCTGTTATTATGTAATCTCTTTAAAATGATCACCTGCTGGTTTTTATAATGCTTACTACCGGTATTTCAAAATTACTTAAAGAAGCATCAAAAGGTGTAGACCAGGATTAGCCATTGAGTCACTCATTGACTGATGGGAACTTAATTTTAGCTGTTTGAAGGTGCCAAACATAAGTGCAGAGCAGTACAATAAGTCACAATAATTTAACCCCTTCATTGCCTTACCCGTGTACAAAGGTTATTTGCAAACAGATTGGATCCTGATCAGATGCTGCGTTATGCAGCGTCTGATCAGGATCCAAACTGTTTGACACTCATTTTAATAGCTCTCAAGTCAAAATACATGTACCTAAAACTTAAACTTGAGAAATAAAAGCAGTTGACGGCTGTTTTAAAACCAATGACATCATGGCAGCATAGAGGTTAATAGCTGTTAGCCTACACCCAAATACAGGACAATTATTGTATTCAATTTCAGGGTGTATTTTTTTGCTAGGCTGCATGTACAGTATACCTTAAAACTGCAGTGGGTTTCCCATTACCAAACAGAATACCAATTTCAATGAAAAAAGCCTATTTAGGTGTTACCCCATTACCCCCTAGATATACCTTTTTATGCAACTCAACAAAATCGTTCCATCTAATACAGTCGTGTATATGCACCATAAGAAATATTTTACTACAGGACCTTACAAATGGTAGCTTAAAGCAAGCTGAAAGTAAAGCAGAATGCAGCATACGCTGCATTCTGCTTTACTATCAGCCTGCTTCTAAATAACTATGTCTTCAATACTGATACCAAGCCATAGGGGGGAAGGGATAATGTGACCTCTTGTGTACCATTATAAGCCCTACATTGAGACAAACAGGGAGCAAGACTTAAAACAGCAAGGAGCTTTCTGTTTGTCACCTTGCTTTAAGCAGTCACCTGCCTTAAACACCCAATAGATAACGATCTTTAGTGGCCGTAATAGAGAGGTTTTACTATACAAGTTTTACTGTACAACTTGCATAAATCAACCAGTTCAAAAAGATCATGTTAGAAAGGTTAATGCAGAAGAAAAGTAACGCAGAAAGCTCCTATATGAGTTTTCTGAATAACTTTTGGCCTGCATTAGGTAACTAACTATCTTTAAAAAAAATTGCTTCCTCTTTCAATGGCCTAGGCCCATTTATCATCAATTTGACAGCATTGAAAAAGCCAGACATTCATCAGACATAATACACTGTAACATAAGCAGACCCAAACAACCCACTGTAGGCTTCAATATAGGTCAATACATGTTTAACATGTCTCCAAAAAACTCTCTTAAACAGGTCATGCTTGACCTGTTTGAAACATTTTTGGAGACATGTTCAAATTGTATTGACCTATATTGAAACTTACAAAAGGTTGTTTGGGTTTTCTTAAACAGGAGGCGTTCTAGTATATTTCAAGAATATCAGTTCAAACACCCTTTCCTCCCATTACCAATTGCCTGTTTCTAGTTTTGAAGCCAGGTAACTACTTAAAGCAGGTTGAAAGTAAATCAGAATGCGCCTTGAGGCGCAGGGGCATTCTGCTTTCAGCCTGCTTTAAGCTATTATCTGCTAGAATATAGAAAATATTTCTTATGATTCTTATTTTTAACAGTATAAATTGGAACTATTTTCTTCAGTGGAGGAATGAATTAAAGGCGTAAAAAGGCATATTTAAGGGGTAATGGGTTAAACTTCAAATTGACAATTCAAGATTCCAATCTACTCAAGACCATTTTTGACTATTTACAGTAATAGGTCGTTTTTGTCCATGTATTTCAAGATGACAAACATTGCAGACCCTGATCAGTTGGCTCCTATAGATGCCTTCTGATCTGGATCTTCAGTGTTTGTATAAGACAAGTACATGTATGTGCTTTGCATGTACATTGTTTGCAAAGGAGGCATATATGCATGACTATATGGTTCAAAGGGTTTGTTTGTTTGTTGACGTCCGTTTCTGCCATCTATGGGCTAATTGGACGCCCCAGAGAGAGGAGAGCGGATACAGAGAACCCGGGCGCTATGCCCTACTCTTATTATTGAAAGAGTTCTCTGGTTCTTTTAGATCTATGTCAAGTGTAAAGCACTCATACATCGGTTCATAAAGTCTTATCCGAAGGACTTGGTACGGCAGTGTAAAACATTCGAATGTGCTTTTAATCTGCTTTAAGTGGTCACGTCTGGGTCCAAGGTTATTTTAACTTTCAAGTTGAGCCCGAGATTGTTCTCAAGCATTTGATTCGTCAGATTTCAGCTTTTACTCAAAAGCTTTATATTTAACCTTGGGCCTGATCAGGATTCAAACTGTTCGCAACATGCCGGTGTTGAACGACAGTGACTGCGTGGTGGTAAAAAGTGAAAATCCAATGTAGACTTACTGCTTTATCAATGGTCTTGATAACTGGGACTAGAAATGCTAGTAACTGACTGCCTAGCACCTGTCGTATCTCAATGCCTGTTGGAATTTCGGTTTCACACGCTGCTGGACGGATGGACCGACACTCCAAAACAGCAGTCTTCTGGTAATTCACTAATCTGAAAAGAGAGAAAACAATGTTGAACTTAACCGTAAATAAACATTTGTACACCTTTAATTTAATCCTCAACTAAAGAAAATATTAACTATAATTATGCAGTCATGAATATGCACCAAAGAAGTATTATGTTCTATATTATTACCAGATGGTTACTAAGCTTAAAGCAGCCTGAAAGTTACTAGCTCCTTTTAGGAGCTTTCTACGTTAGTCCTGCTTTAACTTAGACACATGTAGTTACGGTAAGGCTCGTTTTTCTTTTTTCACTTGTCTGCTTTTGTTCTAAAAACAGATTTTCAAATTTTCTTTTTCAAAACAGGGTCTGATTGTCAAACAGTTTCGATCCTGATGAGACGCCGCTTTAGGCGGCGTCTCATCTGGATCCAAAATGTTTGCTAAGTTTATCATTGTGGGACATATATTTGCTGCTAGCATGCAAAGAGTTTTAACCAAGTGCTGTATTGTGTGTTGCTAACAGACGAAAGGTTTCATAATTATTGACAGCCATAATTACAGTTACTGTAAAACCAGTTAATTACAGGTAACTAACCACCTATACATTGCTTGTCTCCTAGTTACACTGCAATTACATGCATTATAAAACACGAAATTAAAAGGCATAGCACATCATTAACATTTGAACATCCTGTCATCTTGAAATAAACTTTTCATTTTTTTTTTAAATTTTAGCCATGTTTTAAGGAAATTACATAATGGCAGGATTAATGTAACAGTACAGGTTTGCACAAAGTAAAAGTTGTTCATTAGATTAAATCTTATTTTACATGGCTTGTAACAGTATTTCAGTCATATTGCAACATCCAGCTAATTACAGGTGGAAAAAGACCCCATTCCCTTCATGCACTTTTTTAGGCACAAATCCAAAGCTGGGTATAGAACCACTGAAGTGGCCATTAGTTAAAGAAAGTTTGCTTAACCCTTTAGTACCCCGAGGCCTGTTCCTAATTTTGAAGATGGATAGCCACCTATAGCAGGCTGAGAGTATAAAGCTACCAATGAAAGCAGAAAGCTCCTGTATGCCCCAATGACCTAAACCATTAACCTCGTAACCTAACAACCTAAACCAGTAAACTTACAGCTTCAACCATTTAACTCATACAACAAAACCATTAACCCTTTCCCTTATAGAAGCGACTTTTAGCACATCCATTTTATTCATCCGCTGAAGAAAATAGTTCCAAATTATACCGTAATGAATATGTGTCATATATTTAATACTTGCCTTATTCTAGCAGTTAATAGCTTAAAGCTTAAAGGGCGCATTCTGCTTTACTTTCAATCTGCTTTAAGTAGTCACATATCTTCAATACTAGAAACAATGCTATCAGGTAAATGGGTTAAATGCAACAAATTAATCAAGAGTCACAGCCAGGAAGAAAACTAGATGACATTTAGCCTTGTTATATGTCAAAACATCTTCTAAATTTAGCACACATGTCTTTTATTCCCCCTCTATGTTTGAGAGTCCTATAAGTTAACCCTCTATCCCATAGCATGTTTCTAGTTTTGCAGACAGGTGACTACTTAAAGCACGTTGAAATGAATGTAATACAAAATGTTCCTTAAGGCGCATTCTGCTTAAATTTGAAATTTCAGTCTGTTATAAGCTACTATATCTGCTAGAATATAGAAAATACTTCTGAGACTGATGGTGCATATTCATGACTTGACTAATTTCTTCTGTGGAGGAATAAAAGGTGTATTTATGGAGTAATGGGTTAAATACCTCGAAACAAGACAGTATGCTGTTTAATACAGGTAAAGTGTTGTGCAGCAACTAGTCTTTATACGACCTTTGTTGCATGCCCACATTTAACCATTTTAACCTGCCATAATATTATTTACTTTGAAATTGTATGTATACACATCAAACTCATGATTGTGATAACAATATTCCCCATCTTTCAATGGGCGTATAAAAATCACATAATAAACTTATTAACTTCCTCACTATAACCTTAAATGAACCATTTAGTTTGATGTATAAACACATATAAATCAAGAGATAAAGTTTACAGAGGCCAATAGAGTTCAAACTAATGCTTCAAGGCATGACTGACTAATGATCTTATATAATAATTCAAATGACGTAAAATCATGGCTCAATAAAAACTTCAAATGGCCTTCAACCCTTTACTCTATAGTCTGTTCAACTGCTTAACCCATTACATGTACTCCATAGCCCGTTTCAAGTTTTGAAGACAGGTGGCCACTTAAATCAGGTTGAAAGTAAAGAAAAATGTGCCTTATGGCACATTCTGCTTTACTCTTAGCCTGTAAGCTAACATTTGCTAGAATACAGAAACTATTTCTCATTGGATTAATGTCCTGTCCGAAAAAATCTCGATTAAATAAACTTTCTTCTGAATAATCTATTATTAAAATTAATCGCTTTCAACCACAGAAGCACCATTGAGTGCCTTTACTTACTCCTTCACATAATTGTCATCAACTGAATAGTCATTGCATGGTGTTGAATACAGGTGGCAGCTTACAGCAAGATGAAAGTAAAGCCAGGGCTCCAGATAAGAGGCAGTTATTTCAACAAATCAAACATTTTCTCACTTATTCAGCACCAAATCCTATAGTGTTACTACCCATTAGAATCTTCTCGAAGAGACGATTCTAATGAGTAGTGACACCATAGGGTTTAGTTCAGAAATAAAGATTTTAAGTTTTGAAAAACTACCCTTATCTGTTGCTCTGAAAGCAGAATTATTTAAAGCCCTGCTTTCTTTTCATCTTTGCTGTAAGCAGTAATATGACTGTGACAATGATAATTTTCACTTTTGACTATTTAAAAGGTTAATATCAGTTGAACACTGTACCAATATTTTTTAAACATGCCCACATGAGAGCTTAAAGCATGCATAAAGGTCCTGGATGAAACATAAACAAGTCAATTCAATGTTAGCATCAGAACAAAACAAGAATGCCACGGAATCATGAGGCATCATGCTGTTTCAGCTTTGACTTTCAATACAGTCACATGGGACAGCCAAACAAAACTTTCCATCATATTTCCATCATCAGAGTTGGTCATGTACTTTACAGTTGCCATGTCAACAATTGTTTGGACATAGGACCAGGTACAAAATCAATATCTATAATGGTGCATTACTGCCTTGCACTTAATTGTCCCTTGATTAACCCTCAACTTCCCCAAAGTGTAAATCTGTATAAGGCAGTTTTCTGCATTATTTTATTTCAGCATTAAGTTTATAAGAGTTTATTCATCTTGATTTGGATGGTTACTATACACAAGTTTTTCTACTACTTCTATGGCTTGTATAAATAAATGCCATATGTTTCTTTACTGATGAGTTACTATACGATATAGGTTATACTGTATTACAATTGTCACCTATTGTTTCGTTCGATATAGAAAGTAAATTAAGCCTCAGGTATTCCCGTATATTGATACACTCTAAACGGATAAACATCTGAGTAATAATGACAGGAAAACCTGAATAAAACAGCCATTCTTTCAATGACAAAAGTCATCTAAAAATATATAAAATTGTATTAACGCAGGGTCAAAGTAAAGCAGAAAGCTGCTAACTCACTTAGCCTGCTAATTAACTTTATTCAAAGTGGCCACTTAACACAGGTTTTAATGTTTAATTCTTGCTTGTACATCTTTGATTACCATTACATTGGAACTCTTTCAACATTTTATATGAATGTAATCCATTGGCAATGTTAATTGTCAGCTAAATTTCAGTCATTGGATTCAAACAGGATTCAAGTGAAAAATAGTTAAGATCCAGTTTATTAGGCAAACTTTTTGAAAAGGTCTTCAATATAGGTTTTCTTTGTTGAAAAGGATAAAGACTTTAAAAGAGTTTCATTCTGAAAGGATAAATAAATGTTCTAGTATTAGGTTTGGTTGTACAGATCTTTAATTACTTTGCACACTTCTACATGCCCCTTCACTTAAGTGCCATAAATGAATTATCTTTATGGTTTTGAATATCAGTTACAGCTTACTTAAGCAAGATAAAAGTAAAGCAGAAAGCTACTCCAAAAGCTTAAGCAGGGCACTGCTTACACACTTGAATATAGGTGATTGCACTATTGCAGGTATTTAAATTTAAGGTTTAAGCCTATAGGTCTAAGCACTGCTAAAACACTTGCTAAGTTGGAAGGATTACTAGAAACCAAGATAGAAGTTCAAACTACATGACATTTGTACATGGTAGTGTAAAACCACACATTGTAAGCCAATTTCAGTGTGCCAAATTTATGATGATTAATTCTTGAATAAATTCCTTTTAGTTTATCAGGTCTACAAATGCCCCATTTGCCAGAACATGCTAATAGAAGAACCTAATGAAATTTAACAAACTGGAGGTCTACACTGTTCAACACTGTCCCTTTCTTAGAACATAATTTATGAAGTTGAGATGATGTTGCTCTTTCCTAGTTATATATTAAACTTAACGCAAACACAATGCAATAAAATGTAAACATTGACAAAAATTAAACAATTCTCAATGAATTTGATGGAGTTTTATAGCCCATAGATGCAAGATGGTCATTTAGAGCCATATTTTTTTTATCTGAGTTTCATGGATCTAATCTAAATGCAAGTGGCAAGAGAAAGGTTAAACTTCAACTTATTTTACTTTGATCAATTTTGTTTAAGCTGGGATTAGAGCTGCACTAATTCACCACTGTCACAGGGAATTATTGTCAAGTATTGTACAAACTTAACCCTTCTCCTGCTATTAGCTTATACTGATAATTTTATTTTTGAAAAACAGTGTAGCCCTGAAGGATCTGTCTGATATAGGTCTACACTATTTTATTATCTGAGATACATCGGGTATGAGTCTTAACACTCTTTTTCTGCGGAAAGGTATACTTATTTTACTAGCCAATGTGATACTAAAATTCATGCATTATAGAGAGTTGGGTTTTGTCAAAAATGGATACTTCGAAATTCCTTAAATCAATCGTACCATTATTTCTCAAGTTGTATTTTGATAAGTCGATCCGGACCCGATTTTAAAGTCAAACATACCGTATTTAAAATATGGATTGTTTTTAATAACTTTGAAATATAGGTATGTTAAAACTTGCACAAGTTCGAAGTATCAAGTTTCGACTGTACATGTATATTCAGCAGAAGAAGGGTTTGACGATCATTGTAGTCTTTGTGCACCACAAGTGTTTATGAAACACTCTATGTTCAGTAAAACCTCTGCACAAAGTATTACAATGACCCATAGCTTGGCCAGTGACTAAGGGCAAGTGACCAATCTATTATGATTTAAGTAAACATAATACTTAACTTGAGACATTTTGATCTATCCTTGTATATAATGTGACAATTTATGCTTTTACTATCCCCATTTCTATGATAAAAACCAGAATTTGGCATAATTTGCAAACAGTGTAGACCATGATCAGAGGACTCCTGAAGGAGCGAGAAAAGACATGAACAATTTTATCTTCACTAAATTTAAGAAACAAAATGTAGTTTTGTTTTGAAACTTGTTTTATTGGTGCATTCAAGGTTAAATCTTAAACCCTTTTGCCTTTTAGTGTTTACAATTTACTACGCCACAGAAGAATATAGTCCCAATTTATAAATTCATGAGTATGTATCATAAGGAATATTTTCTTTATTCTAACAGGTAGCAGTAGTAGCTTAAAGCAGACTGAAAGTAAAGCAGAATGTGCCTTAAGGTGCATTCTGCTTTACTTTTAACCTGCTTTTTAAGTAGTCACTTATCATGAAACTAGAAACAAGCTTTTGGGTAAAGGGTTAAGTGTTGATAAATCCATAATGTCAAGTTGCTTCAAGTCACATGACTGCAGTGCTAATTGCCTTATCCAAATACAGCTATAGGTGCATTATACACAACTTAATTACAATGTGCATAACTGGCCTTAACAAAATATTTGATGACACAGTGACCTTTTAAAATGTTGCACAATCTTTAGCGTTGGAGAGCAGATGAACAAGAGGAATAGGTTTGAGTAAATATATTTTCTTCCGGTGACAGAGCCTCTATAACAATACCAAGCTTACTGAATACCAATAACAACTTAATAGCAACCCGGACACACAAACAGCAGGTCTCCATGGCTGGTTTCTTGCAAATCAGATTGAGGTATTTGGCCAAAATACATGTGTTTTCAAAGTTTTCTCACAACATCTATAATATGCTTAAATTTTTTAGAATAAGTCATGATTTTTGAATGAATGAATGAATGAATATGAATGATGTTTTACGGCCAATCAGAACATGCAGTCCAGTACTTATAAATAATGATTAAATTATCCCATGTAGTCACCTGAGAAAGCACAAAGGCAAGCGGAAGCTTAACAATGCAAAACCTGCTGTAAAAAATTATTAGCCAGCTTGATGTTTGCTCATATATACATCTTTAACCAGGTTGAAACTATTTTCATGTTGTGAATGCCTTATTGCAAACAGGATATTAAAACACCCAACAAGGTATCTATGCCATGGGTGATCCAATGACAAACTCTAATATAACTTAAATCATTACTCAATAAAAACACCTTTTTACCCTTTAATTAATGTTGATCCTTCACTAAGAAATAGTTCTGTTTTATACAGTCATGAATATGCATTATATCAAATATTTTCTATATACTAGCAGATGGTAGCTTATATGCTGCTTTACTATCAATCACTTTTAAGTGGCCACCTGTCTTCAAAACTAGAAACAGGCTATGGGGTAAAAGGATAAACAATTTTCGAGGAGGGACTTTTTTGAGCTGTGAATTATAGGAAATTACAGCCTTTTTCTTCTTTTGACAAGTAAAGATTGTATGATAACAAACTCGGGAATACCATCATTAATTAATTTTCTGTCAAACCTAATGCTACTATTCAGTTATTTGATACAGGTTGCAGCTTAATGCAGTAACAAAGTTATGCAGAAAGCTCCTTTAGGAGCTTTCTGCATTACTTTGTTACTGCATTAAGCACCAATATATATAATATTCATCAATCCCCAATATTCTTAACTAAATGGCCACTGAGCAGGGCACAAGATAAGGGGAGTATGGTATTTCAAAAACTCAATTTTTTGTTTCTGCATTAAACCCTATGTTGTCACTACTCATTAGAATCGTCTCTTCAAGACGATTCTGATGAGTAGTTACACCACAGGATTTGGTGCTGAAATGAGTGAGAAAATGTTGGGAATGCTCAGTTTACTCCCTCTTATGAGAGGCCCTGTCTAAGTACAGGTTTAACTGTAAACACTGTCACTTCTATAGATACTCAGAGTTGCTGACCCATCACATTCATCATCTCATTCAGACAAGTTGAAATCATATCCCCCCATCGTTTGGAGACGTCCCAAATTAACCATTGTGCATTCTAGGCCAATCTAGGTCATATGCTGTCTTTACATACAAAAGAAGGATGTAATTACATTCCCCAAATGACCGGCCTTGCCCTATATAAGTAGTTAAGTGGAAAAAAGCAAACTAAGTGAGTTTTCATAGAAGCTAATAATAGTACATCTCAGATAAAATTTCAGCTCCCAATTCAACCCATACACAATGGGTACAGTAAGTTACCTCCATATTTCAACTCCTAAAAAGAATACTTATTGATTATATGAAAGACAGGTGGCAGCTAAAAGCAAGATGACAGTAAAACAGAAAGCTCCTAAAGGAGCTTTCTGTTTGACTTTAATCTTGCTTTAAGCTGGCACCTGCCTTAAACATGAACTAATTTATGTACCGGGTAATCTAGTGGTCGTAAAGGAAAGGTTTTACTTGTATTTTTAATAATGGGCAATATTATGACATTTTAAAATATGCAAAATTTAACAGGATGCTGAGAGGAAAGTATTAACCTTGAAGTCTTTTCTCTGCAGAATTGCCTTTTGCCACCTATCCCTCTACAAAAACAGCTCAAATGGCATAATTGGTGGTGTTGAATTAAATTATTATTACCAGATAGCCAGATTCATGCAAAATGAAAGGGAGATTTCTGTTTCTCCATAGATATCAGAGCTCCAGATAAGGGGGGGGGTTATTTCAGAAACTATATTTTTTTATTTCTGCATTAAACCCTATGGTGTCACAACTCATTAGAATCGTCTCTGCCAGACGATTCTAATGAGTAGTAACAACACCATAGGATTTGGTGCTGAAGTGAATGAGAAAATGTTGGATTTGGTCAGTTTACTCCCTCTTATCTGGAGCCCTGGATATCAGATTGGTGATCCAGGATTGATGAAAATAATTGGAAAATCTTTCAGTCTGCAAACAGTAGCTTTTTATTTAGGTTTGGGGCAGTTCTATAGCAAAACTTGGTTTTCAAATATCAAGAGTCGACATTCTGTTATGATATTTGATTTTGAAGTTTCATCCAGTACAAAAGATCATATTGTCAAATTTTATGGATCTTTTCACCTGCAACTAAAAGTAAATAGATCAAATAGCAGTGAACTGTAAATTATGATTTTGTCAATTCAACTGTCTAATGGTAACTGGTTAACTTGTGCTAATAAAAATTAAATTAAACATAATTGCCATTAAGGACTGTGCTATATTGGCCAAAAGTTCTTGTCTGAATTGAAACTTGACAACTGGTTAGTTTACCATATCAGCCCAGCAACTGAAACTTCAATTTATGTTTTCCCAGGTATTTCATCGGAAACTATGTGTGCTCATAAACTCAACAAACCATGTCTACATTTGTAACTTCAGAACTTATTGCACACAAAAATGTTACCTTTCAAAAAAGTTCACATGTACAGAATGACTTTTCATACAGTCATCCCTGTCTACATCATTATCAATCATTCAAAAGAAGGTATATGTTTATTAGGAGCTTTCTGCATTACTTTTATCCTTCATTAACTTTTAGCAATTACCTGTCTGAAAATATCTTGATGCATGCATCTCCAATGAGTATGATGGTAGTTGCAAAACAGAGCTTTAACTGTCCCTGGTATGCCAACGGACCAGATGTCATACTAAAGGGAACAATACATTCATTTATACCCCCACAACCATCCTCGGTACAGTACGGAAGTGAGTTGGGAAGTGAGTTGGGTCTTTAAAGCGGATAGGTATCTCAGGTATCACAACAAATCAATAGGGGGTTTAATCATCCAGCAATTCCGAACCCCTTACTCATACTATATGACAATGAAGTCTCGATGATAGAAGTGTCAATGATATACCCACAGTGTTTCACAGCCAATCTTGCATTAAACAGTCATTTGCTAAAGTAAATCTAAAATATAGACATCTATCAGACAGGTGACAACTTTAATGCAGGACAAAATAATGCAGAAAGCTCCTATAGGAGCTTTCTGCATTATTTTTATCCTGCATTAAGTTATTGTCTAAAAGATGATCTATACACAGTCCAATTTTGAATTGAGGCTTCTGGCATGTTTCATTGTAGATCTACCCTGTAATATGATAGGAGGTCAAAAAGTCAATGGTCATCAAGTATAAAACCAAACCACATTAAACCCAATACCCTATAGCCAACTTCTAGTTTTGAAGACAGGTGACCACTTAAAGCAGGTTGAAAGTAAAGCAGAACGCGCCTTTAACTTTTTTTTTTAGCGGAGGATTAAATGAAAGGCGTAAAAAGGCATATTTAAGGGGTAATCAGTTAAAGACAACAACAATACAAAACCGTTTTCAACATTTACCTGTTAAGTACCCACTTATCAACATACTCAGAGTCTGCAAGAAATGTTCTATCACTTCCATCTTTAGCTCTGTCTAGATTAAAATGACATTCCCCATAGAGACTATCTCTATTTAAAAACTCATTACTGTCTAGTTAAAGGTTGTAAACAAGGGACTTCACGGATCAGTTAGCGCTTGGTATTTTCACCTTTGAGAGACAAACAGTAGAAATCAATGTACCAGCAACAATGTGCGATGCTGACCAGAGCTGCAAGGAATTTACATGGCTTTCAGTGGATGTTAATCCTTGTAAGGAACAACAACAGTAGCAAATTAACCCTTAGCCTGCCACTCACGACTTTAGCTCCATATGCAAACAGCTTGGATCCAGATGAGACGCCGAGTAACTCGGCGTCTCATCTGGATCCAAGCTGTTTGACACTCAGACAACATTTTCAGCAAATTTGAGCAACTTTGAAGCACTTTGAAACTTGAAGCAGACGAGAAATATAGCAGACGACAATTTATTTGGCGGGCTAAGGGTTAATCCTTGTAAGGAACAACAACAGTAGCAAATTTAGTAGCATTTAGAACCAGTGTATATCCATATCAGAAACCTTCAGTCTGCGACACCTGGATCAGAGTCTACATTGTTTGTACTACCTTCTTTGTTTTCAGTATTGTTAATGAAATAATCTTGACATAACGAATAGGCAAAGCTATAATCATTATCAATGAAAATGTAGGTATCATTTTGAAAATGAAGCATTAAAACTTTTTCTAGTAACCTCTTATCCATTGACTCTTCCAGATCTCAAAATAAAATGCTATCGATAGTTAAACACAGGTGAACACGGTCAATCCGTCACCTGCAGCTCACTGTAATATGAAACATCCACGATAACATATGTACACCAACCAACAGTTACTGTTCATTGGCTTGATTTGGGTCTTCTACATGTAAAATATCATTGTGTTACTTTGAAACAGTGTAGATCCGAACTATTACCTATTCCTCATAGAATTGCCTTTTCATGCTTTTAGTAGTATACACTAGTACTTCTGTCTCAACAACAAGGAATATGTTCCCTCACACAGTTGGATGCTTAAATCAGGTTGAAAGTAAAGCAGAAAGCTCCTTCAGGAGCTTTCTGCTTTACTTACAGCCTGCGTTCACCATCTTTTTTGAAGACAGGTGACCACTTAAAGCAGGTTGAAAGTAATACAGCATTTGCACCTTAAAGCATACTCTGCTTTACTTTCAGCTAGCTTTAAGCTATCATCAGTAAGGATATATATGGTGCATATATTTATGACTGTATAAATTGGAACTATTTTCTTCAGTGGAGGAATAAATTTAAAGGCCTTAAAATAAGTAGCTTTGAAACCTTGTGTTAATGCAAGTTTGACTGTATTACTGTGTAAAAGCTAAGTTGTGTTTAATTTCAAATTCAGATTCAAATCTTTTGATCAAACAGACAAGAGTTCATTGAAATCTTACACCAGCAAAAAGTGCAATATCATCTGCAAAAAGTACAGCAGTGTAAACGAACTGGTGATTACTGTCTACCCTGCTGTTATCAATACCATCGCATTCAAAACTGTCACCTGCCTAGTTTTCTGCTGTTTTAGTATTTAAACAATTCTCTACTGAAATAATATTAATAGTTTCTGATACAAGTGTCACACAGTTTTGATTGTTACGACAAATTTAATGGGGTGCATGTAAAGATTACACTTGTCCCATGTAAAGTTTCAAGCAGTGCAGACCCAGATCAGAGGGCTCCTGTAGGAGCCCTCTGATCCGGGTCTGCACTGTTTGTCATTATTAAATATACATGTATTGCAGAAAACAACCCTAAATGGATTCAACTTAATTGGAAACTGTGGAATTGTCCATTACATGTTTCAGGGTGTCATAAATGAGTTATAATCATCTGATCTAGATGCAGACTTTATGCAAATGACAGTAATGTAGCCCTCAGCATAATAAATATTTATCTTTACACCAGCAATGCTGAAATGACTAGTTTAAATATATGAGTTTGACACAAAGTGACATGGGAGTTTGTTCCAAAATATTGTGAAATATGATAAACAGTGCAGCCCTTAATGACAGGGCTCCTGAAAGGCCCCTCTGATCTGGATCTACAGTTTTTGCGATGAATGGATAGTTGCAGCCTTATCAGGGTTAACATTAACATATTTCAAGCCTGGTGGGAAAATAGAACAGTATAAAGTTTATATCACTTCAATCCTACATTATGCTGCCTACCACCTTCCTAAAACCCCTTTCTCCCCACTGTGAGAAGCATTTTAAATGCCATTATCGTATTCCTAATAGAAAATTTAGATGGCCTTATAAGTACATTTTTATATCCACACATATAATGGTTACTTGCAACTTAAAAGCCGGCTGAAAGTAAAACTCTGAGAGAGAAAGATATCTGCATTAGTTTACTTTCAACCTGCTTTGAGCAGCCTCCAGTTTAAAGCACTGTTTTTGTGTGTGACTGAAAATGAATTACAAAGGAATTACAAAGGAATAGAAAGTATTTAAATATGCAAAAGAACAGTATTTTATAAATTATAGTTTTACGCAAGTATGACTGTATAATAATATTCTGCTATCTCTATGTGAGGTGTTAAAAAGTCACAACTTGGGATAAAACATGGCCTAATCAACTTCTCTCATCTGTGACTTTCGATAAACAACCCATCAGCAATTCCTTTTGAATAAGACAAATTGCCTAAGTACCTAAGGACTCAACACAAGTTATTCACCTTTGTAGAAAGAGGATATATCCATTTTGCAAACATTGTAGAATGTAGATCCTAATCAGAGGCTTTCTGCAGGATCCCTCTGATCAGGGTGTGCACTGTTCATCAGTCTGTTAAACCCATTATCCCATAACCTGTTTCTAGTTTTGAAGATAGGTGACCACTTAAAGCAGGTTAAAAGTAAAGCAGAATGCGCCTTAAGGCGCAAACTGCTTTACTTTCAGCCTGCTTTAAGCTAGGATATATATATTTTATCACTGTATAAAAGGGATTTTTTTTTCAGTGGAGGAAAAAATTCTAGGTGTAATAAGGCATATATATTTATCATTTATGGGGGAAAGGGTTAAGGCCGACAATGTAATGGCAGTATAAGGGGCTTAATTTGACAGCAATGCAAATATGATGTGCATTTCCTTTACAGTGACAACTCCCCTCATTAGTATGTGCAATGATGCAAGACGTTTAACACTTTGAAAGCTAAAACAAATAATTATTTTCAAATACTTATAAACAGTTTGTATCCAGATCAGACAGAGAGTAATTTGACCTCTGATTAGGATCCAAACTGTCTGTAACTTTAATAGTGCATTTGTCATATGCTTAAGTTTAAGAAGACGTCGCCCACAGAATTAAAGCAATCATCTTTTTCTAGACAATATTTATACAGCATTAAAAGGGTTTTATAGCTAACAAGCAAGTGTAAAGTTACACCCCTTTTTGCACCAATTTATGCTCATTATAGCTAAATACAGGTACAAACAAATTTCAAAACAGTGACATCTGAACTGCTGTCACTCATATGTCAATGTATTTCTTATCATACTGGTAGGCAATTACTCTATAGATCAAACACATTTTAACCTCTTTAATTCATTCCTCCATCGAAGTAAATACCGGTAGTTCCACTATAACTTAATAATAAAGTTATGAATAAGACTTAGTATAATTAGAAATATTTTCTTTATTATAGCAGATGGCAGCTTAAAGCAGGTTGAAAGTAAAGCAAAATGCGCCTTAAGCAGAGCACCAGATAAGGGTAGTTTTTCAAATACTAAAATCTTTATTTCTGAATTAAACCCTATGGTGTCACTACTCATTAGAATCGTCTCTTTGAGACGATTCTAATGAGTAGTAACACCATAGGATTTGGTTCTAAAAAAAGTGAGAAAAATGTTGGATTTGTTGAAATAACTACCTCTTATCTGGAGCCCTGCTTAAGGCACACCCTGCTCTACTTTCAATCTGCTTTAAATGGTCATCTGTCTGCAATATTAGCTAGAAACAGGCCCATAGAGTAAAGTGTTAAGTCTAACTTAATTGTATTGTAAAGTTTATACAATGTATGCGGCTTTGCCATGTTTTAACGGGTTTGTTTGACTAAAGCAACTGAAATTCATTTGTAGAGAACCATATTTTTTCGACATAAATGAGTTTGAGTTAGTGAGGTCTTCAAGATTTTATACAGGTTTCCAGCTTAGTAAAGATTAAATTTCCAGCTTAGTAAAGATTAAATACAGTAGAACCTCTCTATTATGACCACTAAAAAGAAGGCTAATTGTCTGTATAAAATATAGGTGACAGCTTAACCCTTTGAACACTAGTCCCGCATATAGGCGTTCTTTTCAAACAGTGTACATTTGAATAGTACGCTTGTCCTGTGCAAACAGTGAAGACCCAGATCAGAGGGCCCCAAAAGGAGCCCTCTGATCAGGGTCTTCACTGTTTGTCATAACATTGACAAAAACAACCCTTAAAAGTCAGAAATGGACTAGACTAAAATGGAAACTGAAATTGTCTATTTAAAGTTTCAGGGAGGAAAGAGTTAAAGCAATGTGAAAGTGAAACAGAAAGCTCTAATAATTTAGTGGTCGTAATAGAGGTTTTACTGTACATATCCCTGCCCATTAAGAAATCTAAAATGCTCACCTCTGGACATTGTACACAAACAGTTTCACTCTTGCATCTTCATCTTTCTCTTTGGGAGGCAAGTCTTGTAACAGTTCAAATGCTGATGAATGGCTTCGTAACCTCCGACTCGACGTTTTAGGACGCAGCCAAATCATTGGCGGACCTTTCGCCTCACTAACCAAGTCAAGTTTCAATTTCATTGTTAATTTGTGTCCCCGCCCTCCGAGGTCAAAGTTCAATCTGAAATTCTGCGAGATTGGGGTGCCTAGCTGGAGCCCCATGCCCACGCCATTGTCTCGTGCTAGCACGATACATTCTGCAACCGTGCCCGCTTGGGTCGTGATCGTGTCTTTTCCAAATATTCCATGTTTTTTGGTCTTATGTACGAATATGCCAACATTGAGGTTGACCCGATCACCCGGCAGGTATTTGAAGGTTATCACATTTTTACTGCCGTCGTGGTTCAGCCACACCCACTTATTGCCGTGCCGCACGAGCTGTTTGTCTAATCTGATAGTCTGAGTGGCAAACTCCTCCTGGTATGAGAATGACAGCTTCACGTCCAGCATTTTCACTTTTTTCGGAATCTCATTTCTGTAAATTTCTAAGGATGATAAGCATACAGTTAATGTTTTTGATGTTGACTGTCTGAACAGGTCGTAGGAGACCTGCTGAGTTAGCTCCCTTTGGGATGGGGACTTTGGAATGTTGACCCGGTCCTTTATGGGCTTGTAGCGGACCGAGGCCCGTGTCCCCTTGCCCAACTCCAGAGACTTGGGCTTGGGTTTAAACTCCTCCATTAGCTCCCTGATCTTTGAATATTCATAAATATCCCGCATCTGAAAGTAACAAGAGGGAAATATTTTACAACACTGTACCAGGGCTCCAGATAAGAGGGAGTAAACTGAACAAATCCAGCATCAATTTATCTCACTCATTTTAGCACCAAACCCTATGGTGTCACTACTCATTAGAATCGTCTCGTCGAGAGGATTCTAATGAGTGGTAACACCATAGGGTTTAATGCAGAAATAAAGATTTTAGTTTTTGAAATACCCCTGTTATCTGGAGCTCTGCTGTATTATACATATTAACCCAACGAATACCCCATAAAACTCCTTTAATTTATTCCTCCACTGAAGAAATTAGTTCCAATTTATACAGTCATGAATATTTATGCAAGATTATAAACATTTTCTATATTCTAGCAGATGGTAGCTTAAATCAGGCTGAAAAGTAAAGCAGTTACTTATTTTCTCTTTCAACACTGAGTAACTGCAGACGTTTGCTTTAACCCATTACTCCATAAATACGCTTTTTTACGCTATTGATTTATTCCTACCCTGAGGAAAATAGTTCCAATTTATACAGTCTTGAACATGTACCATTAGAAATATTTTCTATATCCTAGCAGATGGCAGCTTAATTAAAGCAGGCTGAAAGTAAAGCAGAATGTGCCTTAAGGCGCATTCTGCTTTACTTTCAACCTGCTTTAAGTGGTCAGATGTCTTCAAAACTAGAAATAGGCTATGAGGTAATGGGTTAAATTATGAAATCAGTTGTTGTCAAAAGTTACATTTACATCAAACAAAAATCTTGAGCACAAAATAGTTTAGATCCTGATCAGGCACCACTTTCAGTGGAGCCAGATCTGGATCCAAACTGTTTGCAATGGTCTCCAATACAGGTATTTAATGTTGAAAATATTAAACTACACTGGATTTCAACCTGGCTAAAACGTCCTTTTCCACGGTAGGTGAAAACTGCGTTTTTCATTTCAAGACGCAATACTGGTTCAGTGTATAGTAAGATACATAATGAGCATTGAACATGCAACATTAGCTTTACATACCGATCTTTACAAAGCGCATATTTAATATTGATAGCAGATACATTTACTTCAAACATTTATTTATCCCAGTAATTTCTCTAGACTCCCTTTCTATATTAAGAAATCTTTTCTGAAAGTTTTGTTTAATGAATTCTTTACATCAACTGAAACAGAAGGCAATTGTCACAAACAGTTTGGATCTTAACTGTTTGCAAATGTAACATTTAATTAGTTATTAACACATGTTTTCGGCATTGAAAGGATTAATTACATCTCGTATGATATAATACACTTTCTCAGGTATGATTAGTCCTTTCATGCATGCAAGGACCAAATCCCTGCAATGTATACCCATGCACCAGCCAACACTTGCATTTAAATTGGAGTCTATCAGAAGTATATAATGATTAATCCTTTACTTTAACCCATTACCCCATAGCCTATTTCTAGTATTGAAGATAGGTGACCAATTAAAGCTGGTTGAAAGTAAAGCAGAATGCGCCTTATAAGGCGCATTCTGCTTTACTATCAGCCTGCTTTAACCCATTACCCCTTAAAAACGCCTTTTTACACCTCATTTATTCCTCCACTGAAGAAAAAAGTTCCAGTTTATACAGCCAAGAATATGTACCAGAAGAAATATTTTCCGTATCCTAGAAGATGGTAGCTTAAAGCAGGCTGAAAGTAAAGCAGAATGTGCCTTAAATAAGTGGTCACCTGTTTTTAAAGCTAGAAATAGGTTAAGAGGTAATGGGTTAAGCTACAATCTGCTAGAATATAGAAATTATTTCTTAAGATATATTATTCACGACTGTAAAAAGTGGAACTATTTTCGTCAGTGCAGGAATAAATAAAAGGCGTAAAAAGGCATATTTATGTGGTAATGGGTTAAACTTAGAAACACACACTAATGATACCATGGGAAGTCTTCTTATAACTCTTTGCATGCTAGCGATGAAAGTTTGACATTGACTTGGGAGAGTTTTGCCAAATAGAAACCACAATATATGCATATGCCTGTATCATTTGAAGGAGTCGCAATTATAAGAGCAGATTTATTTTCAATATTCTAGGAGATGGTAGCTTAAAGTAGGCTGAAAGTAAAGCAGAGTGCACCTAAAGGTGCATTCTGCTTTACTATCAACCTTCTTTAAGTGGTCATAAGTCTTCAAAATTAGAAAAGGGCTAAGGGGTAATGGGTTAAACAAAAATTTGTCTTTAAAGTGATGCTTTCTGCATGACTTTTATCCTACATTAACATTCAAGCATCTTCATGCCTCTTCTCAAAGTGGCAGCTATAAACTCAAGTTTGACATTCTGGCAAATAGAAACCACAATGTATGCATGCCAGTATCATTTGAAGGAGTGGCAATAGGGCTGATTCACTCATATAATGTTTCCTTGACCCGTCAGCGACTAATTTGAGTAATGGTGTCAGAATGTATCAAAACAAAAACCACTTTGTGTATTCCCACACTTGTAGGTAAAATTAGATATAATACATGTTGTATGCCCAACCAATTAACTGAAAGGTATTGTTTTTCTAGCTTTAACCTTTTCGGCATGGAGTTGTATGTCTGCTGAAAATAACTCATGCTAAATTTCTTTTAGTTGTTCTTCATATTGACTGAAACAGCACAAGAAGTTTGGATCTTGATCAGGCCTCACATTAATATGGGTCTGATGATCTGGATTCAAATTCTGCAAGCTTTATTATGTCTACAAGTTTTCAGTGTTTTATAATATACAGTGTGTTAACCCTTTACTCTATAGCCTATTTCTAGTTTTGAAGACAGGTGATCAATTAAAGCAGGTTGAAAGTAAAGCAGAATACACATTCTGCTTTACTTTCAATCTGCTCTAAGTTATCACCTGTCTTCAAAACTCGAAATAGGCTATGGTGTAAAGGGTTAAATAATCAAATTGCTTTATAACACAACTTCACAAGGTGATTTTTGTACAGTGCTGTGAAACTGAAACTTGACATGATTAAACACTGATAAAAACTGTTGTAATTATAGATACTGGTAATTCTAGCGTAAACAAGTGAATGAAAACACCCAGGCAAACAATGTTACTGGCCAATGAGTAGTCAAAATTCTGGAGGTCCTATACACTTGTATGTGCTTTTTCAGCATTTAATTTATTCCTCCTCCGAAGAAAATGGCTCCCAATTTATACAGTTATGAAAGCATCATAAGAGAAATTTTCGATATCCTAACAGATGGTAGCTTAAAGCAGGCTGAAAGTTAAGCAGAATGTGCCTCAAGAAACATTTTGCTTTACTTTCAAACTGCTTCAAGTGGTCATGAACCTATCTTCAAAACTAGAAAGATTTTTACGGAGTAAACGATTAAATCAATAATAGTCCAAATGTATACAATTAGATAATATAAAGCTATTCTTTGATCTGGCCATATCCCTCACACCTGAGGACGGCACCTGTCACAAAATTAGCCTGCCATCACAGGGGTTCATTGATGAGACTAAATCAATAAATTATAACTTCATCATTTTTCTGCACAGTTTACTTACAGATGACCTGCTTGCATAATAACCCATTATCTGTTCAATAAATCTATTTTACATACAATTATTGGTCTACAAGAGTTCAATGGAGGGTATATAAATCATTATTAACCCTTACAATGCTTGTAGATTTCAAAATTGACTCATGAATCTGTTTTAGACAAATGACCAGATTACATTAAAAAAAAAAAAATTGTTTGTCACCAAAATATTTAACCCATTACCCCATAAATACGCCTTTTTATGCTTTTAATTTATTCCTCCACTGAGGAAAAGAGTTCCAATTTATACAGTTATGAATATGTACAATAAGAACTTTTTTCTATTTTCTAGCAGATGGGAGCTTAAAGCAGGCTGAAAGTAGAGAAGAATGCGTCTTCAGACGCATTCTGCTTTACTTTCAACCTGCTTTAAGTGGTCACCTAGTTTCAAAACTAATATCAGGCTATGGGGTAATGGGTTAAACAATAACAAACAGTGCAGACCCTGATCATAGGGCTCCTTAATAGGAGCCCTCTGATCTGGGCCTACACTGCAAATAGTGTAGAAGTATTACTACAAGAAGTATTACTACAAGGATTACTGGTAGCTTGGGTTAAATAAGCCAGGGCAGATCGGGGTTATTGGGGTAATTACGCCATATTGAAAATCAACCATATCTAAAATCAATATCATTGTCAAGTGGAATAATATTTTTTGGTGCATGTCGATATCACTGTACGATTTATCAATAGTTGTGCATTGAGTGATTATTGATAACTGGCTACCTATTAAAAACGTTGTTGGCAATATACCTGACTATGTAATAATACTAATTAATTTTGTACTTGCCAAACTTCCTGAATACTATTCATCTACCTACGGCCATAACATACTTTTAGAAGCAACAATAACTTTAGTTGCCATGACTCCATCATATTGTGCATCAATTTAGATGGAATGTATAATTAGGCTTTGCAAATTTCTTAACCCTTTCCCCCATAAAACGCCTTTTAGCACATTTAATTGATTCCTACACTCTTGAAAATAGTTCCAAATTATACAGTCATGAATAATATGTATCATAAGAAATATTTTCTATATTCTAGCAGATGATAGCTTAAAGCAGGCTGCTTTACTTTCAACCTGCTTCAAGTGGACACCTATATTCAATACTAGAAACAGACTATGGGGGAAAGGGTTAAACTCAGTTCAGGAGGTTCTTTTAGAGCCATTTGATCTACACCTATACTGTTTGTTACAATTTTAACCCTTGTAAATTGGTCACATTTAGCAGTAAAGTGGAAGATTCCATTTGAAAAGTCTGCCTGGTAAGGGATAATACATTATATTAATTCACAAAAGTTAAATTTCAACAATTATAAATTATCAAGAGTACCTGAGACTACATACCTTTAATGTTAACTCCAGCTTGAAACAAACTACAGTATCAATCCTCGGAATATCTCCCTATCAACACTCCAAATCACATCTGTCCCCTACTAAACCATCTATCACAGACACCTTAAACCATGGATTTCAGAAAAACAACCCCAAGACCGCTAACCTAAACCCTCAATAAAGTAATAAATTATTTAATTGCCACCTCTAAATGCCAACGTGAAATGAGTGCTGGACGAGTTCTCCAACTGTGCCACTGTGCACACGCACTGTTGTTAAACTGTCGCTGACCGCCAGTCAGCTGCTAGCTTATATACCTGTCCAATTGTCAGTAGACCAAATCCGAGTGTACTTTTAACGCTTTAAACTATCACCTGCTAAAAACATCTCCTGCTACAACTCTGAAATTGGTTCTGTCTTCTTTGTTTTTGGAAGACAAAATATCCTAGTTGCAAACAGTTTGGATACAGATCAGGCCCCACTAACGTGGGGCCTGATCTGGATCCAAATTGTTTGCAAAAGTTTTAATTACTTGTCAGGCATTACCTCCAGTAGTCACCAGGTTAAACCACCTATGGAGGGTTTACACTTGATAGCTGATACATGCAGCTGGGATCCAGATAAAGTTCCCATAAAACTTGGTATCCAATACTCAAGTCTTTTTCTGTTGCAATGTGCAACAATTAATTCTGACATCTATATTAAACAAAATTATGGCACATTTATTTGTGCAGAAGTTTAAGGGAAAAGAAAATACTTTGTGACCAACCTTCAATGGAAATAAGAAGTGCTGACCTTTCTAAAGACAGATTTAATACAGTTTGCTTTATATGTTTTCTGCTTTCAGCTGTCAAAAGATAAAGTAACATGCTTTAATACAGGTGGTAGCAAACAAAAGTAAAGGAATAACAATGCAGACCCCTCCTTGTGAGAATTCTGATTTCAACTCTTTCAACACCATGGACCTGTTCAAGATATATACAATACATTCACAAACATCGTAGACCCAGATCGAAAGGCTCCTAAAGGAGCCCTCTTATCAGGATCTACACTGTTTGCTAATTTAGACCAGTTTTTATTAAACTTCCCAGAATTCCAAATAGACTGTTTCATATGTTGGTAACTAAAATCATCCACAACGTCAAGGGAACCTAATAACCCACAAGAGTTACTTAAACAGTGCTCAAGATATAAGGGGAGTATTTCAAAAACTTAAATCTTCATTTCTGCATTAAACCCTATGGTGTCACTACTCATTTGAATCGTCTCTTCGAGACGATTCTAATGAGTAGTAACACCATAGGATTTGGTGCTAAATTAATTGGATTTGTTCAGTTTACTTGCTCTTATCTGGAGCCCTGATTAACCCTTTACCCCATAGCCTGATTCTAGTTTTGAAATAGGTGACCACTTAAAGCAGGATAAAAGTAAAGCAGAATGTGCCTTAAGGCACATTAAATTCTGCTCTACTTTCAGCCTGCTTTAAGCTACCTCCTGTTAGAATAAAGAAATATTCCTGATGATACATATTCCTGACTGTACAAATTGGAACTCATTTCTTCAGTGGAGGAACAAATGAAAGGCGTAAAAAGGCGTATTTATGGGGCAATGGGTTAAAAGTGCTGAAAGACATCAATATTAGTTGAACTACAAGGACTCTGTCTGTACGACCTTCTTACACCTGTCTGCTGTTGACCATTACAAGGTCTTCAAACATTACTATGGTCAGTTTAACACTGGACTGGTTCTGTGACAGTTCACTAATCAGACTGGTCGTATTTCAGGTCTGAGTCAGGTAATAGTGTTATGACAGTGTCACAACACTAGTCATAGCTCACCTGACATGCTCCACACGTCACTTGACCTATACTGGACAGGCACCATAAAAAATTAATCCTGAGTTCCTGACATATTTACGTGTACAATAATTGAATGAAAGTAATTATTATTTTTACAGTCGAAACTCGATAATTCGAACTATGTTAGTTTGAACATACCCATATTTCAAAGTTAAAACGTGGCTTAACCACGTTTTAACTTTGAAATATGAGTATGTTTGACTAAAGCGAGGTCAACCTATCAAAATTAAACTTATGAATTACTGGTATAATCGATATAAGCCAGTTCGAATAATCAAGCTATGACTACATGTATTTGCAAAAATTATCGCCTACAAGTCAAATTAATTTTTCTAAAATAAAAATCCAAAATAGGATGACATTGTGTTAAAAAATATGGATCCTGATGAGATGAGACATCATGTCATGCAGCACCTCATGCTTATCAATACCAGTAAAGCATGTTTGAGATGAGTATGAGACCTTTTACAAGCTTTTGATTGGTCAGATTTTCACAGAAAATCTGACCAATTAAAAGCTTGAGATAGACTCATCTCAAACATTTAACAAGCATTATCATAAGGCCTAGCTGCTGGAACCGCATCAACTGTTATTCAAGGTTTTGCCATTAGCAACCAAACACTATGTTTTGACTATTCAATAGAATTGTGTCGAAGAGGGTTCTTAGACAGGCAATTACACCACAAAGGCTTTTGTTGGAGATGTAGGTATTTGAGATGATATTCTCTGTATCTGGAGTCATGGAACTGTCAACATTCATGAACAATGTCACACTGGGTGATGCTTCTTCCAAGAAGTTACATGATTGTTCACCATGCTCTAAAACCACAGTGACACGAGTCCATGACCACAGTCAAACTTGTCTTCAGCAACCATTAACCCTTAGCCTGCCAGTCACGACTATAGCTCCATATGCAAACAGCTTGGATCCGGATGAGACGCCGAGTAACTCGGCGTCTCATCCAGATCCAAGCTGTTTGACACTCGGACAACATTTTCAGCAATTTTGAGCAACTTTGAAGCACTTTGAAACTTGAAGCAGACGAGAAATATAGCAGACAACAATTTAGTTGGCGGGCTAAGGGTTAATACAAAAGATACCCTGTATGTGGTATAGTGTTAAGGGCAGATGGCAGTTTAGTACAGGGAATAACTTCCAAGTAAGTAATGAAGAAAGCCCTGCATTAAGCAGTTACCTGTTGCTGAGGTTGCCATGCAACAGTGGTTGCTTAATACATTAAATTACAGTCATGTACTCCATAGATACACTTTTTAACTTATTCCTCCACTTAAGAAAACAGTTCCACTTAATACAGCCATGAGTATGCACCATCAGAAATATTTCCTATATTCTAGCAGACCATAGCTTAAAGCAGGCTAAAAGTAAAGCAGAATGCACCTTTAGGTGCATTCTGCTTTACTTTCATCCTGCTTTAAGTGGTCCCCTGTCTTCAAAACTAGCAACCAGCTATGGGGTAAAGGGTTAATACAAGTTTAGCTGTATTTTCAAGCATATCCTAAAACAGCATAATATTATATCAAACTGTCATGATTCATAATTGATTTATTACAAAAATGACGTCTTTGTCTGTACATTGGTTGAACTTCACTGAAAATAATTGTAATTTCAAATAGGGCTGTAACGAATACACCATGTAGTGAATACGAATACACATCACGATATAGGGTGACGAATACGTATAATTATTCAAGAATATGACTGCAATAGTTTCTGTGAAACCTCTTCTAATATTTAATTTATACTGGTTATCCTGTGTTCATATTTTTTTTATTTAATTGTTATCTTTTAACATTAAAGTATTTTGAAGCATAATTTTAAGTATAATTGCAAGATTAACCCCATCATCACAGCAAGTGTTTTCGGGACTAATATGGTACTATAGATTGTTGGTTACAAGCTGCAGTTTTCACCCTTTTTAGTTGTTTTAAAATTCTCTTTTTTGTACTGGTGAATATTCGATTCTTGAACATGCAAATACGATGCCTATTCACCAAAATGTATATTCCAATATATTCGAATGTTCGAGTGTATCGTTACAGCCCTAGCTTATAATTTCAAATGAGTTTCTCATTTCATAACTGCAGTCACTTTTCTTTCAAGCGATCCACTTTCCACCAGGTAACCTCATGTACAAGTTTATGTCAGAATGACACAATTATTTTCTCATTTCTACATCATCAATTAAACATGGATTAAGTCAAGTATGAAGAAACTACTTCATTAACCCTTAACCTTTAGCATGCAATAGGCATAATGTAACAACAGATGCAAACAGGCTGGATAAACCTGGATGATGCAGGATAGACACATATTAATAGTACTCCATTATGATCCAGGGTTCCAGATAAGAGTAAGTAAACAGATCAAATCCAACATTTACTCACTCATTTCAGCACCAAATCCTATGGTGTGACTACTCATTAGAATCGTCTCAAAGAGACGATTTTAATGAGTAGTCACACCATAGGGTTTAATTTAGAAATAAAGATTTTAGTTTTTGAAATACCCCCCTTACCTGGAGCCCTGCCTTAACCTTTAGCATGCAATAGGCATACTGTAACAACGGATGCTAACACATTGGGTAGACCTAGCTGACACTGGATGTACACATTATCCATAGTACTCCATTATATCATTGCCAGTTACTAGTTTTGAAGAGAGACAACCACTTAAAGCAGGTTGAAAGTAAAGCAGAATGCTTTCTCATCAGTTCTGCAATGTTTTATTACATGGTTTTTAGACATATCTGGACATTTTCTCATTTTATTAGCCATTTAAATCAATTATTCAGATGATATACATGTATATTCGAAAAGGCAGTTTTATATATCATGAATATGCAACAGAAGGGTTAAAGCAAGATGAAAGTTGAGCAGAACTTTCTGCTTTTAATATCAACCTGCTTTGTAGGCAATAGCAGGACTCCAGATAAGGGGAGTATTTCAAAATCTTAATTTTCTATTTCTGTATTAAACCCTATGGTGTCACTCTTCGAGACAATTCTAATGAGTAGTAACACCATAGGATTTGGAACTGAAATATGAGTGAGAAAATGGATTTGTTCAGTTTACTCCCTCTTATCTGGAGCTCCGACTCTCAACCTGCTTTTGGTAAGCAACAATAATGCTTTCCACTTTCAAACATGCTCTAAACAACAGGGTTAACTGTAATAATTATAACACATCATTAAATGAACTAAAAATAGTTGTTTTTGTTTTTTATAAAATCTGGTGGTCGCCCATAAATCTTACCACTTTCATTTCCTGACATATTCTAATTACAGATCGTCTTGATACTGACATCGCCAGCGAGGCAATTTGCAATTCAATGTGACGCTGCCTCCAGCGACGGTGAGGCTGATCACACACTAGTTGTACAGTAAAACCCGAGGTTTCTCTTAACAAAGAGTTCCCTTAACAAATCTTAACATTTTCTCACTTATTTCAGCACCAAATCCTATGGTGTCACTACTCATAAGAATTGTCTTGCAGAGACAATTTTAATGAGTAGTGACATATTCATTGGGTTTAATGCAGAAATAAAGATTTTAGTTTTTTTAAATACTCCCCTTATCTGGAGCCCTATAATACTCCTCTGTTACGACTATAACCCCAAAATATAGCTTACTTTTGGTTTTAAATACATTTAGAAGCTTAACCCATTACTCATTTTTACGCTTTGAATTTATTCCTCCACTGAAGAAAAAAGTTCCATTTTATACAGTCATGAATATAGACCATAAAAAACGTTTTTTATATCCTAGCAGACCATATCTTAATGCAGACCATATCTTAAAGCAGAATGTGCCATAAGGCACATTCTGCTTTACTTTCAATCTGATTTAAGTGGCTACAATTGTCTTCAAAACAAACTAGGAACATACTGATAATGGGGGTAATCAAAGTACAGGCATAGGTCTATTTTAGAGTGGTCTCAATATAAGGAGTTTCATACTGTATATAATTATTATGACATAACAGATAGGTATATGATATCAATATATTACAAGTAAATTATGTAACAAGAGCCCCATGGGGCATATGTCGCTCACCTGAGAATAGCTGTACATCAAAATGGAGATAATGATTTATGTCCAGGACGGGGTCATTTTTTACCCGAGGGGCATAATTTGAACAATCTTAATAGAGGACCTGTAGATGATGCTATGTTCCAAATATCTAAGATCAGGGTACTAGGGTTCTAGACATGAAGATTTTTTTTAAGTTTCCATTGAAAAAATCTATTTTTAGCTCCTGTGACCTACATATGCAACAGACTGGAACCATTTGAACAAAATAGATAAAGGACATCTAGAAGTAACACCATGCCGAATATCAAAGCTCTGGCTATATTAGCTTCAGAAAAGAAGACGTTTGAAAACTGTGACCCCCGGGTGGGGCTAATTTTGACCCCAGGGGCATAATTTGTACAAACTTGATAGAGGACCTGTAGATGATATGCAATCGACCAGAACCATTTGAACCTTATTGGTATAGGACATCTAAAAGTGTCACCATGCCAGATATCAAAGCTCTGGCCATATTATTTTCAGAGGAGAAGACGTTGGAAAATTTCACTATATAACTCTATGTAAAACTGTGACCCCCGGGACGGGGCCAATTTTGACCCCAGGGGCATAGTTTGTACAAACTTGATAGAGGACCTGTAGATGATGCTATGTGACAAATGTCTAAGATCTGGCCCTTGTAGTTTCAGACAAGAAGATTTTTTAAGATTTCCTTATTTTTTCACTTGGTTGCCATGGCAACCAGAGTTCTACATTGTTTTTAATTCTTTGAACAATTTTGAAACAACTTGACCCAAGGAACATGGTTGAAATCTTTTCAGCAATATATGAGGAGATGTCATTTGAAGCAATTGTTAAAGACAACAATGACTGTATAAAGTGAAATTATTTTCTTCTGTGGAAGAATAAATTAAAGACATAAAAAGGAATATGTATGCGTTAATAGGTTAATAAATATCATTATTTACATTTTCTAAATATAGGAAACTATATGTAAATGAGTGGCAAATTTGGATCCAGATTAGATGCAGCATTATGTGGCATCTGACCTGGATCCATACTGTTTATGGCCAAGAATTAATTGTGGACTGATAGACAGAAAGATAAACAAACAAACAAACAGACAGACCAAAAGTAATATGCCTTGAACTAAGTTGTGCTTGAGCATAAAATAGCAGACATCATAATTTCTGCTATGTATCTCAGTGACCTGAGTTCAGAGCTAGCTTTGGGTCAGTTATGCAATAAGAGACCGTCTCAGGGAGAACCGACTATTATCATGCTGAACTGTTGTCTGCTCCAAATGTTTGTATGTGAAATATGTAAAAAATAATAACTTATATTTTCTAAATATAAGAAAATATGTAAATGAGTGGCAAATAGTTTAGATCCAGATTAGATGCTGCATTATGTGGCATCTGACCTGGATCCAAACTGTTTGCAAATATAGGTGATTTAGTATAAGGGTGCTTGAAACCCTGATTAAACCTTCAGTAAAACAGTATAACCTGAATAAAGCGGCAATGAATCCTGCATAAAGCGGCAATGAAAAAATCCCTATGGTGAATCCCTATGGTCAGTTTTAGTTTTGATATTAACAATTTTGAGAGAGAATCACCAGGAGATACTAAAAAACAAATATCAAAGCTGTGGGCCTAGCAGTTTTTTACAAGAAGATTGTTTAAAGTTTTTCACTTTTTTAAATAAATTACAATAAGTAGTCCACTTGAAAGTTTCATTTTAACAATTTCTGTAGAGAAGCATCCAAGGAACATCATGAGCAGTTTGAATCCGCCCTACAATCTCCGGGTTCAGAGGAGATGTCGTTTGAAGTAAAAGTGAACGGACAGACGGACAGACGGACAGACGGACAGACGGACGGACGGACAGACGGACAGACGGACAGACGTACTACGGACAATGAGCGGTCACAATAGCTCACCTTGAGCCTTCGGCTCAGGTGAGCTAAAAACTGTCTTAGTTAATTATCAATGTTTCTGTTCAATGTAACATGTGTATAACAACTAGGATCATACAGTTAGTTCATAGGGGCAGAAGGGGCCTCCGTGGCCTAGTGGTATAGTCACTGTGACTTATATCACTAAGCTCCTTACCGCTGTGAGTTCGAATCCCAGTAGGGTCGTTCGGAATCTTCATGTGGGGAAGCCTTCCAGCTGGCTTGCGGAAGGTCGGTGGTTCTACCCAGTTGCCGATTTGTGCCTGAAACAGTGCATAAAAGGCTTCTGGGGTCTTCCTCCACCTGTCATTAGCTGGACGTCGCGATATGACTGAAATACTGTTGAAAGCGACGTAAAATTATAACAAATCAAATCAAATCATAGGGGCAGATCCAGGATATCAGTTTATTGGGGAGAAGTAAGTGGGATACCCGGCAACAGAAAGATTCTAATGAGTAAACTCATTCAACCTTATAGCAACCAGGAAACTTTATATTTACCAACAGTGTACCTGTGAAGAGTACACTAAAGTCTTGTCCTATGCAAGCAGTGCAGACACTAATCAAAAGCCCCCCCCTTTATTATTTTACAATCTATAGCAAAACATATCCCTGAAGAGTCAAAAATGGTCTGAACTATTTGAAATTGGTTGGTCCATTTTAAGTTTCAGGAGTGAATAATTTAATTTTAGTGGCCCCATCATAAATGTGAACAAATTGAAAGCTTTAAGTCTACTATCTCTTATCTGGAACCTAGATAAATCAACGAGGATGTTTTTTTTCAGCACCTAATGACACAGAAACATTTTTAGCATGTTTATATATATTATTGCACCGGTTTAAATGACTCCCAATAGAACAGGTTAAGGAATTTCTTCAGCCCTTCATTAACAAAGGTTATTTCCGCATATATCTATATACATGGCAATCATCAAGTACATTTTGCATTAAATATCTGATTAATATTCAAACTTTAAGCTTGATACAATGCTTCACTTGCATAATATTATAGACTGTTTCATTTTCTTATAGATTAAAAGTTTTCATTCAATTTTGTTAAAGGGATTTAACTTTGTCCAAAAATGTTTATTTAAAATTATGGCAAACAGCGCAGAACATGATCAGAGAGGGCATCTTTAAGGAGCCCCCTGATTAGGGTCTACAGTCTACACTGCAAATTTTACATACTTGTTTTCTTACAATGGGCCAGGTCTGATGATAAAATGTCCTAATGTGTTCATCTGCCTATTGGAGAATAAACGGCTAGTCAGTTTGAGGTGTACAAATACTTGCTATGTTTTGCATTCATATGCAAATCTGGGAAATCTTCCACTTGTCTTGCAATAAATCAACCCATTCCCTCTTACAGGGTATTACAGATAAGGTTTTGATGCAATTTGGTATTAACTCCTTGATATTTTACAGAATTGGGTTTTTGCAATTTTTATTGGGTATTGGGATTTTTTGTAATTGGGTATCATTGAAATTCTGAAAAATTCTTTGCTGTTACATTTCTTTGCTTTTTGTTTCTCCTTGTTGTGAAAAACAATTGCTTTTTCCACAATTTTAATTGGGCAAATACCCCAATACGCGCCTTATCTGTAACCCTTTCCCTCTTAGGAACACTTTTTTTTATTCATACCTTAACTCTTTCAACAACACCATGGAACTGTCAAAAATATACTCATTGCATTTGCAAACAGTGTAGATCCAGATAAGATGGCTCCTATAGGAGCCCTCTGATCTGGGTCTACACTTTTTGCTAATTAAGAACAGTATCTATCAAACTACCCAACATTTCAAGCAGACTGGTTCATGTTTTGGACATAAAAAAGCTCCACAAGGGAACCTTATAACCAACAAAAGTTACTTAGTGTTGAAGAAGTTAAGCTTAGGAATGGTAGCTTAGCACAATTAAGCTTGACATAAACACAGAGAAAGATTAAGATACGAGAAGTTTGTCATCATAAGAGTTATTAGCCCTTCTCCTGCTGAATAATCAAATATTAAACCCCACCCACTATGGATATCTAAAATATTAACTATTACAGTCGTAAGGAAGGACAACTTCACCCATGAAATAATGCAGACTCATATCAGACATACCATATAAGAAAACATTGCAGACCCTGATCAGACAGCTCCTACTGGAGCTGTCTGATCTGGGTCTACACTGTTTTTAAAATCATCAATGTAGGCCAATAGCAGAGGAAGGGTTCAAGTACTGGGTACACAAAAACTACAAGGTCGAAGGAGTGATTCTCTTTATCTTAAGAAGGCTTATTCAGCCATTAAATGATATATTAATGCAAACAAACATGAAGTCAAACACTGCAAAGCCTGTCATAAAGAAAGAAGAATTACTAGAATAACATAATATATTAATAACAGAGAAAAACTCCATAAAATGAACATAAGTTTCTTTTATTTCTTAAAGACATCTCCTGACGACCTTTTGATCCTAACGCCTTGCCAGACATTTTCCTTGCAAAAATCATGGATCTTATGGACATGATGATGTGGCTAGCAAAGAAACATTGAAGCTTCTCTTGTGAGACCCTACCTTTATATTAGATAGTTTGGTTAGAAAATAGAAATAACCATTGAAAATCACTAGAGCATGAGTATAATCTGGGCCTCACCAGGTAAACTGAGATTGGTATACCCCGGCAGCTTGTGCTGCACATGCTTCGTCAGTTATATTGACACCTCCAGAACAATGGGGGGGGGGGGGGGGGGGGGGGGGGGGGGGGGGGGGGGGGGAAATCCATCAATGGACTGAGGAAAAGTCTTTAAATAAATAATAGAATAACATAAGGTTTTCAGTTTAACCCATTACTCCATAAATATGCCAACAGGAGCTAAAAAATCTGCTTTATCTGTATACCTTGCATTAAGCTTTCACCTGCATTCAACACCATTAATTTATCATAATATGGCACTAATGGTAGAGTAAAGGGTTGACCCTTTTCTGGTTCAGCAGAGCACCAGATAAGGGTAGTTTTCAAAAACTAAAATCTTTATTTCTGAATTAAACCCTATGGTGTCACTACTACCATAGTATTTGGTGCTAAAAAGAGTGAGAAAATGTTGGATTTATCTGGAGCCCTGTTCAGTTATCATAGTGGGTGGAGTATTTATCTATGAATATTCTGTGGGAGAAAGGTTATAACACAAGTTTTACTGTACTGCAGACTTGACAGAATCTCCTTTTCTGCGGTCAATGACACACAGCATCCAGTCACATTAAACTGGTTGATTTCAGTTTCTGATTGACAACACGATCCAAGCCTAAGATTGCTAAGCAAAACTTGAAACATCCCATTTGTAAAACACTTTTGATAGATGCTAAGTTAATACATTCCACACTAATGACACCTATGCAAACAGTGCAGCAGGAGCCCTCCATAACCCTTTCCCACATAGCATATGTCTAGTATTGAATATAGGTGTCCACTTAAAGCAGGTTGAAAGTAAAGCAGAATGCGCTTTAAGCGCATTCTGCTTTACTTTCAGCCTGCTTTAAGCTTTCATCTGCTAGAATATAGAAAATATTTTGTATTATACATATTAATGAATGTATAAATTGGAACTATTTTCTTCAGGGCAAGAATAAACTGAATGCGCTAAAAGGCGCTTCTATGGGGGAAAGGGATAAGCAGGGTCTGTACTGTTTGTGTGCCCCCACCATCATTTACCAACTATCGGTTTTATCAACCGCAAGACGAATATTGTTGAATCAGACCATAAACGATTATTCTTTGCATATGGTCTAGCTTTACATTGTTCGTCACCAAATACTGAAATATACTCAGACTCTGAATAAGCCATGCTACATGTAGGTACCATTGTTTATATTCATCTTGTTTATAGGCTTGTGACCTCATGCTGCATGTAACCATGTCTGAGATGAAATAAAGTTTTGTTCTGTTCTGTTATTTTGTGAGTTATTGCAGAAAATACCCCTACATAGACATCAGGGGTGAATGCTCAGGAGCCCCTCAGGGCTCAGGGTCAAAGCTACCTAAATTCTTTTGGATTCAACTCTATTATGGTTAAATTAAAAAGATCTGAAATATCAAAATTCACAATGCTTGGCGATGATAATTTTAAAGCGGACAATATTCTAGCAGGATGAGGGTATATAAGAGGATTATGTTGTTGATAATAAAATCCCCAGACAGAAAAATCCTGTGTTTGGCCTTGGATGTGTTTATTACATCACATACATATATATCAATCAGATAAATCACCCTACAGCAAAGATAAATAAGTAAAATCATCTTACAGCAAAGTTCCTTGTTTTCACAATAATTAATCTAATTCCTCCAAAGCCATCCGTGCAAATATATGCATACAGTGGAGAATCTGTTATTCTTTCCCGTTTAAACGCAAACGTACGCAAACGCAAAGCACTAAAACGTAGAAAAGTACAACTTTTTGACAATTCTGATAATTCATGTTTATCTTGGTGGCAAACAGTTTAGAGCCTGATCAGACGCCGGGTTACCCGGCGTCTGATCTGGCTTCAAACTGTTTGCACTGCAAACAATAGTTTTAGCGTAAACGCGTTTATTGGGAAAGAATAACACATTCTCCACTGTACTTGCAACGTGATCGATTTAACTTATTAGCTACCATCTGGATTTAAAAACAATCAGTGAATCCTCAATTGAGACACAGTGCATTAATCAAACGTCCTATGGTGTTTATGCGGAGGTCCGAGGAATGGGTAAAGGCTTCCTAAAGGAGATTATACATTTATTGTCAGCTTGCTTTATAAGCAGCAAACTATCAGAATATAATGGCAGGGTAAACACATGAGAAGACAATAATTTATTATGAATTAAGAATAAGGAATTGCAATATTTGAACAGATGTGTTTGTGAAATTAATTCTTATTTACAGTAAATTAACTCAGAGACTCTGATGTGACCATGACCTCTAAATGACCTTGACCGTTGTCTATCAGGACCCAACTTGTATTGAGCTCAAGAGCTTCGTGTGTTGAGTACACATGCCAAACAATTATGATGTCTCTATCACATGTACGTAGTTTCAAAGTTATCATAATATTCAAGGTTAAAGAATGATGTGGACAGCAAAAATAATATGCCTCTGACTAAGACATGTGGGCCGGGGCATAAAAATATATGAGGAAATAAAATTATGCAACAGTTAATTATGATATTGTAAAACATCATACAACTTTTTTGGCAAAAAAAAGATTATACCAGTACACCTACTTGCAGAGAAAATTGACTATGATTGAAAACTATATGACATCAATTTATCAAGCTTTGTAAGTACTGTTCATGTATAATGCATCAATACATGCCATAGTTAAGGTGGAAGTTCACTATGTATGGAATTTTAACTTGTGGTTTGCGGCCCACACAATTGTGTAGGTAGGCTAAAGCAGATAGCAGGGAGTGGTTGATACAGGTTATCTGGAAACACAGAAATCTAAACCTGAACTGGTTGCTTTACCCATTACCCCATAAATATACCTTTTTTCGCCTTCACTTTATTCCTCCACTGAAGAAAAATAATTCCTTTCAAGCTATTCATAACCTAAGAACTAAGAAAAGTAGTCCCAAACTAAAAAGTTATTAGTAACATGAATACAATGTATTAAAACAAATCCAGTAATTTCCCAGATTGGCGCTTAAAGTAGGCTATTAAGTAACGCAGAGTGCTCAGTCAGTAAGGCACATTCTGCTTTACTTTCAACCTGCTTTTAGTGGTACCCCATTTCAGAACTATAATAAACAGGCTTTGTAGAAGCATAATTATGTTGACTTTAAATACAGGCAACTGATTACCGGTAATACAGAACAAAGTAAAGCAAAAAACTCATGAAGAAACTTTTTGCTTTACTTTAACATAATTCTTATGTTGCGTATATGTTACAGTCAATCTGTGTAATCAGTCATTACGCGTAATGACTAGTCAATCTGTGAAATGACTTTTTCACATAGTCCTTTAATGATACTATTTATAATGATAGACAATGAAATCTTTTAAAAGTTCAAAGATTTCCTGCACAAAACACCACATTTAATTCGCACCTAATTTCAGTCCATTTGTGAAATGATGTTTAAGACCTTGAGCGCTATAAATAGGAAAGAATTGAATAATTTGCATGTAAAGCTACAGGCTCTTTTTTGTTTTATTTTTATTTTTAAAAATAATGTTGACAAATTGAGTGGTTTTGTGGTGAGATTGTGGTGTTTTGTATACATTAACTTTTTGACCTTTGAAAATATCATTGTATAATTATCATAAATTGTAACATTAAAGGACTATGTGAAAAAGTCATTTCACAGATTGACTAGTCATTACGCGTAATGACTGATTACACAGATTGACTGTAACATATATATGACTGTATAAAGTGGAACTTTTTTCTGTATTTGAAGAATAAATTAAAGACATAAATGGGCATATCTATGTACCTAATCATCCTAATGGGGGGTAAAAAGTAAATCTGTAAAATATCTACCAGTATTCCTTAATTTAGAATTTAAAATCCGTTCCATTCCTTCCGTATCTTTATCACTAGGTTATTGGGTCAACCTGCCGGTATCTTACAGGCTTTACAAATATTTCAATAGATAATAGTCAGATAATAACCAAGAGAGGAATACTTATTGGTATGACCTGTCTGGGACAACTGAACTTTGCCACCTTTGACATTTGACCCTTACAATGATGAATTTTGAAATTTATTTTTTCTTATTTGTGAATTATAAGTTGATTCCAAAAATATTGAAAAACATGCAAAAAGTAACCCATTACCCCATAAGTACGCCTTTTTATGCCTTTAATTCATTCCTCCACTCAAGAAAATAGTTCCATTTTATACAGTCTTAAGTATGTATCATGAGAAATATTTTCAATATTCTAGCAAATGGTAGCTTAAAGCAGGATGAAAGTAAAGCAGAATGTGCCTTAAGGCACATTCTGCTTTACTTTCAACCTGCTTTAAGTAGTCACGAATCACCCATACTAAAAACAGGCTATATAGCCATAAATTATAAATTATTTGGTAATGGGCTCATCAAATAAACTAGTTTCATTTTCAGTTTCACTATAATTATATAAAGTAACTGTTACTACATATATGTTTACTTTCATGTAAAACAGAATTACACACATGTATACAACACCAGATCAGGTGAGTACTGGTATCTCAAATATTAAATAATCTTTGTCTCCACCGAATCTCATGTTTTTGGTTAAGATTTAAACGAGAAAATGTTGCTGCCAACAGTTGGAAATGTTGTAAGTTTCCTCATTCTTATCTAGAACTGTAAATTGTATGACGGAATGACTCATACAGATGATATCTGCATAGTTGTATTATTCGAATACAGTGAAATAAGCTTTTACTCTTTCAACACTAGGTAACTCTTGTTGGTTATTAGTTTCCCTTGTGAATCTTTTAGTTACCTAGACATGAACCAGTCTACCTAAAATTCTGGGTAATTTAATAAATAATGGTCTAAATTTGCAAACAGTGTAGACCCAGATCAGAGGGCTCCTAAAATGTAATGAGTGTATTTTAAACCGGTCTGTTTCTAGTTTTGAAGATCATCATGATTCATCATCATCATCACATCATTTCTGTATTTATAAAGTTAAAACAGAATTTTGAATTTTGAGAATCTCCATACATCAAGTGGTTGAATGGCCACTCAACATATATTTCACTGTACTACTTATCAGCTGAAATTTCCAAGATTTTATATAGTCCATTATTTATAGAACACAATCATGCAAACATTATTTAACCCTGACATTGCTGACCTTCCAAATCATTAATGGATTCTTCCTTTTCCTGAAAAATGTCAAGACTCTCGAGAGTTTTTTCCCAAAATATAAATGTATGTAAAAGTATAACAAACAGTGTAGACCCTGATCAGAGGGCTCCTTCAGGAGCCCTCTGATCAGGGTCTACACTGTTTATAAATGATGCATTATACTTGTTACCAACACAGCAAAGTTTACATACAACAAGAAGTTATCAAATATCTAATCATATATATTTATCAAGACTCAAAGTGTCTACCCCTACCACTCATGATACAACTTATCAAATCTTAAAATCTGTTTTACTAACAATTAACAAGAAGGACTTGAGGGATTGAAAGTAACCAAAATAAAAAGTGTTCAACAAACTCTGTGTTTGTCAGGAAGTCGTCTCTAATGAATAATGTCAATAGAGTTTTTGGTGAACACATGAAAGTTTTAAGTACAAGGTCTTAAGTATTTGTAATAATCCCATTATTTCGAGCTATTAACCCATTACCCAATAGCCTATTTCTAATTTTGACAACAGGTAACCACTTAAAGCAGGCTGATTTTGCTTTACTTTCAGCCTGTTCTTAGCGGAAGACTAAACAAAGGAATGAAAATGTGTATTTATGGAGTAAAGGGTAAACCCATTACCCCATAGCCTGTTTCTAGTTTTGAAAACAGGTGACCACTTAAAGCAGGTTGAAAGTAAAGCATTCTGCTTTAATTTCAGCCTGCTTTAAGCTACAATCTGCTAGAAAATATTTCTTATGATTTTTATTTGTTACAGTATAAATTTGAACTAGCTATTTCCTTCAATAGAGAATTGAATTAAAGGCGTAAAAAGGTGTATTTATGGGGTAACGGGTTAAGGTATAAGAGCAAATGTTTCTTTCTTACCTTAGCAGACAAATCCAACAAATTTTACTATCACCATTTAGCATCACCTTCACCTGACTTGATTAAATCAGAATTTAATGTCCACCCTTGCTAGAGGTTAATTTCATTCTAGTTGTAAATCAGTCATTGAGACCCCCATTTACCAGGTAGGAACACACCTGACCAATCTATACAAGGCCCCAAGGCTACGTGTTTAAAGGCACCTTAGGCATCCATCCATGACTATTGACCCCCACATGACCTACTGATATTACATGACTCCCTAATTGAATATTCACTTCAGGCTACAATGGCCATTGGATCAATAGTATCACTAACAATATAGAAGCGTATTGCAGCAATTTGAAAAGCGATTAATATCATAAAGTTCTGACAATGAATACAACAACCTTGTCACATCAGCATAATTCTTAACTCTTTGCATGCTGGGTAATTTTTTTCCGTCTGCAAAAATTGTAGTCTGCAACTGTTCTTATAATAAAATTTTCTAAATTTATTTTCAAAAAAGGGTCAGAGTGTCAAACAGTTTGATCCTGATGAGACGCCGCGTTACGCGGCGTCTCATCAGGATCCAAACTGTTTGCAAAGGTAATCACTGTGGCACATGCATAGATTTTTTTTTGTCTCCAAAAAATGTTGTCTGCTAACTTTCTACAAATAGAATTTCCAGACTTTCTTTTCAAAACAGAGAGTCAGACTACAGCAGGGCTGCCATAAGTTGACATGAAAAATCCTAAAATTTCCAAATTTGCATTTTTCAAGTGCAATTTTACGAATCGTATCTTTACCCCATGGCCTATTTCTAGTTTTGTTGGCATGTGACTACTTAAAGCAGGCTGGAAGTAAAGCAGAATGCGCCTTAAGGCGCATTCTGCTTTACTTTCCGCCTGCTTTAAGTTACTATGTACTAGAAAAAAATCCGAAGATTTAGGAAAAATCCGGAGAAATGGCAGCCCTGCTACAGAGACTGAGAGAGTCAAACAGTTTGACGTCTCATCAAGATCCAAACTGTTTGCAAGCGTTACCATGGTTTCACCACTAGAATGTTAACTCTTCGCATGCTAGCAGCGGATACATGTGCCACAGTGATAACCTAAATGCAAACACATTACTTCTACTTATTTACGAAACACTGTCAACGATTGACCATTATGTTTCGGCGCTAGTGGAATTACAGTTTAGATACTGATGTGGTACTAATTTCTTCAATGAAGGAAAAAATTGAAGGGGTAAAAAGGCATATTTATGGTGTAATGGGTTAACTTTTTGTTTCTTGATACTGCTATACATTCCTTTCCTGTATTACAAGTAGGGGCCTGTATAAGGCGTACCAGGGACTAAACCCGGCCGGTCACTTTATCCTGACACCGTCGAACCCACCCCACTCTCCATATTATAATGCCATTTAACGCATTTACCTAGAAAAGCATAGGACTAGTTTTTAATATTTCATGGCAATAGTTCTAGTTATTGTAGATCTAGTTCGCCTGCTACCAATTATCACATCCGTTCAAATCCCTTTTAGCGCTGAAAATTTCAGTTTGTTACATTTTCTTACACTGTACCTGGGTAAATTGCCCACTCTAGAACTTATAAGGTAATTTAACTTTTTTAAATATCAATATATATATATTTTTAAAGTTCTGCCTCAAGAATGTATAAAACATTTGACTGATACAGTAACACCTCTCTAGCTATTACAACCACTGAAAAGAAGGCTAATTGACTGTATAAAAGACATGTAGGTAGCAGTTTAAAGCAAGATGACCGTTAACTCTTTGAACCCTAGTCCCGCATATAGGCGTCATTTCAAACAGTGTACATGTAAATAATACACTTGTTCTGTGCAAAAAGTGAAGGCCCAGATCAGAGGGCTCCGAAATGAGCCCTCTGATCAGGGTCTTCACTGTTTGTCAGTAATGCCAAAATAGACAAAAACAACTCTTAAAAGTCAGAAATGGACTAGACAAAAATCGAAACTGGAATTGTCCATTTAAAGTTTCAGGGAGGAAAGAGTTAAGGAGCTTTCACAGTAACCTTGCTTTAAGCAATCACCTGCTGTAAACACCTGATAACTAACACAATTAAGTGGCCGTAATAGGGAGGTTTTACAGTAATTTTACCTGAAACTGATGAGGTCTATTTTTATTCCATAAAAATGTTCCGTTATTTTAGATTCTACTCCTGTGTGCTTTTCTGCAGACTTTATTTCAAATATGACAGAACACAATGATCACAGGTGATTGCCAAGTTCGTAAACAAATTACGAGTTACTCATCCCCCACCCCCACATTTTTAAACAAACCAGAGTGGTATTCAATTTCGAAACTATCCACTGGCTAAGATTCAAACATGGAACACGAAAATTATTTTAACATTTGGAAATTAGCAATATACTTACCTCGAAACACGTCGAGTCATTTTGGTAAAGGTGTCAAAGATAGTCATTCAAAATTGGTTTCTTTTCATCTAGCCGACATTAATTTGAGTACAAAACCTAGTCTGGTTTACTGGTTTTCCGTCTTTCCAAATCAGGGTGTTTGCAAACGCTTGAAAGCTATTCATAAAACTTGTAAGCGTCTGTCCAACCCAGAAAACATGCGTCGGTACTGTTCTGTGTATTCCTATGTCAGGTCACGGGGTGTAAACACTACATGTGTGGTAGAGGATGAACAGGTAAACAAATTACATCGTACGCGACAAAACTGACGTAACTGTATTATAAATGCATGACAACCGCATAGAAACATACACGAAGAAATATTGCAGTAATCTTAACTACATTATCGTCATTAAGTCTAAAATTACCGATAATTTTGAAATGCTCACACAATTGAAACTTTGACAAGTGAGATTGCAAAATTTCTATGAAAAGGCTATTTATACTGCTATGCAAAGCCAAAGGATTATATGTGACTGATGTAATATAATCTGTACACCGACGTCAGCAGAATTTTTAGCTCAGTTAACCCATTACCCCATAAATACAACTTTTTACACCTTTTATTTATTCCTCCACTGAAGAAAATAGTTCCACTTAAATTTACACAGTCATGAATAATAGTAATTATTATATTATATTTATCAGTAGAAATATTTTCTATATGCTAGTAGATGGTAGCTTAAAGCAGGATGAAATTAAAGCAGAATGTGCCTTTTAAAGGCACATTCTGCTTTACTTTCAACCTGCTTTAAGTGGTCACATAGAACTATAAAGAGGCTACGGGGTAATGGGTTAATCTTGCAAGCACTTTCTGTTCAATCACATTTAGAATTGCATTCTGTATGATTCTGAAAGAAACTCCTAATTGTTAAAAGAATGGTGGGTTTGCAGAGCTGGACAAACTCAAATGCTGTTTGGGCAAGTCCAATTTAGACAACAAATTGTCCTGGGCAAGCTCAAATTCTTGCAAAAAATTGTAAATAAACCAACCTATTGTCTAGTTGCACTTGGATAACAATCAAATACAGCAATAATCAGTGCCCCTGCCCCCGACTGTGACCAATATTCCGCGGTGAAAATATGGGGCAAGTCCAAAATTTTGAGCAGCCTGCCCTGGGCAAGTTGCCCTGAAATTTTTTGTCCAGCCCTGGATTGTTTGTTTTTTTGCGTACGCACATATCCGACTTTTGACACTCCCCAGGTTATTGGGCTACTTATTGAAACTATCACTTGAGTCTCCCTGGAGAGACTTTTCCGACTCCCAGATATCGCACCCGACATATAATGCCCAGGAAATTGAAATTGAAACATGGACTCTCGGCGCGCTCTCAGTGTACAAAGTCGCACCTTGGTTGAGTGGATCCTAAATTTATTATGTCCTGAGAAAGTCACGTTGAGCCAGTGGTAGGATTCGAACCCAGGACTGTCCAATCCTGAAAAAATCAAGACGTTCTACCACTGGACCAATTCACGCCCCATGACCAGAATATTGAATTGGTTGTAGTCTACATTTGTATACTGTTAACAGTTAACCCATTACTCCATAAATACGACTTTTTACGACTGTAAAACTATTACTCCACTGAAGAATATACATGTAGTTCCTTGTTAAACAGTCATTATCCTTGCTTCTTGTCATTTCGCCACTTTCTTGTCAATTCGCCACCTCAGCAAAACTTGGAATTCCGTCACGAGCAGGCTACCGAGGATGTCCGAAATCTACAGAGGATATCCGAATACTGGGCCAGTTTAACAACAGAAGATTTCAAGCGCAGAAAATGCGAAAGAAACAGGTACAATAACAATAATTCATAAAAAGTTTCAAATCAAAGGACATGTTGGTAATTTTAACTCTATATGCTCGTTGTTACTTTTTTATTGTAAAGTTGTAAAAGATATTATTTACTTTTAAAAAATTAAATATTTCAAAATCATTAAACAATGTTCAAATTTCATGAAACAAACTATATCATACTGCCAGAGCCTACATTGACCTAATTATCGAACGACCAATCAGAGGTGGCGAATTGACAAGAAAGCATCCCGGTGATCCAGAGCAATGACCTCGTTCAAAAATGGTACAGTAATTTACATTTGTATTTATTTCACAAGTTTTATTTGTATATATTCGTGTTATTGAAAGTTCAGTCCAGAATTAGATCCGTGAAAAAGTAAGAAATGTTACATCAGAAAGCGCATGCGCGAAAAATATAGCTAAGGGTGGCGAAAACACAGGTAAACAGGCTAATATGTATCATTAGAAATATTTTCTATATTCTAGTAGATGATCGCTTAAAGCAGGCTGAAAGTAAGGCACATTCTGCTTTACTTTCAACCTGCTTTAAGGGGTCACTTATATTCAAAACTAAAACAAGGCTATGGGGTAATGGGTTAAAGTAATAGTGTCAGTGAGCTATTGTAACAGCCACTAACAGGCAACATGAACTTGAATTCAGAGACTCTTGCTTACAGAACAGGTGTGCCAGTAGGACTACACTCTAACCACTGAGCCACTACAGGCCTGCCATAATGATAAGTTGATAAAAAAATCCTAAGATTTCAAATTTTTTAATTTTTCAAGCCGGATTTTCCTGATTATACCTTTAACCCATAGTCTGTTTCTAGTTTTTAAGACACATGATGCTTAAATCAGGTTGAAAGTAAAGCAGAATGCGCCTTAAGGCGCATTCTGCTTTACTTTCAGCCTGTTTTAAGCTTCCATCTGTTGGAATAAAAATCTGAAGATTTCGAAAAAATCTGGAGAAATGGCAGCCCTGCAACTAGGACTTACTGATTTCCCTCCCTACTCTTGACTACATTCAATACAGCTACACTGTTTCCTCACAGCCTTTCCTTGAAATTCACCTAGAATCTCACAAGGAACCAGAGCACATGTACACGGTCCAATTTATGTTGGGCACCAACTGTAACAAGACTCAGGACTGGTGGAAAATCGTGTGCCGACTGGTACTCGAACCTATTGTCTGTGATGTATGCAGTGCCAGCACCACTGAGGTACCGAACCACACAGTCTGGTACTTATAGGTTTTCCACCCAGGATCACTGCCTTTTTTGTTGCTTAAAGACTTTTCCTCAGCCCATTGAGGGACCACCAGCCCATTGTTCTGGAGGTGTCAATGTAACTGTCAATCACGTGCAGCACAATCTCAGTTTTCCTGGTGAGGTCCAAATTATACTCATGCTCTAGTGATTTTCAATGGTTATTTCTAACCAAACTATCAAAATATAAAGGTCGGGTTTCACATGAGAAGCTTTAGTGGTTCTTTGCTAATGACATGTTCATAAGACCCATGCTTTTTGCAAGGAAATTGTCTGGCAAGATGTTATGATCAAAAGGTCATCAGGAGATGTCTTTAACAATGATCTCCCAGACAGCTTACTCTAACTGAATCAACTCTTCTGGGATAACTGTATCCTCTACCGCCAGATCAGGTTAGCACATGACCATATTGGCATAAGATCCTACAAGAGATCTTGATTCTTTTGCGCTATGGGAAAAACATGGGCTAACCTAAAATTAAAGACTCACCTGAACGTAGATGTAAGGAGATTAAGATCGCCTCTTCTATTTCTGCTAACTATACAGTAAAAGTTAAACCTGCCTATTACAACCTCTCAAACGAAGGCTATTTGGTTGTATAAAAGACAGCTTAAAGCAATGTGACAGTCAAACAGAAAGCTCCTAAAGGGTCTTTCTGTTGCATTGTCAGCATGCTTTAAGCAGTCATCTGTCTTCAGCATCTAATACTTAACACAATTTAGTGGTCGTGATAGAGAGGTTTTACTGTGCAACCTAAAAGACGTTACCCTAACACCAGAATAGAAAAAGAAGCACCTTATTAACTGTCATATATGTCCATTTGAAAACTACCCTGTGAATTTTGACCAGATATTATTCACTGAGTAAGTGAGTATACATTATTAGATTTTATCAAAATTATATCAAAAGTGAAATATAATGTTTCTGTTGAACTTTTCACCTTTACTAAATGCTTTAAACATGATAATTATGGATAGAGATATTTCTGATTTCAGACAGCATGTAAACCTTTCAACTTTGAATACTTGATTAAACCCATTACTCCACAAATGTGCAGTTTTACACCTAAAGTTCTACTTTTACAGTCACATATATGCTTTTTCTGTATCATACTTTAGCAAAATGGTAGCATAAAGCAGGTTGAAAGTAAATCAGATTGCATTGACACCCCTGAAACTAAAAATGAAACATTCCAGTTCCAGTAAAATTTACTTCATTTTTGACCATTTTTTTAAAATCCATTACTCCATACATGGAGAAAGGACAAATGGAGAAGTAACTTATACTCAAATCTGCATTTTCCCGAAAATGGTGTCGTCCGTTACCTGTATGTGCGATAACGCTTAATCGATCGATAATTCAACTGCACCGGTACGCCGATAGCGGGCTATCACGTTTTTTATCGTGTTGAATGGTTACCTACTGTTAGTTTAAGTTACATAAAATCCTTAATTTTCACCCGATTTTCATTATAATGGTCTTAAAAGAAGGCTAAGATATTTATCTTTCACTTGTAAAAATAACAGATTTTATTTTTAAAATTGATCAGTTTTATGGCGAGTTAAAGAGTGGTTTCCAAATGAATTAGCCGATAATAGGGAGCAAGCACTCGCGCATAAATATATCACGCCCCGTTACAAAACCTTTCATAAAACCCTCAATTTTCCACCGATTTTCAAAGAAATGGTCTTAAAGGAAAGCTTAGATATTTTTCTTTCAGTTGTAAAAATGCAAGTGTTTAGTTTCGAAATCGACAAATTTTATGGCGAGTTAAAGAGCGATGGCCAAATGAAATAGTCGATAAACGAGAGCAGGCGATCGCGAAATATATACTACGTCCCGTTTCAAAAACTTGAATTTAATCCATAATTTTCGTCCGATATATATATATATATTTAAAAAAATAATCTTGATATAAAGCCGTGACACTTATCTTTCGGTTGTAAAAATACCAGGGTTTTTCTTGAAGCGAAAAAAGTAATGATGACCTACAAAGGTTGCTGGCTAATGAAATGACTAGACCAACTCGCGTAAGAAAAGAATTCCTTCCGTATAAAAACTTAAGCAAACTTCTAAACTTCTAAAAATGTGTTCATGCATTGTTACAATGTTCTACATGGAGGAAATATTTCCTTGGAGGCAAAAAAAAAATCCATTTTGTATGTAAAGAGACATTTGAAAGGAGTGCGCGTCAAACGGCCAAAATCCAAAACGGCCAAAGTTGTAACTGTATTATTATGTCGTATGTGATCATTATTATTATTGAAAGGAAAATTAGAATTATTAACATATTACTTCAAAAAAATGAATTTAGGGTTAGTTTTACATCCAGACTAAAATATACATATTATCCGTCCCATTTCTATGAAAGAGGTAACAGTTTGCATTATCTTCAGAAATTAATTGCAAACATGATAACATGAGATCTCCGTTTCTTTCTGCTTTACTTATGTCTTATATAACGGAGTAAATTATAAAGCAGCCAATGCCGTAAGCAATCTATTTTACTGACTGCTTAACTCTTTGCCTGCTGATCGCGACTTTACTTTTTTTTTGCAAACAACTTGGATCAAGATCAGATGCCGCGTAACACGGCGTCTGATCTGGATCCAGAATGTTTGACACTCGTCCTTAGCTTTATTTACTTACAAAATGTCTACCATATTACACATCACAAAGGAATGTGACACATTACGTAACCGTATACAGAACCCGCACCAAATTAGCAGGACAATTATCAGCGTCATAAAACTCTCCCAGCATGAATGCTTCTTGAACATGCCGATTATCTATGAAGATGGATACCAGCGGGTTGCCACTTTAATAAAAAAGATCAATGCTACCCGTGCGTGTAACTTGAACATGTGTTTTTGACTTCTGTAACCGCATGATGTTTATATATTATACAAATCACAAAAAATAAAGATAATAGAATTGAATTGAAAAAAAAAACAAAAAAAACCAACATCAATGCACCTGGTTTGGTTGATGACTGGATTAACCCTCTCATTACTGAATACCAGTAACATGATGACTATTGCAATTGCAAACAGTTGTAATCCAGACCAGGCTGCAAAAATGTCGGATTCATAGAGTATGTCTCTTGAAATATAGTTTACCCCTTTTTCAAATTAAGCTCTTTATGACACACTTTACCTTTTCTCCGCATGAGGATCATCAGAGAGACAGACAGACATTCATACAGAAAGATGGAGACAGAAAAGAAGAAGCGAGAGACTGACAGACAGAGATAAGAGAAAAACAGACAGACAGAGAGACAATCACAAAGAGAAACAGAGACATAAATACAGACAGTGGCAGAGAAATATAGACACACACAAACTTCGTAGGTAAACGAAAGAATACGTTTTTCTCTCGTTTTCAAAACCTCACTAAACTATCAATTTATAAGCTATCGCCTCAAATTTTGTACTACGCGTAAGATAATGGTCTAATAAAACATCTGTATTAAAATTTATAACGATAAGATGACATTAAAAGCATTTATTTTAACACCAAACTTCGTAGGTAAACGAAAAAATACGTTTTTCTCTCATTTTCAAAACCTCACTAAACTAACAATTGATAAGCTATCGCCCCAAATTTTGTACTAGTCGTGAGATCATGGTTTAATAAAACATCTGTATTAAAATTTATAACGAAAAGATAGCATTAAAAGCATTTCTATTAACACCAAACTTTCGTAGGAAAAACGGAAAATACAGTACTGTACGTTTTCTCTCTCATTTTCACAAACTCACTAAACAAACAAATTATAAGCTATCGCCTCAAATTTTGTATCAGTCGTGAGATCATGGTCTAATAAAACATCTGTATTAAAATTTATAACGAAAAGATAGCATTAAAAGCATTTCTATTAACACCAAACTTTCGTAGGAAAAACGGAAAATACAGTACTGTACGTTTTCTCTCTCATTTTCACAAACTCACTAAACAAACAAATTATAAGCTATCGCCTCAAATTTTGTATCAGTCGTGAGATCATGGTCTAATAAAACATCTGTATTAAAATTTATAACGAAAAGATAACATTAAAAGCATTTCTATTAACACCAAACTTTCGGAAAAAACGTTGTTTTCTAGCCGCCAGCGAGCGCCGCTGATTGAACGACACGATAAATCGCGAGCAGGCCGGATACTTCTCCATTTGTCCTTTCTCCATGCTCCATAGCATAGCTTTCTTAAGTTAAAGCAGTTTGAAATTAAGACAGAATGCTCCTGAATAAGCATTCTGCTCTAATTTCAACTTGCTTCAAGTGGTTACCTGTATTCAACACTAGAAACAAACTATAGGGTAATGGGTTACGAAACATCGAGATATTAAAGTTTGAAAAACCATATAATACAAAGCAGCTTAGTTGCAGATAAGAGAAGTTTTTCAAAAACTAAAATCTTTAATTCTGCATTATCCCCTATGGTGTTACTACTCATTAGAATCGTCTCTTCGAGACGATTTTAATGAGTAGCATCACCATAGGATTTGGTGCTGAAATGAGAAAGAAAATGTTGGATTTGTTCAGTTTACTCCCTCTCATCTGGAGCTCTGTAATGTATCTGCACATGTACACTGTTTTCAAAAAGGTTGCTGGTATAGAAGAAGAACAGAGAAGGTTAAAACAGAAATACTCACTGATCTTAAATTATGTATGAAGAAATGCTCACAAGAATTCATTAACTCAATTAAAAAATCAATTATGTCAGCTATATTGTGTATAAGGTTTGTGATTAAAAATTAATTCTACTTGCCAATATGTCTTGCATGAATTGGCTCATGAAACTTCTGAAGATGTGTTTGACATAAAGCTAAATAACCCATTACCCCATAGCCTGTTTCTAGTTTTAAAGAAAGATGATCACTTAAAGCAGGTTGAAAGTAAAGCAGAATGTGCCTCAATGCACATTCTGCTTTACTTTCATCCTGCTTTAAGCTTTTATCTGCTAGGATCTAATAGAAAAAATATTTCTTTTGAAACAATATTAATGACTGTATAAAAGGGAACTGTTTTCTTTAATCTAATAGAGGAATATATTATAGGGGTAAACAGTTGTATTTATGGGTTAACTCATTTAGCTGTAGTGATGAGTATACTCGATCATCCTTTACAAACAGTGTGTGTTACCTTTGAAGAGTACACTTGTCCTTAAAGTGTAAACAGCATACACTCAAAGGAGCCTTCTGATCTTTATCTGCAATGTTTGTCATTTTGCAATAAATTGTAAACAGTAAGCCTAAATAGTGAGTGAATGAATTGGGTATTAAGGGTACATGTAACACTGAATAGGTCTTAAAGTGCAGATAAACCCCTAAATAATAAATGGACTAGACTGTATTGGAAAATGGAATTGTCCATTTGAAGTTTCAGTGGTTAACCCATTACCCCATAGCCTTTTTCTAGTTTTGAAAATGGGTGACCACTGAAAGCAGGTTAAAAGTAAAGCAGAATGTGCCTACTTTAAGCTAACATCTGCTAACTATAGAAACATATTTTTAATCAAACATATTTAATGACTATACAAAAATATAGAAGAATATAGAAGACTGATTTTTATGACTGTTCAAATTGGGACTTTTTTCTTCAATGGAGGAATAAATTAAAGGCATAAAAGTGTATTTATTGGAATTAATTAAGAAGTAAAACTAGAAATATTTAGCATTTTGAAAACATATCTAGAGCTCTGTGACATAAAAACTTCTATATATCAATGCAATTTATTGATTACAGTGTACTTTCTTTTCAGATTTTACATACGGTATTACAAAAGCTGAGTGTTGGAAAAGGGCAGATCAATTCTGAAGAGTATGCTTGAGTTGGCCAATGAAATTACGCTACATTGGTTCTAGACTGCGGACCTACCTGTCATACTCACATGTATACTGGCAACTACCGTGTAACAAGTCACTACACACCTCCCCCAGTAGAGAGTTTCTATATGACAGACTGTACAGGAGACACACTATGGCTGCTGACAGAGTTCTAGTGTACCTACACAATGACCAGACCTCGGACTATGACAAAGCAACCTTTTCACAAGTAAGTTTTTGGCCTTGAGTATGATAAACTTTGAAACCATTTACTCATGGCCTGTTTCTAGTATTGCTTTAAGCAATTTGAGCTGAGTCTGAGAAGGTTCTCAAGCTTTTGATTGGTCAGATTTGAGCAAATGTTCAAATCTGACCAATCAAAAGCTTAAGAATGATCTCAGACACAACTCAAAAGTAAGTTTCTTGCCCTGAGTATGGTAAACTTTTAACCCATTACCCCACTGCCTGTTTCTAGTAGTGCTTTAAGCATTTGAGCCGAGTCTGAGATCATTCTTAAATCTGACTAATTGAAAGCTTGATAACGATCTCAGACACAACTCAAATGTTTTATAACCTTGTAACCTGATGGTTGTTGGTTTTGTTTCAGAGTGTGATCAGTTATCTGGACTCTGAATGTAGTAGTGGAGTGACCAGGGCTGAGGTCAAGCTAACAGACAACAAGGTGCACATCTCCAGAGCAGGGCCAGGCTCTAAAACAGCCAAGAAAATGAAGGTAAGTAGTGAGGGCATTTCATTCAAGTATTTTGTTATATTGCTGCAATGAAGTGGGATGTGGGGGCATATAGTGTTTAAAATATACTGTTGTCTGTACATACATCCCAAGGTTTTGCTATTCCCTTCGTTGTGGAATCAGTCCTAACCAGGAAATATGAAATGTACCAGATCATAGTTTAAAGCAGAAGCATTCTTTTTTACTTTCAGCCTGCTTTAAGTGTAAACTTGTTTTCAAAACTAGAAACTGTCTGTAGGGTAACAGGATATATATATATATCAAATACTATTTTGTGATGTGTGTGTGTTTTGTTATGCATGTGTAATGACATTCTAGTTGTTTTTCTCCTATATGGTATTCATGTATTAATGATGAGTTTGTCTTTTGAATAAATTGTTGAATGACTCATATTTTACATTATTGGAGGTTTGTAGTACAGAATAGTGTGCTATCTGCAAAAGTGAAAATAGGCTATTGGGCAAAGGGTTAAAAGAAACTTTTATTGCAAAACAGCTTACAGTATTTAGGTTTTATTTAACCAATTACCTCCAAATTACGCCTTTAAATTATTCCTCTACTGAAGAAAATAATTCCACTTGATACAAGCATGAATATGCACCATAAGAAATATTTTCTTTATCCTTGCAGATGGTTGCTTAAAGCAAGCTGAAAGTAAAGCAGAATGTGCCTTAACTCATTATCCCCTGGAACGTCCAATGGAAAATTCCAGTTTGCAATAAAGGCTGGTCCATTTTAGACTAATATTTAGGGTTGTTTTTTTGTAATAAATTGCAATATGCCAAACAGTGAAGTCCCAGATCAGAGGGCTCCTGCAGGAGCCCTCTTATCTGGGACTTCACTGTTTGCATTGGACAAGCATACTCTTCACATGTTCATATTTGGTAAAAGACGCATATATGCGTCACTAGGGCTCAATGAGTTAAGGCAAATTCTGCTTAACTTTCAGCCTGCTGTAAGTGGTCACCTGTCTGCAAAACTAGAAACAGGCTAAGGGGTAATGGGTTTACCCATTACCCCATAGCCTGTTTCTAGTATTAAAGCTAGGTAACTACTTAAAGCAGGTTTAAAGTAAAGCAGAATGTGCCTTAAGGCATATTCTGCTTTACTTTCAGCCTTCTTTAAGTTATCATCTACTAGAATATAGAAAATATTTCTTTTGATACATGTTGATGACTGTATAAATTGAAACTATTTTCTTCAGTGGAGTAATGATCGAAAGGCATCAAAAGTCGTATATACATGTATAGGGTAATGGTTTAAATACTATTTATTATATGCCTTTGTATGATATCGAGCGTTTCTGCGTGTATTTGCAGAGTAAAATACAAGAGTCTGTATCAGCCACCTTGTATCAGCCACTTTGTATTTTACTCTGACATCACTTATAATTTAGCGTGACGTCATTTACGTACATGTAAAAGTGCCGCATTAGTCTTTTCCTGCTTTAAATAACTAATAAATTTTTGATATAAATTGATTTAAACAACTATTTAGTTGTTTCTGGTGTGTATTCAAGGCATATAATAAACACATTACCAGTTGACAGTGTGCTACAGAGTGTTGCATTTACCTCTCGACGTTTTTGGCGGAAACAACCGATCTTGACTCGCGCCAAGGCGCTCGTCAGATCGGCTTTTTCCGCCATAAATGTCTCGAGCTAAATACATCACTCTGTATTGCACTGTCAACTGGTAATGTGTATGTATCCACTATTTCAGAGACCCCAGTTTTGTCCAATCACCAATATGACACCTGATGATGTTGGCAATCTTCCAGAAGCCACAGCTACCCGGGGTATAGATACAGGGGCGGCTGTAATACTGGAGTCTGGAGATGGCAAGATCTTACTGACCAGGAGGGGCGATCATCTCAGGACATTCCCCGGAATATGGGTACCTCCAGGTATATGAATTGGTTACTGTCTTACAGATTTAAGCTTGTATTAACTCCTTCCCTTCTTGAAGCGCCTTTTAACACATTTAGTTTATTTCTCCACTTAAGAAAATATTTCAAATTTTTACAGTCATAAACATGTACATGTACCATAAGAAATATTTTCTATATCCTAGCAAGTAGTAGCTTAAAGCAGGCTGAAAATAAAGGAGAATGTGCCTTAATGCACACTCTGATTTGCTTTAAACCTGCTTTAAGTACATAGGTTCCTTAACCCTTTCCCTTATAGAAGCACTTTTTAGCACATTTAATTTATTCCTCCACTGAAGAAAAAATGGGGTTCCAATTTATACAGTCATAGATATGTATTATTAGAAATATTTTCTATATTCTAGCAGATGATAACTTAAAGTAGGCTGAAAGTAAAGCACAATGTACCTTAAGGCACATTTTGCTTTCCTTCAACCTGCTTTAAGTGGTCACCTTTATTCAGTACTAGAAACAGAATAAAGTGTTAACCCTTAGCCTGCCATGCACAACTTAGCTCCATATGCAAACAGCTTGGATCGGGATGAGACGCCGAGTAACTCGGCGTCTCATCCGGATCCAAGCTGTTTGACACTCGGACAACATTTTCAGCAATTTTGAGCAACTTTGAAGCACTTTGAAACTTGAAGCAGACGAGAAATATAGCAGACGACAATTTATTTGGCGGGCTAAGGGTTAATAATGTCTGTTGTTTTTCAGGTGGCCATATAGAAAAGAATGAAACGGTAAGAGATGAAGGGTAATAAACTGTCTTATTAAATATTTTATTTTCCATTTAAACCTTTCACTGTAATAGGTGACAAAAAGCGACTTTGCAAACAGTTTAGATCCTGATTAGGCAGATCAGATGTTGAGTAACTCAGCATCTGATCAAGATTAAAACTATTTGACACTTGTATTAATCTATTTTTTTGTCATATTGCCTTTAAGCCATTTTTCCATAACTACGCCATTTTACACCTTCAAGTTATTCCTCTTCTGAAGAAAACAGTTAGAATAAGAAATATTTTCTATATTATAGTAGATGGTAGCTTAAAGCAGGCTGAAAGTAAAGCAGAATAGGCCATAAGCAACCATCTACATGTATCTTTAAATTTTGAAACAGGCTAAGGTGTAAAAGGTTAACCCATTACCCCATAAATACACCTTTTATTTACTCCTCCACTGAAGAAAATAGTTTCAATTTATACTGTCATGAAAATGTTTTGTAAGAAATATTTTCACAAATTCTAATAGATAATAGCTTAAAGCAGGCTGAAAGTAAAGCAGAATGCACCTTAAGGCGCATTCTACTTTACTTTCAACCTGCTTTAAGAGGTTAACTATTTTCAATACTAGAAACAATAACTATAATTTCATCATAAGCTTTTCTATTCTTTTCTACCAGCTGACTGAGGCGGGGTTCCGTGAGCTACAAGAGGAAACAGGACTGACTATCACCAGTGACATGTGTGTGAAGACAGAGATCCTGGCATTGTGGGAGGTAAAGGTTTTGACTACAGTCCATTTGTGTTTGCTCAAAATGCGATGCATCGAAATGATGGTCTCGTTCGAATTTAAAGCTCAGTCCCCTCCACTCTAAATGCAATTTGCATGGCAAGAAAATGCATTAGCTTGAACATGCAATGGTTTGGAAAATTCAATAACTCGTATGCGTGATTTGGCCCAGTTAAAGCGAAATTACGAGGGAAGCTTTGATAGTGAGTTCGTATCAATCGCTGTCAAAAGTTACATTTATTTCTTATCAAATTTGATATTCAAAAGTATTATTTTATAATAAAAAGACGTAGTGTCGTGTTAAAATCACATGCGTGTAAAGGGTTTGAACCACTTACAAAAATATGTCCAACTTCAAGAAAATGCATTTACTCAGATCATGCGCTAGCTGGAATTTTTCTGCCAGTCAGGTGGGTGTTAGAACTATCACGATTCGACTGTATTTGGGGTTGAAGTTTGTTATACCTTGCAAAATGACAAACAGCGTAGACCCTGATGAGAGGGCTCCTTCTATTCACATGTTCTCTATTCATAAGGGATGAGTATACTTGTCACTAGGGCCCAATGGGTTAATAGTAGTCTCATGAAATATCCAAATGTCATTTGATATTCATAATAGAACTTTAACTCTTTGAACCCTAGTCACGCATATATGCTTCATTTTCAAACAGTGTACATATGAGGAGTACACTTGTCCTATGCAAACAGTGTAGATCCTGATCAGAGGGCTCCTCAAAAGTAAAAAAAAAAGACTGGACTAAATTGAAAACTAGAATTTACCATTTGAGGTTTCAGGGAGGAAAGAGTTAAGGAAACTTTTCCTATATTGACTTGTGTTTGCTTAACTCTTCACTCCATAGCATGTTTCTAGTTTTGCAAAAGGTGACCACTTAAAGTAGGTTGAATGTAAAGCAGAATGTATTTTAAGTGCATTCTGATTTACTTTCATCCTGCTTTAAGCTACCATCTGCTAGGATATAGAGAATTTTTTTTGTGTGCATATTCATGACTGTATAAAGTACATGTGAAACTATTTTCTTCAGTAGAAGAATAGCTTCAAGGCGTAAAAAGGTGTAGTTACGGAGTAATGGGTTAAAATATGTATTACTTTTTTCTCCAGTTGTATGATGAAAATGAAAATACTTTCAATAAAGAAATCCTTTTTTTTTTAAGTCAGTTTTTCCACCCAAGCTGTCCCTAGGCCAGCCAAAGCGCCATCACATAGTGGTGTACCATTATGCAAAACTTAAAGCTGATATAACATCAGATGTACTCTGGCCAAAACTACATCTGGATCCAGAGGAGGTGGGAGCATGTGGCTGGTTTGACATGTCAAAGGTCAAGGCCATTGTGGCAGCTAGAGAAGGTGAAGGTCACACTGCACAGACCTCGGGAGACATGGAAAGTGATAATTTCAAGTATGTTTGTTGTTCTTTAACCCTTTACCTCATAGCCTGTTTCTAGTTTTGAAAACATCTTACCGCTTAAAGCAGGTTGAAAGTAAAGCAGAATGCGCCTTAAAGTGGAGTTATTTTCTGCAGTGAAAGAATTAATTAGAGGCGTAAAAATGTGTATTTATGGAGTAATGGGTTAATATTTAGCACACTATTGGCAACTTTATATTTAACTTTTTACCTCCACTCAACCCTAGGTTGTACCATTAGCATGCAAAGATTTAATCAAACAGTTGAGACACCTATTTCTCACATAACTACCCCTGTTTTCAATAGCAAACAACGGTCACGAATATCCTTGTCTCCAACATGTGCGCGATCAATTTGATGACCTAACTATAACCTCACTATTCATAAAGGTGTTATTATGTCACTGGGATTCCAAAAAAATTTAAAAATAAATTAAAAGCGTTGGTTATGTGAGAAAAAGAATCTGTCACTCGTCGATCTTTGAGACAAGCTGATCTCAACCTTTTCTAGAATAGAAAAGTTTTTAAGCTCGCTAAGGCTCGCTTAATAACATTTCATAATTCTAAACTCGGTTGAGATCAGCTTGTCTCAAATCTGGACTCATGACAGATCCTATATTTCTACATGCAATATTTTTCAGAGCATTCCTTGTGACTGAAGACAAACAACAGATAGAGACACAACTACCATTCTGTGATCTGTTAAAGACAGCTGGAGATGACAAGGACCAGAAAGGCAGGGTCAGTACAGGTACCAAGTTTGCCCTGGAGGAGTGGCTCGCACTCATCACCCAGACCACTGGCAGCTGACACTCTACCACCATAGACTGATACATGTAGTAGAATCTTAAACAATAGGCTGACAATTGAATCTTAGACAATAAAACCACTGTATTACAATCACTAAAAATGAGTTTAATTGATTGAATGGAAAGGCAGATGATAGCTTAAAACAAGGTGAAAGCAAAATGAGCTTTCTGTTTTACTTTCACCTTGCTTTAAGCTGCTATCAGCCTTAATAATCACCACAATTTAGTGGATGTAATAGAGGGATTTTTGCTGTAGATATCTACGGGTATATGCAGGTGTAATCAAGCAAGAATTGTGATAAAACATAGTGAGAGATTACATTATAGGCTATGTTTTACAGCCAAACTTGTATTTAATTATCCATTACTCCAATGATGTGCTTCTTACGTGACTAGTTATTTCTACACTTAGGAAAGTAGTCCGCAACCAGAAAGTGCCAAACATAAAACAGAGAAGAGATTTTACTATACCAATAAAATACTTTCTGACAAGAGGGATATGAATTCAGGAAAATATAACAAATTTTTTAATGTCCGGAAGTAAAGATAATTTTATTTTTCCAGACAATAAATTATAAACAAATAATTTGTGCTTTGTTTTCATTCAGTTATTTCATATTTACCCTATCTGTCATTGGAAAATCCTTTTTAATCCCTTATTTAGTCGTCAAAAATGCTTTTTCATGCTTCTGTCTATCTCGTTAACCCATTACACCATAAATAGGACTTTTAGCGCCTTTTAGTTTAGGATATCTTTTGTCACTGAATATCCATTATAACTCTCTGCATCCCATCTGGATCCAAACTGTTTTCAAAAGATGTCATGTCAAGATAGGTGATCACTTAAAGCAGGTTGAAAGTAAAGCAGAATTCCTTAAGACACATTCTGCTTTACTTTCAGCCTGCTTTAAACTATTATCTGGGGGCCTCCGTGGCCTAGTGGTATAGTCACTGTGACTTACATCACTAAGCTCCTCACCGCTGTGAGTTCGAATCCCAGTAGGGTCGTTCGGATTTTTCATGTGGGGAAGCCTTCCAGCTGGCTTGCGGAAGGTCGGTGGTTCTACCCAGTAACCGATTTGTGCCTGAAACAGTTCATAAAGGACTTCTGGGGTCTTCCTCCACCTATGATTAGCTGGACGTCGCAATATGACTGAAATACTGTTGAAAGCGACGTAAAATCAAAAATCAAATCAAACAAATTAAACTATTATCTACTAGGGTAATATTATATTATAGAAAATATTTCTTATGGTACATATTCATTACTGTATAGATTTGAACTATTTTCTTCAGTGAAAAAATAAATTGGAGGCATAAAAATATGTAGTTATTTGGTAATGGGTAAAATATTTATAATATGAACATATCTGCATGCTCTTTAGGATAAAAAGTGATGACAAAACTAGAGTACTAATTAGACTATTTTATTATCTAACATTCTCACATTCAATTAAAAAAAATTCAGGAAACTAATTTTGAATACTAGATAGTATAATAAAGTCAATCTTGCGTTTAGCAAGTATGAAAATAAGATGGAAAGACAGTCTTCAGACAAGTGATAGCTAAATGCAAAACAAAAGTTATGCAGATAGCACTTTTGTAATACTTCTGCTGAATATTCATATTTAAAACACCGCACACTACAATTATCATATCATCTGAATTGTCAGATCAGCTTATATGAATAAGGAAAACTTTTCACTAGCAAAGAGTACTGATTTTTGTAAGACAAACCCTATTAGAAAACAGAGCAGACCCTGATCAGATAGCTCATGAGGGAGCTGTCTGATCTGGGTCTACACTGTTTTAAAGAAACATCAATAGAAGAAGAATAATTGCAGAAGGGTTAATGCAAAACTAAAGTTAAATGCAGAAAGCACATGTCTAAAAGACAGGTGATGGATCTTCTTTTGATTCACTGCTTTACACGTGTTTTAGAAGGGCTTGTAATTATTATTCACAATTTGGTAATATAAGGAACTATAATAAAAGGCTTCATAACAATTGACCCTTCTGTACAAGCGGTGTAGCCACGCCCCCCTTAACAACAGATAAGCGCTGTAGCTAGGTAGGGCACACATCTTTCAAGATGGCGACCGAAGCCAGTGAATGATACCGTTTAAGATATTTATCAGATCATCAGTTTGCCTTTGCCTTTTTTATTTATTTATGTTATTTGATTTTGTTTGATTTAGAGTGTGTGTGGGTATGGGTGCATACGATCTGGAGCCGTTCATTTGACTGAGAATGCCTTTCTTGTTCTGTTTTTCCTTTAGCTACCCAGGAACTAACGCAATCGGCAATTAGAACTTGCTACTAAGTTTTGCTGTTAATCCTACAATTGATCACGAACAAATAACTTTTTCTTTCAAGATCTTATATATTCTATCACAGTGATACATATTATGCTTATAAGTGATATCATTGACACGTGTCTTATATCATCGTGTTAATCAGACGCACGTGTCATGCAGCGATAAGCGGTCTGATTTAACCATTTCGCGTTGAAATAATCGTCCTCCATATTTTCATTGTCTGCATTGTTATAAAATCCGATTAGATATACAGAGAGAAATATTGAGTTGAGTGTAAGGCTCCTTATAGTGATCATACAACATGTAACACGGCGTCTAATCAGGATACAACCGCCCAGCATGGCAGGCCATGGCGATGAAAGGGTTAATTATTAATTTGCAGCCCGTTAATCACAAATATTTATCGATCGCATTCTAAATAATTATGATTGTAATTGCTAGAGATGGAGAAAGTATGACTAAGGAAGTGTCCATAATTATGAGTGTCAAACGATATGGATACTGATCAGACGCACGAAACGGGGTGTCTGATCAGGACCAACACTAAAACTTACGACTTTCATTAATACGTGGTAGGCTATTGAATTATGATGGAGTAAATATAATTGGATAAGTTTGACAATACCTCCTGTATTTCAATCAGTCTGGATCCAGTTCATTTTATTTTCTACCAACATGGGAGAAATTAGTTTGGAGACTGATCAGACACTTTGATACCCATGGTCTGGCCATGATAGCCTAATTAGACTCTTGAAAAATGATAGTTTGACTAACACCCAATACTATTTTGTAGATACCAAATATATATTAAAAAAATATAATGCCAAATACCCGATAGCGTAACAGGTTTATTTGTAGCTCTGTAAAAACTGGCTACACCTTTAACCTATTACCCCTTAGCCAATTTAGAACTAGTTTTGAAGACGGATGGCCACTTTAAGCTGGTTGAAAGTAAAGCAGAATGCGCCTTAATGCGCAATGTGCTTAATTTCCAGTCTGTTTTAAGCTCTATTTGAATAAAGTATATACGATCTTATGGTGCATATTCATGACAGAATCAATTGGAACTCTTTTTTGCATTGCCGGGATAAATAAGAGGCGTAAAATGGTGTAATTGTGGGGTAGTGGGTTTAGAAATATACTTAAAGCAGAGCAGCAGACTAGCTGCTGCTATAGGATAAAATATTCTTAATTGAAAGCAGACTATTTATAAGCGGCCGAGGACGTTACTTGGGTTAAATAATTAGTCACAGAAATCGCAAATACGCCCATAGCGTGCAGAAGAAGAAAACTCATCTGGACCCAAACGGTTTGTAAAATCAACGTCATTTAACAAAATTACATATAGGATAAAATGCAAACAAATGGTTTAATTATCATTTATATATCTTGTCATTGAAACCTCTATATCAATTAAGTTTGACGACGTGTCTATCCATTTTTCACTGTATATAGTTTAGATATAATGTACATCAAGGGTTTTAACTTCAAGGTATATTAATTTAAGATATTAGATGGAAATAATTATGATATCAGAGCCAAAGCTAAACTATATGAATCCTTAACAGACACCTGGTTTTGGAGTCTGATTGGAATCCATACTGTTTGTAATAAGTAGATCTACAGTATACTAGGGACTATCGTTTAAACAATTAGATTGATGTTGTGTGTCTATTTGAATTATTACGTAGAGCTGCATCTTTTTTGTTCAGAACTATTTTCATAGTCATGAATATTAAAGAAGTTTAAGTCCACAAAAAAAAATGTCAGCTGTTTCCGTAACATTTCGACTCGACATATTTATTTTGGCTAATATAAATTTAAATCGTTATAGGATACATAGATAGATTCTACACACGCACAGAGAAAAAGATATAAAAAAATGAATAAGAAAGTAGAGCGGTTTGACTAGCAGGATAGGGGCGTTTTGGCTATAATTTTGCACACCTTCGTGCATATGAAAGTGTCCTTCGTGATCCTGTTCACGTTATTTTGACCACATGTTCTTATCTATCGTTTGCATTTTTCAAACTGCGTCATGGGCTTAGGGAACGGTTAACACTTAACACCTCCTTGATACCGTCTGTCACATTTACACATCACATGCATGGAATTATATATATAATTATGTTCATTTCGTGGCCCATGTGTACACTTTTGTTTATCATTGTCAACCAGTGTCGCATTTACTACTTGATTTCAAAAGCGAGCTATAATTCGATAGCTGGTGCTATGCTCGTGTCCGTACAGTTTGCCCGACAAAATGGCGGACGTTTCGGTTTCTAGGAGGTGTGTGCAAATGCGGCGTTCGGATTGGTCGATAGCTATCTGTTCGATCTGTCAGTCAAGGGTTTGCAGAAGGGTCAATTACGGGGCTTCCATGACTGAGTGGTTATAGCCACTGTAATTGACAATCACTTAGCTCCTTGCTGCTGTTGGTTCAAGTCTCGGTCTAAACAGTATAAAAAGGGCATCTGAGGGTCTTCCTCCACCTGCAATTACCTGGACATCATGAAATGACAGCAATACTATTAAAACAAAATAAATAAAATAACAGTTACCCTGTAATTGATTTTCACAATCTCATCTTTCAGAAGAATTCAGATAAATCCATCAAATGCAAACTTGTGTTTGATACCAATAGCCGATAAACACCTATTTTATAGCACATTTATATTCACAATTCTCATTTATTAAATTATGAATGAAAAGTTGAAATAATTTACTATTAGAACAATACACTCACATACAATGACTATCGAGATATCACAGTTAGCTGTATGATAATGATACGGAACTCCTCAAGGAGAATATTCAATTATAAAACTCAACTCGCTATGAATAATCATAATCTAAACTATTACATTGGCAAATAAAATAAAGAAATGTTTTCTCAAGAAAGAGTACAGGAAATAGTGCTTCAGGAACTGTGTGATCTGAGTCTACACTATTTACAAAATCAAACATTTTACGAGATGAAAAAAGGTTAATTCTCGAATTCATTGATTGATTTGAGCTTTATGAAACCACAACACAGTTTCTATAGATTATATATTTTATGGCACTATGACAAGAGAAAGGTTGCTGATACAATGAGGTAAAACAACAAACGGAATATAGATCCCAAAAACTTAACATCAGAGATATTGAATTTCTAGTTAACGTTAAATCCCTTTCACTTCTTACAATCATACAAGAGGTATGCAGTGGTCCCAAATCTTGTGGCATGCCCTAGAACCACATAGACTAGACTTATTGGAAACTGAATTTGCCTATTAGAAGTTTAAGGAATGAATGATAATAAATACTTTATTGTGTATAACATACATTGTATATCAGTTATAGTACATTCAAAAAGTACATTCAAAAGTAAATGGTTGAGAATAAAATGTTAGTATGGTAGGCCTTTCATATCACAGATAATGGAACTGATTGGATGTAAAAGTACAGTAAACTATAGAAAAGGTATGATGTGAAAAGTACCTAAAACTTTACAGGCTATCACAAGTTAGTTTCCAGATGTTTTAATGTGTCACATTTGAAGTTCTAATCTAATTACAAAATGCTGGTGAGTATCAGACAGTGTGGATCCAGATCAGCCACCCTCCACTGGCCTGGGTTTTACACCGTTTGCAATGCAATAAGTATTGATGTCTCATGCCATGCCTCATACATACAGTAAAACCTCTCTATTGCGACCACTAAATTGTGTTAAATATAAAGTGTTTTTCGTGGTCATAATAGAGAGGTTTTACTGTATATGTGGCAGCTTGTCAAATAGTATGTAAATTCATGTTAGTGTTTTTCTACAAAAAAGGAAAATATCAATAGATATTGCTCATAAAATAAATTAAAAACAAGTTGCTGTATGTGCAAAAATGCCAATTAGCATTTAAAATTATAATCATACTCAAAGCTCTAGATAAGGGAATACATAATATAGTTTGAACTACTTGCATGCTAGCAACAGAATCGATACTATCTGTGCAAACAGTTTGGATCCTGATGAGATGCCACATAATGTTGCATCTCATTAGGATTCAAATTGTTTGACACTCTGATCCTGTTTTTGAAAAGCCATTTCTATTTTTACAACCGTTGCAGACAACAAATGTTGCAGACTAAAAAATTACCCAGCATGCAAACAGTTATCCTACTCTTAGACTATCTTATCTAGAGATCTGAAACTCGTCTACTGACTTCATTTTAAGTATGAAAATCAATACATGTATAGTGAATTATAAATAGTTAACCCTCCTAATGCTGAATATTCATACATAAAACTGTACAATCAACATATTTCATCAGGAAAATTTTCCCCTGGAAAGAGTGCAGACATATCCATACAGTGCAGAACCTAATCGGACAGTTCCTTCAGGAGCTGTCTGATCTAGGTCTACATATTTTTTCATAAAGGCATCCATATACTATGCTAATAGCAAGAAAAGGGTTAAATTCTATCACAGATGATTCAAAGTAAACATTATTTAAATAAGGTACGGATTCAATACATAGTACAAAAGAAATATATTATGTCAGAATAGGTTGATCTAACACTTGTTAAAATAGTTACAGGCCCAGCGCTTAAAAAGCGTTTGAGTTGAATCTGAAATCGTTCTCAAGCATGTGATTGGTCAGATTTGAGCCTAGGCTCAAATCTTACCAATCAAATGCTGGAGAACAAACTCAGAGTCAACTCAAAGGCTTTATAAGCGCTGGGCTAGTGATTGATGAGATTTTGAACTCTGCCTCCAGCAGTTCTGTGTTCTGGAGACTAGTAGTTTAAAACATATTCGTTATTTCAGCACTGTTAGTGTTTACATATTATACCCTTTCAATACATCATGAATTCATTACACAGTACAACAGAAATATCCATACCAGACATAACTAAGTTGACTTGAGGCACTGATATGGAATATCATTTGAAAGATCTACAAGAAATGAACACTAGTCTATGTAAAGTGTCCTAAATGTAACCCTTTCTACATTGCTTTTTTAAGTGTTTGAAATAACCTTTTTTATGAAAGAAAGGGTTAAACTGTTTTTGTTTGACACTTTCTGTGAGCACTCAGAAGCTGTATAAAGCTAGCTCATGTCATGCAATCAGAATATAAATTGGACTTTATAGAATAGCACAAGATTTAGATTTGGGTTTTTCCGAGGCAGTAGCTGGTTCCTGATTGTTTGTTGTAGGAGTGGACTGTTGACCATTGGAGTTTGTTGGTGCAGTTCCTTTCTTTGCTGGTTCCTGATTAGCTTTCTCCTGGCTAGGCTGTTTGGTTTCTACTGGTTTGCTGTCTTTCTTTGTAGCGACATCTGCTTGCTGTTTTGGTGGAGGTTTTTGTACCTTAGTATTGGGCTCAACAAATTTATTCTGGGAGGAAGATCCATCTGGATTATGCTTTGGCTGAGCAACCTTCTGATCTGCTTGAGTTGTTTCTGTCGAACCTTTGACACCACCTATATACTGATCTAACTTCATTGCTAACTCATCAAACTTCTCTCCAGTCCATTTGGTTTGTACATCTGGGTCCCTGTATACGTTTATATAGAGTAATTCTGTAAACACCATACTCATTGGTCCATCTGGTGGCCACTTCATCTGCTCAAGCAACAGTGGAATAATTGGCTTCTTGATGGCATCAGCTAGACTCACCTCTCGTCGACAGTTGGCAGACAATGCATACTTGGGAGTCACACAGCTAACAATAACCTTACAACCTCTGACCCCTCGATCTATTTTGTCATAGAGAGAGTCCCCACCACCCATTTGAAAGATGTCCATCCATAGTGTGTAGCCAAGGGAGCGGATTCGCTGGTACAGGAGTTTTACTTGGGGCTGTTTGCCCCACTGGTACGACAGGAAAACTATGGGGGACTCGCCTGAATCATCCTGAGGCTGAAAAGAGGCCCAAATAAACAGTTATTAGACAAAATCTCCAAATAAGGTTGGTATTTCAAATATTTAAACTACAAAAGGATACAACGAGCCAATTATATTACATTAATTTTAACTAATTGAATTCTCAACTCAGTCACTCCTGAAACTTTTAATAAATTATTCCAATTTCCAATTTAGTCAAGACCATTTTAGAATATTCATTATTAATTTCAGCAATTTCTTCCAAAATGACAAAATGTGCAGACCCTGATAAGAAGCAGGCCTGATCAGGGTCTACACCTTTTGTATAGGACAAATGTACTCTTCGCAGGTACATCATTTGTTAATGATAAGTATACTCATGGTTAGGGCTAAAGAATGTGTTAATGAAATGCTGTCCACTTTAAAATGGTTGTCCATTTAATTTTTGATTCAACTCCTTGATTTGTACATTCGACAAATATAGCTTAGTCAAAAGTAATAGTAAATAATGGGTCAAAAGCATTAGACATCTAACCCCGATTCTAACACACTTTGAGCACGTCTATATAAACAAAGACGGAATGTGTCTGTGTTTAAATTCTCAATAAAACATGCACGCACTGTAACGTCTTACGTGACGTCATATGGCTTAGAAAATGTGAACGCTAAGAAAAGTAGCGCCGTTGCGTGGGTGCAAATTGTGGTTCAACTAGTTAAATTGAAGTGTTAGAATCGAAATAATAAATTAGCATCTCAACTCCTACCCGTGTTTTATTGCCACGATAAAACACTGGTATCAATTTATTATATCTTAATTCAAACTGTTTATAAACCAAAGTCAAGTCTCTGTTAACACTGAAGGGTTTAATTACCTGTTCTGTTGAATTTATCTGTTCATTGGCGCCCTTCTTCTTGTCAATAACTATTTCTTCAACTATAGGGGTCCACAAGTTCTTGTATTCTGAAATAGTACAAGGAATCCAGATAAATGTGAGTAAAATGGACGTTTTCAATCGTTTCTGCTTTACGTCTCAACTCTTGAAGAGACGATTCTTATAAAGTAGCGATAGCAATGGATTAAGTGGAGACAAGGAATTTACTACATGAATGGAAAAACACATCTTACACCGCCCTGTACAAGGAATTAAAGTAAAACCTCTCTATTACGACCACTAAAATGGAGGCAAATTGACTGCATAAAAGACAGGTGGCAGCTTAAAGTAAGCTTTCTTAAAGGAGCTTTCTGTTTTACGCTCACCTTGCTTTAGGCAGTCACCTGCCTCAAACACCGGATAATTAATGCAATTTAATGGTCGTAATAGAGAGGTTTTAGTGTATTTCAATATACAGAGATTGAGTAAGTCAATTAAGAACTGAAAGGCAATTTGATGTTGTTGATGTTGTATCTGATTTTAAAAATCGCATCAAAATCATTACATCATCTTCAAAATTATTCTTTTTTCAACCTTCCTTTTCCTCCATAGAAGCGCATTTAAACTGTTATTAGATAATGCCAAACGTTTACATATGAGCGTTATACAGCAAGCATCAGAACTTTACACCCCATGCACAACATAAGCACCATACAAAGCATAAATTAACGGTCCATTACTAATACCCAGTAAAACTGTAACATTTGATGCTGATCTATTTTAATAACAGGACTGCATTAGGAGCAGCATTGTAGCAATATTAAATAGAAGTGTATGTAGAAGTAATAATTAAGATATTAATAATGCTCAATACAAATATTCAATACATCAGGAAATTTACATACTAACCTTTTTTTTTATAAGGGCTTCATCAGGAGCCACGTTGTAGTTTAGCTGCATCAATAGTTCCTGAAACTTTGGCACTGGCCAGTAACGATTATCTTTTGTCTCCTCGCCAGCCCTTTGGAAGAACCTGTCTGATAAACAGGTACTCACTGAAAATGGGACCCATAGAGCCTTTAGGGGGCCATAGCATCTTCTCCATGAGTAACGGGTACATAGGCTTGCCTAGATTCACAGACAAATTTTCCTGTCAAGAAAGAATTGTAATGAGCCCATTAATAAATGTTTTTATGTACATGTATTTGACAGGGCTGCCATAAGTTGATCGTAAAAATCCTAAGATTTCAAATTTTCAATTATTTAGACGCAATTTTACTAATCGTACCTTAAACCCATAGTCTGTTTCATGTTTTGAAGACACCTGACTGCTTAAAACAGATTGAAAGTAAAGCAGAATGCTCCTTAAGGCGCATCCGCTTTAGTTTCAGCCTGTTTTAAGCTACCATCTGCTAGGATAAAAATCCGAAGACTTAGGAAAAATCCGGAGAAATGGCAGCCCTGATTTGATCACCGCCCCTTAGAATTTGTAACACCAGTAACTGGACCTCAGGTCCTGTGTGTAGGCTAGAGTTGAAATGAAGACTTTATTAACTCTCAGCTAATCTATGTCAGTCAGAATTATAGAAAAATACTTTAAAATAATATCAATTTCTTTGGTGAATTCAAATAATTTTGTTAAATAGTTAAGCACATTTGATACATTGACATAGAAACAATGGAAGATTCCCATCACTTTCTCCTGCATGTCTCCTGCAAACCCCATTAAAGGCAATTATAATTCTAATAAATTGTCTCAACTGAGAGTTTAGCAATGCTACAAGGTTGGCTTTGGTTGAACTACTCTTTATAGCTGAGACTATCATTGATAAATCTTACCTCTCTGTTACAGTTAGGGGACTGTGCGTATTTCTCTGTCACACAACAGATGGTTACTTTGGACGCTCGTATACCATTGTCAATCTTGGCAAACAGTTTATCACCTCCACCCATCTGACTTATGTCCATCCAACATTCGTAACCAGCCATGTTGAGGTGTTGTTTGAGGAGCTTCACCTCTTCCTGCATGCCCCACTTGTAGCCGAGGAAGATTGGTGGAGGACTGGGGTATTCAAACTCTTCATCCTCTACAACACCCTCTGAAATATAACAGGTGTTACTTTTAAACCCTCTTTTTTTCTACTGCTAGTGTATACTGAAAATTGGTGGAGGACTAGGGTACTCAAACGTCTCATCATCCACACGCCCTCTGAAATATATCTCATATTACTGTTTAATGATACACACATACTATATAAAGTGAATCAATTGTTATAGGCAAACCTGAACATTGTATAGAAGGCTATGTTTGCAAGGTAAATTCTATTCTATACTATTTCATTCTTTTTAAACATGTTAATACCAAACATTGTCAAAGTTTTGCTATATCCCAAGTCATATTTCAATAAAAAAAATCTTTCACATCTGTTTCTACGCTGTTTTTCAAAGGACATATGTACACTTCAAAAGGTACACTGTTTATAAAGGGTGCATATTCACGCCACTAGGGTTCAATTGATCAACACAACCGTTTTATATATGCATTGTGTAGAATTGTAACTAACCTGAACATTTCATTGCATTTTCGACATTTGATGCCCCATCCTGTCTATTCATCTCTGTGAGAGCTGTCAAAACACCAAAGTTTGCCTCGCTTGTTTACGGGTGGCATACCATTCACTGAGTAGGGACATGCAGGGGTCATGTTACAGTAATGTCATAATTACTGTAGCCAAGGCGTTGGGCAAGAAGTCTCCAGTCAGCTTCATGCTTCGGTTCGGGTTGATAAGTTTGGTTAGATCCGTGGACCACGTAGGAGCATTGTGTGTGTGTGTGTGTTGTGGTATGACTGTGTGTGTGTGTTCTGCTTGAGAGGTGGGTGTATTGTTTGTGTTACGTTTCCTGCTTGAGTCTTTCGTATTTATTGGTCATTGTCTGTTAAAATATGTGCAAAAGTGACAGCTGGTTGCATAATACGATGAAACTTAAAGTAACGCAGAATATTTTTCAGGAGCATACTGCTTTATTTTAAACTTGCTGTAAGCATCGACTTGTCAATATGCAGGCCAGTTTAATAGCTCTTTGATACTGATAGGGCATGGAACAAGTATGAAAAATATTTGAAAGAACGTAACTTTATATAATACTTCTGTGTTTCACCCTCTTTAAACAAAACTTTTCATATACTTGGACTATTCTGTTATTGTAAAATGACCGTTTGATATATGTGTCAAATAGGGTTGATCCGAATGAGAAACTGTATAGTATACATATACAAGAGATGTAGGCTAGAACTTTCACAAGTACTTTGACTTGCTGAATTATCAAACTGTACAAATGTGAAAATTGTCAATCTTATATTAAAGGGACTCGCAACCGGATGGTGTACTTGTCAAAATAAAATAAAATACTCAAATAAAAGCAAATTTGTGGCATTATTTGGCTTCTGACATTAAAATAATATGATCAGTCCAAAAAAAGTCTCAAGAATCGTCACCGAATCTTAGTTTTTTTAGATATTTTCCATCGTTTTTCTATAGCGTTAGCTAACGGTATAGTTGTTGTTGTTGCTTCTATACACCGGCTCAGACATAAACCCGAGCCGAATAAAGTATTATCGATCGCTACCAGTGAAGTACGTTAATTCGCTACCATATATAGAGAGAGCGCTTGTAGCCGAGGTTAAGGCGTTTCCTCATTTTTCATGTTTGTCTCCGCATGGAGGGTCACTGGTTCGAATCCCACCGGGTTCTTCTTTTCTTTTTCTTTTTTAAATGCATTTTTTAACAGAATTTATTATCCTTAACTAAATATTACCCATTTATATAAGCATTTGACATATATTTACAAATTGCTAATTTTAATGCTAAATCCGGTTGCGAGCCTCTTTAAGTGATTACTCATTTGATTTCAGGTCGTTTCGCTACCTGGCATTTCGCTACCTTAGCACGTTCGCTACCTTGTGGTTTTCGCGGCTGGTCTTTTCGCTACCTAGACTTTTTCTCTACCCATTTTTATTTTGCACACCTCTTATTTACTAATATGCAGGCGCCGTGCGCGCACATTATGATTTTTTTTCTAGAATCTACTGATCTGGATCAAAACTGACGTACAGAAATAGAAAAAGGTTTATTTACTAATCTGGATCCACACCAACGAACAGAAGACTCGTCATTTTTTTTACTAAATATGTGCACGTGTTACATGTCACGCATATCAGATTTTTTCATTTATTAATCTGGATCCAAACCAATGGAATCACCATGTTTGATGTCATTATTGTCAATTGTCATTAATGATTTTTACTTTATTTGGCTATAGAAGCAAAGTACTTTGCTTAAAGCTGAAATAAAGAATTAACAATTAGTATTTTATTTTGTATAAGTGATTTTTCTACAGGACTGGGCAACAATCTTGGCCCAACCTGAACTTGAATTCAGAGTCTCTTGCTTACAGAACAGATGTGCCAGTAGGACTGCACTCTAACCACTGAGCCACTAGGATTTGCTATTCACCCACCCTGCTCTTGACTACATTCAATACAGCTATACTGTTTCCCCACAGCCGTCCCTTGAAATTCACCTAGAATCTCACAAGGAACCAGAGCACGGTCCAATTTATGTTGGGCACCAACTGTAACAAGACTCAGGACTGGTGAAAAATCGTGTGCCGACCGGTACTCAAATCTATGGTCTGTGATGTATGTAGTGCCAGCACCACTGAGGTACGGAACCACACAGTCTGGTACTTTTAGGTTTTCCACCCAGGATCTGTTCTTGGATCACTGCTCTTTTTGTTGCTTATCAATGATCTCCAAAACAGCTTACTCTAACTGAATCAACTCTTCTGGGATAACTGTATCCTCTACCGCCAGATCAGGTTAGCACATGCCCATATTGGCATAAGATCCTACAAGAGATCTTGATTCTTTTGCGATATGGGAAAAACATGGGTTAACCTTTAAAGACTTTCACCTGAACGTAGATGTAAGGAGATTAAGATCGCCTCTTCTATTTCTGCTAACTATACCCTAAAAGTTAAACCTGCCTATTACAACCTCTCAAACTAAGGCTATTTGGTTGTATAAAAGACAGCTTAAAGCAAGGTGACAGTCAAACAGAAAGCTCCTAAAGGGTCTTTCTGTTGCATTGTCAGCATGCTTTAAGCAGTCATCTGTCTTCGGCATCTAATACTTAACACAATTTAGCGGTCATGATAGAGAGGTTTTACTGTGCAACCTAAAAGGCGTTACCCTAACACCAGAATAGAATAAGAGGCACCTTAGTAACTGTCATATATGTCCATTTGAAACCTACCCTGTGATTTTTGACCAGATATTATTCACTGAGTATACATAATTAAGTGTGTTAACTCATTTAGCCCTTGTGATGAGTATACTCATCCTTTACAAACAGTGTACCGGTGAAGAGTACACTTGCCCTATGCAAACATCGTACACTCAAAGGAGCCCTCTGATCTGTGTCTGTAATGTTTGTCATTTTGCAATAAATAGTAAACAGCAAGCCTAAATAGTGAGTGAATGAACTGGGGTTTCATGGCACTGTAACACTGAATAGGTCTTAACCCTTTACCCCATAGCCTATTTCTAAGTTTCTGATCTGTGTCTGCAATGTTTGTCATTTTGCAATAAATAGTAAACAGCAAGCCTAAATAGTGAGTGAATGAACTGGGGTTTCATGGCACTGTAACACTGAATAGGTCTTAACCCTTTACCCCATAGCCTATTTCTAAGTTTCTGATCTGTGTCTGCAATGTTTGTCATTTTGCAATAAATAGTAAACAGCAAGCCTAAATAGTGAGTGAATGAACTGGGGTTTCATGGCACTGTAACACTGAATAGGTCTTAACCCTTTACCCCATAGCCTATTTCTAAGTTTCTGATCTGTGTCTGCAATGTTTGTCATTTTGCAATAAATAGTAAACAGCAAGCCTAAATAGTGAGTGAATGAGCTGGGGTTTCATGGCACTGTAACACTGAATAGGTCTTAACCCTTTACCCCATAGCCTATTTCTAAGTTTCTGATCTGTGTCTGCAATGTTTGTCATTTTGCAATAAATAGTAAACAGCAAGCCTAAATAGTGAGTGAATGAACTGGGGTTTTATGGCACTGTAACACTGAATAGGTCTTAACCCTTTACCCCATAGCCTATTTCTAAGTTTTGAAAACAGTTGACCACTTAAGGCACATTCTGCTTTACTTTCAACCTGCTTTAAGCGACTATCTGCCAGAATATAGAAAATATTTCCTACAAAACATATTCATGACTGTATGAATTGGAGAAATAAATTATTGGCGTAAAAAGGCGTATTTATGGAGTAATGGGTTAAAGTGCAAATAAACCCTTAAATAAAAAAAATGGACTAAACTGTATTGGAAAATTGAATTGTCCATTTGTAGTTTCAGGGGTAAACCCATTACCCTTAGTCTGTTTCTAGTTTTGAAAATAGGTGATCACTTAAAGCAGGTTAAAAGTAAAGCAGTTCTGCTTTACTTTCAGCCTGCTTTAAGCTAACGTCTGCTAATTATAGAAAACTATTTTTATCAAACATATTTATGACTGTACAAATAGGAACTTTTTTATTCAAAGAAGGAATAAATTAAAGGCGTAAAAAAGTGTATTTATTGGAATTAATTAAGAAGTAAAAGTAGAAAATTATAGCATTTTGTCCTTTTGGAAAGATATCTAGAGATCTATGACATAAACAAATCTATATATGAATGCAATTTATTGTTTACAGTATACTTTCTTTTCAGATTTTACATATCACAAGAGCTGAGCATTGGAAAAGCACTAGGGCAGATTTATTCTGAAGAGCATGCTTGAGTTGGTCAATGAAACTACGCTCCATTGGTTCTAGGCTAAGGATCTATAGGTAAATTTTGACCCGTGAGCCGTGACCTTTAGGACGAGTCCACCCATAGAGGTAAAACGCATCAAAAAGCATAATTCGTTCAGGAGTTACCTACCTTTCATGGCTTACTAAGGATATTGTGCCATGTGTAATGAAATTAAATCAATAATCGAGTTAGAGTAATAGGTAGAGTGTAAGGGTACTTGCAATAGGATAAAAAGGCTGTGGGTTCGATTCCCAATAGAATATCTTTCTTTTAAATTTTAATTTTTATGTTTTATTGCATCATTTTCAAACAATAACTTATTTGAATTGTATAACATATATGCTAAATGTGTCATGGACGATCTAAAACGTTTAACTTTTTGAAGTATTGAAAGTTTTAAATGTATGTAATTTGTTTTCATTTATCACTGAAATTTTAACGGGCAATTTCTGTTTCCGATTAGGTCAAGTTAATGTATGACTATTGAAAATGACAGACAGTGTTACCCTGATTAGAGTGCTACTTAAGGAGCCCTCTGATCTGATATTCACTTTTTTTAGGAGACAAGTGAAGTACACTCTTTCTAAATGACGAGTATACTTACCGTTTAAGTTTTACTGGATTTTAAATCGTTTCTGCTTCTCATTCTTACAGGCACGTAGAAGTTTTCTACAAGCTTCATTGCCATGGAATTTTAGACTATTGACGCGGTGTTTTTGTCTGTCGCACCATCTTAATTTAGTTTGAACTGTGTGGTTATAAAGAAATGTAATAAAAAACTGAATAATATATACATGTGTATTATTTAAATACTGATCAATTACTTTATGTCCTTATGGTTATCGTTATATGTAGTATAAAATACCTTTCCAAACCATAGGCATTCGGCCCGTTGGCTATGGCACTACCCCTAGCTGCTATAACCCCCTCCACCACCACCAAACGTGGATAAAATACCCTAAAATCTAGCCATACATTCAATAATCATCATAAAAGAACATTTCCTGAAGTTTCGTGAAATTTAAAAAAAAAAATTTTTTTTTTGCTAATTTATAAGTAAAATAGTAAAGGCTGCCATGAAAAAGCGCCTTGCAGAAGCAACCCTCAAGTTCCCAACCCTGTCATTTTGTCAAATCTTGGACGATCTGGACAGATGATGGCTCATTGTTTACAGCAAACAGTTTTCTTTGACGATAATTGGTAAAAAAATTCAAAGCAATCGGCGAACACGCGCATGGGGACTCGAAGGGTGGGGAGACCCCTTAGTCGGAAACTATCTGTCACGTAAAATTTTCCCAAACAAACGACTGGTTGCCCAGTCAAACTATTATCATTCTAGCGAACCCGAGAACCAGCTTCAAAGCAGGAAATGACGCAAACGTCAAGCGCCTCAATTGGTCGTATTCGAATCAGGACAACCATAGCGTTAGTTGGACGTGTTGTCAACAGGTTCTATTCGAATCACCACTTGATGTTTTCCGTTGACAAAATGTTGTCAAACCATCAAATCGTTGACCACAATTTCGATTCGAGTCGGGTCAAAAACGTTGTCATCAGTAAATCTTCGAGCATTTGCTCCGCCTAGTTTTCGTTGACAACAAATTGAATGATTCGAATACGACCAATGATATCATATCCGTTTGTCAACCGAAACTAAACGAAAGTTATCTAGAAATTTATTTCGTAACAGAAATGCTCATTTACCGATAATTCAAAAGGTATTTATTATATATTTCATTTTCTATTAATTACCCGTACCATGATGTAATGCATGGTCGCAAATGCACTTGTTAATCGCTGAATCAGAGAATGACTGACGAACAAGTCCAAAAATTAAGGTGACAGAAGGATTCCGATATAAGGTGCCTATCGAACTTTTTATTTCTTCACTTGTGCTCGTGTCTTGCTTGGGCTGTGAGCTAACTGTCTTTGAACAGAACTGTTAAATGTAAATAATAAGCCATCATTTGTCAAAATCGGCCCAAAAAATGACAAAATGACAAGGTTGGGAAGTTGATGGCCCTGAATACACATCCACCTTTTCATTGTATATAAACATGATACGAAAAAAAATATTTTTTTTTTTAAACTTCTTGAAACTTCTTGAAACATTTGTTAAGGATGTTTGTTGAACATATGGATGTATTTTGACTCATTTTGAAAGATTTATGGGGGGGGGGGTGTCATAGCTTACGCGCCGAAAACCTGTGTTCCAAACCAAAAAACATAAATAAAAAAAAAACAGCATCCACTGGGTTTCGAACCCATGACCTTACTCAGTAAAACGCTATCCATTTGCATCAAGTACTCTGCTCTCTCGACCACGATGACAAATATAGGTATCAATATCTTATTTTAAATATCAAGTTAAGGTTTGAACACGAACTTACCCATAACATGGAATGGTTGCAACTTCTATAAATAGAAAAGCTCAGTCACGGTTCAGCGCGCAAAATTTACCTATACCTGTCATACTCACATGTATACTGGCAATTACTGTGTAACAAGTCACTACACACCTACCCCAGTAGAGAGTTTCTATATGGCAGACTGTACAGGAGACACACTATGGCTGCTGACAGAGTTCTAGTATACCTACACAATGATCAGACCTCAGACTACGACAAAGCAAGCTTCTCGCAAGTAAGTTTATGGCCTTAAATATGGTAAACTTTTTACCCATTAGACCTCATAACCTGTTTCTAGCATTGCTTTAAGGTTCATGTAACGTCCATGTACGAGAAAAAAATACCCAAATATGAAAAGTTGCAATACTCAATAACTATACCACATTGGCTAAAAATATTTTCACACAGCTTAAATAATTAGTCAATGAAAAGGAGCATGCCTAAATTTTCATTAATGTAAGTGTACTTGTGATGTCAGAAGATCCAAAAGTAGCGAACTTGGAGTGAAAATAGCCTCTTCAGCAGAATATATCAAATCACTTAATGGCACGTATTTTCGGAAATCTGGTAGAATACATACAATGAACCGATTACATACTGGGTACTCCTACACAGAATGTCTTACAAAAGTCAGAAAACCCCCTTATAATTGGCCCTTAGAATACCCCATGCTTGATTCAAGGGCAGCCATTTGCATTTTACAAATTTGTAGAAGTTTGCTAACATTTAAAGTACATTTACTCCAAATCTACAAAACCGATTGACAATTGTTATATACATGCGGACAGAGAAAAGAACAAGCAATATGATTGATGGAATGTCACTCGCCCGAATCACTGCAGTTAGACAATATATCCGTTCAATTATATCAAGGTCACCGAAATATGTCATTTGTCGACTTTTCCGATTAATCCGCATTTTCTCATTTTTTAATATCCATATTTTCAACTTTTATTTCAGTACACTATTGTTGTTTGATACTGTCAGGACGGGCCGGAGAGTGGATGTAATCAGAATCCAAACACCAATAAACATTTCAACATTTAATTATCTTTACCTTTAAAGACATATTTACATTTAAATTACAATAATAAATAGGTTAAAAGCATTAATAAGAATTATACATTAATCCCAGTGTCATCCTTAAATCATATCAGTGTTCCAAACTTTATCCATTATCTCTTCAAATCTAATCTCTCTCAGTTTCAATCAGTTCTAATATCATTTCCAAATCCATTTCCAACTACATGTATATCAAATCTCTTTCCAATTGTTTATACTTTTAAAAACTTGGCTATTTATATACAAAAGTCATGTGACAAAAACAAGATGTGGGTTTCCCGCATTTCCTAAAATAACGGTCACATGACGTCACACATAGTCATATCATGGCGGGGAACTCAGGTCTTATTATTAGTGAATCTAAATAAAGAAAATGCTATTAAATCGAAGAGTTTAGGAACTGATACTGAATGGATGATTTATTAAAGGTAAATACTATAAATTGACACAGACAATATGTTTATATAAATAATATAATTGTCATTATTTTGCCTGTTTCTAATCTTCGTATGTAAAGTGTTCACATATAAAGCATCAAGAGTAACTAAGTAAACTGACTCACCCACTCTGTATATAAGTTGTCACGACTGGCCTAGACTTGTGTCTGGCTTGGCTGTCACTATAATACTCACCGTATTACCCGCCACTTGGTCAATATATAAACTGACCTCAGTGACCTCTGACATGCGCTCTCCATAAGGGAGGATACTCTAGATCAGAGGACACCAAATTCACAACACTCCCCCCATCTTTATCTTGAAAGTCTTGATCCTGGGGAGAGGTTTCCTTAAAACCACAAAAGTTCCCTTAAGAACACGAAAGTTCCCTTACAAACTCCAAAGTTCCCTTAAAAACCATAAACCCTGCTCCTTTAAGAACCCAAAAGTTCCCTTACAAACTCAGAAGTTCCCTTAAAAAACCCATCCCTTCTACCGGAGTCAGATATTTGACTCAATACCCATTGCACCAGACTAAAACCATGGCAATCAAGCTGAAAGCTCAGATTTACCATCTTTACCAAGCTAGGCGATCCAGACTGAAAGCCTAGATCAGGCTTGTCCCGCTGAAAGCTCAAGACTACCCCTGTTAAGCTTGGTTTGTCAAGCTAGACAATTCCGACTGAAAGCCAGGATCAGGCTCATCCCGCTGAAAGCTCAGGATTACCTCTGTCAAGCTTGACAACAGTCGAAAGGAACTTATCTTTAGACTGTCACTCAGGCCGTCTGAAAGACTGACACCTGAATGGGCCACATTTCACATGCTCTACTCCAGGCTACTTCGCTGGCAACACTTGACCTTTCCTACAGCTGCCCCTTACTATGTGCTTTCCTTATGGTTGTATTACTCCTATGGGCTACTTTATAACCTTAAGTACCGTCCACAACCTGTGAACCTTGCCCCTTGATTGTCAACTCCGACACAGTAATAACAACTCCTTTATGGCAGACCTGTAGACTTTATACCAGCTACATATGTTCTGAGCACAGTACTACCAGAACCTTTGGTAGTGCATCCGCATTACTGTGTTTAGCCCGAGCATGTTTTATAGTCATGTACTGTTCCCCAATGCCCTGAGCAAGTTGACTCTGTGCATGCTCTATTGCAGTGAAATTACTAAGATCCAAACCATTCTTAGCAAAGACCCTTCTATACCTTTGTCTCTGTTCTACATTCAAATGGTTTACTGTGGCACTTAACTGATCTGGTAAGCTTTCTAACACTGCTTTCTTGTCGGTCACAGCATCTTTCTGCTGCAACTCTATTGTAGCTTCTACTTGTGAAGCACAGTTTGAACAATTGACAACCTGTCCCTCATGAGCCACTGATGACTGACTAGAAGTCATATCACTAGCATCTAAGTAACTGAAAGCCCGCTCAGAACCAGTCAACTCCGTAGCATCTGAGTAACTGAAAGTTTGCTCAGAACTAGTCAAATCCTCAGTATCTGAGTTACTAGAACTCCATTCAGAACTGAACTTGAAAGCCTTAGCTACAATGTCTTCCTGCGTCACTACTCTGGCCAATCTGGGCTTTCCTTTCTTGAAGCTTGTGACAACTGGGATTTTCTCACCATTGACAATGAATGTATCCGTTTTCATGTCTAACATCACACCCAGATGATACATTATATCATGCCCCAACAACATTTCATCCTTAACTGGTGCTATATGCATTCTTTCTTTAAATATCTGGGATCCCAGCTTCACCTTCAGTGGATTTACAATAAAGCCCTTCAAAATAGAATCATTATCAGCCATTTGCATCACCACGTTTTTGACTTTACTGGGTTGTTGTTCAAGGTTCTCATAAATTCGAGTTGAAAGGATAGAGATCTCGGCACCAGAGTCAATCCTAGCCTTAACCACTTTCCCCCCAACTTTCAATTTGATGAAAGAAGACCCCGCACAAACACGGTGAATCTTCGCTGCTTCATCGTGAGACAGAGCTTCCGGCGGACTGAAAGCCTCGATTTCCGTCTGCCCCACAGCAGTTTCTACATCTGATTTCTGATCAGTCACCGAACTGAAAGCCACACTGACTGAAGAAGAACCCTTAACAACACTTTTCAATTGATCATATGTAGCCATTTTAACCTCTGCTTCAGATTGCTCTTGTTTTCTTTTATTCTTTTTCTGGAACCAATTTTGGTACCTTATGCAATCTATTTTTATATGGCCTTTTTGTTTGCAGAAATAGCATACAACATGTTGACTGCAGGTTGCTGACCTAACAGACGGAGACATTTTCTGTATTTTCTCTGTTATGCTATTCATTCTTTTTGCCATTATCTGCTCAACTTGTTTGAGTCTATTTTCTACTAGAGGTTCAACTTTATTTATACTTATGGCTATTTCATCGCTATCTGTTTCCCCACTAGTGGAAGTTTCCTGTTCGTCAACCACTTGGGAAACATACTGGTGATGCTTAACTGCATTCAATGCGGACTGCATGCTCGTTGGACATTTTAGACTGGCATATTTTGCAGCCTCTTTATTAGAGCAGCCCTGGCTGAATTTTGCAATGGCTTCCTTTTCTAAATAACCTTCAGGAAGATTGCGGAATGCAGTTGTTGCCAGAGATAGTACGCGATCTGCCCAATCTTCAAGTGTCTCCTCCGGCTTCTGGCGCGCTTGCTGAAACTTAACTCTTGCTGTTTCAGTTAACTCTTTAGCTCCAAATCTCTTGTCCAACTTTCTCATCATCTTGCGATATGAGTACTTTTCACCTGTTTGAGCCATGATGGTGAAGAAGTCTAGAGCTTTTCCTTCCAAACACCAGTGCAAATAAACTTTGCTTTCTTTGTCGGTCCACTTTAATACTGCTCTATAACTTTCAAACTTTTGTTTCCAAGCCATCCAACAAGATTCTCCATTATATCTCAAATTCTTTGGGAGCCCTTTTGGTACTCCCCTGTAATGTTGATGGCGCTTGGAATTTCTATATTTCTTAGAGCCTTTATGTTTGGACCGACGACCATGGGATCTGGATCTTGACCTTGAACTTGACGTGTCAGAGACACAGTGTCTCGACAGTCTCCCATGTCTAGCTTTATGGTGTTTGGTACTCCTGCGCTTATGCCAGCGTTCCGGAGAACTTGAGCTAGAGCTCGAACTTGAGCTACGATAATAAGACTTATGAGATTTATGTCTCGGACTCCATCTTGATCGTGACCTTGACCTCGATTGCGACCTCGCCTCCGAGCGCGAACGCCCTGACCTATGAGGTCTATGCCGCTGCCTATGTCCCGATCTTGACTTTGACCTTGACTTTGATCTCGACTCAGAACTGGAGTCTGAGCTCACATGCCTAGCTCTACGTTTAGCAGATCTTCTGCTTCTGCTCTTTGACACTTGCTTTAGTTTACGTCTGAAAGATGGCAAACTGTTATCAGAATCATCTTCATGTCTGAAAGACTGATGATAGGACTTAGCAGATCTTTTTGACACTTTCTTTTGTTTACCTCTGAAAGAGGATAAACTATCACCACTCTCTTCCTCATGCCTGGAAGACAAATGAGAATGACGAGCTGATGATTCTTCATGTCTGGAAGACGACAAATGGGAAGGGCTAGCATCTCCTTTGCATTTGCAAGACCGCAAATCAGAGATCCCTTTCTTGTACATGACTTCTTTATTCTGTAAAGCTGACTGTAACTGTCTCTTTTCAGTCTCATAGTCACCCAGGGACAACTCACTTTTAATTTCATGAGACCGCATGACATGTTCTAAAGCAACAGGTATACTGTTCTGCAATATTCTGCGTAAAGTTTCCTGAATTTCTAACTGCAGTTTATGCATATCTAATAAACCCGAAATAGGCGTGGAGGGGATAGGATCATTTATTGGTTTCGGAGACACCACTGCACCCTGTGGAACAGTAGTATCAACTTTAAAACTTGAAACCTGGGGAGGAAAGACATCAGTATGCGGAACTGAAAAGTCCACATACCTCAGTACGTCCTTAGTCAATTCCCCGGGCAAAACAATTGGCAATGTTTCTTTAGATAAGGGTCCAAAATATTGCCTAAACTGTATTATTCTATCAACCCCCTCCCTCCCTATTCCTGGTATAAACATAAGCTCATCCCTGGATGCTGTGTTAATATTTACAGACATTTAATGGCTTTACAGAAAAAGACTTGGTCAGTTCAAAAACTATACAATGGCTTATGGTCTGGGCCTGAAAGACTACGCAAACCACCTCACCAGCATACGGTTTATGATCTGACTGCTTTATAGTCTGAAAGACTTGTGTTGGTTTATAGTCTGAAAGACTTGTGTGGTGATGGTTTATAGTCTGAAAGACCTGTGTGTGTGTGTGTGGTGATGGTTTATAGTCTGAAAGACTTCTTTGTGTGTGTGTGTGGTTCGATATAATGGCTTATGAACCGGATCTGAAAGACCTCGCAGCACACCTCACCAAAATATTCTTTTTGGAGTTTGCTAGACAACCAAAATTTACGAATTACGTTTTAGCATCTGAAAGACCACAAAATTTACCGTAAGACGGACAGTCCGTGACCACAAAATGAAATATTTCAGATATGAAATACCTTGAAATATTCAAATTATATATACAGAGTATCATACGAGTCCAAAGTGTATGAAAAACGCCTTTTCATAAACAATACAACCAGGTGAGCCGACTCAAGGTATAACTGGCATAGGACAATTACACAGAATTTTAATCCGAAAGCTATCCTAAGAATTAACTGGCATAGACCAACATGAAAAACCTCAATGTTGTCTAAGAAATACTGGCATAGGGCAATGAAAAAATTACTTTTCAATCTCCCTAAGAAACTAGACTGGCAAAGGGCAAACTGAAAAATTACTTTTCAATTTCCCTAAGAGACTAAACTGGCATAGAATAAATTGACAAAATTAATTCTCAATTTCTCTAAGAAAGACTGGCATAGGTAACTAACGGAATCTGCAAACTGTCCTAAGAGACTGACATAGGAAAATATGAAAGACAATTCTATCAAATTCCCTAAGAAATTAATTAGCCAACGCTAATTAGGCGTACCTTGACCTTATGTTTACTTAAATGTTGAAGCAGAATAAATAAAGCAGTGCTGCATTTAAATATCCTTTGCTGTCAACCTGTCATGACACTTTATATGTTTCTCACAAAGAAAGAACTCCCGCCGCTGACACGGAAAAAATAAATTTTTCCGAGAATTTGTACACGCGAAAATACGTGACAAACTGGCAAGGTAGCTTTACTGTACTTTCCAATTTTAAATCCTCGTTGCCAATAAAGTGTTCACATATAAAGCATCAAGAGTAACTAAGTAAACTGACTCACCCACTCTGTATATAAGTTGTCACGACTGGCCTAGACTTGTGTCTGGCTTGGCTGTCACTATAATACTCACCGTATTACCCGCCACTTGGTCAATATATAAACTGACCTCAGTGACCTCTGACATGCGCTCTCCATAAGGGAGGATACTCTAGATCAGAGGACACCAAATTCACAACATATGTTACAAAAGTGGGTGGGGTAAACGTCCTAACAATACATAAACAATAAAATAAGTGCATTGCGCATTACTTTCGATCATAAATTTCTCCGAATGTCACGATTATTCAGCGGATTACTTGTCGGAAAGTAATTTCGTCCCTGTACAGCTGACCTTTGTTTCAGGAAAATCAAGAGTTTGTCCCTTTAAATCACCTTTTTACACCCATTCAAGTATTCCACATCTTTCCGGCTATTGTAATGTTGATTAATATTTCACTTTGCATTGCGATCTCTATTATATAAAGCTTACATTGTTGTGAAACTATTCAAGCCTTTGACAGGTACAGGGGTAAATGCTCATGTACAGTGGAGAATGTGTTATTCTTTCCCAATAAACGCGTTTACGCTAAAACTATTATTTGCAGTTCAAACAGTTTGGAGCAAGATCAGACGCCGGGTAACCCGGCGTCTGATCAGGCTCCAAACTGTTTGCCACCACGATAAACATGAAATATCAGAATTGTCCAAAAGTTGTTATTTTCTACGTTTTAGTGCTTGCGTTTGCGTACGTTTGCTTTTCAACGGGAAAGAATAACAGATTCTCCACTGTATAGACTCTTGCACGAGTTGGACAAGGCTTTCTATGGTGTCCTAGTAGGGACACAACCGACTATTTCGTTGGGCAGAGACACACAATTCTTTTTTGTCCTTACTACTTTTTTCACGTATATTCTGCTTCTGCATTTCACACATACACACACATTAAAATACTGTAATAGTTCATGAGTATAATTATGCAACTACCACCCTGATAGCCTTACTTCAGTAGTTGTAAGAATTTAAAAACAATCATAAGGGCACAGATATTTGAAAATTTAGTCAGAAACAATCATATATTAGTTTATCTGATGCTCAATTTGGTTTTCGTTCTAGGGGATCCTGCGTTTTACAGTTAATTGAATACATAGATGATTAGTCACATTACATTGAGGGTGATAGAATTTGGGAAAATATATTGTATATTTAGATTTTGTCAAAGCTTTTGAGAGCATAGTACATTAACGTTTTCTCGCAAAGTATCAGTATTTTGTATCAGAGGGCCAGTTTTGTCATGGAAACGTAGGCTGGACGTAGGCAATATGTATCTGTGAAAGGACCCTGGTCTTTTTCGTGGGAAGACATTTTAAGTGGGGTACCCCAAGGAAGTGTCCTGGGACCCATATTATTCATATGTTTATAATATATTACCCCTACCCCTGAAGTTATACGTAGTATTGTGAAATTATTCGCTTATGGTACCAAACTATACAACAAAGATATTAAAATTGATATTATCCAGCACGACTTAGATGCCTTACACATAGTCAAAGTGGCTGTTGCGTTTTAATGTGAAAAAATACAGAACCATACACTTTGGAAGAGACAACCAATACTACCAGTATACTTTGAACTTTGCGGACATTGAGTCTGCTAGTGAAAAGGGGGATTATGGGGTAATATTAGGATTAAAAAGTAAGTAGTCATATAGCTGAAAAAGATAACAAATCCAACAGTGCATTATCCTTAATAATCCGAATGTATGATTACATTTCGAAAAGCTATTTCATATTTTTGTACAAAGCACTCGTCAGGTCAATATGGAAACACTATTATCATGTATTATGGTATATATTCTTAAAAGAAGTGTTTAATAATTATGTAAGCCTACCAATAAGCGTCTCCTGGATTGTCAACCTTACATGTACCGAAAGATTGGTTTTCAAAAATTGCTTGGTCATCGACGAAGCCGTGGTGATATGATACAATGTTGAAAATTATTTTAAGAAAAGGAGGATACAATGTATACATATACATGTACATGTAGAAAGATTTTACCTTAAAAATATTTTTCAAATTAAAAAAACATCATTAAGTTTACAACACTTTTCACAGAGAATTATAAACAGCCGGATCTCACTTCAGTTTATATAGAATTAAAAATAATATATTTTGTTGATACATTTATATGCCGGATGAATTATTTTTGTAATCGAAGCTTCAATGTCATAGTCATGTGTTTGTGTACTTCATTGGATTAGAATCAAATATTGCATACTGTTTAATGAATAATTCAGTTGAGAGGGGTCGAAATGGAATATTCTTAATAATTAGAATGACCACACAGCATCTAGAAACAAACATTTACTTGATGCGCATTTAAAATGATGTTTAAAAAAGCACTAGTAACCACTGTACCGTCCATTTTACGGATACATTGCAGAATACGTCCCCTCATTGATTTTACGTAACGTTTCAAATACGTTGGCATTCCAACCAAAATGCACTTGGAGGTCATTATGGTAAAAATTTGATGATTTGACCCGACTCTGTTATCAAATACTTCCGATATGTGTTCTATGGGGCTCATGTCCGAGGATAAAACAGGCCAAGGCAGAACTTTAATGTATTTTAGCAAGAAATTGTGTGGTGATACGCGCCGTGTGATGCTTTATACATGTATTGTCAAGCTGAAAATGCCAGGTTCTTCCTTTCTTTTGCATGAATCGAATCACTGTGCTATTTAAAACATTGATGTAACGCAGAGCATTGGCATTTTATTGAATAATAACCAAGTCAATTTCCAGAGTTCCAATTTTCCAAAACCAAACCATAGCGCTGCCATCACCCATTATGTCTCTCTCAAACATATCGTTCTCCACGGTCACTCCTCCTTTTTGCGCATTGAGGCGAGCGGACCGTGGCGATATTCTCTTGCCTTCGCGGTAATGGATGTAGCGCTGTTTACAGTGAAACACCTGTATCTGCGCACGTGCAAAGTAAGGAACACGTTGGCAAGCTTAGACGCATAAAGAGACCTGGGATTTGAATAGCAATTGTGTAATCGTTATACGCAATGAAGTCATTATAATCATGTATGTATCTTGCAACATGCGTTAAAACACAGTTATAGAAGAATTCTAGGAATAGGATGGGGTTATAAAGAAACAGATCCTCCTGCGAGAGCCCAACAGCGATTCTCAATGTATTCTCAAGGTATAATTCAGTTAAAAAAAGGATGAAAACATAATACAGCCTGCATATTTATACATGTAATAATGTTTGACAGAGGCTCGTGTTGCCCACCATACTTTGGAAAAAATAAGTAGTCCCCCATTGCAAAATAGTGTTGTCCTTGAAAATTGTCAAATATTCCATGACTTCTTCTGTTGTTATTTGAGTGGATTTCGTCAGGATTTTGGTCCTACTACCTCATGTAAAGCATATTCTTCAATATAGAGGAAGGATTTGTTGAATTTCAGTACAGAAAATTTGCTTCACATTTTGGTGCAAATCCAAACATATTGTTCAAAATCAAGATACACAGTCTTCCTTCAAGTTGTAAGCTATCTCATAAGCTTGTTCATTTCAATACGAACATTTTGATATGAAATTATGCAACATTGCTCCATAAATGACCAAAATATCACCTTTCAAAAATGCACCAAAAACACTAAGTCCAGTCTATCTATGATTATAGCTAGGGTATTTTTAAAAAAATGTTTTCAAACAGTGTAGACCCAGATCCCTCTGACCTGGGTCTACACTGTATGCCTAAGGAATTTGTAATATTCTCAGGTACATTGTACAGTGGAGAATCTGTTATTCTTTCCCAATAAACGCGTTTACGCTAAAACTATTATTTGCAGTGCAAACAGTTTGGAGCCAGATCAGACGCCGGGTAACCCGGCGTCTGATCAGGCTCCAAACTGTTTGCCACCAAGATAAACAAAAATTATCAGAATTGTCCAAAAGTTGTTCTTTTCTACGTTTTAGTGTTTTGCGTTTGCGTACGTTTGCGTTTAAACGGGAAAGAATAACAGATTCTCCACTGTATGTAAATGACGAGTATACCGGTCGCAAGGGTTGAATGTGTTGAGTGTTTGAGCTGAGTCAGAGATCTTACTCAAGCTTTTGATTGGTCGGATTTGAGAAAATGCTCAAAGTTTACCAATGAACAGCTTGAGAACGAACTCTGACATAACTCAAATGTTTTATAACTTTTGAATCCTGATGATTGTTGGTTTTGTTTCAGAGTGTGATCAGTTATCTGGACTCTGAATGTAGCAGTGGAGTGACCAGGGCTGAGGTCCAGCTAACAAACAACAAGGTACACATCTCCAGAGCAGGGCAAGGGTCTAAAACAGCCAAGAAAATGAAGGTAAGTAGTGAGGGCATTTCATTCAAGTATTTTGTTATATTGCCGCAATGAAGTGGGATGTGGGGGCAGATAGTGTTTAAAATATACTGTTGTCTGTACATACGTCCCAAGGTTTTGCTATTCCCTTCGTTGTGGAATCAGTCCTAACCATGAAATATGAAATGTACCAGATGATAGTTTAAAACAGAATCATTCTTTTTTACTTTCAGCCTGCTTTTAAGTGTAGACTTGTTTTCAAAACTAGAAACTGACTGCGGTAACAAGATATATATATCAAATGATATATTGAGATGTGTGTATTTTGTTATGCATGTGTAATGACATCCTATTTGTTTATCTCCTATATGGTATTCATGTATTAATGATGAGTTTTTTCCTTTGAATAAATTGCTGAATGACTTATATGATTATATCGTACTTTAAGGGAGGCTTGCAGTACAGAATAGTGAGCTATCTGCAAAATCTAAAACAGGTTATAGGGGGGAAGGCTTAAGAGAAACTTTTATTGCAAAACAGTTTACAATATTTAGGTTTTATTTAACCCATCACCTAAAACATACACCTGTTTTTGCCTTTAAATTATTCCTCTACTGTAGAAAATAGTTCCAATTTATACAAGCATGAATATGCATTTAAAATGATGATAGCTGAAATGAGGCTGAAAGTTAAGCAGAATGCGCCTTAAGGCACATTCTGCTTAACTTTCAACCTGCTGTAAGTTGTCACCTGTGTACAAAACTAGAAAGAGACTATGGGGTAATGTGTTAAATTTTGTGTACCCACTTTCAGAGACCCCAGTTTTGTCCAATCACCAATATGACACCAGATGATATTGGCAACCTTCCAGAAGCCACAGCTACCCGGGGTATAGATACAGCGGCGGCTGTAATACTGGAGTCAGGAGATGGCAAGATCTTACTGACCAGGAGGGGTGATCATCTCAGGCTATTCCCTGGAATATGGGTACCTCCAGGTATATGAATTAGTTACATGTTTTAGAGGAAAAGTATATACAGTAAAACCTCTCTATCACAACCACTAAATTGTATTAATTACCCCCTCCATCCACGGCAAACGGTCTAAAAATCTCAGACTTTCTTGACAAGGAATGGCCACTTTTCTTATCGAAATTTTCAACCATTGATAAACAAATCATCATTGTAGGGGATTTAAACCTTCATCTTGATATCTCAAACGATAGGAACACTGTCAATTTCGTCAGTACAATGGATTCATTTGGTTTTCAACAGCATGTCAAAGAAGCCACTCATGTCGGGGGACACACTCTTGACGTTGTTATAACAAGAGATAACGAAGACTGTGTGTCAAATATCGAAGTCACTGACCCTGGACTATCTGACAGTAGTGGCAAAATCTCAAGAGACCATTTCTCTGTGTCTTCCAGAGCAAAGGCAGAAAAACCTCCGCCCATCAGAAAAACTGTTTCATTTCGAAAGCTTAGGGACATTAATGTCGATTTATTTAAAAGAGATATCCTTAACTCAGATTCAATTAAAGACATTCTGAAAATGACAGATATTGACGAAATTGTCGGTGTATACACACATGCACTTAAAGCCCTGATCAATAAGCATGCACCATTGAAAACTAAGATCATAACTCTCAGGCCATCATGTCCATGGTACACCCAGGAACTTCACGATGCTAAACATTTAAAGCGTAAGCTGGAACGAAAGTGGAAATTATCCAAACTCATAATTGATCATCAACTGTATCGAGAGCAGTGTGCTAAAGTAAACAAACTATTAGCAGAGTCAAAGGTTAATTTTTACACAGAAAAAGTAGAATCCTGTCAACAGGACTCGAAGAGTCTTTTTAAAGTCACTAAGCATCTCCTGGGTGCAAACAGTGAAATTGCACTGCCAAAAAATGTGACCTCAAAACAACTTGCGCATGATTTCAGCGACTTTTTTATTGAAAAGGTGGACAAAATACGGACAGGCATTGCCTCTGAATCAATGTCATGCACCCCAGTCATCACAGAAACGTTGCATTCAATGAATTCTTTAGAAAGCTTTGACTCTGCTACAGCAGCAGAAATTGGGGAGATTGTGAAGGCATCCCCATGTAAGTCCTGTGAACTCGACCCAATACCTACATGGCTTTTAAAGTTATGCATTGACGAGCTCCTACCGTCGTTAACAAAAATTGTGAACTCTTCGCTGGAATCTGCGTATGTTCCAAAAGAATTCAAAAAGTCGCATGTAAGACCTCTTTTGAAAAAACCTGATCTCGATACAAATGATCTTAAGAACTGCAGGCCTGTATCAAATTTGCCATTTCTCTCAAAAGTATTAGAAAAGGTAGTAGACAAACGCATTGAGTCCCATTTGACCACAAACAATCTGCATGAACAACATCAGTCAGCATATCGTAAGCATCACTCTACAGAAACTGCTCTTCTAAAAGTTCAAAATGACATCTTGCAATATCTTGATAAGAATGAAATCACAATTCTGGTGATGCTTGACCTATCTGCCGCATTCGACACAATTGATCATGAAACATTACTCAATCGCCTTGAAAAAGACTTCAAAATTATTGGAAACCCACTAAAGTGGATGACCTCATACCTGACCGACCGTTACCAAACAGTCGCGGTAGATGGCGAATTATCTGCCCCAGTTCAAATGAAATATAGTGTGCCACAGGGGTCAGTCCTTGGGCCGAAGAACTACATCTTGTACACAAAACCTGTCGGCTCAATTTGCAGAAATCATCAGCTGGATCATCACTTCTATGCAGATGATTCACAGTTATACTTGTCATTTAAGCCTAAAGACACATCTTGTCAACAAGAAGCCCTTTCAAAAGTCGAAGGGTGTCTAAAAGACATAGTATCATGGATGCACCAGAACATGTTGAAGCTGAACACTGACAAAACTGAGGTCATACTGTTTCATTCAAAAAACGTTTAACGTTCCTGGAGATTTTCACGTACAAGTGGGAAACTCTAAAATCAAACCATCAGTATGTGTGAAGAATCTTGGTGCTAGATTAGATTCCCAAATGGATATAACACAGCACATTAACGCTGTATGCAGGTCTGGCTACTCACAGCTGCGGCAGATAGGTCATATTAGACAGTACCTTTCTCCAGAAGCTACAAAGACCTTGATCAATTCTTTGGTCACTTCAAAAATTGACTACTGCAACTCACTGCTGTATGGGATTCCCCAAAACTCATTATGCAAACTACAGCGTGTGCAAAATACAGCAGCCCGCATCATTACCAGGACCCCTCGGTACAATCACATCATTCCAGTCTTGAAGGATCTTCACTGGCTTCCAGTTCAACACAGAATTGAATTCAAAATTCTGACACTCACATACAAAGCCATGTGCAATGATTCTCTAAGGTACATTGTCAATATGCTTGACGTGTATAAACCTCGAAGAGAGCTGCGGTCTGCAACTAAATCAGTATCGCTGGTTGTACCGAGGAGTCGTTTGGTGAGGTTTGGAGATAGAAGTTTCATGCATGCAGCCCCAAAGCTCTGGAACAGTCTACCATCAGACATTAGAGATGCAAGCTCAGTTGCAGTTTTCAAAAAGCATCTGAAAACACATTACTTTAATATTTGTTATTAGAACACTGCTACCTATGCGATATGTTCTTGCTGTAGATGTTGTGGGTCCAAATGGGAGTTTCTGGAGTATTATCTGGTTTTCGGTCTCTTTTGGAAATTTTAGTTATTGTCGCATGCTATTTTTCCTAGTTCTGTTACATGGGGGGCCTGCATTGGGCGTTCTGCTATTATTTCTATCAGTCGGCATAAAGAAGCCATTTGCTTCGTTGCTCTCTATTGTTGAGGTAGTGCAATCGCCGTTTTGGGGACTGTCTTCTGTATGTTTAGTGGCCTTCATTGGGTGCTCTACTGTTATTTCTATCAGTCCGCATAAAGAAGCCATTTGCTTCGTTGCTCTTGATTGATGGGGTAACGTGATCGCCATTTTGGGGGCTGTCTTTTGTACGTTTATTATGTTTATTTTATATCTAATTGTAGTTATTTGTTTTTTCCTGGCGGCCTGCATTTGGGCGCTCTACTATTGTTTATATCGGTCGACAATCAGAAGCCGGTTGCTTCATTGCTGATTGATGGGAGTAATGTCATCGCCATTTTGGGGGCTGCCTTTTATATATTTATTCATGTTTATTTTAGATCATATTGTAGTTATTTTGTCTTTTCTTGTTTGTAGGTACATTTGTGTAACTTCATGTGAAGCGCTTTTGAACGCACTACCCCTGTGTGAAAAGAGCGCTATATAAATCTGGTATAATAATAATAAATAATAATTATTTGGTGTTTATTACAGGTGACTGCTTAAAGCATTGTGACAGTAAACGAGAGAGAGCACCTTTAGGCCTCATAACACTTTCCTTACTGAAAATCCAGTTTTCAATTTAGTCTTAAACGTCTGTTCTGACTAGGGTTATGGTCAATAATGCAAACAGAACAGACCCCAGTCAGAAGGTTCCTTCAGGAGCCCTCTGATTTGGATCTACACTGTTTGCATAGAAAAAATGTACTCTTGACTTCACAGGTGCATTGCTTCAGATATGGCATGTATATGCCTGACTAGAGTTGAACGGGTTATGAGAGATAGCTTTCTACAGAATGAACACATTGGAAAAATCTTTGTCCTGCATAATGCATGCACCTGTATTTGTACATTCCCTTGCTTCTTTGAACAGTCTTGATTTGGATGTTTTTTAACCCATTACCCCATAAATACGCATTTTTACGTCTTTAATTAATTCCTCTACTGAAAAAAATAGTTCCAATTCATACTGTCATAAAATTATAAGAAATAGTTTCTATATTCTAGCAGATAATGGCTTAAAGCAGGCTGAAAGTAAAGCAGAATGCGCCTTTCAACCTTAAGTGGCCACATATCTTAAAAATAAGAAACAGGCTATGGCGTAATGGGTTAACTCATTGTTCCCTGAAACTTCAAATAGACAATTCCAGTTATCAGTTGAGTCTAGTTTATTTTAACTATTTAGGGTTGTTTTAACATATCTTTCAAAATGGCATAAAGTGCTGACCGCCTGATTAGTAGAAGACTCCAGTAGGAAAAGTGTACTCTTCACATGTACACTGTTTGTAAAGGATGCGCATCTCTCGGGTTCAATGAGTTAAGTACATAGGTTACCTGCTGTTTTTCAGGTGGCCATATTGAAAAGAATGAAACGGTAAGAGATAAAGGGTGATAATCTTTCTTGTTAAATACTTGTTTTCCATTTAATCATTTCATTGCTACAGGTGACAAAAGCGATATAGCAAATAAATGTAGTTCAGATCCTGATCAGATATATAAAAGCAAAGTGATAGTGAAGCAGAAAGCTCACATAGAAAAACATCCTAATGATGCTTATATTGAGGAAATGGTTAACACAAATTTGGCCATATTTATCTTGAATACGGTACCTGTGTTTCCTATTACACCCCCCCTTTTTTTTTTCTTTTTTTTTTAACACATACAATAATACATTTAACTTTCATAAGGAGCATTTGATTTGATTATATTCATATATGAAAACATGAAACCCGTTTTTTTGTGCAGAGCCTTAGAGTCATAAATAGGAAACTCACAAATATCCATTGATTTTATTTGGCAGGTCACATTACCAAAACTACCTTGCCCTGAGGATGTTTTGTCTGATGCAGGCTTTAAATGCTGTATTTTGCTCAGATTTTATATATCAATTACTGGTAAGTGGAACAGAAAGTTTTAGATATCCAACAGAAATAGTTGTTCCCTTAGGTCAGCTCTAACTTGTTATATATCATATTAACATGTACAATATTCAATACAAGTCATGTACTCCATTTTACGACTTTAATTTATTCCTCCAGAGAAGAAAATAGTTTAACCTTAAACAGTCATGAATATGTAGATCTACCATAAGAAATGTTTTCTATATACATTGTACTAGCAGATTGTAGCTTCAAACAGGCTGAAAGCAAAGCAGAATGCTCTGTCAGCCTGCTTTAAGAGACCATCTTTCTTCAAAACTTGAAACAAGTATCATAATACATGTATAATAATAATATTAACCATTTATGTAATTCTGTTTAACCAGGTGACTGAGGCGGGGTTCCGTGAGCTACGAGAGGAAACAGGACTGACTATCGCCAGTGACATGTGTGTGAAGACAGAGATACTCGCATTTTGGGAGGTAAAAACAACAACAAAAAGTAACCCCATTCTCTCTCAAAAACACCTTTCACATCTTAACTCCTTCACGTTTGAAACTTCAAATGGACAATTAAAGTTCAAAACTAAGTTTTGTCTGCTTTTGACCATTTAGGATTAATTTTGGTAATGTATTGCAAACTGACAAATAGTGCAGCAGGGTTCCAGATTAAAGGGAATAAACTGAACAAATCCTACATTTTCTCGCGCTTTTTAGCACCAAAGCCCCTAGGGCACATTGAATAGAAAAGCAGAATGGGCTTTAAAGCTAATTCTGCTTAACTGTTCTTCTGCTTTAACCCTTTACTCCATAGCCAGTTTCTAATTTTGAAAATATGTGATCACTTAAAGCTGGTTGAAAGAAAAGCCGAATGTGACTTAAGGCGCATTCTGCTTTACTTTCAACCTGCTTTAAGCTACCACCTGCTAGGATAGAGAAATTATTTCTTATGTTATATGTTTATGACTGTATGAATTGGATTATTTTTCTTCAGTGGAAGAATAAATTAAATGTGCTTAAAGCACATTGACAATTAAAGCAGAATGAGCTTTAAAGCACACCCTGCTTTACTATTGGCCTGTATTAAGCTGACATTTGCTAGAACGATGTTCATGACTGTATCAAGTATCAAAGGCAAATCTATTGGGTAGTTTTGAACTCATAAACATTTTATATTTCAGTGTTTAAGCAATGCCCATCAACATCAATAGAAAAATTAGGTTACAAAATAATTTTGGCAAAAGTTAGCTGGAATTACATCAAGAGATAAAATCAATCACTAGATTAGTACTGTATCAAATATTTTAAGAATACTTATTAATATGAAAATACTTCACATGACATACTTTTAATGTTGGGGTTTTAACTTTTTTCAGTCTGTTTATCCACCCAAGTTGTCCCTAGGTCAGCCAAAGCGCCATCACATAGTGGTATTCCATTATGCAAAACTTAAAGCTGACATAACATCAGATGTACTATGGCCAAAACTTCATCTGGACCCAGGGGAGGTGGGAGCATGTGGCTGGTTTGACATGTCAAAGGTCAAGGCCATTGTGGCAGCAAGAGAGGGTGAAGGTCACCCTCCACAGACTTCGGGTGACATGGGACTAGAAAGTGATAATTTCAAGTATGTTTGTTCTTTATTCCTTTACCCCATAGCCTGTTCCTAGCTTTGGAACACTTTACCGCTTAAAGCAGGTTGACAGTAAAGCAGAGTCTGCCTTAAGGCACATTCTGCTTTACTTTCAGTTTGCTTTAAGCTACAATCTTCTAGGGTACTGAAACTATTCTTATGATGCATATTCATGACTCTGTCAAGTGGAACTATTTTCTATAGTGAATGAATACATGAGAGACGTAAAAATGTATAATTATGGAGTAATGGGTTAATCTTTAGCACACTGCTGGCAACTTGATGGTTAACATTTTACCTCAACTCAACCCTATGTTGTGCTATTAGCATGCACATATTTAATCAAAGAGTTGACACACCAATTTCTGCATGCACTTTTTTTCATGCAAAGATTTAATCAAAGAGTTGACACACCCATTTCTACATGCAATATTTTCATGCAAAGATTTAATCAAAGAGTTGACACACCCATTTCTACATGCAATATTTTCATGCAAAGATTTAATCAAAGAGTTGACACACCCATTTCTACATGCAATATTTTCATGCAAAGATTTAATCAAAGAGTTGACACACCCATTTCTACATGCAATATTTTCATGCAAAGATTTAATCAAAGAGTTGACACACCCATTTCTACATGCAATATTTTCATGCAAAGATTTAATCAAAGAGTTGACACACCCATTTCTACATGCAATATTTTCATGCAAATATTTAATCATAGAGTTGACACACCCATTTCTACATGCAATATTTTCAGAGCATTCCTTGTCACTGAAGACAAACAGCAGATAGAGACACAACTACCATTCTGTGATCTGTTAAAGACAGCTGGAGATGACAAGGACCAGAAAGGCAGGGTCAGCACAGGTACCAAGTTTGCCTTGGAGGAGTGGCTCGCGCTCATGTCCAAGACCACTGACAGCTAACACTCCACCACCATAGGCTGATAGTAGAATCTTGTAAAACAGGCTGACAATTGAATCTTATACAGTAAAACCTCTTTATTACGACCTCTGAAAAAAGTTGAATTGATTGATTGAAAGACAGGTGACAGCTTAAAACAAGGTGACAGTAAACCAGAAAATGGGCGACAGCTTAAAAAAGGTAAAAATAAAACAGAAAATGGGTGACAGCTTAAAACAAGGTGAAAGTGAAACAGAAATCTCCTAAAGGAGCTTTCTGACTTTCATCTTGCTTTAAGCAGCCATCAGCCTTAAAAACGTAATAATCACCACAATTTAGTGGACTTAAGGTACTTCGCATGTGCGCGTAGTTTCCATACAATTGTTATGAAACTTTTCAGGAAGAATGATAATAGCCTAAGAAACAATGTGTGAAAATGTAGGCAACATACATCGTTTGGATTGTCTTGAAGGTCTCTTTTTCTGACAAAAACCTGGAATTCAAAAATAAATCAAGCTAATGACTGTAAATCTCGCCCAATAAGTAGTCCACACCATTCATTACAAGAAAAGCTAAACTCATTTTGAATAAAGGTGTTCAGAAAGATGTTATCAGCTATTTAAATTTTGCAAAATGCTAAAAAATTGAATTACAAAAAACTGGCTTATTCAATGTATATTTGTTTTCATTTTATTCAAATATATGGTTGATGAAATAGTTAGTCTGAAAAAATTAGAAAATATTACAGTCAGGATTTGTTGTAATAACAGATTTTCTTATCAAAATGTGGGATATTTGAAGTTTAAATACAGTTACCTACCTTAAAATTAAAAATTTGTCATAAAAATGCATTATTATTTATTCATGGCTTGAATGTTTAATTCTTTCCCGTGTTACTAATAATCCTGTCAGAGAATTTTGTTAGATGTTTTACATGTATTTACTTACTGTGCTGGCGGTCTTTTTGATTGTAAGGTTGTGGAACAGGGTTTATATTTTATGTACACTGTTCGTCTTTATAAGTGAATATAGGAGATAAGTGTGAGGTTGGGCGCCCCTAAACCCAGGTTTAACCCCCCAGTGGTTGTTAATAATTAATTAATTTATAATTGATTATTGATTGCTACTGACCGTACCAAGGCGGGCTCCTATGTTCACTTAGCTTTATGTTTGTCTTGCGTGTTGTTTTCTATTTAGTGTGTAGATGAAGGAATGGTATTGCGTGTTTGTGTGTGTGTTTGTTATGGTATGGATGTGTGTGTGTTCTGCTTTAGAGATGGGTGTATTGTTTGTGTTGCGTTTCCTGCTTGAGTCTTCTTTCGTATTTATTTGCATACAAAGTTAATTATATTGTTTAAACATAATAATAATGATGGGCAATATCGATCTTGAAAAGGTTGACGTATTGATAAGCTTCATTATGTGGCTTTATAGTTCGATCAAATCGTATACATGTATACCGATTTTATTGACTTGTAAGTCATTAAACTGAAACGTATATGTAAGTGGACATATAATTGGACCGTATATAACATCACTAATCTAATCAACGAAGACTAAACATAACATGTCCATTGATCACTGTGTTATGGATTGACAAGTCAACAAATCGGACACTTAAAAAAATATTTGGATCGTATGGGTCTCGAACCCATGACCTTTGAATTGTTAGTCAACCTCTCTACTGACTGTGCTATGAAGGATTATACTGAATCGTACCAACAATTCCTTTATATAAATTTTCTAGTATAAGCACGTACAAAAAAGTCTATGTCGTCAAGACGCATATCCGCTCGCCCGCTAGACCGATTTCCGTATGCGAAAGGCCTTAATAGAGGGATTTTGTGCTGTATATGCAGGTATAATCAAGCCAGAATTTCTACAGAGATAAATGTGACCGGTGATTTAATATTTTGACACATTACATGTTTGTTGGGTGGTACAGTCTATGCCTTTTTATGTCTCTAATTATTTCTACTCCAAGGAATGTAGTCCCCGACTAGGAAGTGCCAAACATAACCAGACAATAAATTATAAACAAATAACTCATGCTTTGTTTTCATTCAGTTAAATCTCATATTGACCCAATCTTATTGGAAAACCCTTTTATATCTATAATCTAGTGCTAAAAAAAGCTTTTTCTTGCTTATATCTATCTTGTTAACCCATTACACCATAAATACGCCTTTTTGCACCTTTAATTTATTCCTCTACTGAAGAAAATAGTTACACTTTATATAAGCATGAACATGCATCATAAGCTTATTTGGCATGAAGTGTCAAGATGAGCTATTGTTTCTTCATGAAGTAGTCACATGTCTTTCTTGATATTAGAATGGTACGACTTCTATATAATTATTTTACATTCGAGGCCGTTCCTTAAAATGGCACCTGTATGGTGTATTAATACATGTAGTAATTGACAAATTTGAGTATATCATCTGTCACTGAATATTCATTATAATTCTGTATCCAATCTGGATCCAAACTGTTTTCAAAAGATGTCATGACTATCATGCTTAACCCATTACCCCATAGCCTGTTTCTAATATTGAAATTAGGTTACCACTTAAAGCAGGTTGAAAGTAAAGAAGAATGCACCTTAAGGCTTAAGCTATCATCTACTTATGTATAGACACTATTTCTTATGGTACATATTCGTTACTGTATAAAGTTAAACTATTTTCTTCAGTGATGAAAAAACGATTGGAGTCATAACAAGACTGTGCGTTCAATAAACGCTTATGCCCCCGGTGGCATCCTTGACAATATATTCGGAATCTTTTCTAAGTCCAAATTAGGTCAAGGAAAAGGTCAAACTGAGCTTGGGTATTATAAGTGAGTTGGTAATGGTCCAAGGCAATAACTGTATAAGTATCGAAGCGCCGTAGTAAACAGTGTTGATGCTAGACGAAACGGTAAAATCTAGTTAACCGAGAAAGAGACCATTTAAAATATTCTAAGTTCAAATTAGGTCAAGGTCAAAATCAAAGTTTGGTGATATTGGTGGATAGGGAATGGTCAAAGGCAACAACTGTATAAGTATCAAAGCATTGTGTTGATGCTAGACGAAACGGTAAAATCTAGTTAACCGAGAAAGTGCCCATTTAAAATATTCTAAGTTCAAATTAGGTCAAGGTCAAATCAAAGTTTGGTGATATTGGTGGGTAGGGAATGGTCCAATGCAACAACTGTATAAGTATCCAAGCATTTGGGTAAGCGGTGTTGGTGCTAGACAAAACGGTAAAATCTACTTAACCTTGTTACGGACACACGGACTGACTGACGGAAGGACGGACTGGCGGACAGGAGGATTACTATATGCCTCCGCATCTGTCGATGCCGGGGGCATAAAAATATGTATTTATTGGGTAATGGGTTAAATGTTTTATACTATGAACGTATCTGCATATTCTTTATGGTAAAAAAGTGATGACAAAACTAGATTACTAATTAGACTATTTTATTATCTAACATTCTCACATGCAATTAAACAACAATTCAGAAAAATAATTTTGAATACTAGATAGTAACTTTAATATAGTCAATCTTGTGTTTAGCAAGTACGAAAATAATATGGACGGACAGTCTTCAGACAAGTGGTAGCTTATTGCAAAACAAATGTATTGCAGAAAACTCTTTTCTCAATACATCTCTTGCTTAATATTCATATATTTTAAACACCACACACTACACTTATCATATCATCTGAATTATCAGATCAGCTAATATGAATAAGGAAAACTTTTCACCAGCAAAGAGTACAGATTCTTGTCAGAAAAACCCTTTTAGAAGACAGTGCAGACCCTGATCAGACAGCTCCTTCAGGAGCTGTCTGATCAGGGTCTACACTGTTTTCAAAAAGCATCAATGGACGCTAGTTGCAGAAGGGTTTATGCAAAACTGAAGTTAAGGAAAAAGTACCCAATTTAAAGACTGGTAATAGATCTTGTTTTGATTCTCTGCTTTACACATGTTTGACAATAGAGACCACTTATATATATTATTCACAACTTTGAAATATCAAAAATATAATAAAAGGCTTCATAACAATTAGGGGGCCTCCATGGCTGAGTGGTTATAGTCATTGTGACTGACAATTAATCACTTAGCGCATCACCACTCTGGGTTCAAATCCCGGTCTGGTCTCTTTGGATAACCCAGATGTTTCATGTTGAGAAGCATTCCAGCTGGAATGTTGAAAGTCGGTGGTTATACAGTGGAGAAAACATTATTCTTTCCGGTTTAAACACTAACGCATTGCAATAAAACATAGAAAATAACAACTTTTTGACAATTTGTGTTTGTCTTAGTGGCAAACATTTTGGAGCCTGATCAGACGCCAGGTTACCCGGCGTCTGATTTGGCTCCAAACATTTTTCAATGGAATTTATAGTTTTAGCGTAAACATGTTTATTGGGAAAGAATAACGTTTCCCCCCCCCCCCCCCCCCCCCCCCCCACTGTACCCAGTTGCCCATTTATGCCGTAAATAATGTTAAGAAGGCATCTGGGGTCTTCCTCTACCTGCAACTACCTGGACGTCACACAATGACAGCAATACTGTTAAAAACAACATAAAATCATAACATAACAATTACCCTGTAATTAATTTTCACAATTTCATCTTTCTGAGGAATTCAGATAAATCCATCAAATGCAAATTTGTGTTTAATACCAATAGCCGATAAACACCTATAAAATGTATTTAATAGCATATTTATATATTCACAATTCTCATTTATTAAATTAATGAATGAAAAATTGAAATAATTTTCTATTAGAACAATACACTCATATACAATGAATATCGAGATATCACAGTTAGGTGTATGATAATGATACGGAACTCCTCAAGGAGAATATTCATTTATAAAACTCAACTCGCTATGAATAATCATCATATAAACTATTAGTATTACATTGGCAAATAAATAAAGAAATGTTTTCTCAAGTAAGAGTACAGGAAACAGTGCTTCAGGAACTGTGTGATCTGGGTCTACACTATTTAAAAAAAACATTTTACGAGATGAAAAAAGGTTAATTCTCGAATTCATTGATTGATTTGAGCTTTATGAAACCACAACACAGTTTCTATAGATTATATATCGAGGGCTTGGTGCAAAACTATTGCAACTCCCTCACAATTGTGAGGGAGTTGCAATAGTTTTGCACCAAGCCCTCGATATTTTATGGCACTATGACAAGAGAAAAGTTGCTGATACAATGAGGCAAAACAACAAACGGAATATAGATCCCAAAAACTTAACACCAGATATATTTGATTCCAGTTAACGTTAAATCCTTTTCTCTTCTTACAATCATACAAGAGGTATGCAGTGGTCCCAATTCTTGTGGCATGCCCTAGAACCACATAGACTAGACTTATTGGAAACTGAATTTGCCTATTAGAAGTTTAACCCTTTACCTTATAGAAGCGCCTTTTAGCGCATTCATTTTATTCCTCCGCTGAAGAAAATAGTTCCAATTTAATCAGTCATGAATACATTTTACATGGAATATTTTCTATATTCTAGCACTGGATAGCTTAAAGTAGGCTGAAAGTAAAGTAGAATGCGCCTTAAGGCGCATTCTACTTTACTTTCAACCTACTTTAAGTAGTCACATATCTTCAATACTAGACACAATGCTATCAGGTAAAGGGTTAAGGAATGAATAATAATAAATACTTTATTGTGTATAACATACATTGTATATAAGTTATAGTACATTCAAAAGTAAATGGTTTAGAATAAAATGTTAGTATGGTATGCCTTTCATATCACAGACAATGGAACTGATCAAACGTAAAAGTACGGTAAACTACCGGTATAGAAAAAGTATGATGTGAAAAGTACCTAAAAACTTCATAGGCTATCCTGGTGTTTTAATGTGTCACATTTTAAGCATCTGAAGTTCTAATCTAATTACAAAATGTTGTGTATTTGCTGGTGAGTGTCAGTCAGTGTAGATCCAGATCAGCCACCCACCCACCACTGGCCTGGGTTTACACCGTTTGCAATGCAATAAGTATTGTTTTCTCATGCCATGCCTCATATATACATGTATATGTGGCAGCTTGTCAATTAATGTGGTTAACGTGCACTGTACAAGAATGTAATAACATGTTAGTGTTTTTCTACAAAAATAGAAAATGTCAATAGACATTGCTCATGAAATAAATTATCAATAAATTGCTGTATGTGCAAAACTGCCAGTTAGCAGTAAAATTTACAATCATACTCAAATCTCCAGGGGCCCGTTTCATAAAACATCTTACGACAAATGTTGTCGTAAGTCAAAACATTAAAATACATTTAATCTGTGATTTCTCTATCTAATCCTGTCTTGTGACATGTCTTTGGAATCGTCTTTTCAAGACGATTCCAAAAAGATGTCACAAAACAGGATTAGATGGAGAAATAAATAATAATTGATACTTTTATAATCTGACTTACGACAACATTTGTCTTAAGAAGGTTTATGAAACGGGCCCCAGATAAGGGGATACCTAATATATAGTTATAACTATGTGCATGCTAGCGGCAGAATTGTGATTATCTGTAAAAACAGTTTGCATCCTGATGAGATGCCACATAATGTGGCATCTCATCAGGATTCAAATTGTTTGACACTCGGATACTGTTTTTGAAAATACATTTCTATTTTTACAGCCGTTACAGGCAACAAATGTTACAGATGAAAAAAAAACCAGCATGCAAAGAGTTAACATACTCTTAGACTCTCTTATCTAGAGCTCTGATTAACTCGTCTACTGGTTTCATTGTAAGTATGAAAATCAATACATGTATTTTGAATTATAAATAGCTAACCCTCCTAATGCTGAATATTCATACATAAAACTGCACAATACCAACATATTTCATCAGGAAAACTTTTCCCTTCAAAACAGTACAGAACCTAATTGTTCTAGGTATACACAATTCTTCATAAAGGCATCAATATACTATGCTATCAGCAGGAAAAGGATAAAACTCGTATCGCAGATGATTCAAAGTAAACATTATTTAAATAAGGGACGGATTCAATACACAGTACAAAATAATTACAATGTACATTATATCAGAATAGGTAGATCTAACACTTGTACAAAGTAGTTACAGGCCCAGCGCTTATAAAGTCTTTGAGTTGAATCTGAAATCATTCTCAAGCATGCAATTGGTTAGATTTAGTTTAAACATATTTTATTTCAAAACAGTACATATTTATACACATACATAAATATGCTTTAGGATGAGAACGAACGCAATGTGTGCTTTTTAGGTTCTTCTCCTAGTGAGCTTAGGCTCAAATCTGACCAATCAAATGCTTGAGAACGAACTCAGACTCAACTCAAACGCTTTATAAGCGCTGGGCCGGTAATTAATGAGATTTTGAACTCTGCCTCCAGCAGTTCTGTGATCTGGAGACTAGTAGTTTAAAACACATTCGTTGTGTCAGCACTTTGATAAATTAAGGCACTGTTTAGTGTTTATATATTTTTCCCTTTCAATACATCATGAATTCATTACACAGTACAAGAGAAATATCCATACGGCATAACTAAGTTGACTTGAGGCACTGATATGGAATATCATTTGAAAGATCTACAAGAAATGTAAAGTGTCCTAAATGTAACACTTTCTACATTGCTTTTTAAGTGTTTTAAAGACAAATGGTCCTATGAAAGAAAGGGTCAAACTCTTTTTGTTTGACAATTTCTATGAGGTCTCAGAAGCTCATGGTCCAAGGTTATAAGGCGTTTGAGTTGAGTCTGAGTGAGTTCTCAAGCATTCGACTATTGGTCAGATTTGAGCCTAGGCTCAAATCTGACCAATCAAATGCTTCAGAACGACTTTAGACTCAACTGAAAAGCTTTATAACCTTGGACCCTGGTCATGCAATCATAATATAAATTGGACTTTATAGAATAGCACAAGATTTAGATTTGGGTTTTTCCGAGGCAGCAGCTGGTTCCTGATTGATTGTTGAAGGAGTGGACTGTTGACCATTGGAGTTTGTTGGTGCAGTTTCTTTCTTTGCTGGTTCCTGGTTAGCTTTCTCCTGGATAGGCTGTTTGGTTTCTACCGGTTTGCTGTCTTTCTTTGTAGCGACATCTGCTTGCTGTTTTGGTGGAGGCTTTTGTACCTTAGCCTTGGGCTCAACAAATTTATTCTGGGAGGAAGATCCATCTGGATTATGCTTTGGCTGAGCAACCTTCTGATCTGCTTGAGTTGTTTCTGTCGAACCTTTGACACCACCTATATACTGATCTAACTTCATTGCTAACTCATCAAACTTCTCTCCAGTCCATTTGGTTTGTACATCTGGGTCCCTATACACGTTTATATAGAGTAATTCTGTAAACACCATACTCATAGGTCCATCTGGTGGCCACTTCATCTGCTCTAGCAACAGTGGTATAATTGGTTTCTTGATGGCATCAGCTAGACTCACCTCTCGTCGACAGTTGGCAGACAATGCATACTTGGGAGTCACACAGCTAACAATAACCTTACAACCTCTGACCCCTCGATCTATTTTGTCATAGAGAGAGTCCCCACCACCCATTTGAAAGATGTCCATCCATACTGTGTAGCCAAGAGAGCGGATTCGCTGGTACAGGAGTTTTACTTGGGGCTGTTTGCCCCACTGGTACGACAGGAAAACTATGGGGGACTCGCCTGAATCATTCTGAGGCTGAAAAGAGAGAAGCCCTAATAAACAAAAACTCCAAATAAGGTTGGTATTTCAAATATTTAAACTACAAAAGGATACCACGAGCCAATTATATTACATTAATTTTAACTAATTGAATTCTCAACTCAGTCACCCCTGAAACGTTTAATAAACAATTCCAATTTCCAATTTATTCTAGACCATTTTAGAATATTCATTATTAATTTCAGCAATTTCTTCCAAAATGACAAAATGTGCAGACCCTGATAAGAAGCAGGCCTGATCAGGGTCTACACCTTTTGCATAGGACAGGTGTACTTGTCTCAGGTACATCATTTATTAATGATAAGTATACTCATGGTTACGGTTAAAGAATGTGTTAATGAAATGATGTCCACTTTAAAATGGTTGTCCATTTAATTTTTTATTCAACTCCTTGATTTGTACATTCCACAAATATAGCTTAGTCAAAAGTAATAGTAAATAATAGGTCAAAAGCATTAGACATCTAACCCCGATTCAAACTGTTTATATGTCAAAGTCAAGTCGCTGTTAACAGTGAATGGTGTAACCCATTTACGGTCAGTGGATTCTTCCATGTTTATATATTGGATTAGTCCATTTTTATCAAGAGGATGCCTGGTCAAAATTTTCATTTTCATTTTGTTTATAGATATTGAAATTCCTATCAGCAAACAGTGTAGACTCTGATCAGAGTCTACACTGTTTGCCTATGTCCCATATATAGGATCGTGGGCACAAATGGGTTAGTTACCTGTTCTGTTGAACTAATCTGTTTGTTGGCTCCCTTCTTCTTGTCAATAACTATTTCTTCAACTATAGGGGCCCACCAGTTCTTGTATTCTGAAATAGTACAAGGAATCCAGATAAATGTGAGTAAAATGAACGTTTTCAAACGTTTCTGCTTTACGTCTCAACTCTTGAAGAGACGATTCTTATAAAGTAGCGACAGCATAGGATTAAATGGAGACGTAAGGAATTTACTACATGTATTTGAAAAACACATCTTACACCGCCCTGTACAAAGAATTAAAGTAAAATCTCTCTATTACGACCACTAAAATGGAGGCAAATTGACTGCATAAAAGACAGGTGACAGCTTAAAGCAAGGTGAACGCTCACCTTGCTTTAGGCAGTCATAACTGCACCTGCCTCAAACACCGGATAATTAATGCAGTTTAATGGTCGTTATAGAGAGCTTTTAGTGTATTTAGAGCATCATTACCAATACCCAGTAAAACTGTAACATTTGATGCTGACCTATTTTAATAACAGGGCTGCATTAGGAGCAGCATTGTAGCAAGATTAAATAGAAGTGTATGTACAAGTAATAATTTTAATTAAAAGATAATGCTCAACACAAATATTCAATACATCAGGACATTTACATACTAACCTTTTTTGATAAGGGCTTCATCAGGAGCCACATTGTAGTTTAGCTGCATCAATAGTTCCTGAAATTTTGGCACTGGCCAGTAACGATTGTCTTTTGTCTCCTCTCCAGCCCTTTGGAAGAACCTGATAAACAGGTACTCACTGAAAATGGGACCCATAGACCCTTTAGGAGGCCAAGCCATCTTCTCCATGAGTAACGGGTACATAGGCTTTCCTAGATTCACAGACAAATTTACCTGTCAAGAAAGAATTGTAATGATCCCATTAATAAATAATGTTTTTGTGTATTTGAACACCGCCCCTTAGAATTTGTAACACCTATAACTGGAACTGTGTGTAGGCTAGAGTTGAAATGAAGACTTTATTAACCCTTTCCCACATAGTCTGTTTCTAGTACTGAATATAGGTGTCCACTTAAAGCAGGTTGAAAGTAAAGCAGAATGCGCCTAAGTGCATTCTGCTTTTCTTTCAGCCTGCTTTAAGCTATCACCTCATAGAATATAGAAAATATTTCTTATGATACATATTTATGACTGTATAAATTGGAACTATTTTCTTCAGTGGAGGAATAAACTTATAGAAAAATACTTTTAAAATAAATATCAATTTCTTTGGTGAATTCAAATAATTTTGTTAAATAGTTAAGCATATTTGATACATTGACATGGAAACAATGGAATATTCCCATCACTTTATCCTGCATGTTTCCTGCAAACCCCATGAAATATAATTATAACTCTAATAAATTGTCTCAACAGAGAGTTTAGCAATGCTAGAAGGTTGGCTTTGGTTGAACTACTCTTTATATCTGAGACTATCATTGATAAATCTTACCTCTCTGTTACAGTTAGGAGACTGTGCGTATTTCTCTGTCACACAACAGATGATAACTTTGGCTGCTCGTATACCGTTGTCAATCTTGGCAAACAGTTTGTCTCCTCCACCCATCTGACCTATGTCCATCCAACATTCGTAACCAGCCATGTTGAGGTGTTGTTTGAGAAGCTTCACCTCTTCCTGCATGCCCCACTGGTAGCTGAGGAATATTGGTGGAGGACTGGGATACTCAAATTCCTCGTCCTCTACAACACCCTCTGAAATATAAGACGTGTTACTTTTAAACCCTCTTTATTTCTACTGCTAGTGTATACTGAAAATTGGTGGAGGACTAGGGTACTCAAACGTCTCATCATCCACACGCCCTCAAAATATATCTAATATTACTGTTTAATGATACACACATGCTATATAAAGTGAATCAATTGTTCTATGCAAACTTGAACATTGTATAGAAGGCTATGTTTGCAAGGTAAATTCTATTCTATACTATTTCATTCTTTTTAAAACATGTTAATACCAAACATTGTTAAAGTTTTGCTATATCCCAAGTCATATTTCAATAAAAAAAATCTTTCACATCTGTTTCTACGCTGTTTTCAAAGGACAGGTGTACACTTCAAAGGTACACTGTTTATAAAGGGTGCATATTCACGCCACTAGGGTTCAATTGATCAACACAACCGTTTTATATAATTATGCATTGTGTAGAAATGTAACTAACCTGAACATTTCATTGCGTTTTCGACAATTGATGCTCCATCCTGTCTATTCATCTCTGTGAGAGCTGTCAACACACCAAAGTTTGCCTCGCTTGTTTTACGAGTGGCATACCATTCACTGAGTAGGGCCATGCAGGGGTCATGTTGCTGTGACCAGGCCCGAATGTCATCATTACTGTAGCCAAGGCGCTGGGCAAGAAGTCTCCAGTCAGCCTCGTGCTTCGGATTCATAATTTTGGTCAGATCCCGGGACCACTTAGGAGCATTGGTCATTGTCTGTTAAAATATGTGCAAAAGTGACAGCTGGTTGGATATTAGATGAGACTTAAAGTAACGCAGAATATGTTTCAGGAGCTTACTGCTTTGTTCTAAACCTGCTGTAAGCATCGACTTGTCAATATACAGGCCAGTTTAATAGCTCTTTGATACTGATAGGGCATGGAACAAGTATGAAAATATCTGAATGAATGTAATTATATAATACTTCTGTGTTTCATCCTCTTTAAACAAAACTTTTCAAATACCTGGACTATTCTGTTATTGTAAAATGACCGTTTGATATATGTGTCAAATAGGGTTGATCCGAAGGAGAAACTATATAGTATACATAATTATACAAGAGAATCCTCTGCAAAAATGTAGGCTAGAACTTTCCCAAGTACATGTACTTTGATTTGCTGAATTATCAAACTGTGCAAATGTGAAAATTGTCAATCTTATATTAAGTGATTACATGTACATGTACTCATTTAACCTATTACTACATAATATACCCGTTTTAGGCCTTTAATTATTTCCTCTGCTGAAGAAAATAGTTTATACGTCATGAATATGTATCATAAGAATATTTTTTTATTCTAGCAGATGGTTGCTTATTACAGCAGGTTGGAAGTGAAGTAGAATTAAGAAACAATCTATGTAAAATACAGTTTCACAACGGTAGAACATAGATGATTTCGATTCTAACATGACCAGATTTTAAAGAAATTCATTAGAAAGGAAATCAAATGTTCCATACTTATTTACTCAGCGGAGGAAGTTTTTCGACCGAATAACTTTTTCCGCGGCATTACAAGAATCTAACACCCATTTAAGCAAATTTACATTTACCGATCCACAATCTGGCAAAGAACAAACATTGCACCAAACAGGACAGAATAATGAGAAAATTACTGTAACGTTACTGGTTTAAAGTATATGGTCTTTACGGGCTATATGAATAACGAACGAAATTTAAAAAACATAACGTATGAACGCACGAGGTCACGTCATGTCATATAACCGCGGGAGGAGCGGGGTAGGGAAGAGCGTGGTATAACGTCTCAGGTATACCACGATAGACCTGTTCTTTGTTTATAGAGACGAATTCACGTGTCATGTTAGAATATGCCTTATCGCACATTCTATTTTACTCCCAACTTGCTTTAAATGGTCACATGTCTTTAAATTAGAAACAGAATTTTGGCTAATGGGTACTGGGTTAAGAAACATGGAGATGGTGTATACAAACCATTCCATACAGTTCATATAAACACATACAAACCCGTACCTTGTTATCAAACAATTCACACTAACACATAAATGTTCTACCTTGTTATCAATTTCTTCCACCTTTATCTTGGTTTCTCCAAGATCTTCATCTAGCTCATCGACCTTCTCATCCAGTTGATCTATGTCTTGGCGGACATCTATCAGCTGATTATGATGGTCTGTCACATGCTCACCCATGGTTATCACTGTGCCCATTGTGGCATCCAGCTTCTTGTCTAATCCGGCAGTGAATTCTTTCTGTTCCTGTAGATCTTTGAACACCTCCTCGTAGCTACATGTATAAGGCACATATACATATAACTGTATTTAACATATTCTTCCTAGCAGCACTTTTCACTTGAAATACAGATAATCTTTTCATCAATCTTGGCAATACCTACCGTCCTCTAGTTCATCGTAAGGCAACTAAAACAACCAACTTTTCTTCTGCTTAATACAAGAGCTTAGATTTTAATTGGCTTAACTTTCTATTCAAAGAACTACGAAAAGGAAGAAAATAGCAGTCATATAGAACCTTTCCACTTTATTCATGTGCTGTATTAATCAGTTGCTGTGAAGATTTCTATGCTTTATTAATGACTGTAATACAACACAATTTTAAGCCCTCTGATCTACACTGTTTGCCTTCGACAAGTTGTATCTAAACATGTACACTGCAAAGGATTAGCATTTCTTGTTTCTAGGTTTCAATGAGTTTTATCTCTTTGCATGTTTTGTAATAATTTTATCTGCAACAATTTACGTCTGTCATTGTTCCAAAGATAGACTGTTCTAAATGTCTTTTCAAAACAAGGCCAGAGTGTCAAACAGATTGGATATTGATGAGACGGTGCGTAACACGGCGTCTCATCGGGATCCAAATTGCTTGATACTTTAACCCTTCTAAATGTCTTTAATGTATTACGCGGCATCTCATCTGGATCCAAAATGTTTGCAATGATAATCACTGTGGGACATATCTGCCGCTAGCATGGTAAGAATTAAGGTACACTTACTTTTTGCCCTCAAGGACTTGTATTAGATTATTACAGCTCTGTCTTATTGAGGGTACTGTAGCAGTTTTCTCTATGTTCTCAAGGGTAGCTTTGTATTTCTGCATGTAGTCTTTGTGATCTCTAACCATGTACGGCAGTGAGTTAAGTCCAGCTTCGACTATAGTTGTGTCTTGCTGGCTGGCCAGTTTCATGAAGTAATCAATGGCTTGGTGGCTGAGTTTCTATGAAAATATAAAACACAGGATAAAATATCAATAAATTTGAAGACAAGTGCATTGAGAAAAAAATTCACACATCAAAGGGTGTAACTTCACCAAAAGTAATTTGAATATTTTTTCAATTTATCACATAAACGTGCAAATTATACAGTGCAGTACATTGTATGGTACATTGTGTATATAATGACTGTAAAACAGTTTAGTTTAACGAAATTGGAACATTTCCAAGTGTCCAACTGGTCCATATCAATTTTTTTTCGCCCGAGCAAAACCAAAAAAAGCTACATAATAACAACAATTACTCAATAAAAGACTGATAAAACCGCTTGTAGCATGGATGAATCTGCTTTTGAAAATCCTATTGACGCAATGCCATCATATTGACGTTATTCCGACAAAAGTGCGCGTCAAATAATTGTTTTAAGCCAATAAGAAAAACAGTATTTAGATTACATTATAACTGAAAAGAAAAAAATATTATTAGACAAGTGCTTTCACAACATTTAATATTGTTTTAAAATTTTATTTTGGTACTTGGTTTATATGTAGAAGTTTAAACCCCAAAACAGCTACGAAGATCCGTTTTCCTTTTAGCTAAGGAAAAAGTGAAATTAAGATCGTTCATAGTTTTGTGTAATTTGTTCTTTATGTGATAAATAGAATATCGGTATAGGATTTGTAGTTTTGCATATATTCAACTCGTTAGATACAATGATATATTGCTCACCAAAGGCTAATTGATATAAAACTGAAAACATACTCATTCAATATGCTATATTTCCCAACTCTTCTAAACGAAGCAACAAAGCATCCTATCAAGTATGATGAAAGTTTGGCAAAATATGTTTGAGTTACCGGGTAAACAAACTTTACAGACATAAACGGCGTACCATGAATGATCATATAAAAAGTACAGTGGCTTTCATATCAAAGCTTCAGTTTAATGATGGCAATGTTAGTCATGTTGAACATTTAACAATTACAGTGCTAGTGGCGGATATGTGCCACAGTGATTACATTTGCAAACAGTTTTGATAAAGATGAGACGCCGTTCAATGCAGCATTTCATCTGGATCCAAACTGTTTGAAACATTGATCCTGTTTTGAAAAGAAGTTTAGGAAATTCCATTTTAAGAGTAGTGACAGATTACATATTTTACAGAAGAAAACAATACCCAGCATGCGAAGAGTTAATAAGCATAATCATTTCTTGTATAATTTTAATCCATTTAGTCATTACTATTGGAACATCTGCTTACAGACAAATAGTATGTGAATGTGGCATCTTATTTAGGTATCTTGTCAATGTCAAAAACTCTAAGCTTTCTGCATTCAGTTCTCAAACAATTAAGATATTAATAATTTAAACTGTTAGTATTTCTATACCTCGTTCCTGCCTGCAGTATTCGCAATCACCAGTACTCTGAAAGACAGAGACTTGTTGTCGAACACTTTGTCATCCAGCAGTTTAGGAAAGAAAGGTTGCAGTTTCTCAGGGCATTTCTTAGACACGGACTGAAGGAGATTCAGGTACATAAACTGCATGTCCGGTGTCTCTTGCTGGCACTTTTGAAAAATTATGTTGATTTGGGCCTCAGTTAACACCTGAAAGAAACACCAATCCATCATTGATTCATATTCATACTGTATACTCAGATTATTCTTTTTTATTATATACATATCGATGATTTATAGAGATTTCTCAGTTAGATAAATTTGATATCGTCACTGTTGATATCATCACTAAATGTAGTGATGATATCACTTTTTGTGACGTCACGTCATAATTAGTTTTGTGACGTTGCGATAATCAATTTTGTGGTTTTTTTTAAATATATATAATAAATAGAATAATCAATTCCTGCGGACTCGTTTTTCAACCAGATAACCCATTCTCGTGATATATTTTTCATATCAATCCAAAGAAGTTGATTATCCTCTATATAACTCATTAATCATGAACAGTCAGTCACTTTTGTATTAAGTGATCACTAGTTGAAGTACAGTGTATATCTCTAAAGACAGGTGACTGCTTAATGCAGGATAATTATAATGCAAAAAACCCTATTAGGAGCAACTTTCTGCATTATTTAATTCTGCCTCGAACAAACACATATATTTCAAACTACCAAGTAGTCAAGTAGTGAAACAATGAGTGGTCTCGTAAATATTATATAGCAGTGAGTAAACTCGTCATTTATAAAGAGTGTGCGATTGAAGACAACACAAGTCCTATGCAATCAGTGCAGACAAGTAATGACCAACATGAAGATTTAGGCCGCCGGAATTACGACAATAGCTGGTATGTTTTCTTCTAAAACAGAGGAGCTAAAAAATTGGAAACTGGAAGTGTCCCCGTCAAATAGGTTGCATTGTACTTTGGTCATCTGGGGTCATAGTATTTCACAAACACATCTTGATTCATTGTAAAATTACAAATAGCCTCTTACAAAAAAAAATGAAAGTGCAATTTATACAGTCATGATTGTCCACCATTTCTTTATCCTAGCAGATGGTGACTTAAAGCAGGCTGAAAATAAAGCAGAATGCGCATTCTGCTTTACTTTCAACCTACTTTAAGTGGTCACCTGTCCACAATGTTAGAAAAACACTTCATTGAATCTCGCTTATTACAAAACTGGATATAACGAAATATTGGATATAACAAAACAAATCTTATTCCCCATCTCTAATTAACTCTTTCCTCCCTAACACTTTAAATGGACAATTCCAGTTTCCATTTAAATCTAGTCCATTTCTGACGTTTAAGGGTTGTTTTTGTCAATGTTTGGCATTATGACAAACAGTGAAGACCCTGATCAGAGGGCTCCTAGGAGCCCTCTGATCTGGGTCTTCCCTGTTTGCATAGGACAATTGTACTATTCAAATGTACACTGTTTACAGTACACTGTTTACAAAGGACGCCAATATGCGGGACTAGGGTTCAAAGGGTTAACGTATAGTAAAATGGACCTGATATAACGAATTAGGATATAACGAAAGCAATCAGACGGTCCTGACGATAACATTGTAAGTGAGCTTCACTGTATGGAGTAAATGGTTAATCAACTTGCGAAAGGTTACCTCAGGATGAGCTCCAGCTACAGTACTCAATATCTGGATAACTAGGTTCTTCTCAGACTCTTTGAGTTTATTGAAATTAGTCATAATGCCTCCAAGATGGCTGTGTACTGGCTCTGGATTCAGTGGGTACAGGTTATTTACTGCAGCTGAAAATAAAATAAAATGTTTTAACCAGACCTCAAGATATTAAAGGGGAGTACAGTCATGTATTTCAAAAACTACAAACCTTATTTTTGTTTTGCATTAAACGCTATGGTGTCACTACTCATTAGAATAGTCTGTTCGAGACAATTCTAATGAGAAGTAACACCATAGGATTTTGTGTTGAAATGAGTGAGAAAATGTTTGATTTATTAATTTACACCTTCTTATAGTCCTATGTATTCAAAACAAATAAACGGGCTATGGAGGATAGGGTTAAGGAGTCTTCTGATTCAACTCTGCACTGTTTGTTGAAAATTTCTAACATAGTCTTAAACATTTACACGAAATAGTAGATTAATGCAGTTGAACTTTCAGCATAAAAATGTTAATGAATATATTCAATTGTCAGAAAATATCAATAATCGGCATGATCTGATGAAGTCAATCAAATAACTATTAACCCTTTCATGATTAAACTATTCGGGAGATGTTTACCCCTTCACCGTTTTATTGTCGTCTGCTTCAGTATTGTTGTCTGAAATGTCGTTTCATAGTTAAAAAATAAGGCAGTATGACTGGAGAAATTTTAAAACGAGTGTCAAACAGTTTGGGTCCTGATCAGACGCCGCGTTACGCGGCGCCTGCTCAGGATCCAAACTGTTTGCAAACGCGCTTTTACGCGTCATTGAGAGCGAAAGGGTTGAAGAACATGTACTTACAAAACAATTCTGACATATGCTTTGGATTCACAAACAACTCCATTATTTGTGGCAGTAATTTCGCCATTTCTTTGGGTGGATTCATAGAGAACATTTGTAGGATGCGAAGGCTGCACTCTAGAACATCATCATAGTCTTCTTCCTCAGCTAACTTGGCCCACTTTAATATTTCTGGCACAATATCCATACAACAACTGTGAGTAGCGGTCTCAACATGCTGAATAATAAAATACAGTCAGGGCTCTTTACACCAGAACTCGTTATACTCGCACAATAAAACCTCTCCACTAAGACCATTCAAAATGACGTTTGTTAAAACAGGTGACAGCTTAAAAAAGAACAAGTAAAGCAGAAAGATCCTATAGGAGCTTTGTGTTATACTTCTATCTTTTTTAAACTCTTTAATCCCTAAGCCGTTATCTAGACTAGAGATGGGCTTTCCGTCAAGTATGCTGTGTGGTGAATACAACCCCATGAAGCGCATCGGCAACTGGTAATGCAATTATTGTATGATTTCAATAAACATCACCAACAACTCAATGGAATGTTTTGACAAGTCAATATTAAGAATAACTTCATATTCGAAACAGAACAAAGAAGTATTTAATGACTTACTGAACGCGTGGACATGCATAGGAGTACATGTGCACATAGTTCTGTCATGCACATCGAAAATGAGGTTGGATGAAATATAAAATATAAACAGTTAAATACGGCAAGTGAAATAAAGAATTTTGCATTCTAAATATTTAAGCAAGATGTGTTTGTGAAACACTATGCCCCCTGATGTGACCACGAACACTTAATGACCTTGAACTTTGTCTGGCGTGACCCCAGTTGTACTGAGCTCAATTGCTTCATGATGGGAATACACATGATAAATATGAATTCTCTATCACGTGTAGCTCCAAAGTTAAATTCAGCTTATTTGACCACTTAATTTCCATGACCTTTGTCGGACAAACTCAAACTTGTTCTGTGACCAGAAGCTTCTTGAGTTGAGTACAAATGCCAAATATGAATGTACTATCCCATGCATTTCCAAAAGTATGGCCAAGTTTAAAATTGGGGAAAGACAGACAGACAGAGCAAAAGTCGTGCAGGGACATTAAATACTCTGATTTAAAGTGTAAACCGATAAAATATTATAAACTTCAGAGGTCAGTAATTACCAGAGAAACATATCTTAGCATAACACCCCGGAGGATCCAAAACTTGACCCCACCCTCCTTCTCTCGGCCAGGTGGGTAGAATGTTTCATCCAGATCATCTCCTGTTAGTGTTGTTTTGAAGATTGACATGAAACCTTTGTGTTGTTCAGGGGTCACGAGCTTGCCATTTCTGAGTGATATGAAATCAATACAATATTTTGAACTAACAATCAGAAATTCAGTTCCTTTAAAACCCTTTTCGCCATAGCCATACTCTGGTTTAGAAAACAGGTGACTATCAAAAGCAGGTTGAAAGTAAAGCAAAATGCACCTTAAGGCGCATTCTGCTTTATTTTCAACATGCTTTTAGTTACCATCTGCTAGACTATAGAAACATTTTCTTATGGTACATATTCATGTCGGTATAAAGATGAACGGTTGAAGAAACGGTGCAATCTCTAAAGACAGATCCCAACTTTATAAAGACCAATAAAGCTGAAAATGCCGAAATAAGGTTTTGAAACTTAGAGTTTATCGCATTAACAAATTCATGCCTGAACATTGCAAGGAACTCTCCTTAAGTGCTTGCTGGATGATTTCATCGCATAAATGAGCAAACTATTTAATATTAAACCTTGTTATTGTTATCGTTTACATTCTACTGTGTTTTTTGATTTGCTCCTTTCTGCATACCTCGTATTTTAAGGTTTGTCACAATTGTACTACAGATATAAGAAACTGTGATTCCGGATTCGTTTTGAAACCTTTAGATAGAAGACTTGAATAAGATATACTACAGACAACTTCTGTTTCTGTTTCCACCACTATATTTACAACTACATACTTATATTGCACCAAATATCAACCTAAATGTGACTAAAAGCCACACAGACCAAATTTCCAACGTTATTTCCACACAGGAGTTATTTCTAAAGTTACACAGGCAATGTCCAGTCCACACAGGAATATGACATATGACTAGTCTGCAGCCTCACATGGAAATGTTGATTGTACTCAGGATAAATCTAGTCTTTCTCCACACAGGCAACACATCTGGTCAACTACTATAGATGACTAATACGAACTCTTTGACATTCTAACTCAGTTTCAACAATACATGAGCATATACATATCCTATTCCGTTCTGCTATCTAAAAGTTTGGTTAAAAAAAAGAATCCGGAATCACATGTTATATTGGTAGGAATATTGTTGCAGTTCTCAAGTCAGGTGTCTTCTGAAAGCAGTCTGAAAGTAATTAAAACAGAATTTCTAGCAGAAGCTTTCCACATTACTTTCAACCTGCCTTGAGAATCCATCTGTTAAGATGGAGATTTTTTCCCTAGTGGCTCTTTATTAGGATATAAAAGCATGTAAATATACTCTCATAAGGAATATGCCAGTATTCCCCTATATATAGTGGATTGTTATCCGTTTAAATATGTAGTTTACTTCTTCCACACTACTGGAGTAATTAGCTCATATAAAGTAACGATGTGAAACGATGTTTATGTGGTTTGGAATTTTGGTTGCGACCTTTCTGACAAAAGTTATGGCGCCTTTCCCCTTACGTAGAAAATATAGGGAAACTCTCTTCTATTCTGTAGAAGGGATTTGCTCCAGACTTTTACAGATTTAATACTTATTTAGGAAGGTGGTCATGAGGTTTTGAATTTGAGCTGCAACCTTTTTGACAGTTGTGACCCTTTGAATAGTTTTCCTACCTAGAACATAAAAAGAAAAATCTTGTGCAGCCAACTACGTCAATTCTTCTGAAGGGGTTTGCTCAAAATCTTTTCATATTTGAGGGGTAATGAATTATTCTTCAAAAACAAATTCTAGTTTTCTTTAGAATAGGAATAAATTAAATGCGTTAAAAGATGTATCTATTGGGTATTGTATTAGATAATTTACCCATCATATGTTTCTATGACAGCCATCAGCAAGTTTTGTATGGTAACATGCATGTCTGTATTCCATGGAAGGTCTTCATTCTGTATGATCTTACCACACTTGGTCAGGATTCCTTCAAGAAATCCAGGTTCTGGTCTCTACAAATTGGTAAACTTTTCATTATTGTTACATGTGAAAAAAACAACTATACAATACAATTAACCAAGTAATTGTTCCCAGTATTTAAGGCATATTATTATTTCAAGCAGCCTGAAAGTAAAGCAGAATGCTCCTTATCCATTTACTCCTCATTTTACGCCTTTAACTTATTTCTTCGCTAAATAAAATAATTCCAAACCATACAGTCATGAATATGTATCGTAAGAAATAATTTCTATATTCTAGCAGATGGTAGCGTAAAGCAGATTGAAAGTAGTTCCCTGACCTTCAACCAGGAAAAAGGGATATGGAGTAAAGGGTTAAAGAGCATTCTGCTTTACGTTCAGCCTCTTTTAACCCTTTACCCTATAGCATTTGTCTAGTTTGATAGACAGATGGCTACTGAAAGAGGGCTGAAAGTATAGCAGAATGCGCCTTTTAACCCTTTACCCTATAGCATTTTTCTAGTTTTAAAGACAGATGGCTACTGAAAGAATGCTGAAAGTATAGCAGATTTTGGTACATGTTTTGGACCTATTTTATTCAGTGGAGGAATAAAGTATAACGTGCTAAAAGGCGCTTCTGTGGGGAAAAGGGTTAGTGTATTGATATTAGAAACCCTGACCATGAACATAAAAGGTATTTCCCGTACCTTAGAAGCTTAGGCAGGCCTTTAGGGGCATTCTGCTTTACTTTCAATCTGCTTTAAGTAGTAAACTATTTTGGAAGCTAGTTACAGGCTGTAGTAACAGTTAAAGACATGTAATTGCAAGATTAAGAAGCAAAAGGCGAGCTAATATTAATGCAGAAAACTTTTTTATTTAGCAGCCAATGATTAGTCTTATGTACACCTTTTTCTTGAATGTTTAGTATACAAGCCAACCACAAGTATTGGATTGAGAAAATTTTGATCATGTTTTCAAGACTTTTGCTTCCTTGGAGTCTTGGGCCCGTTTCATAAAACTGCGTACGACAAAAACGGGCGTAAGTCAAAACTTTAAAAGATATTCAATTTCTGATTTCTCTATCTAATCCTATCTTGTGACATTTCTTTTCAAGACGATTCCAAAGAGATGTCACAATATAGGATTAGATTGAGAAATAAATAATAATTGAGACTTTCGACAACATTTGTCGTACGAAGTTTTATGAAACGGGCCCCTGGTTTCAGTGGTGTCAATGAACTAACCTTGATGGTGAAGTATTTGTCGCCAGATGCATCGCTGGCCATGTCAGCCTTGTGCTCGGGGTACTTCTCAATACAGGTGAACACAAACTCCAGCAGGTCTGGACACAGTTTAAACACCACTTTAGCATCACTTGAATGAAAGATATAGAAACTTGATATTAACTTTTTTTGCAAGAAATAAAGTTATTGTAACAATGTATATTTGCATTAACTATTGTCTGTTTATGTAAGGATCATTATTCTTTTAATTTAAGCCAATTTTGCTGATAGCTATTTGTCTTCGAGTTTCTAAAACTAATTTATCTGTTTATTTTGAGAAACAATTCATAATTTTATTACCGATATGGCAGAAAGAGACTTTAACAGACTCAAATCATTTACCCAGGAAAATGGGCAGCATAGGGTATATGTGGTCAAAATGTACAGTTATATGGTCGAATGTTGCTATTCTCTTTCAACAACCCATTTTATTAATTCATTCTCCCCTGAAACTTCAAATGGAGATTTCCAGTTCCAAATTAAGCCTAGTCCATTTCTGACGAAACAGGGTTGTTTGGTGCATTAAGATACAAAATGGCAAACAGGGAATACACTGTTTACATAGGAGAAACATACTCCACACAGTTACACTACAAATTATGAGTACACTCGTTGCTAGAATTCAATCAACTATTTAATATAGTCGAAACTCGATACTTCGAACTCGCTCAAATCGATTTTCAAGCATTTAATAAGTTGAATTTCGATACGTCGTTCTCGCTTACGTCGCACATACCCGTAAAGTTAAAATGTGGCTAAGCTATGTTTTAACTTTGAAATATCGGTATGTTCGAACTAACGCGAGTTCGAATTATTGGGTTTCGATTGTACCATACTTGAATAACTAGCTGTAGAACTGTTATGGAGGGATATGTAGAGGTGCTTACAAATGCTTATGTGAAGGAAAGGGCTACTCAATGATATAAATGAAGCAGAATAGCTCTGATTTCGTTTTGTTGTGATTTACAGGACACAATGTATAGACTTACAGCAATTGGTCCAGGAGTTTCTCTAGAAAGTCCTCATAATTTCTGATGACCCAGTGAAAATCAGTGTCCCCAGCTCGCTCTGGAAACAGCTTCTCATACGGCTGTTTGCTGATTGTGTCTAAGAACATCTTCACCTCACTGAAGTTTTTCTGTAGTGATAAGAATAGGATGAAACAATAATTTTAGTATAAAATGAGATAATCTGGAACCAAAACTCCTTAAGGAAAATCATGAACTAAATAGAAGAAGGCGAATGTCTAAAATATATTTAACTTTTTCTTCCATACTCATTAACTCATTCACCCCTGAAACTTCCAATGGACAAATCCAAGTTAAAAATAAGTCTAATCCATTATTGACTATTTATGGTTGATTTTAACAATATATTTCAAAATGACAAACAGTGTAGACCCTGATCAGAGGGCTCCTGTTTGCATAGGACAAGTGTACTCTTGACAGGTATATGATTTGTTAATGACGAGTTTACTCGTCGCTAGGGTTCAAAGTGTTAAAACATTGAACCTTATGTCTATAACATGCTCAGTTAAAAAGTTTCATAGGAAAATTCTCCAACATCTCCATACGTGGATGTTTCAAGCAGGAAGAAAATTCAGCAGAAAGTTTCTGAAGGAACTTTCTTCTTAATTTCAGTCTGCTTTCAGCAATCACGTCTTAAACTATGAAACCAGAGGGCCATTGTCCTATATCATTCACCTGAATCATAGTAATATAATTTGACTGAGGCGTTTTTAGACAGATATACAGATGTATTTGTTTATCTGTTTCTAAGTGGCTAACTTCTGAAATCAGAATACATAACAAATATTTCTATCAGACTAGCAATTTGTCTATGACATAAAGGATGTAACTTTTCAGTATATATCCATATAAGGAAAACGGACTCTGCTCGCTAGTGGTCATTGTTTTTAGATATGCTCACAATTTGAAAAAAGCTTTGATTGAGGGGTACCTTTACATTATTTCTGCTGTATATTAATCAAATCTGGCCAGTGGTTTTGGAGAAGATATTAAAAGTTTTATATACCCATATAAGGAAAAGTGACCCGTCCTGTTGCGGACATGTTATGAACAGTCTTAATAAAAGGTCGCCCAAATACTATTCATGCAAAATATTATCAAATTCTAACAGGTGGTTTCAGAGAAGATCTTTCTTTAAATAAAAGGTTTTCCTTATAAGTCTGTGTAAAACTGATAAGTGCAGGAGTGGGCCAATTTTGGCACAGGGGTCATAATTTGAACACTTGATAAGAGAACCAAAAGGCAAACATTATACCAACCATTAAAGGTCTAAGCTTTACAATTTCAGAGAAATAGAATATTTATGATTTTCCAATGAAATATACTGATAAGCCTCAGGGCGGGACACACATTTGGCACGCAGGGAGGGGGTCATAATTTGAACACTATACGTAGGAGTAACTTAGCAAAGTTACATGCCAAATGTGAAAGTTATAGGCCTTACGGTTTCTGAAAAGAATATTCTAAAATGATTTCCTATACAAGGCTATGTCAAACTGATAAGCCGAGGAGTGAGGCAATTTTGAATAACCATAAGGCAAACCTGGAAGCCAAAAGTTAAAGCTCTACGTCTTATGGTTTCAGAAAAATAGAATATTTGATATTTTCCCATGAAAAACTGATAAGCCCCAGGGTGGATCATTTTTGTTCAAGGGAATGAACAACTTTGACAAAGGACCACAATGCAAAGCTGCATAACACATATAGAATGTCTGGGCATAATGATTTCAGGGTAGAAGATTTTTTCTTAAGTAAGTCCATGGCAAACTGATAAGCCCTAGAGCGGAGCCATTTTTGACCTGGGTCATAATTTGTACACTTTTGGTTGAAGACCAAAGGAAAAGCTACATGTCAAATATAAAAGGCCTGGGCCTCACTGTTTCTGAGAAGAAGATTTTAAAGACTTTCCTATGAAAACTGATAATACCCTGGGCGGGGCCATTTTTGGCCCGGTGGCCATAATTAAACAATCTTGATGAAGATCGACTAAGTAGTGCTGCATACTAAATATCAAAGCTGTAGGTCTCGCTAAGAAAATTTCAATATTTTTACATTAACTGCCATGGTAACCAGAGTGCTACACAATAATATAGTTATTTGAAAATGTTTTTAAGAACTCAAAAAAAATTCCTGTAGAGTTTGGTTGATGAGCTAAAAAACTATGGGGAATTAATTTATTTGTGTATGTTACCTTCCAGATCAGTTTCGGCTCCACATTGTCATGACGTATTATATTTTCTGCCAACTTGATCACTTTTTGGTGGCCTGATTGTAGGAACATATCAATTAAGTTCAGAAGAGATTTCACCTGGTCAGGAGTCCTGAAATAATAGAAGACAAATAGGGTAATGGCATATGCTGGTGATGTTTTATGATGTACATTTATAGACATATTAAGGCCATTCATGATTTCGCCCAGGGGTTTCTTCCTTGCTTATAAATTAGTACAGCGCTCCCTCTCTACAAAGACACCCACTGGGAGACAAGGAGTGTGTGTGTGTTGTTCGGCGGGAATTGTTATAGAGAGGAGAAATAAAAACTTGGTTTACGTTTGCAAACAGCTTGAATCCAGATCAGACGCCGCGTCACGCGGCGTCTGATCTTGATATAAGCTGTTTGTCACTCGTCATTATATTTATTCTATCAAAATGTCCACTTATATGCAACTTTGAGAACATGCAGCAGACGATAATTATAAGCAGACGATATTGCAGCAGTAAAAGTGTTAGAAATAATTGTTCTGTTTAGGGAACCGCGGCAAGAGTCTTTGTAAGGAGGGAGTCGTTGTTGGGAGGGCCGTTATAGGGAGAGAACGCTGTATACACTTGTTGTATGTAAATAGTGAAAAGAGTCATCTGACCATGGTTTACACTGTTAGTCATATTGCAATACATACATTAACAAAACAACCATAAATAGTCCAACATGGACCACACTAACTTGGGAATTGAAATTGTTTCAGGGAGAAAAGGGTTAAAGTAGACTTAAGTTTTAGTATACTAGTAAATGTTTCATTCAAATACAGTAGAACCACTCTATTACGACCACTAAAGCGAAGGTTAATTGATTGTGTAAAAGGCGGTTCACAGCTTTTTATTTATAATTTATGTACACTGTTCGTCTTTATAGGTGAATATAGGAGATACGAGTGAGGTTGGGCGCCCCTAAACCCAAGTTTAACCCCCAGTGGTTATTAATAATTAATTTCTAATTAATTCTTGATTGCTACTGACCGTACCAAGGCGGGCTCCTATGTTCACTTTGCTTTATGTTTGTCTTGCGTGTTGTTTTCTATTTAGTGTGTAGATGAAGGAATGATATTGCGCGTGTGTGTATAATTTATTATTATGTGTGTGTGTTTGTTATGGTATGACTGTGTGTGTGTTCTGCTTGAGAGGTGGGTGTATTGATTGTGTTGCGTTTCCTGCTTGAGTATTTCGTATTTATTTACTGTCACGTTGCTTTAAGAAATCACATGTCGTAAACACCTAATGAGTAACATACGTCGTAATTAAGTGGTCGTAATACAGGGGTGGTCGTTCGAGAGTTGTGGTCGTTTTACTGTATATTAGGCCTCCTTTAGAATGGAAAGGAGACAGTACTTACATTTTAGTGTAGACACAGATACATTCGTCAACTGCCTCATCTATCAGACCAAAGAAATCTTTATGAATTGTGTCGCCTACTTGTCTCATACATGCTTTCAGAGAGTTAAGACATATGTCAAACATGCTGGCAGTTGGTGTCTGTGAAAACAATATATACAGTAAAACCTCTCTATTTCGACCACTAAAACGATAGCTAATTGACTGCAAAAAGACAGGTGACAGCTGAAAGCATGATGAACGTAAAACAGAAAGCTCCTAAAGGAGCTTTCTGTTTTATGCTCACCTTGCTTTAGGCAGTCACCTGCCTCAAAGACCGGATAATTAATACAATTCAATGTTCGTTATAGAGAGGTTTTAGTGTACCATGAACAGTTCCGTTCAGATTTAAATGAATCCTTGGCACAGCTGTCACTCAGTAATGAATCAAGGTTATTTCTAAGGACATATTACCGTTTGGAGATCACCGTTATAGCTTTATCCTTTTCCCCAATATCCCATTTTCAGTACTGGGGACAGATGGTTGCTAAATACAATAGACTGTAAGCAGAATTCTGGACTTGAAGATAATTCTGCTTTACTTTCAGCCTGCTTTATGTAACAATCTGCTAAGATATAGAACATATTTCTTAAGATGCATATTCACGACTTAATAAAGTGGAATTATTTTCTTGGAGAAATAAATTAAAGGCATACAAAGGTGTAATTATGGAGTTATGTGTTAATGCAGGACAAAAGACATACAAGCTCTCTGTTTTACCTTTGTCTTGCATTAAACTGCCACCTTTTTTATTAAATGCAAACTCGTTCTCTTCTGAGAGGTCGATGTATATACGTTTTACTGTAGTTCAGTTGGCAGTGAGAGGTACACAAACAAGAAATAAAACATTGCAACCATGGTTAAAATCTTAATGGAATGTTTCGTAAAATTATAAATCTTTGTTTTATCTTTGGAATTCACTTTGATTGAGAAGCAATTAGATTATTATTCAGAGATAAACTCAAACCTTACTTTTATGATCACTCAAAAATGACTATATTATATTGCAGGGCTACCATTTCTCCGGATTGTTCCGAAATCTTCGGAGTATTATCCTAGCAGAAGGTAGCTTAAAGTAGGTTGAAAGTAAAGCAAAATGCGCCTTAAGGCGCATTATGCTTTACTTCCAACCTTCTTTAAGTAGACGCACTTGAAAAATAGAAAATTTGGAAATCTTAGGATTTTTCATAATCAAGTTTATGGAAGCCCTGATATTGATAAACACTTGTTGTACTCTAACATATTATGAAGAATATTCAACAAACCATGCACTCTTTTAAGGGTCTGTAGAGTTTTAACCTGATGACATCATATATTCTTGTGGCATGTTCTTTAGGGGGTTTCGGTCGTGCTGCAAACTTAACACAAAGCTCCATCAAACTGTCAAACAGCGGCTCAAGTATCTTGTCAATCCTGAAATGGAATTTTATTCAACCTTCCAATGATAGTTACTTTTCAGAATTTACCAAGTGGTTGCCAAAAAAAGATAGAAAGAAAAGCAGAAACTCTTTCAGAAGTTGTTTGCTTTACTTTCAGTCTGCTTTAAGTACCCACTTGCCTGCTTTTAGTGTCCACCTGGTAAGGGGGAATGATTTCATATGGCTCCTTAACAGGACATGGGAAGTTTTATGAAGAGTAGGTAAATACTTCAAAATACCCATTTATAACTTGTAAAGGTTTAATAATACTAATATATTTACTAGAGAGAGTCAGACAGAGAGACAGATATACAGAGACAGACATGCAGATACTGAGAGACAGACAGACAGATAGACAGATGGACAGACAGAAATAGACAGACATACAGAGACAGACATACATACATAAATAGAGAGACACACACAGAGACAGAGAGACACTGAGAGAGGTACAGACAGAGAGACTGACATACAGATAGAGGCAGACAATCAGGCATAGACAGAGAACAGAGTGATATATACAGAAATAAAGAGAGACACACAGAAAAACATAGATACACTGAGACAGAGACAGACAGAGACAGACAGGCATATAGACAGAGAACAAGGAGAAAGAGAGAGAGAGAGAGAGAGAGAGAGAGAGAGGTGGGGGAGTCACACAGTGACATGGAGGGGGTATGTGCTAGAGAGAACCGATATGGATTTAGTAATATTAAGATGGGAAATGAGGTTTTAGAGAGAGAGGAAGGGAATTATTGAATATTGATGTGTATTTACATGGCAGCCTGTACAATGTTGGATAGGATATCGGCAAACGGAGTAATATCACCGTCACACGTCACCACAATGTCCATCAAGGTCTTTATGTGCAGCATAAGGGTCTTAATGTTCTTGCATCCCTAAAATTAAAGTTTATGAAAAAAACATTATAAATGCAGGGTCCAAGGTTATAAACGGTATGAGTTGAGTTTGATATTGTTCTCAAGCGTTTGATTGATCAGATTTATTTTTCATAATTTTATTCACATATTTTACATTCATACATATCTTTACATTCCAACATGTAATACAAGTAGAAAATACAATGTAATTTACGACGTAATTTGCATGAAAAATCAATGAAATATTGAAAAGTATATCAGCAAACTAAATAATATTTCTAACATACAATTTGTCTCTTGAACGTAAATAGGCTCAAATCTGACCAATCAAATGCTTAAGAACTACTTCAGAGACAACTCCAAAGCTTTAAACAAGTTGTCTGATTGGGTAACAATATTCTTGTCAATTCAGTTATATTTGTGTTAAGCTTCAACAATGTAAAGCAATGGGATTTTCATGATTGTATTACAGAGCTCCCTCTCTACAACGGCCATCCCAACAACGACTCCCTCCTTACAACGACCCTTGTTGCAGTTCCCTAAACAGGACAGTCATGTCTAACGCTTTTATTGCTGTATCGTCTGCTAAAAATTTTATGTCTGCTGTTTTTCTCAAAGTGACATAATGGACATTTTGATAGAAAAAAAAATAATGACGAGTGACAAACAGCTTGAATCCAGATCAGACGCCGCGTAACGCGGCGTCTGATCTGGATTCAAGCTGTTTGCAAATGTAAATAAAATGTCCCTCCCTATAACGACTCCCTCCGAACAACGTACACAATCTTTGTCTCCTGCTGGGTGTCGTTGTGGAGAGGGAGCGCTGTATGATAATGCAAGGCCAATGCAAGACGGTTAACATGCTAGCTTGATAAATGAATTACAAACCACATAGGGGTTCTCCCCACTTTGCCCATCTGGGGTTTCAAAGGTCATTTTGTCTGGCATGTCTCTGACAAGGTAGCCTACATATGTTTGAAGCTCTTCTGAAAGTGTTGGCAGCTGTTTGAAGTAGTGAAGGTACAAATCAAGGAACTCCTCCTGAACCATCTTTAACTTCTCCTCACTGCAAAAGCAAATACTAGTACATTGCATTTGTTTTAGCATCCATCAACCCTTTCACTGCCAATTTTTTCGGGAGATTATTACCCCTTCACCGTTTCATTGTCGTCTGCTTTAATTTTGTTGTCTGCAATGTCGTTTAAAAGTTAAAAAATAAGGCAGTTTGACTGAAGAAATTTCGAAACGAGTGTCACACAGTTTGGATCATGATCAGACGCCGCGTTACGCGGCGTCTGATCAGGATCAAAACTGTTTGCAAACGATATCTGTGTCCTTGGTCTCGTTCAGTGTTATAATGTTTCATGTCCAGTGCTCAGCAATAGAGTGACCTATGGCCGAGAGGTATAGGCAGAGATGTTTATGTTTGAAAGGTCCCGAGTTCAAATCTCACTAACAGCAATATTTCCCACTTGTTTTCCGTTGCAAAAAAACATGCTTTAGTCAAGGTAAATCATGCTGGGCCGTACCCTGTGGTAATCATTGAGATAACACATGCAAAAAAAGAATACAATTGCCAACTATGAGTTTCAAACAAACAACCACCGAACTATTAAAAATTCGGCTTAGCCACTATACCTGTTAGACGGTTTAAACATTTTTGATACAGTATTTGTATCTGCAGAGTTTAAACCTTTAATTTATTCATCCGCTGTAGAAAATAGTTCCATTTATACTCACTTATGAATATGTACCATAAAAAATGTTTTCTATATCCTAGGAGATGGTAAAGAAGACTGAAAGTAAAGCAGAATGCACTTTAAGGCGCACTTTGATTTACTTTAAACCTACTTTAAGTCGACAATTGTCTTCACAACTAGAAACGCGTTATGAGGGTACATGTAATTGGTTACATATTATTATTATAATACAGAGAGGCCACAATTCAACAACACCAACTTTTGCAAACAAGAGGGCGATTGGACAAGCGTATTATTTACAGGTGCATTGTAAATGATGAGTGTACTCGTCGCTAGAGTTGGATGATTTAACTAATTATCCCCTGGAATTTTCAACCGACAATTCCAGTTTGCAATAAAAGGCTGGTCCATTTTCGACTATATAGGGTTGGATTTTTTATAATATATTACAAAATGACAAACAGTGAAGACTCTGATCAGAGGGTTCCTGCAGGAGCCCTCTGATCAGGGCCTTCACTGTTTGCATAGGACAAGTGTACTCTTCACAGGTACACCTTTGGTGAAGGACGCATATATGCGTCACTAGGGCTCAATTAGTTACGAAATACGATCAAATGCTTGTATTACTTTATCGTCTAATACTTATAGTCTGTTTCTAGTTTTTAAGACACACTTTACATAGTTTGAAAGTAAAGCAGAATTCGCCTTAAGGAGGCGCGTTCTGTTTTACGTTCAGCCTGATTTAAGATAGCATCTGCCTGCTAAGATATAGAAAATAGCACACATTCATGACTGTATAAAATGAAACTATTTATACAATGAAAGGAATAAAATTAAAGGCATAAAAATGCGTATTTATTGAGTAGATAATTAAACATAATTATATCGTAATATCCTCTGATTTAAAACATGTTTGCACTATTGTTTCAAATTTAGATTTATGGAAATTTGGCTGAGCGAGTATCGATGTTAGTTTCAAACTGTTTGGACCAAGTTCAGACGTTAGTCGGTTTATGACGGTTAAAGAGTTAAAAAGACTGAAAATAAAATGGTGTTTTTGCAAAACAATAAAGAAAATACACAAATAAAAACAACTGTGTGGAATTATCGTGCATCTTGCAATGAAACATATGATCAGTCTAAAAACGAAGTCACCGAATCTTAGTGTTTTAAATATTTTCCATCGCTTTTTCTACTGAGTGGTTAAGGGTGTATCAAAACCATAAGCAAATTTTTCAAAGTATTAAACTTTTTTTCTATCATTGGTTTTTTGGACGAGCTGTTTATGATGAAAGAAAAAATGGAAAAAAAAATGTAGTGGTGTCCTTCTTTTTGAGCTACAGCGATTTGTAAAAGGTATGTCAAATTTGGACTTTTTTTCTTCAAATTTAACCCATTCAGAGTACAAGCTTCAGTTAAATCTATTTCAAAACAAAACGAACATGGTAATTTGGATTTTCATTATTTATTTCATGTCTATGGTGGTATTTTCACATATAGAAACCAAATTTAGACAAAGCAGGCACCAGGTTTGAACAATATGGATCCTTGAATATCAAAAATATGCTTTTTATAGGGCATGATTTTATTAGATTTTTTATTTTATGAAAAGAAGTAAAAAAGTTTGAAAATGAAATAGTTCTAGTATTAAACTTTTTCTTATATTCTACCAGATGAAAGCCCATGCTAATGCAGTTCAAAATATGAAAAGAAATTGAACGGTCAGTGTTGAAAATTTTGAGTTATTAAAGTAAAAAGAGTTATCTCCCTTTACAAAATTTACAGAAAAGTACCATATCGATGATATTTAGAGCTTTATAAATTTCACAGTTGGTGCCTGTTTTCTCTTAAATTAGTTTTTGTATGAAGAAATACTACCATAGACAGGAAATAAATAACACAAAACCAAATTATCATATTTAATTTCATTTGAAATGGATTTTATTGAAGCGAGCTGTTTGAAAAGGACAAAATTAGAAAAAGCGGGTGGGGTAAATTTTACATTGCCGTAGAGCAAAATGTTGTTCACCAAAATGTACATTTTTTCTATTTTTCATTCATCTTAAATAGATCTTCAATACAAAACCATCATAGAGTGTTTCCATATACTTTGAAAATTTCTCAAATTCATGAGTTTTATACACTCCAGATATGTTAATCAAGTTTTGTTTTCCGTCAATGCGTCCCGGGTTCGGATCCCACCGGAGCTAAATATGTTTTTCTTTGAAATGCATTTTTAACGGAACTTCGTATCTTAAACTTATATTTACGTGTTCATATAAGCGTTTGACATACATAAGAATTATTTTTATGACATCATTTGGTTTTCTGTCTCTTAAAAGTTCGTTGTTTAATTAGTTAAACTTGCTAATTGTTTATTGTTGCATGTTTTACAATGAAATAGAATCTACAATGCATCCCAAACTGCAAAACCGTGATCTATCAAATTCGAGTCGAAACTTTAAACTCAATATCAACGATATTTAATTTTCTCGGAATACACCTGTAACTTGCAACCACCGGTATTAGGGTAAGTGGTCATATGTATGTAAAATATAGAGATACCTCAAATCATTGAAAATTCTCTTCATTGCATCGCTCATGATACTTCCATATGTTTGCTCATCTACGTCGGTGTCACCGCTGTCAAACTTGAACTGTATTTTCATCTTCTTGAACATCTCTACAAGCTCAGGTTTCTTTATTGTCTGTTAGGGTAAATAAAAAATGAAGCGTGCCTTGAGAAAATTGCTTATTGCATTTCAAACAGTGTAGATCAAGGCCAGCCTTGCTCTTCACTGTTTGACACCCACATGCATCTAAAGCATTTTATGTAGCTGTATTATTTATATGGTATTTGGCAGTATAGACCAAACCCAGATACAAAGCCTGGGATGACAACGGTGCTTGGTCTGTACAATGGTGTAATGTAATAAGGCAGGTTTTGTCACGGTACGGCTCAAATATAATAAACAGTGCTTAGCAAACGCAAGTATCTCAAAACTTAATTTTAGAACATTTAGGCCTATGTCTGCGACAAAACCGTAATGACGTGACATACTCAGTAACATCGTCTTAATGAGATATCACTTAACCTATAACCCCATAGTCTGTTTCTAGTGTTGAATACAGGTGACCGCCTTAAGACACATTCTGCTTTTCATTATTGTACAAAGACAGATGATAGCTTAAAGTAAGGTGACAGTAAAAAGCTTTCTGTTTTTCTATCACCTTGCTCTTAGCAGTCACCTGTTTTAATCTCATAATAATTAACACAATTTTTAGTGCTCGTAACAGAGAGGTTTTTACCGTATACAGCGCTCCCTCCCTTCAACGGCTCTCCCAACAACGACTCACTCCTTACAACGACCATTGTCGCAGTTCCCTTAACAGGAAAATTATGTCCACCTATTCACGACTGCAATGTCGTCTTCTGAAAATTGTCGTCAGCTGTTTTTCTCAAAGTTATATAATGGACATTTTGACAGAACAAATCTAAATGACGAGTGACAAACAGCTTGAATCCAGATCAGACGCCGCGTTACGCGGCGTCTGATCTGGATTCAAGCTGTTTGCAAATTTCCCTCCCTATAACGACTCCCTCCAAACAACGCACACAATTTTTGTCTCCCGTTGGGTGTCGTTGTAGAGAGGGAGCACTGTAGCAATACGTGTATATCACTTACAGCGGAGAAATACGTCACACCCTTCAACCCCATCCCACAAAAAAACCGCGTTTCTAATAAATAGAGGATCTTACATGAGTGCTCATTATCTATCATTTTTAATAAACGAGTTGACTAAATTGATATGACACGAGCCTTGGTGAGAGTCATATTCATTTTAGTCAACTCGTTTATTAAAAATGATAAATAATGAGTACGAATATGAGATTCTATTTATCATATAACAATTTTAAGCACATCCGCCAAAACGTTACGTTGTTTACGTTAACGTCACGCACATGACGTCATTTGGTGTCCTGCTAAATTCAGCGCTTGTGGACGAACAGGCTAGGCCGGAGCCCAAAAAACGATATTCCACTAGTGGATTACGATATTTACATAATGGCTTTATGCAACTCCCAGACCGCAGGTTATGTGATAAAACAAGTCATTTGCAAAGTCGACTTTAGTCGCCTATGGTGACGAAAGGTTTACTATAAAAAGAAGAGGACCATGCGATCCTAAATCATTCACTTGGAAACGCCCGGGAAAGGTTTTTTTTTTACCCAGTTTAAAACTGTTACCCCGGAGCGTGGTCATTTGTTTTACCATAGGAGCATAATTTGAACACTCTTGATAGAGGACATATAGAATACGCTTTTTGTCAAATATCTAAGCTCAGAGTACCGTGGTTTTAAAAATTTGAAGTTTCGTTGAAAGCTTCTGTGAACTTATTCCACGATGTCGTTTTAAACAGAAATTCTTGACGACCGACGACGGACACAGGACGATCAAAATATACTATGCCAAAAATCCAACGCAACACCCCGGATAGTCCCATTACTTCCAATGCTAAACATGTCTAAAGTTAGTCTGGACATACCCTGAGTAGATTTATTCTGCAATTCATAGAGTGATCAATGGACAATATTCTTGGTAAACAAAAACAAAGCATTTGGTCCCAAAAATATGGAATTTTGTGATAACAAGTTTTCAGAAATCTCATTCCAATGCATTTTCAATGGGGAATGTTAAGCAGAAATTAGCGAAACGTCGGATAGATGGTAATTATTCGTCAGAAGTGTCAATGAAAATTCGTTGCCAATATTAACAGCTTTAAGAATAGTACATCAATTTAAAAACACAAATAAAAACATTTAAAAAATGTGTGTCAACTTTTCGTTCGAATTACAACACCCGCTCTGTTATGAAAATAGATGGGAATTCGGAGGTGATGCGTTGGCATTGGCATAGTATAACTCACCTCGGTATTATGTGTCAGGTGAGCTAAAATTAGTTAAATTCTAGTATCCGGTAATAGTTCAGCAATTCAGTAATATTAAGTCATTCACTGCCTTACCTCGAGTACAAAAGTTATTTGCAAACAGTTTGGATCCTGATCAGACACCGCGTCACGCGGCGTCTGATCAAAATCCAAATTGTTTGACATTCATTTCAATAAGTCAAAATAAATAAAACTTAAATTCAAGAAATAAAAGCAGACGACCATTGTTTTAAATTGATGACGTCATGGCAGTAAAGGGGTTCATCAGAACCATAACTTGCTACTGTGCTTGTCTCTCAATTCACTAAATTAAAAATGAGGTATTTACCCCTTCAACGTTACGTTGTCTGCTTCAATACTGTTGTCTGCAATATCGTTTCAAAGGTAAAATATAAGGCAGTATGACTGAAGAATTTTCAAAACGAGTGTCAAACAGTTTGGATCCTGATCAGACGCTGCATTACGCGGCGACTGATCTGGATGAAACTGTTTGCAGTAGACTTTATGTGACACCGGCGGTGAAAGAGTTATGCCCGTGTCACACTGTCCCGATTTTGACACCAGAAGGCCACACGAACATGGAATTTTGAATGTCGCGCGAAGGTGGCCCCCAACCTGGCTCAACAGGCAAACCAACACGAAGGCAAGTACGGTGCACGATGGCAACCGAACCACACACGAAGTCAACACGAATATTCGGATTTTAACAGGAAGTTTACCCAAAGGCTACGCGAAGGTCTCACGATAGCTACACGACGTCGTGTTGAGAGTATGATGCAGTCACGAAGGCATCACATGACCTTCCGATGGTATTAAACATTCGGTAGACGGCGGGAAAGTTCAGTCGCTGATCTAAGATTAAAAGCCGCCATATATTTACCGATTTTAGATCAAATGTAACTTAAAATCTACGTAGGTTTTAAATTCACCATGTCACGAAAAGGAGGACATGGAAGGGGAAAGATGAAGGCTGAAACCACCAATAGACGAGTTCGAAGATTCAAAAAAGAAGTTAACAGTTCTTAATCCCCAGAGGGAGTTGTTGTTCAGAGGTAGTTGTGATAGGGAGGGAAATATTAAAACCCTGAGAGTGTAAACAGTTTGAATCCAGATCAGACATATCGTAACGCGCTGTCTGATATCGGTTCAAACTGATTGTCACTCGTCATTATATTGGTTTGATTTTGGGAGGCTTATTTTCCAAATGGCTAATGCCAACTTTGTGAGAAAATAGCAGACGACAGCAGTGATATCGTTGGTATTAATGTTTTAGCAAGTATTCTTTTGAGAAGGGGTTCGCTGTAGGGAGGGAGCACTGTATGTGAAAATAATGTTAGTGTATATAATGGGAATGATACATGACAATGTTGTATTACCAGGGCATCAAGCTAGCCTTTAAAGTAAAGTAGTGACCTAAGTAGCGTCTATAGTTTAACACTTTGCATGCTGTGTAATGTTTTTGTCTGTAACAATCTCAAACTGTCTTTTAAATTCAGGGACAGGGACCCGTTTCATAAAATCTTGTACGACGAATGTTGTCGTAAGTCAAATTATAAAAGTCTAAATTATTATTTATTTCTCCATCTAATCCTGTATTGCGGCATCTCTTTTTGTCTTGAAGACAACGATTTCAAAGCCACAAGACATTTTTAGATAGAGAAATCAGAAATTAAATGTATTTTAAAGTTTTGACTTGCGATTGTTTTTGTCTTACGACATTTTATGAAACGGGTCCCTCAATAGCAAACAGCTTAGATCCTCATGAGACGCTGTGTTACGTGTTGTATCATCTTGGAAACTAGAAATTTTCAACTTAAGTAAAGCCTGTCTATTGGAAAGGCTTATTGATTATAAGAAGATCGATGGCAGCTTAAAACATGATGAAGGCAAAAAGAGTGTTCCGAAAAAGATGTTTGAACATTTCACTATATACATGTAACTCTATGTAAAACTGCGACCCCCGGGGCGGGCCAATTTTGACCTCAGGGGCATACTTTCAACCTGCTTTAGCAACTACCTGCCTTAAACACAATATAAATCAGAGGTATTAATAGAGAGGTTTTATTGTTTCTCAATATAAGTTGAAAAAAATAACGAGTTGTCTCGGACTTGACATTTTTAAACTTGAGATTTTAAACTACAGTTAAACCTGTTCATTGCGTCCATTAAAGAAAATTCTTATTGGTTATAAGAAAGATAGGTGATAGAATGAAATATAGTGAAAGTAAAATAGAATGCGCATTCTGCTTTTTACCTACTTTATGTGGTCACGTGTCTAGAAATTGACTATTGGTAGAGGGTTTAAGGTACAATTCATAAAAAAATCCGTTTCAAAAAGAGGACATTTGGAAATATTAGGGATTTTTCATGATCAACTTTCATAATCATTAATATAAATCTCGTACATTGTAATAAACTAATCATAATGATAATAATTATAATAATAACATTAACAATAATAATAGCAATCAACTATAGTAGTGGCCGCCCTGATGTACAACAAAACAAACATTTCTAATTTTAATAGATGGTAGCTTAAAGCAGGCTGAAAGTACATACCTTAAGACACATTCTGTATTACTTCCAATCTGCTTGAAATGAGTACCTGTCCTCAAAACTAGAAATAGGCTATTGGGTAATGGGTTAAACACCACATTATTTATGTGATTCAGTGATTGTTATAAATAGTGTTGTTGTTTCTTATTATTTCCATGTTGAACCTTAATATCATAAGTGCAAACAATAACAAGTACTAGGTGTTGGAATATAAATTTCAAAAATTATATTTATTATTTCACGTTATGCTTAAGGCATTATGCAATACAGGCTCCCTCTCTACAACACCATCCAACAAGAGACAGATTATGCATTTTGTTCGGAAGGAGTTGTTGCAGGGAGGAAATTATTAAAACCCTGAGAGTAAAAACAGTAAGAATCGTCTGATCTTGGTTCAAACTGTTTGTAACTCATTATTTTAGTTTTTTTCGGTCACAACGTAGTCTCATCTCGATGCTATCGTACTATAATAAGATAGCTTCACGATAGCTTCACGACATCATTGCGATGGCTTCACGGAGTCGTGTTGCCTTCCTTAGACTTCGGGCGGCTTCGTGTTTCCTTCGTATTGTCTTCGTGAGGAGAAAAATGCCCGATGGTACCGATGATCACACGAGAGAAACACGAAGGCGACACGATTTGACAAGATGCCCACACGATGGCATAACGAAGGGTTAAATGAATACACGAAGTCAACACGAAAACGAACCTTCGCAAGGTCATTCGGCAACTTTTATGACAGCCAAAGATTTTGTCATCGCTCACGAAGTTGCTCCCGATGCCCGTAAAATTCAGCCGGAGCCCACACGGTGGCTGAAGAAGCCCTCACGAATGACCCGATGATTACACGATCAGGCCCGAATGTGAACATTTCGTGTATCGTGTGTCCATCTGTTGTCAACTTCGGGACAGTGTGACGCGGGCATTAAGCAACAACAATGCAAAGTCAATTTCTGCATGGATGAAAAACCGGTTCATTATCGGTCCACTATGCCCACCTCAAGATATTTTTCTGTTTCGTCAGTCATGAATTTGTCCATGATGTCAGCATGTGCAGAGTTGGGTCCCGCCTTTACCAGTGCTAGCCAGCATTCCACTTCAAGTCGTCCTATCTCTAACTGGGTAGACTCTGGCTCCTCATCAAACTCACTGAAACAATGAAAGTTCTCTCACCATTATTAACTTATTACCCCATATCCTCTCTCTAGATTTAATAGGTAGGATATTGGAAATATATCTTATGATGCACATTCATGACTGTATAAAATGTCTTATTCAGTGGAGGAATTAGTTAAATGCTTAAAAAGGCGTATTTATGGAGTAATGGGTTACATTAAATGTACTTTATTGCAGAAAGTTGACATTATTCACCATCAACCTGCGAGCCAGCTATTTTACCAAAATCCACATTCGAATTTCTATCAACTCATTCAGCCCTGATACTTGAAATGGTCATTTCCGATTTCAAATTAAATTTAGTCCCTTTTTACATATTTAGGCCACGGTGGATTTTAACAATATATTGCAAATTCTAACATGACACGTGAATTCGTCTCTAACAAATAACAAATTGACCGTGATATATCTAGTATGATATCCAACGCTGTGAAAGTAGCCCGTTATGCAGGCTGTTCCGATATTTATTTCCAGCATCGAGTTCCTTCTTCATTTATATATCTGTTTACCGATGCTTGGGGCGTTATATGCACAATGGCCACCCGATTTGGTAACTAAGAAGCCATCTTGGGGACTATTAACAACGGCGTTGCGTATATAGCGTCATTAACGTCATGAGAAGTCAGCTGGCCGCTGTGGTGTAGTGGTTAGCATGCTGGACCGGCAATCCAGAGACCCGTGGTTCGATTCCCGGCCGCGGCGGCTGATTTTTCATAACGTCTTTTTCCGATATTTATTTCCAGCATCGAGTTCCTTCTTCATTTATATATCTGTTTACCGATGCTTGGGGCGTTATATGCACAATGGCCACCCGATTTGGTAACTAAGAAGCCATCTTGGGGACTATTAACAACGGCGTTGCGTATATAGCGTCATTAACGTCATGAGAAGTCAGCTGGCCGCTGTGATGTAGTGGTTAGCATGCTGGACCGGCAATCCAGAGACCCGTGGTTCGATTCCCGGCCGCGGCGGCTGATTTTTCATAACGTCTTTTTCCGATATTTATTTCCAGCATCGAGTTCCTTCTTCATTTATATATCTGTTTACCGATGCTTGGGGCGTTATATGCACAATGGCCACCCGATTTGGTAACTAAGAAGCCATCTTGGGGACTATTAACAACGGCGTTGCGTATATAGCGTCATTAACGTCATGAGAAGTCAGCTGGCCGATGTGGTGTAGTGGTTAGCATGCTGGACCGGCAATCCAGAGACCCGTGGTTCGATTCCCGGCCGCGGCGGCTGATTTTTCATAACGTCTTTTTCCGATATTTATTTCCAGCATCGAGTTCCTTCTTCATTTATATATCTGTTTACCGATGCTTGGGGCGTTATATGCACAATGGCCACCCGATTTGGTAACTAAGAAGCCATCTTGGGGACTATTAACAACGGCGTTGCGTATATAGCGTCATTAACGTCATGAGAAGTCAGCTGGCCGCTGTGGTGTAGTGGTTAGCATGCTGGGCCGGCAATTCAGAGACCCGTGGTTCGATTCCCGGCCGCGGCGGCTGATTTTTCATAACGTCTTTTTCCGATATTTATTTCCAGCATCGAGTTCCTTCTTCATTTATATATCTGTTTACCGATGCTTGGGGCGTTATATGCACAATGGCCACCCGATTTGGTAACTAAGAAGCCATCTTGGGGACTATTAACAACGGCGTTGCGTATATAGCGTCATTAACGTCATGAGAAGTCAGCTGGCCGCTGTGGTGTAGTGGTTAGCATGCTGGACCGGCAATCCAGAGACCCGTGGTTCGATTCCCGGCCGCGGCGGCTGATTTTTCATAACGTCTTTTTCCGATATTTATTTCCAGCATCGAGTTCCTTCTTCATTTATATATCTGTTTACCGATGCTTGGGGCGTTATATGCACAATGGCCACCCGATTTGGTAACTAAGAAGCCATCTTGGGGACTATTAACAACGGCGTTGCGTATATAGCGTCATTAACGTCATGAGAAGTCAGCTGGCCGCTGTGGTGTAGTGGTTAGCATGCTGGACCGGCAATCCAGAGACCCGTGGTTCGATTCTCGGCCGCGGCGGCTGATTTTTCATAACGTCTTTTTCCGATATATATATATATATATATAAATATTTGAAATATCAGTGAAGATTCAAACAATTGACCCCGAGTCAACAAAATAGACCAAGACGATAGGCTACTGTCAAAACTGTTTGTAAAATAAGTCAAAAGCAGTTAATATGAGGTAATGGATAAAAATAAATATGTACAATTAGATCTACCCAAATGTAATTTTTACTTTATTCCAAAAGAGAAACATATACAATGATAATGTTCTTTAAAACAAAAATTTATATAGTCCAATATACACTTTCATATATGTGAATTTTACAACCACATCAAAACAATGAACCTTGACCCCTACAATATGGAATTTTGCTAAACATAGAATAGTGAAGTTTTGCCCAAATCTGTGAATTTTACCACTTCTACGAGTTTCTTTGTCCAATGTAGATATCTATATAAAGGGATTTTCGGCTTTAACAAAAACAAAATAGAAATAGGGAAGAAGTGCAGATTTGTGAAATATTTCAGGTATGGTGTCATCTATAATTATTTAAGAATGTAAAACAACAAAATACACACCGGGAGATTGACGACTACTGAGGCTTACAGAGGGGAAGGGGGGGGGGGGGTAAAATAGTACATGTTTCAAAAGCAATACTTTGTCTATGAAAGATAGGTGTCTGAAATAGGTTGCTGACTCATGTTTGGTATATCAAAGTTTCACATTGGTTTGTCAATAGTTATGAGGGAAGTAACTTTTGCATCCAGAAAATCACAATGAATAAGCCGAACAGTTTCACTTGACGCCTTATGGAGAATACTTGTGTCAACATTATACATGTTTGTGAATCCTCTATTTATATACATGTATATGATCTGGTTGCACTCTTCAAAGAGCTACATGCAAATCGTTTATTACATATCAGGATTATATGCACATACGGTTAATAGTTGTGACTATAAAGTCTAGAGTATGTTTAAAATTTAAATATCTAATCTACCATGGTCATTAAATGTTTATAAATGTGCGATAAATTTATGATAAAATATTGCTTAAACTTGCAGTTTTGGATTGCCATATCCAGACTGCGATAATAATTTAAATACTCCAGTTATCCACTTTAAAGTGCACAAATTATTACATTCGTTACAGTATTGTTCAATATTTCAAGTAATACTGGTCTCTCCGAATTTTACTATTAGTAAACTCCTGGTTTTATCTCCACTCCCCATACCTCTCTTATTTAGTTTGAAACCAGCATCAGTGCTCTCAAGAACTTTGATTCAAAATGAGGTAGCCTCAACCGATTGTTTTTGCTGATGTTTGCTCTTGATATCATCGTACAGTATAACGATCACTTACTTGTGGTAAATATTAGGGTGTTTACGATAGGTGACCGCTTAAAACAAGGTGACAGCGAAACAGAAAGCTCCTTGTATGTCTATTATACAATCAATTAGCCTTGGTTTTAGTGGTAGTAATAGCGAGGTTTTACTGTATATAGATTACCTCTAATGCTAAGATACAATGCTATCAAAATTCATTTCTCAACTCTTTGAATGAAGTAGAACAATGGGAGAGCACCAAACACATTTCTGACTTTCAAAGTGCATACACACTCTCAAGCCATAGGTTTAGATTTTCGTAAGATATTTATGGATTTAATGTCATCTTTTCTACTCTTCAATGTAGGATGCATATAAAAACAAAAACATGAAGACAGGTTGAAATTTAAAACTTTGATAACAATGACATTATGTTGTTTATTTTTTGCATAGTCTTTAGAAGTAATAATGCCTGTCATATCGTATGGTTACAGTTTCCAATATACTCTAATTGCTCAATTAAAACGTTCACTCTTAAAAACACCACAACCCGTACTTACCTGTATTTGAAATAAACTGGTCTAACCTGTTTTGTACAATATATTTCATAAAGGCGTATTTTCTTCCTCTGACATTGTAATTGGTTTTTAAAATTGAATAGTAGTTTCTCTTGCAAAAGTGCATAACCAGATAAAAGGCCTAAAATAAGAACCCTTTAATCAAGATCTGCATAGTTAAAACAACATTTCGATAATTTTTGGAATGTTCAGTATTAGTATTTTTTCACCGTAGTACTTTCAAATGTTGTCTGCTCTTCTCAATTTTGAAATAAATATTTTTTGTTGAATAATTTGCGTTTTAAAACAGGTAAATGTACATAAACACTGTATATGCATAGTTTAAGCGTTTATGTTTTCAACAATTAGGAATGGAAGAAAACGACCCGAAACTGCCTTATTCAAAATTTATTTTAGAAAATGTAGATTATGTTATATGATACCTTCTATTGACTAAATCTATTCATACAACAGATCAAATTTCGCACGTTTTTGAAAGTCCACAATGTCATTATCATATCTCTTAGATATAGGCACCAATTAAATAAAGCTGTAAGTAATACAGAAATCAATTCACGGAGGCTATTTCTATTATTTATGCGACAAATAAACTTGTAATTCTAGACGGGCGTAACTACACACCGTTAACAAAGTACACTTATGACATTTTGTTTATCAGCCGGTGGTTGTTAACTAAGCGGAACTCCTAATAGCGACAAACACCGCATTTGACTTACAGACGGCATGTAGCCTACATCATATTATAGCTACAACAGTTTAAAGTTAGTTTCGCAACCATTGTCTAGGATTCTAGCATAAGAGTATCTAAAATGGCTTCATATAGAGAACAGGAAAGTAGTTTACGCGAAACTATCATCAAAGGTTCAGACGTGGCTTCATCAAGAGTTGTGGACAATGATATGCGAGACAGCATCCTTAAAGGATCAGACAGTTTTAGTTCGAGTTTGAGCGCTTCTATCCGTTGTGGTTCGGACAGTTGTATTGAATTTTTTTGTGATTTGTGCGACGATGACGATAAATTTGTTGAGGCGGTTGGATTTTGTAATGATTGTGAAGATTACATGTGTAGAGACTGCTTTGATACACATTTAAAACCAAGATCGTTACGTCAACATGTGCTTCTCGATGAAAAGAAAATGCCTAAAGACAGACAGCAGCGCAAACGACCGATTAATTGCGACGTATGCTATCAGGACAGTAAAATCATTGAGGCGTCGGGATATTGTTCCGATTGTGCTGATTACTTATGTGAAACGTGCTATAACGCCCACTTGATTCCGAGGCCGAGCCGGCATCATGTTCTTCTTGACCGGAAGATGATGCCAAGAGACAAAACTCGACCGGAAACCAAGGCATCTCAACGACAAGTACCGCCTGCATACAATTCGAGAGATAAACCGACTTCTCTCAAACAGCAGCTGACATTAACTGCTAAACCAAGTTCAAACCTCACTAAAGTGAACAAAGAGCAGGACCAGTCATTCAGATCGATACCAGTAGAAGAAGTTACCGGAGATGCCAGGAAAGTGACGGCCAAACACGAAATGGACCTAAATGTGAGATGTAGAGATGATGAACATACGCCTGGCATAACTGGAAGTGTGGTGCTCTCTTTTGATAGGATAATTGTGGTAGACTCTGCCAACAGAAAAGTGAAGCTAATAAATGTGAAAACCAATACTATCGTATTCAAACTTGACCGTCAAAATACACCCTTAGACATTACATCAGCCTCATTCACACAGGTCGCCGTCACCTGCCCTGGCATAGAGACTATCCTACTTCTAAACGTTATCCAGAAACTGGTCATTGAGAAGCAAATAAAAATGAATGGCCATTGCCAGTGTATAGCTAATGTCGATAACAATTTCGTCGTTACGTTTGAGCGTCCCACGAAAGTTGAGCTGCTCAGTAAAACATTCTATGTTCTCCGGACGTTAGTGCCCGAATCCAATCCGACATTATTAGAAACATCCTTTATTGCCATCAGTAACGACCGGAAGACGGTCTACATTAGCAACTTAGACACAAATACCGTGACGAGCTTTAGCCTTGACGGCGAGCTGAAGGCCCGGTACGAGGATTGGGAGTTGTGGGGGCCGCGAGGTCTAATTGTTGATAGACGTGGATACGTCTATGTGTGTAAGTTGTCACAACCGGTCCAGCAGCTGTCACCTGAGTTAAAAAAGGTTAATATAATCCTGAGGAAGTCTGATGGTGTCGAAAGCCCCGTATCTGGCTCATACTGCGACAAAACAGATCGAGTGTTTTTTGGAATGTGTGGGGATAATATCAAAGTGTATCAGCTAAAATATGAGGCCATTACAAATCCAAAAAGTCAAAAAAAATAGGTAAAATACATACCGGACATTATCCAATAAACGGCATAGGAGTTACATTTCTCAAATGTGAGGCGTTAAATAGAGGCACAAACAGTATCATGGTAGATTAGGTATTTAAACATACTCTAGACTGTATAGTCACTTCTATATGCGATATGTGCATACGTAATAAACGGTGTAGCTCTATGAAGAGTGCAATCAAATCATATACATGTATATAAATAGAAGGCTCACAAACATATATAAAGTTGACACAAGTATTATCCATAAGATGTCAAGAAAAACTGTTCAGTTGATTCATTGCGCTTTTCCTAAAAAGTTACTTCCCTCATAACTACAGTATTCCCTCCCTACAACGCCCCCCCCCCCCCAACATCGACTCTCTCCTTACAACGACCCTTGCCGCACTTCCCTTAACAGGACAACGCTTTTACTGCTGCAATATCGTCCGCTTAAAAATGATGCCTGCTGTTTATTATCGAAGTTAAATATAAGTGGACATTTTGATAGAATTAATATAATGTTGAGTGACAAACAGCTTGAATTAAAATCAGACGTTATGCGGCGTCTGATCTGGATTCAAGCTGTTTGCAAATGTAAGCCAAGTCTTAACTTTTCCTCCCTATAACGACTCCCTCCGAACAACATACACACACCCATCTGTGTCTCCCATTAGGTGTTGTTGTAGAGAGGGAGCACTGGATTGACAAACCAATGTGAAACTTTGATATACCAACAGTGAGTCAGCAACCTATATCAGACGCCCATCTTTTATAGACATAGGACTGCTTTTGAAACATGCACTATTTTAACACCCCCTACACACACTCTGTAAGCCACAGTAGTCGTTTATTAGTTCAGATGGCACTCCCGGTGTGAATTATTTTTTACTTTCTTAATAATCATAGATGACACAATACTTGAACAATTTCACAAATCAGTACATCTTTCATAATTTGTTAAAGCCGATGACACACAGTAGCAATTTTATCAAGTCTAATACACTCTCATATAAGTTTATTTAACTACCACATGAAAAAATAAACTGTGACCCCTACAGTGTGAAGTTTTGCCAAAAACAATTGGATTCTGTTCTGTGACACCACTTTTCCACTACTCCCGTTTACTCGAATTTATATGCAGTTGTATAAAACTGTCTGTAAAACCTTATTGTTAGATGAGGTTGGGATGGTTTCCCGACCCTATCTTACCAATGACGGAAGAATAAAATAAGCTACGGAAGAAGTTGCAAGTTGAAAAAAAGGTTTGTAAATACAACCTGGTAGTCGTCGCTATCCCTAGATCGTAACGCTTTAGTAAATTTTCAAGGTTATATATTTATAGTGACGCCAAAATTGTTTCTATAACTAAATGGCTTTACTGATCAGGCTCCAAACTGATTGCTATTCAGATTATAACTCTCCGTTTAATTGTATTGCATGCACTGCCTCACTTCGAGTATAATTTAGTAATATGCAAACAGTTTGAATATTGATCGGAAGCCGCGTTACGCAGTATCTGATTAGGATCAAACTGTTTGATATTTATTTCAATATTTCTGAAGTCAAATTATAGTGACATATTTCTAACACCAATTAACCACTTAATTGTCGTGATATTTTACTGCTAATATCTCACATAAATACTCAACTAGTTACTCATCTCGAAAACTATCGCGTAAGTTTTCAGATAACTATCTGACAACTGAAATATGAATTTTTTTTACGATAACCAGATAAATATCTTAACACCAATTTTGTCATGATAATGTTTTTAAATATCCACCATTTGACGAATTTATCTAGTTATCTAACTAATTATTTTATCACGAAAACAGATAATAAACTAGAAAAGTTTCCTGTTAGGAAGTACACGATATCAATTTTTAGATAAATTAACAAGAAAGTTTTACACTTGACTTTAATTATGTGGTAGCAATAGACTCTTATTTGCCTATTTTCATTAAATCTCAGCAAGTTCGTTGTGTACCGAAGTGAAGTAAAATGTGGTATTTTCTTTTTATAAGGCATACGTCTTTCCCAATAAACTTAAAACTTCTTCACACCATGTAATATATTTTGTTATCGATGGGTGTAAAATATACATGAGATATAGTGTGCGAAAATTTAAATCAATACATGTTCTAGATATTGAAATATTTGAAATCAAAAAGTGCAGTTTATTTTGGAATTGAGTATAGAAAAATCCACTCTCCACTTATTAGATAAGTATGTGAGACATTAACTGTACCCTTTCAGATAATAAATACGAAAGAAGACTCAAGCAGGAAACGCAACACAAACAATACACCCATCTCTAAAGCAGAACACACACACAGCCATACCATAACAAACACACACACACAACCACACACACACACACGCAATACCATTCCTTCATCTACACACTAAATAGAAAACAACACGCAAGACAAACATAAAGCTAAGTGAACATAGTAGCCCGTCTTGGTACGGTCAGTAGCAATCAATAATCAATTATAAATTAATTAATTATTAACAACCACTGGGGGGTTAAACCTGGGTTTAGGGGCGCCCAACCTCACACTTATCTCCTATATTCACCTATAAAGACGAACAGTGTACATAAAATATAAACCCTGTTCCACAACCTTACAATCAAAAAGACCGCCAGCACAGTAAGTAAATACATGTAAAACATCTAACAAAATTCTCTGACAGGATTATTAGTAAGCCTAGCAGTTAAGTGGTGTCATAAATATGCCACCATACAAACTACTTAAAAATTAAATCTGAGAAATAAAAATATACAATATTATTTTTAATTGATGCCGTCATGGCGGCGAAGTAGTAAAACGGCAAAGAATAACGTCTTCTCCACTGTAGTAGGGGTAGACAGTGTGTTTTAAAATGTAGACCACCTCTTGCACTATATACAAACCCTTTCAGTCTGTCAAGGGTATTGGCGGCGGAATACGCTGCCCAGTACGAGGGTGAATGTCGATAGCCAAGGCGAGGGACACAACATTTCTCCTGGAACGCTTTATACCCATCCTGTATAACAATTAGAATACGTCATTTAGAACTAAGGTAACATAAACAACTCAATATTTGCTAAGCACCAAGAGTACATACCTTCATATGTTCCAATGCATTGACCCTATCACTTTCTGACCGCATAACTTCTAAAATTGTCAAATCCTTCCATATTTGGAGATGTTTTTGCCAAGGGTTAAAGTTACAGATTCTGATAACTTGTTCAGGTCCTGTAGGCAAAACCCGAGCAAATTATCAAAATGTGAAATTTCTGAGATTTCACCAAAATTTTCAAATCCTTTAATTCTACAATTTAATGTTCTAAGATATGGTAACCGTTGGTAAAAACAATGTTTTAGCTTTCAAAGTTCAATGTACCCACTATTGAATTTTGAAGCATTTTGATTAATTAAAAAAGACAATTTGTAACTTTTGCAGTTTCCTGTGAAAAGTGATATTTTAACTTTTTTACCAATGCAATTCATTGTACATGTAGTACCATTTACATGTGTATGACACATAAAAACATGTAGAATGGACATATTTAACTGCAATTCCTAAATATTTGTTGAAATTGAACAAAACTGCGGAAAGTTATAAAGTGAGAAAGTGATAGGGTCGATGCATTGGTTCCTATGAAGGTTATACCTTTGGTGCTTAGCAAACCTTAGATAAGATAATCTTTATTTATAGTCGGTTTCAGTCAAACATATTAACACTAGCTTTAAGCTATTGCCCGACATAACAAGAGTATCCAGTAACAATTTAAACAAACAATCTGTAATAAAATATGCATTAAAATAGTTAAGAGACTCCTATAAAAGCTTTCTATAAGGTGAGATCATAAGTATAATCATAGTTAAAAATATATTTTTATGCAATACTATGTTAAATAATAAAATTTAAAAGTTTTTGCATAGCTAGAGGATCCAGATCATAGATAGACCAAAAGCCCGAGACATATCGGTATGGCACTAAATCTGACCTGGACCCACTTGCTGGAGCTACCACATATGTTTTTGAAGACAACACTGAGCATACTTGAGGATCAATATAAAGTTGTGTAGATCCATTTTTTTTCCCTACAGACCAGCAGCCCATACAGTTTTGGCTCCAACTTCATATCAGACCTGGATCCACATGAGATTATGGCTAACTCAACATTTATAAATATGCCTCATAATAGCAGCCCAAAAAAGTTATTTTATAGGGCAAGGGAGATAACCCAGTTTTCAAAGAGTATATAATGTTCTAAAAGTTACCTCCCTTCAGCTGTACAATATTTTACGATTCAGCTGTACTATATTTTACGAAACAATCTCTGAAGCTGGCTGAAAAGTAAGGCCGAAAGATCATACATGCCCTTTCGGCCTATTTTCAACCCGCTTCAAGTGTTTAAACTGTTTCCACATTAGTATAAGGCTTACATTTAGTAGCTATTACATAGTAGATATATATAGAGAAAAAAAAAACAAAAAAAAAAACAACACAAAGCAAGAATGTACAGGGATTGCAATACAATTACTGTAGCAAGGAAATTGGCTGAAAGTGAAGCAGAGCGCGCTTTTGAGGCCAATTCATTCTGTTTCAGTGACAGACTGAGAAAATATAATCAGTCAAACAGTATATAGATCTAAGTTAGTACTTTGACACTCTACTCTTGAGTAGTATATTTTATGTACATATGCTTACAGAGTGAAGAAAGACATATACATACGTTTTCAATAAAGATAAATATTGAGGTAAATCCTGAAGGAGGGAAATTCTTTCCGAACGCCTATTATATTATGTTTTAGTGTAATTGATGTTTAAGTAGGAGCTCATACATGTTGCATTCCGGGTCATATCGATGCATGCGCATAACGTGTGTTCCATTCATTGAGATATCATTTATTCTTGTTTTGTCATAAAGTCCAAACAGCCAGATATTATATTAAAAAATAGCGTATGTTTAAGTAGCTGAAACAATATGAATTACTAAATACAGTACATGTACATTGTTCACAAATTAATTTGCTCGATGTGTGATCAATATCCAAATGTTTGTCAATTGTATACCGTTCAGTTTTCTGTTACCATGCGTAAAATCAGCGTTAGAACGACAACATTGCAACCGGCGATTTCAAACCAAGCCCAATTGTAGCAGTGGAACGATTTGGTTTTTTTTAATTAATTTCTTATGAAAGAAACAGTAGAAAAGAAACCAAACAATTCTGGGGTTTTTTTTAAACTATTCCTTAGGCAATGCAAAACAGTAAACCATAGATTTCTATATTAAACTATTACACAAAGATTTCCAAAGACAAGTTGTTGCTCTATCAACCCTTTCAACACTGGAGTCGCATACAGTCGACTTTTCAAACAATTTGGATCCCGATCAAACACCGCATAATACGGCATCTGATCTGGATGCAAATGGTTAGACACTCGTTTCGATATTTCTTAACGCATACTACCTTAATTCTAACTTTGAAAAGTTCTTGAAGACAACAATATTGACCCAGACACCAATATAACGGTGAAGGGAGGGGGTAAGAACCTCACGATTAGTTTGGTGCCGAAAGGGGTAACGTCTTCTCCTATCCTACCTTGAGCTCTGCAAAGGTAATATCATCAGAACACTCTCCTTCGAAGTCGTTGAGCTGGTTACCAATGGAGTCTTCTTCGCCATCTTCTTTTGCGTTGATGAAGTCAAACTTCCTAATAAACTCTCCAAGCTTCTTTCGACCTGGAAACAAATAAAAACCATACAGTAAATTCTCTGTTTTACGATCAGTAATTAATTTAATCATTTTGTATTTAAGGCAGGTGACTGCTTAAAGCAAGGCGAAAGTAAAACAGAAATCTCTTTAAAGAGATTTCTGTTTTACTTTCACCTTGCTTAAAGCTTTCACCTGGCTTTTATACAACTAATAAGCCTTACTTGTAGCGATCGTAATAGAGAGGTTTTATAGTATTTTACAATCAGTACTAACATATGGAAATTGTTTTGATCCAGATCAGACGCAGCGTGAATCTCTTCTGTGTGCGAATATCGTCTGCTAAAATTGCTGTTTTTATGTGTTAATTCAGATTTTAACCGCTTGGCAGAATACACATTGACACGGACGTAAAAATTGTTTGGACCCTGATCAGATGGCGGGTTACTCCAAACATTCACACTCAGCAATCTAAGTGGACATAAACGAACTCTCTGATAAAAAACAACTTTTATATAGCCATCTCACAGTCGTACTTTCGTCTGCTTTAATTGCCATCTGCATCTATTTATAAAAAATCTGTTTTTGCTCATTTTGATTTAATATATATATTATAGGTTTAAGTTACAAACAGGATCCTGACCAGATCCTGAATTACTCGGCGTCTTAACTGGTTCCAAACTGTTTGCAAATGCCAGTGTAGATCTAGATCTACAGGGCTACCATAAGTTGATAAAAAACATCCTAAGATTTCAAAATTTTCAAGCGCGATTTTCCTAATTATACTTTTAACCCATAGTCTGTTTCTAGTTTTTAAGACACGTGATGCTTAAAGCAGGTTGAAAGTAAAGCAGAATGCGCTTTAAGGCGCATTCTGCTTTACTTTCAGTATGTTTTAAGGTTCAATCTGTTGGAATATAAATCCGAAGATTTCGGAAAAATCCGGAGAAATGGCAGCCCTGGATCTAATCGGATTGGTAGTTAATGCATTGTTTGGAATGAAGAATTCTGTATTTCAAGTTTTTTAGTTTTTATCCCTTTCACTGCTGTAGCCGACTACAGACTTTGCAAACAGTTTGTATCTAGATCAGATGCAAATTATGTCTATGCCTGATCAGGATCGACCTTATTTGATACTCGTATATATATTCCTTAGTTATACCACCTAAATCAAACTGTGAAACATTAATACAGACAGGTGTATAGAAGCAGACGGCATTATAAATAGCAGATAAACGGTTAATTGAAGTTAAGAATGATGTTTGCAGATAATTTTGACGACTTCCTACACGTATAAACAGAAGGGGGAAGACGCCATTTGTCTCGCTTAAACGAAACTAATCTTAATAACAATGTAAATATGGTAAATATGACATTCTTTGAAATAAAGACAAGTTATTAAAATATGAGTAGCATATAGTCGACGTCTGATATTGACCCTAGCTATTTACAAATGGCATAATTGTTTTAACACAAACGAGTTTATATTAATAAGAAAATTATGACGTCCTCATTGTACATGGTTAAACACTTTTCCCCATGGCCTGTTTTCAGTATTGCAAACAGATTGTTGCTTTAACCCATTTGTGCCTAGCGTCCTATAAAACGGACATAGGCAAACAGTGTAGACTCTGATCAGACACTGCATCATGCGGTGTCTAATCAGAGTCTACACTGTTTGCTAATAGGAATTTCAACATAATTTTTTATTAACACAAAACGAAAACGAAACTTTATACCAGGCATCCATTAGATAAAACATGGACACATCAAACATACATGGATAAGCATGGAATCCACTTGGTTTAAATGAGTTAAGCATGCAAACTGAAAGAAAAGCAGTCTACTTTTAAATACAATCTGTTAGAATGTAGGAACTATTTCTTATGGTACATTTTCATGTCTGTATACAGAGAAACTATTTTCTGTACTGGAGGAATAAATTAATTGCGTAAAAATCGCATTTTTGGAGTAATTCGGTTGAAGAAAAATGACAATATCTGATGACTGATCGCAACTTTATACAGACCTACGGGAACTTGAGCTGAAACTGTGTATTGCTTAAACTCATTCACTGCTATGACGTCATAAGATTTAAACAATTGTCGTCTTCTTTTATTTAAAAAATAATAAATTCATACCAGTGTTTTACTTCAAACACTGAAGCGTTCGTTCTTTGTTTATATAGGGACGAGCGCGAAGTGTGTTAGAATTCCAAAAAGAGAATTGAAGGAATTTTGACTGAAGAAACATTTAAATGAGTGTCAAACAGATTGCATCCTGATCAGACGCCGCATTACACCGCTTCTGATCTGGATCCAAACTGTTTGCAAAAATACGATTGCGCCATTTGCAATGAAATACCAATGTTGTTAAAACACTGCAATGTTTGTCAATTTAGCAGATAATTTCATATGAAATAGCAAACGGCGAAGACCCTAATGAGACGCGACAAAGGTTTTGTTGGTTCCTACTTTTGTGAACGAGAGGTAAGTATGGATTAAACTCCCGTTTATCTATTTATTTGCCTATGCTAAATCCCTCTATAAAAATATAAACAACTTCTATTGACCTGTACTTTTTATTTTTCATTGTTTCTATGAAATATTTTTTGTTTATATAAAGGGCTATTTCAAGCCCTTAGAATCGATAATTATAAACTGATATTTTTTCAAACCTGGAATACTCCATATGACCGATATTGCATACATGGGTTAAGTGGGTGTTTTATTCATGATGTGTAAAGTATTGCATAGAAAATCGGTAAATGTTTCGTCGAAGATTATTCTGGATATTTTAATTAACTTTAACCCTTGTCATGCTAAGCACGACTTCCCTAACATTTGCAAACAGTTTGGAGCCAGATCAGACGCGCGTCTGATCTGAATCCAAACTGTTTGCCACTCATATCCAATACTTCCTCAGATTAAAAAGCATGAAAACTGGTTTTGATAAAAAAAAATCGCAAACGATGTATTTGAAGAAGGCGACAATTTAGCATGATAAGGATTAAGGTCACAGTTTAAATGTCTTTTAATGACGTCAGGAGAATTTGTCGTCTGAAACAATTTGCAGAATTAATTTACCTGCATTTTCTTTCAAGCAATGCTGCAAGAATATCTCAAACAGCCTAATCCAGATGCGACGCCGAATTCCTTTGCGTCTGGTCTGGATCTACACTGTTTGCAACACTTACAACACATTCAACCGTAGCAATCAGGAGGTGCATCGTACCATATTGCTTCTTTTGAAATGTTTCAATATTATAAGTACATGTATACAAGGCTGTTCTGGAGACACTGTTGTGTTTTATCCATAAAGGAGAACACAAATTTTAATAGTGAACACCGTAAACACGGATGTGTTTCATCTTGGTTTACATCATTAGCAAATGTCCATGTTTCTAGGTTTTAGGTAATAGATTAAGCGGAATAAAGTCATAAAACGATCATTTTTCAAACATTTGAAGTGTTGTGTGCTTCAAGTTTACACTATACTTAACTTTTAAAAGCACGAAAGGAAGAAAAATGTTTTTTAAAACAATGCAAACCCAGATCAGATATCTGTAAAATATGACATTTTTGTGGATGGTTGTTTTTCTCCATAGTTCTGGTATAGTAGACACCCTGATGTTTTACCTTGAGATCAAGGGATTAAATATTTGAACAAAACTGAAATACATAGTGTTACGTGTCTTTTCAGTTTTAAAACTACAGCAAAACATATGTTAAGCGGCCATCCAAACCGTCGCTAAATTGGCAAAATTGTATCTACAATAAAACCTCTCTTCAACGGAAAGGGTGAAGACCATAAAAGACGGGTGACTAATAAGTTTAGGATAAAAGTAAGGCATATCCTGAAAACTAGGCTCGCCTGAATGCTACAGTGGAGAAAACGTTATTCTTGCCCAATAAACGCGTTTACGCTAAAACTATTTTTTCCATTGCAAACAGTTTGGAACCAGATCAGACGCCGGGTAACCCGGCGTCTGATCAGGCTCCAAACCGTTTGCCACTCAGATGAACATGCATTATCAGAATTGTCCAACAATTACACGTTTCTTCATTTTAGTTTTTTGCGTTTGCGTTTCGTTTGCGTTTAAACGGGAAAGAATAACGGATTCTCCACTGTACCTTAACCAGCATAGTTTACATTTTTGTATTTAAATAGATAGCATACACCTCATTAGGTCAAGTGCCCTTTGTGAATTGAGTACAAACGTCACAGGTCTTTGGCTTAAACGTGTTTAACCAGTAATGTTTAAATCCTATTAACCTACAAAATGCCATCTTCATAATATCCGCTACATGTAATGGACTATACTTCTAGACAGGGTCGATTTATATGGCACACCGTTGTCAACGGTGCCTTGTATGAATTGGAACTGTTTAGTCGGAGAAAAAATGTATTATATAGACCTTATACTAAAACTGAGTAATAGTGTATGCTACTGTTATTTCAATATGGTGGTGTCAAGCACTCAGTACTTTAACTCATTGAGCCCTAGTGACGCATATATGCGTCGTTTACCAAATGTGTACATGTGAAGAGTACACTTGTCCTATGCAAACAGTGAAGTCCCTGATCAGAGGGCTCCTGCAGGAGCCCTCTGATCAGGGACTTCACTGTTTGTCATTTTTCAATTTATTACAAAAAACAACCCTAAATAGTCTAAAATGGACCATCCTTTATTGCAAACTGGAATTTTCCATTGGAAGTTTCAGGGGACAATGAGTTAATAGTCTCCTAAAATTCATTTTGAACGGCATGGTTTGCTCGAGTAAGCATTTAATCTGTATGTGTTTTATTATGTAACCATGATGAAACTAAAAGAAGAACATATGTACATGTAAAAAGATTGAAAACCAGCTGGCAAATTGACAAGTGTTTAGAAAAAGTTTAGGATAAAAGAAAAGTAATCTATCATATTACTGAGCAAAAAGGCAAAACTATTTTATTGTTGACATAAAAATAGCTTAGGGATCTGGTCATTTCTAAATCGCATTTTATACCCCGTTGTCATCACACTGGCTCGCCCATTGCTACTACTGGTTAATCATTTGTCTCCAGGAATGAAGAGTCACGAATAAATACAATAAAATCTCTCTATTACGACCACTAAATTGTATTGTGTTTATTATAAGGTGTTTTAGGAGATTTCTGTTTTTCTGTCACCTTGCTTTAAGCTGTCACCTGTCTTTTGTACAATCAATGATCCATCTTTTTGGTGGTCGTAATAGAGAGGTTTTACACACCAATAATTAAATTTAAACATTTCCTTGGTTAGGCTCATTCGGTAGAGATTCTGGCTTTCATTTTCGTTAATATGTTTTTCCCTTCCTGCACGGATTTGAACCCCGACCCTGACAAGCATTTGTTTACTCCATTAACCCTTTCACTCTCAATGACGCGTTAAAACCTGTTTGCAAACAGTTTGAGTCCTGATCAGACGCCGCATAACGCGGCGTCTGATCAGGATCCAGACTGTTTGACACTCGCTTTGAACTTTTTTCAGTCATACTGCCTTATATTTATTTTTGAAACGATATTGCAGACAACAATATTGAAGCAGACGACAATAAAGCGGTGTAGGGGTAAACATATCCCGAATAATTTGAGCATGAAAGAGTTAATCTCCGAGACTCCAAATGGACAATTCCAGTTTCTAATTAAGTCCAGTTCATATTTACATATTTAGGGTTGATTTCAGCAATATATTGCAAAGTGACAAACAGTGCATACCCTGATCAGAGGGATCCTGCAAGAGCTACACACTTATCAAAATCTACACTGCTTGTGTAAAAGGAAAAGTGTAGTCTTAACAGGTACACTATTTGTTAATAACGAGTATATTCGTCGGTAGGGTTGAATATGATACATTTTAGTGTTTTTTTTGTCGATTTACATAGTAAAACCTTACTACCAGTTCAACAATATTTTCTTTTTTTTTCATTTCACGGCTTGTCAAAAGCAGGGCCTCGTTTATATCCCCGTATTAGGTGTGTTAGGGTCGGGGAGCCATCCTCCTGCACACCTTACAAAACTCTGTATATAACATAGAAATATAGTAGAACTTTTGCATTGACAAAGGTCTCTAAGTTATTTTTTTTATGCGTAGCGAATTGCTTTTTTCTCTTCCATTTAAAGTCCCATTGTGTTTTCAGACCTTTTTTTAATGTGCGAAATACAATAACGGTTAATAATAATGCTTGAACATTCTAATGGGCCAAACTGATCTATGAAATGTTGAAGACAGGCCTAAATCACCAAAAAAGCGATTTAAAACCATAACAAACCGAAAGTAGATCGTCTGACATAAATATTACCACACGGATTAGTGGCACGTGGAACAGCTGGGTTCAATATCACCGGGTGCGAACGATTGCTATAAAATGAGTCACATTTCGTCACAACGGTGTTTCAGCCCTTTTTGCTCTCTAACACAAAGAATTTTTATCGGATCTTCACCAAACTTGCATTAAATGTTCTTTTATATAAAATCTAGGTACAGTTAAATTTCTACTTAAATCGAATAAGGCATGTTAGACTTTTTGCCCTTTATGTATTAAAAGTTGACTGTTTCAGCAATTTTTGCTCTCTAAAACAAGCATTTTTTAGTTGATCTTCACCAAACTTACTGAAATTGTTTATTATTATAAAATCTTGGTCCAGTTTGATTACTACTAAAATCGCATGTGGCATGTTTGCGTTTTTGCCATTTTTGTATTAAAAATGAGTGATTCAGCAATTATTGCTCTCTTTCACAAATACTTTTATTGGATCTTCACCAAACTTGCTGAAAATGTTCATTAGTATAAAATCTAGGTTTAGTTTGATAACTACTAAAATTGTATGAGGCATATCTAAGTTTTTGCCCTTTATGTATTAAAATTACAGTTTTCAGCCAGTTTTTTTTATCTCTAACACAAATTCTTTTTATTGAATTTTCACCAAACTTGCTGAAAATTTTCATTGATATTAAATCATGGTTAAATTTGAATACTAGTAAAATCGCATAAGGAATGTCGGAGTAATTGCTCTTGAATTATTAGAAATGACTGTTTCAGCCTTTTTTGCTCTCTAACACAAAGAGTTTTCATCGGATCTTCTACAAACTTGCTGAAATTCTTTATTTATATAAAACCTAGGTCCAGTTTGATTATTACTAAAAATCCCAAAATGATTATCTGAGTTATTGCCCTTAATGTATTAAAAAGGACTGTTTCACCATTTTTTTCTCTCTAACACAAATGCTTTTTTATCGATTTTCACCCAATTTGCTGAAGATGTTTATTAATATAAAATCAAGGTAAAGTTTGAATATTACTAAAATCGCATAATGTATATATGAGTTATTGTCCTTTAATTATTAAAATATGACTGTTTCAGGGTTTTTTTGCACTCTAACACATACAGTTTTTATCGGATATTCACCAAACTTGCTGAACATGTTTATAAATATAAATATATCTCCAGTTCAAATAGTACTTATATCGCATAAGGCATGAGTTTTTTGCCCTTTAGTTATTAAAAAATAATGTTTCAGCAATTTTTGCTCTCTATCACAAACATTTCTTTTCGGATCTTAACAAAACCTTGCTGAAATTCTTTATTTATACAAAATCTAGGTTCGGTTTGATTATTACTTAAATCGCATAAGGCATGTCTGAGTTATTGTCCTTTATGTATTTAAAAATACCTGTTTCACCATTTTTTGCTCTCTAACACAAATAACTTTTTTGTGATTTTCACCAAACTTGTTGAAAATGTTTATTAATATAAAATCAAGTTCATAATCTTAACTACCAAAATCGCACAAGGCATGTTGAAGTTATTGCCCTTGAATGATTATAGATTGCATACTTCAGGCTTGTCAGCTTTCTGACTCAAACGGTTTTAATTGGATCTTCAAATTTGCTGAAAATAATATTGGATACAAACTTAGTCCAGCTCTATGAATACCCAAATCGCCGAAGGCATGTTGGAGTTACGGTTCTTCAATTATTAAAAATTTGCTATTTCATACTTATTTTAGCCCTGTCAACTCTGTAATAGGAACTGTTTTTATTCTATTTAAGCCAACTATTTGGTCAATAGTTGCATGTGCTTCATCTTGGCTGTGTTGGTAATAAGTAAAGTAATAAATGACTACTCCATACCTCCTTTACCTCTTGAAGGATTTTCAGTCAGCTGTATTCGATTTTTGTCTTGATCTATATTTAAAACAAATACACAATGCCAGCAAGTTTGGTGAAGATCCAATAAAAAGTGTTTGTGTTAGAGAGCAGAAAGGGCTGAAACAGTCATTTTTTTTAATTATTCAAGGGCAATAACTCAGGCATGCCTCATGCGACTTTGATAGTTATCTAAATTGAGCTAGATTCTCTACTAATAAACATTTATAGCAAGTTTGGTGAAGATCCAAAAATAGGTGGTTTAGTTAGAGAGAAGACAATGCTGAAACAGTCATTTTCAGCAAGATCCCCCGTATTGGATTGTACACGTTTACCACCGTGATTAATTATTTACACGTGGTGACCTTATCTCATAGTTTAATCCTGTGCCTACTGGTCGCAACTGTTTGACTCTAAAACAGACACCGCGTAACGCGGCGTCTCATCTGGATCCAAACTGTTTGACACTCGTCTTAAGGTTTGTTTAATCAAAAATATGCATACATCTAAACTAAACAAATATTGCACACGACAATGTCAAAGCAGACGTCTTAGCAGCAGAATAAGGGTTAAATTCTTCATTTCAGCCGGCTCCAGATAAGAGGAATAAACTGAACAATTCCAACATGTTCTCACTCATTTCAGCACCGAATGCTACGGTGTTACTACTGATTAAACCGTCTCTTCGAGACGATTCTAATGAGTATGACACCATTGGGTTTAAAAGCAGAAATAAAGAGTTTAGTAATCGAAATACTTCCGTTATCTGGAGCCCTGTATTTACAGAGTTGTCCTTCTTTCCATTCACAAGGAGGCTCTTTAAATTGTGCTAGCACAAAAAAATTATAAAAAAAAATTTAAAAGCGAATTTCTTAGATAAAGCCGCTTTTTATGAAAGAATCACGTCCCACGTAGTTCTAATGGGATCCCAAACAACCGTTTTATGCAGGTTTCCCAAAAACACAATGCGGCTTTAAACAACGTAAGTTTGAAACGAAAAAAAGTGTGTTAAGCTTAAATTTCCCGAAGACCCGGGGTTACAACATGACCTTGAAAAGACTGATTTCTAAATATTTGATAAAGCCGACCTAGATTTATGTCTCGATCAATTTTCCATGTGTTGTCAAAAACAGATAAATAAACATTTGTTAACATTTTGAATTAGTATCTTAACTCTATGTTACTCACTATACTCTCTTATCCCGAGCGCTCTAACATTTGCAAACAGTTTGGAATCTGACTAGACGCCAGGTATATCGGTTGATCAGGACCCACACTGTTTGACGCTCACATCGCTAGTTCTTCAGTCCTTCAGCCAATCGTGCATAAAAGTTATTTTTTACATATTTAAAGTGGACAGCAATTTTGAAGCGGACTTTACAGAGAGATCACGTAATATGATATTCAGAATAACAATGATATCAATGATTAACTCATTGATCCCTGAAACTTCAAATGGACAGGTCCAGTTTACAATTAGTTTAAACATATTTATTCAGCAAATATACACATCACATAGAAATATACAATAGAAAGAAGGGATTGAAACGAAAGACATTAAAGTCTTATAGGGTTTCTCTCCCTGAACGTGCAATATACAAGTAATTGCGAAATATATGGTCATTGATGTCATTATACAAGATGTTTCTAAAAGTTTTTAAGATGATAAATCAATGATATAATGTAATTAACCCCTTCACTGCCATGACGTCATTTGCCGTCTGCTTTTATTTCTCAAGTAATTTTTAGGTATTCTATTTTAGAAAAATATTGATATGAGTGTCAAACAGTCTGGCGTCTGATCAGGCGTCTGATCAGGATCCATACTGTTTGCAAATGACCATTGTACTATGGGCAAGGCAGTGAAGATGGTAAGTTGGGTTTTATGGCACAGCGACATAAAATAGGTCATATAGCGCCAATAAATGATGAGATATGATGATATGAAATGATGATGATTTCAGGAAGATGATTTTGGCTAATCTCATTCGTTGTAAAACAGTGCACGAGATCAAAACCACCGATCTGCCTTCCCTTTAGTTCTTGGCAGAGGGGTAAACTCGGTCTAATAAACAGAAAATATATTCTCTATAATAATTAAGCCCCAGGGGCCCGTTTCATAAAACTTCGTACGACAAATGTTGTCGTAAGTCAGATTATAAAGTCTCGATTATTATTTATTTCTCCATCTAATCCTGCCTTGTGACATCTCTTTAGAACCGTCTTGGAAAGACGGTTCCAAAGAGATGTCACAAGACAGGATTTGATACAGGATTTGATACACAGAAATTAAATGCATTTTAAAATTTTGACTTACGATCGTTTTTGTCGTACGACGTTTTATGAAACGGGCCCCTGGCTCTGATTAGAAGGCTCCTGTAGGAACCCTCTGTTCTTGGTCTACGCTTTTTGCACAGGAATAGTGTACTCTTCAGGAAATTGATCAATATACATGTATTTGCATATCTACCAGTCTAAACATGCACTGTTTAAAACGTGTCACAATAATGTATATCTGAATACAGAATACACAGACAGAGGCTTGTAAAGTCAATAGGTCTTGACTTCATAACACGGTAATTAGACATATCTATGATCTCTAACATACTTAACCCGTTCATCCCTAAATTTTATCAATTTTAATTTCCAATTTAATCTAATCGGTTTTTTACTATTTAGGATTGTTTTGTCAATGTAATTTATAATTTGCAATATAACAAAGAACACGTGCCCTGATCATGGTATACTCTGATCTAGGTATTCACTGTTTGCCTAGGACAAGTGTACAATGACGTATATCGGTTCAACCCTTTCCCCAATATAAGCGCCTTTTAGCTCATTCAATTTATTTCTCCGCTGAACAAAACAATTCTTTTTGATACAGTCATAAATATGTATTATAAGGAATATTTTATTTATTCTAGCAGGTGATAGTTAAAACAGGTTGAAAGTAAAGCAGAATGTGCCCTTAAGGCACATTCTTCTTTACTTTCAACCTGCTTTTAGGGGTCACCAATTTTCAATACTAGAAACAGGCAATTGGGTAATGGGTTTATAGGGTTAAGTAGAGTCTCTTTAACTCGGTGTCGCTTAAAGAGATCATTGGGAAATTTTTTTGGAAACACTTTATGTTTTCTCAATAAATGCATTTATTCTAAAAAACCTCATGTCTATCTCGAACTGTAAGGAACCAGATTAGGCTCCGAATATTGTTTGCCTTTGAGGTAAAAAATCGTTAATGTCTTCAAGATACCATGTTATCATAAAATGCTTTTTATTGCATATTGCTTGGCGTTTAGTTTCGCGTAAACGGCAAAAAACACGTCTTTTCCACTGTATAATATATACTACTCAAAGTTTGCTAAGCACCAAGTGTAAAATCTCCATAGGTACCAATGCATTGACAATATAAACGGAATATTACTATACGTTGCATATCTTATGCACCGGATCACTCGAGTTGTGTGTGTAAAGGCTATATCCAACGAGACCGAAGGTCGAGTTGGATATAGCCTTTACACACACAACGAGAGTGACCCGGTACATAAGATATGCAAAGTATAGTAATGTTCCTTTTATTATATACCTCTTATAATAAAAATAAAATAAAAAACGATAGAAATGTTTCGAGCGTTACTATAAATAAACGGGATTTCCCATACGTCCCACTTCGGGGAATGGCGCGTGAAAGTAAATACTCGCTATTACGACCACTAAAACGAATGCGAATTGATTAAATAATAGAGAGGTGACAGCTTAAAGCAAGGTGACAGTGAAACAGAAAGCTCCTAAAGGAGCTTTCTGTTTCACTGTCACCTTGCTTTAAGCGGTCACCTACCGTAAACGCCCTAATACTTAACATAATTTAGTGGTCGTAATAGAGAGGTTTTACTGTAGTTCCGAACTTCCGACTACACAGTAAACGTTCTTTTCCCATTACACAAGGTACATGGGTAATACGGAATTTTCAATCCGTCAAGGTGTATTTGTTCGATAAAATACAGAAATATTTCGGGCAGAACATTGGTAGGTATATAATAACACTTCTTATCACATAACTTCCAACATTTTTGTTCGATTTCTTCCAAATTTGAGATATGTTGGCAAAAGATTTTATTATTTTTACAATTACTCAGGTCCTGTAGGCGAAACCCGAGAAAATTATCAAAATGTGAAATTTCTGAGAATTCACCCACATTTTCAAATCCATTGGATTGAACATTGTAATGTTATTAGAGATGTTTTTCGTTGGTCAAAACAATGTTTTTCCTTTCAATGTTTAATTGTACCCATTATAACAAAGCCTTGGTGCTGAGCAAACTTTGAGTAGTATATGTTTATCTACTCTTAGCTGGAAGTCGTATTGCATTAGTCGATGCCGTATTCCCAGTTAGCAATTATCCTGCGGTAATATCGTCTGCTTCGAAATTGTCGTCTGCAAAATTTGTTAAATCTAGATTTATACAGTTTTTAAAGTAAATAAAGCTAAATACAAGTGTCAAACAGTTTGGACCCAGATCAGACGCCGCGTTACGCGGCGTCTGATCAGGATCCAATCTGTTTGCAAAAATCAGTTAAGTCGCGACCAGCATGCAAAGGGTTATAACGTGATTCAGATGTGGGTACGTTCGAAGCTTACTCGAGTTCGATTTATAGCTCTAGATTCGACTGTTTAATGGTGTCAGCAAACATACCTTTCATAATTAGCTGAAACACACAACTAAAGTTTTGAGATAAATATTGAGTCCCATGTTCTAAAATTGAACATCCAGCACCGATAGAGTTTAAAAGTCAGTACTTTGATACATTTACTAGCACATAGACGAGGACTGAACCCATACAATAAATTGATAATAATATAATATATCTGTATCTGTATCAATACGTCGTAGAATCCTAAAAGGCTTTTACACGACGGGATATATAAACTGATAGACAAATTATTTTGATTTATAACTTTTAACAAATTGTGATACAAAAGCGCTTGAAATGCTAGAGATCAATGTGTCACATTCTGCCTTATTAACTCTTTCCTCCCTGAATTTTCAAATGGACAATCCCAGTTCCATTTTAATCTAGTCCATTTCTAACTTTTAAGGGTTGTTTTTGTCAATGTTTTGCATTATGCCAAACAGTGAAGATCAAGATCAGAGGGCTTCGTAAGTCGCTCCTTTTTGTGCATTACCAATATAAATGATATCCAACCTTCAACATAACCCTTTGCCTGCTGGTCGCGACTTTACTGATTTTTGCAAACAGTTTGGACCCAGATCAGACGCCGCGTCACGCGGCGTCTGATCTGGATCCAGACTGTTTGACACTCGTCTTTACTTAAAAAATGCATAAATCTTGATTTAACAAATTTTGCAGGCGACGATTTCGAAGCAGACGACATTGCCGCAGGATAAGGGTTAACTTCCGCTTTTACAGCGTTAACAGTTCTCCTGCCGTGATAACGCCTGAATTGTCGTCTTTATATTTTCTCAATTCATGTGCTATGCATTTTTATCCATAGACGTGTGTCAAACGGTTTAGATCCCGATCAGACGCCGAGATACTCGGCGTCTGATCTGGATCTTAACTTTTTGTGAATACTATTCAAATCGTGACCGACCGGAAAAATGTGTATATCTCCATGACACAAATTATAAACACTGGTACGAGTAGATCTATTTCCCTTCTCTCTATATTAGAATGATGACGGTGAGTTATTTTTGGATTGCAAAAAGTTTTGATCAAGACCAGACGCCGAGTTACTCGGCGTCTGATCTGGATCACAATTATTTGCAACTGAAATAGAATATCTTGAAAACAATAAAAAGGAATAAGCTAACGCTAGAAGTTTAACCTTCGATAATATTAAAGCAGACGACATAACTATATTCTATGTTGGCTGAAAAGTTAAAGTCTTCTATCTTAACAGAAACTCGATATCTGGTCAGGATCAAAACCGCTTGGTAAGTATTTCAACATTTCTTAAGTCAAAATGCCCTTAACCTAAATTTGAGACATAAAAGCAGACGACAATTCAAGCAGACGATCTGAAACAATGAAGAGCTTTAACCATACTCCCCCGAGTATAAACTTGTTTGAGTTTAGATTGATAGACTCGGAAACAGAAGGTAGGTTTTAATGTTAACGGGGTCTGAAATCATCCATTATAACTTAAGAATAATCAGCTTGCTAAAAATAAGTTAGAAAATGTATATTTACCCATAATATTTTCTCTTTTTAATCCTGTAAACGAAGCATGCTAACATTGATGTATACCCGTGTCTCAATACACATTCTACCCGGCGTGTAAACTGATCGATATCGGTTAGGCTCTACGTCAGGATAGACTTGCGAGTAAAAATCAATAAAAATTTATGCCGAGTTCTTATGTACTGAATTATTGTCCAATATTTAGCATACAGGGCCCGGGTGCATGACACACCGCTAAATCTCCACGCTAAACTATCCGATAAATTCTACCTGTCCGTTAGTTACCTGTCAGCTACAGCGACCCACTAACTGGCGTGCACATGTCGAATTTACCTTGTAGGTAGTTACCTTGGAGCTAGTGCACTTAGTAGCAAGCTAAAGTCGGGTTAAATTTGGTGCATGCATTGAACATGAATGAACATCAGCTTTTTCGGCTAAAATGCACTTCATACTTTGTTCTCCATGGTGTTTATACATTTGTATATTGAAAATGGGGTGGGGGGGGGGGGTAACCAAAAGGGGGGGGGGGGGATCTAATGTTGAAAGCACTTGTGATCCGAACCCGTTTTCTTGTTCACTTTAATTCCAACATTTAGGATCTGTGACGCATCAAGCGTCAAATCATAAACCTTAATTGCTGAGTTTAGTTTTAACAATTTAATCATTTTGGATCATGATATGACAGCTAGACATGGCAGCGGGTCATGATCAAAACTATTTGGCACTCATGTTTCATTAGATCTAAACCATGCAGTAAAAATCAGACGAAATTATGGGTTGAAAAGGTGAGTAGAAACAAAACTATCATATGAAAGTAGATTCTATTCAGATTTAAAAAAAAAAAAAAACAGTAAAAAAGAGGGACAGAAAGACGACAGGCAGGGAATTTTGACATAAAGAGAAAGGAATGAGAGAGGAATCAAACTTGAGAGGTTGGGAGAATGAGAGAACGAGAGAGAGAGAGAGAGAGAGAGAACGAGATAGAGAGGTAGATATACATGTACATACGGACAGGCAGAGACTGAGATACAGTGAGAGGTAAACGGGCGAGAGAGAGAGAGAGAGTGTGTGTGAAAGAGAGGTATTTAAACATGTATACATACACACATACAGACGTATCGCAGACAAGAGAGAGAGAGAGAGAGAAAGAGAGAGAGAGGAAGGAGAGAAAATTGGATGGTAGACAGTGACAAACAGAAAGACAGACGTGCGGACAGACGGTTCCTAAGCTGTTACTACGCATTACACCTAACGCTAAAAGGTTGGTACATTTTAAATATTCTTGTTCTGACCCGTAGTTGATCAAGATCCTAAATGATCGTATCGATATTCAGTTCTGAAGATTAATCCGTTATAGAGTTATTAGTGTATTCTTCTTTAAAGATGAGCTTTATGGGAAAATCTTGTTTGATAGACATGTTTTAAAAACTCTTTCACCACCGGAGTCGCATAAAGTCGGCTTCGCAAACAGTTTGGATCCAGATCAGACGCCGAGTAACGTGACGCCTGATTAGGGTCCAAACTGTTTTACAGTCGTATCGACATTTCCTAAGTCATTCTACATTGGATCTTTCTTTAAAACGATATTACAAATAAGAATATTAAAGCAGACGACAATAAAACGGTGTAGGGATAAACACTCACGATTAATTGGCGCCGAAAGGGCTAAAAGAAAACATTATGGCAACACACACTAAACTGTTTCGTTGTTACTACATGTAACAGATCTTTCTGCGATAATGTACCAATTATTATTATGTATTGTAGATTCATATTTGTATTCTGAAATTGGTTCGTACTTCTTTATGTTACAGAAAACAGGATCTCGGTAAAAACAGTTTGGACCCTAATCAGGACCCGCTTTTCCAAAATACAGGTTTCAAGCGTGGAATTGGTTGACATATTTATGGCGTACATGTATTACATCCATACAGTGGACAATACGTGTGTCTTTCCATTCCGCTTAAGCTAAATTGTTTTATTTTCTTTGCTTACAATGTTTTAGCCATATCAGATAACGGGTGACCCGGCGTCTGATCAAACTCCAAACTGTTTGCCTCTCAGATTAATATAAATCATATTCCGTTGTCAATTAAAATATTTTACTGCATTGTGTTGGCGTTTAGTAATATGTAAATTTCAAACAGAGAAAATGAAAAATGAAATAAAATAAAAAAAATAATAAAACAATTTTGACCTTGATAAGACACCGAGGTGCTAAGTTTCTGATCTGGATCTCAAATGTTTCTTTAACGCGGCTATGTAAGCTGACTTAACTGGCTACTAGAGGATTTATCGCTGCACTGAGTACCTCTAAATTTAGCGGTGAAACTTAACTTGTAGTTAGTCAATTTTGCGCTCGTGCAACACTAGTTATCTTACCTGTCTACTAAAATCAATATTTAACTATCAACTAAAACTTTAGTATGTTACTAGAATTTAGCGGTGTGTCATGCAACACAGTTAGTTTATCTTGTAGTTAAAAATCGATATTTATCTCTCAGCGAGGGATTTAGTATACAGGTAAGCTCTAACTATGTGTCATGCACCCGGGCCCTGGACACTTTTAAGCTACTTGAAATAAGAAAACTACATATGTAACACAATCTTACCTCCCTGAAACTTTAAATGGACAATTCCAGTTTAAACTTAAGCCTAGTCTATTACAGACTATTTAGGGGTGGTTTTAATAATATATTGCAAAATGACAGACAGTACAGTATAGGAGTCATCTGACCAGGGTCTACATTGTTTGCATATGCATGTGTACTCTCCACATGTACGATGTTTGCTTATGACGACTATAGTCGTCTCTAGCGTTGAATATGTTAATAAATCATTATCTACTGACTCAAAATGAATGTACAAGAGAATCTCGATACTTAGAACTCGCTTAAATCGATCTTATCGGTATTTCATAAGTCTAATTTCGTTTACTCGATCTCGCCTAAGTCGAACGTTCCCGTATTTCAAAGTTAAAACGTGGCTAAGCCACGTTTTAACTTTGAAATATGAGTATGTTCGAACTACCGCGAGTTCGAAGTATCGTGTTTCGATTGCATTTCCTTTGATCAATGTTAACAGTGTATACCAACGAACGTATGGATTTCATCACACACTGCTTGTTATGGCGTATGTTCCTTCAACGCTGCTCAAATGGTTAACTATATTTCTTCGATTGCCAAAATTACAGATCAGTTATAGTCAACTGTGTTAAGGAAGGTGGTCCTGTATTAACTCTTTCATCGCCAAGTTTTATCGTCTGCTTTAACCATCTGCTAAAAAAATCGTCTGTATTAATAATGTCGTCTGCAATATATTTTCAAGGCAGATTTAGGGCTTTTTAGACTGAAGAAATATTTATATGAGTTTCATACAGTTTGGATTCTGATCAGACGCCGCGTAACGCGGTGTCTGATCAGGATCCAAACTGTAAGCAAAGTTTCATTTTGGCGCCAGTGGCAGTGAAAGAGTTAAAACGAGATATATGAGTAAAGCATAGACATTCTTTTCCTCCATATAAGCGCCATAAGCCGCATTTATATGTAAGCATTCTTGTTCATAAGCATCGCCAATATTCATTGATACACCCTTTACCTGATAGCCTATTTCTAGGGCTTAAGAAAGGTGACTACTTAAAGCAGGTTGAAAGTAAAGCAGAATGCGCCTTAGGGCGCATTCTGCTTTACTTTCAGCCTGCTTTAAACTATCATGTGCTACAATAGCGAAAATATTCCCTATAATATATACATATTCATTGCTGATTAAATTGGAACTATTTTCTTCAGCGGATGAAAAAATCATATCCGCTAAAAGGCACTTCTATTGGGAAAAGGGTTAATACAGATGACAGTATATTGCCAATTGATAAACTGTGAAGACCCAGATCAAATGGAATAGTTGGTATAGGACAAGTAGATTTAACTCTTCATTTGTAAATGTTTGTAAATGACGATCATATGTTGTTATGGGTTAATGTTTAACTTATATTTCCAGTTAAATGTATTATGTGATCATTATAGATTCGTCCAGTCTTTAGGCAATAACCTGAGTACGAAATGATGGCTATCTAGAAATTATTGGCTGGTTTGTAATTCATTTTATAGTTTTTTTATTTGAGTGACAGATAGTTACTAGTATATAGTTTATTGCATTTGCAGCAGAATCTTAATTGTCAAGTTGTAGATGTATTTCATGCGATGCTTTATGTTTTATGTTGGAATCCCGAAACGCGGCTTGTCTTATTACACAGGCAATACCACATATGCCAGCAAAATTAACTTTTAACTATTTGAAAGAGAAACGTTTAGCACTAAAGAAAGAAGAATTCAACATCCCCTTTTGGCTATATCATCAATTAAAGACATTGACAACTAAAAATAATAAAGAATGAAAGAAAAACAGTAATCTCAAACGGAATGTATTTGCTTAAAGCCTCGTCGAAAACAAATATTATTTTGAAAGTTATTATTAAGCATAATTCACTGTACGTGTATACAGTTATTTGATCCACACAATGAAGTTTTTTAGTGGACATAGTGATTCCCCATTGAATAAATAAGATTGACTTGGTATTATGTTATACCAATTTATGATCAATATAACCGATCTTTCCCTCATTATTTGCTCTCCTTGAACCAGCAAACATGTTTGAATTGATATGGTATCGCACAATGTTAGGGCAATGTGACATTGTTGGTTCAGGAGTGTCCGTACAAGTAAAATGTATATTCTGGTTAATAAATAATCAATCAACTCTTTACTCTTTACCAATCACTTTACTTATCTAGCATTAACACACAATTTGAATTAACACATTCAACCCTAGCGACGAATATACTCGTCATTTACAAACAGTGTACCTGTGAGGATTACATTTGTCCCGTGCAAAGAGTGTATACACTGATCAGAGGGCTCCTGAAGCCCTCAACACTGTTTGTAATTTGAAATATATTGTTAAAATCAACCCTAAATAGTCCAAATTGGACTAGACTTATTTTGAAATTGGAATTGTCCATTAAAAGTTTCAGGGGTGAATGAGTTAACCCTTTTACTGACACAGGTGACTTCAGTCGACTTGCAAACAGTTTGGATCCTGATCAAACGCCGCGTTATGCGGCGTTTGATCAGGATCCAAACTGTTTGACATTCTTATCAATATTTCTTCATCAACATTTCAAATATTTGACGCTGTCACAGTATGAAAATGCAGACGACAAATTTTAGCAGACGATATTTTTTCCGTGAAAACGTTAATATGGATGGTTAAAATTGATGGCGAAAGGGTTAACTGACACCCCGTAACCCGCTAACCCCTGTCAACGTGTATACACGTCATTTTCAAACAGAGCTATAAAGACTACAGTAGTTTAAATAAATTTCATATTGTTGTCAATATCCGTACAATCATATTGAATAGGTGAACTATTTCAAGGTTAATACAATACAAATATACGAGCAAAAGGGTTGGGTCTCAGGTTCTTTATACTAATACCAGATACAACTTTCCCCTTAAATACTACATTGGTTCTATGTAAGCAGTATATACCCAGATCAGAGGACTCCTTCAGAATGCTTCCGATCAGGATTTTCATTGTTTGACATATTGCAAAGTATTGCAAAACCAACCCTAGATATTCACAAACGGACTAGACTTAATTTCAGAATCATCCATTTGAATTTTCACGTTTTAATGAGTGAACAGAATTTACATACAGGACATTATACCATAGATCTCGATACCATATAACATAACACATGAGGTATTCGTGAGCGTAAAACAGTTTATATCCTTATTGAATTGTTTGCGATTTTCGTTGTAGTCAAGAATGTCAGTTAAAGGCTAAACATCTATTCAGTAGAATTAAGTTAATATTTGGAAAATGACACTTGCCTTGACCTATTTTAGCAAATGTTATTGAATATTCTACTTTTTTACATACACTTGTTCACTTATAATTACAGCAATTTAGTCTGCACGCTACGCAAATTTATACTACACTACACTGTATATCGTCTGTAGCCACGTTTATAATATGTTTGAGCCGTGCCATGAAAAAACCTGCTTTATTGCATTGCAACATTGTACAGACCGAGCACCGTAGTCATCACAGGCTTTGCATCTGAGTTTGGTCTACACTGCCATATGTCGTATATAATATAGCTACATGATGCATGTGGATGTCAAACAGTGTAGATCAAGGCCAGCTGTCGCGTCTTTGACGCGGTGGCTGGTCTTGATCTACACTGTTTGCAACGCTATAAGGCAGGTTTTCTCATGGCACGACTCAGTTCTTTTAGAAAGATTATCAGAAGCCAAACCATTCGAAGCATGAGTGTGATCTAAACTGTCTGACAACAGCTTATAGTACCTTTTGGTTGTCCTTTACTTGATGATAAAAATATGGTTATTTGTGGTTTGAACGTTGGTAATTAGGTTTGTATGTATGCGTCCGTGAAAGTGTTTAATAATGCTTTAACCCATTACCCCATTGCCTGTTTCTAGTTTGGAAGAATGTTGACCACTTAAAGCAGGTTGAAAGTAAAGCAGAATGCGCTTTAAGGTGCATTCTGCTTTACTTTCAGCCTGCTTTAAACTACCATCTACAAGGATATAGTACATGTAACTATTTCTTATGGCATATATTCATGACTGTATTAAGTGGAACAATTTTCTTTATTGGGGGAATAAACTAAAGGCGATAAAAGGCGTATTTATGGAGTAACGAGTTAAAACGGCTTATGAGTGAAAAAGTATGCGTGTTTCTAATAAGACTAGTGACCTTCCTAGGTATAATCATTTTGCACTTTTATGGTTGTCCCATGATGTCCAAGGTAACGGAACTTACCGTAGTTATGACTAATAAAGTTTAAAGTTTAACCCTTTACTCCATAGCCTGTTTCTAGTTTTGAAGAGAGGTGATCACCTAAAGTAGGTTGAAAGTAAAGCAGAATGTGCCTAAAGGTGCATTCTGTTTTACTTTCAAACTGCTTTAAATTACCATCTGATAGAATATAGAAACTTTTTCTTATGATACATATTCCTGAACGTATTGGAACTGTTTTCTTCAGTATCGGCGGTAGTGGCCCAATGGTTGCACCATTGGACTACGGTACCAGGGGTCGTGAGTTCGATCCCCCGCCGGACCAGCGGTCTGACTTGGGGCTTTTTTCTAAATCCCCGATGATGTACAGGAATGTCCTTGAGCAAGACATGTACCGCGAATTGCTCCTCTCCACCCAAGGGTTAAAATGGGTACCTGTGAAGGGTCTGAGTCGGTACTGCGGCTGCATTTGACTGCGCCATATGTTAGCAGTGCTCACAGGCAAGATGGCTCAATGATCAGGGGAGTATATGTACAGTCGGCTGAGCGGTCATTCGGACTGAAAGTAGACTTTAACTTGGTATATTACTTTTTTTTTCTTTTTTTTTTAAATAAATAGACTAAAAACGTAAAAATGCGTATGGAGTAATGGGTTTATATTGTGATCAACATAATATACCTAGTTACTCGGCGTCTCATCTGGGTTCGGAATGTAAGTAACAGTAACCACAAATTCGAACATAGCGTTATTAACACCGTCCCAGTAAATTTCGCCAACATGTGAATTTGTAAACAGTTTGAAACCTGGTCAGATGCCGCGTTACGCCTCGTTTGATCAGATTCCAAACTCCTTCACACTCGTTTCGATATTTTTCAATCAAGGTTATTAAAATAAGATTTGAAAAAATATTGCAGACAACCATTTCAATGATATCATGACGGTAAAAGAGTTAAAGCAGACGATTAACTTTGACACTGAAAGAGGTAAGCTCTAACTTTTATACTGTCACACTAATCTGCTTTTAAGTGTTGTCTGCATTGTTTTAAAATTTCAATTGAGGCATCATGAGCTACCTGGTGTCTGAACCGGATCCAAACTGTTTGGAATAAGCAATGCGCAGTTGAAAAAGGATTTTGCTTATGTAGATGTAGAATAGCATTGTTAACATTCCTTCAAGTATATGTTTTTACAAATCATTAAACGTTCGTAAAATGTTTTTAGCTCTCTCATCGTTAATTCAGTTTTAATGAACTCACATTGCAGTCACGTTGAATACAATCTCTTGACGTTGTAGGCAGTGTAGACCCAAATCAGACGCATACTTTTCCGTGCTGCATGTACCCAATATCTTAACAGGCAGTTATAGCAGTGTAGCGATTTGTTTATATGAATTTTTAATTAACCATTCACTGCCTTACCCCGAGTACAATGATTATTTGCAAACAGTTTTGATCCTGATCAGACGCCATGTAATATAGCGTATGTTCTGGGTCGAAACTGTTTGCAACATTGCCCTTTGGCACCATGGTCAGTGAAAGAGTTAAAGGACTAGTTAAGTAGTCACTTCCAGGGAAAAAATAATGCAACACTGTCATATAATGCAATTTGTTAATTATTTTATACCAAAGAAATAGAAAACTACAAAATTCACAAAACAATAATCATGATACTCTTTAATAATATCATTTTGGTTGTTTTACTCCATCACTCCATCATAATGAGTAGCAAATAATCTGATCCAAACTGTTTGTAAATAATTATTGTACCCGGGATAAGGCAGTGGGGTGATCAAATCGTTCACCGCCGTAACATCGACTGCTTAAAAGTGACATCTCCTTTTTTTCAAAATTTAGAGTTTTGGCTTTTGGACTTTTGGGCCTCTGTGGCCTTGTGGTTAAAGTTACTGTGACTTACAATCACTAAACTTGTCACCGCTTTGGGTTCGAAACCCAGTCTGGGCATTCGGATTTTTCGTGTTGGGTAGCCTTCCAGCTGGCTTGCGGAAGGTCAGTGGTTCTACCCTGTTGCCGATTTGTGCATGAAGGGCCTCCGGGGTGCTCCTCCAATCATAATAAGCAGAGGACATCTGCACCTTAATAGGTCGATAATGACCTGACAGGTCGTTGAACCTTCAAATGCATATATAGTGCTCTCTCCCTTCAACGACCCTCCGAACAACGATTCCCTCCTTACAATTATGCTTGTCGCTGTTCCCCTAACAAGACATTTATGTGTAACACTTTGCAATATCGTCTGCTTAAACTTTTCGTCTGCTGGTTTTTTTCAAAGTGACACATTAGTGAACATTTTGACAGAAGAAGTATAACGATGAGTGACAAACAGCTTGACTCCAGACCAGACGCCGCAAGCTGTTTGAAAATGTAAGCGAATTTCCCTCTCTATATTAACTCCCTCCCAACAACACGCACAATCTATATCTGCCATTGAGTGTTGTTCTAGAGAGGGAGCAATGTATACACATACAGTAGAGAATCTGTTATTCTTTCCCGTTTAAACGCAAACGTACGCAAAGCACTAAAACGTAGAAAAGAACAATTCTGATAATTCTTGTTTATCTTAGTGGCAAACAGTTTGGAGCCTGATCAGACGCCGGGTTACCCGGCGTCTGATCTGGCTCCAAACTGTTTGCACTGCAAATAATAGTTTTAGCGTAAACGCGTTTATTGGGAAAGAATAACAGATTCTCCACTGTACACATTTGAACCAGGTGCCAACCAAACTGCTGTAAGTGAGAGAAGTTGGAAAAGTGATGGATGATATCAACGATTATTTTTGTAATGCCATTATTTCTTATTAAACATTGTTCTACAGCAATCCATAACATGTACATTATAAATATATTCTCCTCGTGGTGATGTTGACCCTTTAACTGTTATCATATCGTCTGCTTCAATGTGTTATTTGGAATTTATATATTTGTTACAAACGGATATGGTAAAGGTTTCCTAATGCATTTCTGTAGTCGAAAGGTTCAAACCGATTTCCTTAACGGCTTCCTTTTAACCATACAGTTCTCGTCCAGCTCACAAATTTAGTTCAAGCTTTATAGAACCACACAAGATGATGATTTTGGTTTTTCAACGGGCTCTGCTGATCTTTGACTGTTTGTTGCTGGTTCCTGGCTGTTTGATGATGGTTCCTGGCTGTATGATGATGGTTCCTGGCTGTTTGATGCTGGTCTCTGACTGTTTGACCCAGGTCCTTCACTGTTTGGTACTTGTTTCTGATTGTTTGATTTAGGATCAGTGAGCGGGGGTTTCGGCTTGGCCGTCACTGTCGATTCTTTCGTCTGAGCATTCTTTTGTGGGTTGGCTTTATTTCCAACATTTTCTAAAGACTCTGCAGCTGTACCTTGTTTAGCATCTTTTGGTGGAGGTTTTGTTACCTTGGTTGTAGGTTCAACAAATTTGCTTTGGGACGCAGCTCCGTCCGCCTTAGGCTTTAGTTCAGAGGTTTTTCTTCCTCCTGTCTTTATTTGTTCCATCATTCTAGCAACAGCCTGTGCTTCTTTGCTATCTTTCTCCGTGCTGTTGGTGTCTTTGTTGTCAGCTTGAGTTGTTTGTTTCGAATCTTTGACACTACCTATATACTGATCTAACTTCATTGCTAACTCATCAAACTTCTCCCCAGCCCACTTTGTTTGTACATCTGGGTCCCTATATACGTTTATATAGAGTAATTCTGTAAAAACCATACTCATCGGTCCATCTGGTGGCCACTTCATCTGCTCAAGCAACAGTGGGATAATTGGCTTCTTGATGGCATCAGCTAGACTCACCTCTCGTCGACAGTTGGCAGACAATGCATACCTGGGGGTCACACAGCTAACAATAACCTTGCAACCTCTCACCCCTCGATCTATTTTGTCATAGAGAGAGTCCCCACCACCCATTTGAAAGATGTCCATCCATACGGTGTAGCCAAGGGAGCGGATTCTCTGGTACAGGACTTTTACTTGTGGCTGTTTACCCCACTGGTATGATAGGAAAACTATGGGGGATTTGCCTGAATCATCTTGGGTCTGAAAAGAGGGCATCCAAAATACAACAGTTAATAGACAAATCTCCAGATAAGGTGGGTATTTCAAATATTTAAACTACCTAATGATACTGAGTGACAATTATTTTACATTAATTTTAACTCATTCACCCTGCAGGGGCCCTCTGATTAGGGTCTACACTGTTTGCAAACGACAAGTGTACTATTTACAGGTAAATCATTTGTTAATTATAAGTATACTCATGGCTAGGGTTGAATGTGTTAATGAAATGCTATTCTCTTTAAAATGGTTGTCCATTTAAGTTTTGATTCAACTCCTTGATGTGTACGTACATTCCACAAATAAGTCAAAAGTAATAGTGTGGGTAACAAACTGTTTATATTTGCTAAAATCAAGTCTCTGTTAACACAGTAATATTTAATTACCTGGTCTGTTGAACTAATCTGCTTGTTGGCCCCCTTCTTCTGGTCAATAACTATTTCTTCAACTATAGGGGTCCACCAGTTCTTGTATTCTGAAAATATTAAAAGATGGAACTTCAAGTAAGAGTGAATAAAGTGTACATTTTCAATCTCTTCTGCTTTATGTCTCGACCAAGTCCTATGTTGTGACTTCTTATTAGAACCATCTTGCAGAGAATATTCTAATGAGTAGTGACACCATTGGGTTGAGTGTAGACGTAAGAATTGTAATATTTGGAAAACATTAATTAGTTATTTCAATGTAACATACAAAGTTTGAAGTAGTCAATTAAAAGTTGATTTGCAAGTCGCTGTTATGTCTGATTTTAAAAGTATTATCAAAATCATACCCCCCACCAGAGGTGTTTGTGTTGCGTTTCCTGCTTGAGTCTTTCGTATTTATTTAAATTATTTATTTTTTTAACCGTCGTTCCTTTCCTCGATAGTTCCCGCATTTCAGGGCTACCATAAGTTGAAATGAAAAATCCTAAGATTTCCAAATTTAAATTTTTTAAGTGCGATTTACAAATAGTACCTTTACCCCATAGCCTTTTTCTTGTTTTGTTGACATGCGACTACCTAAAGCAGGCTGTAAGTAAAGCAGAATGCGCCTTAGGGCGCATTCTGCTTTACTTACAGCCTGCTTTAAGCTACCATGAACTCGGGAAAGTCCGAAGATTTAGGAAAAGTCCGGAGAAAGGGCAGCCCTACCTACTACTCCACATCAGTGCCATAACTTATTTATCACTGAATTCAAAATGCAGCTTCAAGCAAAATGAAAAGGGTGTAAAAGTGAATTGTGGTGGCCATTCCACAGTTTGATGTAATGCTTTGCACTGATGGTTGTGGAGGAAAGTGTTAACGCTAGCATCATGTTTTAATAGTATGCAGTAGCTTAAATAAACAGTAACTATTATCAGACGATGTCAAACTTTATAAGTTTACATAGTAACGTTATACAGCAAACTCAAGAACTTTACCCCTTGCACAACATAAGCCACATACAAAGCATAAAATAGCGATGTACAGTGCTCCCTCCCTACAACGGCCGTCCCAAGAACGACTCCCTCCGAACAACGACCCTTGCTGCTGTTCCCCAAACAAGACAATTATGCCTAACGCTTTTCATGGCTGCAATACCATCTGCTTTAATTTGTCGTCTGCTGTTTTTCTCAAAGTTACATAATGGACATTTTGACAGAAAAAACTTTATAACGAGTGACAAACAGCTTGAATCCAGATCAGACGCCGCGTTACGCGGCCTCTGATTTGGATTCAAGCTGTTTGCAAATATAAGTCAATTTCCCTCCCTATAACGACTCCCTCCGAACAACGCACACTTTTTTTGTCTCCCAATGAGTGTCGTTGTAGAGAGGGAGCGCTGTGCAATACGAAAATTGAGTACAACAGTAACATTTGCTGCTGACCTTCTTAACAATGGCTTCATTTTGAGCAGTTTTGTGGGAAGATTGAAAATAAATACATGTAGAAGTAATTTCAGATTAACAACACTCGCTACAAATATCCAATGCATCAGTAACTTTACTTACTAACCTTTTTTAATAAGGGCTTCTTCAGGAGCCACATTGTAGTTGAGCTGCATCAGCAGTTCTTGGAACTTTGGCACAGGCCAGTAACGATTGTCTTTTGTCTCCTCCCCAGCCCTTTGGAAGAACCTGATAAACAGGTACTCACTGAATATTGGACCCATAGAGCCTTTAGGAGGCCAAGCCATCTTCTCCATGAGTAATGGGTACATAGGCTTGCCTAGATTCACTGACAAATTTACCTATCAAGGAAGAATTGTAATATAAGCATGTAAATGTACATTGTACTTGTGTATTTCAATCGATTATCCCATAAATATGCATGTTACGCCTTTAATTTATTTCCCCGCTCAAGAAAATAGTTCAAATTTGTAAGTCATTAATATGTATTTTAAGAAATAGTTTCTTTATTCTAGCAGATGGTAGCTTAAAGCAGGCTGAAAGTAAAGCAGAATACTCGTTTAGGCGTATTCTGCTTTATTTTCAATCTGCTTTAAAGGGTCATATGTCTTCAGAACTAAAATCAGACTATGGAGTAAAATGTTAAACTAAAAATGTTGCTATGTCTGTCAGACACATAAGATGCCATCTAGCTACATGAACCATATAAGCAATACATCAATAAGTTCAGTCAGTCATCAATCTTTGAAAAATTGAAGAATATCAGAATCCTGACCATAGATTATGAATATCTGTGAAACATGTGAAAACATCTTGTAAAATTACAAGGTTGTAGCTTGAAAACTGTCGCATGAGTTAGACGTACACATACTTGGAAGGACGGATGCACAAAGCAATAAATGGAACGACGGATAGTCAGGGACCCCGTTAAACATATTTTAATTTTGAAATTTAAGGATATGTTCGACATAAGCTACTTACAGTTATCACAATTTATATCTTGATTTATGGGTCAGTCTGGCAATAGCGGGTTGACTGTATTTGACTCTATTAAAACCTTTCAAAGGAAACTATATAACTGTTGATATACAGTGAATGAACGAAGTATTTCTTTTGAGAAATCGTGATATGATCTATTCTTTTAATAAAAAAGACATTTTTTAAAAAATGTAAATATAGTACAAAACTACATGTACATGAATAAGGCTGTCTGTGTTTGGAATACTCCTCTTGTCTAAGCAAGGTTCCAGATAAGGGGAGTATTTCAAAAAATGAAATCTTCATTTTTGCTTTAAACCCTATGGTGTCACTACTCATTAGAATCGTCTCGAAGAGACGATTCTAATCAGTAGTTACACCAAAGGATTTGGTGCTGAAATGAGTGAGAAAATGTTGGATTTGTTCATAAAACTCTCTCTTATCTGGAGCCCTGTCTAAGGATATCATTGATACGAGTATTACCTCTCTGTTACAGTTAGGAGACTGTGCGTATTTCTCTGTCACACAGCAGATGATAACTTTGGCTGCTCGTATACCATTGTCAATCTTGGCAAACAGTTTATCACCTCCACCCATCTGACCTATGTCCATCCAACATTCGTAGCCAGCCATGTTGAGGTGTTGTTTGAGGAGCTTCACCTCATCTTGCATTCCCCACTGGTAACTGAGGAAGATTGGTGGGGGACTGGGGTACTCAAACTCTTCATCCTCAACAACACCCTCTGAAATATTATCAATATAACATGTGTTACTGTAAAACCCTTCTCATTTCTATTTATAGAGTATATGGAAGAATGGCTTAGGAATGGGATGCTCTAACTCTTCACTCTTTACTCTATTCTCTGAAATAGAACACGTGTTACTGTTAAACTCTTCTCATGTTCATCATGTAGATGATTCAACATTGTTTATGTATTTCAACATATCACAATACTAACTTTTTGACGTTTCAACAACTGCTAAGGTCATCTTCAGAAGTACGATGGTTCTGAAGATAACCTCAGCAGAGGTTGAAACGTCAACAACTTAGTATTTATTAATGTAGTGATATGAAAACAATCTTAACCCATTCCCCTATTTGAAGCGCCTTTTAGCGTATTTAATTTATTCCTCCGCTGAAGAAAATAGTTCCAGTTTATACCCTCATGAACAATTACCATTACAAATATTTTATATAACCTAGCAGATGTTAGCCTAAAGCAGGCTGAAAGTAAAGCAGAATGTGTCTTAAGGCACATTCTGCTTTACTTTCAACCTGCTTTGAGTGGTCACCTGTCTTCAAAACTAGAAACAGGCTATGAGGTAAACTTTCTCATTTTAGCTTATATTGAAGATTGAAGATGGGTACTCAAACTCCTCATTCTCTACTACATCCTTTGAAATATAACACATGTATGTTTATAGTTTAATGATACATATGTACTGTATCAAAGTGAATAGGCAAATTTAAACATTGCATGTATGGCTATTTCTTTAAGGTTCATTCTATTCTATATCATTCTTTTCAAAACATGCTAATATCAAAATTATTGTTAAAGTTTGCTGACGAACTTTTATCAGTTCAAAGTATTCCCAATCATGATCTATAAAACATCTTACAGATCTGTGTCTTTATTGTTTTCATATGACAGGTGTACATTTGAAAGGTACACTGTTTATAAAGGGTGTACATGTATATACGCCACTAGGATACAATGGGTGAACTCAACCCTGTTCTATCTGCATTATTTAAGAATTTAACTAACCTGACACTTTCATCGCATTTTCTACAATTGATGCCCCATCCTGTCTATTCATCTCTGTGAGAGCTGTCAACACACCAAAGTTTGCCTCGCTTGTTTTACGGGTGGCATACCATTCACTAAGTAGGGCCATGCAGGGGTCATGTTGCTGTGACCAGGCACGAATGTCATCATTACTGTAGCCAAGGCGTTGGGCAAGAAGTCTCCAGTCAGCTTCATGCTTCGGATTCATGAGTTTGGTTAGATCCCTTGACCACTTAGGAGCATTGGTCATTGTCTGTGAAAATATGTGCAATAATGGTTAAATTATAGATGAGGCTGAAAGTAAAACAGAATCTCTTTCAGGAGTTTTCTGCTTTATTTCAAATCTGCTGTAAGCATCGACCTGCCAAGATGCAGGTCAGTTTTTAATGGCTCTTTGAAAGGCAAGGAACAATTATGAAAAATATCTCTATGAGGAGCAAGTCAATGCATTAAAGGACACTTCAATGTGGGAAAGGGTTAAAAAGAGCATTGTTGTGTCTAAATACAGTTGTAGTCAAAACACGATAAATCCAACTCGTAGCAGTTCGAACATACCCATAGTTCAAAGTTAAAACGTGGCTTAGCGACGTTTTAACTTTGAAATACGGGTACGTTCGACTTAAGCGAGATCAAATTATCGAAATTCAACTGATGAAATACTGGTACGATCGATTTAATTGAGTTCGAAGTATTGAGTTTTGACTGTATTTGCAAAATCCAGAAAAGAGATAGAGCAAATACCTCTTACTGTAGTTTCCATCAGTTTTTAATCCTGCATGAAGCTGACCTTAAAACTGCGTATGATACTGAAGAAATTTCTTTGAAGCTAACAGGCGAATTAAGCGGTTTTTGTTCTTGCTGTTTATTGATATTTTCTCTGGTATTTCTGTATAGCTGGGATAGTTGATTTTGTTCTTCCTGTCTGAAATACATGTATACCTATTGTATTTGTATAAACAAATGGACTGTTTATGTTTGGTTATATAGCATAATTGTATAACACTTCTGTGTTTAACCTTCTTTAAACGGAACTTTTTACATACATGGACTATTCTATTATTGAAAAAAAACCCGGTTAATATATGTGTCAAATAGTGCTGATCCGAAGGTGAAACTATATATACTATGCCAAACTTCCAACGCAACACACCGGACATTCCCATTACTTCCAATGTAAAACATGCATTAATTTTGTTATGTGTGCATATCCTGAATAGATTTCTTCTGCAATTCATAGAGTGATCAATAGACAAAACCTTTGGTTAACAAAAACAAAATGAATTGGCATTTGGTCCTAAAAATATGGAATTTTGTGAAAACAAGTTTTCAGAAATCTCATTCCAATGCATGTTCAATAGAGAATGTTAACCAGAAATTAGCGATACCTTTGGAAAGATGTTTATTATTCGTCAGAAGTGTCAATGAAAATTCGTTGCCAATATTAACAACTATGAAGACAGTACATCAATTTAAGAACACACATAAAACATGTAAAACAATTGTGTCAACTTTTCCATCGATTTAAAACACCCGCTCTGATATGAAAATAGAAGGGAACTCGGGGGTGTTGCGTTGGCAGTTTGGCCTAGTATAGCATGTATATACAAGAAAATCCTCATGTAGGCTAGAACTTTCACAAGTACTTTGATTTGCTGAATTATCAAAGTGTGTAAATGTAAATATTGTCAATCTTATATTAAGTGATTACTCATTTAACCCATTGACCCATAAGTAGACATTTGTCGCCATTAATTATTTCCTCTATTGAAGAAAATAGTTCCAATTTATTCATTATGAATATGTTCCATAATAAATAGTTTTTGTAGAAGGTATCTTGAAGCATGCTGCAAGTAAATCTGAAATCTGAATGCACCTTATTGCTATTTTACTTTCAACCTGCTTTAAGTGGTAACTTGCCTTCAAAACTGGAAATAGGATATGGATAATAAGTTAGACGCATGGAGATGGTATAAAACATCCCATACAGTTCAGACAAAAACATAAAATCCTACCTTGTTATCAAACAATTTACACAAACACATACAATCAAATAACTCACACATATACATATACATCTGACCTTGTTATCAAACAATTTACACAAACACATAGGAATCTAACCTTTTTATCAAATAAATACACAAACACATAGGAATCTGACCTTGTTATCAAACAACTTACACAATCAAATACAAACCCGTACCTTGTTATCAAACAAACACATACACACCCTACCTTGTTATCAAACAATACACATCCTACCTTATTATCAATCTCCTCCACCTTTATCTTGGTCTCTCCTAGGTCATCATCCAGCTCATCGACTCTCTCGTCAAGTTTATCTATATCTTGGTGGACATCTTTCAGCTGGTTATGATGATCTGTGACGTGCTCACCCATTGTTATCACTGTATCAACTGTGGCATCCAACTTCTTGTCTATTTCAGCAGTGAACTCTTTCTGTTCCTGGAGATCTTTGAATACCTCCTCGTAACTACAAGATAGATATAAATACGAGATTAATCCATTTTTTCATAGACACTCACTTTTACCTGTTAAATTTATTCATGCACTGAAGAAAATAAATCAAATTTATTCAATTACGACTATGTATCATAATAAATATTTTCTATTTTCTTGCAGATTTTAGCGTAAAGCAGGCTCAAAGTGAATCTTTACGTGGTTACCTATCTTGAATACTAGAAACAAAGGAGAGTAAAGGGTTAAACCATTTCTTCTTAGTAGTACCTTTCACTTTAGATATAGCCAATCTGTTGACCAATTATTCCATAGATACGCATTTTTACACCACTAATTTATTCTTTAACTGAGTTCCAAAATTACAGTCATGAATTTATACCGTAATATATATTTTCTTCATCCTACAAGATAGAAGCTGACTGTGAAGTCTGCATTATTTTCAGCATGTTTTAAGTGGTCATCTGTCTTCAAAACTTAGAAACTAGTCATTGAGTAGGGTTAAATAAAGCTAAATTCAGTTGAAACTCGATACTCGAAACTCGCTACTTAGTGGCAAATCAATCAGCCCAATATCATATGGTTTGGGCTCGATTCCCGGTCGGGTCAGTTTTTCAACAGTCTTGTTACATATGGGATCAACACTCACTTTTTGCCCTCAAGGACCTGTATTAGATTATTACAGTTCTGTCTCACTGAGGGTAATGTAGCAGTTTTCTCTATTTTCTCCAGTGTAGCTTTGTATTTCTGCATGTAGTCTTTGTGATCTCGCACCATGTAAGGCAGTGAGTTAAGGCCAGCTTCAACTACAGTTGTGTCTTGCTGACTGGCCAGTTTCATGAAGTAATCAATGGCTTGGTGGCTGAGTTTCTATGAAAAACAACAACAAGAGAAAATACGACAGTGATAATGAACAAAAGTGCCTTGAGCACAAAGTGAACCCATCCAAAAAGTATAAACTTTATTTCGTATGCTTCAATTATAAAACAAAGCTATGTAAACTTGTACAAATCACTCTCGAAGACTATTTAAAATGTTGGCGTCTTTGCTCATTTTGGTGGGAGGAAATCGGAGTGCCCATCAAAGTACATCCGGGAAAGGTTACAACTCCACCAAAGGTAATTAATATACAGAATGATCCCTGTAAATCGGCACCTCTGTTAACCAGAACCCCATAACGTTTGGATCTAGGCATAATTCAGTTAACCGGCACTCCTCTTAACCGGCATACAACGATCGAACAATGGGGTGCCTGATAACCGAGGTTAAATTATATGGCAATTTACCAACTCTTCTAAACTAAGCAAATAAGCATCCTACCGTGTTTGATGATGACAAAAGATTCTTTGAGCTATTGCGTTTACAAACAAACTTGATGGACAGAAATTGCCACACAATGTTATGTCCAGGTTTCAATGATCAAATAAATACTAAAATTGCTTTCTTGTCAAAGCTTCTGTTGAATGGTGACAATGTAACTTTGAACATTTAATAAATATAAGCATTTTTCCATATTAGTAATTCGATTTAAGCATTACTGCTGGAAGATCTATTGAAAGACAAAAAGTACATAGATCTACAGTAAAACCCATCTTTAACGACTATTTTAAAGAATACTACTGGTATTAACAACAGATGATAGTTTAAAGCAAGATGATAGTAAAGTTTTACTTTCATGTTGCCTTAAGCAGTCACCCTTCTAAAGCATAACTTAACCTCACATGGTGGTGTTTATATAGAGCTTTTACTGTATATGGTTTCGAATGAGGCATCTTATTTACGTTACTTGTCAATGCCATATTAAAAGTAAAGTTTTCGAATCTTAGTTACGATAATGATAATTGAAATTGTTAGTAATTCTATACCTCATTCCTGCCTGTGGTATTCGTGATCACCAGCACTCTGAAGGACAGGGATTTGTTGTCGAACACTTTATCATCCAACAGTTTAGGGAAGAAAGGTTGTAGTTTCTCAGGGCATTTCTTAGACACGGACTGAAGGAGATTCAGGTACATAAACTGCATGTCCGGTGTCTCTTGCTGGCACTTTTGGAAAATTATGTTGATTTGCGACTCAGTTAACACCTGAAACAAAACACCATATAGGTGTGTCTAATACATCATTGATTCATACAGTATAGTGAGATTGTTTTTTTACCTGATTAACCGATTACTTTACACCTCTGACTTATTCCTCCACTAAAGAAAATAGTTTCACTTTATACAGTCATGAACATGTACAATACGATCCTTTCCCTGTCAGATGGTATATTTAAGTAAAGCAGAATGCATCTGAAGACAACACTTGTCCAATTCAATCAGCGCAGAAAAGAAAGCTTCTTAAGACGTCCTCTGATCGGGCTAAGCAGTGCTCATCATTTTGCAATACATTCATAAAATAATCCCTAAATATGTAACAGGAACAGCGCATGTGGGTGCCAACGATTGTCTGTTTTTCAAGATTAGTGAAAGATACAATAAGTTTTTGTCACTGTCAATTGGTTAACCCTTAGCCTGCCACTCACGACTATAGCTTCATATGCAAACAGCTTGGATCCGGATGAAACGCCGAGTAACTCGGCGTCTCATCCGGATCCAAGCTGTTTGACACTCGGACAACATTTTCAGCAATTTTGGGCAACTTTGAAGCACTTTGAAACTTGAAGCAGGCGAGAAATATAGCAGACGACAATTTATTTGGCGGGCTAAGGGTTAATAGTTTGTTTAAGGTCACTTTTACTAAAAAATAGTAAAACGGTTTCCAGTCAATAATTTTAGATTTGATGCACCAATTTTGCCCTTATTTTGCATGTAGTAAGAATGCATTAAGCTATAGATTGGAATCTAGTTTAAGGGCTCAAGGGTCAAAGCCAAGGTCACTGTTACTACAAAGAATATATTCCAGTCAATAACTTCAGATTGGATAGACCAGTTATAATCAAACTTTGTATTAAGCATGTTTTCAGTAAGACCTAGCTTGGTATTAATTAGTAAAACCATGAAAACCTAGTTCGTGTCATTGTCGCGTCTCTTGTTTCACTTTCATTTTGATCTATACTTCCACCTATTTTAACTACTCCTATGAGTAACTGCATCCTTTTTAAAGAACTTTTCGAAACTCGATAATTCGAACTCGCTTAGATCGACCTCACCTGTATTTCATAAATTTAAATTTAGTTAAATTGATCACGCTTCAGTTGAACCTACCCGTATTTCAGAGTTACAACGTGACTTAGCCACGTTTTAACTTCGAATTGATGGTATGTTCGAGCTAAAGCAACTTATCGAGTTTCGAATATATCGAGGAAAAGGGCAAGCATAAGGTGCTTCTGTGGAGGAAAGGTTTTTATAAACTTGAACAAGATTACCTCGGGATGAGTCGCAGCCACAGTACTCAATATTTGGATCACCATGTTCTTCTCATACTCTTTGAGTTTATCAAAATTAGCCATAATTCCTCCCAGATGTCTGTGTACTGGCTCTGGATTCATTGGATACAGGTTATTTACTGCAACTGAAAAGAAATGAACTTGTTTTAAATTAACGCTACCTCGTTATAGCCAATTCAAGTTCTATACTACTGTACTTAAGTACGTGACTGCTTAAACTAAGATAGAATTAAAGCAGAATGATCCCATAGAGGCTTTCTGCTTTACTTTAATCCTGCTTTGTCTATAATAAGTACATGTTTTGACATAATCAATTAATATACATTTGTGACAATTTAACCTCTTACCCAATAGATATGCCTTTTAACGCCTTTAATTTGTTCTTTTTCCCAGGAAAATAGTTGAACTTTGCGAAGTCATGCATACGCACCATGGGAAATATTTTATATATCCTAAGAGAGTGTACCTAAACGCTTTCTGCTATAATATCATTCTGCTTTCAGCAATTACCTGTTTTCAATAAAAACAAGTTCTGTGGAAAGTGTTTACTCATAAAATCTGGTCAACTTTTACTGTTTAAGGTTGAATTTTGCGATATATTTCAAAATGACAAATAGTGCAGACCCTGATTAGACGGCTCGCATATAATTAGGTTAGGTTGCAAACGATGAGCTTACTCTTCACAAGTAGACCTACTCTGTATATTAATTGGGAGTATAGGCGTCGCTAGGCTAGTGTTGATGTGTTATTGATGTGTTAAGAAAGTTGGCTTGCCATTACTGGGGCCCGTTTTACTAAACTACTTACGCAAAATTTTGCGTAAGTCAAAATCGTTTTACTCTTATTTTTCGATCATAAACGTTTGCAAACAGCAAATAGCCAGATCAGAGGACGCGCTAAAAGCGCGTCCTTTGATCTGGCTATTTGCTGTTTGTAGCAAGTGATAATAATAAAAATAATAATAATTTAATTTTGACTTACGCAAATAATTTGCGTAAGTTGTTTAGTAAAGCGGGCCCCAGGTGCGTAACAAGACATACAAGAAATGGAAACCAATAAACGGATGTATGTATTCTTGTCAAAACAATGTCAGCCTTTTCCTTAACCCTTTACCTCATAGCCTGTTTCTAGTTTTAAAAACAGGTTACCACTTAAAGCAGGTTGAAATTAAAGCTGAATGAGCCTTAAGACTTGCTTAAAGCTACCAGCTTCTTGGATATAGAAAATGTATTGTGTGGTTCATGTTTATGACGGTATAAATTGGAATATTTCATTCATTTGAGGAAAAATTCAAATGAACTAAAAGGGTATGGTGGAAAAGGTTAAGGAGTCTTCTGATCAGGTTCAGCTCTGTTTGTAGACATTTTCTTTTTTTTTTAAATATTCTAAAAACATTCCTAAAGTTCAACACAAATATGCCATTTGCAAAATTAGAATAGTGTTTTTGAAACTTCCAGCATAAAATATGTTAATGAGTATATTCAATATAGAAAATATCAACCACCAGAGGTTGCTCTGGTGTGTTAATTAACCAACTAAATAATTATCAAACTACGCTCGTACTTACAGAACAATTGTGACATATGCTTTGGAATTACAAACAACTCCATGATTTGTGGCAGAAAGTTTGCCATTTCTTTGGGTGGGTTAGTAGAGAACATTTGTAGAATGCGAAGGCTCGACTCTAAAACATCATCATAGTCTTCTTCCTCGGCTAGCTTGGCCCACTTAAATAACTCTGGCACAATATCCATACAACAACTATGAGTGGCCGTCTGAACATGCTGTAGAATAAAATACAGTCAGAACTCTTTACATCAGAACTCGTTATACTTGCACAATACAACCTCTCCGCTACGATCATTCAAAATGAGTCAAAAAGATGATTGTTTAAGCAGGTGACAGTTTACCACAAGAAACATAGTAAAGTAGAAATATCCCAGCACAACGATTCGGGAAGCTTCATTTGCATATACAATGTACCAACGTTTCAGGAACTTTACATAACTTTCCACTCCGAGAAGTCTCGTCCCGAGACTTGGACACTGGGAGAACCGTAGCTAAGGCAACTACTGCCCGGCAGTTGTCTTCATCCTACCACTGCCACCATTTGTAACCTACAAACCGAGAAACCAAGCAACAACAAACCCTGTCGATGCAAAGCTTAAGCTCAAACCAAGAGGTGTTTGTTGCGCTATATAAATTACCTCACTTCCCAACATATAATGATATAGAAATACCAACGTTTTAGGAATGTAACACTTGGCTCAAACATGTTAGAGATCACTTTGATGACGTCACTCTATTCCAAGACGTCAATCTATACCATTTTGGTGACTGCATTCCAACGTAGGCATACTGCATAAAGTACCTTTAAATCGTCGGTTATGTGAGAAAAAGATCTGTCACTGGGCAAGGCTTGCTTAATAATATTTAAATTCTAGACTCAGTTAGATCAGCTTGTCTCAAAGATCGACTCATAACAGATCCTATATGCATACACATTATCAGTTGCCGGTGCCATTAAGGGGGGTGACTTTTGCATTCAATCCTACAAATACACGCGGAAAGGTTCGGTATCACAGGAAGACACATAGTTGAATGGAATACATTCACCCAAGGTCTTAATAGAATTTAGACCGTCTGCGGCTCAAATACCCTGATAGAAAGTTAACACAAAACAGGTTAAATAGATTACATTAAAACCTGTATTAAGCGACCACTTAAAAGAAGATGAAAATATTGTCTCTAATATGATGACAGCTTAACCCTTTACCCCATAGCCTTTTCTAGTTTTGAAAATAGGTGACTACTTAAATCAGGTTTAAAGTAAAGCAGAATGCGCCCTAAGGCGCATTCTGCTTTACTTTCAGCCTGCTTTAAGGGGGTAGGTGCACCTTTGGAAAGTATTTACCAAATTCTTCAAACTTTGCATACAGACAGTAAAATTAGTTTCTATGACAAAACTGGTGAAAAAAGTGGGGGTACCGGACCTTTCTTTTTCACAATTTGAGATTTTTCAGGGCTACCCCCCTAAAATTGAAACTTCACAAAAACTCCTACTTTTTTGTACTACGGTTTTTCAATCTTTATTTAAACAAACTATTTGTACAAAAAGTATCCTAATTTATATTACCATAGTAAGAATAAACTCTGAAAATAATGTTTCGTCAAGATTCAAAATAAAAATGGTTGATTTCACCGAAAAGGAGTAAAATTTACCCCACCCACTTTTTTATAATGGGAGAATAAGGCACAGTGAAAATTGCCCTACAAATTGTAGCAAACTAATTACCAAATTTTTTATTTGTTGATTTTAGCCTTCCAAACATAAAGTTTTAGTGAAATAGCAAATAAAAACACAGGGTCCCGGATCTTTTAAAAAAGATATAGATCGTTTTATTGAAAAAATCCATTTTTTCTCATTTTTTCACTTTTTGGTGTATTTTTACCAAAAAATGTTTTTCTTCAAAAAAATATCATTTGATCTTTTGAGTTATCTATAATTTATACTAAAACTGTACTTCCATGAAAATTTCATGCTTATATTCTGAGAAATTGAAATGAAATAGGATGTAACAAAATGCAACCTACCTATGAAAACGGTGTATGCTGTAAACTACGAATAGGACATAAAACTTAAAAAGTCCCTTCCGGAACGAAAAATCTAATTTTTTCCCGGGAAAATAGTATTTTATGACTGTTTGCATTCACCAAAAATGAGTTCTTAACATTTTTCGGAAAATGAGTTCGTAAAATTTTTCGGAAATTTCATAATGCTCAAAAAGACAGGCCGACATCCTTAAGCTACCACCTGCCAAAATTAAGAAAATATTCCATCTGATACATATTCATGACTGCATAGATTGGAATTATTTTCTTCCGCGTAGGATTAAACGGAATGCGCTAAAAGGCGCTTCTATAAGGTAAAGGATTAAAACAGTACAAAATGAATACAGAAAGCTCCTTCATGAGCAGTTTTCTGCATTACTTTAGCCCTGCATTAAGCGGAATCTGTATAAAAAAAAGTCTCCCATACAGAGTGGTCGCTGAACACAGGGTCAGAGGTCAGTCATTACCAGTGAAACATATTTTAGCATAACACCCCGGAGGATCAGAAATTTGATTCCACCATCTTTCTCTCGGCCTGGTGGGTAGAATGTTTCATCCAGATCATCTCCTGTTAGTGTTGTTTTTAAAATTGACATGAAACCTTGATGTTGTTCAGGGGTCACCATCTTGCCATTTCTGAGTGATATAAAAACAATATTTGCAATAACAATAAGAAATTCAGTTTCTTTTCCACTGCAACTTTATATTCATTTGCAAACAATGTAGACAAAGAACATATGACTCATGTAGGAGCCCTATTTTGAGTGTATGCACTGTTTATCATACTATTATAATAGTATGTGAAAAACACCCATGCTAGTCAAGATTAACTATTCATTTATCAGAAAATGATGAGTTCAAGCCATGCACTCATGATCGAAAAGGGTCGCCATTACAGGATTGATCGAGATATTCGAGTATGTGTGCATTGCTCGAGAAATGATATATTTTCCGTTGAGGATGAAGTGCAGTGTTTGCTTTATGCCGCTTTATAATCAGTTGAGGTTAGAATACTTCTTGGGTGAATAGGTTGAGAGTGTTGTGTGTCACCAATTGTTTATAAACAAGATCTGACAGTATATTGGCTATTGCCAAGTTTCTTGAACAAGCGTTAATGGAAAGAGACATATGGTTAAAACAGCCAGTTTAAGATTGACAAAGACTTTAAGATTGACTAACTGATACTGTGTTGTGAGTGGATAATACAAGCACACAGGGCTTATCTCTGGCGTTATGCGAAAGGAACTTGGGTGTATTCGAAAATTGTATACACAAGTTCATTCGGCATCACACCAATGACATTAAGAAAATCAATCCACTTGCAATATTGTACATACAGTATAGCCACGGAGGAGGAAACTGTGATTGATTTCAAAGTAACGTATCACTGTTCACTTTTATATGTATACATTTTATGATTATGTTAACTGAAATATTGATATCACAAAACATTGAGGCCTTCAACTACAAATAAAATCATTGTCATTGTCATTTGAAAATTCACATGGTAAGAGTAAAGTTCACCAACAAAGATTTCTTTCAACAGACACTGTGGTCATTGATAAAGTCCATGGCTTGTCAAACTTTAAAGCATTAGATCAAAGGAGGCTGCTGTGAGTGAGTTAGTGAACGTACCATGATTTTCCCGAATAGATTGTATTCAGTGTTTGTTTAAGACAGGTGGCTGCTTAAAGCAGGCTGAAATGAGGTAGACATTTTCCAGAGAGAAAGGTCTGCTTTACATTAAAATGGCTTCATTTCTTTTCCCTTAGCTTGATATTTAGTGTTCATATCAGGCATTTTTAAAGCATGCTGAAAGTAAAATAGAAATCCTAGTAGGAGCTTTCTGCTTTACATTCAACCTATTTTAAGAAATTACCTGTCATGATGGGAGTCAGTTCCTTATGGCTCTTTATCAGGCCATAGGAGAGGCATGCAAATACATTCCTTTAAGTAATGCCTCCAAATGCGTTTATTTGGGAGAAAGTATTATGTAACTACCCGCCGTTATAATGTAGGAAGATGGTCCCTTGAGCCATACCCCTTTATACTTACCCGATAGATAAACATTTTACATATTTAATTCATTCCTCCCTTGAAGAAAGTAGTCCCATTTTATACAGTCATGAATATGCATCATAAGAAATATATCGTATATCCTAGCAGATAGTAGCTTAAAGCAGGCTAAAAGTAAAGCAGAATTCCCTATGAGGCACATTCTGCTTAACAATCTGTGGAGCAATAGAACATTAATTACTGTGCATAGAGGAAGCTTTTTCTTTAGAGGAGGGATATATTAAAAGCGTAAAAATGCTGATCTATTTGAAAATGGGATTAATCAGTTACCCATCATATGTTTCTGTGACAGCTATTAGCAAGTTTTGTATGGCCGAGTGCATGTATCTGTTCCACGATGGGTTTTCATTCTGTATGATCTTATCACACTTGGTAAGGATTCCCTCAAGAAATCCAGGTTCTGGTCTCTACAAAGTGGTAAACATGTCATTATTGTTACATGTAAAATATGCAATCATACAAGATACAATATACAAGAAGATTTATTTAGAAACAAGACTATTTATTTAACGTCGGATACAATATAACAGTAAACATTAGTGTTTTAAGACTCTTGCTTTTATGGGGTTTAGTTGTTCTGTGATATCACTGTACTGACCTTAAGGATAAAGTATTTGCCATCTGAGGCCTTGCTGGCCATGTCAGCCTTGTATTCAGGGAACTCCTCAATACAGGTTCTATTGTACTGACCTTAAGGATAAAGTATTTGCCATCTGAGGCCTTGCTGGCCATGTCAGCCTTGTATCCAGGGAACTCCTCAATACAGGTTCTATTGTACTGACCTTAAGGATAAAGTATTTGCCATCTGAGGCCTTGCTGGCCATGTCAGCCTTGTATTCAGGGAACTCCTCAATACAGGTTATATTGTACTAACCATGAGGATGTAGTCTTTGTAATCAGTGGCCTTGCTGGTCATGTCAGCCTTGTGTTCAGGGAACTCCTCACTCCTCAATACAGGTTCTATTGTACTAACCATGATGATGTAGTCTTTGTAATCAGTGGCCTTGCTGGCCATGTCAGCCTTGTATTCAGGGAACTCCTCAATACAGGTTTTATTGTACTAACCTTGAGGATGAAGTATTTGTCGTCTGAGGCCTTGCTGGCCATGTCAGCCTTGTGTTCAGGGAACTCCTCAATACAGGTTCTATTGTACTGACCTTGAGGATGAAGTATTTGTCGTCTGAGGCCTTGCTGGCCATGTCAGCCTTGTGTTCAGGAAACTCCTCTGTACACGTTCAATTGTACTAACCATGAGGATGAAGTATTTGTCATCTGAGGCCTTGCTGGCCATGTCAGCCTTGTGTTCAGGGAACTCCTCACTCCTCAATACAGGTTCTATTGTACTAACCTTGAGGATGAAATATTTGTCGTCTGAGGCCTTGCTGGCCATGCCAGCCTTGTGTTCAGGGAACTACTCAATACAGGTTCTATTGTACTAACCTTGAGGATGACGTATTTGTCGTCTGAGGCCTTGCTGGCTATGTCAGTCTTGTGTTCAGGGAACTCCTCAATACAGGTTCTAGTGTACTAACCTTGAGGATGAAGTATTTGTTATCAGAGGATTTGCTGGCCATGTCAGCCTTGTGTTCAGGGAACTCCTCAATACAGGTTCTATTGTACTAACCTTGAGGATGAAGTATTTGTAATCAGAGGATTTGCTTGCCATGTCAGCCTTGTGTTCAGGGAACTCCTCAATACAGGTTCTAGTGTACTAACCTTGAGGATGAAGTCTTTGTCGTCAGAGGCCTTGCTGGCCATGTCAGCCTTGTGTTCAGGGAACTCCTCTATACATGTTCTATTGTACTAACATTGAGGATGTAGTATTTGTCGTTTGAGGCCTTGCTGGCCATGTCAGCCTTGTGTTCAGGGAACTCCTCAATACAGGTTCTATTGTTCTAACCTTGAGGATGAAGTATTTGTAATCAGAGGAGTTGCTTGCCATGTCAGCCTTGTGTTCAGGGAACTCCTCAATACAGGTTCTAGTGTACTAACCTTGAGGATGAAGTCTTTGTCGTCAGAGGCCTTGCTGGCCATGTCAGCCTTGTGTTCAGGGAACTCCTCTATACATGTTCTATTGTACTAACATTGAGGATGTAGTATTTGTCGTTTGAGGCCTTGCTGGCCATGTCAGCCTTGTGTTCAGAGTACTCCTCTATAGAGGTTCTATTGTACTAACCTTGAGGATGAAGTCTTTGTGTTCAGAGGCCTTGCTGGCCATGTCAGCCTTGTGTTCAGAGTACTCCTCTATACAGGTTCTATTGTACTAACCTTGAGGATGAAGTCTTTGTCGTCTGAGGCCTTGCTGGCCATGTCAGCCTTGTGTTCAGGGTACTCCTCTATACAGGTTCTAGTGTACTAACGTTAAGGATGAAGTATTGGCCGTCAGATGCCTTGCTGGTCATGTCAGTTTTCTGTTCAGGGAACTCCTCAATACAGGTTCTATTGTACTAACATTGAGGATGAAGTATTTGTCGACTGAGGCCTTGCTGGCCATGCCAGCCTTGTATTCAGGAACCCCTCAATACAGGTTCTATTGTACTAACCTTGAGTATGAAGTCTTTGTCGTCAGAGACCTTGCTGGCCATGTCAGCCTTGTGTTCAGGGAACTCCTCTATACAGGTTCTATTGTACTAACCTTGAGGATGAAGTATTTGCTTTCTGAGGCCTTGCTGGCCATGTCAGCCTTGTGCTCGGGATACTTCTCAACACAGGTGAACACAAACTCCAGCAGGTCTGGGCACAGTTTAAAAATCACTTTAGTATCACTGCAATGAAAGATATAGAACTTTTTTTTCAAGAAATAAAGCTATTGTTACAATTTATTTCTAAACTAACCATTGTCTTTTCATTACATTGACTACTCTTTTCATCAAGTAAATACAAGTCTTAGTCAATTTTGCTTATAAATGTTTTGTCTATGAGATTCTGAATCTGACTCATCTTTTTATTTGGAGAAACACTTCCTGAGTGACAACTAGTTTTAACCCTGATCGGTATTAACTATTTGTGGGGCCTGATATAAATCCAATCTGCTTGCAAATGTATTGATACTGATATGGTTGGAAGCGACTCTTAACAGACTCAAATGAATAAATCTGGAAAGAGGGTAGCATAAATTATACAAGGCAAATCTATAGTTACATTGTCTAAAAGTTGTTATTCTCTTCAATCAACCCCTTAACTCATTTATCCCTGAAACATGATGTAGAGTTCCACAGAGTACTCCCTCTCTACAACGGTCCTCCCAATAACGACTCCCTCCTAATAACGACCATTGCCGCAGTTCCCTAAACAAGAGAATTATCTTTAACGCTTTTACTGTTGATTTTTCACAAAGTTACATATACATGTAAGTGGACATTTTGATAAAATAAATATAATGACGATCGGCAAACTGCTTGAAACCAGATCAGACCATGTAGAGGTCTGATCTAGATGCAAGCTGTTTGCAAATGTAAGGGAAGTCTTAACTTTCCCTCATTATAATGACTCCCTCCGAACAACACACACAATATGTGTCTCTCATTTGGTGTCGTTGTAGAGAGGGAGCAGTGCAGTTGCAAATTAAGCCTAATCCATTTCTGACGACAAAGATTTGTTTAGTACAATATAATTCAAAATTGAAAATTTCCTGATCGAAATGTACTCCACACAGGTATATTATTTGTTGATGCGTATACTTATTGCTATAACTCAATTACAGAGATAAGATGACACCAATATTAACTCATTCATCCCTGAAACATTTAATTGATAATTCCAATTTCAAAATAAGTATAGTTCAATTATACTATTTAGGGTAGATATTAACAATATATTTCAAAATGACAAACAGTGTAGACCCTGATCAGAGGGCTCCTTAAGGAGCCATCTGATCAGGGTCTACACTTTTTGCATGGGACAAGTGTAATCATCTCAGGTACACTGTTTGTAAATGACGACTATACACGTCGCTAGGGTTGGATGTGTTAACACCATAATTGAATATTTAGTTGTAGCACATTTGTGGAAGAACATGTAGAGATGCTTACAAATGCTTCTATGACGGAAAGGGGTACACAATAATATAAGCAAAGCAGCATAGTTCTGCGTTACACTTATCTTGATTTATAGGATATAGACTTACACCAACTGGTCCAGAAGTCTCCCTAGAAAGTCCTCATAATTTCTGATGACCCAGTAAAAGTCAGTTCTACCAGCTTGTTCAGGAAACAGCTTCTCATACGGTTGTTTACTGACTGTGTGTAAGAAAAGCTTGACCTCATCAAAGTATTTCTGTAGAGAGAAGAGTTGGATACTACAGAGCTCCAGATAAGAGGGAGTAAACTGACCACATGCAACATTTTCACATTCATTTTAGCATCAAATCCTATGGTGTTACTACTCATTAGAATTGTCTCTTCGAGACGAGTCTAATGAGTAGTGACACCATAGGGTTTAATGCAAAAATAAATATTTAAGGTTTTGAAATACTCCCCTTATCTGGAACCCTGTAATACAATGGGTTCAGTACAGAAGTCGATAATATGGAATGATAATACTAAGAAAACTCGTGTATCAAAGAAGATGTGAATATCTTAACCCTTTTCCTTATAGAAGCGCCTTTCAGCGTATTCAGTTTATTCCTACGCTGAAGAAAATAAACTGTAGTTCCAATTGAAACAGTCAAGAATATGTATCAGAAGTAATAGTTTCTTTATTCTAGCAGGTGGTAGCTTAAAGCAGACTGAAAGTAAAGTAGAATGCGCCTTAAGGCGCACTCTGCTTTACGTTCAACTTGCTTTAAGTAGTCATCTATTTTCAAAACTAGAAACAGCCTATGGGGTAATTACGCTTGACATTCCCTCATATAAACCGCCTCATTAATATATTCTCATCGACATGTTTTTTCATGTTCTGCCATACCCAGTAAAAGAGTCATAGGAACATTCTCCGGCATCTCTATAGGTAAACTTATTCACCACTGAAACTTTTAATAGACAATTCCAATTTTCAATTACGTCCATTTTAGCTACCGGACGAATGTCCAGGAGAGTTTATGTTGTCACACGGTCGTTGGGGTCGGCGGTCCCGTATCCGTTTTACTAAACAAATTTTGCGTAAGTCAAAATCGTTTTACTCTTATTTTTCTATCATAAACGTTTGCAAACAACAAATAGCCAGATCAGAAGACGCGCTAAAAGCGCGTCCTCTGATCTAGCTATTTGCTGTTTGTAGCAAGTAATAATAAAAATATAAATTAAAACTTAAAATTTTGCGTAAGTAGTTTAGTAAAACGGGCCTCCGTATCCGTTCGTGTTGGCAGTTTCATGAAAGTGATCAACCTCAACCATTGCATTTATGTTTCAAAATGTGTGTTAAGCGTTGGAACAATGTTTATAACTCTTATGTCGCTTGAGGTGTTTCTTTCATATTTGGTATTCATGTGTATATGGACAGTACCTTTCCACGCACGCAAGTTTGACCCAGAGGCATTGACCTTGAGCTTATTGTCCGCGTTTTGGTTTCGAAATCTGCGTTTACGTTTGGAAATGTGCTTATAATTCCTGTGTCCCTTGATGTATTGCTTTTATATTTGCTTTACATGTGAATATGGACAAGACTATTCCATGCCCTCATGAAGTTTTACCCCAGTGACCTCGACATTAACTAAAGGGCCCGCGTTAAGTTTCTAAATCTGCATTTAGGTTTCTAAATAAGCTTATAACTTCGTTGTCCCTTGAGATATTGCTTCATAATTGGTACGCATGTGTACATGGACAATATCTTTTATTAAAAGTTTGACCCAGGTGAGCTTGACCTTGATCTTAAGACCAGTGTTTGGGTATCGAAATCTGCGTTTAGGTTCTGATAAAACACTTTAATGTTATAACTGCTATGTCCCTTGAGGTATTGCTTTCGTATACGTTATGCATGGGTATGCTGACAAGAGAACTTTCCATGCACGCACTAGTGTGTCCTCAATGACCTTGACTATGAATGTAGGGCCCGAGTTTGGGTGTCAAAATTTGTGTTTAGGTTTCGAAAATCTTTACAACTCCTTTGTCCCTTGATATATTTCTTTTATATTTGAGATGCATGTGTATATGAACAATACCTTTTTATGCATGCAAATAGTTTTACCCTTGTGACTTCGAACTTAGGGCTTAGGTTTCGAATTCTGCATTTAGGGTTCAAAGCATGCTAATAACTCCTATTTCCCATGAGGTATTGCTTTCATATTTGGTATGCACGTGTATATTGACAAGACTTTTCCATGCACGCAATTAGTTTGTGACCTTGACCTCATACTCTGCTTTAAAGCTTCGAAATGTGACACCGGCGAGCTTTGTTGTCTCTCTGACAACTCTTGTTGAATATTTATGGTTGATTTTAACATAATACAGTGTTTCCTCTCTACAACGGTCCTCCGAACAACGACTCCCTCCCTTCAACGACCCTTTCCACAGTTCCCTAAACAGGACAATTATGTCTAAGGCTTTTACTGCTCCATGATCATCTGCTTAAAACGGTCGTCTCCTGTTTTTCATAATGGTCGTTTTGACAGAAAAAACTTAATGACGAGTGACAAATAGTTTGAATGCAGATCAGACGCCGCGTAACGCCGCGTCTGATCTGGATTCAAGCTGTTTGCAATCTAAGCGAATTCCCCTCCCTATAACGGCTCCCTCCGAACAAAGCACATACTTTTTGTCTACCAGTAGGTGTCGTTGTAGAGAAGGAGCGCTGTATTGCAAAATGACAAACAGTGCAGACTCTGATATGATGGCTCCTCGCAAGAGTCCTCTGATCAGAGTCTACACTGTTTGCCTATTGTGTACTCTTCACGTGTTTACTATTTGTGAATGACGAATATACTCGTTTCTATGGTTGAATATGTTAAGGCTGGCCGGTACAGCAGACAGCTTCTAAACGAGTTGTACTTGTAGCTTGCTTTAGGCATCCGCCTTTATTAAACCATAGGGAAAATGTTTTGTATGTTACCTTCCAGACCAGTTTCTGCTTCACATTTTCATTGCGTATTATACTATCTGCCAACTTGATCAGTTTCTGGTGACCTGATTGAAGGAGCATATTTACAAGGTCAAGAAGAGACTTCACCTGGTCAGGAGTCCTAATAGAAAAGAAGACAAATATGGTAATAGCTTACGCTGCTGATATTATACAATATGTATACATTTAGATATCTTTAGGCAATTCATGATTATACCATAGGACACGTTTCCATATTCTAGCAGGCAGTAGCTGAAAGCAGGTAAAAATAAGGCAGAATATGCCTTAATTTACTTTAAAACTGCTTTAAATGTTCACCTGTCTCAAAACAAGAAATAGGATATGAAATTATGGGTTAATTTAAGACTCATGGACACACTTTATGCAGGAAGCATAAATTGAAGTTAAGCTCCAACAGGAACTTTCATCATGTTTAACCCTATATTCAACAGAAGAACTGGCCTAGTGCTTATAAAGCGTTTGCGTTGAGTCGGAGTTCGTTCTCAAGCATTTGATTGGTCAGATTTTAGCCTAGGCTCAAATCTGACCAATCAAATGCTTGAGAATGATTTAAGACTATATTCCACAGAAGCACTATAGTGCACATCTACCTTCTAGAGCTGACTATTGCGACCAAACTCATAGTTATCGATAGTTAACAACACTATTACGATAGACAATCGATAGCTGGATTAACTATTGCTATACTATCACGATGGTTTACCACACATAAAACTATATTTCATGAATATGAAACATAAGAAATGTTTTCTATATTCTAGCAGATGTTAGCTTATAGCAAGCTGAAAGTAAAGCAGAATGCGCCTGAAAGTCTAAAAGAGACATAAACACGTACAGGGAACAAAGTCAAACACGCAATATCAAAATTCTGGTACAACTTGTGGAGAGAGTTACCAATACATAATTTAATTAAGTTTCTTTCTTGAAAGGTCCACCTATCGATAGTAACTAAAACTATCGCCAATAGTTTCTATAGTTTGATTTTGCAATCGATAGTTGGCTATCTTGACTTCAGCTATCGCGAAAAATTGATACTGTCTATCATCGTGGTACCCCTTACCTTCTACTCCTCTATAGCGTCACAAATCAGTATTTATTGATGGTGTTGAATACAGGTGGCTGCTAAAGCAGGATGAAGGTTCAGCAGAAATATCACAAGGGAGCTTTCTATTTTACTTTCAGTCTGCCTAACACGTTTTCATGTCATAATGCAGGAAACATTTCATATTGCTCAACATCAATAAGTAATTTTGCTAACAGTATTATATATGATACACCCTCAGGGGGGCATCACTCTGATTTCAAGCGTCATTGAGAGCGAAACGGTTAAAATAAAGGTAAAAATGTACGGGAAATGACGTACATGTATTTCTAATATTCTAAGTTTGAAAAGGGGAATAACTCATGGAGAATTTGGTGAATTGCGACCACACGTAAATGCAATGTGCGAATTATCAAAACATTATATAATACATCAAATTTCAGATTAATATGTCAAAGCATGTATGAGAAAAGTATGGAAATTCCGAACGGACGGAATGATAATATCTAAACCATAACATGTCTCATCTGAAGACGGGCAAATAAAAATCGCAAGCCTAAAATAAATAGTTAAAGCAACAAGTCTTCTTTCACCAGATAGTGTACTTACATTTTAGTGTAGACACAGATACATTCGTCCACTGCCTCATCTATTAGTCCGTAGAAATCTTTATGCAGTGTGTCGCCTACTTGTCTCATAAAAGCTTTCAGAGAGTTCAGGCAAATGTCAAACATGCTGGCAGTTGGTGCCTGTGAAAGCAAACTATCCATGAATAGTTCCTTTTAGATGTAAAATATATACGGGACAATATCCATGAATAGTTCCTTTTAGATGGAAAGTATATACGGGACAATATCCATGAATAGTTCCTTTTAGATGTAAGTATATACGGGAAAATATCCATAAATATTTCCTTTTAGATGTAAAGTATATACGGGACAATATCCATGACTATTTCCTTTTAGATGTAAAGTATATACGGGAAAATATCCATGAATATTTCCTTTTAGATGGAAAGTATATACAGTGATGCTCACTTATAACGAAATTCAGGGGATCTTACAAATTAGTTCGTCTTATCCAAACTTCGTCTTATCCAAACATCGAAATTTCTTTGTGAATAGTTTGCATATAAAGAAATCATCAAATGTTTACTCATTATACTTCTAGTACATAATTGATTAGTAAGAAAGAAATATAGAAAGGCATAGAAATTAAATCTTTAATATTTCTTTTAATTGTACCAAATAGAATAATTAAATGATAACAAAATAAGATTGGCTATGACATAAGAAATGCCATTTTTCTTCTTGAAAATTTAACCTGTTCCCTGTTTTAGTATTAATAGAAAACTCAACCTATTATGAATATTTAATAAATAAACTTTATTAATATAAAAAAGTTCTACTATGTTGATAAAGCATCAGTGGTTGTTATCTTTTTGCAGAATACAGGTGTCAAACAGCAAGAAGTCTGATCAGACACCCAGTTATAAGGCATCTGATCTGGATCCAAAAAAATAATGTGCAAAGTAAACTAATTATTTCCAGTTGTTTGAACATCCTATCAATAGCATATATACAAAACATGTTGGTTGGGTAAGGTTTTGTTATCTGAGGTGATGAGCAGCTAAGCAATTAAGTACTGTCACCTTTGTAAGCCACTTGTCAAACTGTGATAATGACCGGCATGTTGTATTAACAGAACCATTTTACAGGTGAAATCCAGTTTAGGGACCTAAAAATCAGTTTGTCTTATCCAGTTTTTCGTTATATCCAGTTTTCATCTTAAGAAAGCATGAAGCCATTGAAATAAAGAAGGAAGCAGTCGGGGATTTATTTTTAGTTTGTATTAAGCAGTTTTTCATCTTATCCAAGTTCGTTATAAGTGAGCATCACTGTACGGGACAATATCCATGAATAGTTCCTTTTAGATGTAAAGTATATACGGGAAAATATCCATGAATATTTCCTTTTAGATGTAAAGTATCCATGAATATTTCCTTTTAGATGTAAAGTATATACGGGAAAATATCCATGAATAGTTCCTTTTAGATGTAAAGTATATACGGGACAATGCAGTCACTCAATAAAGAATCAAGACGATCTCTAAGGACATAATACTGCTTCATAAACCTAATAAATACGAAAGACTCAAGCAGGAAACGAAACACAAACAATAAATCGTCCTCTCAAGCAGAACACACACACAGTCATACGATAACACATACACACACACACACACACGCACACACACACACACGCACACACATACATACACATACATGCGCAATACTATTCCTTCATCTACACACTAAATAGAAAACAACACGCAAGACAAACATTAAGCAAAGTGAACATAGGAGCCCGCCTTGGTACGGTCAGTAGCAATTAAAATTTAATTATAAATTAATTATTAATAACCACTGGGGGGTTAAACCTGGGTTTAGGGTTAAGCCTCTTTTCAGTACTGGAGACTGGGTTGATGCAGAACAAAAGTTATACAAGCTCCCTTATTACTCTCTGTCCTGCATTAAGCCTCCTACTTTGTATTAAATACAAGCTCATCTTCTTTCGAGATGTTGATGTATGTACGTTGTTGAAAGGCAGAGGTCTACAAACAATAAATACACCAATTCTTTAAAATCCTAATGCAGCGTTTCATGTAATGATAACTTTTATTGCTTCTTTTGAATACATTTTGATTGACAAACAGTGACGTCCTCAATTTTAAACAACTATCGTCTGCTTTTTTTTCAAATTTAATTTTTAGGTATTTTGATTTAAGAAATATGGAAACGAGTGTCAAACAGTTTGGATCCTGATCAGACGCCGCGTTACGCGGCGTCTGATCAGGATCCAAACTGTTTGCAAATAACTACTGTACTCGGGGTAAGGCAGTGAAGGGGTTAATAATTGGAGGTAACATTAAATCACTCAGAATGACTAAAAATATATTGATGAACAAATTTTATACTCCAAAACTTTATAAAGAATGTTCAACAAACCATGCACTCTTTTAAAGGTCTGTAGAGATTTAACCTGTAGACATCATATATTCTCCTAGCATCTTCAGGGGGATTCTGTCGTTCTGCAAACTTTACACAGAGGGCCATCAAACTTTCAAACAGAGGCTCCAGCAACTTGTCGAACCTGAAATGGAGTTGCCCATTAAGCCTCATTTGATAGCTACTTTTCAGCGTTTAAACCACGTGGTTGCCTAACGCATGTATATTTTCTGCTTTATTTTCAGTAGGCACTGTTGCATATTTCATTATTGCTCATGAACAGACTCAATTAAACCGAGTCTGCAATTTTCAGTATTTGCTTTGTTTTCTGTGCTTTCAAAGGATCCCCCCTTACCCTTATTCAGATTTATTTAAGTATCCACCTATCAAGCGACAGGACCGATTTCTATTACTCATTTACAGGACATGGTAAAATGAAACGGCGGTTGTATTGGGAGTAGTTAAATTCATTAAAATGCTCTCCTATAACTTGTAAAGGTTTAATAAAACTAGGATGTTTAGTTTTTTTCCCTAATGACAGAAAATTGATGAGAATTAACAAAACTTAATTGCACTCATCTGTAGTATAACAATATTACATGAGTGTACAGTTGCATCAAAATTCATGAAGAGAAAAAAGAGACAGATAGACTGTCAGACAGAAAGAGAGCGAGAGAAAGAGGCAGACATACAGACAGAGACAGACATACACAGTATGTGCTAGGAATAGCTAATATTTCTTGAGTAATGTAGGCTCGAAAGTCGGAAGATGATGTTATAGAGAAAGAGGAAATTATTGAACGTGCGGGTGTATTTACATAGCAGCCTGTACAATGTATGATAGGATATCGGCAAACCGAGTTATCTCACAGTCACATGTCACCACAATGTCCATCAAGGCGTTGATGTGCAGCATAAGGGTCTTAATATTTTTGCATCCCTAAAATTTAAAATTTAAAAATAAACAGTATAAAATGGGCCATTTGTCTGCTTGTATTAGTTGAATATACTGGAAAATACAGTTAAATGTGTGTTAAACTACCACAATATAAAGCAGCACGGGGATATTTTAATTTGTGACTGCTAAGTATTGCTTAATACAAGATAAAAGTGAATCGGAAAGCTCTAATTGGAGGCTGCATAATTCAAGGAAGACAGAGACTAAATCCTTTCAACTCCGAGTAACTGTCTGAATAGGGCTCCAGATAAAATAAAATAACCCTTGATGATCTTCAATGTTTTGTCTTTTATATAAATGCCATCACCACCCCATATTATGATATGACTACTTACTTATTATTCGCAAGAAACATTCTAATGAGTAGTCGATATCGAGTTATAGTCATTTCGTAGCCGAGTCATTTCGTAGCCGGTAAAATAAATCATTTCGTAGCCAAATTTCGAGTTATTTCGTAGCCGCGTAAAACCTTAAAGTCATTTCGTAGCCGATTTTTTATAGTCATTTCGTAGCCGCCAAAAAAGTTGAATAAGTCTATTCGTCACCACCAAAAATTAAAAAATGAATGGCCCCGAAGAAGGCATAAGTCATTTCGTAGCCTCAGAAAATTGTTAAAGTCATTTCGTACCCGATTATTTTTTTCTTTATTTTTTTTTAAAAAATAATTGTGCAGTTTTCTGACATTATTTCAACAAAAATGTGCAAACATGCAAAGTTAAGAAATTATGTAAAGAGTGTTATGGGGGCCGCATTGCTTATAAACCTTGATTAATAGAATTAAAATCAAGTTGTTGAAGATTGTTTTAAATAGGAATAATAATGAGTGTTCTATTCTTTAAAATTGGAACCGACACCCGACATAAGTAGATATGTGTATAATTGGTCATTAATCGCTCATTATTTCTTACGCGTGTTTTAAGATGAAACCCGACACCGACACAAATTGGTTTACAGTTGGATAGTTAATTTATCGTTAATCGATCATTATAACACGTGCTCTCACTTACGAAGAGGTATATTGTCCTTGATACAGTGGAGAAAATGTTATTATTTCATGTTAAAATGCAAACGAAACGCAAATCACTAGAATGTAGAACGGACAGCTTTTTGAAAGTTTTGACTTTCCATGTGTACATGTATCTGAGTGGCAAAGAGTTTGAAGCCTGGCCAGACGCCGGATTACCCAGCGTCTTATCTGGCTCCAAACTGTTTGGAATGGACAAAAATAGTTTTAGCGTAAATACGTTTATTAGGAAAGAGTAACGTTTTCTCCACTGTACTCACCGTAGTTGAATTATAGGTCCAAAAGTATATATGAATAAGAGTTTAAAGTAAATTCATGATTGCTGATTTACTTTTATTTTGCTTTCATGGAACTGGCTAATCAGAAATTGAAGGAATAAAAGATTGAACTAGTTGTGGAATAAATTCCTTCTTGAGCAGCCGCTAGTACACAACGTTGCATTTATATGCACTTTAGTTGAAAAAAAGGTCCAAAAAAAGTATTATTGGTATTTAAGACAGATGGCAGATTAAAGCAAGGTGATTGCTTAGTTGAATTACAGGTACAAAAGTATATATGAATAAGATGTTTCAAACTGCTTTAGATGTAAATATAGGCATACTTATTAGAATCATTTGTGTAAAAAGGCGTATTTAGTGTTAATATGTTAAGACAGATGGTAGCTTAAAGCAAGGTGATTGCTGATTTACTTTCATTTTGCTTTGATCAGTCATCTGCCTATTTGAACTGATTCTGGTTCTTGTATTTTGCTTTAGTCTAATTTAGCGAGATAAGTGAAATGGACCGTGACCAATCCAATCGCTGTAGAAGTACGTATTTGGTGTGGCTTATGAAGACGGTTTATTTGATTGGTTGAAAGGTTTGATATATTAACTTGTAGCCTTTCGAACAATTAAAAATTGGTAGTGGGTGTGGCTTATGAAGAAGATTTATTTGATTGGTTGAGAGTTTTGAGAAAAAATAACCTGTAGACTTCGAACAATAAAAAAATAGTTATTGGGTGTGGTTTATAATCAAGATGTATTTGATTGGTTTGAAAGAATAACCTGATGCAAACGAATTAATACGATATTTTTTAAATTTTTTATAAAATAAGTGAACTTTATAGTTTGTTTGAAATATCAATAAATTTACTTAGATTCAGTAATTCTTTATTTTTTGAAGTAGACATTAGTTTCTAAACATTTTTTGCTTACGGCAATCTGAAAATAAAGTAAAATGCTCTGAAGATTGCATTCTGCTTTGCTTTCAGCCTGCCTTTAAAGGCTCCCGCTGTAAATATATGTGTTCAATATTTGTGCTTATGTGTGTACTGTTATCAGTGTACATAAAGAAATGTGTTTTAGTTTGTATTTCCTACTAACATGCACTCGTACTAGCAGATGATAGCACTATGATTTACTGTCACTCTGTTTTAAGCGTACACTCTTACATGTATATAGCTCAACCCCTTAAATGTGTCATACAAGTTCATACAGGTTACCTCGTGGAATTAAGAATTTGCTTTGTGATTCAGTTACATTGTTTAGAATCTAATAATATATTTTCATCATGTAATGTGTGTTTATATATTATGTATGTAACGAGAAACATTATTTGTTTAAATAACAATAAACTTTCGAATCTTGAATCTCTCTGTTTTAAGAGTATAAAGCTGAAAATATATGTGATCAATTTTTGTGATATGCTTGTGCATAATAATATGTGGTCTATTTCATATGTTATGCATACTAACAGATGAAAGCTTAAAGTAGACTGAAAAATAAAAATACTGTTCCGATGAGCTGCGTGCTTTACTTGTACTCTGCTTTAATAGTTTGCAGCTGTAGAGATAGGTATTCAGTCTTTGTACTGATGTGTTCACTGTTTTGAAACGGTTCCGTTCAATTTTGTATTTCCCATTTACTAAAAGATGATAGCTTAACGCAGGTTGAAAGATGAGCAGAACGCTCTGAGACAAAACCCTGCTTTACTTTTAGCCAGCTTTAAGCGATGTCATCTGCATTCGAATCTTTGACGAACATCAATCTCATATTTGTCTAGGGTGTGTTCTGCTGCACCACTGTATTTAACCGTCATTTTGTATTTATGCTGTCAACAGTTGAACGTGTATGTGCTTATTGAATGTAATAACAAATCAACAGTGATTGTTGATTACAAAGTCATTTTTCTTGTCAATTGTGAAATTAAAAGTGAAAATATCCACATTTCCGGCACGTGCAGGGGGCGATAATTGGCTTGGTATGAGTGTTTATCCGATGTGTAAACTGTTAAAACAACATTAAAATTAATGTTTGACACGCTTCACCTACAATGAGCGATTAACGACCAATTATACATGTTCATTGTTAACAAATGGACCATTTAATTGAATTGAAATGCATATAGACAAGTAATAATATTCCTGTTTTAAACAACATTCAACAACTTGATTACAATTCTATTAATCAAGGTTATAATTAATTCGGACCCCAAACTCTCTTTACATATATTACTTCCTTTACATATTTGCACATTTTTGTTGAAACAATGTCAGAAAACTGCACAATTTCTTTTTTTAAAAAAAAAGAAAGAAAAGAGTAATCGGGTACGAAATGACTTTACCAATTTCCCGAGGCTACGAAATGACTTATGCCTTCTTTGGGGCCATTCATTTTTTAATTTTTGGTGGTTACGAAATGACTTATTCAACTTTTTTTGCGGCTACGAAATGACTAAAAACTCGGCTACGAAATGACTTTTAGGTTTTGCGCGGCTACGAAATGACTCGATATTCGGCTACGAAATGACTTTTTTTACCGGCTACGAAATGACTCGGCTACGAAACGACTAGCTCCCTCGATATCATTGGGTTTCATACAAACTTTTTCAACACGGAAAACATGCAAGACAGTCACAAACAGTTTAGAACTAGATCAGACTTCTACAGGCTCTCTAATTGTGGGGTCTAAATATATGACTTAAACTAGTTGAAACATTGATCTTGCTTGTAATGAAGTTCATGGTTTTAAAATTAGGAGATAGAATCAAACTGTTCAGTTCATTAAAACTGGTAACTAGAGGATAACTATCGAGAAGACTAAATTCAGAAACAAATGCAGAAAATGTTTTCAGAATATCAAAGAGTTTATTTTAAAGCAGCATCCAAAGTCAACATTTCATTGTAGTTTTTAAGTGAAAGACATACATATTTAATATAAATCAAATATAACAATGTAAGCTTGATAAATGAATTACAAACCACATAGGGGTTCTTCTCACTGCGCCCACCTGGCCTTTCAAATGTCAATTTGTCTGGCATGTCCCTCACAATGTATCCTACATATGTTTGAAGCTTTTCTGAAAGTGCGGGCAGTTGTATGAAGTAGTGGAGATACAAATCCAGGAACTCCTCATGAACCATTTTTAACTTCTCTTCACTGCAAATACAGTTAAACCTTTCTATTATACGACCACTAAATTGTGTAAAGTGTTTTACCCCTTCACTGCCCTACGCCGAGTACAGTAGTTACTTGCAAACAGTTTAAATCCTGATCAGACGCCGCGTAACGCGGCGTCTGATCAGGATTTAAACTGTTTGACACTCATTTCAATATTTCTTCAGTCAAAATAGCAAAAATTAAAATTTAAGAAATAAAAGCAGACGACAATTGTTTAAAATTGATGACGTCACGGCAGTGAAGGGGTTAAGGTAGGCGCCATTTTGAAATTTATCCAAAGTCCGGATTTTTTTGTGCGACGTCGTAACCATTCTGCCATGTCCGTATCCTAGAGCACAGCATTATCTCAGGGATGCCATAAGTTGACATGAAAAATCCTATGATTTCCAAATTTGCATTTTTCAAGTGCGATTTTACGAACCGTACCTTTACCCATCGCCTGTTTCTAGTTTTATTTGACACGTGGCTGCTTAAAACAGGCTGGAAGTAAAGCAGAATGTGCCTTGAGGCGCATTCTGCTTTACTTTCAGCCAGCTTTAAGCTATCATGTGCTAGAAAAAAATCCGAAGATTTAGGAAAAGTCCGGAGAAATGGCAGCCCTGTTATCTTTTTATCTAATTTTATATCCTTCGTTAATATTGTATCAGATATACTCGTAATATGTTTATAAAAGTTGAAAGATAATGTTAAAACCCTTTAATCGATTATATTTAAATTATTTTCAAACTAATTTTTCACTTTTGTCAACTTCCGGTCTATGATGATAATGGCTTTTCGCGACCTGAATATAAGTTTTTCTCGAAATGATAGGCATAAATCGGCGAAACCAACAATCAATGTAGGTCGTTAAAATAACACAGCTAAACATTATCATATACAAAATCCATCAGAAAACATCCTACTACAACCAAAATGCGAAAAACGACAGAAGAATTATCTACTTTAAGTTTGAGCTGCTGCCAATCGTGTTCATAATTCATGTGATCCGTAATTCTATCTGAGCAAACATTATGTAACTCCAGAAAGGTTTTGGTGGTCATTTGTACGTTAAATGTGAAGACCCTAATTGTGGATATGTGAATCGTGTGGTCTAAGGGAAAACGGTAACTTGTCAAATCGGTCTAAAGCCCGATCGGACTCCGAGTCAAATCGGCACAAAACCAAATCGGACAGGGCGTGTTGATGGTACATATGTATCACCAACTATTCAAATATTTCTGCAAGTAAAAAACATTTTTGTGACAATATGGGTACCTCAAATCATCAAAAATGCTCCTCATTGCATCACTCATGATGCTCGCATATGTCCGTTCCTCTACGTCGGTGTCACCGCTGTCAAAACTGAACTGTATTTTCATCTTCTTGAACATCTCTACAAGATCGGGTTTCTTTATTGTCTGTTAGGGTAAATAGAATAATTTTATAATAAACAGAGCTCAGAAAACAGGAGTATCGTAAACATACTGCAGCACTCCCTCTCTACAACGACACCCAAATTGGACACACAAAAAGTGTGCGTTGTTCGGAGGGAGTCGTTATAGGGAGGGAATTTGATTTACATTTGCAAACCGATTGAATCAAGATCAGACGCCGCGTAACCCATTTGTGCCCAGTGGATTCTTCCATGTTTATATATTGGATTTGTCCATTTTTATCAATGGGATGCCTGGTCAAAATTTTCATTTTCATTTTGTTTTATATTGAAATTCCTATCAGCAAATAGTGTATACTCTTATCAGACGCCGTATAATGCGGCGTCTGATCAGAGTCTACACTGTTTGCCTATGTCCCATATATGGTATCGTGGGCACAAATGGGTTAACGCTACAAACGAAGTATAACCCTGAGGCCAGGATATTTATCAGACTTTCACGAAAAGATACCTTCAAACTGTTCTGAAAAGCTAAGTAGTGAAATGGTGTCAGAATTCAGAAATATGCTACCATAATAAACGGTTCATTATGCCCACCTCAAGATACTTTTTTGATTGGTCAGTTCTAAATTTGTCCATGATGTCAGCATGTGCTGAGTTTGGCCCCGCCTGTACCAGTGCCAGCCAGCATTCCACTTCAAGTCGTCCTATCTCTAACTGCGTAGACTCTGGCTCCTCGTCAAACCTTCTAAACCGATGGAAATATTATCATCATTATTAACCTATTACCCACATATCCTGTTTCTAGTTGTAAAGACAGGCGACCATTTAAGTCAGACTGGAAGTGTAGCATAATGTGCCTTGAGGCGCATTCTGCACTACTTTCAACTTGCTTTTAGCTGCATCTGATAGGTTATTGGAAATATTTCTTATGCTGCACATTCATTAATGTGTAAAATGTTTTCTTAAGGCCTTTCGCTACCGGAAGTCGGTCTTGCGGGCGAGCGGATATGCGTCTGGACGACACAGACTTTTTTCGTACGTGTTTATACTAGAAAATTTATATAAAGGAAATGTTGATACGAATTAGTATAATCCTTCATAGCGCAGATAGTATAGTGGTTGACTAGCAATCCAAAGGTCATAGGTTCGAGACCCATCCGATCCAAATATTTTTTTTAAGTGTCCGATTTATTGACTTGTCAATCCATAACGCAGTAATCAAGAGACATGTTATGTTCAGTCTTCGTTGATTAGAACTAGTGATGTTTACTGTCCAAGTATATGTCCACTTACCTGTACGTTTTAGTTTAATGACTTACAAGTCAATTAAATCGGTATACATGTAAACGATTTGATCGAACTATAAAGCCACACATTGAAGCTTATCAATACGCTAACCTTTTCAAGATCGATGTTGCCCATTATAATTATGTTAAAACAATATAATAAACCTTGTATGCAAGTCCATGAATAAATAATAATGCATTTTAATGACAAAGTTTTAATTCTAAGGTAGGTAAATGTATCTAAACAACAAATATCCCACATTTTAATAAGAAAATATGTTATTACAACAAATCCTGACTGTAATATTTTCTAATTTTTTCAGACTGACTAGTTCATCAACCATATATTTGAATAAAATGAAAACAAATATACATTGAATGAATCAGTTTTTTGTAATTCAATTTTTTAGCATTTTGCAAAATTTAGATAGCTGATAACATCTTTCTGAACACCTTTATTCAAAATGTTTTTAGCTTTTCTTGTAATGAATGTTGTGGACTACTTATTGGGCGAGAATTATAGTCATTAGCTTTATTCATTTTTAAGAAAAATAAAATCATCAAAATTCAAGGTTTTTGTCAGAAAAAAGACCTTAAAGACAAACCACACGATAAATTTTGCCTATATTTACACACATTGTTTCTTAGGCTATTATCATTCTTCATGAAAAGTTTCATAACAATCGTATGGAAACTACGCGCATATGCGAAGTACCTTAAGTTGAGGAATGAATGAAATGCGTTAAAAAGTGTATTTACGGAGCACTGAATTAAAGTACAAGTAACCATTGCGCGCCCGCTATTTTACCCAATCCACCTTCAGATTTCAATTAACTCATTCAACTCCGAAACTTGAAATGGACAATTCCAGTTTCCTAATAAGGTTAGTTCATGGTAGATTTAAGCGGTACATGTATGTGCGAACTCAAAGAGTACAGACCCTGATCAGAGGTCTCCTATATGAGTCCTCTGATCAAAGTATGCACTGTTTTCATATGACGATTGTTTTCCTCACGGGTACACAGTTTGTAAACAACAAGTATACTCGCCATTGGGTAGAATTTGTTAAGTGACCAATCAAATGTTTAAAGGTTTTTAGGCAAGATGGCAGGTTCACGAATATCATAATTAATGGAGAAATTTGCATTATGTGACAGAAATTTATAATTTGTTTAATACCATATATTCAGCTTAGACTATGCGTGTCCATTAGCAGGTTATTTCATTACCAAGTGAAGATTATTTAGTAACAATAACTTAAGTAAATACAAAACAGTGTTATTTGAAATGTCAGTTATGATTCGATTTTTAGCAATGTTTAAATAATTATAGTCAAACTGTCATTTACATCGGCTCAATGATTTGACTGTTCCCCCCAGTACCTATGAAACACATGTATATTGAAATATAAACCACCCCTTGTACCCATTACCAACCTTTTCAATCTTAAAAGGATATTGACAGCGGAATACGCTGCCCAGTACGAGGGTGAATGTCGATAGCCAAGGCGAGGGACACAACATTTCTCCTGGAACGCTTTATACCCATCCTGTAAAACAATAATAAATAATTTACAGTTGTAGTCGTATTGTTACCTTAAAGTCGTATATTTTATTATGTCAGTTGAAATGTTTCCTTTATAGCTAAAGAAATATTTCTTGAAGAAGTTGATGTTTAAGAGCGAGTATCTGTTACCATCAACCACATTGCGATGGTTTGCGTTTTGAATGTTTACCCCATTTAAACCATATAATTATATGAAATGGAAAAATTGGAAAATGTTAATCCGGTTGCCCTTTGTCATGGCAACACGAAAACATGTTTGCCCCTAAAAAAAGTGTATTTCGAGAGTAAAATCATTTCATTGTTTTTCTGAGAAAAAAATGTACATATTTCAGGTAACAAAAGTGAAATCAACGGTATCACTAAATGAAATGAATATATATGACTTGTTTACAATGGTAAACGCGTTTATTTGAAAAAAGAGAACGTCTCAATTACTGTGTTGAATGAATATACTTAAACATGCAACTTTCAACTGTTCATACCTTAAGCTCCGCAATTGTAATGTCTGTTGAGCATTGTCTTTCAAAGTCTATGAGCTGGTTACCAATTTTGTCGTGTGCATCATCTTCTATAACGTTGACGAAGTCAAACTTCCTAATAAACTCACCAAGCTTTTGACGACCTGGAAAAATAGTATGTGACAAAACCAACATTTGTAGAACAGTCGAAACTTGATATGTTTGAAATTTCGAACTGGCTTAAATCGATCGTACCAGTCATAAAATGAATTTTCGATACTTCGATGTCGTTTTAATAGAGCATACCCGCATTTCAAAGTTTAAACGTGGCTAAGCCACGTTTTTACTATGAAATATGGGCATGCTCGATCTAAGGCGAGTTCAAATTATTATCATCTGCTTAAATTTGTGATCTGTTTTATTGCTCACCTCTATGTTATTTCCGCTTTGGTTCACAAATCATACGAACAGCACAAGCTTCAAACTAGTGTTTTAGTGAAGTTTTGTTAAAATCGGAAGTATTCATCATTTTAAGTATAGGAAACAACTACTATATTTTCATTTGTGTATCAAGAAAGTTCTACTTATCAGTTTTAGTTCTAGTCCTGGCAAACCTGTTTCTGGATGGCTGATCCAGATTCATACCGTATTTCTGTTGTTTTTGTTTTGAACACAAAATGACGTATAGTTTCAATTTGTTTGTATAATGCTAAACATGTGCGTATACTTAAAGACATACTCGCCTATATTAAAAATGTTGAAAAGTAAACTTCTTAAAAACCTTGATTACTATATATTTTCTGATTTGCAATACATTTATTACCATAAAAATGAATTTTGAAAAGTTCTCATTGGTAAATTATGTAAAATATAGTCCTTTCCGTACAGGCACTGTTTCAAGATTTGAGAAAACTGTCCCGAGTAGCAGTTCTTGTAGAAATTATGTTTATGTTTTTATCAGCAGCACTGTAAATGCTGTAAGTAACTAAAGCTTTATTAAATGCTGTTGTATTCACATACACTCATATATTTACAAATTTAAGCAAATATTGGATGAGTACTTCTAATTTTTAGGCCAACAGAGACCCAATTTGGCTATTGGGGGAGGTATATTTTCTGCATAAAATCTAAGGGGGTAGGGTTAGAATTTTGACCATATTTCATAAATGAACATGGCGACACCTAAGTTTCTTTACACCATTTGATAAGAAATACTTTAACCTAGATGCCTAGAAAGTTTAAAGAATTTTTTCGGAAATTTTTGACATAATTGATGTAGTTGTGAGACATTGGCAAGAAAAAATGTCTTATTTTTCCGGTTTTCAGCATTCATTTTAGCCCAAAAGCTCATTAAAAACACAAGAAAGAGCTTTAAAAAGTTGATTTCACACTTGCTTGTGATGTATGAATGCTAGAAAATTAAAAAGTGTACTAGAAATATGTTATTGTGTAGTAATATATGTGCATTTGTCCCTTATGACGTTTTCTGCTCTGACAATGAGCAAATGCGGCAAACGTCACACTTTTCAAAGCAAGCTAGAGCTGAAAAAAGCATGGCAACCCCCTAATTTTATTTTAGCAATTTACTTATATAGACCCTAATTCAACTTGTAGAATTTTGTACTTAACCAATTTGTGCATAGCGTCCAATAAAAGGGACATAGGCTAACAGTATAGACTCTGATTTTGCTATGAAATGTGTGCATACCTGAAAATTTCATAATGTATACATCCATTTGAATTATTGATAAATTGACTTTTAAAAGAAATATTGATATGAGTGTCAAACAGTTTGGATCCTAGCCAGACGCCGAATTACGCTGTGTCTCATCTGGATCTGAATTGCTATTGAGCGTTCTAACAAATTCGCCCATAGTGTACTTAAGACTATTTAAATTGGCTTGACCCTTTCTATGCCGGAAACAAATTCATGTCAAATTGGCTTACAGTATATTTCCTCTTCATGTACCAGGGTCTGTACTGTTTATTATTTAATTTCCATTTTTATGAAAAAGTTCTTAAAAACAGCCCCTAAAATCAACTAAAATTGGTATGTGTTTCAAATGTGGATATTAGTCCATACGATGGATATTACATAGATGGGGATTTAGGTGAGTAATTTATTCATGATGTGTAAACTTCGCGCATAGACAATAGGTACCGGTACGTTATTCACCCAATTTATGCTTGATATTTCAATTAACTGTATAGCTAACTGTTTAAATGGCGTCTGAAAAATTTGCTATCTGAAACATTTCGCACAACTCATTTACCAGCAGTTTCTTTCAGAAAGTGTTACGAGAGTGTCAAACAGTCTAGATCTAGATGATACGTCGAGTTCGTTGGCCTTAAACCTGGATCGAAACCAATCATAATATTTGCATCATATACATCAGTAACTTGCAGAATATTAATCATGCCCTTTGATATCTTCACTGCTTTGCGTCATCAAATTAAAACAGTTGCCGTCTACTTTAACCCTTTACCTGGTAGCCTATTTCTAGTACTTAAGATAGGTGACTACTTAACCCTTTCCCCCATAGAAGCGACTTTTAGCGTATTTAATTTATTCATCCGCTGAAGAAAATAGTTCCAGTTTATACCCTCATGAACAATTACCATTACAAATATTGTATATAGCCTAGAATATTTTAGCTTAAAGCAGGCTGAAAGTAAAGCAGAATGTGCCTTAAGGCACATTCTGCTTTACTTTCAGTCTGCTTTAAGTGGTCACCTGTATTCAAAACTGTAAACAGGCTATGAGGTAAAGGGTTAAAGCAGGTTGAAAGTAAAGCAGAATGCGCCTTAGGGCGCATTCTGCTTTACTTTCAGCCTGCTTTAAGCTATCATGTACTATAATATTGAAAATATTCTCTAAAATACATATTCATTACTGATTAAATTGGAACTATTTTCTTCAGCGGATGAATAAATCATAGCCGCTAAAAGGCGCTTCTATTTGGGAAAGGGTTAATATCTCAAATTTAAAGTTAAGAATAGGCAGATTTAAATGAGTGTCAAAAACTTGGTTAGTGATCAGAGGCCGCGTTACGCGGCGTCTGATCACCATCCATACTGTTTGCAAAAAGCCATTGCACTCGGGGTAACGCAAATAAGGGGATAATGCCTACTGCTATTTTGAAAGATTACATTAAAACATTTGTATAAGTAAATATATACTAGTCATTACTATTAAATAATTTATTGAATTTATAATTCATAGGAATAAATTAAAGGCATTAAAATGCTTATCTATGAAGTACTGAGGTTTCTGTGCCTGTGCGGCATGGTTTCGAACCCCAACCATTTCACCTAATTGTTTAAACACAGATCAGCAGCTAAACCCTGATCAACACCGGTTTACCTGACGTCTAGTCAATATCCAAACTGTTTGTAAATCCTTGAGCGCGCCGGCTCAGACCATGTACGGTGCTTCCTCAATACAAAGGCCTTCGGAATAATCATTCCCTCCTTTATACAATGCTTGCCATTATTGCCAAAACAAGACACTTACACTCAGTGCAAAAAGAAACGCACACTTTTATTACAATATTATCTGTATGTAGAAGGAACGTATTTGTGAAATAATCTTTTCATTACAGTCAGTAGTTCCGTCTTGGGCTATCAATGTGAAAATGGGAGGTTTATCATTGAATTTGTATCATCACAACCTGTACAAATCGGTGCGGTGTTTTCAACAGGCACTAGTTAACTCTTTCGCTGCCAAATTTATCATGAGATTTTTATCCCACCACCGTTTCATTGTCGTCTGCTTCAATTTTGTTGTTTGCAAGATCGTTTCAAAGTAAGATTCAAAGTAGTATGACTTAAAGTATATCTATACGAGTGTCAAATAGTTTGGATACTGATCAGACGCCGCGTAACGCGGCGTCTGATCAGGATCCAAACTGTTTGAAAACGCGCCTTTTGACGTCATTAAGAGTGAAAGGGTTAAAATACAGCACAGTAATTTTAAGTGTATGTTTTTTCTAAACTTGTGGCAGAATTAAATTGATCTTGAGATATGGTCTTAGTATCTTAAAAAAGTCTCTTAATCTGCGCCTGAGCACAATGTGCGTTTCTTTTTGTACTGAGTGTATGTTCAATCTCTTAACTGTCATGATGTCATTTGCTTAAACTAATTATTGTCTGCTTTTATTTCTTAACTCTAAGTTTTAGGTACAATTAAACGCATAAGGAGTATCAAACAATTTGGATCTTGTTCAGACGCCGCGTCACGCGGCGTCTGATCAGGATCCAAACTTTTTGTAAATAACCGTTGCACTAGGAGTAAGGCAGTGAATGGTTCAATTTCCCTTATTTAACAGCTCCCTCCGAACAACACGCAAAATATATGTCCACGAATGGGTGTTGTTGTAGTTAAAATAGATAATAATTAAATTAAAATTTTAAAATGCGTTTACTTCAAATTATCTCTCTGTCTTAACAACATTTTGAAAATCGATCGAGTCTTAAATCTAGGTCGACTTTATCAAATATTCAGAAATAATTCAAAAATCATTTTGTAAAGTCTATGGGAAGTTAATGCCGACTTAAAACAACCATTTAATTAGACATACACATTTTCTTCAGCCAAACATAATAAAAATTAACTTTAACATATAAAAGCAGACGACAGTTGTGAAGCGGACAATATCCTTACAGAGAGATCACGAATATGATAACGCTTTGAACAGAATAACAAATGACAATAACAACTAACTCATTAACGACTTAAACTTCAAATGTATAGGTCTAGTTTACAATTTAGACTTTTCCCTATAAGAGCTTTCTGTTTTACGTTTACCTTGATTTTAGCAGTTACCTGCCTTAAACACAGGCTACGTAACATAGTTTAGTGGTCGTATTAGAGAGGTTTTACTGTATATCAAACGACCAGAGCGCCCCTTTAGGCGTCCTTTATTTTGTGTATGCACTGTTTGTATAAGGTTAGTGTAGTATACAGTAAAAACACTCTATTTCGACCACAACAACACGTCTGACTATGATCCAAACAATTTGCTGTTTCAATAGAATTCTTGAAAAATATAAAGAATAAGGTATTGCTAGAATATACCCATAATATGCGCAAAATAAATAAAGCAGGCGACATATAGTTGTTTACATAAAAATAGTCAACCCTCTCCCTCCTAACAGTAACTGGATATCTGATCAGGATTCAAACTATTCGGCATTTATTTCAACGCTTCTCAAGCCCAAAAAGCTCTTTTAAAAACTAAACTTGAGACACAAAATCAAACGACAATTAGAGCAAACGATCTGAAAGCAATGAAGATGGTTAACCATACGCAGCTATTCCGAGTATAAACTTGTTTGAACTAGAATTGATAAAAGGTCTACTTCAATGTAAACTGGTTGAATCATCCAACAGAACTTTACTCTTTCACTCTTAATGACGCCTTAAAGCGCGTTTGCAAACAGTTTGGGTCCTGATCAGACGCCGCGTAACGCGGCGTCTGATCAGGACCCAAACTATTTGACACTCTTATCGATATTTATTAAGTCATACAGCCTTAAATTTACCTTTTAAACGTGTCTTGCAGACACCAATACTGAAGCAGACGACAATTAAGCGGTGAAGGGGTAAAAATCTCTCGAATAATTTGATCATGAAAGGGTTAAGAGCAAAAATTAGAAAAATCAATTATATTTTACCCATGATATGTTGTCTGTTTAATCCTTTAAGAGAAGCATTTTAACATTGATGTACCCGTGTCTCAATACACATTCTACCCGCTGTGTAAACTGATCGATATAGGCTAGGCTCTACTTTAGTATAGGGTTCAAGAAAGCAATTTATGCCGAGTTCTGATATATTCAGTTATGACCAATAGTATGCGTACATGCCGTTTAAAGGGACTCGCAACCGGATGGTGTACTTGTCAAAATAAAATAAAATACTCAAATATAAGCAAATTTGTGGCATTATTTGGCTTCTGACATTAAAAAAACATGATCGGTCCAAAATATATATCACGAATCTTAGTTTTTTAGATATTTTCCATCGCTTTTCTATAGCGTTAGCTGACGGTATAGTTGTTGTTGCTTCTCTACACGGGCTCTGACATAAACCCGAGCCGATTATGTAGTATCAATAGCTACCAGTGAAGTACGTTAATTCGCTACCACATATATAGAGAGCGTCCGTAGCCGAGGGGATAAAGGCGTGGCCTCATTTTTCATGTTTGTCTCCGCATGGAGGGTCACGGGTTCGAGTCCCACCAGAGCTTCTTTTTTCTTTTAAATGCATTTTTTAACAGAATTTATTATCCTAAACTAAATCTTGTCCATTTATATAAGCATTTGACATATATTTACAAATTACAATTTTTAATGCTAAATCCGGTTGCGAGCCTCTTTAAAGATGCACTGCTTAAGGAAATAAGAACTATATAAAATGTGTTTATTTAACAGAAAATCAAATATTTGTAAAACTTTAATTGGACATCACAAATGTATAATTAAGTCACGCCCATTTTTAGAATATTTAGGGTCGACTTAATCAATACATTGCATAATGACCAACAGTTCATACCCCGATCAGAGGTTTTCTGGTAGAGTCTACACTGTTTGCATAGTACACGTGTTTGTTAATGACAAATATATCCGTCGCTAGGATTTCATATGTGAAATATGTGATCAAATACGGTTATTTGTAAACAATTTGACTCCTGATCAGACACCGCGTAGTTCGGCGTCTGATAAGGATTGAAACTTTTTGACACTCATTTCAATATTTCTGATGTCAAAAATATCTAAATTTTAATTTTGATAAATAAAAGCAGACAACACTTTTTTAATTGGTGACGTCATGGCAGTGAAGTGGTTAACAATATTGACCATCGAGCGTACCTTCACCCTATACTTGTTGTTATGGTATATTTTCACAACGCTGCTCAAATATTTACTTTTTTCTTCCATTGTCAAATGTACAAAACACCTTTAGACATCCAACTGTCTTAACCCGTTACCCAATAGTCTGGGTCCCGTTTCATAAAACTTCTTACGACAAATGTTGTCGTAAGTCAGATTATAAAAGTATTAATTATTATCTATTTCTCCAACTTATCCTGTCTTGTGACATCTTTTTGGAATCGTCTTGAAAAGACGACTCCAAAAAGATTTGACAAGACAGGATTAGATAGAGAAATCACAAATCAAATGTATTTTAAAGTTTTGACTTACGACAACATTTGTCGTAAGAAGTTTTATGAAACGGGCCCCAGATGCTTTGGTTTTCAGACAGACGACCCCTTTAAATCGGGTTGACATTAGTTTAGTTTAAACGTATTTTTTATTCATATAAACGTACAATACATGTTAACACATATCATAGTACAAAGGATTAGGTCGAAAGCATAATGCTTATGGAGACTCTCTCCTCAACACTATTATTTTACACAGGTGGAACAAAAGTTGCACATAAACATCTCTCCATCACGACCACCTAAACTTTTCCAGTTGGTAATTTAAAGGACAGCGGTTGAAATTAAAGAAGAGTGCCCCATTTTGAGCATATTGGAATATACAGGAAACATTTCTTATGTTGAACATCTATTACTGAATGACATTTAATTAGTCTTCAGTGAAGACAATAATTGAATTTGTAAAAAGGCGCAACTATGGACGAAAGGGGTGAATTAAATCAATTTCCCTCCATATAACGACTCCATCCGAACAACGCACACATTTTGTCATCCACTGGTTGTCGTTGTAGAGAGGGGGCGCTGTACGTAGAAATGGTTACAGGCGTCATGTGGCGCTAACGTGGAGGTACGGATTAATTTGAAATGTTTAATCGATGTTAATATCAAAATTAAATTTTTACAAAGAAAAACACCCGTTTATTCGTGAAAATGGAAAGGTCAATTTCTAATAAATCACAAAGATGTATCAGCTAATATTTTTCATTTGAAATTATTTTTATCATTTGAGTAATAAATAAGAGGAGTAAAAATCTCTTAAAAGGATAATGGGTTAACTTAGCAGAAAAGATACGCTAACAACTCCCATTATTGTTATATCGTCCACTAAAGACAGACTAAACGTTGTCCTTTCACCCCCTTGGAAGACTAAAGTCTAAAGTTGATTTGTATAAAATTTGAATCCTGATCAAACGAAGCCTGACCTAACTGCAAACTGTTTTGCACTTACAGCGTTCCATCTCTACAACGGCCCTCCCAACAACGACTCCCTCCTTACAACGACACTGCCGCAGTTCCCAAAACTGGACAATTATGTTTATGTTTTTATTGCTGCAATATCGTCTGCTTAGAATTGTCGTCTGCTATTTTTTCTCAACGTATTTAATGGACATTTTGACAGAAAAAACTTAATGACTAGTGACAAACAGCTTGAATCCAGATCAGACGCCGCGTAACGCGGCGTCTGATTTGGATTCAAGCTGTTTGCAAAGGTAAGCAGATTTCCCTCCCATAACGACTCCCTCCGAACAACGCACTTTTTTTTGTCTCCGATTTGGTGTCGGTGTAGAGAGGGAGCGCTGTATATCAATATTTCCTGCCAAAAAGATAATGAATTTTTACATATAATTGCAGACAATACACTTCAGCAGACGCTAGTTGACTGCGAATCGATGAACTCTTTCTACACTAAGTAACTCTTATGGGTCATTACAATCCCGTGTGCACATTTTTAATTACCAAAAAATGAACCAATCTACATGAAATTATGGTAATTTAATAAATACTGGTCTAAATTAGATAACAGAGCAGATCCTGATCAGTGGGCTCCTAAAGGATCCCTCTGATCTAGGTCTACACTGTTTTCATTTTTTTAGTATACATGTATTTCAAACAGGTTCATTGTGTTGAAAGAGTTTTATTTGGCGATGAAGGGGGTTAAAGCAGATTCAAAGAAAGTCATAAAGCTTTTGTAGCAGCTGTCTGTTTTACTTGCACCCTGCTTTAAGCTTAAAACTCAGAAAATAATCATTATTATAATATTAAAGTAGTTTTTTATGAAACATACTTTACTGGATGTTCATATATGATTAACACGATGAAAATATTTCGTGTACAAGAGTATACTTAACCCCTTCTGCCTTACCCCGAGTACAACAGTTATTTGCAAACAATTTGGACCCTGATCAGACGCCGCGTAAAAGCGGCGTCTGATCAGGATCCTAACTGTTTGACACTCGTTTAAATATTTCTGAAGTCAAAATACCTAAAACTTATTTTTTAGAAATAGAAGTAGACGACAATTGTTTAAAATTGATGACGTCACGGCAGTGAAGAGGTTAAATGAATTAACAGCTCCGCATAATGACTTATTACTCTCTTAAAGAACTGGATGAGTTTCATAACAAAATCGGCATGATTTCAGTCCAAACAATCGATGACTAGAGCCACATGCGACACCACCATATTTCAATATTAACTTCTCAATACTTTTGACTTCATTTACTGAAAAGGAATAGGTGTCGCATGTGGCTCTTCATATTTTTGTTTCAGAAAATATTACCAAAAATGCCCTAAAATAGCCATTTTGCTATTTATATATGATAAAGATCACATTTTTCCTATTAGTACGAATATTGTTTTTGAAGATTTTAAACCTTTTTCGTATAGATATTAAGTCATATTTTATGATAATAGTAGGTTTGTGGGAATTACATGGGATTGTGTTTTGAAAAATTACAGGGCGGAAATACGCAGTTAGTGAATCTAGCTCTTTATGATCAACATAACGGATATTTCCTTTATTGTGTGCTCTCCTTAAGGACATACGCGACCAAATGAAGCCTTCGATGGATATCTATGAAAATTTCAGCATATGTTCTTCAAACATATCTAAGTACCATGACAAAAAGAAAAACATAGGTTATAACGGTATTTTTTTGTCTATGGGTATTTGAAATGTATTATGTAGCCATTCTCGACAAAGAGTCGGCATGCGTTATTTTGCCTTTCTAAAATGATGTAAAGTAATAATTGGCACTAACAAACATTAAAACAGTTAAAAAGTGATGCTCATTAAAAATATGATGCAAAGAGTATAGTTTGTTGCCTGATATATATGCATTTTTCTTAATTCTTTTCGGCTCCTATTCAATGAAAACACTCACTCAATCAAAATCTGCCCGAAATAAATTGATGAAACTACTCACAATAAAAGTTATAGGTGTGAAAATAAAGACAATGGTAAAAAAAGCATTAGTTATAATGCTTCTTTTGAAACTATAGGAACTTTCATACATATACTAACGGCCTAAATAAGCTGACGGCTTTTTCTATGTGATCTCGGGTTCACGCTTATACTCAATTTGATTGAAGTTCTTGGTTATTAACTTTAGCCTTATTAGATAGAGTATTTGCCAAGTTTCACGTACTTTCATTTATCAAGTACAATTTCATGCATTTAACGTCTATATTACGCGATTAATGGAGATTGTTTGAAACCGAAAGTATCTACGGGAGGTTACCGATATGCACGATTTCGTTGAGTAACGATGCTTGATTTATCGTTCTTCGTTTAAAGCCACTAGGTGTCTCGAGAATTGGTAGTGTATGCCGTTAAATCAGCAAACATGTTTGAATTGGTATTGCAAAATGTAAGGGCACTATGACATTGTTTGGTTTAGCAGTGTTCGTACACGTAAAATATATGTTCTAGTTCAGAAACAATTAATCCACTCTTTACGAATGACTTTATTTGTCTAGCATTAACACTCAAATTGAATCAACCCTTTTACTAAAGTCTATTTTACAAATGGTTTGAATCCAGACCAGACGCTGCGTCATGTGGCGTTTGATCAGGATCCAAACTGTTTTATAATCGTATCAATATTTCTTCATTCAAAATTTCAAAGATTTTATGTTGTCATAAAATTGCAAACGACAAATTTCAGCTGACGAAATTTTGTGCGAAAAATAAGAATGGATGGTTAAATTTGATGGTGAAAACTGAAACTCTATGTAACGTGTCGCTCTTAACCCATTACCCAATAAATACGCATTTTACGCCTTTAATTTATTCATCCACTTAAGAAATAAGTTCCAATATAAACAGTCATGAATATGTATCATTACAAAACATTTCTATATTCTATAAGATTGTAGCTTAAAGCAGGCTGAAAGTAAAGCAGAATGCGCCTTAGTGCGCATTCTGCATTACTTTCAACCTGCTTTAAGTGTCTCTCATCTTACATACTAGAAATGGACTATACCTCGTAGGGTAATGGGCTTATCCCTAGAAATTCGTATGCACGTCAATTTTAAACAGTGTATCTACGAGACTACACGTAGTTTCATCATACATTGTATTCTATTGCCATATATTTGTACAACCATAAAGCGTTGGTGAAATATATCACGGTTAACAAAATACAAACATAGGAACAAAATGGTTGGGTCACATGTTCTACCAGTATCAGTTAGGGCCTTTCCCCTTTAATACTACAGCGGTTGTGTCAGATCAGAGGACTCCTTTAGGAGGCCTCTAATCAGGATTTCGACTGTTTACCAATTCGCAAACTATTGCAAAAACCATAAATATTCAACAACTGATTAGACTATCAGGAACAGGAATGGTCCATTTGAAGTTTCAGGGTTTTACAATATTTATCTACAGACGATCTCGTCATCATAAAGTATAACACATGAACTATCCGTGAGCGTAAAACATTTACGATCCTTATCAAACCGTTTTAAATTTATGTTGTAACCAGGTATGACAGGTAAGGGTTGAACGTTTGGCAAATGTTATCAATTATTTTCCTTTTCCATACACCAGTTCAAATATAATCGCAGCAATTTAGCCTGCAAGCTACGCATGTTATTTTACATTATATTCTTGGAAGGAAAAAAACGACATTGACATTTACATCGGAGAATACGTATTTTCCCGTTTAAACGAAGCGAAGCGCAAACGCAATGAAATGACATGTAGAAAATTAAAGCTTTTGGAAATGTCTTAAGATTTATTATTATCTGAGTGATACAGTAAAATATCTCTGTTACGAACTTACGACCACTAAATCGAAGAATAATTGACTGTGTAAAACTTAAAGCAAGATGACAGTAAAACAAAGCTCCTAAAAGAGCTTTCTGTTTTACTGTCTCCTTACTTTAAGCAGTCATCTGCCGTAAACACCTAATGATTAACGAAATGGTGTGGTCGTTATAGAAAGTTTTTACTGTAAACACTTCGAGACCTGATTTCATCCCAGGTTTTTTGCAATGAACACATTTGTTTTAGCATAAACGTGTTTATTGGGAAATATAGCATCTTTCCTTTTACTACCATATCGCCTATCTCTTCTTCTTCTTGGAGGCATACAGACGTTCTCTTGTCCGTACCTGTGCCAGTAATGCTACAGTGGAGAATCTGTTATTCTTTCCAAATAAACGCGTTTACGCTAAAACTATTATTTGCAGTGCAAACAGTTTGGAGCCAGATCAGACGCCGGGTAACCCGGCGTCTGATCAGGCTCCAAACTGTTTGCCACCAAGATAAACAAGAATTATCAGAATTGTCCAAAAGTTGTTCTTTTCTACGTTTTAGTGCTTTGCGTTTGCGTACGTTTGCGTTTAAACGGGAAAGAATAACAGATTCTCCACTGTATATCTGCTGAAAGAGCCGTTTGAAGTGAACAACAGTTCTTGTTGTACAACCGCCTTTGTTTTACAGTATCATTGATATTTAATGTAAGCTTACAATAACATTACCTAACTGTCTGTGTTAACCATTTCGACGCCGATGTTGCGTAAATGCGACTTTGCAAACAGATAAGATCCTGATCAGACGCCGCGTAACGTGACGTCTGATCAGGATCCAAACTGTTTGACATTCGTATCCATATTTCTTAAGTCATAATACCTTTCGGCGCCATATGGTCATTTCATGTGTCGCGGTGCCGTAACACCCAACTCAATCAATCAATCATTATACCTTAAATCTAACTTTGAAACGATATTGCAGCAAAAAATATTGAAGCAGACGGCATATTAACGATGAAGGGGTTCAAACCTCACGATTGTTTGGCGCCGAAAGGGTTAACACTTTCACCGTTCAATAAATCGTCTGCATTGCAAATGCCGTCTGCAACAATTATACAGGATATAGTCAGGGCCATTTGACAGAAGGAATTTCAATAACTACAGTGGAGAATCTGTTATTCTTTCCCGTTTAAACGCAAACGTACGCAAACGCAAAACACTAAAACGTAGAAAAGAACAACTTTTGGACAATTATGATAATTCATGTTTATCTTGGTGGCAAACAGTTTGGAGCCTGATCAGACGCCGGGTTACCCGGCGTCTGATCTGGCTCCAAACTGTTTGCACTGCAAATAATAGTTTTAGCGTAAACGCATTTATTGGGAAAGAATAACACATTCTCCACTGTATGTAAAATAGTTTAGATTATAACCAGATGCCGCGTAACACGGCGTCAGGGGCCCGTTTCATAAAACTTCTTACAACAAATGTTGTCGTAAGTCAGATTATAAAAGTATCAATTATTATTTATTTCTCCATCTAATCCTGTCCTGCGACGTCTTTTTGGAATCGTCTTGAAAAGACGATTCCAAAAAGATGTCACAAAACAGGATTAGATAGAGAAATCAAAGATTAAATGTATTTCAAAGTTTTGACTTACGACAACATTTGTCGTAAGAAGTTTTATGAAACGGGCCCCTGATCTATATCAAAGCTGTTTGCAACATTTCCTTTTGGCACCATTGGTAGTGAAAGATTTAAAGGAAAATTTAAGGGGCAACGTCTAGGAAAATACATAATGCAACACTTTCATATAATGCAAGCGATCAATGTATTTTATACTAAAGAAATATAAAACTACAAAATACCACAAACCACAATAATATATCTACATGTATGTCTGACAATGAATAAGATATAATATTCTCACATAACTACCCTTGTTTTCTATAGCAAACAACGATCTCGAATATCCTTGTGTAAGATCAGTTTGATGACGTTACTATGTCACTATTTATAACGGCGTTTTGACGTCACCGGGGTTCCAAATAATGCATATTGCTTTAAAAATAGCTTAAAATCGTTAGTTATGTGAGTTAAAGAATCTGAATCTGTCATTCGTCGATGTTTAAGACAAATTGATCTCAAACTCGTCTAGAATAGAAAAGTTATTAAGCTCGCCAAGGCTTGCTTAATAACATTTCAATTATAGACTCGTTAATATCATGATATCATATCTCTCTTTAATAATCTCATCTTGGTAACTCCTTCACTGAGATGACGTCAACATGACGTCACCTGCTTGAAAAACTATCTCTTGATTTTATTTTATGCTGAAATAGAAATTTTAAGTAGATCTAGATTGATTAAAACATTGTTTTAAAGAGTCCAGACATGGATCATGTCCAGACGTTGTGTTATGCGGCGTCTGATCAGGATTCAAACGGTATGTAAGTAAGTATTGTACCCGATTTAAAGCGATCAAGTTGTTTAACCCATTACCCTATAGCCTGTATTTAGATTTGAAAATATGTGACTATTTAAAACAGGTTGAAAGTAAAGCAGAATGCGCCTTAAGGCGCATTCTGCTTTACTTTCAGCCTGTTTTAAGTTACCACCTACTAGAATTAAGAAAATATTTCTTCTGATACATTTTCATGACTGTATAGACTGGAATTATTTCTTCCGCGGAGGATTAAACGGAATGCGCTAAAAGGCGCTTCTATAAGGTAAAGGGTTAACCGTTAACAATTGTAATATCGACTGATTAAAATTGCCATCTCTACTTATGTTAACAAATGTAGCGTTTAGGCAATTTGACTTAAGAGTTATCAAATCAGTGTCTAGCGTAAATATTCAAATTAGTACATGTACATTATAAATTTGGGTAAATCTCAATAACTCGAACTAGTTTAAGTCGACTTACCCATATTTCAAATGAAAACTTAGGTTGCGAAACTCAACATATCAAATACAGTCGATAGTTCGAACTCGCGTTAGTTCGAACATACCCATATTTCAAAGTTCAAACGTGGCTTAGACACGTTTTTACTTTAAAATACGGGTATGTTCGACTTAAGCGAGAACGACTTATCGTAACTAAACTTATGAAATAGTGGTACGATCGATTTAAGCAGGTTTGAAGTAAAAAGTTTCGACTGTATATGTAAGTTCGACATAAACGAGATCAAGTAATCAGCGAAACTCAACAGATCAAACACTGGTTAGTTGGAATTAACCCTTTGAACCCTAGTCCCGCATATTGGCGCCCTTTGCGAACAGTGAACATGTGAATAGTACACTTGTCCCATGCAAACAGTGAAGACCCAGATCAGAGGGCTCCTAGGAGCCCTCTGATCAGGGTCTTCACTGTTTGTTATAATGCCATACATTGACAAAAACAACCATTAAAAGTCAGAAATGGACTAGACTATAATGGAAACTGGAATTGTCCATTTAAAGTTTCAGGGAGGAAAGAGTTAAGCGAGTTCGAAGTAGCCAGTTTCGACTGTTGTCTCATCGTTGTTATTTTGATCCTTACACTGTTGCAATATCGTTTGCTTCAAAAAGTGTTACTATTTAGATATTTATTTGCAGTTTCGCTTTTTGAAAACATTGAGAAATTTCAAACGATTCAATAGGCGCCTAGCTATTATTGAATGATTACGTAAAGGGGCACCCTAATGCATTTCTATAGATGATATGTTTAAACCGTTTCCTAAACGGTTGCCTTTTAAACACACAGTTCTCTTCAAGCTCATGAATTTTGTTATAGAACCACACAAGATGAAGATTTAGGTGTTTCAGTGGGCTCTTCTGGTCTCTGGCTGTCTGGTGCTGGTCTCTGACTGTTTGGTGTTGGTTTCTGGCTGTTTGCCCCCGGTCTTTGACTCTTTGATGCTTGTTTTTGCTGGTTATTTGGTGCTGCTTTCTGGCTGTTTGATGCCGGTCTCTCACTGTTTGAAACTGGTCTCTGGCTGTTGGATGTTGAACTCTGGCTGTTTGATCCCGGTATTTGACTGTTTGTAGCTTGTTTCTGGTTGTTTGATTTAGGATCAGCGGGCTGGGGTTTGGGATTGGCCGTCACATTCGATTCTATCGTCTGAGTATCCTTTTGTGGTTTAGCCCTATTTCCAGCTTTTTGTGTCGTTGTCTCTGCAGCTGTACTTTGTTTAGTATCTTTTGGTGGAGGTTTTGCTACCTTGGTTGTAGGTTCAACAAATTTACTTTGTGATGCAGACCCGTCAGCCTTAGGTTTAGGTTCAAAATCCTTTATTCCTCCTGTTTTCGTTTGTTCCGTCATTTTAGCAACAGCCTGTGCTTCTTTACTATCTTTCTTGGCGCTGTTGTTTTCTTTTCTGGCACTGTTGGTCTCTTTCTTGACAGCTTGAGTTGTTTCTTTCTTGTCAGCTTGAGTTGTTTCTTTCGAACCTTTCACACCTCCTATATACTGTTCTAATTTCATTGCTAACTCATCAAACTTCTCCCCAGTCCATTTTATTTGTACATCTAGGTCCCTATATACGTTAATATAGAGTAATTCTGTAAACACCATACTCATCGGTCCATCTGGTGGCCACTTCATTTGCTCAAGCAACAGTGGAATAATTGGTTTCTTGGTGGCATCAGCTAGACTCACCTCTCGTCGACAGTTGGCAGACAATGCATACTTGGGAGTCACACAGCTAACAATAACCTTACAACCTCTGACCCCTCGATCTATTTTGTCATAGAGAGAGTCCCCTCCACCCATTTGATAGATGTCCATCCATACAGTGTAGCCAAGGGAGCGGATTCGTTGGTACAGTTTCTTGACTTGGGGCTGTTTTCCCCACTGGTACGACAGGAAAACTATGGGGGATTTGCCGGAATCTTCCTGAGGCTGGAAATAGGAATTGAAAAAAGAAATTATTTATGATATGGTTAATGTCAAGCTATAAACAGATGTAATTCAATAACTCATCTTCCACTGACATGGCGTCATTTGCTTTAACTCTTTCCTCCCTGAAACTTTAAATGGACAATTCCAGTTTACATCTAAGTCTAGTCCATTTCTGACTTTAAAGGGTTGTTTTTGTCAATGTTTGGCATTGTGACAAACAGTGAAGACCCTGATCAGAGGGCTCCTTTCGGAGCCCTCTGATCTGGGTCTTCACTGTTTGTATAGGACAAGTGTACTATTCACATGTACACTGTTTGAAAAGCACGCCTATATGCGGGACTAGGGTTCAAAGAGTTAAACAATGGTCGTCTGGTTTTATTTGTAAAATTAAGATGTCAGACATTTTGACTTGAGAAATGTCGATACAAGCGCCAAACAATTTGGATCGTTACCAAACACCAAGCTACTAGACATCTGATTAGGATCCAAACTGTTTGCATATAACAATTGTACCCGAGATAAGATAGTGGCGGGGATAATAACGATCTGAAGTAGCTAAGTGATTTCAATCATAGTTCATCAAGGCAGTTTGTAAATGTAAAACTGTATTTCAATTCGTTTCAATAAAATCCAATCTTAAAAGTTATATCTTTATAGCATGTTTTCCCACATCAATGTTTACCCTTTCATCACCATTGTAGACTTACGTCGACATTTCAAACGGTTCGATCCATATCAGACGCCTAACGTTCACCTGTTTTAAGAAGCCATTTGTCGTTAGTGATGGGCGCCTGTATGTGAGTGTTCGTTGCATATTTAGTAGAGGAAGTAGGACAATTGTTTGGGAATCGAGAACTTTGTTCAATAGTCAGAGCTTTCCGTTTTCAGGACTTTTGTTACATTTCATGAAAGTAAAATATTGAAATGTTATATTTATGCAATTGTATTTCAAAAAGATCAATCATGTTGACTGTAAAAATAACCAACAAAACGCGAATACAACCATACAAAAAGGTGTTTCTGTTCATTAAATGTGCTTATCTATGACATGTGTTTGTTTTTGCAAGATGGTTGTCAATGAAAGATGGTTGTTTAGGACAGGTGGTTGTTTATTGCATGTGGTTGCGTATGACAGGTAATTATTGATGGCTGGTGGTTGCTTATGGCGGGCGGTTGCTTATGGCTGGTGGTTGTTTATGACAGGTGGCAGTAGTGTTACGGCTGTTCGATTGTTTATGACAAGTGGTGGTAAATAACAGGTGGTAGTTTGTGACAGGTAGTTGTTCATGCCAGTATTTGTTTATGTCAGTTTATTATGCATGACAGGTGATTTATCATGGCAGACGATTGTTTATAACAGGAGGGTGCTGATGCAAGGTGAATGTCTGAAACACCGACAACAAATAATATTGTTTATAAGTGTAAAAGCGATCATAAAAATGGATTTTCACTTATCTTAACCAAAATTACCTGTTCTGTAGAACTGACTTGTTTTGAGGATCCCTTTGTTTTGTCAATTACTATTTCTTCCACTATAGGGACCCACCATTTCTTGTACTCTGAAATATTTGAAAATATCATATTACATTTTCAGTTCAAAGGGACTTACCGTACACAAAAGCCACTACAATAAAATGTAGAAAATAACAGGCTTTTGTAAATGCTGACAATAGATCAAAATATGGATGGCAAACAATATTAAACCTGGTTAAATGCCGAGTTGCTTCTTGCAGTGGACAACATAGTTCTAGCGTTAGAGACTTTTCTTGGGAAAATAGTTGAGTAATAGTTTTCAACGTCTTTTCGGTATTTTCCTCATTATCTCTATTCGTATTTGTCTAAAGATTATTGTGAATACATGCGCTTTAATCAATGCAAAATCTTCTCTAGGCCAAATAAATATATTAGCACATATATAAACTCCACGATAAACATTCATCACTTGAAATATGACATTGACTAATAGAATAAGAAAAAGCATTCCTCAGTCAGTGTCTGACCTGTCCTGGTCAGACAACGCCTTCAATAATCGACGATATACAACATTAGCAGGAGAAAAGTTAATTAACCTTAAGCACGACATCAACAATTTTCATATTTGATAAACCGGTACATCTTTCGGAACGAATCACCAGAGTTACTTGACGTCTCATCTGGATCAAATGTGTTTGAAACAAATCACAACATCGCATATAACACATCGAAGGTTAACTGACTTAATAATAATATATACATTGTTTCGAATTTACTCTGGTTTGTAAATCGCGAAGGAAGTAAACAATAAGGACAGGAACGATAACCATAACACCAACAAAAATGTCGTTCCAACTTCGATTTGATCAATTTTTTCTTCTAAATATCAAAATTATATATTCTATTATTGAGAGAAATTGATATTCAATAAAATTCAGTACCTGTAAAAAAAAATTAAAAATGTTTTTTGTTAAAATCTCACCAAAACCCCATAAAAGTTGAACAATAATATCAGCTTTGTCAGGAGCTACATGGTATTTGAATCATAAACTTAATATATATTAGATATATATTTTTAAAAAGTAAGCACACTTTCAACTAACCTTTTTTGATAAGGGCTTCGTCGGGGGCTACATTGTAATTGAGCTGCATCAACAGTTCTTGGAATTTTGGCACAGGCCAGTAACGATTGTCTTTTGTCTCCTCTCCAGCCCTCTGAAAGAACCTGATAAACAGGTATTCACTGAAGATTGGACCCATAGAGCCTTTAGGAGGCCAATCCATCTTCTCCATGAGTAACGGGTACATAGGCTTGCCTAGATTCACAGACAAATTTACCTGTCGAAGAAGAAATGATTAACGTTCGAGTGTCAAAACAAGGACGGTAAAGTTTTGTTTTGATGACCACGCAAACAAAGACGTGTTCCATGGTGGGAAAGACAAGTTGTAGATTTAACTCATTAACCCCTTATCTAACATAACGTCATCAGCGTTAAGCAATTTTTTCAAATAAATATTGTACTCGGGTTAGTAAGGGATGAGGTTAAGCCTATATATTGCAACTGTCCCTATAGCTCGCTGCAAGATTCCATAATACATGAATAATCTAAAGACACAGATGTGTTTATTCATACAGCATATCACTTTTGCTAAACTCGAAAACAGTAAATATCCTGCAAAGATGCTGCGTCTCAACAGGCCATGATCAATGTATACACTGTTTGCAAATATACTAATGCATTAATCGGTTATACTCTAGTGTGATTTTCTATTTCGAAAACATGTAGGGACCTAAATACATGTAAGCTTAGTGGTGTACAGTTATCGTGTTTGTACCAGCTGCCTTCCTTAACTATCGAAAACATCGTATTTGAGCGGTCGATATAATACGTTTTTCAACATTCTTTCGATAGAAAAGAAGCAACGAGAAGCTCGATGAAACAAAATTTCAGCAATGCATATAAAACAAATACATAGTAAATGAAATATCGAAATAATATTCACTCCTGATATTTGATATGTAATTGATCAATACCTGAAGTCGTAATTTATTTGAAGCAGCATAATAAATAAATACGAAAGACTCAAGCAGGAAACGCAACACAAATAATACACCCACCTCTCAAGCAGAACACACACACAGTCATACCATAACAAACACACACACAAACACACACGCGCGCGCGCAATACCATTCCTTGTTCTACACACTAAATAGAAAACAACACGCAAGACAAACATAAAGCAAAGTGAACATAGGAGTCCGCCTTGGTACGGTCAGTAGCAATTAATAATTAATTTGCATCAAAACTGAAGATTATTTAAGCTATTTTGCGCCTGGTTTCCTTGAGATATTTGACCAATATATTTCCAGTTAAAACATGATAAAATATGTACAGATTGTAGAAACATACAATGTATGTTTAAAAAAAGAGCATCATATTAAAAGTCTAAGTATGTAAAGGAGCACAACTTCAATAACAATCATCAGACCGAAACTAAAATCAATAGGTGTCATACCTATTATAGTACAAAAGCTAAATATGAAATTAAGATGTAGCCGGAAAAGCATTTTTATGTAAGATTTTAAGTATATAAAAAGACATAACTGCATTAAAAGCATGAGACCATAACCAAATCGAGTCGATGTCTTACCTGTATGATGAAAATACTTCACATGAAAATTAGAAGTAAAATGCTTAGTATGTAAAATTAGCCAAACTGCAATAAAAAGCATCAGCCCGAATCAAGAATCAATGGGTGCCCTTTCTGTGGATCAGAAAGCTAAATGTGGAATTTGCTTTACTAAAGGAGATAGCAATTATCATCCGGAAACCGTTTTGACGCGGACGTCCGGGTAGATGAAAACCTGCTAGAGGGTTCATAGAATACGAACATTCAAGACGGGCGTATGAAAAATATTTAAATATAGGTAAGTGCGTTATCGAAGATTTTAACAAAGTTCACTTTATTACTTAATAATACTGACACAGAACTACGAGTATATCCCACCTCTCTGTTACAGTTAGGAGACTGTGCGTATTTCTCTGTCACACAACAGATGATCACTTTGGCTGCTCGTATACCGTTGTCAATCTTGGCAAACAGTTTATCCCCTCCACCCATCTGACCTATGTCCATCCAACATTCGTAGCCAGCCATGTTGAGGTGTTGTTTGAGGAGCTTCACCTCCTCTTGCATGCCCCATTGGTAACTGAGGAAGATTGGTGGAGGACTTGGGTACTCAAACTCTTCATCCTCTACAACACCCTCTGAAATATACCGGTGACATGTGTTATTATAAACCCTTCTCATTTCTACACATAGCGTATACTGAAGATTGGCTTGGCGAGATACAGGTGTACTCAAACTACTCATCTTCTACAACGTCCTCTGAAATATGACATGTGTTTCTGTTAAACACTTCTCATTTCTACTTATAATGAACATCGAAGATTGGCGGAGTATTGGAATACTCAAATTCATAACTGTAATAAAAAACACTCTCTGCAATATGTCTCACTTACTATAGTTCATTGATACACACATATATTTATTATTTTCTACAAGGATTCATTTCATTATTTTCTATATATATGTTATTGTTTAACCATTGTATGTCCATTAGTAGCGTATATTGAATACTGGGCTAGGACTTTCGAATGTTTTTGTAAAGACACGTACACATTTGAGTACCGTATAAATGGTTATTTCTTCAAGCTTATGAGGATGACGTACTCAATCTCTTTACCCCCTGTATCATCATGAAACAGTCGATACTTAATAAGATACCTGTAAATCTACAATTGAAATTTATCAAAATTCAATTCTGTGAAGTCATATTTCAAACGTAGCTTTCCATAATGGCTCTATCAAAGGTAATACGCGCCTGATGATAACACCAATCTATATCGATTGCAGTACTCTACAAAGTTGTCTTCAACTTACGTCTGTGCTTAGTCGTAGTTCTGATCAGGACCGTCAATAGGTCCCTACTTGACGAAAAAGGTCATTCACTCTACGTAAAGTATTCATATTGATCGACATTCGCCCGATCGTATCACATCATCTTACCTAAAGAAGAATTGTTATCATAATTCTATCTGAACAGGCTTTCTTTTAGTTAAGTTTTACAAACAGAAAAATTGAAAATGTGACAATTCCTTTATTGATACAAAACTCTCAGCGCAATCCCGTCAGCCAAATCATCATGGGCTTTATTATGATTTTACGTACCTGACACTTTCATTGCATTTTCAACAATTGATGCACCATCCTGTCTATTCATCTCTGTGAGAGCTGTCAACACACCAAAGTTTGCCTCGCTTGTTTTACGGGTGGCATACCATTCACTGAGTAGGGCCATGCAGGGGTCATGTTGCTGTGACCAGGCCCGAATGTCATCATTACTGTAGGCAAGGCGCTGGGCAAGAAGTCTCCAGTCAGCTTCATGCTTCGGGTTCATAAGTTTGGTTAGATCCCGGGACCACTTAGGAGCATTGGTCATTGTCTGTTAAACATAAACACACTCGTTTAGATAGTTTAAAGTTTTTTTCATTCTATGACAAATCTAATTCATAAACTCTTAAAAGGGTTTTGAAGTCTTACTGACACCAAGCTGTTAACTACAATTTATCTTAAAATATATTGCAGTGTTCTGATATCTATCCTTATCCTAGCGACGAGTATACCGATCCGTTTTAAACAGTGAACACGTAAAGATGGCACTTGTCCCATGTCAAGAGAACATCTACAGTTCAGAGAGTTCTTATAGGAACCCTCTGAAACTTAAACTGAAACTGATTAATTTGATTAAACGCATATTTGCAGATAGTTTATTCAATATCGTTGTACAATGAAATATATAAATGACATTCAATACAACAAAAGTACACATAGCAGTCATCTATAAACATAAAAAGAATTAGTTCCACACTTTTTGACAATTTGAAATAGCATGTACTATACTTAACCCAATGCAAGCATAGTGTCACCTAGAGAGGACATTGGTAATCGGTTTAGAGTCTGATGAGACCCCTCATTTAGCACTGTTACTAGATCATTTCAACGTGCTTCTGCATGGACAAACACTGCAGTGTCTTTAGATCATAATTGTATATTTATAATGAAATATTCCAGCACGTAATTAGGGAGAGTTTCGTTGCAATATCCAGGCATAAATGGGTTTATTGATATTTGGAATTGTCCTACCTTATTATCTATCTCCTCAACCTTGATTTTGGTCTCTCCTAGGTCTTCATCTAATTCATCCACCCTCTCATCTAGTTCTCCTAGATCTTTTTGAACCTCTTTAAGCTGGTGATGATGTTCTGTCACATGCTCACCCATTGTTATCACAGTATTTATAGTCATACCAAGCTGTTCGTCCAGTTCCGCGATTAATTCCCTCTGTTCTTGAAGGTCCTTAAACACTGTTGAATAGCTGCAAAATAGAGATTGGTTCAACCATGAGAGAGCAGCGAAATCATTACAATATATAAAAAACTGTAAAAGTATTAATACACAGTGGTGAATAGTCATCACTATGCTCTTGATGACAGAAACACTTCAGTCATTGATATGCGTTCTATAAGATACAGATTAAGTAGAAACCATATGTAACATTAACTTAAAGAAATGACAAAATTTGACACTGAGTAAAAATAAATATATTGATTTTCCTGCAAAGGCTTGTGAATATGTTATTTCTTTAGAGAAAATTAAAAGTGTTTCTATCATAAGTTATACTAACTTATATTCTCTAAAAAGAACATATGCATTTAGAAGGATGGTATTGAGCAGACCATATCTTTGTATTGACCGTTTGCAATTGAATTTAATACTTTGTTTCTATTAGTTAAGTTAAAATAAACAATTTATTAACTCATTGACCCCTAGTGACGCATTTATGCGTCATTTACTAAATGTGTACCTGTGGAGAGTACACTTGTCCTGTATAAAAAGTGACGTCCTTGATCAGAGGGCTCTTGCAGGAGCCCTCTGATCATGGACTTCACTGTTTGTCAGTTTGCAATTCATTACAAAAAAAACCTAAATAGTCTAAAATAGACCAGCCTTTATTGCAAACTGGACTAGTCCTTTGGTTTCAGGGGATAATGAGTAAATTGAACTTACTCTTTTCCCTCGATGACCTGTATTAGACTGAGGGCACATTGTTTATTTTCAGGTATAGTGATAGTTTGGGCTATCTTCTGTAGTGCGGCCTTGTACTTTTGCATGTAATCCTTGTAATCTTTGACCATGTAGGCCAACTGGTTAAGTCCTGTTAATACTAAATCTGGATTCCTTCCACCGGACATCTTCATGAAGTAATCAATGGCTTGATGAGATAGTTTCTGTAAAGATAAATATAGATATAACACAGGTTTCTAATTAGTTCTGTTAGACGTAGTTCTGATTTGCACGTATTACAACTAAATTATGTTAAACCATTTGTGCCTATCGGTTTACAAAAGAGACGTAGGCAAACAGTATAGACTCTGATCAGACGCCGCATAACGCGGCTTCTGATCAGAGTCTATATTGTTTGCTGATATGAATGTCGATATAAAACAAACCGCAAATGAAAAGTTAGACCAGGCACACCTTATATAAAACATGGACTAATCCAATATTTAAGCATGGAAGAATCCACTAGGCGCACGACCTGTCTAAACTACATTAAAAAGTAAAATACACCAATTGTTAAACCTCTCATCACTTAAACCCTATATTAAAAACACTCGCCCCCGAAACTCAAATGGAAAAAAATCTCCAATTAAGTTGAAACCATTTCTTAACTGTTTAGAAGTGATCATTAGATAATGACAAACTGTACAGATCCATTTTCGTCGAAACTTTGAGGCAGCTTATTAAGTGTTTATCCCTTTACACCAGAGTCTGTTTCCATATATTAAAGATAGGTGGCCACATAAAGCAGCCTGAAAAAAAGTAAATCAAAATGAGTTTTCAGGGGCATTTTGCTTTACTTTTAGCCTGATTAAGGCTACCATCTGCTCGTATGATGTAGAAACTACTTTTATTGTTTTACATATGCATGCCTGTACAAAATGGAATTATTTGCTTCAGTGGATGACTAAATTAATGTCGTCGAAAGGAGTTTTTGTGTGGTGATGGGAAAAGGCGTAGATGAGCGGTCAAGTCTTGCACCAAACTGTTTGTAATGAACATATTATCTTATTAAAGGTCCATTACAAACAGTGTACCTGTAAAGAGTATATACAAACAGTATATACCTAGATCAGAGGGATCATTATTGAACCTTTTGATCAGGGCCTGCAATGATTATCATTTTGTAAATTATTGCAGAAAACATACCCAAATAGATGTACACATGAATGGACTTAACCTTATTGGAAACTGGAATTTCCCATTAAAAGTGCCGGTGCATGCGTTTGTTTCAGTCTTTGTACATACCTCGTTCCCGCCTGCAGAGCAAGTGATAATATGTATTCTGAAGGAGATAGAATCGCCGTTGAACAGTTTGTCGTCTAGAAGTTTGGGGAAAAACGGTCGTAACTTATCAGGCGATCTCCGTGAAACCGGGTACAGAATGCTTAACAATGTATATTGCTGATCTTGCGACGATTTTGATAGCTGCTCAAAAATGAAGGTTATTTGCCTCTCTGTTATCCGCTGAAAGAAGAAAATATATAGTGGAAAATTGGAGAAATGGAGACGTTATGTTTTCTTGCTAACGCGTTTAGACTAAAGCCATTATTTCCGCAGCAAACAGTTTGGAGCCAGGCTCCAAACTGTTTGTCCTTCAGAAAATCATAGCAATTAAGATTTTTCAAGAATATGATTTTCTTACATTTTATCTCCTTGCGTTCAGTTTCGCATAAATGGGAATTAATTACAACACATTTTCACTGTGAATCAAAATGACCACATGCCACTAATACTTTTCCTGAAGCTTTACTGGAAATGAACACCATAGGTTCAAAGTGAGAGCTGTTTGATTTACCTGATACGGAATTTATACATTTTTACATTGATTCAGTCAAATCGAAACAAATACTCAGACAATTCAAATAGCTAATTAACCAACACTGTATAAAAACGTTGTAAGTTTTGTATTACATGTAGAAGGGGAAACTGTCATTATTTCCAATCAGTTTTTTCTTGCTTTAAACATGCTGTACAACTAGGATAAAAGATTTTCCAGTTAGTTGATTGATTACAGCGTACGTTTGTGTGGCAATTTTATTTTTGCCTTGTTCGCACGGTTCAGAATCCCGATCGAGTTTAATCTTTTTTAGATCAATTTTTACTATAAATCTTTATTCCTAAACTACTATTTACTGTTACGCGTAACGCGGAGTCTGATCTGGATTCAAACTCTTTGACACTCGTTTCGAAATTTCGACAGGCACACTGCCTTAAATCTAACTTTGAAACGATTTTTCAGACACCAATATTGAAGCAGACGATAATTTGGCGAAAAAGGTAAAAGAAAAACTCACGATAAATTTGACCATAAAAGGGTTAAAATGTTAGTTCCTTTATCATCTTAAACCGTCTCCTACTAGTAGCATATCTTGAACTGTCGCTTTTTGAAACAGTGTAGGTCCAAATCAGACAATCCCTTACTGATTTCTTTGTATGATTTGTCTGGCATTTATTCTATCAGCCAATGATACATAATAAATTATAGTATGTTGAGTTTTATAAAGGAATGTTCAGTGGTAGAAGTGTTGACCTACCTCGGGATGTTTGGCGGCTACTGTACTCAGTAGTGACATCACATAGCCCTTTTCGGCCTCCTTTAGGCTATCATAGCTGTCGAGGATCTTCTGTAAGCGATTGTGAACCGGCTGTGGATTCATTGGATACAGGCTTTGAACCAAGTCTAAAGAAAGCAAATTCAGTTTAAAGTTGTTGACCACTTATAAGATCGGGCATATGATGGTCAATATCGAAACTCTACGAAGAACGATCGGCTATTGTCGCCAACTGTCGGCTCGTTCCGAACAATGCTAAAGCATGTTTCTGAATGGGCCGTCAGTTGACCAAAATGGCCGACCACTGTTCGTTAAGTACCGATTTTGATCCAATCGCATAAGGCATCCTCAATCAGCCCTAAAACTATTTACTCTTTCACTGCTAACGGCGTCAAAAGGTAACTTTTCAAACAGTTTGGATCCAGATCAGACGCCGCGTATCGCGGCGTCTGATCAGGATCCAAACTGTTTGACACTCGTAGCGACAATTCTTCAGTCAAACCCGTCCTAAATCTGATTTTAAAAATATTGCAGAGGACACTACTAATGCAGACGGTATTTTGGCGGTAAGAGGGCTGAGAGAGATAATAAAACTTGGCAGTGAAAGAGTAAATGAAAAAATTCCAGTTTTTAATACACCAGTCTATTTTTTAATATTTAGATCATTTTCACAATATATTGCAAAATGACAAAATGAGATCTTAGAACATTTGCAGATGTCAATAACACACAATGCAGCCGGTAAATCATACATGTATTCTACTTACGCAGCAAGTCGCTCATGTGTGCGGGATTGGCAAATAGATCAATTAATTGTGGCAGGGCGCTTGCCATCTCCTTCGGTGGATCGCTAGAAAACAGCTGCAGGATGGAGAGGCTGCATTCGAGAATGTCCTCAAAGTCGTTTTCCTCGGCCAGCCTTATCCACTTCAATACATCAGATATAAGGCCCACACAACACGCCTGGGTGGCCGTCTCAAGATGCTATAAAACATGAAAAAATAATGTTACTATATTTCAACCCTTATCATTCTTATTTGTCGTCTGCTTTAAATCACAGGTACTTGACACATACTTTATTATCTATGAACCCCCTCCCCCCTTAAAAAAAAAAAAAAAATTTTTTTTTTTTTTACTATACTTCTATTATAGATACAAGGTAAACAGCGCAATTCGACACCTAGTCTTTACTATCGACTTAAACTGATGCTAAAATAGACTCGATCGCCGATATTCTCTTGTGGTACCCTCGGGAAAAGATTAATTTATCAATATCTACTTTTTATTTCATCAAATTCCGTCAAATAACGCCACGGTACGTGAATTATAACGAAAATAAGCTTAAAAAAGTTTTATGTCGTTCTCTTGGTACATAATTTATTGCCCAAAATAAGGGGTAATCTAGTCGGTTTGCACATTTAACGGCCTTTACGGCTGGAACTTTCACCTAATTTCATTAGAGCAAATGCGTTTGTGTCGGAACATGACCCTCTTCACTATACGCTATATGAAATATACATGTAATTTGGCACGAAATTGACAAGTGAAAGACTCATTTCATTTTCAATGCCATTTTGAATACCGGAATGAATCGAATGAACGGAGCGATCTCATTGGTCAAAATTAAACAGATAAAGTTTCTTTTAATTTTGCATTCTATGTAAATTATATAAAACTGATAATATTTCATTTAAAGATGATTTATAATATTTGGTGGAAGTTCCAGTGGCATAGGCCGTTTATTGTGGACAAATAACAGATCACCCCTACATGTACATTCGTTGCTATGTACCAAGAAAACGACAAAAAACTTTTTGATGCTTATTTTCGTTATAATTCACGTACTGTGGCGTTATTTGACGGAATTTGATGAAATAAAAAGTAGATATTGATAAATTAATCTTTTCCCGAGGGTACCACAAGAGAATATCGGCGATCGAGTCTATTTTAGCATCAGTTTAAGTCGATAGTAAAGACTAGGTGTTGAATTGCGCTGTTTACCTTGTATCTATAATAGAAGTATAGTAAAAAAAAAAAAAATTTTTTTTTTTTTAAGCGGGGAGGGGGATCATAGATAATAAAGTATGTGTCAAGTACCTGTGCTTTAAATATGTCGTCAGTGAAAAATATAAAAAAGAGTAATATTTTATATTTGTTCGAATTGAAGAAAATGTGAACAGGAGTAAAAGCTTTTAAATACAGATCAGACTTTCCGTTCAGCCTGCTCTAAGCTACCTTCTGCCAGAATACAGAAACTATTTTTTATGAATATTCATGACTGTATAACTTTTTTTCAGTTAAGGAATAAACTAAACGCGTAAAAATGAGTAGATATGGTGTAATGGGTCAAATGGAGTCTCTGTTTTCACTGCTGCTTTTGAAAAGCAGTTCATAGGTGTCCTATCCATATAGCAAAATTTGCCCATATACATTGCTGGATGAATTAAAAACATACAAAGACGTACTAACCCTTTCATGATCAAGTTTATCATGAGATTTTTACCACATCACCGCCATATTGTCTTTCGTCTGCTTCAATATTGTTGTCTGCAATATCGTTTCAAAGTTAGATTTAAGGCAGTATGACTGATGAAATTTCGAAATGATTGGCAAACAGTTTTGATCCTGATCAGACGCCGCGTTACGCGGCGTCTGATCAGGATCAAAACTGTTTGCAAATTCGCTTTATGACGTCATTGAGAGTGAAAGGGTTAAATATTACCAGTGATATGTAGTCGTTGATGACTCCCCGGTATAGTAGTAGCTTTTTTATTCCTCCTTCCTTCTCTTGCCCGGGTGGGTAGAACGTGTCATCTATATCGTTGCCAGCAAGTGTTATCTTGAAGATTGACATAAAACCTTTATGTTGTTCCTTGGTGACACGGCGGCCATCTCTGAATAAAAACAAAACGTTAATATAGCGTGTTAAACGCATTTCCTAATACTACTTTTTAAGACATTTGTATTTTAAAGTATATTCCGGTTTACATAATGTCTTGTTGTGAATAGTTTTCTTTAAAGCGACTCGCAACCGGATGGTGTACTTGTCAAAATAAAATAAAATACTCAAATAAAAGCAAATTTGTGGCATTATTTGGCTTCTGACATTAAAAAAATATGATCAGTCCAAAAAAAGTCTCAAGAATCGTCACCGAATCTTAGTTTTTTTTTAGATATATTCCATCGTTTTTCAATAGCGTCACATGACGGTTTTGCTGTTGTTGTTGCTTCTCTACACGGGCTCTGACATAAACCGGAGCCGAATAATGTAGTATTAAGCGCTACCAGTGAAGTACGTTAATTCGCTACCATATATAGAGAGAGCGTCCATGGTCGAGGCGGTAAAGGTTTCTTGTTTGTCTCCGCAATGGAGGGTCACGGGTTCGAATCCCACCTGAGCTTCTTTTTTTTTTGGAAATGAATTTTTTAACAGAATTTATTATACTAAACTAAATCTTACCCATTTATATAATCATTTGACATATATTTACAAATTACCATTTTTAATGCTAAATCCGGTTGCGAGCCTCTTTAAAGGATAAATAAATTATAGGCATAATAAAGGTGCATCTATGGCGTAATGGATTAAATGAAACTAAACGTAATGAAATAACAAAATAATAGTCCTATATACAGTATACATGCTTATTTCTTTTTTCCCATATACATTAGACATGCTTATTTCTTTTTCCTATATACATTATACGTGCGCATTTCTTTTAACCTATACATTATACATGCGTATTTCTTTTTTTCTCTCCGAGTGTAAAACAGTTCCGAGTTGTTCGACCTCTTAGGCCAGTGTTATAAATCGTTTGAGGTTAGTCTAAGATCGTTCTCAAGTATTTGATTGGTCAGATTTGAGCGTTTGCTCAAATCTGACCAATTAAATGCCTGAAAACAATCTCAGACTAACCTCAAACGCGTTATAGCATTGGACCCTGGACAGATGTAGAAATGTTATTAATGAGTGTCACTTATTTGAGAATAGCTGTTTCAACTATTAAGCAAACACCGATATATTTGTAGATCAACTTCATAAATAATTTTGTGGAGCTTTGTCCAGATGTTAAATGAGTATTGAATCGAAACAAGTCAGGGATCATTGGTTGAAACATATACAATCGAAACTCGATTCCTCGAACTCGCTTAAGTCGAACTTACCGTATTTCAAAGTTAAAACATGGCTAAGCCACGCTCTTACTTTGAAACACGGGTATGTTAGACTGAAGCGATTTCGAATTTTCGCGGGTTTAAATATTCGCAAACTTGTATTAACTGGGCAATGATTTAAGTAAATCAAGGTTCATACTTATAAAGCATTTGAGTCCAAGGTCGTTATCACGCTTTTAGTGGGTCAGGTTTGATTCTTTTCAAACGCCCAAAAGCACCGGGATAGTGTTACTAGATGAAATTCGAAAACTCAAACTCAATATCAAAATAATATCTTACTAAAATCAGTTCCACTATATTTTATAAACAAGAGCACCGCGAAGGCGTGTCAATGCTCGTTTGTTTTTGAAGATCAGTGAATAATGCAGTAAAATTACAAGGCCAAGGTCAATAGGTGAAATATTCTGTATGTTTGGATATATACCAAAACATAAATGTTGTAAATGAGAAGTTGTAGAAGTTATGGCTAATGTTAAATTTCGGACCACGACAACAACAACGATGGCGACAATGCAGGTGCCGGAGTAACAATAGTTTTTTTCTTTGAAAAATAGACGAGCTGAAAATAAACAACGAGTATTAACCCTTAGCCCGCCAAATAAATTGTTGTCTGCTATATTTCTCGTCTGCTTCAAGTTTCAAAGTGCTTCAAAGTTGCTCAAAATTGCTGAAAATGTTGTCTGAGTGTCAAACAGCTTGGATCCGGATGAGACGCCGAGTTACTCGGCGTCTCATCCGGATCCAAGCTGTTTGCATATGGAGCTATAGTCGTGACTGGCAGGCTAAGGGTTAATGACGTTTAAGATACCCATCATAATGTGCTATCACTAGGTTTATCAAGTTTTCTACTGCTCTCATCATCCGTCGTGATTCCCACGGCAGGCTATCATTCTTTACGATTTTTGCCACTCGGGTCAGTATCTCCTCTAGAAACCCAGCTGCAGGATTCTGTAAAATAGAACAGACAAGAAGTGCTGGAGAACTGAATAGCTCACCAATTCAAGTATTGAACACATTCAACCATAGCGACGAGTATACGTAAGGAATGAACGACTTGTTTCTGCTGTTTATCAGAGTATGAACTCCCAGCTTGGCAGGGTCAGTTTTGTGCGTTCTATTTCTAAAATTTATCGTTTTTGTATTTTGTCTTAAGAAACATTGAAATGAGTGTCGGAGAATTAAGATGCTTATCATACACCGCGCTACACGGAATAAGATCAGGGGCCCGTTTTACTAAACTACTTACGCAAAATGTTTGCGTAAGTCAAAATTTTAAATTTTAATTTATGTTTTTTATTATCACTTGCTACAAACAGCAAATAGCCAGATCAGAGGACGCGCTTTTAGCGCGTTCTCTAATTTTGGCTTTTTGCTGTTTGCAAACGTTTATGGTCGAAAAATAAGAGTTAAACGATTTTGACTTACGCAAAAATTTTGCGTAAGTTGTTTAGTAAAACGGGCCCCTGGACCCGAACTGTTTGCAAATAAACATTGTATATGTCCTTGAGACCCTCTCATTTCTTTCGTTATATCCAAGGTTCGTTATCAGGTTCATTTTACCATTCGTTCATTAGAGAAAGGAAATATATATTTTTTGTTACATCCAATATTTTGTTTTTCCAATTTCGTTACTTATAAGTTAGGTGCACTGTACTCTTCTATACATATAAACACGAACTCAAAATTACAAATTAATTCTACAAAATGTATTATAAAACCCCACTACTACGACTACTTAAAAAGGAATAATTATTTTCATAAAATATAGGTGACAGCTTAAAGTCCCATTGTGTTTTCAGACCTTTTCTTAATGCCTGAAATACAATAACAGCTAATAATAATGTTTGAACATTCTTATGGGCCAAACTGATCTATGAAATTATGAAGACGGACCTAAATCACCAAAAAGGGCGATTTAAAATCATAACAAACCGAAAATAGAACGTCTGACATAAACATTACCACACGGCTTAGTATCACGTGATACAGCCGAATTCAACTTCACTGGGGGGAACCGTATCTTCTTCCGCCCGTCCATCCATCAGTCAGTTAGACTATCACACTTTTTTGTCCGCTCTCTAACTCAACTATTTTTTATCCGATCTTCCATAAACTTTGTTTGATTACTACTAAAATCGCATAAGGTATTTTTGAGTTATTGCCTGTTAATTAATAAAAAAAATGACTGTTTCAGTCATTTTTGCACTCTAAAACAAACAGCTTGTATCGGATATTCACCAAACATGCTGAAAATATTTATTCATATAAAATTTAGGTATAGTTTGATTATTACAAAAATTGTATGTGGCATATTCGAGTTTTTGCCCTTTATGTATTAAAAAATGACTGTTTTCAGCAAGTTTTGCTCTCTAACACAAATTATCATTGGATCTTCACCAAACTTGCTGAAAATGTGTATTGATATAAAATCAAGGTTCAGTTTCATAACTACTAAAATCGAATAAGGTATATCTGAGTTATTGCCTGTTTATTAATGAAAAATGACGGTTTCAGTCACTTTTTGCACTCTAACACATACAGTTTTTATCGGATATTCATTAAACTGGCTGAAAATGTTTAAGTATATAAAATTTAGGTCTAGTTTGATTATTTCAAAAATTGCATGTGGCATATCTGAGTTTTTGCCCTTTATGTATTAAAAAATGACTGTTTCAGCCTTTTTCAGCAATAACTCAGACATGCCTTATGCGATTTTGCTAGTTATTGAACCTGACCTAGATTCTATACTAATAAACATTTGTAGCAAGTTTGGTGAAGATCCAAAAAGAAGTGTTTGAGTTAGAGAACGGACAAGGCTGAAACAGTCATTTTCAGCAAGCTCAAGGTATAGATTCTCCGTAGTCTATTTTAACCGTTTACACTCAGTGAAAGATATGTACACGTTGTTATTGGATATCATAGTGTTTAACCCTGTGCCTACTTTACGGAGTTTACAAACTATTTGAATCTAAAAAGACGCCGCGTAACGCGGCGTCTCATCTGGATCCAAACTATTTGACACTCGTCTTAAGGTTTGTTTAATTAAAACAATGCATAAATCTAAACTGAACACATTTTGCAGACGACAATGTCGAAGCAGACGTCTGTGCAGCAGAATAAGGGTTAACAGGGTCATTTTCAGTGTTCCAGCTAAACATATAATCGGGAGAAATCTGAACTAATCTAATATTTTCTCACTCATTTCAGCACCGAATGCTATGGTCTGATTAAACCGTCTCTTCGAGACACTTTTAATGAGTATGACACCATTAGGTTTAAAAGAAGAAATAAAGATTTTAGTTTTCGAAATACTTCCGTTATCTGGAGCCCTGTATTTACAGAGTTGTCCTTCTTTCCATTCACAAGGGAGGCTCTTTAATTTGTGCAGCACCAAAATATTATAAATAAAATTTAAAAAGCGAATTGCTTAGATAAAACCGGTTTTTGTGAAAGAATCACGTCCCACGTAGTTCAAATGGGACCCTAAACAACCGTTTTATACAGGTTTCTCAAAAACACATAATATTGGTCGTAATAGAGAGATGTTACAAGAGCTCCAGATATGGAGAGTCTTTCAAATTTTATGATCTATATGTCTGCATTAAACCCTCTCGTGTCACTACTTATTACAATCGTCTCGGAGAGACTATTCGATTGAGTTGTAGTACCATAGGATTTGGTGCTGAAATAAGTGAGAAAATGTTGGATTTGTTCAGTTTACTCCCTTTTATCTGGAGCCCTGTTTTACTGTATGTACCTTGATAATGAAGAATTTTCTATCTGTAGCATCATAAGCCATTTCCGACTTGTGTGCAGGGTACTCCTCTAAACAGGTAAGCACAAATTGAAGTATGTCTGGACACAGTTTGACCAGCAGGGGTTTTTCACTGCAATTCAAAGGTTTCAGTATACCCTCCAATAAAAAACATTTACCAATTTGAGTCCACTGGATCCATCCATGCTTATGTATTGGATTAATCTATTTTTATCTAAGGGGTGACTGGTCATTTTTATTTAACCCTTTCCCCCATAGAAGCGACTTTTAGCGTATTTAATTTATTCCTCCGCTGAAGAAAATAGTTCCAGTTTATACCCTCATGAACACTTATCATAACAAATATTTTATATAACCTAGCAGATGGTAGTTTAAAGCAGGCTGAAAGTAAAGCAGAATGTGCCTTAAGGCACATTCTGCTTTACTTTCAACCTGCTTTAAGTGAGTACCTGTATTTAATGTTATAAACGGGTTATTGGGTAAAGGGTTAATATTGAAATTCCTGTCAGCAAACAGTAAAAACACTGATCAGTGTCTATACTGTTTGCATATATCACATACATGTATATCGGAACTTGGGCAAAAATTGGTTAATACCAAGAATAAAAATGGATCTTTAATGGCAGATGGTTACTAAATACTAATAGATGGACACAAACTATTTTAAAAAATGAGTATTTTGTATCACATCCGTGATACTTAAGACACTATCTGTCTCAAACAATTACCCCATAGCATGTTTCTAGTTTTAAGGTCACTAAAAACATACTTAATACTTATGCTAAAACTAAAACTCAACGACGCCATCGTATCGCATATGAAAATAAGGTTTTTGATGAGCTAAATGAGGCTGCAGAGCTGGATTATAGAATGTTTTGGAAACTATTACGGAAGAATAGCGGAAAACAATACGGCAATTGCCCAGGATTAGTCATTAACGACACACCATACAATAACGAAAACGTCATCCAAGGCTTTCAAAACCACTTCTCCTCAGTATTTAAATCAGATTACAACGAAAACATACTTAGAACTGAAGAACTACAGCACCCCCTCTCTACAACGGCCCTCCCAACAACAATTCCCTCCTTACAACGACTTTTGACGCTGTTCCCGAAACTGGACAATTATGTCTAACGCTTTTATTGCTGCAATATCGTCTGCTTAAAATTGTCGTCTGCTGTTTTTCTAAAAGTTACATATTTGACCATTTCAGAGTAAAACACTTAATTACGAGTGACAAACAGCTTGAGTCCAGATCAGACGCCGCGTTACGCGGCGTCTGATCTGAATTCAAGCTGTTTGCAAATGTAAGCCAAATTCCCTCCCTGTAACGACTCCCTCCGAACAACGAACATATTTTGTGTCTCCCATTGGGTGTCGTTGTAGAGAGGGAGCGTTGTACATAACTATCTCCGACGCGAAAACGATAATATGTACTCTGCAAACCTTACCAGACCTTTCTCCGACAGAGAAACTACAACCACTGTTAATTTACTACGTAAAGGTAAAAGTTCAGGATACTAAATGAGCATGTTATGTACGCTGGGAACACATTACACTCCGCAATTACGTTTTTGTTTAACCCTTATCCTGCGATGATGTCGTCTGCTTTGAAATTGTCGTCTGCAAAGTTTGTTAAATTTAGATTAATACATTTTTTAAGTAAATAAACACAAAGACGAGTGTCAAACAGTTTGGATCCAGATCAGACGCCGCGTTACGCGGCGTCTGATCTGGATCTAAACTGTTTGCAAAAATCAATAAAGTCGCGACCAGCAGGCAAAGGGTTAATACCATTCTACATTTTGAGCAAATACCCGACGCCTGGAAAACAAGCATTCTCATCCCCATCTACAAAGGTAAAGGAAAATGTAAAGCAGACCCAAATAACTATAGACCCATCTCACTAATGCCATGTTTGTGCAAGCTCTTCGAAAAAGTTATGCTGACAAGAATTAATAAGTATAAAGACACTTTTCAATCTAAATTTCCCTCTTCTCAACAACACGGCTTTCAAAAGAACATGAGCTGCATAACAGCTGCATTTAATCTACAGGAAACACTCTTTTACAACATTGAACGTCACAGTAATGTACATTATGTATAAATCGTAACTCCCTCTTTGTCAAATTAGGACGCCTCGGAATCAAAGGAAAATGCTTACGGCTACTAAAGTCATCCTATGAAGATTTAAACTGTATTGTCAAAGCAAACAGCATGACGTCAGACGTCATTGACGTACAGAGAGGCGTTAATTGTATTGTAATGTTAAACATATCTCCTATATGGAGGAAATAAAACATTGAATTGAATTGAACATTAGAATAAAGAAGTCAGAATTGTCAAAAAAGTTGTCCTTTTCTACACGTAAGTGCAATGCTTTTGCGTTTCGTTTGCGTTTAACCCTTTCCCTTATAGAAGCGACTTTTAGCACATTCATTTTATTCATCAGCTGAAGAAAATAGTTCCAAATTATACCGTAATGAATATGTGTCATATTTAATACTTTCCTTATTCTAGCAGTTAATAGCTTAAAGCAGGCTGAAAGTAAAGCAGAATGCGCCTTAGGGCGCATTCTGCTTTACTTTCAACCTGCTTTAAGTAGTCACATATCTTCAATACTAGAAACAATGCTATCAGGTAAAGGGTTAAATAACGTCTTCTCCACTGTAAGATACCAGCTAAATCGCGACCGTAAGAAAGCAGTTTACGTATAAGAAATAAATAAAATGTAAAAATCGGTGAGATTCTTGAAAATGATGACAATTTATAATCAAAGTACTGGAGAGAATGATTTCAAACTGAAATACAGAGATATGGAATGAAAAGAAATCCTGGTCCCCGTTCCATAAAACTTCGTACGACAAATGTTGTCGTAAGTCAGATTATAAAACTCTCAATTATTATTTATTTCTGCATCTAATCCTGTCTTGTGACATCTTTTTGGAATCGTCTTGAAAAGACGATTCCAAAAAGATGTCACAAGACCGGATTAGATAGAGAAATCAGAGATTAAATGTATTTTAAAGTTTTGACTTACGACAACATTTGTCGTAAGATGTTTTATGAAACGGGGCCCAGGAGGGTAAGAGTGAAAAGTCTGAAAACAATATGTTTTCTCTAAATTTGATAGTATGTTGTAACTGTTTATATATAGATATATATCATTAAATATTACTGTAAAGAGCCTGAAAACCCGGATTTGGCATTAACCCTATTTTGTAAATGATATAAGCACTTGAATATTATTTCAGGGATATTTTTATAATTATGATGTTTAGAGTTTATTAAATCAATCTCAATGACGCTTGTTTTTCAAAGTAGAAAGTAGATTCTACTTATTTTACGTTTATCATTTTTAATTCAGAATGTATTTTTTTGTTCACTAGAACTTTAATATTCCAAAATTGTTTCACTGTATCATCCAATACAGTTTTCAAAATTAATCGAGTTTTCGTTTTTAAGAAGTTGATAATACTAAACGATATTAAGTGCTGGTTTTTAGGGGAGGAGGACTTAGTAAAATTTTGAACTCAATGCTGACTGTAAATGATTCAAAAGATTTGAAACCATGACAATTTTAGCGGCAAAAAGTTTTGGCTCCCAGAAGACGCCGAGTTACGCGTTTTCTGATCTGGCCCAAAACTATTTCAAAATTGGCATAGATCTACTTGTTTTAACATAAATGCGTTTATTGGAAAAACTAATATCATCTTCCCCGTAACACCGTAAACGGTGAACAAACGTACTCCACTAGAGCCTTAAAGAGTGAATCTTTGAAGTCCTTGTATTTCCTGATGACTTCTCTGACGTCTTTCTCGCGTTTGTCCTCTGGATACATCTTCTCATACGGCTGCTTGCTCACTGTCCGGATCAACATCTTTGCCTCTTCCAAGTATTTCTGTGAATGAAATCATGAACTATATTACCCAATGGATTATTTCATGGTTATATATTGGATTAGTTTATTTTTTATCTTAGGAGTGTCTGGTCTAAAATTTCATTTTCGTTTTGTTTAATACTGGAGTTTCTATCAGCAAACAGTGTAGACTCTGACCAGAATAATGCGCATTATGCGGCATCTGAACATAGTCTACTTTGCTTGGCGTTTGCCTATGTCCCTTATACCGGTATGGGATCATGGGCAGTTGAAAAAATTTAAAATTCAAATTTTATAAATTAAAACAGACGACAAATTTAATAAGGTGACATTATGTCAACGACTGTGTTACATAGGTTTTTACGTAATAATGACAGTTTAAAATGGATAGGTAGGCAACTTTACCCTCCATATCAGTTTCTTCGACATATTCTGATTTGTCATGATGCGCTGAGCCAGGTCAACTAAGTTCTGGTGCCCTGATGCCAGGAGGCTGTTCAAATATCCCAGGAAAGACTTCGTTTGTTCTGGAGTCCTGCAAAATAAGCCGCGAGAATATGGAAAGTCTAGTCCCATGCGTATAAAGCGTATGAGGTGAGTCATCAGATTCTCATCAGACGCCGCGTCACGCGGATCCAAATTGTTTGCACATTCGCCTTTTTGCGCCATTGACCCTTTCATCATACTCCCAAGAACAATAGTTTTATTTTGTGGGTTTCTTTTTTTTTTTTATTTAAAAAACCAACATCAACAACAAATTTTTTTTATCAGACGCCCCCAAATGCAGGGTCATGATCCAATTTGTTCGACATTTCATTTCAATATTATACAATTCAAAATACCTAAATATCAATAAGGGAAATAAAAGCAGACGACACTTGTTCACAGAATATGACGTCATGCCAGTAACGAAGTTATTGGTCAGTAATGTGAGTAATTACATGTTTGGATAAAGGCCGAGTCCAGCGTTGGTTGTATCCGTTATCAGCCTGCGGTATTTGTCACCGACTTTGGCATCAATATGTCCCAACAAGGCCTTCAGAGAGTTCAGCATTGTGTCGAACATATGGGCGGTCGGAACCTACAAAGAGAAAATATGTGACGATATAGTTCAACATCTATACCTCTTAAAGCACTTAAATCGAAAGATTAATGAAGACTATATAGTACAACTCTAAGTCGAAATATTAATTCGCTTTCTTTAAAATACATTTAGACTTGGACAAGAAGCTTATACCTCCACAATTGTCTTTACCACTTTGGGACCAGACATTATGCTACACACGAAAACAAAAAACACATTTATAGTTGGATTTCCATTACTTAGATCGGTAACTTTTTACTTGTATGATTTTCGGAATATTAAACTAAAATGAATTACCAAGAGCATGGAAACATCATTTTTAGTTGTAGAAAAAAAACCTGTTAGATGTTGGTCTCAGTGCATACACACTACAGTTGCTTTTTTAACTCACCTGGGCATCCAGATCGAAGACATACGGATATTAAACACATTTATTTTTTTGGACGCCGTGTTACACATTATCTTATTCGGGCCTTAATTAACATTGACATTCAAATCATTTATAACAATGCTTTTCCAGTGCATATTTCCTACACCACATCAATTAGAAATACATAATTTGGTGTGTGGGTATATCTTGTTAAAAAAAACGGACTATGCCATTTTGGGACACGATTATCTTGATCTTTGACCTCAATTATTAAAAAATGTAAATAAGAAAATCTTTCCTGCATTACATCAATAAGGGATACCAACTTTGGGATACCAACTTTGGTATGTGAGTATAACTTGTTGAACAGTTCTCGTTTAACCCTTTAACCAATAGCCTGTTTCTAGTAGTTAAGATATGTGACATATTAAAGCAGGTTGAAAGTAAAGCAGAATGTGCCCTAGGGCACATTCTGCTTTACTTTCAGCCTACTTTAAGTTACTATCTGCTAGTGTATAGAAAATATTACTTATAGTACTTATTCATGACAGTATAAAAATGGAACTATTTCTTTGGCGGATGAATAAAATGAATGCGCTAAAAGTCGCTTCTATAAGGAAAAGGGTTAACACATCATTTGCAAATCCTTTTATGTTTAAACCCCATCACTGCCGAACTGCAACAAGGAGTAGAATGTTTATTTGCAAACAGTTTGGACCCTCATCAGGATCCGATCTGTTTGACAGTCATTTCAAAATTTCTTCAACCAAATTACCTAAAATTTAAATTTGAGAAATCAAGCCAGATGATAATTGTTTAAAGTTGATGACATCATGGTATTGAAAGGATTACCTAATATATGCTTTAAAATTATCTAATTAACCCTTTCCCTTATAGAAGCGACTTTTAGCGCATTCATTTTATTCATCCGCCAAAGAAAATAGTTCCATTTTATACTGTAATGAAAATGTACCATTAAAAATATTTTGTATAGCCTAGCAGATTTTAGCTTAAAGCAGGCTGAAAGTAAAGCAGTATGTGCCTCAATGCACATTCTGCTTTACTTTCAACCTGCTTTAAGTGTTTACCTGTCTTCAAAACTAAATACAGGCTATGAGGTAAAGGGTTAAAGGAAAGACTATACATCTATACTAACCATTGTTTCCTCTAAGTGTCTGTATATCTTAAAGGTGATGCAGTCATAGATCAGTTCATGACCTGCATTTTGGGGCTTTATTTCTGCAAGCTTAACGCATAGATCCATCAAGCTGTCAAACACATCTTCTATAGTTTTCTCATGCCTGAAGAGAAACAACCAGGACAGTATACATTAGAGAAAACACTATTATTCCCGTTTAAATGCAACTGAAACGCATACGCAATATACAATCGAAACTCGATACTATCAACCCGCTTAACCCTTTCCCTTATAGAAGCGACTTTTAGCACATTCATTTTATTCATCCGCTGAAGAAAATAGTTCCAAATTATACCGTAATGAATATGTGTCTTATTTAATACTTTCCTTATTCTAGCAGTTAATAGCTTAAAGCAGGCTGAAAGTAAAGCAGAATGCGCCTTAGGGCGCATTCTGCTTTACTTTCAACCTGCTTTAAGTAGTCACATATCTTCAACACTAGAAACAATGCTATCAGGTAAAGGGTTAAATCGCTCGTACCAGTATACCATAAGTTAAATTTCTATAAATCGATCCCGCTTAAGTCGCACATACCCGTATTTCAAAGTTAAAAAGCGTTGCCAAGCCACTGTAGAAAGTGCAATGTTTTGAAAGTTGAAAGTTCTTACTATTTCATTTTTATCTGAGTGGCAAACAGTTTAAAACAGATCAGACACCGGGCTTCCCGCCGTCTGTTCTGGTTTCGAACTATATGTTTATGTAATGGACGTAATTGTTTTAGTATAAACGTGTTTAAATTAAACTGTTTACAATATATGTAATTGTTTAGTATAAATATGTTTATAAAAATGTTCTTGGCAACAATGGCCGCAAGTCGACCTAATCGATGCCCTTACATTGCAGCCGTATAAAAGGTTGGACATAATTGTCTTGTTTATGGAACAGCGTTGTAAGGTAGGAATCGTTGTTCAGAGGACCGTTATCGGGAGGGGCACTGTAACTTAGATTTAGCTTAGTTTTATTTTTCAATACACATACATCCTTTCCATTAACGAATACATACATCAATGTCACAAAAGGATTAGGGCGAGAGCGTAAGCTTGTTTAAGATCCTCTTATTGCCATAAATGTTTTGCATTTTAGAGCGGATGGTAAATTACATTAATAATGATATTCTTTAACATCGAGATATGGTTAAACTATTATTCATTTACATTGCGGCCTCCACAAGAAGACCCAGGATGTCTTCAAGTTTGAAAATGTCATTTCCGCACTTCAGAAGCATCTCTTGCATGGCTTGAATGTGGTTCTTCTTAGTCTCAGTCTTACATCCCTAAAACAGAACAGAACAGAACAAATATTTTATTTCCACAACTTGTACAATGTTCCTCATTGCATGCGCAATAACAATAACATACATATAGTGTTATTATACTGCAAAATAAATTCCTTACTTTTCATTGGCCAACGAGCCCTAGACGTTGTCCCATGTACCCTGTGAGCTGACAGGGTACTTGGGAATGCAGCTGTTTCATTGGCTGACATGTCCCTGAGTCTTGCTTTGCATAAAATAAGATGGCCGATAGCTCGACAGGATTGAGTGCATTCAATCGTGCATCCTCCGTTTTAAGTCCATTTCGGCTAAGACCCAATCGGTGTTTGGATCTTTCAACAGTCGAATCATTTCTGGGAAAGTTTGAAGTCGAAGTCTACTAGTATGTCCATTTTTCTTTTGAATAACAACGCCATAAACATATGACGTCACTTACGCTCAACGTCATATGTTTTGACGCGATTTTATTACTGTTTACTTTGGGCGCTGTGCACGACAAATTCCGAAATATTTCATTTGAACAATAAAAACTTTGAAGTATAATAAATTCGTTATACAGTTTCTTCACAGGGTACATGAGGATTTCTTCCCGGCTGGTAAAATCATGTAACCCTTGCCTAACGGCTCGGGCAACAATGATTTTCCTCAGCCGGGAAAAATCCTCATGTACGCTGTGAAGAAACTGTATAACTAATATTACCTCCCTATAACGGCCCTCCCAACAACGGCTCCCTCCATACAACGACCCTTGCCACAGTTCCCTAAACGGAACAATTATGTCTTACGCTTTTACTGCTGCAATATTGTCTGATTAAAATTGCCGTCTGCTGTTTTTTCTCAAAGTTACATATAATTGGAGTTATTAATAGAATAAATATAATGACGAGCGACAAACAGCTTGAATCCAGATCAGACGCCGCGTTACGCGGCGTCTGATCAGGATTCAAGCTGTTTGCAAATGTAAGCCAAGTGTTATTTTTCGCTCTCTATAACGACTCCCTCCAAACAACATAGTTTTTTTTTTACACACTATTTGTCTCCCATTGGGTGTCGTTGTAGAGAGGGAACACTGTATTTCATACTAATTCTTACGACGTGTTTTTGCATATACATTTGTTGTATAATGTAATGAAAAATAGTGTTCCAAGTTCCAGATACATATCATCTTAAACATCGGTAACTATAGAATTACGGAACATGAAAGCTTCCTTGATCTACTTTGTCAAATTAAAAAGTAATCTTTTATTATTGGTTTACATTAATTATGTGAATTTCAACAATCTTGGGCGAACATAACAATATTTCTTTATGTATAACTTTCTGAGCTCTTTAAATTTAGAGCAAATCAAAATAAAATGATATTCGTCTTTAATGTCAGCTGAATAACATATCAGACACAATCTCAGATTTCGCTTAAGTCTATTTGGGCCATAACGTCCCGTTTGTATTCTTAACGTAACCTAGATACAAAACATCTTAAATTACTTAGCACGATGAGGGTTACGTTGATAGAGTGCTCCTTCTCTACAACAACACCCAATAGGAGATAAAGATTGTGTGTGTTGTTCATAAGGAGTTGTTATAGGGAGGAAAAATTAACACCCTTGAGTGCTAAGCACGACTTCGCTTTAATTTGCTAACAACTTGGATCAAGACCAGTCGTCGCCGCGCAATGCGGCGTCTAATCGGAGTTCAAAATGTTTGCTACTCATCATTATGTTTCTTCTGTCAAAATGTCTACTATGTAACTTTGAGAGAAAAAACATAAGACGATAATTCTAAACAGACGATATTTAATTCAAGCAGTCAAAGCGTTAGACAAAACTGTCTTGTTTCGGGAGCAGCAGTAAGCAATGTTGTAAGGAGGGAATCGTTGTTAGAAGGTCCGATGTGGGGAGGGATCACTGTATCAGTATATTTTGTTATTCTGAGATATAGAAACCTTAAAACGTGGAGTGTAAAAGCTTGGATCAAGGTCAGGCGCCGAGTAACTCGGCTTATGACCCAGCGTTTATAAAGCGTTTGAGTAGAGTCTGAGTGCGTTCGCAAGCACTTGATTGGTCAGATTCGAGCCTAGGCTCAAATCATACCAATCAAATGCTTGAGAACGATTTCAGATTTGAATCCTTGTACTAGTGTTATATATCGCCATCTATACAACAGTTGTTGAAAATACTACCAATTAAGCCTTTAAGGTTCTTAACTGTTTGAAACTACCATTTCCTATGGTTTTTTGGTTGATGACTATGAGAAGGGGCACTTTTTGAGGTGCTTCATTGGGATTGTACCCGGCCGGTCACTTTATGCTGACACCGACGAATATCGATTGCATGAAAGGGTTTTCCGTTTTACTTCCAGCGATATACCTTTCGCGCAAAATGGTGAACATAATGTAGTGGTGATTATAGACAGTATAATGTACATCTGTATTCTCGCGGTACTTAAATGTTGAGATAAATGGTGTAATTAAACGAAAACCTTGGATCTCTTCCTCGCAGTATTTAGTTATTAATGTGTCAACTACTAAACGAGAAACTTTGATCTGTATGCTTAAACCAATAAAAAAACATGTTTATGTGTGTGCCAGTCGGCAAATATGTATACTTGACGTCACATCACAATTCATGCGGTATACGCTCGTATCTAACAGCAATATTGAAAGACGATTTAACAACAAGTTAACATTTCCAAATTGACTGTTTTTATTCATGTAGTGAATCCTTCATTCTTCTCGGCAGTGCATACGCCGCAAATTGTTTTTCTCCCTTGCCACCAAAATACTGCTCATTTTGCAGATTTAAACACTGAATTATACAAATATGTCCGTGGTCTAAACGGGTTTTTATGAGATCGTGCAAAGTATGTCAGCTGTGATTGACAGGAAAACATGCGGATAGGCCGGTGCGTGTTTACAGCGAGAATAGTGATGACACGAGAATTGTGATGCCGAGTATATATACAAACCACGTAGCAATTTGCAAATCTAGATTTCTTTCCATTTGCTTCTTTATATTTCATGTTATCCGGCATGTCTCTGACGATGTATCCTACATAACATCTTAATTCTTCTGTGAGGTTGGGTATCTGTTTGAAGTAGTGAAGATACAGGTCGAGAAACTCCTCTTGAACCGACAGTAACTTTTCCCCACTGAAACAAAATATGAAAATAGTGTCTCTAATACGACCATTAAAATATGTTGCTTATCAGGTTAATGGCAAGTGGCTGCTTATGGCAAGGTGAAAGTAAAACAGAAAGCTCCCAAATGGTTATATGTTAATATACACCGTAATTCCTTGAAAATTCCCCTTTAACTCTTTCACTACAAAGTCTTACAACATTTACATTTGCAAACAGTTTGGATCCTGATCAGACGCCGCGTGACGCGGCGTCTGATCAAGATCTAAACTGTTTGATAGTCATATCAATGATTTTAAGTAAAATATCCAAATTAAAAAGATAAAAGCAGTCGAAAAATATAAGTAAGTTTAGGAAGCTGTTTGAAATAGTGAAGACACAGGTCGAGAAACTCCTCTTTAACTGATAGTAACTTTTCCCCACTGAAACGGTAAAATAAGAAAATAACAGCTAAACCTCTCTATTACGAACACTAAAAGGGAGGATACCTGAACGTGAACGTAAAATAGAAAGCTTTCTGTTTAACTTTCACTTTGTTTTAAGAATCAACCCGCCTTAAACAAAAAATAACTTAAGCAATTTAATGGTCGTAATAGAGAGGTTTTACTGTATATTTTCAGTCTATATAAATAAGAGATATAATTTTTTCCAAAAAGGTAATTATGATTACAGTAAATACAATCCCTCTATTACGACCACGAAGTTGTCACTTATTATTAGGTTTTTAAGGCAGATGACTGCTTAAAGCAAGGTGAAAGTATAACAAACTCCTGTATATATATTATTGGACAAAACGATCCAAGATAAAAAAAAATAAAAAAAAAGATTTATAATAAAATATGACAAGAACGTTATTATTAGTATTCTAAATGTATCTAAAGCCGAAATTTATCCGCAAGTGAATAGACTTAGTAAGTTGATGTCGCTGTTAACTCAAACATGATATTTGCCATGTTGTTCATGGGCCAGTACTGGCCTAAACTAAGCCGAGGCTCATAAGTCTTTCCCCAAAATGGATGCCGCTTTGTTCTCTACTCTAAGCACATGCAAACTTTAAACAGCAACCAACTCAAAACGGCAACTCCAACTTACCTGAAACTTTCAGTATTTTGAAATAGACCCGTTTTCTCTCAGAATATACCAAATTCTTCTTGAAATACTCTCATGAAGTGATTGTACATAGGCCTGACTGTAACGATCCCAAATGCCAAGAACATGTCTGATAAGCTCATCCTTAATTTTGATATTCACTGCACGCTTGCACAAGTTAGTTTTCAAATATTTCCACACATTTTTTATTATATTTAAGACTGGGCTTTAGGCTGGTTGAACCATTGTCGGCATATTATCGTTCCTCTATTACCATTCGATGGCGAGTCTAGATTTATGCTGAGTAGCATAGTCATCATGGACACTGTAGGGCTTATTTGAGAGCTTTTTAGCAATAAATAGCCACAAATGTGTGTCTAGATATTCAATATATTTCTCGGAATTGATATTACCATCAACTGGTGTCAGGGTTCCAACTCCATCATATGTTAAACAGCCCGTGAACACAACAGATGCTTTACAATATGGGGTGGGGTCGGCATGGTTTTCCGTGGTCTCCTATACCCTCCCACTTCGAATCTTGTTTTCGGAGTTCCCTCACTCTCGAAACATCTTTATTAAATTTGAAATGGTAGATCTATCGATGTTTACCGATCGTGAACTTTTGTGAGCACTTTTCAGATGAGAGTCCTTATTTAAATGACGGATAGCGTTTTTTCTGCTAGTGTGTCAATTCCTTGCGTTTCACACTTGATATGTTGCGAAGCAGACGTTCGAAACAAATCAATATTATTTGTTACAAAAAATGAAGAAGATATCGGTGTAATCATAAAATTCACTGTGTTAAAATTTCAATCTTCCTAGTAACTAAATTGCGGCGCTATTAAAGTTTTTCTAACGCGGCCATATGCGGTACCGATATCGGCGCCATGTTTTGGGGAAAGACTTATGACCCTCGGCTACCCATAAACAAAAGATCGTTCGCTCTTTCGTTATATTATAATTGAATTATGTATATTTTCTTTAAATAAGTAATCCCATTTCAATATTTCTTAAAGCCGCATAATGTAATAACCTACATAAAATGGTTGTTTTGGATCCCATTTGAAATAAACAGGTCATGGTTTTTCATAAAAATCGGGGTTAATTATGGAATCCGTTTTTTATTAATTTGTTTTGGTAATTTCTGTACGATACATCCCAACAATTCACTATATTTTGTGTACTCTTTATAAGCGAAAGGTTGGTAAGCTTCATTGTCTGTCTTGGTAGCTCAGTTGGTAGGGCGAGTGGCTAGCATTTCAAAGGCTCGAAGGGTTTGAGTCCCAATCGATTCAAATAATTTTATTTCAATGTATTGTCTGATTCTATTGACCTGTTTTTCATGAAAAACGCAGAGGTCAGGGAGTAAGATATTTTCAGTCTTTGCACAGTCAGAACTGGTGTCCGCTATATAACTAGTCCTATTACGTTATGGTTTTATGAGTGACAAGTCAACAAAATCGGAATAGAATATTTGACCTTGCTAAAAAGCCAAACAGTGAAGCTTACTAACCTTTTATTGATAATCAGTTATTAACTCATTCGCCCCTGAAACTTTAAATGGACAATTCCAATTTCAAAATAAGTATAGTCCTTTTTGGACTATTTAGCGTTGATTTTAACAATATATTTCAAAATGACAAACAGTGTTGACCCTGATCAGAGGGCTCCTTAAGGAGCCCTCTTTTCAGGGACTACACTGTTTGCATGTGGCAAGTGTACTCCTCACAGGTACAATGTTTGTAAATGACGAGTATAGTCGTCACTAGGGTTGAATGTGTTAAGGATATTTGACATTTAGCACATTCGGTCGTGTCAAGTAGCAACTGCAGCGGTGTACTATTTATAGCAGCATTTAACTTTCGATTTGTTAAAATCACCCGTTTTAGTGTGTTATGTCTGTTTTTCAACATTTCCAAGATCGGTATGGTCCATAATAGGAAAGTTCAAACATTAGTAATTACCTTGGTTGTTATTTCAAATATCTAAAAAAAAAAAAAAAAAGTCTGATTACAAAATGGGGCTTTAAGTCAAAACACCTAAAATTAAAATTTGAGAAATACATCTTAACAAAATAAATTAAAAGACGAGTGCCACACAGTTTTGATCCAGATCAGACGCCGTGTTACTTTTCGTTTTATCTGGATCGAAACTGTTTGCAAACACAAACACATATACTAGTCAATTCGCGATCGACATGATAAGGGTTGAATGTAAATACATCGCTCCCTCTCTACAACGAGTTATGGTCATTTCGTACCCACGCCTTTTCGTACCCTATTTTTTTGGTCATTTCGTACCCATATTTTTGGTCATTTCGTACCCTTTCAAATTCACTAGTCATTTCGTACCCATATTTTTGGTCATTTCGTACCCTCTAAAAAAAAATTTTTATTACATATATTTCATTATTTTTACGCAAAGTTTAATAAGATATATGTTAGATTGGGTAATATGTTTGCTCAGAAATGAAAAAAAATTCTTATTCTGCTGGTTCTATAATTATTTGAACAGTTATCAAATCCAGTAGTAACTTCGAATCCATATGTTTGGTCATTTCGTACCCACCCCATAAAAGCACGATTGAAGAACAACTTCTCCCAACTTTAACCAAATGTGAAAACGTATTTAATGAATGAAAAAAAGAATTAACAAAACAAGAATCTATAAATACATGATATTTAATAGACTTTTGAGAGCTATAAAGACATGCACAATACAGAAAAAAACTCTCTTTTACGACCACAAAAATACGACGGCTAATTGGTTTTTATTAAAGACAGGTAACAATTTGTAGCTGTTTGACAGTCATGTCCAAGAATGCAGGCCATATTTACAGGATTGTCGTTCTTGCTCACTTTAGTATATCAGACGTAAACCATTATCTCCCTTGGTCCACGAGATCAATTATCGATTTGTTAGGCAGACTATCGGGAATCGCTTGATCATCTTAGCCTTGATAAGAAATCACGAATGCTTGGTTATCATTCGGCTGCCTCCGGAACACTGGTTCCGGACTCGTTCTTATTCTCAGCGGGACCTCTGAAAAGCCATTTGTGTTTATCTGCTGATTAAATTGTTACTAAACATTCGCATTCTACATCAATTATACCCTGACCAGTATTATCGATCGAATCTTGCACTAGTATATTACTCGTACATCCACACTTAAACGATAGTATGAATTATGTTCAGACTAAGTAATTTGTCTAAACGTCAATTTGCAAACTGTTAACCAATCGGATCAAAACTAATTGATAGCGTAAATGGTAAAAAACAAAATTAGAATTAAATTAAAACATACATTTTTCGAACTTCTTTTTAAGGAGTGATTTACACATATAAGATTAATATGATGGAAATGCGTAAATATGTTTCGAATAAGATATATTTGTATGAAAAACACAGAAAAATGATATTTTCTATTCTATTGCAAACAGTTTGGATCAAGATCAGACCCCAACAATTATGTGTCGGAAATTACTCTGAAAACAATTTTGATTTGAGTGTTTTGTGTGAAAAACTTTGAAACTGAATGCAATTCTATAGGAAACAATGTCGCATTCATTTAGACTATCTATGTCGGATCATGATCCAAACTATTTGACACGGATTGATCTGGGTAACTCGTGTCAAAGTTCAAGTTTCTGCTCCGGGATAGTAAAAAGGCCCCGGCAAAACTAAAGGCGCGAGTCACTGCTCCTGAACCCTTAATTATCGTGCTAAGCGGGACTTGGCTTATATTTGCAAACAATCTGGATTCAGATCAGATAAGATGCCGCGTTACATAGCGTCTGATCTGGATCTAAGCTGTTTGTCACTCGAAAAGTACTTTTTCTTTAGATTTAAAAAGATCAAAATTAGTTATTATATTTCGCAGACATTATATTTGAAGCAGACGACAAATCAGCAGGATAAGGGTTAAGTTATGACACTTTGTTTCATTAACTCATTCAACCATAAAATTGTTAACTGACATGTTAATTTCCAATTAGGTCTAGTCCATTCTTTACTTTTTAGGGTTGTGTTAACAATATTGCAAAATGGCAAACAGTGTATGCCCTGTTCAGATGACTAATGCTAGCATACGACAAGTGTACATTTAGAAATTCAAATTCAAACATAAGTACGCTGTTTGTTAGTGACAATGGGTTAATATTTTGTTATAGTGCCGCTAAATTCTGATCAGATCAGTTACTTGCTGTTTGATCTGGATATACATTGTATGCTTCTGTAATTCAAGTGGAAGAAAAAGTCTAAAAGAGATGAGGGCAAATGTCTTTTTGCATCTGCCAATTTCACTTATAGAATGTTGTGTGTTTCACCTGCGTCTGCATTATTGGCTATGATACATGCATACAGTTGTCCCAAAAAGTGTTTCCGCTATTACAGAACTACCTACTGGCAATGTATCCCTTTAATATGCAAATACAACAAAGTGTTCATAAAAATGTGTAGGTATGTATAGTTTCAACTTTAAGCATCTATACCCCTTTACCCTATTTCTAGTATTGAAAATAAAGGACCACTTAAAGCAGGTTGAAAGTAATGCAGAAGGCGCCTTAAGGCGATTTCTGCTTTACTTTCAGCCTGGTTTAAGCTACCATCTGCTAATATGTAGACATTATATCTTATGGCGCATGTTTAAAACTGTTTAAATAGGAACTATTTTGTTCAGCGGGGGAATAAATTAAATACACTAAAAGTCGCTTCTATGTGGGAAAAGGATACTATGTGTTTCTATCTCATGTGATAAAGACATTTGAATGATCTTTTAGCCTTAATTTTGTTTTAATCAACAACAAAGTACTTAACGACCACTCATTGTTGACTGCAAGATATGAATTGTTTCCGATGGAAATAATAGCTTTAACGCGTTTATTTGGAAAGAATAAGGCCTTCTCCTCATTCTTGTATTTAATCCATCCTACAAAAGGGAAATAGGCAAACAGTGTAGACTCTGATCAGACGCCGCATTATAGGAATTTCAATATCAAGCAAAACGAAAATGAAAATTTAAACCAGGCACCCCTGTTTGCTACTCAGATTAAAACCATAGTTAACCTTTCTAAAAGTAATTTTCCCCAGTTTAGTGCATTGCGTTTAAACGGAAAAGAGCGAGCTCTAATTACTCCGTGACATTACGTACAAAAATTACAGCTATCCGTATCTCTAACTGGATGTAGAGAAAACTCATCCCTTTTAAAGTTTTAGAATGTTCCAATCTAAAAATAACTCCGACAGGTCAGAAGAAAACACTAATACTATGTGTTTGTGTTACGTTTTCGTGAAAGGTGGTGGGGTGGGGGTGGGGGTGGGGGGAATAACACGCAACGGGCATCTGGATGTTATAGGCGAATTCGTGACAGGTTACACTCAATTTCTGCGCCAACGGAAAGCATCTCGCCAGTTAATGTTTATTTGAAGTATAATATAGGTGTTCGGGATTCAAAGGTTCCACTGTAATCAGTCGAACAGAACTCTATTGCTATAAATAGTAAAACCTCTCTACTACGACCACTAAAAGAAGGCTAATTGAATGTTTAAAGACAGGTGACAGTTTAAGAAAGCTCCTCGTTTTACTGTCACCTTGCTTTAAGCAATCAAACTATTGTAAAACCCTAATAATTAACATAATCAAGTGGTCGTATTAGAGACGTTTTATTGTTACTCAGAACAAACATACATGTATTTCAAAACTAAAGCTTTAAAAGAAGTATGTATGTTTGATTTAAGCAAGCTTTGAGAATCGAACGCAGAAATAAAGCAGACCATTTTGGGAATGTACTAGTTGGAAGTGGAAGAATCCGACGACCATATGTCGGACTTCTATCCATTGATGCACTATCCCCTTAAAGGAATGGTGCAAAGGAAAAAAACTGAGTGACTTACAGGTATAACCAAGCACTCAAAGAGTGACTTACAGACATAGCCAAGCACTCAAAGAAGCCGAGTGACTTACAGACATAGTCAGGCACTCGATTGCTGCTCTTATAAAAGAGCAGCAAAGGCACAGTCTAATTCACCCCGTCGGTGCAAGACCGGTGCATACAAATACAAATGACACCAAAGGCGTCAGTGGATACCCTTACGGGAATCTATTCAAAGAACGCAAGTATTGCACTTTTCAATGAAATTGGCAGAAGGGAAATTTATGACATCTTAAATAAAACATTTCTAACATTCAGCAAGTTAAAATAAAATCTGAAAGTAATACAAAAAGCTTTTAAATTCACATGGTTACGTGGAAATATATCATAATAATTAATTCTTCATTCAATCTTATACTAGCTGTGCTATCTGAATTAATATTAATGAAAATTATAAAACGTACATCAGTCGTTTTGTACTCCGTATCGCCACTGGTCCTAGATTAGCATATGAATAAAAGGTGTTAGGATCCCAGCAGCCAGCTCATACATGTACCACTGTTCAACCTAAGTGCTGATAGCTCAGTCGGTAGTGTGGTTGACTAACAATCAAAAGGTCATAGGTTCGAGTCTCATTCGAATCAAAACTTTTTTTTCCTTTTTTTTTTTTTAAAGAAGTCCAATTGTATTGACTTGTGGGTAAATAACGCAGATAAAGGACATGTTTAGTCTTTGTTGGTTAGAATCATTGTTCGCTATATAGCTTGTCGAATTACGTTTTGGTTCATGACTGACACACACCATTGTCTGGATAACATGTTGTCTGCTTAAAATTGTCGTCTGCTTAAAATTGTCATCTGCTGTTTTTCTCAAAGTTGTGTAATGGACATTTTGACATAAAAAACTTAATAATGAGTGACAAACAGCTTGATTCAAGATCAGACGCCGCGTTACGCGGCGTCTGATCTGGAATCAATCTGTTTGCAAAGTTCCCTCCGATAACGACTCCCTCCAAACAACGCCCACAATTTGTGTCTCCTGTTGGGTGTATCCCCTAGATCCTCTTGTCCGTAGAATTGTGCACCTTGAAGGGAAGAAGCATGTCCTAGACATGCACTGTAGATCGTAAGACCAAATCATGCATTGGTTATGTTCCGTACTGCAATCACGCTATTGCAGTCCTCAGTCATTGTGCACAAACTGTCACACTCTGCAACATTCCGTGCTGGTACCTCAAACCTTATGACACTACTATAACAGAGCTGGTTAACAAACGACTCGTCTAAGATGTTACCATTGTTCAATAATCCTAATAATCTTTCAAATGTGTATAAGTCTTGATACCAAAGAACAGGAGCTTCGTATGGCTGTTTTAGAGATGGAGCACTGTATTTTAAACAGGATTGTTGTTGCTGACTACATCACTTAAGTTAACGTACGTGTCTTCACTATAGCTTGTATTAAATGTACATATAGATTCGAAGTTACTACTGGATTTGATAACTGTTCAAATAATTATGAAACCAGCAGAATAAGATTTTTTTTTTCATTTCTGAGCAGACATATTACCCGATCTAACATAATTATATCTTATTAAATTTTGCGTCAAAATTATGAAATATATGTTATAAAAAGATTTTTTTTCGAGGGTACGAAATAACCAAAAATATGGGTACGAAATGACTAGTGAATTTGAAAGGGTACGAAATGACCAAAAATGTGGGTACGAAATGACCAAGAAAATAGGGTACGAAAAGGCGAGGGTACGAAATGACCAGCTCCCTCTACAACGACACTCAATGGGACACAAAAATGTGTGCGTTGTTCGGAGGGAGTCGTTATAGGGAGGGAATTTGATTAACATTTTCAAACAGCTAGAATCTAGATCAGACGACGCGTAACGCTGTTTGGCACTCGTCATTAAGTTTTTTTCTATTAAAATGTCCAATATGTAATTTTGAGAAAAATAGCAGACGACAATTTTAAGCAGACGATATTACAGCAGTAAAAGCGTTAGACATAATTGTCCTGTGTAGGGAACTTCAACAAGGGTCGTTGTCAGGAGGGGGTCTTTCTTGGAAGGGCTGTTGTAGGGAGGGAGCGCTGTATATACCATATACCTTAAGTCCTTGAAAAATCCCCGTACTCGATCACTCAGCATACTGGCATATGTCTGCTCGTCATTGCTCGTTTTGTTTGGGTCATAGCGGAACTTTACTTTCATCTTCTTGAATATGTCTGCAAGTTCCTCTTGCGAGCAATGCTATTTTGGAATTAAAAAGGAATAGATCAAAATTAAAACTTAATCCTTCTCCTGGGTCCATGCTTATAAAGTGTTTGAGATGAGACTGAGACCGCCCAAATGCTCTTCATTGGTCAAAATTGAACAGAATGCTGGAATCTGACCAATCAAAAGCTTGAGAACGATGTCGGACTCAATTCAAACAGTATAGAGCCTGCTATATTGCTGTCGTCTGATCTGGATCAAAATGCTTGCACATTACAGTTCTATGGCCGTAAGGCGGCGTCTGATCTGGATTCAAGCTGTTTGCAAATGTTAGCCAGTTTCCCTCCCTATAACGACTCCATCCGAACAACACACACTATGTGTCTCCAATTGGGTGTCTTTGTAGAGAGGGAGTACTGTTTTTACGAATAGTGTGAATTCTGATCAGACACCGAGTAACTGTTTGAAAATATATATCGATTTGTTTTAGTCTTTACTTAACCCATTATCCTATAGACTGTTTCTAGTTTTAAAGAAAGAAGATCACTTAAAGCAGGTTGAAAGTTAAGCAGAATTCGCCTTAAGGCGCATTCTGCTTTTCTTTCAGCCTGTTTTAAGCTATAGTCTCCTAGAATTAAGAAAAATTTTCTCATGATACATATTCATGACTGTATAAATTGGAAATATTTTCTTCAGTGGAGGAATAAATTAACGGCGTAAAAATGCGTATTTATGGGGGAATGGGTTAAGAGCCCAGACAACTTCCTACTTTGCAGCTGTCATGGGGCTTAATTGTTATAGATAATGCTTCTGTTTATTTGCCGGGGATTATCCCCTCTGCAAAGAACTAAAAGGAAGGAGGGTCGGTGGTTTTGATACCATGCGCCTTGCAACGAATGGTATTAGCCAAATTATCTCCTTCAAATCATTCTTCATAATCATTTCATCTCATCATTTATCAGTGCTATATAAATGTTGGTGTCGCAGTGCCGTATAACACAACTCTATCACCATTTAAAGAACAAATAAATTCAGTAATAAAAGCAGACGAACAATATTAACCCTTTGCCTGCTGGTCGCGACTTTATTGATTTTTGCAAACAGTTTAGATCCAGATCAAACGCCGCGTTACGCGGCGTCTGATCTGGATCCAAATTGTTTGACACCTGTCTTTAGGTTTCTTTACTTAAAAAATGTGAACATCTAAATCTAACAAATTTTGCAGACGACAATTTCGAAGCAGACGACATCACCACAGGATAAGGGTTATGCAGACGTCTCCTGGCAGTGAATATGGTTGCTATGCATACCTTTAAGTCATTTTCTGTATATTTCTCCACGAATTTTAACATGATGTCAATATGTCCCGAACTCGGTCCCGTCCCCAGCAGTAACACTCAGCACTCTATTTCAAGCCGTCCTATCTATCGCTAGTTTGTCTCAGGTTCTTCATCAAATAAGAGAAAATAAAACATTTAATAAATCGGTTCCTTAATAAATTCTCGAATTATTCTTTCCCGTGTAAGGTTGTTCATGTTCTGTCAAATGTATGAAACCATAGAACCTCTAGTACATGTATATTTATACAGTGGAGAAAAGGTTATTCTTTCCCGTTTAAACGCAAACGAAACGCAAACGCAATGCACTAAAATGAAGAAAATTACATCTTTTTGACGAGTTTTACTATTGATATTAAGCTGAATGGCAAACAGTTTGGAGCCTAATCAGACGCCGGGTTGCCCGGCGTCTGATCTGGCTCCAACCTGTTTGTACTGGAAATAATAGTTTTAGCGTAAACGCGTTTATTGGGAAAGAATAACGTTTTCTCCACTGTATAGAGAGTGAACAATAATGAAGAGTGAAACATTATATAATAAGAAAATATTCCCCAATTTTTTTTTCTGACAGGACAATTTTGAGGAAAAATATCCCATTTCTAATATAAAAACAATAGAAATGTTCTATAATAATAAAACGCATACAATAATCTATACTGTACATGCAAAACAAGATACTGCCAAAACAAAAATACATGCTTTATTTTCTGCAAATATCAATAATTAAAATTGTCTAACTCTAAAAACAATCAGAAAATATTAAATTTCAAAAGTTCTAGAAGTGTAGCATATATAATAATACTACGTTGTATGTTGATTGTTCGGTGATACCGTGGATTGGTTTTTGTTATAACAATCATGGGCAAAACTTTCAGCTGTCAACTTCCATTGGAGAACCGCTTTTATTTATGCTTTTCGGTGGATTACCACGAAATAGCAGTGGATGATCACTTGGTAATCCACTGCAGTTGATTATCACCAATCGCTTTTTATTATGAATTTTCCCCGTAGGGCTCCCCAAGAATCGTAGTCAATCGTGTCTTATCGTTAAATTCCGGCAGTCCGATTTGTCGCGAACTACTCACCGGAAGAGCACGAATCCAAACTCGGGAGCAACGAGTGACGTCATTATACCGCCAACTGTCACGCGCTTGTGTTCGACATAAAACATGGGGCTCAACACGGGATAAATAATGTACGTTCGCTTTCAATTTTTAAACAATTTCGTTTAAAAAGTGGCTTAAAAGCATAAATAAATAGAATAACTGTGTTTTTTCAGTGTAAGATCGAATTTAATCCATTTCGTGAACATCAGACTGTTATATTTTCACTCGTGGCTTCGCCACTCGTGAAAATATAACGTCTGATGTTCACTCAATGGATTAAATTTCGGTCTTACACTGAAAAAAACAGTTATCCTCTATTTAACCAAACTGGAGCCAGGTCCGACACTGAACGCAAACACATTGCAAAAATGAAGAAATTGATATCTCGTTGAAATGTTTACGATTCATCAACATACACTTAACGAATCTTCTAACTGTGCACTTTTCTTTTCGCTATACATCTTTTATTTATAAGAATTTGTACACAATTTTTTGCGTGTTTGCTATTGACGAACATTGGTCTGTCAAATCGTTTTAAAAAAATTAAAAAAAATTGTGTTGGACGACCCAGTGAATCATGAAACGACAAAATACTCAATTTGCACGAGAAAATCGTGAACTGGTTGGAAATTGTTTCGAAACTATTCTTGTGCATTCACTATCAAGCCGAACATTCAGAAAACATGTTATTGGACGAATATCTTGATCGAGCGACGTTGAATAGCCGTTCAACTATGCGTAACGTCGACATGACGTCGACGTCAGGCTGTTATAAAGACGTTACCGAATAAACACTGTTTGTTTGTCTAAATTGACATAAAATACTGTTTTAACCCTTAGCCTGCCAATCACGACTATAGCTCCATATGCAAACAGCTTGGATCCGGATGAGACGCCGAGTAACTCGGCGTCTCATCCGGATCCAAGCTGTTTGACACTCGGACAACATTTTCAGCAATTTTGAGCAACTTTGAAGCACTTTGAAACTTGAAGCAGACGAGAAATATAGCAGACGACAATTTATTTGGCGGGCTAAGGGTTAATGACTTTTTGTTGCAATCACCGTCGTTCGCGGTCGAAGAGTAACGCGCTCGACTACGAAACCAGGGGTCGTGCAATCGATCCCCTGTCTGTCCAAATTCCTTCAGATAAGACTTGACAAAAACCGAAGCCCAATGTATTAACAGTTCTTTACACTGGGTATCTGAAATAACCAGCGAATAGGGGAGGGGATCGCACCTGGGTTCTCTGTATACGTCCCTCTCTCTTTTTGAGAAACCATCTTCTTAATTTCTGCAAAGTTTTAACACGATCTGACCATTAGCGCCGGAGATATGATACCATATATAAGTGCACAGTTAGAAGATTCATTAAGTGTAATTATGATATTCACGTTAGCACAAAGACGATTATAGGGAAATACCGCATTCTTCAGTGAATTTGGCATCAACTCATCGTTCAGTAAAGAAATCGTTATTATGGTCCGTTTAAACGAAACTAAATGCAAACGCAAGTCAAGAAAATGTAGCAAATAAGAATTTGTTGAAAATAAAATCTTACGATTTGTTTTAATCTGAGTGACACACAGTTTGTAACCCGGCCTCTGATCTGGCTCCCAACTGTTTACAATAGACATATTATTTTAGCATAAACGCGTTTATTGAGAGTGCACAGTGTACAATTAACATCTCTAAACCGACTATTCTTTGAAAATGAAGTTAGACCACAATTGCAATTGCAAATTTGCCAGTTGCTAATTGCTAAACCGTCACTTGCTAGTTGCTTTATGCTTATTGCCAATAAGCCACTTGCCAGTTGCTAAATGTCAATTGTCATTTTGTTATTTATTCTGGGTTTTTTTTCACTAGATAGTTGTGATTGCCGCTTACCCGGCAAATCACAAGGGTTTTTTCAATGGGTTTTACTAACCAAACTATCAAATATATGATTTATTGTTATTGCAGACTGTCACCTTCAGTAGCCATAATCGACTAGACTTAATTGAAAATGCAACAGTACATTTAAAAAAAATATTGGGTTGAGTTAAAATGGAGTTAATATACAAATGAGAAATAACATATTTACCCATGTTTATAAATTTGCTTAGATCCTAGCACTCCACATGTTAAATATACGAGGTCGTCCAACTCTATCCATACCACTTATTATGTATGGCTGGTCGATATCGGGTAGTCTCTACCCTTGTATTGTCTTACATGTGGCATATAGTCCCACTATATTAAACTACTGATATTTAGATATTTAAACTGTGTTTTAAACAGGTGGGTGTTTTAAGCAATATCAAAGTGAAGCAGAAAGCTCCTTAAGAAGCTTTCTGTTTTATTTTAACTTGCTATAAATCGTCAAATATATTTCACCTCGCTTGAGTAGTAGCAATATCGGGACTGTATTGTATAAATGAATAAGCTATTTTGTGTGGAGTATTACATTGTTCCCTCTCTACAACGACACCCCATGGGAGACAAAAAGTGTGTGCCTTGTTCGGAGGGAGTCGTTATAGGAAGGGAAATTGGCTAATTTTGCAAACAGCTTGAATCCTAATCAAACGCCGTTTAACGCTGCGTGTCTGATCTGGATCCATGTTGTCATTTAGTTTGTTGTTTTTCTGTCAAAATGTCCATTATGTACTTAGCAATGTTTCTTTTGTTTAAATTTTGGTAAAGATTTTGTTTTGATATAAAAAAAAAAAAAAAAAAAACCACTACGCGTTGAATATGAATAAAAACTACATTATAAAACTGTTTCTTCATGCAAAAACTGCGATATTTCCCAGTTAACATGTTTTGAAAACTGATCCTTATCTTTATTATACTCCAAAATACTCTCGTTATTGAGTTCATGAGTTGCGTTCCTAAAAAGTGGGGGCCATTCTGTGGCAAACGGAAGAAGATTGTTCTAGATATATTGCACGTTTGCTATGGCAACCATACAAATTATCTAATCCATTTTCGTTTAACAAATTTTCATTCCTCACCCTACTGGTGCTTCTGATGAAGTTTGGCAACCCTGAGAAGTTGTTTGCAATTATTGAAGGACAGACGGACTTGCGGACAGACGGGCGGGTGACAGACGATGTACAGAGTGGGTATCACATAAGCTCACCTTTAGCACTTTGTGCTCTGGTGAGCTATAATGGCAGTTAATACGACAGTTGCAGTCAAACAATAACTAAAACAATCCATTATTTCCAAAATCGGCAGTACTGCATACCAACCAATACAACACACTCCAAGAAAAAGTTAAGCATTGAACCATTTCCTGTGTCTTATGAATTCTCTTATTTCTAACAGCCATCCACTGTTTTGTCAAACAGTTCTCGAAAGACGTCTGACACTTACAGGTTTTGGAATGTGACTCATTACATTGGAGTTAATGTGGAGTTGTGCTCGTTGGCAGTTCATTATCCTAAACAATAGCCTGAAATGCTCAAGTGTCCTTTTAAAACAAATCTAAATGAGGGATCACTTAAGTAATATTTAACAATTTGTATTTGTATGTGAAACGGAAACCGCAGAAATCATAGTGTCTTTTTTATGCATCACAGTGCGTTTTTCCAAGACAGTTTTATATAATCTACTAAGCATTTCCCTTTGCACATCATCCGTTTCGTTCTCATTGGCCTTTGTGGTGGAACGGACTTTGTGCCGTTTTCTTGTTTTCTTTGAGCCGATGCTTCTCACTAAGATCATTGTCAGTTTCTGCATTACGTGTTGTCTGGCTGTTTAAGATCTGCTAAATATTCGGTGTTAATTTATAATAGAATGTGAGACAAATGTGGTTCGAGTGTCCTTTATTTTGTGTGTCGAACACATTTGTCTCATTTCCAATTTGCCGCAAATATGAATATTTACGAGCACATCGGTCACACCTCGTGAGACAAATGTGTTCCGAGACAAATGTGCTCCTACAAAGCAATCCTAAATAGTCAAAAATGACTAGACTTAAATGGAAACGATTGACCATTGAAATATAAGGGTTGAATTTGTTCAGCAGATGCTTTGCATTTAGGGATATTTCACCACCAGCCAATGAAAGGGGATGTTGAGTCTTTCTTTAGGATTAAGATATCAAACCCATAACCCTTGGTTTTGACAGCATTGCTTCAACCTTGGGTTATCGGTATGGATGACCGTGCTTATAAGCGCATTATCTACATCGAAACTATATTCAATAGTTATTCAATAGGTATTTTTATGGGGTAGTTTTAAAACAGTCAGTAATCTAACCTACTGAGTTTTAACGTTTAGCATTCTGTGTTATTGATGTCTGCAAACATTTGTCGTCTTCAACACATATCAGAGTTAATATATCTACATTTTCGTACGGGAAAATATCAAACGAATGTCAACAGTTTGGATCCAGATGAGACGCCGGGTGATTCGGCGTCTCATCTGGATCCAAACTGTTTGCAATTTTTATAACATTTTGCCCGTAGCATGCAGATGGTTAATTAATGATATTGATTTTTCCTCATATTACCCCACTCCTTAACCCCTACACTGCCTTATCCCGAGCACCACAATTGTTTTGCAAAAAGTTTGGATCCTGATCAGACGCCGCGAAACGCGGCGTCTGATCAGGATCCAAACTGTTTGGTACTTATTTCAATATTTCTTAAGTCAAAATATCTAAAACTTCAAATTTGAGGTATAAAAGCAGACGACTATTGTATTAAATTAACGACGTCATGGCAGTTAAGGGGTTAAAATACCTGGGTTATGGTGTTGGCTGGGCACAATAGCGGTACAAAATAACTCTGATGCATGTAATATGAACCTTCCAAGGACAGTCAGAATATGGGTTAACAATTAACGTGTTTTTAACCCCTACTTGGCGACGTCAATGGAATACATGCCATATATACAAATGACCTCGTTTGTGCTAAAATAAATATATATGTTTTGAAAAGTTATATTTAAGATAAAATTTAAACGAACACAAATGCAGTAAATTAAATTAATAAAATAACAGTTTTCCAATTAAACGCTTTTGACGAGTATACCCGTCCTTTACAAATAGTGTAACCGTGAATAATACATGTGTCATAATTATGTAAAGAGTGTATATTCATTTCACACAAGCATGAGCACTTTGGTATTGATCTACATGGTTTGTCATTTTGGAAAACATATATGAAAAACGACAATGAATAATCAAAAAGGAACAGACTTGATTGGGAACTGAAATTGTTGATTTTAAATTACAGGGGTCAATGACCTTCACTGTCATGACGTCATCAAGCTTGATCAATATTCGTCTGGTTTTATTTCTCAAATTTGAAATTAAGGGATTTTGACTTAAGAAATATTGAAATGAGTGTCAAAAAATTTGGACCTTGATCAGATGCCGAGTTAATGAGTTATGCTGTTTACCAATGGTTGTCAGTTCTTGTACAAACATATTCCTGTTGGAACAATAGCGTCCCTCCCCCGTTATATACATATATGCTTACACCTGATTGTGAAATATACCCGTAATGTCAGCGTGACATTGAGTCAAGCATAAAGTACATTAATAAACTCTTGACTAGCTTGCGGTGAAATTGTGATAACCTTTGCAAACAGTTTGGATCCTGATGAGACGCCGCATTATGCGGCGTCTAATCAGGATCCAAACTGTTTGTCACTCCGACTCTGTTTTGTATAGAAATTCGGAAACTTTTTATGGTTTAGAACCGTAGCGGACAACAATTGTTGCAGACGAGAAAAAATACCCAGCATGCAAAGAGGTCATTATTTCCGCACCGTGGGAGATTTGTTTTGTGCAATGCATGGCAAACAGTTGTATCCAGATGGATCCCGATAAACCAAGTGTTTCATCTTATTCCAAATTGTTTGACGTTCCTGCTATAGTTATTGAAATAAGTTATGGATTTGACAACTCTGTGAATTGTAGCAAACAACAACATTTGCAGACAAAATTTATCAAAAAATGCAAATGATTTGTCATTTCACTGTTTTGTCCGGTGGCACTCCATCTGCATTCAGTTAGGACCCTGATTAGACGCCGGGAAACTCATCGTCTGATCAAGGTCAAAACTGTTTGACACTCATATCAATTTTTCTTTGGAGAAAGTGCTTAAAATTCAAGTATGGTGAATACAAGCAAACGGCATTATTTCAAGAAGACGATATATTGGCAGTGAAAGGGTTAAAGTGTTTTTGCCTTACATTTCTTTGGTATTCAATGGGAGTGGTGTACACCTTGACCTTATTTATATTTGCCAAATTTATTGAATATTTGACATGAATCTCAGCTATTTTCAAAAAACAACCCGTGTTATTTTAGCAATTTGACCTACTTATACATGAACCGCTAACGCAAGGCTTGGTTATTGGTTAACATTTACAAACAGTTTGAATACAGATCAGACGCCGAGTTACTCGGCGTCTGATCTGGATTCAAACTGTTTGACACTAGTATTTAGCTTTCTTTAATAAAGAGACATAAAGAATTGTTTTAGATATATTAGCAGACAGCGATTTTGCAGACGATATAACAGAACAAGGGTTAAAATGCTCAATGAATACTTCTATTGTGAATTATTGAAAAGACTCAATGTTATTTGTATGCATTATTTAGACCGTGTAGTGTTTGTTATTATATTTGTAATTGACACGTGGTTGGCCGAGTCAGTCAAAATCTCAAGGACATTGCAATGACTGCAAAACATGTGTTAAGCGATCAATTATGAAGATGAGTGGCGATATTTAACCCATTACACCATAGAATGAGTGATTGATTGAGTTGGGGTTTACGGCACTGCGACACTGGAAATGGTCATATGACTCCATAGAAACGCTTTTATGCCTTTAATTCACTCAACATTGAAGAAAATAGCTCCAATTTATAAAGTCATGAATATGTACCATAATCAACATTTTCTATATTAGACAGTAGCTTAAAGAAGACTGAAAGTTAAGCAGAATGCTCTTTAAGGGGCATTCTGTTTTACTTTCGACCTGCTTTTAAACAAGCAACCACCTGTCTTCAAAACTGAAAACAAACTATGGGGACAAGGTTTCAACATTAAAGTCCTAATTAACAAAAAACTCATTTGTGGCGTTAACCTTTTTATAATGGCGGAAATATCTGTCTGTCATAGTTGCTGCCATATTATCGGCTGCTTATGTTTTACGTCTGCTTGTAATTTTTATAATTTGGAATTTTATGCGTTTTTGACTTTGGAAACATTGATATGAATGTCAAACGGCGTCTGATCAGGCTCCAAACTGTTTGCAAATATCATTGCTGTCTGTCTTAGCAGTGAATGGGTAAAAGTCATGTTACGGTTTAAATGAGTGAACTATAGGGACGAGTATACATATCAGTATACTTGTGAATATTACACTTGTCCTATACAAACAATGTAGAACATGATCAGAGGGCTCCGAGAGATAGAGGATAATTGTTTGTTTCAGTGTAAGATGGGAATTTCTTTCATCGAGTGAAAAGCAAGGTTATATTTTCACGAGTGGCGAAGCCACGAGTGAAAATATAACCCTTGCTTTTCACGAGATGAAAGAAAACCCCATCCTACACTGAACCAAACGATTATTCTATTTCTTTTATGCTTTTAACAGAGAAATATTAATATAAAGCCGTCGATTAATCACTTTGGTCATGTCAAATACCCCATATGGAGCCTCTCAAAATCAAAGCGCTCCAGACTAAGTATCATTTTGAAGGCGTAGTAAACTGCACTTGCGGCACAAAAGTAATCGTGTATGGCATATTCAAATTAAAAAGAAGTCAAAGCAAAAAAAAAAAATCCCGGAAAAAAAATTATTCCGAAAAGTTATAATTCACTGTAGATTATAACATTATAATCTACTGAGAAAACTCTATAATTCACTGCTTAGCATGAAAGAAATGCCCTCAATCGTGGTCTGAACTGTTTGTCACTTTGCAACATACTGCAACAGCAACCCTAAATATTAAGAGATGGACTAGACTTTATTGGAGACTAAAACTGTCCATAGTTAGGTATTTTGGCTTAATATGTGATCATTGAATTAAATATGTTCATTCTTCTATACAGCGAAGTATCGATAGAGACATATTAGAGACATGTGACAGCTTAAAACAAGATGAACTCTAGCAAACTTTCGGCTATACTTTCATCTTGCGTTAAGCAATTACGAGCTTTAAAATACATGTATTTGAGCAAAGAAACAAACTATTCTTTAGGGAGGTGTTTATGGCCCAACTATGTCGTATACACGTGTGTAAGACAATAAGAGGCGTAGAGACTACCTGATATCGATCATCCAATACAAATCATTAGCATGGTTAGAGTTGGGGGCAGCGTAAATAACATGTGGAGTGCTTGGATTTAACCAGATTTTATAAAAATGGGTAAATATATCAATTTTCATTTCTATTTAAGAACAGCATGTTTTGTGTTTTGCTTTTCTGCCCCAAGGCAAGGCTGGGTTTTGGGTGGATATAGTGATTGGACTGTACATGTGTCCATCCGTACGTCCGTCCGATCGTCAATCGTGTCCCTTTTTGTCCGGGGTTTATTTTCTATACCACATAAGCTAGGTGTTTGAGCAAATCTTGGGATTGCAAAATGTTCTGTAATATGTTCAGGTCGCCAATGCATTGACCTGGATCTTTGACCCTAAGTATAGAAAAAGCTTGTCCGGAGGATGGTTCATAAACAACACCAGCTATAGGGGGGACTATTTTTGTCGTATAAGTACATTGTTGGATGGTGAAGTATACCATGGCAGTTTCAGATGACTTAGAGTACATCTCAGGATGACAGAGTGTCAAATGCAACTTTAGTTACCCTGTAACACTTTGACCTTGACCTTTGAATTCATTTCTAAAATTAAAAGTTTACCTAGCTAGGCATACCATTTCAGCTAGGGAAACCGAAATGTTTGCCTTCAAATTTATGGAGACGCTAGGAACAAATGGTTTAATAAATGGCGTAACAATTACAGTATGCCCGACACCTCCATCAACGAAGTGATATGACCAGGTAAGAACTTTATGCAAAACCCACGTGATTCCGTTTAAAGCCCAAACAATAATCTATTTGAAGGGCAATGCGCTCATAATTATCTCATTAAAACGTTATACTATATTTATTAAAAGCGTCGCGTTTATTTTAAAGTTTCATATTCAATTGTTTGTTTACCGACCATCAGAAATAAAAGGCATAACAAGGTTTACGATTCATGAACATTAATGTAGAACAAAGGGAAAAATGAAAAGAAATACTAGTTCTTTGCATTATGCATTCATCTACCTTTAACTCATTGAGCCCTAGTGACGCATATATGCGTCATTTACCAAAAGTCTACCTGTGAATGGTACATTTGTCTACTGCAAACAGTGAAGTCCCTGATAAGAGGGCTCCCGCAGGAGCCCTCTTATCAGGGACTTCACTGTATGTCATTTTGCAATATATTTTAAAAAACAACCCTAAAATAGTCTTAAAAGGATCAGCCTTTGTTGTAAGCTGGAGTTGTCCATTTGGAAGTTTCAGGGGATAATAAGTTGACTCCTGCACTGCCATGATGTCGTCTGCTTTTATTTCTCAAATTTAAAATTTAGGCATTTTGACTTAAGACATATAAAACTGAGCATCAAATAGTTTGAAAATAACCATTGTAATTTGGTAAGGCAGTGACGGGATAAAAAGTTCTCAGTGCTTGCCAAAAGACATTTTGCTGAATCATGAGTGGACTGTATATGAATATACATGAGCAACCGGACCTTGATAATTCGACAACTCGCTAAAGTTGAACTTACCCGTATATCAAAATTAAAACGTGGCTCAGTCAAGTTTCAACTTTGAAATACGGGTACGTTTGTCTTAAGCGAGTAAGAATAATCGAAATTCGACTACCGACATAGTCGAGTTCGAGTTATTGAAATTCAACTGTTGAATTACAGGTAAGTTCGCCTTAACCCATTACCCCATAAATACGCCCTTTTACGCCTTTCATTTATTCCTCCATTGAAAAAAATAGTTGCAATTTATAGTCATAAATATGTTTGATAAAAATATTTTCTATAGTTAGCAGATATTAGCTTAAAGCAGGCTGAAAGCAAAGCAGGATGCGCCTTAGGCGCATTCTGCTTTACTTTCAACCTGATTTAAGTGGTCACCTATTTTCAAAACAAGAAACAGGCTATGGGGTAATGGGTTAATCGTAGTTCGACTTTGCGTATTACATGTTTAAACTTACTATTCTGATTTTCTGATGACATATGCAGTTTGGATTTTAATGAAAGGTCGAGTAATTCCACCGTTTCAGGATTGAGTCTATGGTAACTTTTAGTGGTCGTAATGGACAGGTTTTACTGTACCAAAATATTGATGTTTTTCCAGGTCGTCTGAAGATTGGCGACTTCATTAGGTCTATTGACTATATCAACGCCAAACCAGATGGAGAACAAGACGAGGGAGAGGAAACTATTCATAACCGCTTCGTAGACTTTGAACGTTCAATAGACGACGATGCAACGTTTGAGGAACTTGTGGTAGGTACAGCAGACCCTATGCTTATAAAGCATTTGATATTAGCCTGAATCGTTCTCAGGCTTTTGATTGGTAGGCTCAAATCTGACCAATCAAATGCTTGATAACGATCTTATACTAAACTCAAACTCTTTATAACCTTGAACCCAGGCCCTACGCACATTAAACGTTTGAGTCGAGTCTGAAATTGTTATTCAGGCTTTTGATTAGTCATACCTGTGACCATAGGTCCGGGCCCAAGATAAAAGCAGACTTATTTTACCAATGTTTTCTCCGTTATGTCGGTATTTAACCCTGTGGTATGACTATTCAATAGAATTGATGCTAATGTAAAGTCACACCACCGGGTTTGGAGCAGATGTAAGGATCAGGAATATACGTATTTGAAACAACACTGTAGCTTTAGCGCTGGTACATTTATCCTCAATCAAAGTTGTAAGACAACGTGTAGTTTAACTAATAATAAATTATTTCAATATTAGAAATCTATTCATTTATACAGGATGGGTATAATGCCTTTATGGAGAAATGCTGCGTTCGTGGACTGGGCTATCGACACTCCCCTGCCTACTGGGGTGCGTCATCCACCTCACACGCCCTCGACAGCATGCGACAGTATGTATAGTGAAGAAAACGTTATTAATACCCGTTTAACCCATTACTCTATAGCCTATTTCTAGTTTTGAAAATAGGTGACCTTTTAAAGCAGGTTGAAAGTAAAGCTATTTTGTTTTACTGTCACCTTGCTTTAACCCTTTACCTCACCCTAATTTTAGTTTTGAAGGCATGCGGTCAATTCTGCTTTACTTTTAGCCTGTTTTAGCTAGTATCTAAAATAATATAGAAAATAGTTTTATGATAAGTACATGTTCATGACTGTATAAATTTTCGTCAGTGGAGGAATAAATTAAATGTGGAAGCATACGTCTCAATGGAGTAATGGGTTAAAGGAATTTAAACGCAAATGCTATGCAATAACATGTAAAAAATGACACTATTAAAAGTACATGTATTGTATATTTATTATTATCTGAGTGGCACACAGTTAACCATTGCCCCCGTAATTTATTTTGAGTAACACAGATGGTTGCTTAAAGCAAGCTGAGCGTAAAGCTTTCAATCCCATTTAACCCCTTCACTGCCTTACCCCGAGTGCAAAAGTAATTTGCAAACCGTTTGAATCCTGATCAGACGCCGCGTAACGCGGCGTCTGATAAGGATCCAAACTGTTTGCCACTCATTTCAATATTTCTGATATCAAAATACCCAAAAGTTAAATTTTAGAAACAAAAGCAGACGACAATAGTTTAAAATTGATGACGTCACGGCAGTGAAGGGGTTAAATCATAATTTTCTGGTACATGTAAATAGTAGAATTTCTTATAGTTCACGTTCATTCCTGTAAAGGTAAAATTATTTTCTTTAGCGGAGGAATGAATGAAAGGCGTAAACAGGTGTATCTATTTGGTTATTGATTAAATGGATATTCAGGATAAAGGTGAAGCCGGTTGGTAGTTCCTTGATTTACATTCCAACGTGATTTATATAATTCACAACAGCAGATGTTAAGTGCTTGTGTGGCGGCTGTAAAAAGTCGCCCCGTACTTCATTCTCAGTGTTGTTATACTTTCTGATCCTTTGGAATCATTGATTTCAGTGCATTTACAGTTGAAAGTTGAATTCCGCTTAAGCTGGTGCTAGGGGTGTGAGTACTGTTGCATATTTTAGTATTGCTCTTGAACAGACACAATTAAACCGAGTCTGCAATTTTCAGTATTTGCTTTGTTTTCTGTGCTTTCAAAGGATCTCCCGTTATTCAGATTTATAACGATATAAAGATCAGGAAGGCATTCTCGTACTTTATTCTGCATTTTTATATCTTTTTATAATTTGGCCAATATGCGTTTCTTCGTTTCTATCGTATGTACAGTGAAGAAGACGTTAATCTGCTACGTTTAGATACAAACGAAAAGCAAACGCATTGCAAAACAAATGTACAGCCTGCGTATGGTCCGGCGGATTCAAACTGTTTGCAATGAAAATATTTGTTTTTACTTTTAACATAAACGCGTATATTGGGAAAGAATAACGTCTTCTCAACTGTACAGATATAAGATGTATTATTTTATTTTCCATGATCTAGGGAGTTTGATGACGCGCCCGTGGCCACACAGAAAGAGATAGGAAGACTTGAAATAGAATGTTGGCTGGCACTTCTGAGGGCGGGAGAGAGCGCACATATCGACCTGATGGACAGATTCATGGATACATGTACAGAAAATTACATAGAGGTATGTCTCGATTCGTGGATACATGTACAGAAAATTACATAGAGGTATGTCTCGATTCGTGGATACATGTACAGAAAATTACATAGAGGTATGTCTCGATTCGTGGATGCATGTACAGAAAATTACATAGAGGTATGTCTCGATTCGTGGATACATGTACAGAAAATTACATAGAGGTATGTCTAGAATCGTGGATACATGTACAGAAAATTACATAGAGGTATGTCTAGAATCGTGGATACATGTACAGAAAATTACATAGAGGTATGTCTAGATTCGTGGATAGATACATGTACAGAAAATTACATAGAGGTATGTCTAGATTCGTGGATACATGTACAGAAAATTAAATAGAGGTATTATATGTCAAGATTCGTGGATACATGTACAGAAAATTAGCAAAAATACGTTAACCAGGAAAGAAAACCGTCATCTAAAATCTTCACTGTTTACGTAATATTTTGACTCTGTTGAAAAAAACCCGGGGTCTATTCTTAAAGAAAATAATGCCCAATTACACGTCATATTTTTGTTTTATGTATTCAGCCACAAAATCAAAGAGGCTATGTTTTGTTTTAAATTCCAAAATAGTCTTGCACGAAGAAAATAATTTCCAAATTCATTTTGCTTCACGTATATGTATTCTGCAATGAAATAAAAGATGATACTTTTTGTCTTAAATTCCTAAATAGTCTTGTACAAAGGAGGAGCTCGGAGCTATATTCGAGAAGATGAAAATACAGTTCAGCTTTGACTTTGACGACACCGATGTGGATGAGCAGACATATTCCAGTATGCTGAGTGATCGAGTAAGAGGATTCTTCAAGAGTATAAGGTATCTTGATATTTACAATTTAATCCTCACTGCCATTATGACATCACTGTCACTGAAATCGTGACGTAATAACCCGTATAACTATACCACTGCCTTGATATCGTCTGCTTACATGTTTTCGTCCGGTTTTAGTTTTTAAATTTGGAATTGTATACTATTTTTTTACTTAAAAAGCATTGTACATTATGAGTATCAATCAGTTTGAATCCTGATCAGACGCCGCGTTACGCGGCGTCTGATCAGGATCCAAACTGCTTGCAAAGGTTTTTGATGTAAGGTTTGGTAGTGAAAGTGTTACAGTTCCGAATGGAAATATTACTATGAGTAAAGATTCAAATAAAAATTAACATTTGTTCAGAATATATTTTCAAATTGTAAATTCAAAATTAAGTAGAATCTATTTATAAAAGAGGATTAGATTTACAATCTAACAACGTTTCAAGTAACATTATTTCAAAAGGTTAAACTCGCTGATCTAAGCGTTTTTCAAGTTATTAATGACTGATCTTATCACATTCAAAGTTGTAAAATTACTGATCTAAGCATATCTTTAAGACTTAAGTGGTTAAATTGCTGAATTTTGCAAATTTAAGTTGTTCAACGGCTTATTTTAGTATATTTCGAGTTGTTAGATGACTGGTATTAACATATTCTAAGTTGTGAAATAACTGATGTTAGCATATTTCAAGTTGTTAAATGACTTATCGCAGCATAAGTTACTAAATGACTGATCTTAGAATATTTGAAATAGCATTGGTACTCTTTTACCAGATCAGAAAAGGACCGCCTTTTCAGAAATAAAAAGCAGGAATTAAATGTTCATATTGTAATTAAAATTATCTAACCAATCAAAATACATGTACATGTATATTTATTTACAAGAATCAGTAGAACTTATGTTTACCGATCACTCAATGATGTAAGCATGGGGTTCTGCAAAGACAAGTTATTGATTGATGCAAGACAAAAATAATGCATGATTTTTACCCCAATCTTGACCAACCTCTATTAAACTTTCTGTACATGTATCCATGCATCTTGACATACCTACATTAAGCAACCACCTAAATAAAAGTATGTCAATTTATAATGTCTTAACCCTTTTATGATCAAATTTATAACGAGGTTTTACTCTCCCCTCCCCCCCCCCCCCCCCCCCCCCCCACCGCTATATTATTGTCTGCTTCAAAATTGTTGTCTGCAATATCGTTTCAAAGTTAGATTTAAGGCTGTTTAACTGACGTAATATCAAAACAAGTGGCAAGCAGTTTGATCTTGACCAGATGCCACGTTATGCGTCGTCTGATCAGGATCAAAACTGTTTGCAAATGCGCTTTATGACGTCATTGAGAGTGAAAGGGTTAAGTGACCTCCTAACAAGTTTTTTACTGTACTTTCCTTATTTTGTTGCAGCGAGGAAAATATACTTTCGGTTCAAGAGGAGTTTCTCGATGTGTATCTTCACTATATCAAACAGATACCCACACTCACAAAAGAATTACAAACATACACGGGATACATCATTAGAGATATGCCAGGCAAAATGAAGTACACACTGCCAGATGGAAAGAAATCTGACTTTGCAAATTGTTACATGGTATGTACAGTGTTCCCTCCCTACAACGACCCTCCCAACAACGACTTCCTCCTTACAGCGACCTTTGCCGCAGTACCCTAAACAGGACAACTATGTCTGTAATATCGTCTGCTTAAAGTTGCCACCTGTTGTTTTTCTCAAGGTTACATATTGGACATTTTGGCAGAAAAAGAATTTAATTTAATGAAGAGTGACAAACAGCTTGAATCCAGATCAGACGCCACGTTACGCGGCGCCTGATTTGGATTCAAGCTGTTTGCAAATGAAAACAAATTTACCTCGCTGTAAGGACTTCCTCCGAACAACGCACACAATTTGTGTATCCCATTAGGTGTCGTTGTAGAGAGGGAACGATGTAGTTAATAATGTGAAGACGTCAATTCTTTCCTGTTCAAATGAAACAAACGTAGTATAATCTAATGTAGAAAAGGATAGTTTTCATGAAAACATTGACGATTTGTTTTTTTAAACAGACCATTTTTAAAGGCATATTCTGCTTCACTTCCTGCCAACTTTAAGCTGCTACAGTACTCCATCCCTACAACGGTCCTTCGAACAATGATTCCCTCCTTACAAAAGTGATTCGCATTGTTCGCCAAACAAAAAAATTGTGTCTAAAACTTTCACTACTGCAATATCGTCTGCCTAAATGTCGTTTGCTAAATTTTCTAAAAGTTACGTACTGGACATGTTGACAGAAGAAACAAATACAAATGACAACAGTTTGAACCTAGATCAGACGCCGCATTATGCAGTGTCTGATCTAGGTTCAACATGTTTGCAAATGGTATCAAAGTGACACTCAACATATATACTAAGAATATTAACTTTCACTCCCTATACCAACCCCCTCCAAGCAACACACACAATCTTTGTTTCCCATTGGGTGTTCTTGTGGAGTGGGATCACTGCATCTGCTTGGATAAAGAAAATATTTCTTATAGTGCAAATATATGACTGAAAAAGTGGAAGTATTTTCTTCAATGGAGTACAAAATTAAAGGCAAAATATGCGTATTTGTGGAATTATTGGATGCGCGATACATTTTCTACTTTAGGGATGTAAGAGCGAGACTCTGAAGACCCACATTGAAGCCCTGAAGGAGATTCTGTCGAAGTGTGGCGACGACCTTTTCAAACTTGATGACATCCTGACCAGAATTGTGGGTGCCGCAATGTAAATAGACCATACAGTGTGACCTCTGAATAACCAACTAAATCAATCTCCAATGTTATAAAGCGTTAGGGTTGTGTCTGGTGTCGTTCTCAGGGCTCAAATTTGAACAATCTAATGCTTGAGAACGACTTCAGACTCAACTGAAAAGCTTTATATCATTGGACCATGCAATGGTATTTGGAAAGGGAACAATCTTCTCAGTTCTTAATCGTTTTAATAGTCTCAAACTAACCATTTTATGTAGATAAATTAACCCTTATCCTGCTATAGTATCGACTGCTTAGACTCATAAAAATATTTCATTTCTCTTCAGGAATGGGAAACACTTGGAAGATGTGTTTGACAGCTTGATGGGTATATGTGTTAAGCTTGCAGAAATAAAGCCCCAAACTAAAGGCCATGGAAAAATATATCACGTCATTGCCTATAAGCTATACAGATACTTAAAAGATACCATGGTTAGTATAGTTGCATATTCTTCTCTTTTCTTAGATAATTTCAAATTACAGCAGAACCTCGCTATTTCGACCACTAAAAAGAAGGCTAAATGATTTTAAGAAAGACAGACGACAACTTAAAGCAAAGTGAAAATAAAACAGAACGCTCCTAAAGGAGCGTTCTGTTTATTTTCACATTGCTTTAAGCAGTAACTTGCCTTAGACATCAAATAATAAATAGAGGATATTGTATGAGTGTTCATTATTTATCATTTTTAATAAACGAGTTGACTAAAATAATATGACGCGAGCCTTGGCGAGCGTCATATTCATTTTAGTCAACGAGTTTATTAAAAATGATAAATAATGAACACGAATGTGATATTCTATTTATCACATTACAAGTTCAAGCACCCATTAAATGATTTGAAGCCGTAGTTTGTAGACCCTCCGCTATATAGATTTTCCGCCAAACGTTACGTTGTTTACGTTAACGTCATAGTAAATGACGTCATTTGGCACCCCGCTAGATGCAGCGCTTATGGACGAACAGGTTAGGCCGGAGCCCAAAAAACGACATTCCACTAGTGGATTACGATATTTATACATTCGCTTTATGCAACTCCCAGACCGCAAATTATGTGATAAATGTAATTTAGTGTCGTTATAGCGATGTTTTACTGTGTGTATGAATTAAGAATAAACGTGCTCTCGACTGTATGTACAAATTGAATATACAAAAAAAATTCGAGAATTCAAAACCGTACGTAAGTCGAGCATAAAGGTATTGCTAAAACAGTCAATTGTTCGACTTAAGCAATTTGAGTAACTGTGGAGAAGACGTTATTCTTACACAATTAATAGAGTATTTGGACTTTTTATACACTTATTTAAAACTATTTATAAAGAAACATTGGTGAATGGTATTAAATGAGCGGTCCTGATATGTTTGAAATGCTAATAGAATGACACCATTAATAAAGAAAAAATCTAGGTATTCTCATAGAGGTAACACATTAAGAACTAACTTTTCAAACAAGATTTTGGAACTGAAAACTATGCTAAAATGATACTACCAGCGACACACGGTTCACCCTTTAAGCAAAGTCCACGCAAGTGTCGTTCCATTGTGCATAGAGACAAAACAGTTCGAAAAGTTGGCCGAATAGCATAGGGCTTGTCCATTTTGTAGAGACAGTGTTGAAACTGTATTTTCAAATGTAATAATTAATGAAATGTGATACATATTATAACAAATTCTAACACGACTCGAAACCTACGGCATATAGACAAAGAATACCGAGAAACGTATATTACGCCGCGATAACGAACTGCACGCGCGGCGTTTCCATCCGCTGTTCAATTTGCCCATACGCGTAATACATAAATAGCATTTTTAAAATAAAAGTTGCGTTAGAATTCAAATTTGTTATTTTTTAATTCTAACACGACTCGAAACCTCCGGTATATAGACAAAGAATACCGAGAAACATATCTTACGCCGCGATAATGGACTGCACGCGCGGCGTTTCCATCCGCTGTTCCATTTGCCCCATACGCGTAATACATAAATAGTATATTTTATAATAAAAGTCGCGTTAGAATTAAAATAACAAATTCGTAGGTGTCCATTACCGTGCATTATATCAGAGTTAGTCGTTGAGATGTGGGTAATTAGATCACTCGGCCTAAAGGCCTCGTGATCTAATGACTCCACATCTCATCTCCTAACTGTGATCTAATGCACGGTAATGAACACCTACGAATTTGTTATTTCTTAATTAATTATAGTTTTTCCAAGGCTTCTAAAGTTGCACTTTTGTAGCACTAAAATGATACAGATAATTTTTATACTTAATACGCATTATTGCCAAAACCTGCCATCTTGTTTTAAACAAATAATGGTCTGGTATATAACAATGTGTAGACTGTGATACTTGATCTGTTGTGCATTTTTATTGAACAATGGTGACTATGTCCGTTTTAGTGTTAATACTATACTGTTTGTATTCTTTTATTACTGGTACCTGGAATGTGTTATTTTTGGAAACACGATGATAGTTTCTAATGATTCATAAGAGTGTGCCATGGTTCATTGACATGTATTTATAGCCGTAAAATAATTGTATGTATGCTGTATCAATGCTGAGACATGAATAAAGATATATAATCATTATATACAGTGAAACCCCTATAAACCGGACATGTGTGGGGACAAAAAAATGTCCGTTTTATAGGGGTTTCCGGTTTAGAGGGGTTTATCCCAACGCTTGTTTCTAGTATGGAAGATAGCTGATCACTTAAAACAGGTTGAAAGTAAAGCAGAATGCGCCTGAAGGCGCATTCTGCTTTACTTTCAACCTGCTTTAAGCTATCATCTGCTAGACTATAGAAATATTTCTGATGGTAAATATTCATGAATGTATTTTCTTCAGTGAAGGAATACATCAAAAGCATAAAAAGGCACATTTATGGTGTAATGGGTTAAAATAAAGAAGGGTTGGATACGGGACCAAAGTCTTTATCCGGTTTAGAGAGAATTCCGGTATTTAGAGGTTCCGGTTTAGAGGGGTTTCACTGTAGTGTCATATATGTTCTCCTCGCAGGTACCTACCTCCAGTATGTTTGATACCTGTCTAAATTCTCTAAAGGCCATGATGGGACATACGCGTTTCAAATTACTTGGAATAGTTTTTGACGTTAATCTTGATATAACAATAGAAATCAATTTCCAAGAAAAGATGACATCTATTACAAACTGTATTTCTTACTGGAAAAGAAGAAAACTAACTCCTATTGGAAAAATAACTGTTGTCAAATCTTTACTTTTGCCTATTCTTACGCATTTATTTATTAGCTTACCAACACCATCTAACATTTTTGTAAAAAAAATTAACCAGTTCATTTTATGATTTTATATGGGATGGTAAGGCAAAGATAAAACGAAATTTACTTATTAAAGACTACCCAGAAGGCGGTTTAAAAATGATTGATATTGAAAGTTATATACGTAGTTTAAAAATTAAATGGTTAAGAAATTTTATAATACACAATGACAGTAAATGCTATAAACTAGTAAATTGTTGGATTGACAACAAAAAAATCATAAACTGTGGAAATGCGTTCTGTAAGTTGTTAATAGATAAAATAAAAAACGATTTTTGGATTGATGTTTTAAAATCATATTTGCTGTATATTAAAAAGTTTTGCTATAGTGATGTTAGCCAGATATATGATATGCCATTGTTCTATAACGACAAATTCTTGTCGACAAAAAACCTGTATTTATACCAATACTGTATAACAGAGGAATACGATTAGTAAGGGATATTCTTGACAAACATGGCCAGTTTGTAGAAACTGCCTTTTTGGAAAGAATAACTGGGAAAAAAATTAACTTTCTCATGTATTATGGTCTAAAAAAGGCAGTTAAATCTTTTTTGAGTAAATTAAATATTACATTGATAAATGATTCTACATCTGAATATCCCTTACCAACGATGAATTGTTATATGTACCCCATTGTAACAAAAATTGATGTCAACAAATTTATTTATAATATTCTAAGTAAAAACGATGATGTGCCTACAAGTAGATCAAAATGGATAACATGTTATGAAAATGATAACATTAACTGGAAAAATATATATAGCTATGTTTTTAAATGTACCAAAGATACATATATTCAATGGTTACAAACAAGAATTATTCACAGAATTTTACCAACAAACTCATTACTGTATAAAATGAATATAAAAGATTCTAATTTATGTAGCTTTTGTCATAGTCATGAAGAAAATATAAACCATATTTTTGGGACTGCTGTAAAATTAAACCACTGATAAACCATATAACAGAAACACTTTTGAAATTTGAACCTTCACTCAAGATAGATAGTTTCAGTGTAATCCTAGGCTCGAACAGAAACGACTACAAACTTGATATTTTTTTCTTAGAAATAAAAAGATATATTTTTCTGTGTAAATGCAAAGAAATTATACCGTCAATAACCGGAATAAAAAACTCCTTAAAATTGGCATTAGATATAAGTCAAAACACAGCTAAAACAGATAATTCATGGACAATTGTAAAGCTTTATCTATCAAACTACGTATAGTCATATAGCATATTTCTACAAGAATAAAAAAAAAATCTATATACTTTTTCTCTTCCATTTTTTTTCTTAGCTCTGTTTTTTTTCTTCAAAATTCATAACAACTCTTGAATATTGCAATATTAAAAAATGTTCACTCTTTTGTTAAATGGAATATATTGTCGTTGATTCTCTGAATGCTGAAGACAGTGTAGATGAAAATTCTATGCATATCCACCAGCGCTTAAAATTTGGAAAATACCACTTTCTTGAATATATCAAACACAAACATTGAGCAGCATTCAAAGTTTCAACGAATATATTCATATATACGTGTAAAGTAGAGAAATATATAAACAGACATCTACAAACGACCTTACGTAGCACTGGATCAAAAAAAAAATTGATTCGCAGAATAAGAATGGTTTTAAAAAGAATCTAAAACCATTCATATATACGTGTATATTGATATGAATGTACATACATACTGTACACATGAGGTTGAGACTTTCTTAAATAACAATATATATATATACAGATATTGTGTATATGAAATTGATCTGAAGATGAGTGTATATAAATATGTGATTGTATTATTCTTGAATAAAGTATAAAACAAAAAACAAAACAAAAAACAAAAAAACAATGGTATGTGTAGACTGTGATACTTGATCTGTTGTGCATTTTTATTGAACAATGGTGACTATGTCCGTTTTAGTGTTAATACTATACTGTTCGTATTCTTTTATTACTGGTACCTGGTATGTGTTATTTTTGGAAACACGATGATAGTTTCTAATGATTCATAAGAGTGTGCCATGGTTCATTGACATGTATTTATAGCCGTAAAATAAAATTGTATGTATGCTGTATCAATGCTGAGACATGAATAAAGATATATAATCATTATATACAGTGAAACCCCTATAAACCGGACATGTGTGTGGACAAAAAAAATGTCCGTTTTATAGGGGTTTCCGGTTTAGAGGGGTTTATCCCAACGCTTGTTTCTAGTATGGAAGATAGCTGATCACTTAAAGCAGGTTGAAAGTAAAGCAGAATGCGCCTGGAGGCGCATTCTGCTTTACTTTCAACCTGCTTTAAGCTATCATCTGCTAGACTATAGAAATATTTCTGATGGTAAATATTCATGAATGTATTTTATTCAGTGAAGGAATACATCAAAAGCATAAAAAGGCACATTTATGGTGTAATGGGTTAAAACAAAGAAGGGTTGGAAACGGGACCAAAGTTTTTGTCCGGTTTATAGAAAATTCCGGTATTTAGAGGTTCCGGTTTAGAGGGTTTTCACTGTATTGTCATATATGTTCTCCTTGCAGGTACCTACCTCCAGTATGTTTGATACCTGTCTAAACTCTCTAAAGGCCATGATGGGACATACGCGTTTCAAATTACTTGGAATAGTTTTTAACGTTAATCTTGATATAACAATAGAAATCAATTTCCAAGAAAAGATGACATCTATTACAAACTGTATTTCTTACTGGAAAAGAAGAAAACTAACTCCTATTGGAAAAATAACTGTTGTCAAATCTTTACTTTTGCCTATTCTTACGCATTTATTTATTAGCTTACCAACACCATCTAACATTTTTGTAAAAAAAATTAACCAGTTCATTTTATGATTTTATATGGGATGGTAAGGCAAAGATAAAACGAAATTTACTTATTAAAGACTACCCAGAAGGCGGTTTAAAAATGATTGATATTGAAAGTTATATACGTAGTTTAAAATTAAATGGTTAAGAAATTTTGAAGGAATACATCAAAAGCATCAAAAGGCACATTTATGGTGTAATGGGTTAAAACAAAGAAGGGTTGGAAACGGGACCAAAGTTTTTGTCCAGTTTATAGAGAATTCCGGTATTTAGAGGTTCCGGTTTAGAGGGGTTTCACTGTAGTGTCATATATGTTCTCCTCGCAGGTACCTACCTCCAGTATGTTTGATACCTGTCTAAACTCTCTAAAGGCCATGTATTGTTATATATGTTCTCCTCGCAGGTACCTACCTCCAGTATGTTTGATACCTGTCTAAACTCTCTAAAGGCCATGTATTGTCATATATGTTCTCCTCGCAGGTACCTACCTCCAGTATGTTTGATACCTGTCTAAACTCTCTGAAGGTCATGTATTGTCATATATGTTCTCCTCGCAGGTACCTACCTCCAGTATGTTTGATACCTGTCTAGACTCTCTAAAGGCCATGTTTTGTCATATATGTTCTCCTCGCAGGTACCTACCTCCAGTATGTTTGATACCTGTCTAAACTCTCTAAAGGCCATGTATTGTTATATATGTTCTCCTCGCAGGTACCTACCTCCAGTATGTTTGATACCTGTCTAGACTCTCTAAAGGCCATGTATTGTCATATATGTTCTCCTCGCAGGTACCTACCTCCAGTATGTTTGATACCTGTCTAAACTCTCTAAAGGCCATGTATTGTCATATATGTTCTCCTCGCAGGTACCTACCTCCAGTATGTTTGATACCTGTCTAAACTCTCTAAAGGCCATGTATTGTCATATATGTTCTTCTCGCAGGTACCTACCTCCAGTATGTTTGATACCTGTCTAAACTCTCTAAAGGCCATGTATTGTCATATATGTTCTCCTCGCAGGTACCTACCTCCAGTATGTTTGATACCTGTCTAAACTCTCTAAAGGCCATGTATTGTCATATATGTTCTCCTCGCAGGTACCTACCTCCAGTATGTTTGATACCTGTCTAAACTCTCTAAAGGCCATGATGGGACATGTTGAAGCCAAACTCGGAAAAGACTTCCGAGTGCTGCTTGAGGATGCAACCAATGACGGACTCGGTGCATATCCAAAAATGTAATTACAGTATAACTTCTCTATAACGATCACTAACATTTCGTTAGTTAGGATGTGTTTACAACAGGTTACTGAATAAAACAATGTGACAGTAGAACAAACAAGCTTTAGCGGCTTTCTGTTTTACTGGCACCTTGCTTTAACCCTTTGAACCCTAGTCCCGCATATAGGCGTCATTTCAAACAGTGTACATGTGAATAGTACACTTGTCCTGTGCAAACAGTGAAGGTCCAGATCAGAGGGCTCCGAAAGGAGCCCTCTGATCAGGGTCTCCACTGTTTGTCAGTAATGCCAAAATTGACAAAAACAACTCTTAAAAGCCAGAAATGGACTAGACAAAAATCGAAACTGGAATTGTCCATTTAAAGTTTCAGGGAGGAAAGAGTTAAGCTGTCACCTGTCATTTATACAATCAATTAGCCTCCGTATTTGTAGTCGTAATTAATAGGGTTTACTGTATGTGTTGCCCACTTTTAATCCCTGAACTGCAATGACGTCATATGCTTCGTAGTGCTTTTATTTCTCTCATTGAGATTTTACGTACTTTGACTTAAGAATTATTGAAATTAATGCCATACAGTTGAATCGCGTTTCTGCTAAAATAAGCATTTCCATTGCAAAGAGTTTTGAGCCAGATCAGACGCCGGGTAACCCGGCTTCTGATCAGCCTCTAAACTGTTTGTAACTCAGATTTGCTGTTCACACAATTCCTGATTTTGTTGTTGCTATATTTATCACATAATTTAACTACATGTATCTTATTGAGTTGCATTGTGAATGCAATGTACATGTAGTTGTATTGTTTGATCGTTAAAGATGTAAATATGTTATATATCTTCATGAATGGAGGAAACAATAAATATATACATAAATATACGTCATATGCTTCATAGTGCTTTTATTTCTCACATTGAGATTTTAAGTACTTTGATTTAACCCTTATCCTGCGGTTATATCGTCTGCTTCGAAATTGTCGTCTGCAAAATTTGTTAAATCTAGATTTATACATTTTTAAGTAAAGAAACCTAAAGACGAGTGTCAAACAGTTTGGATCCAGATCAGACGCCGCATAATGCGGCGTCTGATCGGGATCCAAACTGTTTGCAAAAATGAATAAAGTCGCGACCAGCAGGCAAAGGGTTAAACAATATTGAAATTAATGCCATACAGTTGAATCATGTTTCTGCTAAAATAAGTATTTCCATTGCAAAGAGTTTTGAGCCAGATCAGACGTCGGGTAACCCGGCTTCTGATCAGCCTCTTAACTATTTGTATCTCAGATAAAGTTAATTCGTCAGAATTTTCAGAACTTTAGAACATTCTAATGATAACGATGTGCATTTTGTCAATTTTAAACAAGTTACAAATTAGGACGGCTTTGACATCGCTGTTTGGATTTGTGTGATTTGTCTTTTAAAATCGTAAAGAAAGATAAAAAAAAAATATATATGATAAAAGAAATTAGTGACATATTATTGGCAGGAGTGTATTACCTAAACCGTTCAGCGATGAAATGGTGGGGAAATCATGTCATGAATATTAATTTGAAAAATCTGCTTGCAGAATTCAACGTTCGTCGGTACCTTAACAGGCGTTTTAATGGAGTACATTGTAATTAAAGGGACTCGCAATCGGACGTTGTACTTGTCAAAATAAAATAAAATACTCAAATAAAAGCAAATTTGTGGCATTATTTGGCTTCTGACATTAAAAACTATGATCAGTCCAAACAAAGTCTCAAGAATCGTCACCGAATCTTAGTTTTTCTTAGATATTTCCCATCGTTTTTCCATAGCGTTAGCTAACGGTATAGTTGTTGTTGTTGCTTCTCTACACGGGCTCAGACATAAACCCGAGCAGAAAATGTACTATCAATCGCTACCAGTGAAGTACGTTAATTCGCTACCATATAGATAGAGAGCGCCAGTAGCCGCGTTGGTAAAGGCGTTTGCCTTTGTTTTCATGCTTGTCTCCGCATGGAGGGTCACGGGTTCGAATCCCACCAGAGCTTCTTCTTCTTTCTTTTTTTGAAATGCATTTTTTAACAGAATTTATTATCCAAAACTAAATCTTACCCATTTATAGAAGCATTTGACATATATTTACAAATTACTATTTTTCATGCTAAATCCGGTTGCGAGCCTCTTTAATGAGTTATACGGGCAAAATAAGGCATTCTGGCTGTACCATTATCAATAAAATAAAGCGCTTATGTTCCATCCGACATTGTATTTTCTCCCTTTTTTTCAGGTCTCCGGAACAAACGAAGTCTTTTCTAGACTATGTGAATAGCCTCCTATTATCAGGTCATCGGTATTTGGTCAGTCTGGCTGGGCGTATCATTCGAAATGAGAATATTGAGAAGAAACTGATATGGAGGGTAAAGTAGACATGTTTCACACTCAATTAATCCCTTCATTGCCGTGACGTCATCAATTTTGAACAATTGTCGTCTGCTTTTATTTCTCAAATTTAATTTTTAGGTATTTTGATTTCAGAAATATTGAGATGAGTGTCAAACAGTTTGGATCCTGGTCAGACGCCGCGTCACGCGGTGTCTGATCAGGATCCAAGCTGTTTGCAAATAACCATCGCACTCGGGGTAAGGAAGTTCTGCGGTATGCAATAACCCATTACTCCAAAGACACTAGTTTTTAACGCCAACGCCTGTGATTTATTGCTCAACTAAAAAAATACATGCAGATCCTCTTTATGTAGTCATGATTATGTACCATAAAGATATTTTCTATATCCTAGCAAATCATAGTTTAAAGCAGGCTTAAAATAAAGCAGAAAATGCCTTAATTAAGTGTTTGCTTGTCTTCAAAACTACAAACAGACTATAGGGTAAACGGTTAATAATAGAGTACATAACTTTATTTATAGAAATATCTGGAAGAGGTGAAGATATTCTTTCAAACCGTGAGCAAGCAGCCGTACCAGACGATGTATTCGGAGGATGGCGGAACTGACTTGGATCAAGTCACGGATGAATACCAAAGCTTCATGGACTATCTCTTCAGGGGTCTTGCGTACGTTTATTAATCTCTTATTTTATCTTCAGGTTTTAACCCCCTCACCGCAATATTATCGTCTGCTTCAATATTGTGTGCACTATTGTTTCAAAGTTAGATTTAAGGCAGTATAACTGACGTAATTTCAAAACAAGTGACAAATAATCTTTCCAAGTTGATATGTATGCTGAAATAGTATTACAATTGCAATCAATCACCAAATGACTTGTCGTCAGACCAGGGGCCCGTTTTACTAAACAATTTACGCAAAAGTTTTGAATAAGTCAAAATTTTAAATTTAAATTTATATTTTTTATTATCACTTGCTACAAACAGCAAATAGCCAGATCAGAGGACGCGCTTTTAGCGCGTCCTCTGATCTGGCTATTTGCTGTTTGCAAACGTTTATGATCGAAAAATAAGAGTTAAACGATTTCGACTTACGCAAAAAATTTGCGTAAGTTGTTTAGTAAAACGGGCCCCAGGCTCCAATATTTTTAAGCTGAGATGTTTATACTCGTAATTCGTCAAAAATTGCAAGAATCTGTTATTTTAGCGATTCGGTGCTAGACGTAAAAAGCGTATTTATGGATTTATGAGTTAAGACAGTGTACGTCTTAAGTGGACGGAAGTAATACACCAAACATTCTTAAAAGCTTTTTCTTACATACATTTGTTCCTCAATCATCAGTAATCTATCTTTGAATGCCATTCTCCAGTCTTGTTGGTATCTATGAGTATACTGAGGCATTTGTTTGAATTGCAGGGAAAGCAACGTGTTAACCAAACTATGCCCAGACCTGCTTCAGTACGTGTTTACCTGTATTGGGGAGTTCCCTGAACACAAGGCTGAGCTGGCTTATGATGCGACAGATACCAAGTATTTCATTATCAAGGTAAAGTTTGGGAGAATTAGTTTCATAATCTTATATGTATAAAGAGGTACCCTGGACATAAGGCTGACCTGACTTATGATGCGACAGATACCAAGTATTTCATTATCAAGGTAAAGTTTGGGAGAATTAGTTTCATAATCTTATAAGAGGTACCCTGGACATAAGGCTGAGCTGGCTTATGATGCGACAGATACCAAGTATTTCATTATCAAGGTAAAGTTTGGGAGAATTAGTTTCATAATCTTATAAGAGGTACCCTGGACATAAGGCTGAGCTGGCTTATGATGCGACAGATACCAAGTTTTTCATTATCAAGGTAAAGTTTGGGAGAATTAGTTTCATAATCTTATATGTATAAAGAGGTACCCTGGACATAAGGCTGACCTGACTTATGGTGCTACGGATAACAAGTACTTCATTATCAAGGTAGAGTTTTGGAGAATTAGTTTATAATCTTATACGTATAAAGGATTACCCCGGACATAAGGCTGGCCTGACTTATGATTGTACAGATACCAAGTACAGCGTTCCCTCTCTACAACGACATCCAATGGGAGACAAAAAATATGTGCGTTGTTCAGAGGGAGTCGTTATAGGGAGGCAAATTGGCTTACATTTGCAAACAGCTTGAATCCAGATGAGACGCCGCGTCACGCGGCGTCTGATCTGGATTTAAGCTGTTTGAGACTCGTCTCTAAGTTTTTTCTCTTTAAATGTTCAGTATGTAACTTTGAGAGTAACAGCAGACGATAACTTTAAGCAGGCGCTATTACAGCAATTAAAGCGTAAGACATAATTGTCTTGTTTAGGGAACTGCGACAAGAGTCGTTCTTGGGAGGGAGTCGTTGTTGGGAGGGTCGTTACAGGGAGGGAACACTGTACTTCATTTTCAAGGTAGAGTTTTTGAGAATTAGTTTATAATCTTATACGTATAAAGGAATACACCAGACATAAGGCTGGTCTGACTTATGGTGCTAAAGGTAACAAATACTTTCTTTCCACGATAGTTATTGGTAGAGCTTTAGTTTATAATCTTATATGTATGAAAGAGTACCCTGGCAATAAGGATTGCCTGATTTATGGTGCTACAGATACTTAGTAGTTCATTATCAAGGTAGAATTTTATTGAATTAGCTTATACTCTCATACGTGTATGTATTAAGCAGTACCCCGGACATAAGGCTGGCCTAACTTATGGTGCTAAAGGTAACAACTACTTTCTTTCCACGATAGTTATTGGTAGAGCTATAGTTTGTAATATTGGGTTTGTATTTATATGTAAAAAGGAGTAACGCGCACTCAAAGTTGACCTGCGCAAGGTTATAAAGAGTTTGAGTTGAGTTTGAGAACGTTCTCAAGCATTTGTTGGTTCAGAACAAAGCTGCTCTGGTAGATTTTAGGCAATTTTATTTGATTAAACTAACATCATTATGAAGCAAAAAGGTTTGGATCCTGATCGGATTACTTACGTTAATGTTTTAAAAGATAAGCTATTATTTCCTCCTACAGCTCTTGTCTGTTCTGTATTACAGAATCCTGAAGCTGGGTTTCTAGAGGAGATACTGACCCGGTGTGGAAACATCGCAAAGAACGACGACCTGCCATGGAACAGAGATATGAAGAAAACAATAGAAAACTTGCTAAACATAGTGATAGCAACGTATAATGGGTACATCACACGTTGTTAACCCTTTGCCTGCTGGTCGCGACTTTATTGAGTTTTGCAAACAGTTTAGATCCAGATCAGACACCGCGTAACGCGGTGTCTGATCTGGATCCAAACTGTTTGACACTCTTCTTAAGGTTTCTTTACTCAAAATATATATAGATATAAATTTAACAAACTTTGCAGACGACAATTTCGAAGCAGACGACATCACAGCAGGATAAGGGTTAAGATTCCGCGTTTAACTCTTTGCATGCTGGGTAATGTTTTCGTCTGCAAAACATTGTCGTCTGCAACTATTCCAAAAATAGAATTTTCTAATTTTCTTTTCAAAACAGGGTCAGAGTGTCAAACAGTTTGGACCCTGATGAGACGCCGCATTATGCGGCGTCTATCTGGATTCAAACTGTTTGCAAAGGTAATCACTGTGACACATATATCCTCTCTTAGCATGCAATGACTTAATTCATTGAACCCTAGAAACGAGTATACTCGTCCTTTACAAAAAGCATACCTGTGGATAGTGCAACTGCAATGAGCAAACACTGTAGACCCAGATCAGAGGGTTAAAAGGGTCTACACTGTTTGTTATTTTGAAATCCATTATAGAAACAACCTAAAAGAGTCATGAATGGGTTAAACTAAATTGGAAGATTGGCATTTCCATTTGCAGTTTCAAGGGTGAATTAGTAAATATTTTACATGAAAGACAGATATTGTGTCATTAAAGGTGCTACGGTTGCTATCTGCTATCGTTTAGGAAATGTCAAGATATTGGCTAATATTTCTATCCCCATTTAACGCTGTGTAACTTGGCGTCACATTACAATCAAAACTACATGTATGTGCAACATTGATAAACAGTAATTACAGTCAAAACCTGCTGACTCGAACCCGTTTTTATTGAACGTGTCTGTTCTTCTATAGAATCTAGTTGATTTTAATATATCTAGTTGATTGTTGATTTTCATTATATCTAGTTGATTGTTGATTTTTATTATGTCTAGTTGATTGTTGATTTTTATTATATCTAGTTGATTGTTGATTTTTAATATATCTAGTTGAGTTTTAATATATCTAGTTGATTGTTGATTTTTAATATATCTAATTGATTTTTAATATATCTAGTTGATTGTTGATTTTTAATATATCTAGTTGATATTTAATATATCTAGTTGATTTTTAATATATCGATATCGTTTCAGTCAAACTTAACCGTATTCCAAAGTTAAAACGTGGCTCAGCCACGTTTTAACTTTGGTATACGGGAAAGTTTGATTTAATCCTTTCGGTGCCGAAGTCGAATAAGTCGACTTTGCATACAGTTTGGATCCTGATCAGACGCCACGTGGTGCGTTCCTACCAGTATGTATATTGTATTGTTTTGTGTTTGCGTTTAGTTTGATTTAAACAGGATTCAATTGTTTTTTCAGAGACGGCCGACTTGTAACCCCGGAACAGCATGAGTGTTTCATGTCCCTCTTCACGACGGCACTGGCTGGAGATGATATAGATGACACCTTCTACCCACCAGGGATGGAGAAGGAGGGTGGAATCAAGCTGCTACTCTTACAAAATGTCATTCGGTCATACATATCAATGGTAATGTTTGTCAAAGTTTTACATGTCGCGGGTCCAATTGAAGTTATTACAAAATATCGGTTGATTCCGATAGATGTATTTTGCTATATTTTGTTATGACACTATCAAAGGCGGTACATGTAAAACGTGCAATAGAAGACGTCTTGCTAAACAATAGAAAACTTAATCCCTGACCGTTTTCGTTCTAAATTCTTTGACAGATTCTAATAAAAGCATATCTAGAGAGAAATTTACAAGTGTTTAGATACAGCTCTAATTAAATTTCCTCGTTTGGAACACATAACTGTACAATGAAGCTCACTTATCACAACGAAATTAAATAGTATAAATATTAGATGGCAATTTGCGTGACATTCAAATTGTCACCCCGAAAAACAGAATGTCATCCCGAGGCGAAGTCGATGGTGACATTCTTGTTTTTAAGGGTTGGCAATTTGAATGTCACGCAAACTGCCATCTAATATCAATTTCATTATACCAAGCTTATAAACCCTAGTTTTTTAATCGTCTCATTCGTGTTTTATAAATAAGAAGCAAATTTCTCTTAGTGATACAGAAAGAATATCAAGAAACATTTGCCCCTATGTAACATTCCAAAGAATTTCGCATAGCCAAAAGAATTTCGCATAGCTCAGAGAACAGTGTCATAGAGTGACAGTAAAGTTTTTGGATAGATGTAAAAATATGCAAAATGTTGCATTTTAGTCTATTGGAAATTAACATTGTAACTCAAAGCGAGATATAATAAAAACATACACAAACGGTTTGGATTCAGATCAGACGCCGTATAGGGCGGCGTCTAATGTGGATCTCAACTATTTGGCACTCATATAAATGCGATTTCAGTCAAGCTATCTAACTTCTAAACTTCAGAAACAAAAGCTGTCGATAAGTTTTAGTACAGACGATTTTATTGCAGTGAATGTGCGAGAGGGTTATGACATCATAATGGCAGTGAAAGGCCTTAATTACCCCTAGTATACTGGACTTTTTCAAACAGTCTGGATCCTGGTCAGACGCCGCATAACTCCAAAATGTTTGCCACTCATTTTTATAGTTCTTAAGTCAAAATACCTCAAATTTGAATTTGAGAAATAAAAGCATACGACAATTTTTACTGGGTGTAATTGTGAAATGTTTAAAGTATATAAAACACTATATCATGGTTTTGTTTCGAGGTGCTATTTAAGATGAATGGAAAAAAGAAAAATATTATATATTGGTGTACAATATTTGGCTCTATGGCCATTTCTAAAAGGTGTGTCAGATTAAGATTAGATTTTTCTCATTTTGTCCTTTTCATAGAACCTGCTTCAATAAATTATATTTCAAATGAAAACAAACATGGTAATTTGGTTTTGTAGTATTTCCTCATAGATAGACTAATTTAAGACAAATTATGCACCAAATGTGCAATTTATGAAGCTCTAAATAGCATTGATATGGTACTATTTTGTAAATTTTGTAAAGGGAGATAACTCTTTTTTCTTTCAACACTTACCTATCAAATTATTTTCATATTTTAAATTGCCTTTGTATGGGCTTTTATCTGATACAATATAAGAAAAAGTTAGATACTGGAATTTTTTATGTTTTTTAATTTTTCAAAAAAATCGTTTCCCATGAAAAACATGTTGTTGATTCAGAGATTCATATTGAATATTTATATTTCAAATCTAGTGCCTGTTTGGTCTTGATTGTGAAAATACTTCCATAGATATGATATACCTAATGAAAAACAAAATTTGACACATCTAGTTCTAATTGCCGTAGCGCAAACATATGGGGTTTTTTTCCAATTGTTTCATTTATCACAAACAGCTCTTCCAAAATAAACATGATAGAAAACAGTTTGATACTTTGAAAATTTCGCTTATGGGGTTAATACGCAATTAAAACCGATGACGTCATGGCAGTGAATAGGTTAAAAACAACAACAACAAGAACTGTATAATTTATTCTCTAGCATCTTCAAACGGCCACTCAGGCGTGTTGTGTGGGCCTTCTGTCTGATGTATTGAAGTGGGCAAGGGTGGCCGTGGAAGAAGACTTTGAGGACATTCTCGACTACAGCCTCTCAATCGTTCAGATGTTTTCTAGGGATCCACCGAAGGAGTTGGCGAACGCACTGCCGCAAATAATGGATTTATTCGTCAACCCCGTACACATGAGTAACTTGTTGTGTAAGTAGAAGTTTGATTTTGCCTTCACAACCTTAATATTGTGTGGATGAAACATGTCGACAACATATTTGTCTTGTTAGATTTAATACACAGTGGTGTAATAAAAACATTTCGTCTGTGTTTATTAAACTTGGAGTTATTTGTGTTTTTACTTTATAAACATTGATATGATTGTCAAACAGTTCGGATCCTTATCAGACGCCGCGTTACTTATGCGGCGTCTGATCAGGAAGCAAACTGTGTTTTGCAAATGTTAGTGTTTAGCAGCGAAATGGTTAATGTTTCTATCTCCAGTGATATTGTCTTGTACATCTAGTGTAATTTACGCATTTGACGACGACCTCGTGTTGGTATAAAGCTCGAATCCACATTGTAATTGTTCATTGAAACATTTTATAAATGGAGGACCGGAACTGTTCACCCTGCCTGTCGAGTTCTTTAATTGTTTTATGACTGCACATTTAAATGTTGCCATATTTATTTCAAAGAACATACAGTCGAAACTCCACTTCGAATTTGTCTAAATCGATAGTACATGTACCAGTATTTCATAAGTTGATTTTCGATCTCGCTTAAGTCGAACATACCCGTATTTCAAAGTTAAAACGTGGCTAAGCCACGTTTTAACTTTGAAATATGGGTATGTTCGAACTAACGCAAGTTTGAATTATCGAGTTTCGACTGTATTCAGTACAATACATGTACATGTTTCTATTTCATGGTCATGTGATAGAAAGAAAGGATTTCATTGGTTAAAATATATAAAGATGTGAAATAATGTATAATTGGTACCACACTTAAACCGAATGATCTTTCTTTAGCATTGGTTCAAAGCCTGTATCCAATGAATCCAGAACCGGTTCACAGTCGTTTACAGGAGATTTTGAACAACTTCGATAAACTCAAAGAGGCAGAAAAGGGCTATGTGACGTCACTACTGAGTACGGTCGCCACTAAACATCCCGAGGTAGGTCAACATTTCTTCCGCTGAATATTCAAATACCAGTATATAGCAACTACTACACGTGCCCTTTAAATCTTTTTATAGTGTGTTATCAATAATGAAGACAGCTAATTGCTCAAAGCGGATTTAAAGCGAATAACTATATTTACAATCAAGTTAAAAAACAAAGACATCCTATCTTATGGAATAATTACATGGAAACAAATCCTGTTTAAAGGAAATTATTTCAATAAAATTACTAAGGTTTTAATAATTGTTAGTATTACTTATTTTATAAAATCATGCTGTTCCTTACTTTACAAACGAAACAAAAATCCGCAAAAACAAAGAATAGAATATGTTAATTCTACGAATAATATAGCGTTAGTCTAAGTCACAGTTTGGAGACAGATTAGACGCCGGATTACTTTGCGTTTTGTCTGACTATAAACTATTTTTCGAGATTATGATAGTTTCTCCCGTTTCAAGCATGATTGTATAAAAACATAAAAACTGTGTTTTAAAGTTGATGAATTCATTGTCATAATGTTCTTGGAATTACTTTTCCTTTTAACTCTTTCATTACCAAGTTGTATCGTCTGCATTAACACTCTTGTCGCCAAAATACCGTCTAGATTGGTAGTGTCGGCTGCAATATTTTCAAAGACAGATTTTAGGCTGTTTTGACTGAAGAAATGTCGATACGAGTGTCAAACAGTTTGGACCCTGATCAGGATCTAAACTGTTTGCAAGGTCGCCTTTTGGTGACGATGGCATTGAAAGAGTTAACATGACCGAATATATAAAAGGAATAAAATTGCTGTAACACTTAAAATCAAAACAATTCCGAATTGTTTGGCCCTGTTGTGTTCATTTCAGGAAAAGCTTGAAAGAGTAAAGTACGGGTAAATCAAAATACCTCTATTACGACCACTAAAATATTTTCACTTTCACCTTGGATTCAACAGCCCTGGGCCCCGTTTCACAAAATTTCGTACGAAAAATTCGATCGTAAGTCAAAACTTTAAAATGCATTTAATTTCTTATTTCTCTATTCAATCCGGTCTTGTGACATATTTTTGGAATCGTCTTTTCAAGACGATTCCAAAAAGATGTCACAAGACTGGATTAGATGGTGAAATAAAAAAATATTGAGACTTTTATAATCTGACTTACGACAACATTTGTCGTACGAAGTTTTATGAAACGGGCCCCTGATCGGAAGCCTTACACACATAATAGTTAAACAATTTAGTGGTCGTAATAGATGAAGTATCAGATATATGGTTCCACTTGCAACCTGTGTCATGTTTATTTATGTTTTCTTTCAGATGATAAAAGAAAATGAAATAAACTTCATGTTCGAAAGGTGTCCAAAAGGGACGAAAGATCAACAATACACGTACCTCAGCATTCTGTACCCGGTATCAAGGAGATCTCCTGGGAAGTTACAACCCTTTTTCTCCAAACTTCTAGACGATAATTTGTTCCACAAAGACACCCTGTCCCTCAGAATACATATAATCGCATGCACTGCAGGCACAAACAAGGTTTGTACAAGGGATTAAACAAATGCGTTTATACTCCAAGAAGGATGTCAACAGTTTGAAACAATTCTTGATTCCAAGCTTATAAAGAGTTCCAGTTGAGTCTGAGATCGTTCAAGAGCATCTGATTGGTCAGATTTGAGCTTTTGCTAGCAAAAGCTCAAATCTGACCAATCAAAAGCTTGAGAACGATCTCATACTCAACTCAAACTCTTTACAACCTTGGGCTAGATGCCGAGTTCAGACGCTAAACAATTTAAACTGTTTGAAAAAACAACCGTCAAATATCATTTATTTTCCACTACCAATAATAATACTTTTCATACGCTATTGTTGAACTATTTTAGTGGCCGTGAGCAACTAAAGTCTTCAGACTGTCACATTCCTATCTGATAGGAAAATATATACTATACGCGATGTTACAAATATAATTTGACTTCTTTAAACTGTTTACTACCTTACCCTGAATATAATGTTCATTTACAATCAGATTGGAATCTGATCGAACGCCGCGATAACGGCGACTGATCAGGATCAAACTTGTCTGACATTCATCACGATAAAATACTTCTGCCAGTTTACCTTAAATTGTGATTTCATTCATTTAGTTATAACACGAGTAAATCAGAAAAAATCTAACTGTACATTCGTCTTTTCACAGAAACTAACCCACCAAGCCATTGATTACTTCATGAAACTGGCCACCCAAAAGGACCCCGATTTAGTCTTAATTGGCCTTAATCAACTGGCCTACTTGGAAAAAGACCACAAGGATTATATGCAGAAACACAAGGCTACGCTGCAGAAAATAACCAAAACAGCCACGGTACCGGAAGTAAGACAATGCGCCAATAATGTGATACAAGTCCTCGAAGGCAAAAAGTAGGTTCAAATAATCAATGTTTAATCTATTTGTACCAAGTGGATTCTTCCATGTATATATGTTACAGGGATAAAGTGTAATCAGGGATTATGCGTAACCCCTGAACTTTTTAGGGATTACGCGTAAACACTGGGCGTTTTAGGGAATTGATGAAATGGCCATTTTTTCATCAAATTAAAAAGATTTGTAATATCATGACATTTCTTTTGCTTTTAAACATCATGATTTCTTGAAATAGCATGGTCTAATGAACGTTCCTGCAAAGTGTCTTGCACAAGTGAATAAAAATAATTGAACAGTGTGCATTTAAGTCAGGACAATTAAAAAACCACGACATCTGTCTTGTTAATAAGGTTAACAACATATTTTATAGCGTGGTACTTGTCTTTTAACTTAATGAACTTTACGAGGTAAAATTGGTAACTTTAACCAAAAGTAACTGCCAAATATTTTTAAAAAATCAACGAAAAGCTTCAAAATTACGCCTTTTCCCTGGGAGATTTAGGGCTTTCGTGAAATCCCTGATTTTTTAGGGATTTCACGTATTCCCTGATTACAATTAATCCCTGTAACATATACATGTATATTGGAATACCTGCGTTCAGCAATGAATTGCCAAATTACAAACATTGCATACCTTGATCAGAGGGGTCATGATGCAGCCCTCTTGCCAGAGTCTACACAGTCTGTATAGAACCACTGTACTCTATATAGATGAATATTTGCTAAAAACAGGTATACTCGTCGATAAAGTTGAATTTGAAAAGTAAAAGTATAAAAATGATATTTTCAAAGAGCCAGATGTATGAATCAAACGCATGTTTGTAAGGTTTGTTTTAATAACCTCTATATAAATACAGTCATGGATGTATTGACTTTTTTAATATATTGTGTTAACTATGGTTTGTTTCGCAAAGGGAACTTCTGGTAAATATACTTTTAGAAATGTTCCATAGAATAACGATACCTCTATGATTTATAGTAAACTTGCTCTCTTTGACTTGCAGCTATCAAGATGTGTTTAAAGACCTTCAAGAACAGAGGGAATTAATCGCGGAACTGGACCAAAAACTTGGTGTGACTATAGACACTGTTATTACAATGGGTGAGCATGTTACAGAACATCACCACCAGATTAAAGAGGTTCAAAAAGATCTAGGAGAACTAGATGAGAGGGTGGATGAAATAGATGAAGACCTAGGAGAGACCAAAATCAAGGTTGAGGAGATAGATAACAAGGTATGATTTAAATTGTATGGACAAGTAATAAATAAGTATACAGTAAATTCTCTCTATTACAACCACTAAATTGTTATAATGTTTGGTGATTACGACAGGTGACTGCTTAGAATAAGGTGACAGTAAAACAGTAAGCTCCTTCAGGAGGTTTCAGTTTTACCGTCACCTTGCTTTAAGCTGTCACTTGTCTTTTATATAGTTGTTGTCGTAAAAATGAGGTTTTGTATGATGAAAGTGTATTGACGGCAATAAATATATATTGAAACTGCATGGACCATAATGAATATATATTGAAACTGCATGGACCATAATGAATATATATTGAAAATGTATGGACCATAATGACTGTATGCTGAAACTGTATGGACCATATAGAAATGAATGTAATACTATATTTATCTGCACGTTGATGGCGAGTGTTTGATAATATTTGCAAACAATTTGTATCCAGTTGAGACACGGGGTAACTCGTCGCCTCAACTGGATACCAACATTGAGACACTCGGACGAGATAGTTCTAATAAGTACTCACATCATACCATTTTGTTGAAGAAACAAAGATCTAAGTATTTCAAATACTCATATTTTATGAAAGTACAGTGTTCCCTCTCTACAACGACGCCTAATTGGAGACAAAGATTGTGTGTGTTGTTCGGAGAGAGTCGTTATAGGGAGGAACAGTTCAGACTCGGTTTACATTTGCAAACAGCTTGAATCCAAGATCTGGATTCTAGCTGTTTGCAACTCGTCATGTTTTTTTCAGTCAATATGTCAATTATGTAACTTTTAGAAAAACAGCAGATGATAATTTTAAGCAAACGATATTGCAGCCATGAATAGGTTGGACATAATTGTCCTGTTTGAGGGAACAGCGGCAAGCGTATTTGTAAGGAGGGAATCGTTGTTGGGAGGGCCGTTGAAGGGAGAGGGACCACTTTGTTTTTCAAAGTTTTGTATTACTCTTTGCCGCGTTTAAGCAAATGAACACAAATAGTAACATAATATCTAAACAAGTTTGTGTCTATTTGCACAGACAATGACCAATGCTCCTAAGTGGTCCCGGGATTTGACCAAACTCATGAACCCGAAGCATGAGGCTGACTGGAGGCTTCTTGCCCAGCGTCTTGGCTACAGTAATGATGACATTAGGGCCTGGTCACAGCAACATGACCCCTGCATGGCCGTGCTCAGTGAATGGTATGCCACCCGTAAAACAAGCGAGGCAAACTTTGGTGTATTGACAGCTCTCACAGAGATGAATAGACAGGATGGGGCATCAATTGTTGAAAATGCAATGAAATGTTCAGGTTAGTTAATTAAATTCCAAAAGTATGCATATAGAAAAAGGTTGAGTTTACCTATTGAATCCTAGTGACGTGTATATCCAAGTATGCACCCTTTACAAACAATGTACCTTAAAAGTGGATGAAGAGTTTGAATACTCTAACCTCCACCAATCGTCGATATATGCTAGAAATGAGGAACTAATAGAAATCAGAAGAGTTTTAACAGTAACACGTGATTATTTTAAAAGGTATTGTAGAGGATGAAACGTTTAAGTACCCAAGTCCTTCGCAAATCTTCCGTATACTCTATATGTAGAAATAAGAAGGGTTCAACACTAACACATGCTCTTATATTTTAGAGGACGTTGTAGAAGATGAAGAATTTGAGTATCCCAGTCCTCCACCAATATTCCTCAGCTACCAGTGGGGCATGCAGGAAGAGGTGAAGCTCCTCAAACAACACCTCAACATGGCTGGCTACGAATGTTGGATGGACATAGGTCAGATGGGTGGAGGAGATAAACTGTTTGCCAAGATTGACAATGGTATACGAGCAGCAAAAGTCATCATCTGTTGTGTGACAGAGAAATACGCACAGTCTCCTAACTGTAACAGAGAAGTAAGATATAGTACATTATCACAACTAATAGCCCTTTGACAGCGAAATTTATGTCTAATTTTACCCTTTTGCAGACAATATGTCGTCTTGAGAAGTATTGATACCAATGTCGTCTGCAATATCTTTTCAAGTCAGATTTAAGGCATTTTTTGCATGAAGAAATATGGATACGAGCGTCAAACAGTTAGGATTCTGATCAGACTCCGCGTTATAGCGCGGGGTCTGATCAGGATCAAAACTCTTTGCAAAGTCGCATTTTGGCGCCGTTGGCAGTTAAAGAGTTAAGATTCCCTTAGCAGTAACACGTGCAAGAACACTTTAAAACATATATGAGGTCATACAAACGGTCATAGAAGATATATACGCAATTCGGTCAAACTTGGGAAACCAATATAGTACAATGTTTATATGTTATTAAAACGACAAAAGCGCACTGTATTGGTTATGTGAGAATCTGATGCTTGTTGTCGTTTAAGATCAATTGTTCCTAAACTCGCCAAGGAAAGGTTATGCTCTCCAAAAAGCTCGCTTAATATCATTGTCTTATGTTCATTTAGGATTTTTGATATAAAATGGCAACTCGCAGCAGAATGAGTAATCAAAAACAAACTTTACTAAATTCTTCGATAACAGATATATAATTGAATTAAAGAACGTTGAAAATGTACTATATCTATAGCTACAATGTACTTATCTATTAATCATTTACTTGATATATGTTTATTGAATATCAGAAAAAACAGGCACACCGAACATTTACTGTCCACATAAGATGATATAATCAAACAGTGTAAACCAATGTGGCGTATCATCAGAGTCTGTTCTTAATACTATTTACACTGAAATGATATGTGGCCTTAGATCAAACTATTAAATATCTGTTATGAAAACTTACAGCAAGCACATAGAAAGAGTCCATTGCAATATCCAGGCACAAGTTGGTTAAATCCACAACCTGTCTTGCCCACCATGGAATAGATCTTTGTCTGCGTTGTCGTAAAAATAAAATTTACTGTATTTGTATTTACATTCGTATCAGCCTTCTCTTTCTTGACAGGTAAATTTGTCTGTGAATCTAGGCAAGCCTATGTACCCGTTACTCATGGAGAAGATGGCTTGGCCCCCTAAAGGCTCTATGGGTCCCATCTTTAGCGAGTACCTGTTTATCAGATTCTTTCAAAGGGCTGGAGAGGAGACAAAAGACAATCGTTACTGGCCTGTGCCAAAGTTCCAAGAACTGCTGATGCAGTTAAACTACAACGTGACTCCTGATGAAGCCCTTATCAAAAAAGGTTAGTACATGTACATTTATGTAATATACTAATGTACTGAACATTGATATTGAGCAATGATTATCTCTGACCACTTCTACATATACATCTTCTATTTGATATTCATCATACTGCTGGTGAAGCCTTTTTTTTTTTAAATCCCTGCCAGGTTTTATCGTCTGCTTTAACCTTCTTACCGCAAAAATATCGTCTGCATCTGTAGTGTCGTCTGCTAATATTTTAAAGGCAGACGTATGGTTGTTGTGACTGAAGAAATGTCGATACGAGTGTCAAACAGCTTTGATCGTGATCAGACGCCGCGTTACGCGGCGTCTGATCACGATCAAAACTGTTTGCAAAGTCGCGTTTTGGCGCCGTTGGCAGTGAAAGAGTTAAAATGGTTACTTTTCATAAAGTTATACATGTAGATATGGTTTAAAGTTATTGTTATTGTAGAAGAGTGTATCTATTTCATCTACATGGTGCTCCTGGTAATGCATTTATTTAAATAAAATAATGCAAAAAATGTACTGAAACTGTATTTACTTAATATGTATGACTCCAAACGCAGATTTTAAGTTAAGGAGATAGAAAATAATCAAATTTTATCAGTAACTACATAGATTGATATTATTGTTATTCCTGTATTGATTTCTTTGTTTAATATCCCTGCAATATCCAATATTCCAGAATACAAAAAATGGTGGATTCCTATAGTCGAAGAAATTGTAATTGACAAAACAAAGGGTTCCTCAAAACAAGTCAGTTCTGCAGAACAGGTAATTATAATAAAGATAAGTGAAAATCCGCTTTTACGATCACTAAAAATAATATCCATTGGCGACGTTACAGACAGCAACAGGCCAAAAATAAGCACCTGCCATAATTTGGTTCCTTAAAACGAAAAGCTCTGAATACCAAATATATTTCTCTTACCTGCTCCCTCATCAAACGAAGACACACGCGCATCTCTCACGACAAGTGGTTTCTTAGTGCAGGCTAACAGTAGTGCGTCTAATCTGGATACAAACTGTTTGTCACTCGTCATTATATTCCTTCTTTTAAATAACCACTAATATGTTTCTGCAATCAAAATGCCTGAAATCTAAATTTGAGAAACAAAACCAAAGAACAGTTTTTTTTAAAGCGGATGACGTCATGGCAGTGAATGTATTACATCCGTATATAGCTGGACAATATCGTATATCATTGATGATTATATTTTAAATTTATATTTCCAGTCTCAGGATGATTCAGGCGAGTCCCCGATAGTTTTCCTGTCGTACCAGTGGGGCAAACAGCCCCAAGTAAAACTCCTGTACCAGCGAATCCGCTCCCTTGGCTACACAGTATGGATGGACATCTTTCAAATGGGTGGAGGGGACTCTCTCTATGACAAAATAGATCGAGGGGTCAGAGGATGTAAGGTTATTGTTAGCTGTGTGACTCCCAAGTATGCATTGTCTGCCAACTGTCGACGAGAGGTGAGTCTAGCTGATGCCATCAAGAAGCCAATTATTCCACTGTTGCTTGAGCAGATGAAGTGGCCACCAGATGGACCAATGAGTATGGTGTTTACAGAATTACTCTATATAAACGTATATAGGGACCCAGATGTACAAACCAAATGTACTGGAGAGAAGTTTGATGAGTTAGCAATGAAGTTAGATCAGTATATAGGTGGTGTCAAAGATTCGAAAGAAACAGCTAAAGCTGAAAAGAAAGAAACAAAAAGTGATAGAAAAGAAAACAACAGCACAGAGAAAGATAGCAAAGAAGCACAGGTTGCTGCTAAAATGATGGCAAACATGAAGGCAGGAAAACAAAATGCTTCTGAGTCTAAGCGTAAGCCGGATGGGTCAGCATCCCAAAACAAATTTGTTGAACCTACTACCAAGGTAACAAAACCTCCACCAAAAGGTACTAAACAAAGTACAGCTGCAGAACCTCCACAAAAGGCAGGAAATAAAGCCAACCCACAAAACGATACTCAGACGAAGGAATCCTCTGTGACGGCTAAGTCCAAGTCTCACTCCACTGATTCAAATTCAAACAGCCAGAGACCAGGGTCAAACAGCCAGAGACCAGCATCAAACAGCCAGAGACCAGGGTCAAACAGCCAGAGACCAGCATCAAACAGTCAGAGACCAGCCTCAAACAGTCAGAGACCAGCATCAAACAGCCAGAGGGCAGCACAAATCAGTCAAAATCCAGAACCAGTTAGCCAGGGACCAGCACCATTCAGTCAGAAACCAGAACCAGTTAGTAAGAAATCAGCACCAGTCAGGCAGAAACCAGAACCAATCAGTCAGAGGGCGGCAGAGCCTACTGAAGCACCTAAATCGTCATCTTGTGTTGTTTTATAAATCTATAGTGCTCTACAACGGTCCTCTGAACAACGAGTCCTTCCTCAGAATGACGTTTGCCGCTGTTCCCCAAACAAGACAATTATGTCCAACCTTTTCACGTCTGCAATATAGTTTGCTTAAAATTGTCGTTTGCTATTTTTTCTCAGTCATACTTTTGACATTTTGACAGAAAAAAATATATTGAAGAGTGACAAACAGTTTGAATCCAGATCAGACGCCGCGTTACATGGCGTCTGCTCTGGATTCAAGCTGTTTGCAAATGTAAGCTAAATTCCCTCCCTATAACAATTCCCTCCGAACAACACACGCAATCTTTGTCTCCCATTGGGTGTTGTTGTACAATGGAAGCACTGTAAACTCAATTCTTGAGCTACTAGAGTGCTGTATGGTTAAAAGAACGTCGTTAAAGAAAACTGTTTAAATACAGAAATGGGGAGCGCATTATAACACCTTTACCTAGTTCTCCAAGATAGCCCAGTGCATTTTCGGTTTCCGAAAAGACAAGTTACAAACAAATATCTAACTTTAAAAACATAGATATGCAGGCAGTTGGCGGAAGAGATTATATCTACATGTATTATGTATTTAATTGATACATTGATATTTTACTTAGTATTATTGGACGAATTGATGTATGGTATCGCGTTATGTACCTTGTTTTAAAGGTACAAAATTAATGTATTTTGTAACTTAGGCAGACTGTATATAATTATGTTTGAACAGTATTTTGTTACTGAAATAGCCGGGCAGCCAGGCGTTTTTGTTCTAGAAGTGACTACCTAATCCAGGCATGTATCTTAAATATGGAGTCAGAGTAATAGAAAGCTTTGAAGAGAGAGGTTTGTCTTTACTGTTGCTAACAATCATAAAGCAATAGACTATATTTGATAATATTTATAGATTCAGATTATATTGTTGTCCATCTTAGAGCAATGGCCTATATTTAATATTTTTAAAGATTTATTTATTGTTGTTGTCCGTCATAAAGCTTAGCCTGTTTTTGATATGATTGATAGATTGAATGAATTTTATTTTTTCTAAGATCTCCCAGTTTCTTGCTTTTATTTATATTTCTCGTGCTTGTCTTTGATACATACAATAATCCTGGGTTGTCTTACATTGTAAATCGTTGTCTAAATGGAAGTGTACATGTATGAATAAGATCGATGGAGTATTCCATGTAAACGAGATGCTATGTTTTAACTCATTGCCTGCTAAGCAAATTTGTCGTCTGCTAAATTTCTAAAACAATTTATTTCGAAATAGGATCAGAATGTCAAACGGGTTTGATCCTAATCAGTAGCGTGTTCAATTACCATTGTTTGCTGTTTGGTTACCAGTTTGTGCCCCGTGTGCAGGATGCAGAGTACAGTAGAGAAAACGTTTTCTTTCCAAATAACCGCGTTTACGCTTAACCTATTATTTTCATTGCAAACAGTTTGGAGCCAGTTCAGACGCCGGGTAACCCGGCGTCTGATCAGGCTCCAAACTGTTGCCACTCAGATTAAAAATGGTAGTCTTAATTTGTCAAAATCTTATCATTTTCTATATTTCATTGCAATGCGTTTGCACGAAAGAATTTTGTTTTCTCAACTGTATTTCAGACCGGTTGCAAAACTCGCAATCGATGGCCATCGATTTCTTTACTGAACTCATAACAGACGCCACGTAACGTGGCGTTTCATCTGAACCAAAACTGTTTGCAAAGGTAATCACCATTTTGTCGCTAGCGTAGGAAGATTTGAACGCTAGCAGTCATGGACTCGTCAATACGTTCTTTCGCATTAATTAGACCATGTTACCCACATGGTTATTTTGCACAGTAGAATCTACATATTGAAAAGTAAAATTCTACTGATCCGATTTTGTTGAAACTTGGAAGAAATGGTCAGTGCATGGTCCTTACAAAACGTCGTTATTATGTTGATTTGAAATCCAATATCGCCGCGTTCTTGCAAACTTACTCAAATTCTACTGCCCATATATTGTTGAAAGTTGTCAAAAATGATCAGTGTATAGTTCTTATCAAACATTTGTTACATGTGTTTTTATAATGATTTGAAATCCATGACGGTCATCTTGAAAACCTAATTTAAAATTAAAGTCAACTTCTTCTGGCCAGATTTTGTTGCAAGTTGTTATAAATGATCAGTCCAGACTCCTTATAGACCAAACGTTAATTTCAAGTTGATTTGTAATCCAATATGAACTCCATGGCGGCCTTTCTGAAATTCTATTCTTAACCCTTTCACTACCAAACTGTCCGTGAGTGTGTTACCCCTTCACCGTGTCATTGTCGCCTGCTTCAATGTTGTTGTTTGCAAGATTACTAGTATTTCAAAGTAAGATTCAATGTAATATGACTTAAAACATATCAATACGAGCGTTACGCGGCGTCTGATCAGGATCCAAACTTTTTGCAAACGCGCTTTAAAGCGTCGTTGAGAGTGAAAGGGTTAATACTCGAATTCTACTGGTCCGGTTTCGTTGAAACATGCGAGGGTAAGTTTGTCATGGATGTCATGGTCACGAGTGATGGGCAAATCAAGACTTCTTAAATTGCCAGAATTCTCCAAATTGGTATTTTTCACTTACCTGCTCTCAAATGCCCAGCGAGTCATGTCGAGCCTCTTGTTTACTATACAGGGTTGTTTATAATACTGCTGTTGCAAACAGACAAACAGTGCAGACCCAAATTAGAGGGTTCCTGTAGGAGCCCTCTGGTCTGGGTCTCACTGTTTGCATGGGACGATAATTGTACTCTTTATACATGTAGGTAAACTGTTTGTAAAGGAAAAGTATACTCGTTGTTAGGGCTCAACGAGTTGAGACACCGTCAGGGCTTCCATTTCTCCGGATATTTCCTAAATCTTCGGATTTTTTTCTAGTATATGGTCGCTTAAATCAGACTGAAAGTAAAGCAGAATGCGCCTTAGGGTGCATTCTGCTTTACTTCCAGCCTGCTTTAAGTAGTAACGTGTCAACAAAACTAGAAACAGACGATGGGGGTAAAGGTACGATCCGTAAAATCGCACTTGAAAAAGAAAATTTTGAAATCTTAGATTTTTGACGTCAACTTATGGCAGCCCCGAAATGTTTGTAAAGGACAAGTATACTCGTCGTTAGGGCTCAACGAGTTGAGACAACATCTATGAAACATACTTATGATCTCAAGATCTTTCGTTACACATAACATTCAATATCGCGCTACCACGCATTTTCACACATCAAAATAAACAGGGACTTGTAATAACTTTCTGGACAGGTGTCATTCCCGTGCATGTCATCACCGTTAGCTTGGATGCTGTCCTTCATCGTTATAAGGAAATAGAGTGGGTGATCTGGCTTCAAACTGTTTGGAAAAGAAATAATTATTTTAGCTAAAATATTTTACGTTTTCGCTATAGTAGGGTCAAACCACTGCCTCCGATGCAAAATGTCTGGTTTTCACTTAACATATTCACCCCTGAAACTTCAAATGGACAATTCCAATTTACAAGTACATCTAGTCTATTTTTTAACAAGAGGGCCATGGCCCTTAATTTGCTCACTGAGGTCATTGTGCCTTAGCTTAATAGGCAAGACAACATTTTAATATAGCTGTAAATGGAATTATCTTCCAGACAAAAAAAAACATGACAAATTGGAATAACTTAAAAAAATATTGTTGGCAGAGTTATGGCCCTTATCCATGACACTTCTTCTTATCAAGCTACATGTATTTCCATATGATTATTTATTGCGCACTCTGCTTTACTTTCAACCTGCTTTAAGTTATCATCTACTAAGATATAGATACTATTTGTTATATCTTACATGTTTATGACTGTAGAAAGTGGAATTATTTTCTTTAGAGGAGGAATAAATTAAAGGCGTAAAAAGGCATATGTATGGGGTAATGGGTTAACATCAGTAGAACTGGAGTTATCTCAAAGACAAGAAAATATGACAAGTTGGGAAATATCTCAAAAATGACATTGACCTTTGTAGGACATGACCCAAGTTATAAAGTTTCTAACTTTAACAAAGTTATGGCTAAGATTAAAGTTGTGGACTGACAGACAAACACATGGACAAACAGACAAAAAAGCAGACAGACAAAAACAATATGCCCCCAACTGCAGGGCATAAAAATATAGCAGACAACACCATATGCTGTGAACCTCATCAGCTGACCAGCTGACCTGAGTTCAGTTATGTAACTCTGCCAGTAGGAAATTTGGCTAGGGTCTAACTCTTATAATGCTGAATTGCTGTCTGCTATACATATTTTGAATGTGAATTATGACCTAGATATTTAACCGACCAGAACCATTTGAACAAACTAGGTAAAGGACATTTAGAAGTGTCACCATGCCAAATATAAAAAATCTGGCCATATTAGTTTCAGTGGAGAAGACGTTTGAAATTTTCACTATATAACTCTATGTAAAACTGTGACCCCCGGGGCGGGGCCAATTTTGACCCCAGGGGCATAATTTGAACAAACTTGATAGAGGACCTGTAGATAATGTTATGTGCCCAATATCTAAGCTCCGGCCCTTGTAGTTTCAGACAAGAAGATTTTTTAAGATTTCCTTATTTTTTCACTTTGGTTGCCATTTTATACAGTCACAAACATTTACTGTAGGAAATATTTTCTGTATCCTAGAAGATGGTAGCTTAACCCATTACCCCATAAATATGCCCTTTTACGCCCTTAACTTATTCTTCCACTGAATAAAGTAGTTCATTTTGTACAATCATGCATATGCACATTAAGAAATATAATATATATCCTATCAGATTGTAGTTTAACCCATAACCCAATAGCCTGTTTCTAGCTTTCAAGACAGGTGACCACATAAAGCAGTTTGAAAGTAAGGCTGAATGTTTCTTAAAGTGACTTCTGCTTACTTTCAACCTGCTTTAACCTGCCTTAAGCTAAAATCTAGAAAATATTTCTTATGATACTTATAAGTGACAGTATAAGATTAGAATTATTTTGTTCAATGGAGGAATATATCAGAGGTGTAAAAAGGCATATTTATATGGTAAAAGCTAGGTTAAAGCAGGCCCCCACTCTCCAACTGAAATAATTTACAGGGGATAGTAACCTCAGGATAGGAGTAAAACATCACTTAAACTAAACAACTAATTGAACAGAATTAAAGTTGATATATATATCAAATTACTTATGGTTGGGTGTTGACAATGGAGGGGGCATTTTTTATGGGGATCCAAATTTGATCTGACTTCGGTACCTATCTCGGGCCAATATCACTCTCTGGCCCAGAATTGTCGCCCATGCAATAATCTCTATAAATATATATCCAACTGATATTGAGTTCCTTTTTCAGAGACCAGACCATGGGAAGGTACATGGAATTTATGCCTATATACCATTCAGAGATGTCAACAAGCTACAGTGTAACCGATGCTACAATTCCAAAAGACTAGCAGCTATCAGTTTTAATGACAATATTATGCCAAACTGTTTGGTTTTGTTTTAAAAAAACACTCTGGATAATCCAGACTGGATTAGTGTGATTATATCAACGGTACATTGTACTACATTAAACTATTTGAAAATATCTTGTTTGAATTTTATCTATCTATGCATCCCTTTCATCCATTACTTCAATACAACTAATCATTCTGCAAAATTAGCAATAATCTGATTGTCTGAGGGAACTAAAATTGAACTTGGACAAAAAGTTCAGGCAGTATTGCTGTGAAATTGACTAACGGTTCCAATCACTGTGACAGAAAAACGGAAAATTTAATTCATATATCTTTTTATTAGCAGTAAGAGTCTCTGCTTTACTGTTATCCTGCTTTAGGTCTACCATAGTTACCTGTCTTTAAAATGGAAAATGCTGTGTTAATTATAATTTAATTTTTTGTACTTCATGAAACTGTCTGTTTAGCAGATTGACCTTAGTTTATTGAGATTTCAAGCCACACAACAGTTAAAAGCAAAGAGACATTACTTTGCTAAGATAGGAAATATTTATTTAGAAGGCCTTTATGATTTTTGATAAACTTAGATATAACATAAATTACCTTAAACTCTAGCCAATATGGGATAGGATAGCCCACAGTCTGTTTCACCCTGGTCTTTTTTGTTACCTTTGACTGCAAATAATAAATTAACAACCAGTAAATAGAACTGTCAAAGAAATACTGGTGTAACTTACAGGAAATTTTCCTAATCTGAGATGTTCAACCCCATCCCCCCCCCCCCCCCCCCCAACTTAAAGAATTTTAATTGAAGACAAATGGTTGCTTAAAGCTGTAGAACATTTTATTAAGTAGAAGTATAAATAAATTATGTATGGGATAATAGGTAAATAAAAGCAATCATCTGCTTAACCCTTCACTCCATAATCTGTTATGGTTTTGAAGATAAGTGACATCTTATAGCTGGTTGAAAGTAAAGCAGTCTGCTTTAAACTACCATCTGCTAAAATATAGAAAATATTCCTAATTATACATATACATGGCTGCCTAAATTAAACTATTTTGTTCATTGGAAAAATAAATTAAATACATAAAAATGTGTGTCTATGGAGTAATGGGTTAAATATGCTAAACCCCTTTCTTCCATAAATACTCCCTTTAACAAATTTAATTTTAATCCTATACTAAAGGAACATTCATCTTTACATTCAGCATGCTTTAAGCAACCATCTGTCTTCAATATGAAAACAATATGTGGAGTAAGAGGTTAATATAGGTGATGGGTAGTTAGAGGAAAGCTTAAAGGAGGCTGAATTGGAGCAGAAATATCCTGTAGAAGATTTTCCACTTTAATTTCAGCCTATACAAAGTTGAAACAGTTTAGATCCAAATCAGAGGGAACTCATTGAGACCTAATGCCACATATATACTTCATTATAGGTGTACTGGTGAAGAGTACATTTGTCCTATACAGCGTAGACAAAGATCAGAGACTGCGATGTATCTTAATATATAATTAAAGGGCCTTCAGATTGCAGACTTCACTCAATCACTGTTTATCATGTTGCCATAAATTGCAATAAACTCATTGCGATTGAAACATTGTGCCACATATTTACATCATTATAATAAACAAACAGTGTACATGTAAAGAGTACACTTGTCCTATAAAAGCAGTGTAGACCCAGATCATATTACTCCTCTGAACAGTCAGGGTGTTCACCTTTTGTCATGTTGCAATAAATTTTAAGCAAACAAACTAATTGATTACACGGGTGCCTCATTGGTTTTTAATCAATTTATTTATCAATGTCTCAGTTTAAAAGTATGATCTAACAATAATACACATTAGATATATTTTTTTCTTATTTAAAGTGTGAAAAATCAAATTTATATAAATAAGCTTAACTTTTGACAGTTTACACAAAAAAATGCAGACCCTGTCCTGTGAACAGTGGGACTCCTCTGATCTGGGTCTGCACTGTTTGCATATGAAAATTGTACACTTCACAAGTACCATGTTTGTAAAGGATAGGCTACATATTGGTGCTAGTGCTAAATGAGCTGAGCCCAATACCAACATACTCATTAAAAGAGTCATTATAGTATGGTACATATAGTCAGGTGTGTAGAGCGGGAGACTACAGTAGCTGTATATGCGTGTGTATGTGTAGAGCGGGAGACTGGACAGGGGCATATAGAGTAAGCGACGTGCACTATAGTATAAATGCATACTACTGATACTATACATGATAAAACCAGACTAGGTCTAGACATGAGTGTTTAGCAAACAGTGTAGATCATATTGATTAGAGAGTCGGTGTCGTTTGTCAGGTCTCGGCATTGATTCAAGAATTCAGTCGATATCAAACTTACTTTTCGAGGATCCATTTCCATAACAACCCCTCTGTTTGTTTAATTGTTACGGTCAATCTCCCTGAGTAAGTTGTTATTTTCCCGACTTTTTCCTCCATCTATCGGTAAAACGGCTTGCTGTCATGTTTGAGGTTGTATTTTGCGTTTATTTACAGCGACGTATCACGTGATAAATACTCTACCGGAAGTTTGAAATTTTTAGACTGATTCACGTACTTAAGGGCGCAAGTCTTTTAAAGATCTTAGCTTGCGCCCCAAACGTACGCGCTTTTGATAAAACGGACTTACGCCCTAGTCGCAAGCCTCGACGTACGCTAAGATCTTTACTAAGATAAAACCTGTTGATAAAACGGCACCCAGGAGCCCTTAACCCTTTCGCTCTCAATGACGCTTTAAAGCACGTTTGCAAACAATTTGGATTCTGATCAGACGCCGCGTATCTGTTTGACACTCGTTTTGACATTTCTTCAGTCGTGCTGCCTTATTTTTTTAATTTGGAAACGACATTGCAGACACCAAAATTGAAGCAGACGACAATGAAACGGTGAAAGGGTAAAACTTTCACGAAAATGTTGGTAGTGAAAGGGTTAATGCACTGTTTGAGGCACAAATCCGCAACTGGGTATAACATGTACGTCCCTGGTATAACCAAAACAACAAACAGGCTATGCGGAATATAGATAATGCAACAAATGATCATTGTAATTGCAGTTTATTGAAATTATCACAGCAAGCTCATAGGAATCACAAGGGAAAGTCCTGCATTCACATGTTGATTTTGTGTTTTTTTTTAAACAAATTAAGCTGGGTCTTTAGAGAAAGGGTTGTCAGACTTTACCAGGGCCTGTTTCATAAAACTTTGTACAACAAATGTCGTCGTAAGTCAGATTATAAAGGTCTCAATTATAATTTATTTCTCCATCTAATCCTGTCTTGTGACATCTCTTTGAAATCGTCTTTTCAAGACGATTCCAAAGAGATATCACAATACATGATTAGATAGAGAAATCAGAAATTAAATGTATTTTAAAGTTTTGACTTACAACCGTTTTTGTCGTACAAAGTTTTATGAAACGGGCCCCAGATCAGCAACAGTATTTCCAATCAAGCCCAATGTATATATAGACTTTTCAACCCATTACTCCATAACTACACCCTTTTACTCCTCTAATTATTTCTACACTAAGAAAAGTAATCCCAATTTAGGAATTTCTGACATACAACGAAGAAGGCATTTCCAATATTTTTTTCAGACAGTAGCTTAAAGCAGGTTAAAAGTAAAGCAGAATGCTCCTTTAGGAGCATTCTGCTTTACTTTCAACATGCTTTAAGTGTTCACCTAATCTCAAAACTAGAAACATGCTATGGTGTAAAGGGTTAATTTTTGTGCATTGTCCAATTCATCAGCATTTTGACCACAACAGCTGCAATCATCACAGCCACTGCTAATCTAGGTCTACACTGTTTTGAGGAGCCCAGATAAGCTGGAATAAACTAAAAGCTTTCAATATTTCCTCCTTATGTCTGCACCAAACCCTATGATGTGACTACTCTTTCAAATAATCTTTCTGAGACACTGCTAAAGAGTAGTAAAATCCATAGATTTTGGTACAGATATAAGGAGTTTCTCCCCTTATCTTTCAGCCTAGTGTTTGCTATATCCAAAAGACCCTTAATATATTTAAGCCAGCTCATACAACAAAGAAGGAAATAAACATTTAAATAAAAATTGTAAAAATATGATTTTTTTTTTTTAAACTTTTCTTTTTCAAAAATAAAACTGAAAGTGTACACAAGAAGAGTGTGATAATATTCCTAATGCTCGTGCAGTAGAGAAGATGATATTCTTTCCTGTTTAACCCTTTGAACCCTAGTCCCGCCTATATGCGTCATTTCAAACAGTGTACATGTGAATAATACACTTGTCCTGTGCAAACAGTGAAGGCCCAGATCAGAGGGCTCCGAAAGGAGCCCTCTGATCAGGGTCTTCACTGTTTGTCAGTAATGCCAATATTGACAAAAACAACTCTTAAAAGCCAGAAATGGACTAGACAAAAATCGAAACTGGAATTGTCCATTTAAAGTTTCAGGGAGGAAAGAGTTAAACAAAACTACATGCAAATGCAATGCATTCAAACATAGAAATCAACATTGAAATCTACAGGTTCTTGTAAATATATACAAATATTTAGGATCATAGTGGTAAACAATTTGGAGCCTGATCAGACGCCGGGTTATCCGGCGTCTGATCTGGCTCCAAACTGTTTGCATTGGAATTGATCGATTATTTGAAATGCTTTTATTGGGAAAGATTAACGCCTTCTCCACTGTATGAGTTTCAATACTCCTACCAACACTATAACTGAAAGAGATCAAATGTAATGAATAGAGGATATTGTATGAGTGTTCATTATTTATCATTTTTAATAAACGAGTTGACTAAAATAATATGACGCAAGCCTTGGCGAGCGTCATATTCATTTTACTCAACAAGTTTATTAAAAATGATAAATAATGAACACGAATGTGATATTCTATTTATCACATTACAAGTTCAAGCACCTTTTAAATTGATTTGAAGCCGTAGTTTGTCGACCCTCCGCTATATAGATTTTCCGCCAAACGTTACGTTGTTTACGTTAATGTCATAGTAAATGATGTCATTTGGCACCACGCTACATGCAGCACTTATGGACGAACAATTTAGACTGGAGCCCAAAAAACAATATTCCACTAGTGGATTACGATATTTATACAATCGCTTTATGCAACTCGCAGACCGCAAATTATGTGATAAATGCATCTAGCAGTGAGTGGATGTGTTATTTTCCCAAGATATCATTTGAAGTAAGAGTTTGCATACATATAGCCAGAAGACGATCTATTCAAGGCTATCATGAAAGTTTCATAGATTTCAAATGCAACTGAACCTCGATAATTAAAAATCTCTAAAACATTTCCTCCCTGAAACTTCAAATAGACAATTCCAGCTTCCAAGTTAGTCCAGTCCTTTTTTTTTTTACTATTTAAGGTTGTATTTCAGGGCTGCCATAAGTTGACAAAAAATCCTAAGATTTCTAAATTTGCATTTTTCAATTGCGATTTTACATATCTTACCTTTTCCCCATCGCCTGTTTCTAGTTTTGTTGACATGCGATCACTTAAAGCAGGCTGTAAGTAAAGCAGAATGCGCCTTAGGGCGCATTCTGCTTTACTTTCAGCCTGCTTTAAGTTACCATGTACTGGGAAAACATCCGGAGATTTAGGAAAAATCCGGAGAAATGGCAGCCCTGGTATTTTGTCAATGTAATGCAATATGACAAACTGTGCAGACCAGCATCAAAGGAATCCTCTGAGAGAACTCTTAAATATCTAGGCCAGCTGGATTTATTGAATTACAACAATAAAAATTTGTGAACTATATATTGTGTATTTGACTTAAGTGATTTTCACTTATCAAGGTTCCACTGTATTACGCTCCTTTTATTTTCAGCAAATCTTATGTTGAGACTACTCATTACAATTGACTCAAAGGGACAATTGACACAACTCAAATGAGTAGTCACCATATGGATAGGTTTCAAATATGACAGTAAGGTAAATAAATGTGAACGAACATTTCTCAAATATGAGACAAAATAAACAATCTCTCAACTGGACATGACCTTAGCCTTAAGTAGACTTACTAAAATAAAACAAAAATAATTTAAAAACATTCCATGTAATAAAAATAATATTTTACAAAAAAACAAACAATATTGAGTAAACTGTCAAAAATACAAACCAATACAAAATAAACATACACTCATTCTACACTTAACGTAAAACCTCTCTATTACTACCACTAAACTATGTTAACAATTAGGTGTTTCTGACAGGTGACTGCTTAAAGCAAGGTGACAGTAAAACAGAAAGCTCCTTCAGGAGCTTTTTGTTTTACGGTCACCTTGCTTCAAGCTATCCATGTCTTTATACAATCATTTACCCTTCATTTTAGTGATCGTAAGAGAGAGGTTTTACCCTTCTCGAAAAAAAATTCACTTTTTACCAAAGTACACTTAAAATGCGCATTTTTCCTGCACTTTTTGACAAAAAGCGTATTTTTCCTGCACTTTTAAAAAAAAGTGTATTTTTCCTGCATCTTTTGGAAAGAGAAGTGCATTATATCTGCATCTTTTTCTGAAAGTGTATTTTTTCTGTATCTTTTCCTAGCAAAAAGTGTATTTATTTTTTCAAAAAGTGAATCTTTTTCAAATAAGTGTATTTTCTTTAAAACGGACTGCATTAAAGTGCATTTTTTATTTGTAAAAGTGAATCTTTTAATTTCTAAGATTTTGTATGTCACAAAAAGTGCACTTTAAGTGAATCTTTTATAAATAAGTGTATCTTTTAATTTCTATGAAAATTGTTGTCATTGGCAAGTGCATTTTAAGTGAATCTTTTATAGGAAAAGTGAATCTTTTTCTCAGGCTACTTTAACTGCATTTTGCTTTTTATTGGGATTGCTGAATAACATTCTTATTCACCTTCTTGAGTACATGTCTCTGTTTTGAAGCCTGACTTGGCCAATATTCTTTCAAATGTTTAACTCTTTCCATCCCTTTGAATTATTCAAATCATTTAGACAAAGTGAGACACAAATTTGTTTAAATATACTTATTATTATTTATTCAAAAGTTGAAAATCCATAGCAAATCCATAGCGTCGAAAGACGCTATAGAAAATGATCACAGGCTCAGACATAAACCCGAGCCGGATTATGTTATTGTATGTTCTCTCCATAGCTACACAGTGAAATACGTTAAATCTCTCCCAGATATATTAATAGTTCCGTGGGTCAAGTGGTTCACTTTTTTTGCCTTATGTCTGCCCATGCCAGGTCCCGGCCAGAGCTCAATTTTTTTTTTGAAATGCATTTTTTTTAAACAGAATTTCTTATCCTAAACTAATTCCTACCCGTTTATATAAGCGTTTGTCACATATTTACAAATTACTTTTATTAATGCTAAATCTGGTTGCGAGTCTCTTTAAAGCAGGCTGAAAGTAAAGCAGCATGTGCCTTATAAGGCACATTCTTCTTTTCCTTTCAACCAGCTTTAAGTGGTCACCTGTCCTCATAACTAGGACCAGGCTTTGGGGTAATAGGTTAAATGTTGAATAAGGGCTGAAAATACATTTTTTGACATAGCTACTTATAGAGATAAAAAAAGGGGGGGGGGGGTTATAGGGCAAAATATAAACCACTGAAATTACTCATTTTAGAGGGGCTATTTTATTGGGGGGGGGGGGGGGGGGTGCGGGGGTGGGGGTGGGGGCTGATTTTGATATTATGTTATATTACTACATGTTTATTGTTTATGTAATAAATTACTTAAATAAGATATATAAGAGTTTTGGGGGGCTGGATTCTCTAGACATTTAGTTCAACAGGGTGATAAGGTATTTAAAACTGTTTGTTATTGTTTGATCAATGTAGTGCAAAGGTCCGATTTTGGTTGACCTACTTTTCTAAAAGAAAAACAAAGGCTTTCAAGCATTAGTTTAAGCATGATTTCACACTTTTATTTATCCCCCTAGTATTCATAGTTAATCATCTACCTTTATATGTATTTGTTTATTTTGTTGTATGTGATCATAATCAATTTCTGATAATTAAAAGTTAATAGCCTTGCATTTGATGAATATTTTCTAGTTAAAGATTTTATTTATGAATATTTATTTATGGGATGATGTCAGAGTTTTACCCATAACCCATCCAAAGACCTTTAGCCAATCAGTGGGTTCCATTTTAGACCACCTGACAGGAAGCCATTTTTTTTCAAACTTCAAATGATAAACAGAGTTTGTAGGAGGCAGGAAAAAGCCCTTGCAGGTAAAACTTAAAGCAATATTTTTCAGTTCACAGTTATCTTTGAACATTTGGCTTATTTAATGTCCTAAATTTGGAAAGGTTTTGTCCTCAATTATGTTTTTAATGGTTAATTAACTTTCCTGAATATTCAGCCAATCAGTGTGTTGCATGGGGGAGCCATTATTCAAACTACTAATTTAGCTAGTCTGACTCAAGCATGAGCCAAATAACCCAGCAATTACAATATTACCATTTCAAGCAATATTTTCAGTTCATAGTTATCTTTGGACACTTAATAAGCTTATTTCAATTGCTACATTTAAATTTTTTGAAAGACAGGCTAAGCATGCCACTGACCAAGTATCCCACTGCCTAAGTGTACCTTTTCTAGATATAGCCAGCCATCTTTGAAATTATACAGGGTAGATCTATGAGGTGGTCTACAATGACATGTGTTAATTACACTTAATAGGGATTATTACTTGTTAGTGTCTCTGCAATTCCAACAGGCTTCCAAACTGCAAACAAGTTTGGATATTAATGACATTTAACACATATAGTTGTGAAAGAAACCAAATGCTAAACAATTTTCTGGTTTTTGACCATAGAGGCCAGTGATGTCATCCTGAAAGTGATCAAAACAACTTGACTTATTGAATTAATTTACTCAATTTATTTAACCCATTACCCCATGGCCTGTGTCTAGTTTTGTAGACAAAGGACCACATAAAGTAGATTGAAAGTAAAGGAGAATGCACCTTTAGGTGCAGTCTGCTTTAATTTCTGCATACTTTCAACACATAATGTTTAAAAGTTTAACCCGTTACCCCATAAATACGCCTATTTACGCCTTTAATTTATTCCTGCATGGAAGAAAAAAGTTTCACAATGTTTCTCTCATGATTGAAAATATATCTTAAGAAATATTTTCTATATTCTAGCAGATGGTAGCTTAAAGCAGACTGAAAGTAAAGCAGGATGTGCCAAAAGGCACATTCTGCTTTACTTTCAGCCTACTTTAAGTGGTCTCCTATCTTATTCTTAAATACTAGAAATAGGCTATGGGGTGATGGGTCAAGTTCTTGAAAGAGTGCCATTATTATCTAATTCACAGAATTATACACTGACAGAATCGAAACCTCGCGCTATATCGTAAATCTCGTGCGGCGGATACGAGACTCGCGAGACTTGATAAGAGACTGTCTATCGGTAGTCAATATGATAAATGTGTGTTTTCGAAGCATTGTTCACGGGTTTTTATTCCCGTGAATTGATAGGAATGTCCACCAAGTCGTTTAAATCCTATAAAATGTCAATAAAAACACTCGAGTCGGTAAATTTCACGCCAGAAATGGCGGACAACGAGGCAAAAAAGTGAAGATGTCGTCACGTGACACATAATCTCGCAAAATTCAACCGCCGCGAGAGCTCAGATACTCGCCTATTCAACTTCGCTTAGTGGCTATTCCGTTTTGTATAATTCCGTGTCTAATTGATAACTGTCAAGAGTTATCTGTCCTAGTTTAGTAGTTAACTCAGATGTATGGTAGAAAAGGCTTCATTTCAGTATGGTTACAGTCTAAAAACTTGAATGGATTTAAATGAAACTTTGATCAATTGTTTTTGGCAAAAAGTTCTCAAATGAATTAATTTATGGAAGAAATCCTTTCAATTGGTCAAGATTAAGCTGCCCTTGAAATGTTGAAAATGTATATAAATAGTTTTTAAAGTCTAGGAACTAGATTTGTATGGATTTTCAATTTTTCGCAGGTGAGCAGTGATGAAAACCTCAGGCTTCAATTTAATTTTGTTTCTGTGCTTTAAATTTATTTGCTTGGACAGCTTTGTAAAAGTGTATTTTTTCTGCATCTTTTCCATTCTTAAAGTGAATTTTTTGTGACTTAAAAGTGTACTTTTGTGGAAAAATGTAAAAAAAGTACACTTAAAGTGTATTTATAATGACTAAAAGTGTATTTTTCTGAATTAAAAGTGCACTTTTGTGCAAAAAATGCAGAAAAAATACACTTTAATCAGGAAAAGATGCAGAAAAAGTACACTTAAAGGAAAACGGACAGCTGGTGATAAATATCTTTTAAATGAAAGGTATTGAAAAAAAATCGCCTTCTGCCTTTGAAATTTTGAAAAATAATAAAAAATGAAGTAGTTAGAGCCGTTTAAACTTTGTGATATATGACTATGCAAGAGACCATGGGGGCCGCCATTTTGTTTACCTGTGTGACGTAACTAAGGCCTTCCGCGACCTTCCGGTTATAGCGAGTCTAACCGGGAATGCCGTAGAGTGCGCGGAATTTACATCGATAACATTAATAAACTGAAATACTGAGAAAAATTGGGCATGTGGAGGAAGGTAAAAACACTTTAGAACTTCAGTGTTACGATTTCGATCCTAAATTATCAGAGAATGTAATATTAGAAGACAGAGACTACGACGGGTCGGGCGAAGAGAAAGCGCATTCGCCGGACGAATTTGCGACTGCAATACTTGTGTATAAATGCCTACAAAGGAGGTTAATACTTGCTGAAGAACAAATGAAATGACGATTGGGTGTCTTGGTGACAATGAGTGCATAGCAGAACCATCAAAATTTCGAGCTATTAGTGCTTAATCCAGCCATACTTGAGGTAGCGTATATCAGGCAAATATCATAGGACACCGGAATCGGGCACGGATACTCTTGATAATATTTGCATACTGGTTGTGAATAAAGGCATCGAAGCCCTGTGACTTTCGAAAAAAGTTTCTCCGATATATTTAGTCTTATCTGTTAATATTTCCGTAAATATTAATCATAAACATCTTACGAGCCCGTAAAAGCGCGAATTTATCTATTCCCTGATAAGCGCGGCTTTCCGCGGGTTATCAGTTACCTGATGAGAGCGGGTTAGAGCGAGTCCTCTATTTAGCGGCTAAAATCTCATTCTTCTACTGAAATTTTACTGTCCGGGTGTCTACACATTTAAAGTGTGTTCAAATATCTTCCGAAATCCCAAATCTAATTATAGGGTTGCTACACAATGAATTGCATAAAAAGAGGCTTAGGTCATTAGGTGTGACCTATTGCTGATCGGTGATCTCCGTAAGACGTGCATATGATACTGCACGCACTACTCGTAACTTTTCGGAAAGTATGATCTATGTCAACTTATGAGATATGCAGATAAGTTATCACACGAAAGTTTCTAACTGTTCCTGAGGTCAACATCTAAATATAGTTAACCAATGGAATCGCGGAATTCCATAGAGCACGCTCCACATGCATGCTATCTACAAAAATATCACAGGGGGATGCCGCTTGACCGTTGCGTCACACACTGGATGCAGGGGTAATAAAGTTTCGGCTCGGGAATAAAAGCTTCGGCTCATCGAAAGTGAGCATAATCCTAGGCGGTAGACAGAAATATCAAACAACTAATTAACCAATCAAACAAATCACATCTGCAGGTCTGTGACAATTCTTTACTGTCCCATCTCGCAACTCGGATTCTCATCTAGATCCAAACTGTAAAAATGAAACGATAAAACTCAGCTGTGAATCATTTTGGATCCTGATGAGAACCAAGCTACTCGGCGTCTCATCTACATTAAACGTATGTAAAACTGGAAAGACAGTAAAAATTGAATAATGCAAAGGTGTCAAACAGTTTGGATCCTGATGCAGTGCCGATCTACACGGTGTCTGATCAAAATTCAAACTGATTGCGTAGGAATTCACGTGAGAAAAAAACACTAATATATATCAAACAGTTACGACGCCGAGACACTCAACATTGTGATCGGGATCCAAACTGTCTGAATTTATACCAAAGGAATATTTCTTCATAAAATGTAAATCTGTTTAGATCTTGATCAGATGGCGAGCTACTCGGCGTCTCATCTTCATCCAAATCGCTTTTGTAAAACTATAATAAAAAATAATTGAATGTATTCCAAAAGTTTAAACAGTTTGGATCCTGATGCAGTGCCGATCTACACGGCGTTTGATCAAAATCCAAACTGATTGCGTAGGAATTCATGTGAAACTAAATTCTAATAGATATCAAACAGTTACGACGCCGAGGCACTCAACATTGTGATCGGGATCCAAACAGTCTGAATTTACCGGTATATAAAAGGAATATTTCTTTATAAAATGTAAACTTGTTTAGATCTTGATCAGATGGTGAGCTACTCGTCGTCTCATCTTCATCCAAATCGCTTTTTTAAAACTATAATGCAAAATAATTGAATGTTCTCTAAGATGTTAAACAGTTTGGATCCTGATGCAGTGCCGATCTACACGGCGTCTAATCAAAATTCAAACTGATTGCGTAGGAATTCACGTGCAAAATGTTTTCTAATAGTTATCAAACAGTTACGACGCCGAGTCATTCAACATTGTGATCGGGATCCAAACTGTCTGAATTTATATCAAAGGAATATTTAATTCATAAAATGCAAATCAGACTCCGAGTTACTGAGTACCTGAGCTATATCATTGCTTTTATTCAGATTAGACTTCGAGATACTGAGAATCTGAGCTGTATCAATGCTTAGATCCAGATCGGACTCCGAGTTACTCGGCTTTTAATCTGGATATTAGTTGTTTTGAAATACTATTCCTATTTGTATTCTTTTGTAGACAGCAGGTAAATCGTTACTCCATGCGGCATATATACTTACCATAGTAACATAAATCTAAGTAAAAATATATTGGAAATATATTGACTTGTATCGTTTTCACCCAATTGCATGCTACTTTTTCAAACTACCATAAAATTCGAATTTAAATCTTAAATTAAAATTCATTTAGGCCTATCTAAAAGTTGTTTGAATTTTTTTCTACAGAAATGACGAGTGTAAAACTACACCCAGAAATAAGAACGATAAAACTAGATCCAATCAAAATCGGATTTGGACTCAAGTAAGATCGCTCTATCAGATCGGGATCTAGAGAATCGCGATGATTAAATTAAGAAAGAAAAAACCGATCTAGATCTACCCGTACAATATGTAGATCTAGTAATGAGACTTTTTTCATTAAGAATTTCTGTAGCGTTGAATTCCTAAACCGAGACGAACCAGCTAGAAATGCTGATTTGTAAACGAGTTGGTAGATCTAAGCCAGTTCAACATTTAGGTCTAGATCAGCACAATATCGCACTGATTATCAGATATTTTTTTTATTGTAGATCTAGATCTATTATTATAATCATCAATCAAGGTATTATGGATGTCGCCATACTCTACTGTTAGCCATTTCGCAGCATTGTTTTCCCAGATTCTACAGCTGGGAATTGGAACGGACATTTCTCTAAGCCGATTAACGATAGCTTCTGATCGTTTCTGGATCTACACGACCTTTCAAGTTCATCATAATCAATATGAATATACCATCTATCTATTATCTTTTTTTTTAACTGTATGCGACCTTGAATTAAGCTTGCCGTTACCCTTACTGACGAAGTGTGAAATGTCCGTCCAAGTTACAGTGGTTGAGTGAAAGAGCCAATCAGCGTTTAGGCCTTTGTGTCGTCACAAAATGGATAAAAATCGAGGGTTCCGAATGATAGCTTTGCCAATATGGCGGCGCCCGTTCCAATTAGCGATAGCTTACCTGTATGCAGTAAATCGATCTTTTTCGTACCTTATCGATGAGTAATAATTGCAGGACCTTCATGAATGTTGCTTTTAGGATAAAATCTAGGATCTAAGACCATATTGTCATCAGCTGTCCGTTTTCCTTTAAGCGTATTTTTTCTGCACTAAAAGTGTATTTTTCTGAATTGAAAGTGTACTTTTTTGTCCAAAAATACACTTTGAGTGCAGATAAAATGCACTTTTCATTAGCAAAAATGCAGAAAAAATGCACTTTCAGTGGAGAAAAAATTCACTTCTTGAAAAAATTCACTTTAAATGCACTTTTAGCGCAGAAAAAATACACTTAAATTCACTTAAATGCACTTTAATGTACTTTTTGCAGGGAAAAGTGAATTAATGCACATTAAATGCACTTTTTTGATCAATTTAATTCACTTTAAATGCACTTGGTAAGAAAAAAATGCACTTTAATACGGTGCGAATACCGCTGCATTAAACGCGCGTTAAATGCGCATTTAATGCGCATTAAATGCGCATTTAATACACTTTTTTGAGAAGGGTACTATACCATTGCTGTGAAAAAACAGTGAGAAAGTCTGTCAGAGGAACATGTGTCCTCCAAGCTGCAGTTAACCCTCTGCCATAGCCTTTTTTTTTAGTTTTTATGACAGTTGGTTGTTTAAAGCAGGCTAAAAAAAACCATAAATCTTTCAGAGCTTTTTGCTTTACTTTCAGCCTGCTTTAATTAAAAGCAACCAACTGGTAGAAACATGGAATTATATTTCTATGGGATTAATGCCTTAAAATGTGTTTCTTTGTGGGGAAAGTTAAAGGCATAATAAGGACTATTGGGGAAAGGGTTTCTTTGTGGGGAAAGTTAAAGGCATAATAAGGACTATTGGGGAAAGGGTTTCTTTGTGGGGAAAGTTAAAGGCATAATAAGGACTATTGGGGAAAGGGTTTCTTTGTGGGGAAAGTTAAAGGCATAATAAGGACTATTGGGGAAAGGGTTTCTTTGTGGGGAAAGTTAAAGGCATAATAAGGACTATTGGGGAAAGGGTTTCTTTGTGGGGAAAGTTAAAGGCATAATAAGGACTATTGGGGAAAGGGTTTCTTTGTGGGGAAAGTTAAAGGCATAATAAGGACTATTGGGGAAAGGGTTTATTTGTGGGGAAAGTTAAAGGCATAATAAGGACTATTGGGGAAAGGGTTTCTTTGTGGGGAAAGTTAAAGGCATAATAAGGACTATTGGGGAAAGGGTTTCTTTGTGGGGAAAGTTAAAGGCATAATAAGGACTATTGGGGAAATGGTTTCTTTGTGGGGAAAGTTAAAGGCATAATAAGGACTATTGGGGAAATGGTTTCTTTGTGGGGAAAGTTAAAGGCATAATAAGGACTATTGGGGAAAGGGTTTCTTTGTGGGGAAAGTTAAAGGCATAATAAGGACTATTGGGGAAATGGTTTCTTTGTGGGGAAAGTTAAAGGCATAATAAGGACTATTGGGGAAATGGTTTCTTTGTGGGGAAAGTTAAAGGCATAATAAGGACTATTGGGGAAATGGTTTCTTTGTGGGGAAAGTTAAAGGCATAATAAGGACTATTGGGGAAATGGTTTCTTTGTGGGGAAAGTTAAAGGCATAATAAGGACTATTGGGGAAAGGGTTAAGTATAACAATAAGTAACCCTTCATTCCTTAGTACAGTCGAAACTCAATACTTCGAACATATCCATATTTTAAACTTAAAACGTGGCTTAGCCACGTTTTAACTTTGAAAATACGACTGTTCGATGCAAGTGAGATAGACTTATCAAAATTCAACTTGTGAAATACTGGTACGATAAATTGAAGCTAGTTCGAAGTATCGAGTCTCAACTATAATTTCAAGGTTATGTTTAACTCCTGGCAGATAAATGCTAGCCATTGTGACAGCTGGTTATTGCTCTTCATAATAGTTGGCACAATAATCAAATACATTTGAAATATACAATTTTTTTTACATTTTGATTTCACACAATTATTTGCTTTCAAAGTTTTGTAAAAATTGTAAGCTACTATATACAGACATTCCTAAAAGGTAGAATTTAGTGGATAGATGTTTTTTTCGTATTTTATCTGTTTTAAATAAAAATTTAGTTTTTACAAAATAAGTATTAATTAGTGTCTGATGAAAAAGTCATCTGTTTTAATCTGAAAAAATGTTTTGTCTTTGTCATGTATGTGTCTTCTTTAAATGTTTGGGTAAATATCTTTGATTTTGAATCACCACATAGTAAAATACCAGTTTACAGTCAAACTTTGGTTAAACAGCCACTTTTAGCCTGTTTCTAGTATCTAAGATAAGTGACTAATTAAGCAGGTTGAAAGTTACATTTACTTTGCTTTAAGCAGCCACCTGCCTTAAACACAAAATAATTAACATAAAATGGCAGTCATAACTGTGTTTGTACAATTTCTACAAAGCACTATGTTTTTATTATTAATTCCTGTCACACATCTACATTCATGTTGAGATTCTGGACACCCAGTAATTAAGTTATTGCGAATGATATAAACAACAAATATATTTGGTACCGTTTCATAAAACTTTGTATTATCATTTGTTTTTCAAAAAAAGTTTGAACAAAGTTCATGGACCTAAACTTGTTTCATAAACACACATTTGTAAAAATTCTCGAACAAAAATTGCAATATCTCGTGTAACCTTAAGATAGGGTAGGTGCACTCATTACCCTTCCTTAAAATTTTAAGTGTATGAATGCAATGTGAAACACTTGTACCTCAGGGCTGCCATAAGTTGAAAATAAAAATCCTAAGATTTCAAATTTTCAATTTTTTCAGACGAAATTTTACTAACCGTACCATTACCCCATAGTCTATTTCTTGTTTTGAAGACACATGGCTGCTTAAAACAGGTTGAAAGTAAAGTCGAATGTGCCTTAAGGCATATTCTGCTTTACTTTCAGCCTGTTTTAAGCTACGATCTGCTAGGATAAAAATCCGAATACTTAGGAAAAATCCGGAGACATGGCAGCCCTGGTACCTATGTACAAACATCATTAATGATTTTCAAAGAATTACGGATTGCCTAAGATACCCAAGTTTTATGACACGGCCCCTGAACAATAAATATTAAACACTTTACAAAGGCATTTAAAAGATTTTTACACATATTTACAAACTGGTTTATCCAATATAAATTAAAAGATAAACTTCTTCAGAAAAACATGGAACATTGTGTGATCAACACAACCAAGTATAACTGCCACAGTGGAGAAAAGAATTATTCTTTCCAGTTAACCCATTACTCTATAAATACAGTAAAACCTCGCTATTACGACCACTAAATTATGTTAATTATTAGGGTGTTTACGATAGGTGACCGCTTAAAGCAAGGTGACAGTGAAACAGAAAGCTCCTAAAGGAGCTTTCTGTTTCACTGTCCCCTTGCTTTAAGCTGTCACCTGTCTATTAAACAATCAATTAGCCTTCGTTTTAGTGGTCGTAATAGCGAGGTTTTACCTGTACATGTTTTTATGCTTTTAATTTGCTGAAGAAAATTGTTCCATTTCATACATTCATGAATATGCACCTAAAGAAACTTTTCTTTATCCTAGCACATGGTGGCTTAAAGCAGGTCAAATGTAAAGCAAAATAAGCCTTAAGGCATAGTTTGCTTTTTTTTTCAACCTGCTTTAAGTTGTCACCTGTCTTCAAAACAAAGACCATGGAGTAAAGGGCTGAACAAAATTAAATGAAATGTATAAATATCATGAAAAACAATGATTTTTTAATGAGAAACAATGATGTTTAATAACTGAGTGGCAAACAGTTTGGAACCTGATCAGATGCCAAGTTACTTGGCTTCTGATCTGGCTCCAAACTGTTTGCAATGGACAAAAGAGTTAAAGCATGTACAAAAGTACTTCCCTTATCTGGAGCCCTGAATTATATTCTATTTTTTAATTTTTTTTAGTATGGCATAGTGAAAATAAATTGAGTATACATTTTGGTGAAAGGGCTGTCTATAATGGTGGAAATAACTCTTGGCTTGATTTCATCTGATATGTGTATAAGCAAGTACACAAATGCATGTATAGCAATAAATATTAATACAGTAAAACTCCTCTATTACTACACATATTTCTAATAAGGAAACTGGTGGTAAAGAAACAGCTGTTTGCTTATAGTAAGATTAAAACAAAACAGAAAGCTTCTAAAGGAGCTTTCTGTTTTGTTTTCATCTTGCTTTGTGTTGTCCCCTGTTTTAAACACTGAAAATCTTCTTGTAGTGCACAAGAGTCGAAAAGCTGCTAGTTAAGATGCCGATAAAGAAATCTTAAGTTTACTCATTTCGCCTATGATTAGACTCTTCAGATCATACACATTTTGTGTTTTTATTGTAAACTAAAAATGATAAAAAGTTTGAATGCACAGTTCTGGAAAACAGACAAAGTAAACATTAACATGGACAGTGGCAAGAACATAAACATGTTGGCACATCATAAAGCAAGCATGATCCACATCATGATGGCATTCAGCAAACAATAAGCACCTTGGCTGACTACACTGACATTTGCAAACAGTTTGGATCCAGATGATCAGATGCCAGGTAACATGGCCTCTGATCAGGATCTAAACTGTTTGACACTTGGATCCGTTTTTGTTTTCAGCTAAAATGCCTTAAATTTGAATCTGAGTGATGAAAATGGACAACAACTATACAACCTATGACATCATGATGGCTGTAAAAGGTAAATAAAATTGATCTTCTTTTTTGTAATGTCTCAATGAGACTCATCCATTACCCCCTAAACATGCTTTTTTATACCTTTAATTTATTCCTTCCCTGTAAAAGAAAAAGGTCTCATCTTGATACAGTTGTGATGAATTTCCTTTATTCTAGCAGATATTAGCTAAATGCAGGCTGCAAGTATTAAAAGCAGAATGTTCCTTATGGCTCATTCTCCTTTACTTTCAGTCGGCTTTAAGCTATCACATGCTAGGATATAGAAACTTTTTATTCTGATACAAATTCATGACTGTATAAAATGGGATTATCTCCTTCAGTGGAGGAATAAATTAAAAGCATAAAAGGCATATTAATTGGGTAATGGGTTTAACAGTTGTCTGACTGTATCTGATAATTGCACCTTTATAGCACTTGTAATAGACCCAGGGCTCCAGATAAGGGGTAGTAAACTGAACAATTCCAAAATTTTCTCAATCATTTTAGCACCAAATCCTATGGTGTTACTACTCATTAGAATCGTCTCTTCGAGACGATTCTAATGAGTAGTGACACCATAAATTAAGATTTTAGTTTTTGAAATACTCCCCTTATCTGGAGCCCTGAATAGACCTTTCACATGTCTCAATCCTGTTCATTTTCATCCTCAGCCTTGGGCCGGTTTCATAAAACTCTGTACGACAAATGTTGTTGTAAGTCAGATTGTAAAAGTCTCAATTATTATTCATTTCTCCATCTAATCCTGTCTTGTGACATCTCTTCGGAATTGTCTTGAAAAGACGATTCCAAAGAGATGTCACAAGATAGGATTAGATGGAGAAATTTAGAAATTAAATTTGTTTTCAGGTTTTGACTTACGACCGTTTTTGTTGAACAAAGTTTTATGAAAGGGGTCCCTAGTGTTTTCACAACTCTCAATCATCCTCATTTTCATCCTCGGCCCAGATGTTTTCAAATGTTGTACCCGTGTCATTCTCGTCGTTTCTGTTCAGCATGTAGTTATCCATATCTATAGATTTACAATGGTTGATGGCATAGCGTAACTTCTCTGCTAACACCTCCATACTGGAGTAGCACGGTAGTCGTAGCTGGAAGAAGCAGGTCTGTGATGTCGGCAGGCTGTCCTCACCCTGCAATGATTAATCTCAATATAGGGACCCCAGGGACATAATTTGAACAATCTAGATAGAGGCCCTGAAGATGATGCTTTCTGCAAAATATCTAAGCTCAGGGTACTGTGTTTTCAGAGAAGAAGATTTTTAAGTTTTTATTGAAACAATCTATTTTTAGCTCCTGTGACCCAGATATGCAACGGATCGGAGATATTTGAACAAATTTCAAAGAGGTCTATATAAGGATCAATCCTGCCAAGTTTGGTTAAAATCCATCCAGTAGTTTTGGAGGAGATGTCGTTTTAAAGATATTGTTGACGACACAACGAATGAACTGACGGACGACGAGGGACACAGGACAATGAAAATAGCTCACCTTGGCACTTTGTGCCAGGTGAGCTAAAAAACCCGTCCAAAAAACTTTAACCTGGATTTGTAGCAAAAAACTAAGTCGAAAACATGTCAAATAAAGACAATAATTAAAATATAGTTTTAAATTCCAACTTCATTCCATCACTATCTGACTCCTAATAAACCTCCATACAAAATTTCAGCCCCCTAGCACAAGGATTTAACTTGAAAACAACCCGTCCAAAATACTTTAACCTGGTAATTTGTAGTCGAAAAAACATGTCGAATGACATAAATTTAAATCGTTTTTAAATTCCAACATCATAACATCAATGTCTAACCCCAAATGAACCTCCATACAAAATTTCATTACCCTAGCACAAATATTAAGCTTTAAAACAACCCGTAAAAAAAAATTGGCCACACTCACGCCGGGGGTATGACATTAGCTCAACTATCTACGAACAGGCGAGCTAAAAAACCAAGAAATTTGTCCACTGGTCACAGATGCCCCCAATTCAGCTGGAAACCGTCCTCCCACCCCAAAGAGAAAAAAAATAAATGTGTCCACAGGTCACAGATGCCGCCAATTCCTTCTTTAAACATGGGGAGGGTCAGGGTGGGGGAATGTTCCTTTAATTGAAGGAGTCTTAGGACTGTTGCTCAATTTTTTAACAGTTTTAAGTAGAAAGGATTTAATAGCTAAAACATTTTCAATAATTTTTTTGAGGATCAAATGAAAAACTATGATTTATGGAATTGACAATGTTAAAATAGACAGTTTTGTTGACCTTGAAAACTGTTTAAGTTAGAGAGCGGACATGGTTAAAAAATGCAAATTTTACAGATTCAAGGGCCAAAACTCAGAAATGACTAAAGCAATTCGTCTGGTTAACGAACTTGACTGAGATTTTATGCGTATAAACAATTTGAGAAAGTTTGTTGAAAATCAATTGAAAACTGTTGGAGATAGAGAGCGGGCATGCTTAAACAATGCAAAATCTACTTATTCAAGGGCCATAACTCAGAATTGCCTAATGCGATTTGTCTAGTTGACGAAGTTGATCGATATATTATGCCTATAAACATTTTGAAAAAGTTTGGTAAAAATCATTTGAATTAGAGAGCAGAAACGAAAATAATTTGCAAATATTACTGATTCAAGGGCCATTTCTCAGAAATGCCTAATGTGATTTGACTGGTTAACAAACTTGACCGAGATTGTATGCCTATAAACATTTTGAGGAAGTTTGATGAAAATCAATTGAAAATTATTTTAGTAATTATTTGAGTTAGAGTGCGGACACTGTAAAAATGCAAATTTTACTATTTCAAGGGCCATAACTTAGAAATGCCCAATGGGATTTGTCTGGTTATCGAACTTGATCGAGATATTATGCCTATAAACATTTTGAGATGTTTGGTAAAAATCAATTGAAAACTATTGGAGTTAGAGTGTGGACACTGTAAAAATGCAAATTTTACAGATTCAAGGGCCAAAACTCAGAAACGCCTGATGCGATTTGTCTGGTTATCGAACTTGATCGAGATTTTATGCATATAAACATTTCGAGGAAGTTTGGTGAAAAATCAATTGAAAACTACATTTTAAACGAAACCGACAGGTTATTATTCACACATTCCTTTCATCAAAGAAAATTTAAGTCAATAATCGCTGCAACCATAAAGTAGTGTGTTGTCAGTAAATATGACTAATTAAAGTTTGTCATTAACCCTTAGCCTGCCAAATAAATTGTCGTCTGCTATATTTCTCGTCTGCTTCAAGTTTCAAAGTGCTTCAAAGTTGCTCAAAATTGCTGAAAATGTTGTCCGAGTGTCAAACAGCTTGGACCCGGATGAGACGCCGAGTTACTCGGCGTCTCATCCGGATCCAAGCTGTTTGCATATGGAGCTATAGTTGTGAGTGGCAGGCTATGTGTTAATTATTAGTCAACACCACATATTACCTCTCCTTAATTAAAGGAAATATAAATTATCATTAATTATCAGATAATATGACACCCTGTCTCTCCTTACCTAGAGGAAACAAAGAGAATAATTATCAATTATCACCCAATTTTACACTCAGAGTCTCTAGTCTTACACTTACTCTGAGAAGTTGAATACTATTTCAACTGTCAGTTTAATATCCTGCCTCAGGGAATTCAGATATGTATACAAGTAAAACTGCCAGAGACAAATGAACATTGAGTCAGGACATTTTGTGTATGAATGGTGAAATTTATATAATAATAACAGACATATGTGACATTGTGTGACCTATGTGACATTACAAACAGGGTTCCCAAAGGCTTTTAATTTTGAGGGTGCATGCACCCTCTAGGGCTATTTTTGGGGGGTGCAGACAAATTTCAGAGGGTGCATATGAAACGTGTTTCTGTTTCTTCTGATGCGAGGACGCCAGGGACAAAGTACGATGAGGCCGGGGTCGAAAGGCTTATGAGGTATCTACGACGAGTGGTCCCATAACAAAGTAGCAATCTGTATTCAAACAATGGATACGCACCAGGGATGATCTTTGGAAATTTGTGGTTCCACCGCTAAATTTTTATATCATTTTGTTTGGATGTGTACTGTTCGTATCTCTCACATTATTTCTTAACCAGGCCGTCAATTGGGACTTAGCCGACATATTTGCAGACTACACGAATGCGTAGGCCTATGCTAAGACTGTGTCTCACTAAATCAGGCATTTTCCTCAACATTGTTAATAGACGGGATAAAATATATCTGATAACCCGTCCAGTTTTCGACTGTGTTGTTTGGATTTCGCATAAAAATGGCGTCGCTGTTTTGAAATCGAAAGTGACCAGAATTAGACCCATGACCGGACTTTTTGTTTTAATAATTTGTCAGCATTTTTCAAACACGTATTCCTCTAAATAAGTATTGAACTCTTATAAAAACAAAAATTGATAGAAAAAATAGCAACTTTATTAAGCACAGAGACGGGAAATCCCACAATCTATTTTAAACCGCTTAATTCTCTTTTCCAGTGTGACGTCATACCCCCTTTATTTACACTTAGCGAGCACGCGCACTCGGGGACAACAAACCCGAAATCTACATAAGTTTGTGCAACAGGTCGTTTAATCTCATTCTTTTTTACTCATTATTATCTGAATAGGTCCTATCAATACTACGAAGGTCTTAGATAAGTTGCAAAAGCGTGATTTTACCGAAAATTAGAATTAATTTTTTCTCCGAATAAGACCGTCGCCATCCGAATGAAGGACCGAGAGTATGCGTATGACATTAAATACCCGGATGACTGGAAAAGAGAATCATCATTATTCGCGATGCGGGTGAACCAGGCGCTTTACGTAATAAGAAATGATAAGAATTGTCAAGCGCCCGACAGACACTAGATCTATAAGGAAAATGAATGACACGCCAGACTTTGACGTTTAACTTGTATTTTGCTGTTTGTTAATAAAACTGGTCTTCTTACATCCGATTTCGGCATTATCTGCAACTTAAATCTGTACGTGCATGCACGTTCAGGGCGTTGATTTTATGCGTGATTTTTTTAAATACACCGATTGACAGTTCCGCACTGCGCATGCGCAGCCCTAATTTCGACCAAGAGTTATCCGTCTTGATAAGGCAAGTACAATATCAACAATGGCCTATACCTGCGCTGTTCAGCAATGCTCAAATGGAGCCTATTCGGATAAATAAATGGAAACGACATCTCTGTGATGAATATGGGTGGAAACTGACTGTTAATGCGATCCACCCTTCAGGTAATATACGTTTTACTAAAGTTTAAACGGGTTATGTACGGCGAAGATTATCGGCGGGCATAATGGTGGGTGGGGTGTGCTTACGCTACAACTCATATCTGTAGCACGCACGTTGTTGAGCGCGATTAAAGTTTTTGTATATTATCTCTGGAAAAAAATAAAGTTCAACCAGTATCCCTTATAAATATGAACCTTATAAGAAATTTCGACAAGTCAGTCTGTGCCCAGTTTTTTTTTTCATACTGCAACACCCCCTCTCGGAGATTTTGTGGAGGTACGCGTCTGTGCTAGAAAAGTAGAGTAGGATAGATTTACAGAGGATTGATGGAGATTTTTTTAAAAAGAATTCAATCTTTTTATAGAAGAAGAAAAATCTGGTGACTGCTAGGTGTATATATTAAAAGATTGTAACTCCAGACTAGGTCTAACTAACTCTTGATGATTACCCTGTGATACATGAGCCTGTGTTTGTTTGGTTAAACGTACAGCCTGAGGCTGACTGGGGCTTGAATTCTGTACCTTCAAACTATCATTCGGAAGTTCTAATGACTTAGTACTGAATTATACACACAGTGCGTATAATTCTGTGGACCGTGATCTACTGGCCACAAATTCCTCTTGCCAAACTGTGGTAGGTTCAGTACCATGACATATGCATATATGATTTTTTTTTTCAATACCAAAATTCATATGTTTAACGCCTTTAATATCTATTTAGCTAATGGTGTATACATGTACTGCGTATAGCCTCTGTGGTTTTAACTCTGTGACTCTCTTTGTTTCATTTCAGATTTTTCCCTACGGTACCAAGTTATATGAATGAGAACAACGTGAGAAATAGAAGCTGTTGATTAGGCGACAAGGTGACATAAAGCTATGGTCCCCTCCGGGAGACGATTCTAATGAGTAGTGACAGCATAGGGTTTAATGCAAACATAAAGATTTTAGTTTTTGAAATACTCCCCTAGGTTATGTGAAGCACTGGTGTGTTATTAACTGTCAACAGCACAGGGCATTTGACAACTTACCAACAGTTGACAACTCAATGCAGGATAAAAGGAAAGCAGAAAGCAGCAGTTAGGAGTTGTGTGCTTCACTTTAGTGCTGCAGTAAGCACCTGTGTTTTTGTAGATAATCACATCTGTACGTGAATGGGAACTCTGGACAAAGATGACATATGTGAAAAAAATTCAAAAAATATTCCATAGCGTGTTACAAAACCTGTAGTTTTGAGTGAAAACATGATGGAAAATACATGAGAGAAATCTTACAAGTTTGACTTGTGTGGGAAGTGATTTAATAAGAAAAGCCATTTAGTCACAAATAATATGATACACACATCAGAGAAACCTCACAAGCGTGAATTGTGTGAAAAGCCATTTAATAAAAAACATAATTTGGTGACACATATGAGGATACATACAGGAGACAGACCTCACAAGTGTGACTTGTGTGAAAAATTCTTCAGCCAGAAAAGTAATTTAGTAAGACACATAATGGTACATACAGGAGAGAAACCTTACAAGTGTGATGTGTGTGACAAGTCATTTGTTCAGAAGAATTCTTTAGTGAAACATATTACAGTACATACAGGAGAGACACCTTATAAGTGTGGCATGTGTGACAAGTCATTTATTGGCAGCCAAAGTTTACAGAGGCACATGATGATACATACAGGAGAGAGACCTTATAAGTGTAACTTGTGTGACAAGTCATTTAACAGAAAAGATAAGTTGGTGAAACATGAGAGGATACACACAGTAGAGAAACTTTTCAAGTGTGACATGTGTGACAAGTCATTTAATAGGAGGAATGCTTTAAAGAAACATATTACAATACATACAGGAGAGAGACCTTATAAGTGTGACTTGCGTGACAAGTCATTTATTTATAGCCACAGTTTGCAGAGGCACATGATGATACATACAGGAGAGAGACCTTACAAGTGTTACATATGCGAAAAATCTTTTACTCAGAGCACAGATTTAAAGAAGCACATGATGATACATACAGGAGAGAAACCTTACAAGTGTGATGTGTGTGACAAGTCATTTGTTCAGAAGAATTCTTTAGTGAAACATATTACAGTACATACAGGAGAGACACCTTATAAGTGTGACACGTGTGACAAGTCATTTATTGACAGCCAAAGTTTACAGAGGCACATGATGATACATACAGGAGAGAGACCTTATAAGTGTAACTTGTGTGACAAGTCTTTTAACAGAAAAGATAATTTGGTGAAACATGAGAGGATACACTCAGTAAAGAAACTTTTCAAGTGTGACATGTGTGACAAGTCATTTATTGATAGCAAATATTTACGGAGGCACATGATAATACATACAGGAGAGGGACCTTACAAGTGTAACTTGTGTGACAAGTCATTTATTGACAGCCAAGGTTTACAGAGGCACATGAAGATACATACAGGAGAGAGACCTTACAAGTGTAACTTGTGTGACAAGTCATTTATTGGTAGCCATGGTTTACAGAGGCACATGATGATACATACAGGAGATATACCTTACACGTGTGACAAGTGTGACAAGTCATTTAATAGAAAAGATAATTTGGTGACACATGAGAGGATACATACAGGAGAGAGACCTTACAAGTGTGACATGTGTGACAAGTCATTTAATAGAAAAGATACTTTGGTGACACATGAGAGGATACATACAGGAGAGAGACCTTACAAGTGTGACCTGTGTGTAAAGTCATTTGATAGGAGGAATGCTTTAGTGAAACACATTATGGTACATACACGAGAGAAACCTTACAAGACTAAGTGTGATATGTGATAGGTTATTTAATCCATTAACCCATAATTACACCATTAACCCATAATTACACCTTTAATTTATTCCTCCACTGAGGAAAATAGTTCCAAATTTATAAGTTTTGGATATGTTCCATAAGAATTTTTTTCTATAGTACAGCATATAAGTCCAAATTAAGTCATAGTCAAAGTCAAAATCAAGGTTGGGTAATATTGGTATATTGGGAATGGTCCAATTTTTAGGCAACAACTGTATAAGTATCCAAGCACTTAAGTATGCAGTGTTGATGCTAGACAAAACAGTAAAATCTAGTTAACCTGATAATGGCCAATTTACAATACTCTAAGTCCAAATTAGGTCAAGGTCATAATCAAGTTTGGGTGAAATTGGTGGATAGGGAAGTATAATTTCACCATCAAGTGCAATTATTCAATGTTTGCTTCGTAGAAATACCTATCTTAAATGGACCAAACCATAAGCAGAATGTGTAAACTGTGACAAACATCTGTTTTGGTTAACTCATCAACTTTTGAAAACATTTACCTCAATTAATCTCACAAGTCATGTATTTGTAGATATGGCAGTCTTCGTGTGTAAGGGATGCAACTCTTGTTTAACGCAACATGTTTATCTGCACTCAAATTCGTTTCTAGTTAAGTCTTCCGTCATGCAGAATCAGTAAACTTATTTTGAGTAACTTATTTTATATGCATAATATTTTGTCTGCTTTTAAGATTAATCAGAACACACACTCTCAAGTTTCTGCATGCAGTAGCGCGTTCAGTTACCACTGTTTTCTGTTTAGGTTAGCAGTTTGTACAGTAGAGAAGCGTTTTCTTTCCAAATAACCCCGGTTACGCTTAAACTATTATTTTCATTGCAAGCAGTTTGGAGCCAGATCAGACGCCGGGTAACCCGGTCGGATCAGGCTCCAAACTGTTTGCCACTCAGATTAAAACTGGTAGTCTGAATTGTCAAAAATGTTATCATTTTCTATATTTCAATGCGATGTGTTTGCGTTTGAACGAAAGAATTACGTTTTCTCCACTTGTATTTCAGACCGGTAGCAAACTCGCAATCGATGGCCATCGATTTCTTTACTGAACTCATCACAGATGTTACAGATTGCTGATTTCTCGTAGGCAGAACGAATTAAATGCTTTCATACAGGTCAAGGAGTAGCCGGTGACATATAGTTGAGTTTTATTAAGAATGCAGGGCTCTAGATAAGAGGAGTTTTTCCAAAAAATCCAACATTTTCTCACTCATTTCAGCACCAAATCCAATGGTGTCACTACTTATTAGAATCGTCTCGAAGAGACGATTCTAATGAGTAGTGACATCATAGGGTTTAATGCAGAAATAAAGATTTTAGTGTTTGAAAAACTATACTTATCTGGAGCCCTGAGAATGTGATCGTTATAGATCTACGTCTTGTGTATATTAAATATGAAGCTTTTATGATGCCTACTAGAATACTTGATGATTTTAATTAGTGTTGTGTGATAATGGTCGTTTTGGAAAAGCGTCATTTGAGCAATTCTGCTATAGTTGGCGTTATCTATTAACCCTTTACCTCATAGACTGTTTCTAGTTTGAAGACAGGTGACCACTTAAAGCAGGTTGAAAGTAAAGAAGAGGCACATTCTGCTTTACATTCAGCCTGCTTTAAGCTAAAATCTGCTAGGCTATATAAAATATTTGTAATGGTAATTGTTCATGAGGGTATAAACTGGAACTATTTTCTTCAGCGGAGGAATAAATTAAATACGCTAAAAGTCCCTTCTATGGGGGAAAGGGTTAACAATGGTTGACTGACATGAAACAGAGTTTAGAGAACCACACGAATGTAAATACAGAAGCAAAACCTGGCCCGACGTTATAAAACTTAAAATAAACTCTGTGCTCAGAACTCAGAATTCTTCTCAGCTCATAATACTTCAGCAAATCATTTTGTATATAACTAGTATTTTCAAACATAACTATACTGTAATAATGTATCCAAATGAGGTTACAAAAATGAAATAAAACGTGTTTTGTAAAAACTAGAGCCTGTTATCGAAACTGAGTTTTGAGCACAGAGTTCGTTTTAAGTTTTATAACCTCGGGGCCAGGCCCCAACGTTATAAAACTTAAAATGAACTCTGTGCTCAGAACTCAAAATTTTTCTCAGCTCATAATACTTCAGCAATCATTTTGTATATACATTTGTAACTAGTATTTGCATACCATAATTCTACTTTAAAAATATATCCAAATAAGGTTACTTCATTCAGATCAAGCATGTAGTTTAAAAACTAGAGCATGTAATCAAAACTGAGTTTTGAGCACAGAGTTCGTTTTAAGTTTTATAACCTGTGGCCCTGGAGTTTAAAGAACCATACGAATGTCACACGAATGTAAATACAGGAGCAAAACCTTTCAAGTGTCATGTTTGTATACTTGCATATAACTCATTACCCAATATACATGTACCGGTAGTCCGTTTCTACTTTACTAATAAAACTCCATAAAAACACCTTTTATTTATTCCTCCTCCAGTGAAGAAATAAGTTTCAATTTATAAAATCAAGAATATGTACCATAAGAAATATATTCTATTTCTCAGCAGGTGGTAGCTTAAATCAGGTTGAAAGTAGCTTTCTGCTTTACTTTCAACCTGCTTTAAGTGGTCAACTATTTTCAATACTAGGAACAGGCTATGGGGTAATGGGTCAACTCTTTCAACACCATGAACCTTTTTAAAATATACTCATTACATTTGCAAACAGCATAGACCCAGAGCAGAGGGTTCCTATGAGCCCTCTGATCAGGGTCTGTACTTTTTGCTAATTTAGACCAGTATTTAAGTACCCAGCATTACAAGAAGACTGGATCATGTTTTGGTAACTAAAAGATCCATAAGGGAACCTAATAACCTACAGGCGTTACTTAGTGTTGAAAGAGTTTATCAGAAGAACTGTATATCTGTTACAGGTATACGCAAATATTATACATGTAGATCCTAATTAGATGTAATTACCAAGATTATATAAAATAAGTATCAATAGATAATTGTAGTTATTGTCTTTTCTCGACGGTCTGCATTGGGCGCTCATCTATTGTTTCTATCAGTCGGCAATCATTAGCCGGTCGGTTCATTGCTGATTGATGGGGGTAATGTGATCGCCGTTTGGGGGCTGTCTTTTGTATGTTTATTCATGTTTATCTAAGATCTAATTATAGTTATAGTCATTTCTCGGCGGCCTGCTTTGGGCGCTCTACTATTATTTCTATCAGTCGGCAATCATTAGCCGGTCGGTTCATTGCTGATTGATGGGAGTAATGTGATCGCCGTTTTGTGGGGCTGTCTTTTGTATGTTTATTCATGTTTATTTTAGATCTAATTGTAGTTAATTTGTCCTTTCTCGCTTTGTAGGTACTTTTGTGTAATCTTATGTGAAGCGCTTTTGAACGCACTACCCCTGTGTGAAAAGAGCGCTATATAAATCTGGTATAATAATAATAAAAATAATAATAATAGTTTATAAAATCAACTTTAAAATGAGTCAAATATTTAAAAGATCAATGATATGATTAAAAATGGTGAAAGCTGTCCAAGAATTATACCACAGACCCCGCCAGCTGGTTTCAAAAGAGATCAGAGTCGTATCCCTACCATCAAGATCCACCAGGCAGGCATTGGTCGAGGGTACAACCCCAGAACCCCATATTAGACCCATAACATCTACAGAATGAACAGTCATCTACCCTCTCCACACCACACCAGTGGGACCCACATAATCCATGGCTGAAATTACACCCTTACTTTGCAAAACATCAAGATAAGAAGCTGTCCTTGAATTATACCGCAGACCCCAAGCCAGTCGGTTTCAAAGAGATCAGGGGCAATCCCTACCATCAAGATCCACCAAACAGGCACGGGCAAACGGTACAACTCCAGAACTCCCATTTAGACCCACAATATCTACAGCAAGAACATAGCCCATAGGTAGCAGTCATCCATTTCCAAATGTGTTCTTATAATAAATATTAAAGAAGTGTGTTTTCAGACGTTTTTTGAAGACTGCAACTGAGCTCGCGTAGATCTCTGATGTCTGATGGTAGAGTGTTCCAGAGTTTTGGGGCTGCATGCATGTAACTTTTCCCTCGAAACTTCACCAAACGACTCCTTGGTACAACCAGCGATACTGATTTACTTGCAGAATGCAGACTGCAACTCTCTTCGAGGTTTATACACTTCAAGCATACTGACAATGTACCTTGGAGAACCATTGCACATGGATTTGTATGTGAGTGTCAGAATTTTGAATTCAATTCTGTGTTGAACTGGAAGCTCCTTCAAGACTGGAGTGATGTGATTGTACCGAGGAGTCCTGGTTATGATGGGGGCTGTTGTATTTTACACATGCTGTAGTTTTCGTAGTGAGTTTTGGGGAATCCCATACAGCAGTGAGTTGCAGTAGTCAATTTTAGATGAGACCAAAGAGTTGACCAATGTCTTTGTAGCTTCAGGGAAACGGTACTGTCTAATATAACCTATTTGCCGCAGCTGTGCATAGCTAGACCTGCACCTGATCAGAGTCTGCCCAGGTCATTTTTATTACAAATAGTATACTGTGAATAGAGCACTTATCCTATACAAACAGTGTAGACCCTGGTCAGAAAGCTCCTACAGGATCAGGGCCAGCTCTGTTTGTCATTTTGCAATATATTGTCAAATATACCCTAAATATGTAAACATTGGATTTATTTTGAAACTGGAATTGTTCAGGGGTTATGAGTTAATGCTAATAAAGAATTGAATTGAATACAATATTATGCTGTCTTCTGTTTTCCATCTCTGCATCCTTGATATTCATGATTATTTGGTCACATTCTAGTTCTATAAATATTGCATACAGACACACCTGCAATAAGTGACCAATAAAATTAAGTATATTTCATTGTTGCACCCCTGTGAAATTGTGGGGGGAATTGAAAACAAGAGCCCCATGGAGCATATTACGCTCACCTGAGAATAGCTGACAAAATGGAGATAATGATTTATGTCCAGGAGGTGTCATTTTTTACCCGAGGGGCATTATTAAATATGAACAATCTTGATAGAGGACCTGTAGATGATGCTATGTGCCAAATATCTAAGATCAGGGTACTGGGGTTTTAGAGATGAAGATTTTCCATTGAAAAAATCTATTTTTAGCTCCTGTGACCTACATATGCAACAGACTGGAACCATTTGAACAAAATAGGGAAAGGACATCTAGAAGTGTCACCATGCCGAATATCAAAGCTCTAGCCATATTAGTTTCAGAGGAGAAGACGTTTGAAAATTTCACCATATACTGTGACCCCCGGGGCAGGCCAATTTTTACCCTAGCGGCATAATTTGAACAAACTTGATAGAGGACCTGTAGATGATGCTATGTGCCAAATATTTAAGCTCTGGCCCCTGTAGTTTTTGACGAGTATATTTTTTAAGTTTTCATAGAAAAAATCTATTTTTAGCTTCTGTGAACTAGATATGCAACAGACCGGAACCATTTGAACAAAATATGTAAAGGATATTCAGAAGTGTTCCCATACCGAATATCAAAGCTCTGGCAATATTAGTGTCAGAGAAGAAGACGTTTGAAATTTTCACTATACATTTGAAGCAATTGTTAAAGACGACGGACAACACACGACGACGGACACAGGGCCATCCCAATAGCTCACCTTGAGTCTTTGGCTCAGGTGAGCTAAAAACAGTGAAGACCCTGATCACACAGCTCCTTTACACCATTTACAAAGCTCGTCAATAAATCCTATTTAGTACAAGGCAGGTTAACATGCATACAGTCAGTCACAGGGCACGACAAATCCTGTGCCCGGAGCCCGGCGGGCAACCAAATGTTTAGCTTGGGCAACCATATTTTTCAAACTGCTGCCCGGCGGGCAACCCTTTAATTCCATTTTAAGATGCCCGGATTATTTCACTTTTGGAAAATTTCAATATGTCAGAATAATGCCGTGCGAGTCATCTACTAGTTGCTTTTCGTAACAGTAAGACCTTGTGTCTACTACTGTCTAGCGGTACTGCATCTACATGGACTGAAGTATCGGACTAAAGCCATAAAAATTGAAAGTGTGCAACAAATTTGCCGATCAATTAAGACCCCTGTGGACACTTATCTTTGTCTGTAGGGTAGAACAGTTACAAAGGATTCTTGTGGATTAGCGATAACACACGCCAATTAGCAGTTCACGCTTGATCAAACACCATGCTGAGCTTGTCATTTTGTGTAAACAATCTCGTGGATACATTCGGCATACTTCTAAATTTATCGCAGAAGAATTTTATAAACACAGACTGGTACACTTAGTTAACTTTTTGTGAACCAGTCATTAAATTCAGCGATAACACCTGGGGAGCTTCGAATGATATGAAAGATGAATATATAGGATTTCCTATAAAAATGAAAGTACAATGAAACACTGTTAAATAAGATTAAACATTGTGCTGGCAATAAATATGTTTTACCAGCGATTTTCAAGTCTTAATAATAACTTTCAAAGGTAGGTGCAGTAATTATGGACTTTAACATAGTTTTGTTCGCAAATGAAATGTTGGACTTGGGTTGTCTTCCTCGAAGTTTGTAAAGTAAAAAACTTGTTTGGTGAATTTTCGGAAATCAAATAATAATGATAAAAAACGGATCCGATCACTCGAGAGTGTAATAATATGGGCAGAAAAACGTGAACTTTTATTTTGTTTTTTAAGTGTAGTTACTTCAGTCAAATTGAAAGTCACTTCCAGAAAATGTGGATATGAATAAACCATGAGCCCCTGCCCCTGTGCGGGATGTAAGAATGCAGAAAACTTACATCTTAGTTCTCCTATGAAATCCCCTGATACTGTCAATTAATAAATTTGAAGGGTGAGACTGAGATAGATTTTTAAAATTACAATGCTACTGCTACAGCTGTTGAAAGAAAAGGTGTGAGAGATATATAGAGATGTTAAGAAATAGTAACTAAATTTCAAATTTAAGAATGAAAAAACATGAATAATATAAACCAAAAAAAATGTGACAGCCTATCAGTATCAGGAGATGATGATCTGTATTATCTATGTCTATGTATTATCCAATGCTAATAATTTCACCTGCCTGATGAGATCCAGGGAGAGGTGTTGCATATTTCCTTTTGAGTATTCTAAAAGCTGTGAATTAAGGGTTTTAATTAAAAAGGTTAATCTGGTACATCTATGAAGGGTTTGAATTAAACGGGTTAATTTGGGACATCTTTTGTGTAATAAATTCAGGGCAACCAGAAAATAATTTTGGTTACCCTGTGGGCAACCAGCTTTTCATGAAATTTGTCGTGCCCTGCAGTCAGTGGCTATCTTACCCTGCCTGAGCTGATAATCTGGAAGCGCTGAGGGATATCAGCAGGGTTGGCTGGCATTCTCGTCCTTCCTGACACAAACCTCAGAAACTGTATCCTCTCCTCGTTAGTAAAGGACTCCAGCACCTGCCAGAACCAGACAACCATCTTGTTGCTCTCCTCTATACCTCGGTACCTGTACAGGGAAATAAACCTCAGATATGTAAACTACACACCTCATCTCAATAATCTAACTCTCTTTAGTCAAAATTAACAATTTTCTATAATATAAATGTTCCCTCACTACCATGGCCCTCCCAACAAGACTTCCTCCGAACAACAACCCTTGCTGCAGTTCCCTGAACAGGATAATTATGTCTACACTTTTACTCCTGTAATATCGTCTGCTATTTTTCTCAAAGTTACATAATGAACATTTTGACAAAAATACTTAATGCCAAGTGACAAAAAGCTTGAATCCAGATCAGACGCCGCGTCACGCGGCGTCTGATCTGGATTCAAGCTGTTTGCAAATGTAAACCAATTTCCCTCCCTATTACGACTTCCTCCGAACAACGCGCATATTTTTTGTCTCCCATTGAGTGTCGTTGTAGAGAGGGAGCACTGTATTGTAAAATGACAAAAATTAATGAATAGATGAATGGTGTTTTACAGCCCATCGACACAAGATGGTTATTTAGTGCCGAACTAATGACAAACAGAAACAGAACACACCCTAATAAAGAGGGATCTGGTAGGAGCCCTCTGATCGGGGTCTTCATTGTTTGCACAGGACAAATATACTCTTCAAAGGTGCACTATTTGTAAAGTGTGCAAATACCAGTCACTGAAGTTAACCCATTACCCAATAGCCTGTTTCTAGTATTGAAGATAGGTGACCCCTTAAAGCAGGTTGAAAGTAAAGCAGAATGCGCCTGAAGGCGCATTCTGCTTTACTTTCAGCCTGCTTTAACCTATCATCTGCTAGAATACAGACACTATTTCTTATGATACATTCTCATGACTGTACAAAGGTGAACTTTTTCTACAGTAGAGGAACAAATTAAAGGCGTATTTATGGGGTAAAGGGTTAAATGGGTTCAGGAGGGAGCTATAAAATTCACACAACCCTACCTGACTACTTTCTGCAAGATGTCCACGTCTATATGTTCTACCCCACACACTAGCTGCTCCAGGGATCTGGCTGTCAATAGGGACAGCAGGGGCACAGGTATGATCCATGACATCCCCTCTCGAATCATAGCAGCCTGTAACATAACAATAAGTATAACAGCTACATACAAAGAGATAATAGATATTCCACTTTGAAGTCAGTGAACACGAAGCTATATACATTTTATTTATATACTGCCGCTAACTCTGACATTGCTAATAAAGTGTAGACCTAAATCAGACAGTCAAATGCAGTGGAAAGTCTGTTTCTGATTTGTTAGGTAAAGTTGAAAATCACCATACATGAATCTTCTTATTTTATGAATCCTTTCAGTAAAATAAATACTACAATTTTAACACAGAATAATGTGGGGCGATTCTAATGTGACAATAGAAATGATAATTAAGTATGCTCATCAAAATGGATGTCTGGTTTCGTTTCCAGCTGAAGCGTTTGTAGGAACTTACCCATATTGGCCACGTTTTAACTTTGAAATATCTGTATGTTCGACTTTAGCTTTGTTTTTGTTTTGTTTGTTAACAACCGTTTCTGCCATCTATCGGCTTATTGGACGCCCCAGAGAGAGAGAATCGGATACAGAGAGGCCGGGTGCAATGCCTTACTCTTATTATCAAAAGAGTTCTCTGGTTCTTTTAGATGCCAAGTTTAAAGCACTCATACATCGGACCTCGGTTTATAAGGTCTCATCCGAAGGACTTCGACTTTAGCGAGATCGACTTCTCAAAATTTATACATGTATTATGAAATACTCATACAATTCATTTAAGCGAGTTCGAATTATCAAGTTTCGACTCTATAAAATACATATAAGAATACTTCTTCACACAATATGAGCCATTACTATTTCATGTATATACAGTGAAACCCTCTAAACCGGACACATGTGGGGACAACATAAATTTCCGGTTAAGAGGGGGTTCCGGTTTAGAGGGTTTTTAACCCATGGCTTGTTTCTAGTATATAAGATAGCTGATCACTTAAAACAGGTTGAAAGTAAAGCAGAATGCGCCTTAAGGCGCATTCTGCTTTACTTTCAACCTGCTTTAAGCTATCATCTGCAAGAACATAGAAAATATTTCTGATGATAGATATTCATGAATGTATTTTCTTCGGTGAAGTAATAAATCAAAGGCGAAAAAAACATATTTATTGTGTAATAGGTTCAAATAAAGAAGGGTTGGAAACGGGACCAACGTTTTTGTCCGGTTTAGAGAGAATTCCGGTATTAAGAGGTTCCGGTTTAGAGGGGTTTCACTGTATGTACCTGTGCGTCCATTTCGTGTAGCTTATAGTTGATGACACAGTCCACATAGTCCTGTCTGTTATGGAAGTTGAAGGGAATACTGCGACCTCCTGGTATCATAGGAACCATACGACCATCCAAAGACTGGCCCTCAAAACAGTCCAGTGGGATAAACTGAAGTAGACAATATAGTATTATAGATATCACAGTCCACATAGTCCTGTCTGTTGTGGAAGTTGAAGGGAATACTGCGACCTCCTGGTATCATAGGAACCATACGACCATCCAAAGACTGGCCCTCAAAACAGTCCAGTGGGATAAACTGAAGTAGACAATATAGTATTATAGATAACACAGTCCACATAGTCCTGTCTGTTGTGGAAGTTGAAGGGAATACTGCGACCTCCTGGTATCATAGGAACCATACGACCATCCAATGACTGGCCCTCAAAACAGTCCAGCGGGATAAACTGAAGTAGACAATATAGTATTATAGATAACACAGTCCACATAGTCCTGTCTGTTGTGGAAGTTGAAGGGAATACTGCGACCTCCTGGTATCATAGGAACCATACGACCATCCAATGACTGGCCCTCAAAACAGTCCAGTGGGATAAACTGAGGGTGACAATATAGTATTTTAACCCTTTGAACCCTAGTCCCGCATATAGGCGTCATTTCAAACAGTGTACATGTGAATAATACACTTGTCCTGTGCAAACAGTGAAGACCCAGATCAGAGGGCTCCGAAAGGAGCCATCTGATCAGGGTCTTCACTGTTTGTCAGTACTGCTAAATTTGACAAAAACAACTCTTAAAAGCCAGAAATGGACTAGACAAAAATCGAAACTGGAATTGTCCATTTAAAGTTTCAGGGAGGAAAGAGTTAAGAAACACAAACATGTCAATCACTATAAGCCCCCCCCCCCCACATCAATAGATGCCAGCAGGAATAAGACAAATTGTCTGTAAAAATTTGATAGGTCTAACAATTTGTAATACAACAAACAAGCACACAAAGTTAAGTTGAGGACAAACATTTTGCAAAATGAGACATTATAAAATAAAATCCTTAATGAAATTTGCTTCACTTACTTTTCAATTTTGACATACAGTAGAACTTCGATGTGTCGAACTTCGAAGAGTCGAGTTTCTCGATGTGTCGATTTTTTCTTAAAGTCCCAATTTTTCTCCCTATATAACCTTATTAAAAACTTACGTATGACTCGAGTTTTTATAAGTCGAGTTTTTCGCTATATCGACTTTTTTTCTCAAAATTCACTGCACATGTGTCGATGTTCGACTGTACAAAATTTGACTGACCGGCATATGGTGTGTCGAGTTTTTAACACCTCCGTGACCATCTTTACTCGATTGATTGTCGTGAATCAGAATGACCTGACTACCCAATTATCCAGGACAAACAGGCCAACACCTTCTGAATGTGTCAAAAGCCCCGTGTATTCCTTGATTCATCAACTCTTTTCCATAATTTATTCGTCACGGACTTTATCATAGCACCCTTATTTTGTTTTGTGTAAAGTCAATATAAACCGAACGTTAAAGCATATGCGTAGTTCGGTCGATGTTTTTATGCCGGAAGAGAATGTGTGTGTAATAGACAAAGAAAAACTCACGCGGAACCCATCCAGAAATGTGCAGCATCAATAGTTATGCAATTAACCTTATCCCTCTAAGGAGATATTGCTACTATTTTAAGAAAAGGGTTTCCCCTGAATCTGGTTCCAGCGTTTCGAGAGAATGTATATGCTGGAATGGGTACAAGAACCGGTGTGCAGATAAAAAGCGACATCCGTCCATACCGTTGTTTTTTTCCCCTGAAACTCGAGTTACGGGAAACGTATTTTCGCTTAACGAACATCTTTAAGGTTGTTTTTTTTGTAAAATTAGTAAATATGCATTCAGTTTGGATGCGATACGAGGCAGACATAATTACGTTCGAATGTTTTTAATTGGAAATAATCAATATCAACAGGTAACATACGGACATGTCGGCTTTATGGAGATCGAGTATATTTGAAAAATAAAATCGAGGGAACATCAGGTAAACATGAGTCGAGGCTTCGATGTGTCGAGTTTTTTATGATGGTCCCTTCAACATCGACACATCGAAGTTCTACTGTATACAATACTCAAACTAAGTATATACATAATTTATGAACTGTGTAGACCCATTTCGGAGGGCTCTTAAGGGGTCCTCTGATCAGACTCGGCACAGTTTTGGACAAACCCCTCAGGAGTCAATGTTAACTGGTCATTCTATAGAAAGTGGAAGAGTCTATTTGGATAGTAAGCAGTGTCAGAGTTAACCCTTTACCCCATAGCCTGTTTCTATTTTAGAAGATCACATAAAGCAGGTTTAAAGTCAAACAGAACACACCTTAAGGCACATAGTGTTTTACTTTCAGCCTGCTTTAACCCATTACCCCATAAATACGCTTTTTAACGCCTTTAATTTATTTAAGCACTGAAGAAGATGGTAGCTTAAAGCAGGTTAAAAGTAAAGCTGAATGTGCTTAAGGCACATTCTGCTTTACTTTTAACCTGCTTTAAGTGGCCACCTATCTCCAGTACTAGAAACAGGCTATGGGGTAATGGGTTAAGCTACAATCCACTAGGATATACAAAATACTTCTTATGGTACATGTTTACGACTTATAAATTGGAACTTTTTTATTCAGTGGTCCATTAAATTAAATATGCTAAAAGGCGTTTCCATGGAGTAAAGGGTTAAGTAGTACTTACCTCATGGAAGTTTGTCTCATTCACACCAGTTTCTTGGATCTCCAAAATCCCTTTCAAACTCTGTATGTACATGAAGTCAATCTAAAGAAAAACAAAGAAAAAAGACAAGGTTAATAGCTAAACAATATTTACATGTTTGAAGTCCTACCAAGTGACTAGCTTATTGGTAACACAATCTACCAAAGTTTTTTTAATCATAATTAAGAAGAAATCAAATCAACCCTTTTAAAAATTTGGATTCATGTCAAATGCTGTGAAATGGACAGATGGGAAGCGTAAACACAGTCATATATCGCTCATCTACTACATTTGCTGCGGCATTAAACTTAAGGATTTGATTTTTTTGATTTGTTTTGATTTTACGTCGCTTTCAACAGTATTTCAGTCATATCGCGACGTCCAGCTATTTCAGGTGGAGGAAGACCCCAGAAGTCTTTTATGCACTGTTTCAGGCACAAATCGGCAACTGGGTAGAACCACCGACCTTCCGCAAGCCAACTGGAAGGCTTCCCCACATGAAAAATCTGAACGACCCTACTGGGATTCGAACTCACAGCGGTGAGGAGCTTAGTGATGTAAGTCACAGTGACTATACCACTAGGCCACGGAGGCCCCTAAACTTAAGGAAGACATAATGGTGCTTCTAGATCATCTCAAGCACAAAGTGTAAGGCTTGTAAATAAACATCTGGGGCCCGTTTTACTAAACAACTTACGCAAAAAATTAAGATTTTAATTTATATTTTTTATTATCACTTGCTACAAACAGCAAATAGCTTCTAGCGCGTCCTCTGATCTGGCTATTTGCTGTTTGCAAACGATTATGATAAAAAAATAAGAGTTAAACGATTTTGACTTACGCAAAAATTTTCCTTAAGTTGTTTAGTAAAACAGCCCCATGATGAATATCAGGGCATGCAGGCCTGCAAGGTCCTAAGGTTGGATACCATAAAACAAAGGCAGAGTGCCCCATCCTGCTGAAATGACCTTAGCTTGAGGCATTTTAGAGGAGAAAATGTGCCACGATTTAAAGTATACTATTGAAAGTAAATCTCTAAATTTTTTGAGCATCACGATAATCCGAGGTATTATTGTATACCCATAGGTTCTCTGATTATCACAAATATATACTAAAAACCCTTCTTATCATCAACCCACCTCTTCAAGGTCTTCCACTTTAAGCGAAACTCCTACTAACAGCTTCCACACACATGGAGCCAGATGTAGATCCAGGGGCTTCTTGGTTCGTATGGCCACCCCAAACAAGATACCTAGAAACTTCAACATAGACAAATGCTCCTCGGAATCCAAACTGGGGTTTAACACAAATCTAAAATATAATGATGACATACTTATAGAGGTTGCATTTGACTATATACAGTACCGGTGAATGGGAACTTTAAAGGCAAGTGTTTGCTTAACTCATTACTCCATAAATACACCTTTTTATGCCTTTAATTAGTTACTCCACTGATGAAAATACTTACAGTTTATAGTAATAAATATGCAGCATAAAAATAGGTTCTATATCAAAGCAGATGGTAACTTAAAGGATCTTACAGGATCTCTATGTCCTATAAGAAGGTAGCTTAAAGCAGGCTTAAATATCAGATACAGGCTATGGGGCAAATGGGTTAAAAAATGTGCATTAGAGGCAGTGGGCATCTAACGATGATTCAGTGGGAGGAGGGTTAACCCATTTCACAATAAATACACCTTTTTACTCCATTAATTCATTCTTCCACTCCAGAAAATAGTTCCAATTTATACAGTCATGAAAATATACCATACAAAATATTCTCCAAGTCCTTGAAGATGGTAGCTTAAAGCAGGCTGAAAGTAAAGCAGAATGCACCTTAAGGCACATTCTGCTTTACTTTCAACCTGCTTTAAGTGGTCTTCTATCTTAAATATTAGAAGCAGGCTATGGGCAAATGATGTAAAGAATGTGTATTTGAGGCAGTGGGCATCCAACAGATTCAGTGAGAGGAGGGTTATTAAACACTTTCTAGAGTTATACTTTCTTTGGCATCACATGTACTGAAAGTCCTACCTGTCTCTGTTGTTACCAGTCTCTGTTCGACTGTTTGGAGTTGGTAATAACAGTGGAATGACACCCGACTCTAGCTCCTGAAATGTACATATAAAGTTTGAATCATGTCATCAATAGCTATGCTTTACTGTCAAACTCTTATTTAGTAGCCATACATTGATAAGATGCAGGGACATGCCATGTTTGCACCGTTTGCAAAGTCTAGAATTAAATTGATCACCATTGGAATAGTTACAAAAATTACTTGACCTAGCTTAGGTGGTTACACCTAGTCTGGTAATCGTTGAAGAATAAGCAAGCAAAACCTGCTGAATGTCCTAGCAAAAAATCAGTGCGGTGTCTCATGTGAGGCCCGGCTCTTGTTTTGGACAGTTTAGTTGGAAAAAACCCTTGAATTTGAGTATATCAGGGCCTCTGTAGAAATATTGAGATGACTATGCCACAGATTTCATGCCTTTACAGTTACTTTCACAACTAGTGACAACAATTTGGAGGGTGTGGGGGGGGGGGGGGGTCATTGAAACGACTGAGGTAAGTCTTTAACAGAAAATAACAATTATCCATCGCTATTTAGTGATAAGATATTCAAGTAGCATCATTACATTTTCATTTATTAAGTTAGAGGCATTTGTCCACTTACTATGCACATTTCTGTGATTGTGTCATCAAACACGCCCCCTGCATCATCTGCCCCCTCCCCTAGTAACTTCACCTTCCACGCCCTGGCCGGCAGTCTGAGGTGTTCGGGCTTGAGAGTTACTACCTGCTGCGAGATCTGGGTGTACACTGGACGACACTTCTTACCCCTTCAAGTATACACATTGAATCATTGTAACAAATCTGATAGAGAGTTGGTTATACAGTAAAACCTCTCTATAATGACCACTAAAACGAAGGCTAATTGACAACAATGTAGATTGTTCTCTTGCTCTGGATTGTCCATAATTTCAATTATTTAATCCATTTTCTCAGAGCAAATACAGTATTTGCTCTGAGTCAATGGATTAAATTGAAATTATGAAGGCTAATTGGTTATATATAAGACAGGCAACTGCTTAAAGCAAGGTGACAGTAAAAACAGAAAGCTCCTAAAGGAGCTTTCTGTTTTACTGTCACCTTGTTTTAAGCAATCACCTGTTAACACCAAATAACACAAATTTATGGTTGTAATAGAGAGGTTTTACTGTAATTGTTTTCAAATAAAACCAGCAGTTTCTAACAAGGTTTTATAAGTACAGTGCTCCCTCTCTACAACCACTCCCTCCTTACAACGACCCTTGTCCCAGTTCCCTAAACAAGACAGTTATGTACAACCTTTTCGTGACTGCATTGTCGTCTGCTTAAAATTGTCGTCTGCTGTTTTTCTCAAAGTTACATAATGTACATTTTGACAGAAAAAATTAATGATGAGTGACAAACAGCTTCAATCCTGATCTGGATTCAAGCTGTTTGCAAATGTAAGCCAATTTCCCTCCCTACTACGACTCCCTCCGAACAACACTCACAATTGTGATCTCCCATTGGGTGTTGTTGTAGAGATGGAACGCTTTATTTAATATAGACATACAAAGAAATTCTGCCTCACAAAAAAGTTGATGAGGCAAGACAAATACAGGCCATTCACAATAGCTCACCTTGACACTTCGTTCCCAAGAAGCTACAAATTTTACTCAACAAAATTGTTGTCAATTTTCCATGCTCACAATCACATACAGGTATTTTTTAAACAAGACCATTGTATGGTTGAAACGTCATAGAATAAAACTACACTTAAAACCACTATGCTATTAGTTGTTGTTCTACCTTTGCCTACTTTAACCAGAGACTGTATAAAGCCAGAGATACACGACTCCCTTATTTTCCTTCTTTCCCCATATAACAGGTGTCCGTTGAGAGGCAGTGACGTATGTCGATGCGGTCACGTGACCAGCACAGGTAATGACAGCGTCGCGATAATGGGAAAAAATACACATATCGACCAGTTGACTTATAAATATTGACTTTGTTTCGTTTTTATACAATATTTTGTGATACTAATCGAGTGAAACCAAAATATGAGTTGTGGATTAAACCGAGAAAGTGTATTCCTGGCTCAAAGGAAGATACGTTGCTGCGTGGTTGCTGGTAAGTTCCAAAAAAATGAAGATCGAATCAATATCGTATTGCCGTAAACGCTTAAAACTTCAGTATGAACATTCAAACATGGATAAGAATGGATTATCCATGTAGTTCAAACTAAGATACTGTAAAATCCGGAATATAGGCGTATAGTTAAATTTAAGCGCATAGCTAAAATAGGCGCAGTCGACCCTTCACGATTTCTTTCCCTATAAAATAAGCTTGTACATAATTTGCTTACAAAATGTCTGGCGGAAGTTGTGTACAGTACAGTTTTGGCAAAATTTTCATGTTAATCTGTCCACGCATTTTGCTATCAATTAAATTTTATTGAGGCCACCAACTGGTGCTTCGATTGAAGATCGATGCCATATCGTCTTGCCGTAAACGCTTAAACTTCAGTTTGAACATTCAAACATGAATAAGAATGGGTTGTCCATGTAGCTCATATTAAAATACAGTTATGGCGAACTTTTCATGTCAATTTGTCCACGTATTTTGCTATAAATTAAATTTTAATGAGGCCACCCACTGGTACTTCGATTGAAGATCGATGCAATACCGCCTTGCCGTAAACGCTTAAACAGCAGTTTGAACATTCAAACATGAATAAGAATGGGTTGTCCATGTAGCCCATATTAAGATACAGTTATGGCGAAATTTTCATGTCAATCTGTCCACGCATTTTGCTATAAATTAAATTTTAATGAGGCCACCCACTGGTACTTCGATTGAAGATCGATGCAATATCGCCTTGCCGTAAACGCTTAAACAGCAGTTTGAACATTCAAACATGAATAAGAATGGGTTGTCTATGTAGCTCATATTAAGATACAGTTATGGCGAAATTTTCATGTCAATCTGTCCACGCATTTTGCTATAACTTAAATTTTAATGAGGCCACCCATGGGTCCATTCACACCTTCGTGCAAACTGCCGTCACTTTTCATTGAATCGGCATTTTCCAAACACTAATTAACGTGTGTGCGATGCGCGGAGGGGTTAATTTATGCTCGGACTTTATTCTTATTATTCTTTTGTGTTAAACCTCGAAAAAGAGGCTTCTTAAATTTAAGGAATGTTTGTATTGTAAAATAACTGTAGACCGTATTAACGCAGCAACTGATAAGTAATTCCAAATATCGACTTTTTTCCCGATCGTCGCTAAAGCTTATATAACTCGCGAGGACCTGTTCTCGCGAAATCTCGCTCAACGGTCTCGTATGTATAAATCAGTCGAGTCGTGTATCTCTGGCTTTATACAGTCTCTGCTTTAACCCATTACCCCATAAATATGTTTTTTTACCCTTTCAATCTATTATTTCCCTGAAGAAAATAGTTCCTGATTATACAGTCATGAATATGTAGCATTAACATTATTCTCAACATTCTACAGCTGGTAGCTTAAAGCAGGCTGAAAGTAAAGCAGAATGCTTCTCAAGGCGCATTCTGCTTTACTTTCAACCTGCTTTAAGTGGTCACCTATTTTCAAAACTAGAAAGAGGCTATGGGGTAATGGGTTAAAACCATACTGTCATTGGTTGTTCGTTCTACCTTTGCCTACTTTAACCCTTTTCCTCTCTGAAACCTCAAATGGACAATTTTGTTTTCAATTTAGTCTACTCCATTTTTTACTTTTTAGGGTTGATTTTAAAGAATATATGTCAAAATGAAAAACAGTGTAGACCCTGATCAGGGTCTATACTGTTTGCATAGGACAAGTGTACTCCACACATGTAAGCTGTTTGCAAATGACGCATATATGCGAGACTAGAGTTCAAAGAGTTAATAGGTATTTTTAAAAGAAAGACACTCAATATGAGTCATTTTAACATTTACCTTGTTGCAAGCCGTTTCACAGTGATCTGAGGGCCATAGTTTTTACCCTGCACCATACTTTTGCCGATGGCTCTCACTAGAGGTAGGGTATAAACCCTGGGAGCCAGCAATGGGCGTAGCTGACCATCTATCAGGCCTGACAAACCACTCTCAAATGATGACAGCTCCTCCTGTAAGAGATAAGCAGTCGAAACTCAATAATTTGAACTCGCTCTAGATCCAACATACCCATATTTCAATGTTAAAACGTGGCTAAGCCTCAAAATGAAGCAAAAAGTTCTCGGTTTAGGATTTCAGCATTTCAGAAGTTAAAAAGTGGTTTAGGACACAAGACAGCTTAATGCAGGGTATTTACAATGTAGAAAGCTCTTTTTAGAGCTGTCTGTATTAATACTGTTGTCCTGAATAAAGCAGACACTTGTTTCATGAGATCTGTATACCTTTTTGTTGAAGTATTGTGTAGCAAGTACAGTCAAACCTGTATTAAGTGACCACTAAAACGAGGATACATTTGTTGTATTCATTACTTACAGCAGCTTAATGCAGGGCAAAAGTCATGCAGCAGGCTCCTTTTAGGAGCCTGCTGCATGACTTTTGCCCTGCATTAAGCGGTCAGCTGTCTTTAAAGATCACCATGCATCTTTATTACGTGGTCGCTATAAACAGGTTTGGATGTAGAATGTTTGATGGAGATTTCGGAGGCTACACTGTAGTGTGTTGTTATACCTTGGTGGAGTGGAGCGGGAGCATTCTCCATGAAGAGTAGATGAGATCAGAGTACTGGTGCAGCAGTTTCAGCCTGCCTCGGATGTCAGATATGTTGAAGCCGGCCAGACTAGAGTACTGGAGGGGGATAGTGTCAGGTATACCCAGTAACAAGGGTGCTGGGGTACTCGGGATACGCTGGGGTGGGGGAGGACAGGTCCATGCCGCAGAGTGACTCTTCCCAGCCGATATCTGAAACAACAGAGACACATGTTTCAATGTTTAACCCATGTGATAACCCATTGAGCTCTATTTATGTGTATATCATAATATGCAACATTTATAAACAGTGCACATGTGAAGAGTATACTTACCCTATGCAGTGTAGACCCAGATCAGAGGAACTCTCTTATCAGGGTCTAAACCGTTTAAAGAAAAACCTTATATTGTAAACAAAAGCACCACATGCATGTATCAAAGCTCCTCTGTTTTTGAAGTTCAGATAAACATACAGTAAAATTGGTCAAAGGTCAAGGGGTAAAACATATTGGATTTGTCAAGGCCAACAGGAATGTTTGGATTAGACTTGTCAAGGCCAATGTTAAGATTTTGGATGACAACTGCGGTATGATGAGGATGCCAGTGATGACAAAAACTCTTTTCTTTTTTACGAAAAACAGACAAGCTAAAAATGGACAAGACTTAATTGTAAATTGAAATTATCCATCATTTTCTTCACTGGAATGCTCCAACACCACTAACCTGTCTGATATCTTTGCCCTCCAGTCCGGGCACAACCTGGGGCTCTCTGACAGGAGAACTTGTGTGCCCAAGCCCTAATTGGCCGTCTGCATTGTTGCCCCAAGCCCACACGTCTCCCGAGCTGGTGAGGGCTAGACTGTGATCCACGCCTACTGCTATATCCTCTATAAAGTAGCTGGATAGAGCAGGCAGCTGCTGGGGTTTCATGTGGTTCCTGCTTCGCCCATCAGGTTGACCTATCAGCCGATCTTAAGTCCAAAAAATATATATATCAGGGCTCCAGATAAGAGGGAGTTAACCAAACAAATTAGCATTTTCCCTCTTATTTCAGCACCAAATCCTATAGTGTTTATACTCATTAGAATCGTCTCTTTGAGACAATTTTATTGAGTATTGACACAATAGGGTTCAATGCACAAATAAAGATTTTATTTTTTTGGAATACCCCCCTTATCTGAAGCCCTGTATATAGTGAAACCTGGCTATTACGACCACTAAAATGAAGGCTAATTGATTGTATAATAGAGAGGTGACAGCTTAAAGCAAGGTGACAGTGAAACAGAAAGCTCCTAAAGGAGCTTTCTGTTTCACTGTCACCTTGCTTTAAGCAGTCACCTATCCTAAACACCCTAATGATTAACATAATTTAGTGGTTGTAATAGAGAGGTTTTACTGTACTACAATGGCTGAGTGTTGGGAAGTCTAGTTTCATGTGGTTCCTGCTTCGCCCATCAGGTTGACCTATCAGCCGATCTAAGGTAAAAATATAAATGAGAGGTGCCATATGAAAACCTGCCTTATTGTATTGCAAACAGTGTAGCCGCGTCAGATATCCACGCATCTAAAGCATTTATGTAGCTCTATTATATCACGGTACGGTATTTGGCAGTTTAGACCAAACTAAGATGCAGAGCTTGGGATGACAACGGTGTTCGAATGGCAGGGCTGCCATAAATTGATAAAAAAAATCCTGAGATTTCAAAATGTTCAATTTTTCAAGAGCGATCTTCCGAATTATACCTTTTACCCATAGTCGGTTTTTAGTTTTTTAGACACGTGATGCTTGAATCAGGTTGAAAGTAAAGCAGAATGCGCCTTAAGGTGCATTCTGCTTTACTTTCAGCCTGCTTTAAGCTACCATGTACTGGGGAAAAAATCCGAAGATTTAGGAAAAATCCGGAGAAATGGCAGCCCTGGAATGGTCTGTATAATGTTGCAATGCAATAAGGCATGGCCAGATATCTTTCAATGGCTGCATGTTGAAAAGTCTAGTAAAAACAAGACTCACAATCTTCTTTTGCATGATCACTTTGATTTAATTCAATTAGTAACGAATAAAGGCCGAAATATGATCCATGTTGAAACCAGTTTATATTAAATCAGGGTCATTGTATATATTGCTTCTAGTTGAATCCACACATCCTTTTCATGATAATATATTCTTGGATCAGAGGTGAAGATGAACACAATGACGCCTAGCAAGAGTCAACCTGGGCATCTCAGCTAAACGGGAGAACTTTCCCATTTCCACTCGAGGCATCTTCGTATATCCGTTCAAAGATTCATCATTTCCAGACAGCTTCACAGCACATAACTTGCTAGCTTTTCTTTTCCAATCATCTCAGTCAAATGAGATCACAACAGGGCTGCCATAAGTTGACATGAAAGTTCCTAAGATTTCCAAATTTGCATTTTTCAAGTGCGATTTTACGAATCGTGCCTTTACCACATAGCCTGTTTCTAGATTTGTTGACATGTGACTACTTAAAGCAGGCTGGAAGTACTTTCAGCCTGCTTTAAGCTACCATGTATTAGAAAAAAATCCGAAGATTTAAGAAAAAATCCGGAGAAATGGCAGCCCTGTCACAAGAATTATCAGTAGACATCAAAACCCGCTGGCAGTACATTTCAAAACTTAAAAGCAGAGACTGAAGTTAAGGTCACATGGTATGAAAGGTGTAGGTCTAACTGTATAACAGTTGTGAGCACTTTTTAAAACTTAATCTATTACCCCATAGCCTGATTCTATTTTTGAAAACAGGTGACCACTTAAAAAGCAGGTTGAAAGTAAAGAAGAATGGGCCTTAAGGCTCATTCTGCTTTACTTTCAGCCTGCTTTAAGCTATTATCTGCTAGAATACAGAAACTATTTCTTATAATATATATTCATGACTGCATATATTGGGAGTATTTTCTTGAGTGAAGGAACAAATCAAAGGCGTATTTATGGGGTAACGGGTTAAGCACACATTTTGAAAGTTAAACGCACAGTCTGATGTCAAGGTCAAGGCCACAGGGGTCCAAATATTCACATGGATAGGTTTTGTCAAAGAAATTTGTACTGCAAATATAACAAGAGTTGTCAGAGACTGAGAGAGACAACAAAGGTCTTGTCCATATACACACACATACCAACTATGAAAGCAATACCTCAAGGGACATAGAAGTTATAGACATTTTTTAAAATTGTTTACGCCGTTCACGCCGCAGCCGCCGACATCAACAACAACAACGACAACTACACCGGGGGTATTGCAATAGCTCGTCATGTACTTCGTACAGGCGAGCTAAAAACAGTAGGTCAAAGGGTGTTGTAGTTGTGAGCACCTTTCAAAGGTTATACACACATTCCAAAACTTAAATGCAGAGTCTGAAGTCAAGGTCACACCTGAGGTCGAAATATTGACATGGCTGGAAAGGACTTGTGCCAAGGCATGTGTAGTGCAAGTATGAAAGCTGTAGGTAAAAGGGTATAGTTATATAAACGCACATTTCAAAACTTTAAACAGATCTAGAGTCTGAAATTAACCCATTATCCCATAAATACGCCTTTTTATGCCTTTAAATTATTCATTGATTGATGAATATAGATCACACTTTATACAATATTAAATATATACCATAAGAACTATTTTCTATATTCTAGCAGATTGTTACTTTGTAGCTTAAAGCAGGCTAAAAGTAAAGCAAAATGCGCCTTACAGCGCATTCTGCTTTACTTTCAACCTGCTTTAAGTGGTCACCTATTTTTAATACTGGAAACAGGTTATGCGGTAAAGGGTTCAGATTAGAGGGGTCCAAAATGTCCCATTGTTAGAAAGGACTTGTCTAAACATTAGTGTGGTTCAAGTATGAAAGTGATAGGTGTAAAGGAACAGTAGTTGGTGATTACTTTTCGATACTTAAATGCACATTTCTTAACTTAAACGCAGCGTCTGAGGTGCAAGTATGAAAGCTGTGGGTCAAAGGGCATAGCAGTTGTGAATACTTTCTTAAAACTGCTAAGGCCAATGGGAACAGTAAAGAATAAGACTGCGCGTTCAATAAACGCTTATGCCCCGGGTGGCATCCTTGACAATATATTCTAAATCTTTTTTAAGTCCAAATTAGGTCAAGGTCAAGGTCAAACTGAGCTTGGTGAGTTGGTAATGGTCCTAGGCAACAACTGTATAAGTATCAAAGAATTGTAGTTAACAGTGTTGATGCTAGATGAAACGGTAAAATCTAGTTAACCGAGAAAGAGCCCATTTAAAATATTCTAAGTTCAAAATAGGTCAAGGTCAAGGTTAAAATCAAAGTCTGGTGATGTAAGTGGATAGGGAATGGTCAAAGGCAACAACTGTATAAGTATCAAAGCATTGTTGTCAGTTGTGTTGATGCTAGACGAAACGGTAAAATCTACTTAACCTTGTTACGGACGGACTGACGGACGGACGGACGTTCTCACAGTTGGACATTTGTTGGGTACTTTTTTTGTTTAAAAGTACCCAACAGTACACAAAAATACCCAACAATAACAATAGGGCAATCACGGAATGAATGGAATCTATTGTTCTCCCTACCCAACAAAGGACCTTTCGTGCGCTCGGGCTGACTGACGGACAGGACGATTACTATATGCCTCCGCATCTATCGATGCCGGGGGCATAAAAAGCCAACAACCGGGTGATAACATTTGCTCTTTTGGACACAAGTCCCGCAATCAAATGAAGTTTAAGTTTGATACCAATGCTGCCACTGTCTTGGAGAACCAATAACTTAGGCTCCTTTTCATTCCTTTGTCTCAAAGAGACGATTCTAATGAGTCTAAACCATGCATTGGGTTTAGTGCAGACATAAAGATTTTAGTTTTTGAAATACTCCCCTTATCTGGAGCTGTTTTCCAATTTACCAATTTTCTTTAAAATCACATTGGCTCTAATTCAACAGGGCTCCAGATAAGAGGGAGTAAGCTAAACAAATCCAACATTTTCTCACTCATTTCAGCACCAAATCCTATGGTGTTTTACTCATTAGAATTGTCTCGAAGAGACGATTCTAATGAGTAGTAATACCATAGGGTTTTATGCAAAATAAAGATTTTAGTTTTTGAAATTCTCCCCTTATCTGGAGCCCTGGTTCAAACAGCAAAAGAAACCCCACATTTTAATACTGAACAAGTTCATTTCTGATTCAAAACAAACTGACTGCACATGTCAAATAAATTAATAATTCTCACCTTGACCCCAAGTATACACCAATCCATTTTTAGTGAGAGTCACTGAAAACTGGGCCCCGCATAGCACTTTCTTCACCGTGAAACCCTTCAGAGCCTCTATCTTGGTTGGGACCAGCATTCTTGTTGTGTTGCCGAGACCAAGTTTGCCATAGTCTCCGTCACCGAATGCCCACACTGTGCTACCATTGGCCGATACACACAGAGTATGGTTTAATCCACAGGATACCTAATAAACACAACATTTCACTTCAGGCCCCAAGTTTATAAAGCGTTTGAGTTGAGTTGAGTCTGAAATTGTTTTCAAGCAATTGATTGGTCAAATTTGAGCTTTTGCTAAGCAAAAGCTCAAATCTGACCGATCAAATGCTTGAGAAGGAAGTCTGAGATTGTTTTCAAGGAATCGATTGGTAAAATTTGAGTTTTTGCTGAGCAAAAGCTCAAATCTGACCAATCAAATGTTTGGGAATGAGCTCAGCCTCTACTCAAAAGATTTATAACCTTAGGCCCTGCTCTTTATTAGTAAATCAAACATTCTTTGATAATAAACATGGAGTCTGTTTTCATGATCCCGGTCCGGATTCCCTTTAATAAATGTTGGATTATATTAGTGTCCAATTCCTATGGAGCTTTCTGCCTTTCTTTTGTGCTGAATGTTAAAATAATTTCTCTGAACTCTTTCCTCAATAGATGTACCTTTTGACGTCTTAAAATATTCCTGACAGAAACACTTTTTAACACATTACAGTGATTACCCCATAAATATGTATTTTAATGCCTCTAATATATTCTTTCACTGAAGCAAATAGTTCCAATTTATACATACATGAATATGTTTCATAAGAAATATTATCGATTTTCTAGCAGGTAGTAGCTTAAAGCAGGCTGAAAGTAAAGCAGACTACTTTACTTTCAACCTGCTTTAAGTGGTAACCTATTTTCAAAACTATAAACAAGCTATTGGGTAATGGGTTAAATCATTTTACCATGACTGGATAAAGGGCAATAGGAACTTTTTTGCATATTCTGACAGGTTGATGCTTAAACCTTTCCTCCCAGACACTCTAGACACTTCCAGTTTCCAATTTAGTCAAGTCTACTATTGATTATTTAGGGTTTTCTTGTCAATGTGTTATAATATGACAAACTGTGCAGATCCTGATCAGAGGACTCCTATAAAAAGCCCTATGATCTGGGTCTTCACTGTTTGTATATGACACGGACAGGTGTACTCCTCACAGATACACTGTTTGCAAAAAGCATGTGTATGCGTGACAAGGGTTGAAAGGGGTAACCCAGTAACCCCATAAATACGCCTTAAATTCATTCCTCCACAGAAAAATAGTTCAAATTTATACACGTAGTTTCTATAACTTAGCAGATGGTTGCTTAAAGCAGGCTGAAGATAAAGCAGAATGTGCCTTAAGGCACATTCTGCTTTACTTTCAACCTGCTTTAAGTGGTTGCCTATTTTCAAAACTAGAAACAGGCTATACAGGGTAATGGGTTAAAGCAGGCTAAAGTAAAACAGAAAGCCCTGTTGGAATTGGGTATGGATACAATTAGACTGCAGATAATAGAACGAGAGCACCGCAAACGGGTGCTGGACGCTCGACTTTCATAAACTTGAGACGGCTACATTTTTCAAACGTAAAGAATGTGTATGGGTGTTTAATGCCCTATTGATCATATAAATTTGAAGTAAATAAAACAAGGGCAATAACTCTGAAATGACAAATCCCAGAGTTACCTGCCTTATTGTGATTAGTTGCCCTTTTGATACGGAATAACTATTCAAAGTTTCAAGTTAATGTCTTTCATAGTTATTTAGATATGTTAATTTACAATTTTGAAGTAAATAAAACAAGCGTAATAACTCTAAAATGACAAATCCCAGGGTTACCTGCCTTGTTGTAATGAGTTGCCCTTTTAATACTGAACAACTATTCCAAGTTTCAATTGGATATCTTTGCTAATTATTGAGATATGTTAATTTATCATTTTTAAGTAAATAAAACAAGGGCGATTACTCTAAAATGACAAATCCCAGGGTTACCTGCCTTGTTGTTATGAGTTGCCCTTTTAATACTAAACAATTATTCCAAGTTTCAAATGGATACCTTTGCTAGTTATTGAGATATGTTAATTTATAATTTTTAAGTAAATAAAACAAGGGCAATAACTCTGAAATGACAAATCCCAGGGTTACCTGCCTTGTTGTAATGAGTTGCCCTTTTAATACTGAACAACTATACCAAGTTTCAAATGGATATCTTTGCTAGTTATTGAGATATGTTAATTTCTAATTTTTAAGTAAATAAAACAAGGGCAATAACTCTGAAATGACAAATCCCAGGATTACCTGCCTTGTTGTTATGAGTTGCCCTTTTAATACTGAACAACTTTTCCAAGTTTCAAATTGATATCTTTGCTAGTTATTGAGATATGTTAATTTATAATTTTTAAGTAAATAAAACAAGGGCAATAACTCTGAAATGACGAATCCAAGGGTTACCTGCCTTGTTGTAATGAGTTGCCCTTTTAATACTGAACAACTATTCCAAGTTTCAAATGGATACCGTTGATAGTTATTGAGAATCAACTCTTACAAAAACCTTAAGCAAACAAGAGGGCCTGAAGGCCCTGATATCGCTCACCTTTTATAATGAAGCCTGGTAGCTTTACCTTTGAATTTCACCTGTTTTATTCTAAATCCATTCAAATTTGTAGTATAGCATGTACACAACATTGCAATATGACCCATTCTAGTATATATAGTAGAGTACATCAAAGGCAGATAACTAGAGCCTTAATAATACTGAAATGAAGCCTTTTCTAGCATTTCAAAGTAAATCAAGGGCAGATAACTCTTGCCACAATGATCAGATTTCAACAATAATTGCACTCCCTCGAGAACTTATAGCTATATACATTGTGTGCAATTATAATTAAAATCCATTGAAAATTGTGGCCTCTAGAGTGCAAACACTGTCAAATATGGCATTTTCAGCAATTCAAAGGTAGATAACTCTTGACCTATAAATCCGATTCCAACCATAACCTAACTCATCCGAATTCTTATGGTTATATACAGTCTGATAAAGTTTAAGAAAGATTGGATTAAAATTGTGGCCTCTAGAGTGTAAATACCCTTAATTATGGCATTTTCAGCAATTCAAAGGTAAATCACTCTTGACCTTCAGGTCCGATTCCAACCCTAATCAAACTCATCTGAACTCTTATAGTCATATACCATCTGATGAAGTTTGAGAAAGATTGGATTAAAATTGTGGCCTCTAGAGTGTAAACAACCTTAAATATGGTATTTTCAGCAATTCAAAGGTAGATAACTCTTGACCTATAAATCCAATTCCAACCATAATTAAACTTATCCGAACTCTTGCGGTTATATACAATCTGAGCAAGATTGGGAAATATTGAATTAAAATTGTGGCCTCTAAAGTGTAAACTCTGTTAAATATTGCACTTTCAGCAATTCAAAGGTGGATAACTCTTTACCTATATGTCCAATATCAACCATAATCGAACTCATCCGAACTCTTATGGTAATATACAATCTGAGTAAGTTACAGAAAGATTGGATAAAAATTGTGGCCTCTAGAGTGTAAAAACACCAAAATTGTTGACGACGGACGACGAATGCCGGACATTCAAGGATTGCAAAAGCTCACCCTGAGCTAGCTCAGGTGAGCTAAAAACTTAACCGACGCAGACGCTGACGCAGACGACAGGGTGACGACAATAGCTCGACTTTTCGAAAAAGTCGAGCTAAAAATGTCGCAATTCAAGCTTACCAAACGAAATCTTGATCTAGAAGCGAAATATTGCAACTAAATGACTGAAAAGGCCTGATTCAATTTAGCCATGGGGTTGTTCACAAAACAATGGGTTTTATTATGTTTCCAGTATCGAAAACAGTTGAACACTTCAAACAAAATGAAAGTTAAGCAGAATGCCCCTTAAGAATAAAGAAAATATCTAATATGGTATGTATTCATGATTGTATAAAATTGAATTATTTTCTTCAATGGAGGAATAAATTAAAGGCGTAAAAAGGTATATTTATGGGGAAATGGGTTAAGTATAGAAGCTCCAGATCAAATGAGTAAGACTTCAAAGTCCACTCGATGCTGACCACTGTTCCAATCCTGAGACAATGGGATGACGCACCTGAAAAAGCTTATGCGGGACTATAAACCTTATCAGAAACAACAACAACAGTAATTACTGTAAGACTTACAAAGCCAACTTGGTGGCCCTCCAGGGCAGCGACTCGACTCGGGATCTTCATGTTAGTGGTAGTACCTAGCCCTAGGCGTCCATAGTCACCATTGCCAAACGTGAACAGTTTACCATCCACAGTAACCACACCTGTGTGCTTGTAACCACATGACACCTGTAGAAATATATCAATGTAAAATAATGAAATACTCCCAAACTAATTACTTTACATGTTCAGGGGTCCAGATCACTTGGACCCAGCTACGTATTATCTTCAAAAGTTTTGCTACGACAACTTATAATATAGGTATTTATAAATAACAGATTTGTTTTCCTACATAAAAAAATCCCAGAATATACATGTACACGGGCTTCGTAGGAAAAAAAACCTGTTATAATACCTATATAAGTTGTCGTAGCAAAACCATTTTAAGATAAAACGTAGTTGGCCCCCCAGTGCAGATAAGAAGTTTACTGAATGATTCCAACATTTTCTCTTTCACTTCAGCACCAAATCCTATGGTGTTACTAGTTACTACTCGTTAGAATCGTCTTGAAGAGATAATTCTAATGAGTACTGTAGTAACACCATAGGAATTAATGCAGAGAAAAGGATTTCAGTTTTTGAAATACTCCACTTATTTGGAGCCCTGATTATCAATATTTGTTCTTCCTATGAACTAGCTTAAGTACCGTACTTCTAGATACTAGACTAATGTTTGTATCTGCAATGCAGTTACGATGTCCAACTACCCACGAACCATTCCAGTATGGAACGCAATGCCTACCAACGTTTTGGCTATGGCAAGCCTGGATACGTTCAAGAGGATCGTCCAGACTCAACTTGCATATAATCCAGTAGCGTGTTCACTGTTCAGTTACCACTGTTTACTGTTTAGGTTAGCAGTTTGTGCCCCCGTGAGAAAATATTTTCTTTCAAAATAACCGCGTTTACCCTTAAACTAAATTTATTTTCATTGCAAACAGTTTGGAGCCAGATCAGACGCCAGGTTACAAAACTTAAACTGAACTCTTTGCTCAAAACTCAGTTTCGATAACAGCAATGGCTCCAGTTTTTACAAAACAAGTTTTATTTGATTTTTGTAACCTCATTTGGATACATTATTACAGTATAACTATGCATGAAAATATAACTAATAAAATAAAATGTTTGCCGACGTGTTATAAGCTGAGAAAAATTCTGAGTTTTGAGCACAGAGTTCGTTTTAAGTTTTATAACCTCGGGCCAGGTTACAGCGTCTGATCAGGCTCCAAAATGTTTGCCACTCAGATTAACTCTTTGAACCCTAGTCCCGCATATAGGCGTGCTTTTCAAACAGTGTACATGTGAATAGTACACTTGTCCTATGCAAACAGTGAAGACCCTGATCAGAGGGCTCCGAAAGGAGCCCTCTGATCAGGGTCTTCACTGTTTGTCACAATGCCAAATATTCACAAAAACAACCCTTAAAAGTCAGAAATGGACTAGACTAAAATGGAAACTGGAATTGTCCATTTAAAGTTTCAGGGAGGAAAGAGTTAAAAACTGGTAGTCGAATTGACAAAAAGTTGTAATTTTCTATATTTCATTGCAATGTGTTTAAACGGAAGAATAACGTTTTCTCCACTTTATTTCAGACCGGTAGCCAACTTGCCATTGATAGCCACCGATTTCTTTACTGAACACATGGCAGGGCCTGGTGTTAGTCCTAGTCCACATGTGACATGTGTACAGTATGATATGGAGCTATTTCTCGTTTTGCCTCACGACAACTGTCACAAAATATAATGTCCTTCCAGGGGTTCATTAATGAGACTAGTGTTAGTCCCTGCCTAGCTGCAGTACTGTACCTGGCTCTGCTCTAGACCACGGTATGGCAACTATAGTCCCCACCTATAATATTACACCATTTTATCAGGATCTCTTTGTTCCAATACACGCCCTACGTTGTCTGCAAAGTTTAACCCCTTAAATCCTTAAATGTCGTTACTGGCGTGAAGGGACAACATTCACGATTGAAGTTGAACTTGAGTAGTAAATATAACATACAATAAGCTTGAACTACACTTACTACAGTTCACGTGTGCAAACTTTGCAACCAGCGACGTTATTATCAGTTTCAACGTTTTAAAATAAAACCCCAAAAACATTTTCATACTGGGCTTTTAGGTTGACTGGTGTACATGGGCTATTGAAACTTTTTTTTGTTGGATTCTAAAAAATTCTTCCATGATCGACGTAAATATTTTGTGGGAAAATTTTTAAGATCAGATTTCGGCTGTCGTAATTGTGAAACTTGAGAGAACAACATTAACAATGCTTAACCAAAGTAAATTTCGTTTTATTAAAACCATGCTCCAAACAAACGAACCAGTTGTTTATTTCACTACTTTTAAAAGAAATAAAAATATCGTTCAATGTCGTAACACAAGAGAGGTTTATAATCTACAACGATTATCTCCCTTGCGAGAGCAAAGCACGATAATGGAGCCTCGGATTGAAATTCGACGTTTTCTTGTGTATCGACTGAAAATGTGCTATTTGTCCCTTTTTCAAAGAATATTTCAAGTAAGTTTACTCTTTTAGTTATTTTTTTTTACCAGAAAAAACGATGGCGAATACGATATGGTATTTGCTAGAGAACATATTAAGGCAGAAGTCGCAGTATATATTACAAAGAAAAGAAGTATCAATAGACAGATATGCGTTTCCGGGTCGGTTCGCCCTAAAGCAATTTCCCTCCCAGGACGTTTCGCCCCAATATAATTCGCGCCAAAAGCAAGTAATTATACTCATGTGTAAAATTCCGGGCCCAAATTAAATACAATTGACATAGAATTAAGTATTCTATTACACTGAAAATGTTAGTTTCTAACTTTTCTTCTCTAACTAAATAGTGTTAGTGTCACAGGTGATTTTAAACAGTTGCAAGCCAAGTGCCTTTTACAGGAACAGATAAAAGATAAGGAAGACTGAGTGTAAACATGAGGGTGACAGACTTAGCGTACCACTGACGAAGTGTAAATTTCTTTACTACACTCAGTTCATGATTTTACAAACTTCTTGTGTAACATTTCTAGCCAGTCCTTCTTGAAAGACCCTGTGTTTTGAATTTTAATTATTTCATGTTTATCATGTTGATTTTTTACATTTTCCCTTTTCAGCTCAACCAGGGTCTTTCACTAATATGTCATTTCCCGATAGCAAGTTCCGACTCAAAATGGAGGCGGGGCTTCAAACACGTTTTTCTCTTAATTTGAACATCGTTCGCACACATTTTGTGGTGTAGTCTACAATTTATGCTTTTTTATTTAATATTTTTGACAAAAACTATAATGACAACTACCTTAGTGTCTTATTCCAAAGTTTAAATCCGAACACTACACATTTTTTTTAACTGGCAGCCATTGTTACAATTTGTAGAAGAAAGGTCATGTAAGGTCATGACCAATTTCCGTTTCCGGTTTGAACGAAAATCGGCTGGCTGGCTCCCAGTCCATTTTAATTTTGGGTTTTGTTTGTATTTTTATTCTTCTTTTTACTTTAACCGAAAGTTGACGTTTTGTTCACCGGAAGTTGAAGATTCAACTGACTTATTCTCTCGGATTTCTCTCGCTCAACTGAGGTAAGTTGTGAAATAAAGCAGAAAAAAGGGTAGGAAATTACTTTTTATTGTGCAGAATGCTATTTAAATTAAAAAATATTTTTGACTTTATAATAGAACTTTAGTCCACGTTAACGCGATATCCATTTCATAACTATCGGAAATTGAGCAAGTGAATTTGGACGCTAGATTCATCATGTGTCCTCATTATTTGGACTTTTAGAATTGTTACTGGCCATGCTGAGTGATTATGACATTTTGCTCATGAGTTTCTGTTGTAAATTATCAGAAAATCTGCTCGCTCTGATAAAATGTTACTCGCCATGGCGAGTAGAGTTTTACACCCCTGGACTGCCAACTATGAAATTATATAGGGTAGATCGATGGGGTGGTCAACAATTATGGGTTTAATTACACTTAATAAGGATTATTATTTGTTAGTGTCACTGTGGTTCTAACAGGCATTCAAACTGCAACCAAAGTGGGGTCCTTATGACATTTAACACATAAAGGTGTGAAATAAAATCAATTTATGCTATTTAAAACCATTTTTTACTTCCATTTCGTGTGCTGTACTAAATGGATTATAATGTTGGATATATATACTAGTGGTGATCCGATTGTCGCTACGTCGCCGACAATCAGTTGTTAACTTCAAACACAGCGACAATCGATTGACATTTTCTCTCTTTCGCGACGTCGCAAATCTATTTATAATATTTAAAGATAGAAAAGATGTTTTTGAAAATATAGGAAATTAACGTTTTGCTCCGGAAGAGCAAATCCTCAACGTCCCATTATATTTTAAAACATCTTGTGACGTTCACATTATAGCACGATGCAGTTGAGTTGTTAATTCTTTATGCAGGGATCATTCTGGGCCGCGATTTCCGCGATATTTCGCACGAAAATGACAGATATCGCATCAAAATTTGTATAACGCGAATATTTCTCGCACTCGTTTCTCAGATACTTGCGAGCGAAACGTAATTCTTCTCGATTTATTTCCGATATTTACAAACATTTCTGATCAATTTCGTCGAACGCCTTATCGTAATCGCAGCATCCCGCGCACCAATAAGTATAACAGCAAACCAATAAACGGAAAGGACCGAGAGTTCCGAATTTTGTATATAAAATCAAAACACATCCGGTTCAGAATAAAACGTGTACCAGACGGTTGATAGTCACAAGGCCGACCCTACCTAAGGCCGACCTTAATTTGTATAGTAGACCTATAGTCACAAGGCCGACCTTATCTTTATATAGCAATTTAGGTTTCACACCTAAGTTACAGGCGTGATGGCAATTATCGATAGACGTAGACTAATTGGTTAAACGTCCTGTGCGGTTAGAATCTGGATGGGTGACCGGCAGGGATTACCGTCGGCCCGGTACACGTTATGTCCTCTGTCATTGGATCGTACTTTCTTTAGGAAACAGGAATGTAATTTCCCTTCACTGGATTGAATAACTGCACAATGCACCAAAATACCGTTCATTTATCCCTTAGTTATCTTCGTTACCGCGCCGATAATTTTTGTCACTAGTTTTCGCGAACTGACCCTCTACAGACGTAAATGAATCTGCCGATAACATACGCTAATGGCGCGTCCGGTAAACTATCAATTTATGGTATGGATTAAATCTTTTCACTAGATTTCGATAAGGAGAAGAAGAATAACAGTTCCATGTCATATAAATTTTATTTACACAAAATTCTCAAGCAGTAGATATAGCAGTAGTGCTTGTTGGTACAAACAGACTACCAATTAAAATTTCTCTCATCATCTAAAAAAATCTCTCACTTTTTTTTGACAAATGAAAGAATTTCTCTCACTTGCATTCTGCGACAGAATAATCCCTGTTTATGTTGTAAGCGGCTATGACGTAAATAAATATGGCAGCCTCCATGGTAGTTGATGTTGTCACATACACTGACTTCTTAGATACTGTGTCGCTGAAGAGTGTAAGTTTGTTATACCAAATGGTTGATTTATTGCTTTAAACGGTGCAAATGACATGCTATTAAACATATAAGCTGAAGTTATCCTTGGTTGGAAATGATTATAAAAGCTCGGAAAAAAGCAATTCCGTGAACTTAGAAAATAAGAAATGCGTCAAACAAGGCAAGCTAGATATGTCTTTAGAAACTTTGATTTAGGCGTACTCTATATACGTGTGTATGTATTTTATTCATGTCAGTCGTATTTCTGGACAATGAGGAACATCAGTTTGTGTATGCACTAAATCACATGCATAAACATAAAGTACCTGTATATAGCGTTCATTCATTCTTGCTTTATATTGCCATAACGTAGGTGCTCAATGTGTATTGAAACCATTTTGCATCGTAAACTAAGGATAATGGAGCAGTGTAATTTCAGTGAAAATGTTTATCTCACTTTATGATTATGTAGTTAGTAACAGTTACAGTAAGTGATGAAATATATTTCTTTTCATTTTCCAAATGTTAAAAGTGTTGATGAAGAGTTTGTCTACTATTACTATGTTTAATTTAAAGGTACTGTATGCTAATGTTGGAGACAGTCTCAAAGGGTTTAGTTAATTACTCAAATGTACCTCACATTTGCAAAAGATAAGCTACATGTATGTGTGACTTCACCATTGTAACATAAGTTTTGTGCTGTAAGGCCACCTTTCGGTCAACCGATTAATAATCGGAAAGTTATCGATTGAGACCTTACCGATAGAACCGATAATCGGTTGGTCATTTTCGCAACCGATTACCACCACTAATATATACCATATTGTGTCAAGGAAAAAAGTGGGTAAGTGTGATCAAATGGAACATTTAATTTCCAAATTTGTACATTTAATTTCTTGCTTAACAGTTTTTAACATCTAAGGTTCAATTATTTCACAATTTTACCACTTTAATACATTATTATGAAATAATTTAACTCTTTGAACCCTAGACATGCATATATGCGTTATTTGCAAACAGTGTACCTGTAAGGAGTACATAATTATACACTTAAATATTTTTTTTTTTTTTACTTTGACCCCGCAATGACCTTGACGATTTAATTTGCAAAAAACTCTCAACATTGGCCACATGTTGCTTCCTTATCAGTCAATGGATTTACTTCATACATGTACTTTGACTTGGCACCTCTTTTGAAAAGACTTTTCAGGTGACCTATACTCATTTGACCTTGATGATCAAATTTTCCAAAACCTTTAACATTAGCCATAACAGTAATAAACTTCCTTATTAGTCAATTTCACCAAACGGTAAAGGGTCTGTACCCCTCAGATTGGGAATTTTTTCGAGTCAAATTGGGAAAAACGAGTTGTAAAATGATGAAATTGGGATTTTAAGTTACTTAACCGTTTATAACTGTTTATGATGGTGAACATTGGGAAGAAACTAAATGTACGCTGGATATGTTACAGTAGATGCTGTCGCAGCTGAGACAGGTTGGTGACTAGTAAAATTCAAAATCCTATCTGATCTTTCTCTGGATACTGCGAACCCCGCTTGTGAGTGTTATAAGAATTTTCATTATTGTCTTTTTCAAAAACAATTATGTAATACTTTGAATTATGGCTGATGATTGTTTTAATTGTAGGATTTCTAAATTTTATAAATGATGGTTAACAGTTAGAGTCAGACTGGGTTTGTAAACTCTTATCAATATCAGCAGATTTTGCAATCACGGAACGTTAACCAGTCTCGATGAAGGGGTGTGTATAAATCTTTGCGCGAACCGTTTCCAAAATTTGTCCGTGTTCACTGGTATTGTTTTATACTGTTTACATACTCCCAATGTCAATGGAGTTGCTTACCTTTGCTTATGTTCATTGTAGACCTACATAGCAAAAGATAAGTTGGAATATGGATGGTTTGCTGCGATTTAAAAGAAAAATGTAATTTGACAATTGGGGAAATATGTTTTATATTTTGATAGGGAACGGGTCTCAGACTCTGATATTTGATTTATTTTGATTGGGAAGGCTCTGGTCGTCAAATTGGTACGGGTCTGTTCCCCGATACCGTGCTAAGAACGATATTCATATTAGTATTGGAGGGATCATATGCCCTCCCATTCTCACCCATTTTGGAACATATAAGTATTGTTCAGATAAGGAAATATGTATCCCTAAAGATCTTTGATTTGATTCCTATAAAAACAATATTCCTTGTGGACTTCCTCTGTAAAGACTGAATGTGACATGTACAGTCAAACTTCTATATCTGGAACTAGCTTTACTCAAACTATCCAATAGTTTGACACATGAACTGCAATATTTCATGTTTGGTTAAGTTGCACATACCCATATTTCAAAGTTAAAATGTCGTAAAGCGTGGTATATTAGATTTAACCGAGTTCGAGATATCGAAGTTCGACTGTACTTTTCATTTTATCCCTCCAACGGTTGCAGGTCAAAACGCCCCATGGTCAAAACGCCCCCACAATTGGTCAAAACGCCCCCAACCCATAGTCAAAAAGCCCCCATTTATATATATCTTGTTTTTAATGCTATATATATAATATATAGTTATGAACTTTTCTTTGCTTTTTATATGACTTTTAATCTATAATTGCTAATTTCATATATTTAACAGGTGATTTCAATTTCCCGGATATTGTTAGCCGTTAATAAATATACTCAACAAAACAATTAAAGGGGCAAATATATAGGGAAGGCCCAATATATAAAAATGTTCTCATTCAATATTTTTTTAACAGTTTCATGCAAAATTACATGTCAACTTCGTTGTAGAGTATAACTGTATTTAAAAAAGTAGCAATATGCTTCGCAGTTCCCCTTAAATAACAACCACCCTAAAATACCCGTGTGCCAAACTAGATGGGTGGGGTAACAAACAACTTAACCAAGAGCCTCACCTTTAAGGTTCTTCTCTTAAATAACAGCTAGTAGCATGTGTGTTCACCACGTGCATTAATCAATTCCTTGCATCTACAGGGAAATAGGAGAATTAGCTTAAGGGTGTATTCAATGGACATTCGGTGCCATTATTCAATAAGCATGTCTGCTAGCCTCTAAGGTGGCGATCTCGACCGGACATCCGGCATTGTCGCATGTCCTAAGCTTCCTCAATGTGACCAAAGTCTGTTGACATTGCTGGCCAGTCAATCTGCCCTATGTCATCGTGTTCCAAGTATTGGTCCCCCAAACGTGCTCGGTTCGGACGAGTGTTTTCGTCTGTCGGGATGAAGCCTGAACCCTAAGTTCCAGCTTCAGCGCGTGCAACAGCGTCTATGGTCTCGTCCCTGTACCTCAAACTTTTCAGCGTCAAGTTCCTAATGACGTTAAGGTCCGTGCAACCGTTGTAGGATATGCCCTCCCATAGGAGCCCTGACCCCATTCTGAGTCGGTCATGCTCTGCTACACAACAGTCGAAGAAACATTCGTTTCGTTGTCTTTACATTCGTCTGTAGTCGTCATTTAAATCCAAAATAAAATTTGACGCACTAGTCCCCAATACGTTGCGAAAACGTAAACGTTCAAATGGCATGGTTTCTGGTAAAACTCTGGATGACGTTTTCGGTGGTGTGGGGTCAAGGCCGGTCACAAGACAGGTCTTCTTGTCCATAGGTTTGCAGCATGAAGTCTTTTTCCGATGACCTGAACAAACATCCTGTAACCACACGTCTGTTTATAAACACTATTAAGCTAAACGAGTGAAATGAGCCGTTGACGTCATGCCAAAAGTGACAACGTCGGTCCTTTACTTCAAATATGACCTGCAAACGACCTTGACCTGGTCTCCAATTTACCATACCAGTGTCCAGGTTCAACTACCACAACCTGTCGACGACACCCTGGCTAACGTTAAACTCAATCGCAACATGACGTTGAACTGACCACCTAGGAGATAGCCAAAACGACAAATGGCGTCTTTAGGGGCATAGTTTTTTTCAAATTTGTATCAATATGCAATCTATTTTTGCTTAAGATACAAATATGCACTCGATATAATGAAAACAGGTATAAAACAAATCTTTGAAGAATAGGCAGAAACATCGTGCAAAAATCCAGTGGACGTTAAAAACCGTGTTTTTGATACGTGTCCGCTTCAATTCATTCAACAATGACTATTTTTGCACATAGTGACGTTTGTTTCTTAATTTTTTTATTCTAAAGCATCTAAACATGCATTCTCTCTTTATACTTGAAAATGTTTGCATTTTTGAAAAAGATGTATGAACTTATACCTTTGCCCCTTTAATTATTTTGTTGAGTATATATACTTGAGTATTTACTGCAATAAAATTAGATGTGCATTTGCTGATATAGATAATATACAAAATATTCATACAATACCAAATCCGGTTATGGCTACATATTTCTGTTATTCAGTGATAAATTATTTTATTATTATTATTATTATTTTGAACTCATCGGCAAATAGCTTTTAGCCTCACCTGGCACCGGGTTGTCCAGCATCTGTCCAGGCTCCAGGCTATTTGCATTGAAAATAATTGCTTTGGCTAACAAGCTAATATAAGGAGAATAACGTGTTCTTCTCTGTATATAATTTTGATATTTAGATTCATTATGGGAGAAAAGTGTTCTTAACTATCCCATTCATTATGACAAGTATTGATCTAAGACTATTGATTTCAGCTAATTAGCCAACTAATATGTACAGAGCAAGCAGCGCTGTTTACTGCATACATATGAGTTGACTAATTACCTCCCTTTATCACATATTATTCCTATTAATGTCAGTTATTATATAACTTTATGTACATCATCTTAATCATCAAAATAATAAATGAATATGAAAGGGGATATGTTAACATTTTTCCAGACAAGTATCGGCGATATTTAACTACACCAATGTGATACACAAAATGTTGGTTTGACATCATATGTTATTGATAAAGTTAATGAACAGGGTTGCAATACACTTACAGAAAATAAATATAAAGTAGTCACTTGATCTTAATAACAGAAATAGGTAAAGGGTTAGAGCTTCCATCTCTATAATTTATAACTTCTTTTTTTAACAACCGTATTCTTTATGCGTGCTGTTAATTATCGCCATGTGTTTGCCGAAGTACTGAGATTGCCAAAGGTGTGAAGTGTGAGACCAGTACATGAGTGTTTATTCATTTGAAAACAATCATTGCTTTCAGGACAGGTGTCGTCCATTTCAAATAACTGGTGTCTGATTTTATATCTCAATTTCAGGTGTTTAACTTGTATAAAGTGTCAAACATTTTGGATCCTGATCAGATGCCGTGTTATGCGGCGTCTGACCAGGATCCAAGCTGTTTACAATTAAAATTGGCACTCGGGAAAAGGAAGTGATGAGGTTAAGTAAATTTTATTTTTTCATATGTTAGTCGGAATAAAAGCCCTTCTGGGCTTATGTTATGCTGTTACAAATAACCGACGTAAAATAAAATTTGTCTATGTCTATTGTCTAGCTATGTCTATAAACGAATGCTGTAAATATTAAATTTGAATAAGGAATATCTTTCTTTTATTAACAACAGCCGTATACGGCCCTAAATCGCTCACCTGGGACCGTTGATGTAAATCATGTAACATATCTTGGAAAGCTGAGAAATTATGACAATATGATTGTGCCAATTGCTGATTGGATGATGCTGAGTGCAGAATAGCTAAGCTTAGGGCACTGTAGTTTAAGAGAAGATTTTTATGCCCCCAGCATCGACAGATGCGGGGCATATAGTAATTGTCCTGTCCGTCTTTCCGTCCGTGCGTGCGTCCGTAACAAGGTTAAGTAGATTTTACCGTTTCGTCTAGCATCAACATCGCTTACCCAAATGCTTTGATACTTATACAGTTGTGGCCTTGGACCATTCCCTATCCACCAATATCACCAAAAAAAAACTTTGATTTTGACCTTGACCTTATTTGGACTTAGACAATTTTAAATAGGCTATTTCTTGGTTAACTAGATTTTACCGTTTCGTCTAGCATCAACACAACTGACTACAATGCTTTGATATTTATACAGTTGTTGCCTTGGACCATAACCAACTCATCAACATCACCAAACTTTGACCTTGACCTAATTTAGACTTAGAAAATTTTAAATAAGCTATTTCTTGGTTAACTGGATTTTACCGTTTCGTCTAGCATCAACACAACTGACTACAATGCTTTGATACTTATACAGTTGTTGCCTTGGACCATTACCAACTCACCAATTTCACCAAACTTTGACCTTGACCTTGACCTAATCTGGACTTAGACAATTTTCAATAGGCTATTTCTTGGTTAACTAGATTTTACCGTTTCGTCTAGCATCAACACAACTGACTACAGTGCTTTGATACTTATACGGTTGTTGCCTTGGACCATTACTAACTCACCAATGCTCAGTTTGACCCTGACCTTGACCTAATTTGGACTTAGAAAAGATTCAGAATATATTGTCAAGGATGCCACTGGGGGCATAAGCGTTTATTGAACGCGCAGTCTTGTTTAAGCTTTTTATTAAAAAAAATCTATTTTTAGTTCCTGTGACCTAGATATGCAACGGACCGGAAACATTTGAACAATATTGGTAAAGTATACCTCTAGAAGTTACACTATGCCAAATATCAAAGCTCTAGCTATATTAGTTTCAGAGAAGAAGAGGTTTGAAGATTTCACTTTAATTTGTGACCCCCGGGGCACAGTCATTTTTGACCCCAGGGACATAATTTGAACAATCTTGATAGAGGAACTGAAGATGATGCTTTGTGGCAAATATCTAAGCTCAGGGTACTGTGGTTTCAGAAAAGAATTTTTTTTTAAGTTTTTATTGAGAAAAAAATCTAATTTTATCTCCTGTGACCCAGATATGCAACGAACCAGAACCATTTGAACAATACAGGTACAGTATCTAGAAGTTACACTATGCCAAATATTAAAGCTCTAGCTGTATTAGTTTCAGAGAAGAAGAGGTTTGAAGATTTCACTATATAACTCGTATGTAAATGTGTGACCTTGACCCCAGGGACATAATTTGAACAATCTTGATAGAGGACCTATAGATGATGCTTTGTGCCAAATATCTAAGCTCTTTATCACTGAAACTAATATGGCCAGATCTGTGATTTTCGGCATGGTGACTCTCCTAGATTTCCTTTACATATGTTCTTCAAATGGTACCGATCTGTTGCATATCTGGGTCACAGGAGCTTAAAATAGACTTTTTCAATAAAAACTTACAAAATCATCTTGTCAAAAACTACAAGGGCCAGAGCTTAGATATTTAGCAAATAGCATCACCTACAGGTGACTGGTCCTCTATCAATTTTGTCCCTGGGGACAAAATTGGCCCTGTCTGGGGTCACAGATTTACATAAAGTTATAAAAGTGAAATTTTCAAACTTCTTCTCTGAAATTAATAAGGCTAGAGCTTTGATATTCAGCATGGTGACCCTTCTAGATGTCCTGTACGTATTTTGTACAAATGATTCCAGTCTTTTGCATATCTAGGTCACTGAAGCTAAATGTAGATCTAATCAATGGAAACACTGAGCTTAGATATTTGGCACATAGCATCATCTACATGTCCGGGGGCCTCCGTGGCCTAGTGGTATAGTATAGTCACTGTGACTTACATCACTAAGCTCCTCACCGCTGTGAGTTCGAATCCCAGTAGGGTCGTTCGGATTTTTCATGTGGGGAAGCCTTCCAGCTGGCTTGCGGAAGGTCGGTGGTTCTACCCAGTTGCCGATTTGTGCCTGAAACATGCATAAAGGGCTTCTGGGGTCTTCCTCCACCTGTAATTAGCTGGACGTCGCGATATGACTGAAATACTGTTGAAAGCGACGTAAAATAAAAACAAATCAAATCTAATCATCTACATGTCCTCTATAAAAATAATAAATGACCCCACCCAGGACATAAATCATTATGCCCCCAGCATCGACAGATGCGGGGCATATAGTAATCGTCCTGTCCGTCCGTCTGTGTGTGTGTGCATCCGTCCGTAACAAGGTTAAGTAGATTTTACCGTTTCGTCTAGCATCAAGACCGCTTACCGCTTGAAAGAGTTTGATGCCGAGTGAAATAACCAATAGGTAATATATCTTCCATCAATACTATGAGAGTTATTCCCCTTTTCTTCACGTTTTGGGGCAGATAACCTGCTACACTGAACCCTTTCATGTGGCTTTACTCTTGTTCAACTGCTGCTAGCTTGTTTAACCCTTTGCCTCATATCCTGTTTCTAGTTTTGAAGAAGATAATGACCACTTAAAGCAGGTTGAAAGTAAAACAGAATGTGCCCTAAGCCTGCTTTAAGATAAAATGCTAGGCTATATAAAATATTTGTATTTTTTATTGTTCATGATGGTATAAACTGGAACTATATATATATACTTTCATCAGCGGAGGAATAAACTAAATACGCTAAAAGCCGCTTCTATGGGGGAAAGGGTTAAAGACTGAATTGTCTATTCGGAAATCTTGCATTGTAAAGATTAACTAGTGCTATATTGGCAGATAAGTTGTACAACAGCAAACAAATAACAAGATCTGGGTTTGTCTAATGCTGTCATTTTCTATTTCAGGTTTGACGTTTATGGAAAATCATCCAGTTAAACAAGAAGTTCAGGCTATTATATGAGGCTACATGCGGGAGTGAGACCAGTTTGTACTTCTGACCTGTATGAAAACACAGAATAGTGTCATCCACCAGGTAGATTATTCAATCAGAACAACAGTATCATGGAAAACTCGATAGTTTATATAAAAGAGACACCTGACAAGTGTGGAAAGTCAGTTAATGATGAATGCAATATAGTGCCAATACATACAGGAGAGATACCTTACAAGTGTAACTGGTGTGAAAAGTCATTTAACCAGAGAGGCAATTTAACAATACACATGAGAATACATACAGGAGAGACACCTTATAAGTGTGACCTTTGTGAAAAGTCATTTAATCGTAAAGGCAGTTTAGCGATACACATGAGGGTACATACAGGAGAGACACCTTATAAGTGTGACTTCTGTGAAAAGTCATTTAATGATAAAAGCAACTTAGCAAGACATCTGAACATACATACAGGAGAGACTATTTACAATTGTGACTTTTGTGGAAAGTCATTCAATCACAAAAACGATTTGGCGAGACACATTAGGATACATACAGGAGAGAAACCTTTCAAGTGTGACTTGTGTGAAAAGTCATTTAACCAGATAAGCAGTTTAGCAAGACACACAAGAAGACATACAGACTTGTGTGAAAAATCATTATATCCTAAAGGAAATTTAGTGACACATATGAGCAAACAAACATCAGAGAAACCCTCCAAGTGTGACATTTGTGAAAAGTCATTTAATCTTCAAAGCAATTTAACAACACACATGAGGATACATACAGGAGAGAGACCACACAAGTGTGACCACTGCGAAAAGTCCTTTAATCTTCAAAGCAATTTAACAACACACATGAGGATACATACAGGAGAGAGACACAAGTGTGACCACTGCGAAAAGTCATTTAGCCACAAAAGCAGTTTAGTAAGACACATGAGTACACATACAGGAGAGACACCTTACCAGTGTGACTTTTGTGAAAAGTCATTTAATTTCAAAAGCAATTTAGCAAAACACATGAGGTTACATACAGGAGAGAGACCTTATAAGTGTGATATCTGTGAAAAGTCATTTAGCGTCAAAAGCAGTGCAGTAACACACATGAAGATTCATACAGGAGAAAGACCTTACAAGTGTGACTTGTGTGAAAAGTCATTTATTAACACAAGCGATTTGGATAGACACATGAGGATACATACAGGAGAGACACCTTACAAATGTGACTTGTGTGAAAAGTCCTTCAATCTTAAAGGCAATTTAGCAAAACATATGAGGATACATACAGGAGAGACACCTTACAAATGTGACTTGTGTGAAAAGTCCTTTAATCTTAAAGGCAATTTAACAACACACATAAGGTTACATACAGGAGAAAGGCCTTATAAGTGTGGTCTCTGTGAACAGTCATTTAACCAGAAAAGAGATTTAGTGGCACACATGAGTATACATACAGGAGGAGACTCCCCACAAGTATGATATCTGTGAAAAGTCATTTAGCCACAAAAGCAGATTAGCAAGACCCATTGAGATACAATTCATGAGAGACACCTTACAAGTGTGACTTCTGTGATCAGTCATTTCCTCAAAAGAACATTTCAGTGTGACAAAAGAGGATACATAGCTTAAATTTTATGTAACACAGAAGTGAAAAGTCAATTTTACACTAACATAACGTAAAGACACACATGATTGTTGATCAGTTGGAAAAAGGGTGATTATGGTTGGAATCAGACAAACAGATCAAGAGATATCTACCTTTGAATTGCTGAAAATGCCATATTTTACAGCGTTTACACTCTTGCAACTACAGTTTTCAATGGATTTTGATTATACTTGTACACAAAGGATGTAGCTATACGTTCTCGAAGGAGTGCAATTATTGTTGAAATGTAATCATTGTGGCAATAGTTACCTGCCCTTGATATACTTTGAAATGCTAGAAAAAGGCTTAATTTCAGTATTGTTTAGGCTCTAGTTATCTGCCTTTGATGTACTCTACTATACTACAGTAGGTCGACAAACTTGAATGGATTTAGAATAAAACGGGTGAAATTCAAAGGTAAAGCTATCAGGCTTCATTACAAATGGTGAGCGATATCAGGGCCTTCAGGCCCTCTTGTTAACTGTTTTAATGTTTGTGTGTGACAATTATTACTTTACATCATTTTAGAAAGCCAAAATAATGCATGCTGACCCTTTGTGGAGAATTGCTACATTATACATTTCAAATGCCCATACCTACGTTTTCAGCTCACCTGTGACGAAGGCTCAAGGTGAGCTGTTGTGACCGCCCAATGTCCGTCTGTCTGTCCAATCTTCCTCAAACTTGCTCATATTTTATTTGACTATAAGGTTTCGGATAAGTTCGAAAATGGTTGAAATCGTACCTATTGGTCAAGATGGAATTTGATTATACTTGCATACAATTGTATATAGCTTTAAGTTCTTGAAGGATTGCAATTACTTTTGAAATCTGATTATTATGGCAAGAGTTATCTGTCCTTGATATACTTTGAAATGCTGGAAAGGCTTTATTTCAGTATTGTTTATGCTCTTGTTATCTGCCCTTGATGTACTCTACTATACTAAAATATAAATGTAGGTAGTTTTCCAATACTGTTAACACGCTAAAGTCTACATATTTGAATGTGATTAGATTAATATGGGTGAAACTCAAAGATAAAGCTATCAGCCTTAATTACAACAGGTGAGCGATATTAGGGCCTTCAAGGCCCTCTTGTTGATAGTGATGACAATCATAACTGAAATCAGGTGGTTGTGTCGAGAGTTATCTGCCCTTGACCATGATGTACTAAATAATACTAGAATATGTTATCTAATATGGTGTACAGTCTATATTCTACAAACTTGAATTTGATTAAGTTTGTTTTGAAAATTGATGAAACTCAAAGGGAAAGCTTAATTTATGCATCAGGTGAGTGATATCAGGGCTTTCAAAGCCCTCTTCTCTATTTTTCTGCATATAACTCCCATTCTACTGATGCTTTTTGGTTGAAATTTCATTTATTGAAGGAGTTTGATACCGAGCGAACTAACCTTGCATATAGGTCATATTTCTTGCATCAATACTATGAGAGTTATTCCCCTTTTCTTCACCTTTTGTGTACCGGTGGGGGTAAAGCAACCACTTACGACATCAGGGGTTGTAAGTTTGATCCCCCGCCGGACCAAGTCCTTCGAATGAGACTTTATAAACCAAGGTCCGATGTATAAGAGCTTTACACTTGGCATCTAAAAGAACCAGAGAATTCTTCCGATAATAAGAGTAGGGCATCACACCCGGGTTCTCTGTATCCGCTCCCCTCTCTCTGGGGCATCCAATTAGCCCATAGATGGCAGAAACGGACGTTAACAAACAAATCAAAATTTACATTTTGTGGCAGATACCCTGCTACTTGTTTAACCCATTACCCCATAGCCTGTTTCAAGTTTTTACATAGGGACCACTTAAAGCAGGCACATTCTGCTTTACTTTCAGCCTGATTTAAGCTACCATTTGCTAGAATATAGAAACAATTTCTAATGTAAGATATTCAAAACTGTATAAATTGGAACCTTTTTCTTCAGTGGAGGGATAAATTAGAGGCATACAAATGGGGTAATTGGTAAAATACTGAATTGTCTATTTGGAAATCTTGCATTGTAAAGATTAACTAGTGCTATATTGGCAGATAAGTTGTACAACAGCAAACAAATAACAAGATCTGGGTTTGACTAATGCTGTCATTTTCTATTTCAGGTTTGACGTTTGTGGAAAGTCATCCAGTTAAACAAGTAGTTCAGACTATTATATGAGGCTACATGCGGGAGTGAGACCAGCTTGTACTTCTGATCTGTTACCAGAAAAACCGAAAACAGCCTGTTTTACGAAAACAGGCTAGAAAATTTTTGATAATTTGTTAAAATATATTGGTGAATAAACAATATTAATACCGTATTAACGATAAAAAAAATATATGAATACCGTATAATACGTTATCGGTACAACATACATATAGCTTCTAAGTGGTGTGTTCGGTTGTTTTCGTATGTCATGTTGGACCGGCACTTTTCAAATTGACGCCGATTTTGGGGCAATTAAAGCACCTTTTTGAGTAAGAATGATGATTATTATTTTATAATAGACTAATAAACTGTTATTCATGGCTTTAAATATTTTTTCACAACATAAAACCTTTTTTCTAGCCTGTTTTCGTAAGCTAAGCCTGTTTTCGCGAAAACAGGCTGTTTTCGGGTGACCCCTTCTGATCTGTATGAAAACACAGAATAGTGTCATCCATCAGATAGATTATTCAATCAGATCAACAGTATCATGGAAAACTCGATAGTTTATATAAAAGAGACTCCTTACAAGTGTGGAAAGTCAGTTAATGATGAATGCAATATAGTGCCAATACATACAGGAGAGACACCTTACAAGTGTAACTTGTGTGAAAAGTCATTTAACCAGAGAGGCAATTTAACAATACACATGAGAAAACATACAGGAGAGACACCATACAAGTGTGACCTCTGTGAAAAGTCATTTAATCATAAAAGCAACTTAGCAAGACATCTGAACATACATACAGGAGATTTTGTGGAAAGTCATTCAATAACAAAAACGTTTTGGCAAGACACATTAGGGTACATACAGGAGAGAAACCTTTCAAGTGTGACTTGTGTGAAAAGTCATTTAATCAGATAAGCAGTTTAGCAAGACACACACGAAGACATACAGACTTGTGGGAAAAATCATTATATCGTAAAGGAAATTTAGTGACAGACATGAGCAAACGAACGTCAGAGAAACCCTCCAAGTGTGACTTGTGTGAAAAGTCATTTAATAATGAAAGCGATTTGGCAAAACACATTAGGACACATACAGGAGAGACACCTCACAAGTGTGAATTTTGTGAAAAGTCCTTTAATCTTCAAAGCAATTTAACAACACACATGAAAAAACATACAGGAGAGAGACCTTTTAATTGTGATATCTGTGAAAAGTCATTTAGCCACAAAATCAGTTTAGCAAAACACATGAGGATACATACAGGAGAGACACCTTACAAGTGTGATTTCTGTGAAAAGCCATTCAATCATGAAAGCGATTTGGCAAGACACATGAGGATACATACAGGAGAGAGACCTTACAAGTGTGACTTTTGTGAAAAGTCATTTAGCCACAAAAGCAGTTTAGCAAAACACATGAGGATACATACAGGAGAGACACCTTACAAGTGTGAATTGTGTGAAAAGTCATTTAATCTTCAAAGCAATTTAACAACACACATGAGGATACATACAGGAGAGAGACCTCACAAGTGTGACCACTGTGAAAAGTCATTTAGCCACAAAATCAGTTTAGCAAAACACATGCGGTTACATACAGGAGAGAGACCTTATAAGTGTGATATCTGTGAAAAGTCATTTATTGTCCAAAGCAGTGCAGCAACACACATGAAGATTCATACAGGAGAAAGACCTTACAAGTGTGACTTGTGTGAAAAGTCATTTATTACCAAAAGCGATTTGGCAAGACACATAAGAATACATACAGGAGAGACACCTTACAAGTGTGACTTGTGTGAAAAGTCCTTTAATCTTAAAGGCAATTTAACAACACACATGAGGTTACATACAGGAGAAAGACCTTATAAGTGTGGTCTCTGTGAACAGTCATTTAACCAGAAAAGAGATTTAGTGGCACACATGAGTATACATACAGGAGGAGACTCCCCACAAGTATGATATCTGTGAAAAGTCATTTAGCCACAAAAGCAGATTAGCAAGACCCATGGAGATACAATTCATGAGAGACACCTTACAAGTGTGACTTCTGTGATCAGTCATTTCCTCAAAAGAACATTTCAGTGTGACAAAAGAGGATACATACAAGGGAGAGAGAGCTTAAATTTTATGTAACATAGAAGTGAAAAGTCATTTTTACACTAACATAACGTAAAGACACACATGATTGTTCATACAGGAGAAACACCAAATTAGCAACAAAAATGGGAATATCCATAGGAGAGAGACCTTAAAATTGTGACCTAGCTGTGGAAAATTAGGTCAGCAGAAAACAATTTAGACAGACACATAAGGATATGTACAAGACAGACGCCTTACAAGTATCTTGCACATACATGTAGTTCATAATTCTTGGATCAGATCTGTACTGTGAGAGTTGTTCACTTTTTTGTACACCTTCTTTTGGGACATATAACTTCTGCTATACTGAAACTTTTTATTTGGCTTGAAATCTCGTTAGACTAATGTTTGCTGGCATGTGACAAATGTATGTGTTCCTGGGAACACCCTAGTACATTTTACCCCAGTCTTTTCCTCAACAGAATATTCTAGTGAGGCACATGATACATTTAGAAGAGATATTTTTAAGTGTTACCACTGTCAACAGAACATTTTAGTGCAACACATGATACATTCAGAAGAGATGTTGTTAAAGTGTTACCACTGTAAACAGTCATTTTCTCAACAGAATATTCTAGTGAGGCACATGATACATTCAGAAGAGATATTGTTAAAGTGTTACTACTGTAAACAGTCATTTTCTCAACAGAACATTTAAGTGAGACACATGATGCATATAGGAGAGATATTGTAAAAGTGTTACCACTGTAAATAGTCATTTCCTCAACAGAACATTTTAGTGAGACACATGATGCATATAGGAGAGATATTGTAAAAGTGTTACCACTGTAAACAGTCATGTCCTCAACAGAATATTCTAGTGAGGCACATGATACATTCAGAAGAGATATTATTAAAGTGTTACTACTGTAAACAGTCGTTTCCTCGACAGAATATTCTAGTGAGACACATGATTCATATAGGAGAGATATTGTTAAAGTGTTACCACTGTAAACAGTCATTTCCTCAACAGAACATTTTAGTGAGACACATGATGCATATAGGAGAGATATTGTAAAAGTGTTAGCACTGTAAATAGTCATTTTCTCAACAGAGCATTTTAGTGAGGCACGTGATGCATATAGGAGAGATATTGTAAAAGTGTTACCACTGTAAACAGTCATTTCCTCAACAGAACATTTTAGTGAGGCACATGATACATTCAGAAGAGATATTGTTAAAGTGTTACCACTGTAAATACTAAACAGTCATTTCCTCAACAGAGCATTTTAGTGAGACACTTGATACATTCAGAAGAGATATTTTTAAGTGTTACCACTGTAAACAGTCATTTCCTCAACAGAGCATTTTAGTGAGACACTTGATACATTCAGAAGAGATATTTTTAAGTGTTACCACTGTAAACAGTCATTTCCTCGACAGAACATTTTAGTGCAACACATGATACATTCAGAAGAGATGTTGTTAAAGTGTTACCACTGTAAACAGTCTTTTCCTCGACAGAACATTTTAGTGAGGCACATGATCCATATAGGAGAGGTATTGTTAAAGTCTGGCGACTGTGACACACAATGTGATGTAATCTATAATTACACTATAGCCTGCTACTAGTTGTGAAGACAGGTGGCAACTTAGATTGAAAGTAAAGTAAAATGTGCCTTAGGAGTCATTCTGCTTTACTTTCATTCTACTTTAAGGTAACATGATGCATATGCATTACTGTGTAAAGTACTTAACATAAAAGGCAACTTAACAACACACAAAAGGAAAGAGCGTACACATTTGATCTGTGTGAAAAGTCATTTAATCAGAAAGGCACCCATGAAGGTGAGCTAATAAAAGGCTTCTTTATGATACACAAAGAGCCTACAAATACGATCTGTGTGCAAAAGTTATTTAATCTGAAAAGCATTTAAGCCCCACTGATGAAGTTACATACAGGAGAGAGATAATACAAGTGTAACTTGTGTGAAAACTAATTTCAATGGAAACACTCTATAACTATATGTGTGAGGATATTGTACATGAGAGAGCTCATTATTATTACAAGTGTGATTTTTGTGAAAGGTCTTAACCCATTACTCATTAAATACACCATTGTGTGCCTTATTTTGTTTCTACACTAAGAAAGGCCAATCCCTCACTAGAAAGTTTTGAAAATGAATCGAGGATGTCATCCAAAGAATTTTTCAAGACAGAAGCTTTAAACAGGCTGAACGTAAAGCAGAAATCTTCAGGGGAATTCTGTTTTATTTTCAACCTGCTTCAAATGGTCTACTGCTTTCAAAACATGCTATAGTGTAAAAAATTTCTGTTGGAAAGCCGTACGTGCATTTTGAGGGGTATTTAGAATATAAAAAATCTCCTTGACATTTCCCTGACTAAAATTAAATTTCCCTGACTAACCAACTATGTTCGTACGCTTCTGACATGTGTTCCCCCTCCCCCCCCCCCCTTCCACCAGGAACGTATATATATATATATACGTTCCTGCCTCCACCTTTTAAATTACCAACTGCAACTAAATCACCCTCTATTCGTGTTTCACTTTTGTCTGTTTTAACTTTCCCTTGACTTTACCTTCTATTGTACTTGTTTTACATACATGCACATGCATTTTCAAAACTTATTTACAGTTTTGAATGAGTGTTTGAAATGCATATCAAAATCAAAATACAGAGAAAGATGTTTGCTCTTTCCGGACTGAAGGAAAATACGATTGGGGCACACGTCAGGGTGTAGCTAAACAAATTTAGTATATGCAACTTTACTAGCTTCCCAATGGGAAAATTTGACTCCTAAATGGTCACTTGTGCATTTTTACACCAAAACCAGGTAAATTACTTACATAAATTAAAATAACATTAACCGAATAATCTTTTATATTTTTGATAGATTATCTTCTGGCCATTTTTCTCTAACCCAAGCCCAATACCCTCACCAATAAATGTACACACTCTTACTAGGGGGGGTTAATGCTCCCCTGGGAAAATTTTGATTTCTAGATGGTCTCTGGTGGGTTATGGGGGCGTTTCGCACATTCAAAACAGGTACAATGCTAACATAAATGACAAAGTTCTGCCACTAATACATGTAGTTAAAATTGTAAGAAAACTTCAAACACCTTATATTGTTATGGGCAATTTTACCAGGTAAAATCTACATTCTCGTAAACTGAGTAGTGGACAACCTAATACCTTATCAGAGGGTGAATTATGTGCGTTGTGTAGAATTTGAAGTATACTAAAGACACTTTTGGGTGATTTTTATTGTATTTTTAGCGTTTTTGAATTTTCGACTTTGTCAATTAACTTTACGCATGTGCGTGAGTGCGTAAGCCCAGACACGCCCCTGATCAGGGACTCAGAAAAATCACCTAGTGGGGCCACTTGTCCAGATAAATTAAATTGTCCGGATCTCAAACACACGACCCGTGATACTGTAGTTAAGTGCCTTACCACTGGACCACTACAGCTGGAAGTGGTAATTAAAGCAGGGCTGCCATTTCTCCGGATTTTTCCTTAGTCCTCTGATTTTTATTCTAGTAGATTGTACCTTAAAACAGGCTGAAAGTAAAGCAGAATGCGCCTTAAGGCTTTACTTTCAACTTGTTTTAAACAGTCATGTGTCTTCAATAGAAGAAACAGACTATGGGGTAAAGGTACGATTAGTAAAATTGCTTCTGAAAATTTGAAATCTTATGGCAGCCTGTTAAAGGGTTAATATGAAAAGCTATTTAGTAGAACACATGAGGATAAATACAGGCGAAAATCTATACATCTGTGACCTGTGTCACTGTGTGATTAATATTTAAATCAAAATGACCACAATGCATCTAACCCATAATTACCCTATACTCTGTTTCTAGTTTTGAAAACAGGTTACAATGCATCATGCTGATAGTAAGTAAAGAAGAATGTGCTTTAAGTCGCTTTCTGCTTAACTTTCACCCTTTAACTCATAGCCTGTTTCAAGTTTTGATAATACGTGATTACTTAAAGCATGTTGAAAGTAAAGCAGAGTGTGCCTTAAGGCACATTCTGCTTTACTTTCAGCCTGCTTTAAGCTACCATCAGTTCAACTATAGAAAATATTTTCTTATGCTTCATATTCATGGCTGTGTAAATTCAGGGCTGCCATAAATTGATATAAAAAATCCTTAGATTTCCAAATTTGCATTTTTTCAAGTGTGATTTCACGAATCGTACCTTTTCCCCATTGCCTGTTTCTAGTTTTATTGACACGTTGCTACTTAAAGCAGACTGAAAGTAAAGCAGAATGCGCCTTAAGGCGCATTCTGCTTTACTTTCAGTCTGCTTAAAGCTACCAGTACTAGAAAAAAAATCCGAAGATTTAGGAAAAATCCGGAGAAATGGCAGCCCTGTAAATTGGAGCTTTTATCTTCAATGGAGGAATAAATTAAAGGGGTAAAAGGTGTATTTATGGGGTAATGGGTTCAGCTCTGGTAGGAAATAGAAAACATGTCTAAACTTTCATTCAAAAATTGAGATTTCCAGGGCTTGATGCAAAACCATTGTGACTCCTTCACAATTATGAAGGAGTTATTGTTTGGTTTTATTGACCTGTCAAAATTTGAATATTCCTAGGTCACTGGAAGGATATATTGAGCTTCGGTATAAAGTTGATACTTTCCATTTTGATTTAGGGATAGGAATATAAAGATTTTGTACATTCTGTGTCTAATTTAAATCAATAATCGAGTTAAAGTAATTGGTAGTGTGTAATGGTACTTGTAAAAGGATATTTTGCATTTAGATTATTACATCAGATATCCTTATAAAAAGTTAAAAGTCTTTTTTAAATAGTAAAGAATTGCTAATGTCAAATGTCTTTATTCAATTTTCAGAAGAGTTGTTTCAACAGATTTCTTTGTCTCAGTTGACAACATGCAAATTACCTGCTGATTTTAATCAGCTTAATAAACCTGTCGCTTGACCAGTCAGGCAAATCAGTTTTGACACTATGCATTCCTGCTGATTTTGATCATCTTTTACAATGTAAACATTACTAGCTATTTCTTATTGTTTTACTTTCTATTTTTTTATGTCTGTAATAGCAATGCTATAACTTCCCCCTTTGCCTTTATATAAAAAAAATAAATGTGTGCGTTTTTAAGAGCATTCTTTAAATGTTGTACAACAATATATGTGTTTTGCCTGTCAGCCTTTGAAAGTATTTTAGCTCAATGGGTATAAGATTTGGTCAGCATGGTTTTTACAGTCATAACTGATTTATTATGTATGTACAGTGACTCTTAGATGATGCATGTGATATTGTTTAATCATCTCTTATAACTCCAAAAAGGAGTGGCATTATACATGTACAAGTTTTACAAAATGTATGATATTTTAGAATGTATGTATAATGATGAGATGTAAATAAAGATTACTACTACTCTTATTAAGATGATTAAAATCAGCAGGAATGCATAGTGTCAAAAGACTTAATAACCCTGTCACTTATCCAGTCTGGTATTTAGCACTAACTATCAGTTTTGATAACATTTGCTGCCACTTGCATTATATGCTGATTGTGTGACAAATAAGCCATAAAGATGCCACTTAATTTCCTGGATAACCTCCATGTGTTTAAGTCAAAATCTTTAGATAATGTTTACTAACTATGTGATTGGTTAGAAGCCTTGTTATTCTTTCATTTTCATTGGTCAGGATAATTATCTACAATTAATCCTGCCCCCAAACACGTTTATCCGATTTTTGATGCACACTCATCAGTCATTCAAATTATTTAAATTGTAGATCAAGGGTAAGCGGACATGAGCCCCACCGGACACGAGCCCCCCGGTTGATTTTTGCGCGGGCGGACACGAGCCCCCCACCTGTTTTGCACGGGCGGACATGAGCCCCCCAGCCCACCCTATGATAAGATACATGTTTTATTGTGTAAAATTGTAGATTTAAAACTTCAAAACGTGTTTTTCAGTGTTATGTTGTCATTATTGCACTTTATATATTATGCTTTTAACCGCAAATGTTTGAGAACTTTGATATGTTTGAGAATTATGAGACACAAACAACACCTTTAACTTACGGTTATATGGACAATGGATTCAATCAATCTATCAAACTTACACGTTTCACTGGCGGTGTTTCTTCAGTAAAAAGAGACAATTTAACAATTAATTCCATGTATTATCAAAGTGTTACCGACAGTTTGCTTCTCTAATAGGCAACGATTATCTTATTTTGTCGCTATCGTGTAATCAAGTTGACAATATAAATGATTAGATCTATCATCATTATATTTTTCCTAAGAGGTATCATGATTAAAATGAAACAAATAATAATTGGTGAATTATTACAAACAAGCAAGACAATATTTGCAGCCGAAGAAAAACTTCATTTATTGCTAAAAATAATAACAAAACTTAAGTTAATTATCTGTCCGACCAGGAGGGCTTATGTCCGCCCGCGCAAAACAGGCGGGGGGCTCGTGTCCGCCCGCGCAAAATCGGCCGGGGGGGGGGGGGGGGGGGGGGGCTCATGTCCGGCAATCAGAACAAGTGTTCAACTTACTTTGAGTAGAAAAAGTCTACATTGTACTAGTTTTTTTAGCTCACCTGAGCCAAAGGCTCAAGGTGAGCTATTGTGACCGCTCACCGTCCGTAGTACGTCTGTCCGTTCACATTTACTTCAAACGACATCTCCTCTGAAACCCGCCGATTGTAGGGAGAGTTCAAACTGCTCATGATGTTCCTTGGATGCTTCTCTACAGAAGTTGTTCAAAAAAAAGGGAAAAAAGCACAAACTCTGCTTGAAAAAGCAAAAAAGCAAAAATCTTTAAAAAATCTTCTTGCCCGAAACTACTAGGCCCTAAGCTTTGATATTTGTACAGTAGAATCTCCTGGTGGATCCCTCTATAGTTTGTTAAAATGAAATCCCTAGGGTCACATTTGACACCACCCTGCACAGTTTAAGTGCTGCTCTAGGTAGGTTTTACAGTATTTTTGATTTAGGCAGAACTGTATTTACCTGAGTTACTCTTAATATACTATGGGCAAATAACCAATATTTGCAAACAGTTTGGATCCAGATCAGATGCAACATAATGCTGCATCTAATCTGGATCCAAACTATTTGCCACTCATTTACCAACTTAACATTTTCTAAAAAAAAAAAATGTACATTTTTTACACACAGAAGGTATTTAGCAGACATCATTTCAGTCTGGTAAGGGTAAGCCACCACCAGCAGTGCTGCTAATGCTACAGTACCATACTCTTGCATAATAGTTGACCTCAGTGATCAGGCCAACAGAACTGAACATGTTGTCTGCTAAAGTTTAGAAATGGTTCAGTCTTCTTCATACTTAGAGAAACAGGATCTGGAAGTGATCCACTGACAGTTATGTAATTATGTCTTATGCCATATTTATACATATGTTTAATATTGGTTTTGTCACAGTTATCTGCATGTTTTGCCATTTTTTCTTGTCCAGGATTCAACCCTTTTTCCCAATAAATACTGACGTTTGTTAACCCATTACCCCATAAATGTGCATTTTTAGGCCTTTGATTTATTCCTCCACTTAAGAAAATAATTCCCCTTTAACCCTTTCCCCCATAGCATATCTCTAGTATTGAATGTAGGTGTCCACTTAAAACAGGTTGAAAGTAAAGCAGAATGCGCTTTAAGCGCATTCTGCTTTACTTTCAGCCTGCTTTAAGCTATCATCTGCTAGAATATAGAAAATATTTTGTATTATACATATTTATGAATGTATAAATTGGAACTATTTTCTTCAGAGCAAGAATAAACTGAATGCGCTAAAAGGCGCTTCTATGGGGGAAAGGGTTAAACAGTCATGAAAATGTAAGATGTGAAATAAGTTTCTATATCCTAGTAGATGGTAGCTTAAAGCAGTTTGAAAGTAAAGCAAAGTGTGCATTAAGACCCATTCTGCTTTACTTTCAACCTGCTTTAGGTGGCCACCTATTTTCAAAACTAGAAACAGGCTATGGGGTAATGGGTAAAATGAAATTGCCTATTTGGAAAGAGCCTAATGAGAGGAAGTGCCATTTGCAAAGGCCATAACTCTGACATCATTGTTTTTTTAGTTATTTCCCTTTGTCATATTTTCTTGTCAAGAAGACAACTCCAGTTCTACTGATGCTATTGTAATGAAATTTTATGTATGGAAAGAAACTGATGAGAGAAAATGCCATGCATAAGGGCAGCAATATTTTGTTTTCCCCTTTGTCATATTTTATTGTCAGGAAAATAACTCCAGTTCTGCTGACGCTAGTGAAATAATTATCATTTACCGGAAATGGAAATAGCTTGATAAGAGGATGTATCATGGATAAGGGTCATAAGCTTGGCAACAAAATTCACTTTTGTCATGTTTTCTTGTCCGGAAGATAACTCCATTTATAGCTATATTAAAATGTTGTCTTGCCCAGTCAACTTAGGTACAAACTTCAATGTCCTCAGGTGAGCGAATTTAGGGCCATGGCCCTCTTGTTTCATATACCGGGTAGAACAATCTTCTTTAGAGTTGGTGTTCAAGTCTATAGATGTTGTCATCATACTTGGATAATCACTTTGAACTACATTGTACATTGAATTGAATAAAATCTACAACAGTACATACAGACTTTAGTGATCTGGCTGTTTCCAGACATGGGACAAACCTCTAGCTTGAACTTAAGTGAAAAGCCTCCAGACTGGTGGTTATAAAGTTGAAATGGTGGCCCTAACTGCTTGAGTAAATAATTCCCAACAGACATAATTATGCACAGTTGCTCGAAGGGCGCTGCCGCACCCATCTGTCACAGCTTCTCTAAGTAAAAGTGTTGAGGAACTTTTTTGGGTGAGTGTATAATATTTTGTATGACAAAATCTCATAAAGATATAACCAACAAGAGCTAAGGCCCTGATATCGCTCACCTGTTGTACTGAAGCCTGATAGCTTTACCTTTCTGTTTCACCCGCTTTAATCTAAATCCAGATTTGTCAACTTTACATTCAATATTATAGAACACGAAAAATGACCACACCCTTTGGCGGCCATGTTTTTTAACGTATCAAAATTCTTTGAACAACTTAGACTAAAGTCTATCTTTTGAGAAGCATTTTAGTGAGAACCAGCTCTGTTGAGCTAAAAATTCAGGCCAGGGTGGTTACACTTTAGGCCACAGTTTTTATTGAATCTTTCACAAGCTTGCTCAGATTGAATATGACCATATGAGTTCAGACGTTTTATTATTGTTGAATATGAAGGAATAGGTCAAGAGTTATCTGCCCTTGATTTGCTGAAAATGCCATATCTAACAGCGTTTACACTCTTGCAACTACAGTTTTCAATGGATTTTGATTATACTTGCACGCAACGTATATTGCTATAAGTTGAAGGTGTGCAATTATTGTTGAAAGCTAATTGTTGTGGCAATAGTTATCTCCCCTTGATATACTTTGAAATGCTAGAAAAAGCTTCATTTCAGTATTTTTAGGCTCTAGTTATCTGCCCTTGATGTACTCTACTATACTAGTGTTATGAGGTTGTATTTCAAAATTGTTAACATGCTATACTACAAATTTTTGAATGGATTTAGATTAAAACGGGCGAAAATCAAAGGTAAATCAGACTTCATTACAACAGGTGAGCAATATCAGGGCCTTCAAGGCCCTCTTCTTTAGCTTTAATATCATGTGTTCCTTTGGATAAAGGACTTCAATAGAATGGAAAACATATCTGAAGGCTGTAGCTCCCGACAAATGACGCTTCACTTTTTGTTATACAAAATGGCTTCCGGGTAACTATTTACCAAATTTAAAACCAGTTAACTCTTTCCTCCATGAAACTTTAAATGGACAATTCCAGTTTCCATTTTAGTCTAGTCAATTTCCGATTTTTAAGGGTTGTTTTGTCAATGTTTGGCATTATGACAAACAGTGAAGACCCTTGTCAGAGGGCTCCTTTCGTGTACTGTTCACATGTTCACTGTTTGAAAAGGACGCCTATATGCGGAATTGGGTTCAAAGGGTTAATCAACAATTCATAAAGGTTAATTGTTTACCTGATACTCGTTTCAGCACTACCCTGATCAGAGGACTCCTTACCCTTTTCCCTGTAGCCTGTGTCTAGTATTGAATATAGATATCCACTTAAAGCAGGTTGAAAGTAAAGCAGAATGTGCCCTAAGGCACATTCTGCTTTACTTTCAGCCTGCTTTAAGCTATCATCTTCAAGAATATAGAAAACATTTCTTATGATACATATTGATGACAATATAAAGTGGAACTATATTCCTCAGTGAATGAACAAGAGCCCCATGGGGCATATTTCGCTCACCTGAGAAAATAGCTGAAAAAATGGCGATAATAATTTACCGGTAGGTCCAGGACTGACCTAGATATGCAACAGACCCGAACAATTTGAACAAATTATGTAAAGTATATTTAAAAGTGTCACCATACCGAATATAAAAGCTCTGGCCATATTAGTGTCAGAGAAGAAGACGTTTCAAATTTTCTCTATATAACTCTATGTAAAACTGTGACCCCAGGGGTGGGGCCAATTTTGACCCCAGGTGCATAATTTGAACAAACTTGATAGAGGACCTGTAGGCGATGCTATGTGCCAAATATCTAAGCTCTGGCCCTTGTAGTTTCAGAAAAGAAGATTTTTAAAGTTTTCGTTGAAAAAAATCTATTTTTAGCTCCTGTGACCTAGTTATGCAACCGACCAGAACCATTTGAACAATTTTGGTTTAGGACATCTAGAAGTGTCACCATACCAAATATCAAAGCTCTGGCCATATTAGTTTCAGAGAAGAAGACGTTTGAAAATTTCACTATATAACTCTATGTAAAACTGCGACCCCCGGGGCGGGGCCAATTTCGACCCCGGGGGCATAATTTGAACAAACTAAATAGAGGACCTGTAGGCGATGCTATGTGCCAAATATCTAAGCTCAGGCCCTTGTAGTTTCAGACAAGAAGATTTTTTAAGTTTTCAATGAAAAAAAATCTATTTTTAGCTCCTGTGACCTAGTTATGCAACTGACCAGAACCATTTGAACAATTTTCGTATAGGACATCTAGAAGTGTCACTATACCAAATATCAATGCTCTGGCCACATTAGTTACAGAGAAGAAGACATTTGAAAATTTCACTATATAACTCTATGTAAATCTGTGACCCCCGGGGCCGGGCCAATTTTGACCCCAGGGGCATAATTTGAACAAACTTGATAGAGGACCAGTAGATAATGCTATGTGCCAAATATGTAAGCTCTGGCCCTTCCAGTTTTTGACAAGAAGATTTTTTAAGATTTCCTTATTTTTTCACTTTGGTTGCCATGGCAACCAGAGTTCTGCATTGTTTTTAATTCTTTGAACAAATTTGAAAGAGCTTGACCCAAGGAACATTTCTGTAAAGTTTGGTTGAATTCTGTCAAGCGGTATTGGAGGAGATGTCATTTGAAGCAATTGTTAATGACGACGCACGACTAACGACGCATGACGGACGCCGGACACAGGGCCATCCCAATAGCTCACCTTGATCCTTTGGCTCAGGTGAGCTAATAAATTAAAGGCATAAAATGGCGTATATATGGGGTAATTGGTTAAAGATTGTGCCTCTGCAGAATTTCATGGTAATCGTTAACAGCACTACCCTGATCAGGACTCCTTAAAGATTTTTCAACTCCTGCAAAATTTCCTGGGATTTTTCCAAGGAAACATTCTTGAATAATTCCCAGGATATCCTAGGAATTCTTAGATTCTACCTGATGGTAATTGGAACTGATATCCTTGGATTCCTGTTTGTGGAAATTCCTAGCAATTTTTAGCTATTGGTAATTGGAACACCAATCCTAAAAATTCTTAGGATAATAAAAGCTCCTTATTTCTGCAGGGGTAATTAGAGTCTACACTGCTTCTAGACAATATTTAAAACAGTCCTTGGAATCTACTTATCAATTTTTAAAAGCTGAATAGTCTATTTTGAAACTTCATCATAGTAAGGAACCTAATGGTTATTATGCCCCTGCAATGATCAGTCAGGGTGCATTTTGTTTTACCCCTATCCGGGACCGTCCATTCTTAGTTTGTTTGTCCTGTCCAATTCCTAACTCCTCCTATGGTTTTCAAGCAACAGCCTTATAATTAGGCAGAGTGTTTACACATATACAAGATCGAAGTTTTTTAATCCTGTTGTTTTCTGTTTCAGGTTTGATGTATGTTGAAAGTCACCCAGCTATAAACACTTAGTTCTGGCTATTACATGAGGCCACATGCAGGAGTGATACTTTTACTTTTGATCTGTATGACAACTCAGAATACTGCAACACATCTGATAGATTGATCAGAACAAGAGTATAATGGAACAGGTGGTAATACGTAGTTTATACGGGAGTGACACCATACAAGTGTGATCTTGGTGGAAAGTCTTTTAACCAGACAATCAATTTGGCAAGACACATAAAGATACATACAAGAGAGACATCTATGGAAAGTCATTTAATGATAAAGGCAATTTAGCAACACACATAATGAAACAAACAGGAGAGAGAAAATACAAGTGTGAACTTTGTGAAAAGTCATTGAATCATAAAAACAATTTGGCAGCACACATGAGGATACATACAGGAAAGAGACCTTATAAGTGTGACTTGTGTGAAAAGTCATTTAATACTAAAAGCAATTTAGCAAGACACATGAGGATACATACAGGAGAGACACCCTACAAGTGTGACTTTTGTGAAAAGTCATTTAATGATAATGGCAATTTAGCAAGACACATGATGATACATGCAGGAGAGAGACCATACAAGTGTGACTTGTGTGGAAAGTCATTCAAAAATAAAGGCCATTTAGTAGGACACATGAGGATACATATAGGAGAGAGACCATACAAGTGTGACCTCTGTGAAAAGTCATTTAATCATAAAAACACTTTATGGACACACGCAAGGATACATACAGGAGAGACACCTTACACATGTTATCTCTGTGTGAAAAGTCATTTAACCGGAGAAGCAGTTTGAGAAAGCACAGGATGATACATACAAGAGAGACACCCTACAAGTGTGACTTGTGTGAAAAGTCATTTATTCATAGGAACGGTTTGAAAAGACACATGAGGACACATGCAGGAGAGATGCCCTACAAGTGTGGCCTCTGTGAAAAGTCATATATCAACAAAAGTGATTTAACATCACACATGAGGATACATACAGGAGAGACAACTTACAAGTGTGACATCTGTGAAAAGTCATTTAGCAACAAAAGATATTTGCCAGCACACATGAGGATACATACAGGAGAGAGACCCTACAAGTGTGACTGTTGTGAAAAGTCATATATCAACAAAAGTGATTTGGCAAGACACATAAGGATACATACAGGATGGATGCCTTACAAGTGTGACCACTGTGAAAAGCCATTTAATCAAAAAAGCAGTTTAGCAAGACACATGAAGACACATACAGGCATACAGGATAGTCACCTCCCAAGTGTGACCACTGTAAAAAGCCATTTAGCCACAACATCTATTTAGCAAGACCCATGGAGATATATTCATGAGAGACCTTACAAGTGTGACTGCTGTGATCAGTCATTTCCTTAAAAACATTTCAGTGTGACAAAAGAGGATACATACGAGAGAGAGAGCTTTAATTTTATGTAACACAGAAGTGACAGAGCACCAGATAAGGGTAGTTTTTCAAATACTAAAATCTTTATTTCTGAATAAAACCCTATGGTGTCACTACTCATTAGAATCGTCTCTTTGAGAAGATTCTAATGAGTAGTAACACCATAGGATTTGGTGCTGAAAGGGTGAGAAAATGTTGGATTTGTTGAAATAACTACCTCTTATATGGAGCCCTGAGTGAAAAGTCATTTTAACACTAACACAGCGTAAAGACACACATGATTGTTCATACAGGAGAAACACCAAATTAGCAACAAAAATGGGAATATCCATAGGAGAGAGACCTTAAAATTGTGACCTGTGAAAAATTGGTTCAGCAGAAAACAATTTAGACAGACACCTAAGGGTATACACAAGACAGACACCTTACAAGTATCTTGCACATGGTTCATAACTCTTGGATCAGTATTGTGAGAGTTGTTCTCTTTTTTGTTCACCTTCTATTGGGGCATATGACTTCTGCTATACTGAAACTTTTCATTTGGCTAAAACTCTTGTTAGACTAATGTTTGCTGGCATGTGACACATGTGTTCCTGGGAACACCCTTCTAAGTCTCAAAAGAACATTTTACCACAGTAAACAGTCTTTTCCCTAACAGAATATTCTAGTGAGGCACATGTAACATTCAGAAGAGATATTGTAAAAGTGTTACCACTGTAAACAGTCATGTCCTCAACAGAATATTTTAGTAAGGCACATGATGCATATAGGAGAGATATTGTTAAAGTGTTACCACTGTTAACAGTCATGTCCTCAACAGAATATTTAAGTGAGGCACATGATACACATAGGAGAGATATTGTTAAAGTCTGGCCACTGTGACACACAATGTGATGTAACCTATTACCCTGTAGCCTGCTACTATTTGTGAAGACAGGTGGGAAATTAAAGCAGATTGAAAGTAAAGCAGAATGCGACTTAAGAAGCATTCTGCTTTACTTTCATTCTACTTTAAGGTAACATGGTGCATATGCATTACTGTGAAAATTACTTAACATAAAAGGCAACTTAACGACACACAAAAGGAAAAGGCTTACTCTCAGTCTATAGCTGTATGTGTGAGGATATTGTACATGAGAGAGCTCATTATTACAAGTGTGATTTTTGTGAAAGGTCATTAACCCATTACTCCTTAATTTAAATACACCTTTGTATGCATTATTTTGTTCCTACACTAAGGAAGACCAGTCCCTCACTAGAAAGTTCTGAAAATGAATCAAGGATGTCATCCAAAGAATTTTTCAAGACAGAAGCTTTAAACAGGCTGAACGTAATGCTCCCCTGGGAAAATTTTGATTTCTAGATGGTCTCTGGTGCGTTCTGGGGGTGTTTCGCACATTCAAAACAGGTACAATGCTAACATAAATGAAAAATGTCTGCCACTAATAGTTAAAATTGTAAGAAACACCTTATATTGTTATGGGCAATTTTACCAGGTAAAATCTACATTCTCGTAAACTGAGTAGTGGACAACCTGAAACCTTATCAGAGGGTGAATTATGTGCGTTGTGTAGAATTTGAAGTATACTAAAGACACTTTTAAAAAATTATTTATGCCTCACCCGGGTAAGGTGGTGATTTTTATTGTATTTTTAGCGTTTTTGAATTTTAGACTTTGTCAATTAACTTTACGCACGTGCGTGAGTGTGTAAGCCCAGACATGCCCCTGATCAGGGACTCAGAAAAATCACCTAGTGGGGCCACTTGTCCAGATAAATTAAATTGTCCGGATCTCAAACACACGACCCGTGATACTGTAGTTAAGTGCCTTACCACTGGACCACTACAGCTGGAAGTGGTAATTAAAGCAGGGCTGCCATTTCTCCGGATTTTTCCTAAGTCCTCTGATTTTTATTCTAGTAGATTAATTGTACAGTATAACCTCCGTTATCCGACACCCCATGGTTCCATGTTTGTAAGTCGGTTTAGAGAGGTTGTCGGTTAACGGAATTAGTCCTAAGTTCACAAGTTTACACACACAAAGATTGTCGCTTCGAGGCGAATTTCTCGATGCCGATTGATTTATTAAATATGTTTGCATGACTGCAGCATATCCTTGTCAGATCCTTTCCAGTTTAAAATAGGTGTCCCCTGCTCCCTGCTCCGGATCTACACGGTTTTTCCATTGTCACACTCTTTCTACAGTAGGCATAAACATGTATAGTCAGTGTGCAATCGGAAGTAAACACGCATACATGTAGATATTAAGGGATCGACTAAAATAACGGCAAATTCTTATTTACATTTTATATACAAGTACGGTCTTCTCTATGTCAAACTATCGGGAAATTAAAAAAAATTCAAAACGCGAGAATGTTTTTATTTTCTCTCAATATAACTTGAGCATACATTTTACGCCTGCGATTATTTCTATAGACTCGACCTATGCGGAGGGCGCATTAGATATATATTTCGTACTTCTAATGTTGACAACTTGACGGTGAGGACGATTGGCAGATACCTGTCCAATTTGAACACGAAATAATGGTTAGAGAGGATGGATGAGTTGGTCTTTTCGGCACTGCGACCCTGAATGGGTTGCTTACACGTGTTTGCTGAAGTTATCTTATTAACCCTCACATTATTCACTCATTATTTAAACAATGCATTTTGTCTTTCACGGCCATCCGAGCAATATGTGTCATTATCACCTGCGCGTGTATAGTCGGTCAATGATCAAAGGTCAGCATATCGTCGGATAACGGGGTGTGAAAACCCTCTAATTTGCCTTTTCTGGTCCGTCAAGGTATGTCGGATAACGGTTAACAGAGGATCCGATCAAGAGAGAGTTAGGTTACATAAAATGTATAGAGAAACTGCCGGGACCAAACAGCAGGATCGGATAACAGAGGTTTCCGGTTAAGAGAGGTGTCGATCGACAGGGGTTATACTGTAGCTTAAAACAGGCTGAAAGTAAAGCAGAATGCGCCTTAAGGCTTTACTTTCAACCTGTTTTAAACAGTCATGTGTCTTCAATAGAAGAAACAGACTATGGGGTAAAGGTACGATTAGTAAAATTGCTTCTGAAAAATTGAAATCTTATGGCAGCCTGTTAAAGGGTTAATATGAAAAGCTATTTAGTAGAACACATGAGGATAAATACAGGCGAAAATCTATACATCTGTGACCTGTGTCACTGTGTGATTAATATTTAAATCAAAATGACCACAATGCATCTAACCCATAATTACCCTATCGGCTAAAACAAGGTATTTGGCACAGTAGAGTAAAAATGATGTTATATGATGACTGAAAGTAACTGAATAGAGAGCCAATGCTTTTCTTGCATTCAATATTTGAAGCTATGACCAATCTTGATAGCCTCAAAATTTTAAGTCAATATCTAACTCCGTTGTTGAGATATTGTAACAGATATGCCCTAAAAATGGCCATTTTTAAGCGTTATGCTGTCCCACTTCAATAAATTTTAATTTTGAGCTCAGAATACAATATTTTAACCACCTTAAAATCAGATGTAATTAAGACAGTCTCATAGATGTATTTGTTTACTAAGTTTTTATAGGTGGATGATGAAAATAGACAGTATATTAAGAAAGTTATGACCGTTTAACTGAAATAGGTGATTTGGCCTAATCATCAGATTCACAGAGGGTATGCTTTGTTATATGTCTGTAAAGAACTGCTATATTGTCAATAAACTGGAGGTTAGTGTTTAAAATGACTCATTTTTAATCAAAGTTTGAAATACCGAAATATCTTTGAATTTGCACTTTGCATTTATAAAATTTTAGCATTCGAATGCGGAAAAGCGGAAAATGAATTTTCTGTAGTGTCCGTAACAATGGGTTTAGAAAGTCAATTTGTATTTACATTAGACATTTTAAATTTCCAAATATTATTTCTATGAAGGTTTGTATGCAAAAGCTAAAATATTAAAGATTTCCTTGATTTGAAATATAGTTGTTTTCGTGATTTTAGTGTTACGGACACTACAAAAATTGTACACTTAAACTGATAATTCATCATATCAAACTTCAAGAGCTTTTTTCTTAGTTTTGCAGCTTTGCAGAGCAATAAGTTTTGTTATGGATTATTCCATCACTTAAATACTCTTGGAAAATACAAGAAAATCTTGTTTGATGCAACAATAGTAAGATGTTATATTGCAATCGAAAGAGGGGTGTGCTTCCAAGAAATTTTCCAGTTCACCAGACCAGTGCCCAGTTTAACAAGAAAGGGCTGAAATAGTCTTCTATCATGTCAAACTGAAAGAAAGAAGTCCTGAGTAATGGACAAAACCAACAATTTGAGTCCACATGATGGCAAAGGTATGTAATAAAGACTTAAAGCATTGCTTGTTGATAAAATGTAGTGTCCGTAACATATTACAGGCATTTCTGTGTAACCATGCTCAAGTAGCCCAACGCTCAATTGTTACATCTGACTTTTTTAAATAATGTTCCCAAACAAAACAAATGTTGCAATTAACCCAATATAAGTGATCATTATCTTTCTCTCTTATATTTCAAACAACATTTAAGTCAAATTTAGTGATGCAAATAATCTGAAAGAATTTTTTGACTCATGTATTACATCAAATAGAATTGTGTTCCTTGTATCAAGTCATATAGGCCCTTTAAACAACATATTTAAAACCTTAGTGTCTGTTTGATTCACAGCAATCATGTCTTTCCTAAACTTATTTCTTCTTGTCAAAAATGTTACGGACACTACCTGATCTATTTAATTTATTGAAGGCAATCTATTTAAGGATTTACACATCTGTTTCTTTCATTATCTAAGCCATTTGACCAGGTTATACACTTACAGACAATTTTGACTTGGTTTCTACAGAAACAAATGGTCTAAAGCACACATAACCTAACTCATGATGATCTGTGTTTGACAACATTTATGAATTCTTCTAAAATATAATTCTGTTCAGTCAGATCTGTAGTGCAAATGTTATAATGCTTAACATGTATGAGAAATTTGAAAATAACTAAATGTAAAGGTTCAGAGAGCTCTTGTTTAGATCCTTCTAATCAAAACTTATACTGCTTGCAAGTAAAAGAAGTGCAACTGTGTGGTCAAAGGTTACGAGATAGTTCAAATGGTATAGAATATAGACTCACATTATTGAGATCTTTAAAGGGCCCCAGAATCTAAGCCTAAACAATTTATGAAACATGATTATAGATCCAACATCAAAGAACTCTTTTAACCCATTACTCCAAAGATACACATTTCAACACTTTTTAATTTGTTCCTTCACTGAAAAAAATTGTTCCATTTTCTACAGTCATAAATATATATTATAAAAAAACCATTTTCTTTATTCTAGTAAATGGTAGCTTAAAGCAGGCTGAAAGTACAGCAGCATGCACCTCAAGGAACATTCTGCTTTACTTTCAAACTGCTTTAAGTAGTCACCTGTCATCAATACTAGAAACAGGCTATGGAGTAAAGGATTAAGAGCCCTTTGATCTGTATCTGCACAGTTTATTACTTTAAGTTGATAGCATATAGTGCTGCATATTTCAATTGGGTCTAATCATGAAATTATTATTATGAAATAATCGATTAACGATTGAAATGGCAATATATCTTAAATATATTTTGCAGATCAGAGCAAGAGTTTATCACTGGGACAAACTAGATCTGCTGTTAAGAAATTGTACTTGAAGTGGAAGCTGAGAAGAAAAATGCGAATACTACACTGAGAGTTAAGATGAGAAGAAATTGTCAGAAAACAGAAAACCCTAAAAAATATTCAGGGCTGAAGAAGATTGACTAAGACAGAAGAAAATACTACAGATTAACCTGATGGCATCTTCAGATCCTGAAGTACAAAATTTAATGTACAAGCTGCTCTTAGAAAGAATGGAGTTGTCAGAGATACAATAAAGCTTGCCGAAGGCACATTTGGAATCTTAAAGACAGAGTCTGAGGTCAAGGTCATAAGGGTCAGAACTTTTTGTGTTCATGAAAAGGCCTTGTCCATATACTCAAAACTATAAAAACAAGACATCAAGAGTCATAGCAATTATAAGCATTTTTTAAAACCTAAACACAGATTTCGAAAGCAAAAAGCGGGCCCTAAGTTTGAGGTCAAGGTCACTGGGGAAAAGAGAAAACTTGCCATTACAGGTACATGCAAGTCAAAGGACAATCAGAGGGTGAATGAAGATTATCAAAACTAGGCCTTCAGCATAAACACCTGCTTCAGAATAGGAATAGGATGATATAACCACAGGAAACAGAAACCGCTAAGAAACAGTAAACAGCAAAAAATACCACACAGCAACTTCAACAGTCCAAAAGTTACAACTCTGGGGATTTTTTTGCTTTTGATTTGAAACCAAAGAAGAACCCATATGTGTTTATGTGGCAGAAGTTACAAATATATATGAAGAGGAGTGTTGGCTTAAATACATGAAAAAATCAGGGGGTTTGTGCACATGGCCTAAACAAACAAGTGACTTTGTCGTAAGAGCTGATTGACAATACCATAGGGACACTTTAAACCCTGAAATTGTAAACAAAAGGGGCCTTTTAAGTTTCAAACAAGTGAATTAGACAATGTAAGGGTTACCCTTATATGAAAACACAAACAAGTCTGCTTTAAATAGTTTGGCATTGTAGCTTAACGGTCGAGTTTGGAATTGTAGTGTCCGTAACAAAAGTGGTTTGAGATAATTGTATGTCCAAAGAAAATAATTGAACACATTTTGAACATTGAAAAGGGACTGGAATATAAAACTAAGTCCTTGTACTAGCAAATAGATGTGATTTTAACATTGGGTTTGGAGGATGACAAATGTTAGGTGAAACGTTGCAAGTTCATTTTTTTGAAGTTTTGCGCCTGTACGTATTAAAATTAAAAAAAAAAACAGTTTTGAATTTGAATTCAACTATATTTCAGTTCAGTTATCTTATTTACATTCCATGTTTGAAGTTATGTGTTTAAATCAATAAATATGTTATGTTTTGAAGAAAATAAGTGTTGTTATATGCCTGATGTAGTGTCCGTAACATTTAGGTGACGTATACTTTAAAACCTCTACAAAAATACATTTGTAGAAGCTGCAAACTTAAAACAAGATTTGATATGCGTGGTCAAAGCTTTAACTTTTTGATGCTCTAAATTTCAAAATGCTACATTAAAGTTCATTTTTTGATCCAAGTGGGACACTGGTGTGCCAAATACCTTGTTTTAGCCGTTTACTCTGTTTCTAGTTTTGAAAACAGGTGACAATGCACCATGCTGATAGTAAGTAAAGAAGAATGTGCTTTAAGTCGCTTTCTGCTTAACTTTCACCCTTTAACTCATAGCCTGTTTCAAGTTTTGATAATACGTGATTACTTAAAGCATGTTGAAAGTAAAGCAGAGTGTGCCTTAAGGCACATTCTGCTTTACTTTCAGCCTGCTTTAAGCTACCATCATGAGTTCAACTATAGAAAATATTTTCTTATGCTTCATATTCATGGCTGTGTAAATTGGAGCTATTATCTTCAATGGAGGAATAAATTAAAGGGGTAATTTCAACAGATTTCTATGTCTCAGTTGACAACATGCAAATTACCTGCTGATTTTAAACAGCTTAATAACCCTGTCGCTTGACCAGTCTGGCAAAGTAGTTTTGACACTATGCATTCCTGCTGATTTTAATCATCTAAATAACCCTGTCACTTGACCAGTCTGGCAAAGCAGTTTTGACACTGTGCATTCCTGCTGATTTTAATCATCTAAATAACCCTGTCACTTGACCAGTCTGGCAAAGCAGTTTTGACACTATGCATTCCTGCTGATTTTAAGCATCTAAATAACCCTGTCACTTGACCAGTCTGGTATTTAGCACTAACTATCAGTTTTGATAACATTTCCTGCCACTGGCATTATATGCTGATTGTGTGACAAACAAGCCGTAAAGATGCCACTTAATTTCCTGGATAACCTCCATGTGTTTAAGTCAAAATCTTTAGATAATGTTTACTAACTATGTGATTGGTTAGAAGCCTTATTATTCTTTCATTTTCATTGGTCAGGATAATTATCTACAATCCTGCCCCCAAGCACGTGTATCTGATTTTTGATGCACACTCATCAGTCATTCAAATTACCTAAATTGTAGAACAAGTGTTCAACTTACTTTGAGTAGAAAAAGTCTACTAGTTACAGTGGAGAATCTGTTATTCTTTCCCGTTTAAACGCAAACGTACGCAAAGCGCTAAAACGTAGAAAAGAACAACTTTTGGACAATTCTGATAGTTCATGTCTATCTTGGTGGCAAACAGTTTGGAGCCTGATCAGACGCCGGGTTACCCGGCGTCTGATCTGGCTCCAAACTGTTTGCACTGCAAATAATAGTTTTAGCGTAAACGCGTTTATTGGGAAAGAATAACAGATTCTCCACTGTATTTTCATATGCCGGGTAGAACAATCTTCTTTAGAGTTGGTGTTAGTCTATAGATGTTGTCATCATACTTGGATAATTACTTTGAACTACATTGTATAATGAATTGAATAAAATCTACAACTGCACATACAGACTTGAGTGATCTGGATGTTTCCAGACAGGGGACAAGCCCCTAGCTTGAATTTAAGTGAAAAGCCTGCAGACTAGTGGTTATAAAGTTGAAATGGTGGCCCTAACTGCTTGAGTTAATAATTACCAACAGACATATGCACAGTCGCTGCCGCACCCATCTGTCACAGCTTCTCTAAGTAAAAGTGACACATATTATGAACAATCAATTTTCAAGGTGTGTACTAATATTAACTGTAGGGAGAGAAATGTCGTGTATGGAATAAGATGCAATAAATGTGATAGGATGGTGTATGTAGGCGAGACTGAGAGAGAAATCAGAGAGAGAATGAAAGAACATTTGAGTGATATAAGGCATGAGAGAGAGAAGCCAATTAATAGGCATTTTGGAGTCGGAGGACATAGTAGTGAAGATGTTAGGTTTGTCATTTTGAAGAGAATGTTTAATGGAAGTAGAATTGAAAGACAGATCTATGAAACCGATTGGATTTGGAAGCTGAGAACGTACAGACCATTTGGCTGCAATGTCAAGGAGGATAATGCGCTAATGCATGCATGACGCCATTGCACACATGACGTCATGAAGATGACGTCATAACTACGTCATGACAACGGCAATAACAAACAATGATGTTAACATTATTCTCTTTGATTTTATGGCTGAATGCATGTAACAAAAATGTGACGTGTGTTTTGACGTGAATTTCTTTGAAAAAGGCCCTTAGTGGTCGAAATATTAGAAAAGAGCAGTATATATATTAATATAATATTTATATAAACAGTTTACATTTGAATAGTACACTTCTTTAAATTCATAATTTACTTCATATTATAGTATAAATGTATAGGAATTAAATATCTTTCATATAGGGTCAATAAACCGATCAATATATATTGGGGTAGCGAAAATGTACGGGTGGCGAAACGTCCAGGGTAAAAACCCGCTAGGTAGCGAACTGACAGGCGCGAACAAAACAGGGTAGCGAAACGTCCAGTAACCGTTTACAGCACTACCCTGATCAGGTCCTTAAAGATTATTAAACTCTTGCAGAATTTCCAGAGTATTTCCAAGGAAACATTCTCGAAGAATTCCCAGGATATCCTAGGAATTCTTAGATTCTACCTGATGGTAATTGGAACTGATATCCTTGGATTCCTGTTTGTGGAAACTGCTAGCAATTTTTAGCTGGTGGTAATTGGAACACCAATCCTGAGAATTCTTAGGATAATAAAAGCTCCATATTTCTGCAGGGGTAATTAGAGTCTACACTGCTTCTAGACCATATTTAAAACAGTCCTTGGAATCTGCTCATCATTTTGTAAAAGCTGAATAGTCTATTTTGAAACCTCATCATAGTAAGGAACCTAAGGGTTATTATACCCCTGCGATGATCAGTCAGGGTGCATTTTGTTTTACCCCTGTCCGGGACCGTCCGTTCTCAGTTTGTTTGTCCTGTCCAATTGGTAACTCCTTCTATGGTTTTCAAGCTACAACCTTATAATTAGGCAGAGTGTTTACACATATACAAAAGATGTGCATGTGAACAAGGTTTTGATCTGCTTTCATTTTTAGCTCACCTGGCTAAAAGTGCCAAGGTGAACTATTGTGATCGCCCTGTGTCCGTCGTCGTCAAACTTATTCTTTAAAGATCTTCTTCTTGGAAACCACTGGGCCAATTGCATCAAAACTTCATAGGATTGTTCATTGTAGGGTACTCTCTCAGATTTGTTCAAATTTAGGTGATTCAGTTGAAATTGTGGTTGCCATGGCAACCAATTAAAAAAAACTTTAAAAATCTTCTTGTCCAAAACTGCTGGTCCGAATTGAAAATAAATTTACCCAAACGCTCTTTGGGTGACCCTCTATCAGATTTCTTGAAATAATTTTCGTATCTCAAAAAACATGGCTGCTAGTGGGTGGGGCAGATTTTCCATATATGGCTATTAATGAAAACTTGAAAAATCTTCTTGTCTGAAACCACTGGTCTGATTTGAAAGTAATTTCACACAAATCATCCATAGGTGACCCTCTACTAGATTTCTTAAAATAATTTTGTTATCTTAAAAAACATGGTCGCCAGTGGGTGGGGCAAGTTTTCCATATATTACTGTATAGTAAAAACTTTAAAAATCTACTTCTCTGAAACTACTTGTCCAAATTGAAAATAATTTTACACAAATGGTCTATTGATGACCCTTTACCAGATTTCTTAAAACAATTTTGTTATCTTAAAAAACATGGCCGTCTGTGGTTGGGGCAAGTTTTCGTTGTATTACTGTATAGGAAAAGTTTAAAAATCTTTTTCTCTGAAACTACTGGTCCGATTTAAGAATAATTTGACAGAAATGATTCATGGGTGACCCTTTGTCACTTTTCTTCAAATAATCTTCCTACTGTAAATAACATGGCCGCCAGTGGGTAGGAGTGAATTTATCTATGATGGCTTACAGTGAAAACTGGTGAAAACTGATTACTGGTCCAAATTGAAAATAAGTTGATACAAATAATCCATTGGTGACCCTCTACCAGATTTCTTCAAATATTTTAGCTGGCTTAAAGGTTTTCCTGATATGGCTAAATGAAAGCTAAATACAAATCTTCTTTTTCCAAAACCACTTGCCCAATTTGACGGCACCATGACCGTAAACCGTGGGTACCAGGTGAGCGATTTAGGGCCGCATGCGGCTCTTGTTAAAAAAAATAAACAGTTGAACAGTCATATTTTTGTTGGCAGGGGCATCATATTTGTCTTACAGACAAAACCATCCCTATAAGTAAGTACTAATTTGGCAGATAAAATGTACAGATGCAAACAAATAAGATCTAAGTTTTCTAATGTTGTTGTTATCTGTTTCAGGTTTGATGTTTGTGGCAAGTCACCCAGCTAAACACATAGTTCTGGCTATTACATGAGGCCACATGCAGGAGTGACACTTTTACTTTTGATCTGTATGAAAACTAAGAATATTGCAACAGATCTGATAGATTGATCAGAACAAGAATATAATGGAACAGGTGGTAATAGTTTATACGGGAGTGACACCATTCAAGTGTGATCTCTGTGGAAAGTCTTTTAACCAGACAATCAATTTGGCAAGACACATAAAGATTCATACAAGAGAGACATCTATGGAAAGTCATTTAATGATAAAGGCAATTTAACAACACACATAATGAATCATACAGGAGAGAGAAAATACAAGTGTGAACTTTGTGAAAAGTCATTGAATCATAAAAACAGTTTGGCAGCACACATGAGGATACATACAGGAAAGAGACCTTATAAGTGTGACTTGTGTGAAAAGTCATTTAATACTAAAGGCAATTTAGCAAGACACATTAGGATACATACAGGAGAGACACCCTACAAGTGTGACTTTTGTGAAAAGTCATTTAATGATAAAGGCAATTTAACAACACACATGAGGATACATACAGGAGAGACACCTTACAAGTGTAACTGGTGTGAGAAATCATTTAATCATAAAAGCGCTTTGACAAGCCACACTAGGATACATACTGGAGAGACACCTTACACGTGTGATTTGTGTGGAAAGTTATTTAATCATAAAAGCAATTTAACAACACACATGAGAATACATACAGGAGAGACACCTTACAGATGTGACTTGTGTGAAATGTCATTTATTAACAAAAGCCATTTGGCAATACACATGAGGATACATACAGGAGAGAGACCATACAAGTGTGACTTGTGTGAAAAGTCGTTTATTGTGAAAAGCAATTTATGGGTACACATGAGGATACATACAGGAGAGACACCTTACAAGTGTGACTTTTGTGAAAAGTCATTTAATCTTAAAAGCAATTTAACAACACACATAATGATACATACAGGAGAGACACCTTACAAGTGTGACTTTTGTGAAAAGCGATTTAATCTTAAAAGCAATTTAGCAAGACATCTGAACATACATACAGGAGAGACACCTTACAAGTGTGAATTGTGTGAAAAGTCATTTAATCTTAAAGGCAATTTAACAACACACATGAGGATACATACAGGAGAGACACCTTACAAGTGTGATATCTGTGAAAAGTCATTTAGCCAAAAAATCAGTGTAGCAACACACATGAGGATACATACAGGAGAGAGACCATACAAGTGTGACTTGTGTGAAAAGTCATTTATTGTGAAAAGCAATTTATTGTCACACATGAGGATACATACAGGAGAGACACCTTACAAGTGTAACTGGTGTGAGAAACCATTCAAGCAGAAAAACGATTTGGCAAGACACACTAGGATACATACAGGAGAGACACCTTACAAGTGTGATCACTGTGAAAAGTCATTTAATTATAAAAGCAGCTTGACCAAACACATGATGATACATACAGGAGAGACACCCTACAAGTGTGACCATTGTGAAAAGTCATATATGAACAAAAGTGATTTAGCAACTCACATGAGGTTACATACAGGAGAGACACCTCTGTGAAAAGTCATTTAGCAACAAAAGAAATTTGACAAGACACATCAGGATACACACAGGAGAGACAACTTACAAGTGTGACTGTTGTGAAAAGTCATATATCAACAAAAGATATTTGCCAGCACACATGAGGATACATACAGGATGGATGCCTTACAAGTGTGACTATTGTGGAAAGCCATTTAATCATAAAAGCAGTTTAGCAAGACACATGAGGACACATACAGGCATACAGGATAGTCACCTCCCAAGTGTGACCACTGTAAAAAGCCATTTAGCCACAACATCTATTTAGCAAGACCCATGGAGATACATTCATGAGAGACACCTTACCAGTGTGACTGCTGTGATCAGTCATTTCCTTAAAAGAACATTTCAGTGTGACAAAAGAGGATACATACAAGGGAGAGAGAGCTTAAATTTTATGTAACATAGAAGTGAAAAGTCATTTTTACACTAACATAACGTAAGACACACATGATCAGGGTGTAAAAATGTCAGAATTGTTACTCGCCCTGCTAGGTGTAAATGACATTTGGCTCATTAGTTTCTGTTATAAATCATCAGAAAATCTGCTCGCCCTGACAAAATGTTACTCGCCATGGCGAGTGGGCGAGTAGAATTTTACACCCCTGATGATTGTTCATAGGAGAGACACCAAATTAGCAACAAAAATGGGAATATCCATAGGGGAGAGACCTTAAAATTGTAACCTGTGAAAAATTAGTTCAGCAGAAAACAATTTAGACAGACACATAAGGGTATACACAAGACAGACACCTTACAAGTATCTTGCACATGGTTCATAACTCTTGGATCAGTACTGTGAGAGTTGTTCCCTTTTTTGTACACCTTCTATTGGGACATATAACTTCTGCTTTACTGAAACTTTTCATTTGGCTAGAACTCTTGTTAGACTAATGTTTGCTGGCATGTGACACATGTGTTCCTGGGAAAATCCTTCTAAGTCTCAAAAGAACATTTTACCACGGTAAGCAGTCATTTCCTCAACAGAATGTTTTAGTGAGGCACATGATACATATAGGAGAGATATTGTTAAAGCGTGGCCACTGTGACACACAGTGTGATGTAACCTATTACACTATAGCCTGCTACTACTTGTGAAGACAGGTGATAACTTAAAGCAGATTGAAACTAAAGCAGAATGCGACTTAAGAGGCATTCTGCTTTACTTTCATTCTGCTTTAAGGTAACATGATGCATAATGCATTACTGTGTAAATTACTTAACATAAAAGGCAACTTAACGACACACTAAAGGAAAAGGCTTACAAATTTGATCTATGTGAAAAGTCATTTAATCAGAAAAGCACTTGAGCCACACTCATGAAGTTACATACAGGAGAAAGATTGTACAAGTGTAACTTGTGTGAAAACTCATTGGAAACACTCTATAACTGTATCTCATTTGCAACACTCTTAGTCTTTAGCTGTATGTGTGAGAATATTGTTCATGTGAGAGGCCATACAAGTTAAGATTTTTGTGAAAGGTCATCAACTCTTTGAACCCTAGTCCCGCATATAGGCGTGCTTTTCAAACAGTGTACATGTGAATAGTACACTTGTCCTATGCAAACAGAGAAGACCCTGATCAGAGGGCTCCGAAAGGAGCCCTCTGATCAGGGTCTTCACTGTTTGTCATAATGCCAAACATTGACAAAAACAACCCTTAAAAGTCAGAAATGGACTAGACTAAAATGGAAACTGGAATTGTCCATTTAAAGTTTCAGGGAGGAAAGAGTGAACCCATTACTCCTTATATACTCCTTTTTATGCCTTTAGTTATTCCTACACTAAGAAAAGCCAGTCTCTTTCTAGAAAGTTCTGCAATGAATAGAGGATGTCATCCAAAGAATTTTTCAAGACAGAAGCTTTAAACAGGCTGAACGTAAAGCAGAATTCTTTAGGAGAATTCTGTTTTATTTTCAACCTGCTTCAAGCGGTCTACTGGCTTCAAAACTAGAAACATGCTATAGTAAAGTACCATGTCATAGTCTACTTTCGGACAGATTGTACATTCACTTCCCTGATCAATGTGCTATCTTGCCTACAATATTGAGGACTGCTACATATGGCATGTAGGCAGCAACGTAGATTGCAACCCGCTGAAATCCTTCACTGGTACTCATTTTAACCCCTTGGTGTAGAGAAGCCATACATTGTGCATATACATCATTAGGGATTCAGAAAAATCACCTAGTCGGGCCACTTGTCCAGAGATCAAACTCACGACCCATGATACTGTAGTTGAGTGTACCACTGGACCACTACAGCCGGTCGTGGTAAAGGATTAATATGAAAAGTCAATTAGTAGTACACATGGGATACAAACAGTAAAGAAACTTTACGACTGTGACGTGTGTCACTGTGTGATTAATATTTAAATCAAATGACTATTTAACCCATTACCCCATGGCCACCTGTGTCTAGTTTTTGCATAAGTCAAAATCGTTTTACTCTTATTTTTCGATCATAAACGTTGACTAACAGAAAATAGCCAGATCAGAGGACGCGCTAAAAGCGCGTCCTCTGATCTGGCTATTTGCTGTTTGTAGCAAGTGATAATAAAAAATGTAAATTAAAAATTAAAACTTTGACTTACAGTAGTTTAGTAAAACGGGTCCCAGGTGACCATGCACCAAGCGAGTTAAAGTAAGGCAGAATGTGCTTTATGTTACTTTCTGCTTTACTTCCAGCCGCTTAAACCCTTTAACTTATAGCCTGTTTCTAGTTTTGAAAATAGGGCAAGTGATTTGTGTAAACATAAAATATGAAACAATTATGAAGACATGTCTGTCAGATTAAGCTTAAAAATAAAGTTTTTTACACAATTTAAGAGTTCAATTGTAATCAAAATAGTCAACCATGGTGACGAAAGGGTTAATCCATCCTTAAAAACATTAACCCAGTCCATTCATTGTTACCACTGGGCATGAAAGTAACTGTTAAGTATGAGAAATGTGTGCTCAGCCAATGTCAGCAATCTCAAGTTTTCTATAGAGGCCCTCACTCACTCACTCCTGACATGCTCACATTCAAGGGTTTTTTCAATGGGTTTTACTAACCCAACCACCAAGTTAAAGGTAATGGCCTCCCATGAAAGGCCTGACTGATTCTTTGTCTAGACGGGTCTATGACAAAACGTCGACAGACAAAACGCCGACACGACAAAATGCCGACACGACAAAACGCCGATGCGACATAACACCGATACGACAAAACAACGACTTGTCGTGTCGATCTTTTGTCGCATTTATACAGGTAAGTATAGTTCACAGATAAGACTGAGGAATGGCTATATGTATTTAACATTACATACCTGATTTTCGCAGTCGACAAATAAATACTGATTTTCACTCACCCTGTCACAGGAATTAATCAATTATGCAGAAAAGAGAAAACTCTTAATTTGGTTATAATAAGTTTGTTTATTTATTTTAAAACCTTTATTTAATATCTGCTGCCACCACCCAAGTTAATTTCTTACTTGGGAAATAAAACACAAATATATGATTTTGTCTACTACTGTTTATTCACATTTAGAAATTAATAAATCAAAAAGCCCTACAATTGTTGGCTGGATTGCAAAGAAGCTGACACTGATCTCAGCGCTGTCCTCTCACTGTAGCACAGGGGAAGGAAACTGCACAGATACCAACAAAAAGCTTCTGTGTTAAACTTTGACGAAAAGCTAAATACTGTTTAATATATTAATTTATCACATAAACGTGCAAAATATAGAGGGCGGTAAAAATCGTACGGCCCACTGGGCATATATTTTATACTAATTTTCGAATCACCAAAATACTGTATTACTACGCCGACTTTAAATCAGTTAAGAAAATCTAGATAAAATAAGATCACCACTAGGGATTTAAAACATTTCCAAGTGTCCTAAAAACATTTTCCCAGGCAATCCCGCAAATTCAGGCTGCAAATTAGGCTACGTAGAGCTCTAGTGGATCAGTGACTCAGACTGTTTTTCAAATTTAGACGTTACAATAATAATGACGTCGTGTTGCTATAACGACGTTATTTTGAAAACAAAACTTGATTCTAACTGTCAAATGATCATTTTTAGTCAGTTAGAACAGTTTTAAATTAAATATTAATTTAAAATTTGAATATGGTATCGGAAAAGTCTTTACACAACACATTGATGTTGACTTTCTTTATTTTAGTTTGATAGGTGTTTTTATCTACGGATGAATAAACCGAATAACTCCTATGACAAATCGTTTTCCTAAGAGCCGAGGGCAAAAGTGAAAGTAAGAGCGTTCTGATTTTCGTGTCATTTGGTGTTTATGTGATAAATAGGATATCAAATTCGTGTGTTGTCAGTCGTGAATTTATTGAACTCGTTGGATAAAATTATATGTTGCTCGCCAAGGTCGCAACATATATTATTTTATCAAACTCGTTCAATAAATTCACGACTGACAACACACTCATTCAATATCCTCTATTTAAATTTACTAATTATTACAAATTGAAAATTTGCAACACTATATATACAAAGATGAGTTTCAGGTAAATAAACTTTGTCGATGTTAGTCGACATTTGTCGGTCTTTTTGTCGATCTTTTTTGTCGATGTTTTGTCACGTCGGCGTTTTGTCTTGTCGGCGATATGTCGTGTCGGCGTTTTGTCTGTCGACGTTTTGTCGCGCTCCCGTCTAGACACTTGTATAGTAAAGGAATGCTACCCATAATTTAATCCTTACTTTTTTCGGACTAGGTGTTACCATCCAAGCTAGGTCAAGTAATGTCTTTAACTCTTTACATGCCAATGGCTAAACACCAGAACTACCATATACTTCTTTTTAAATGCATCCTTCTAACATTTATGCCCCCTCCAAATAATAATACCAGAGAACAAATTATTGAAACCGAAGTCTCTCAAGGCAGTACCATTATAACTGTGTAACTTATTTTATTTTCTGCTGTTTCATATTTCTTTGATATTGATTTCCAGATCTATAAAAGTTTGGAATGTTGTCTATGGGAAATCCTTTAATCCTTTCCTCCCTGAAATCTCAAATGGACATTTCTAATTTTCAATTAAGTCTTGTCCACTTTTAGTGACTTTTTAGGGTTGATTTTACAATATATGTCAAAATGACAAACAGTGTAGACACTGATCTGAGGGCTCCTTAATGAGCCCTCTGATCAGGGTCTACACCGTTTGCATAGAGCAAGTATACTCCTCACATGTACACTGTTTGCAAATGACACATATATGCGTGACTAGGTTCAAAGAGTTACAACTGACTAATTTCTTTCTGCTCAGTATGTAATGTAACCAATTGAACATTATGCCTATGAGCTACTTATATATTTTTAACTGAGTAATTTAACCCATAGCCTGTTTCTAGTTTCAAAAACAAGTTACTACTTAAAACAGGTTGAAAGAAAAGCAGAATGTGCCCTAAGGCACATTCTGCTTAACTTTCAGCCTGCTTTAAGCAAAAATCTGCTAGAATATAGAAAATATTTCTGATGGTACATATTCATAATTGTGTAAATTGGAACTATTTTCCTCAATGGATGAAAAAAAGGCTTATTAATTGGGTAATGGGTTAAAAGCATTTTTTTTGCATTCAAATTATTACATCAGATATCATAAGTTAAAAGTTTTACTAGTAAAAGAATTGCTATTACTTTCAAATTTTCAGAGTAAACTGTTTCAACAGATTTCTTTGTCTCAGTTGATAACCTGTATACCTGCTGATTTTAACCCATTACCCCATAGCCTCTTTCTAGTATTGAAGATAGGTGACCACTTAAAGCAGGTTGAAAGTAAAGCAGAAAGCGCCTTAAGGCACATTCGGCTTTACTTTCAGCCTGCTTTAACCCTTTACCTCATAGCCTGTTTATAGTTTTGGAGACATGTAACCACTTAAAGCAGGTTGAAAGTAAAGCAGAATGAGCTTTCAGGCACATTCTGCTTTACTTTCAGCCTGCTTTAGGCTAAAATCTGCTAGGCTATATAAAATATTTGTGATGGTAATTGTTAATGAGGGTATAAACTGGAACTATTTTCTTCAGCGGAGGAATAAATTAAATACGCTAAAAGTCGCTTCTATGGGGGAAAGGGTTAAGCTATTATCTGCTAGAGTATAGAAATTATTTCTTATGATACATACTCATGGCTTTACAATTGGAACTATTTTTCTTTAGTAGAGGAATGAATTAAAGACATAAAAAGGTGTATTTATGAGGTAATGGGTTAATCAGCTTATCATAAACCTGTCACTTAATTTGTCTGGTATTTGGCAGTTTTGATAACAGTTCCTGCCACTGGCATTATATGCTGATTGTGTGACAAATAAGCCGTAAAGATGCCACTTAATTTCCTGAATAACCTCCAGGTGTTTAAGTCAAAATCTTTAGGTAATAATGGTTACTGACTTTGTGATTGGTTAGAAGCCTTAATTATTCATTCATTTTCATTGGTCAGGATAATTATCTACAATCCTGCCCCCAAGCACTTGTATCTGATTTTTGATGCACACTCATCAGTCATTCAAATTACCTAAATTGTAGAACAAGTGTTCAACTTACTTCATTTTAGAAAAAGTCTACAAGTAATTTTTTCATATAGAACAGTCTTCTTTAGATCTGGTGTTTAAGTCATAGATGTTGTCATCATACTTGGATAATCACTTTGAACTACATTGTATATTGAATTGAATAAAATCTACAATTGCACATACAGACTGAGTGATCTGGCTGTTCCCAGATAGGAGACAGGCCCCTTGCATGAACTTTAGTGAAAAGCCTGCAGAATGGTCACAGGTCTAAGTGGAAATGGTGGCCCTAACTGCTTGAGTAAATAACTCTCAAAGACATAAGCAGAGTCGCTCACTGGGAAGGGGGCTGTTCAACCATCGGTCACCGTTGAGCTTCTCTACATAAGAGTGTAGAAGAACTTTTTTTGGGTGAGTGTATATTCTGTCTATTCTTCAGGGCTGCCATAAGTTGACATGAAAAATCCTAAGATTTCGAAATTTGCATTTTTCAAATGCGAATTTACGAATCGTACATATGGCCTGTTTCTAGTTTTGTTGACACGTGACTACTTAAAGCAGGCTGAAAGTAAAGCAAAATGCGCCTTATGGCGCATTCTGCTTTACTTTCAGCCTGCTTTAAGCTACCATGTTCTAGAAAAATATTCCGAAGATTGAGGAAAAATCCGGAGAAATGGCAGCCCTGATTCTTGCATCCTGTTCAAGATATGTGTATCAATTGGCCACATCCTTGTCTAGGTTTTGTAAATAAGTCACCAGGTTTTATTATATTATCTTTTTGATTGGATGTTATTCTAGGGTTACATTTGAAATTGGCATGTGAATATTCCTGGAAACCTCCTACATGACGGTAATATAGCCGGGTAACAGGTCAAATCGGGCCAAACCAAAATCAGACACTGAGTCAAATCGACCCAAAACCAAATCGGACCAGATCAATTAAATCGGCCCAATTTGGCAGATAAATTGTACAAATGCAAACAAATAAGATCTAAGTTTTTGAATCCTGTTGTTTTCTGTTTCAGGTTTGATGTATGTGAAAGCATGGAGAAAGGACAAATGGAGAAGTAACTTATACTCAAATCTGCATTTTCCCGAAAATGGTGTCGTCCGTTACCTGTATGTGCGATAACGCTTAATCGATCGATAATTCAACTGCACCGGTACGCCGATAGCGGGCTATCGCGTTTTTTATCGTGTTGAATGGTTACCTACTGTTAGTTTAAGTTACATAAAATCCTTAATTTTCACCCGATTTTCATTATAATGGTATTAAAAGAAGGCTAAGATATTTATCTTTCACTTGTAAAAATAACAGATTTTATTTTTTAAAATTGATCCGTTTTATGGCGAGTTAAAGAGTGGTTTCCAAATGAATTTGCCGATAAAAGGGAGCAAGCACTCGGGCATAAATATATCACGCCCCGTTACAAAACCTTTCATAAAACCCTCAATTTTCCACCGATTTTCAAAGAAATGGTCTTAAAGGAAAGCTTAGATATTTTTCTTTCAGTTGTAAAAATGCAAGTGTTTATTTTCGAAATCGACAAATTTTATGGCGAGTTAAAGAGCGATGGCCAAATGAAATAGTCGATAAACGAGAGCAGGCGATCGCGAAATATATACTACGTCCCGTTTCAAAAACTTGAATTTAATCCATAATTTTCGTCCGATATATATTATATATTTTAAAAAAAAAGGTCTTGATATAAAGCCGTGACACTTATCTTTCGGTTGTTAAAATACCAGGGTTTTTCTTGAAGCGAAAAAAGTAATGATGACCTACAAAGGTTGCTGGCTAATGATATGACTAGACCAACTCGCGTAAGAAAAGAATTCCTTCCGTATAAAAACTTAAGCAAACTTCTAAACTTCTAAAAATGTGTTCATGCATTGTTACAATGTTCTATATGGAGGAAATATTTCCTTGGAAGCAAAAATAAAAATCCATTTTGTATGTAATGAGACATTTGAAAGGAGTGCGCGTCAAACGGCCAAAATCCAAAACGGCCAAAGTTGTAACTGTATTATTATGTCGTATGTGATCATTATTATTATTGAAAGGAAAATTAGAATTATTAACATATTACTTCAAAAAAATGAATTTAGGGTTAGTTTTACAGCCAGACTAAAATATACATATTATTCGTCCCATTTCTATGAAAGAGGTAACAGTTTGCATTATCTTCAGAAATTAATTGCAAACATGATAACATGAGATCTCCGTTTCTTTCTGCTTTACTTATGTCTTATATAACGGAGTAAATTATAAAGCAGCCAATGCATTAAGCAATCTATTTTACTGACTGCTTAACTCTTTGCCTGCTGATCGCAACTTTACTTTTTTTTTTTGCAAACAACTTGGATCAAGATCAGATGCCGCGTAACACGGCGTCTGATCTGGATCCAGAATGTTTGACACTCGTCCTTAGCTTTATTTACTTACAAAATGTCTACCATATTACACATCACAAAGGAATGTGACACATTACGTAACCGTATACAGAACCCGCACCAAATTAGCAGGACAATTATCAGCGTCATAAAACTGTCCCAGCATGAAGTCCATGCTTCTTGAACATGCCGATTATCTATGAAGATGGACAGTCACACCAGCGGGTTGCTACTTTAATGAAAAAGATCAATGCTACCCGTGCGTGTAACTTGAACATGTGTTCTTGACTTCTGTAACCGCATGATGTTTATATATTATACAAATCACAAAAAATAAAGATAATAGAATTGAATTAAAAAAACAAAAAAAACAAAAAAAAAACAACATCAATGCACCTGGTTTGGTTGATGACTGGATTAACCCTCTCATTACTGAATACCAGTAACATGATGACTATTGCAATTGCAAACAGTTGTAATCCAGACCAGGCTGCAAAAATGTCGGATTCATAGAGTATGTCTCTTGAAATATAGTTTACCCCTTTTTCAAATTAAGCTCTTTATGACACACTTTACCTTTTCTCCGCATGAGGATCATCAGAGAGACAGACAGACATTCATACAGAAAGATGGAGACAGAAAAGAAGAAGCGAGAGACGGACAGACAGAGATAAGAGAAAAACAGACAGACAGAGAGACAGTCACAAAGAGAAACAGAGACATAAATACAGACAGTGGCAGAGAAATATAGACACACACAAACTTCGTAGGTAAACGAAAAAATACGTTTTTCTCTCGTTTTCAAAACCTCACTAAACTATCAATTTATAAGCTATCGCCTCAAATTTTGTACTACGCGTAAGATAATGGTCTAATAAAACATCTGTATTAAAATTTATAACGATAAGATGACATTAAAAGCATTTATATTAACACCAAACTTCGTAGGTAAACGAAAAAATACGTTTTTCTCTCATTTTCAAAACCTCACTAAACTAACAATTTATAAGCTATCGCCTCAAATTTTGTACTAGTCGTGAGATCATGGTTTAATAAAGGCCGAGTCTATAGACACGTACGTCGAAAAACAAAAAAGCTTCTATTGACACGTATGCACATAATTTTCACCTTATCGTAAGAATCACACTCACCCCCAGAAAGTTTCCGCCCTATATTTGTTGAAAGTAACCAAAACGCATTAAAACGGTATGTTTTAGCATTTTATAAAATGCAATCATGATAAATGTACATTATAGGTAAGCATTTTGATGAATCTGTTTTTTTATTTTGATGAATTTGTAAATAAGAGGTATAAACAATCGTTTTAATTGAATATACCTGCTGTTGATGTGCTCACAGTTTGCTTATAACAAAGCAAAGAATTTCTCACATTTTTGAGTGGTTTGATATGAGTTATCCATTTAAATTCACATAAGTTGAATCAATTTGCATACGTTTAAATCGGAAAATAAAATATTATGATGACCATAAGAACAAATAGCGATGTAAAGAAATGGATCTTGTACGTTTTTGTAGAAAGAAATCGCTTATGACACGTACGGCGATTTATAATATGTTTTAGTTCGTTATTTTGTTTGTATTTTGTTTAGTTATTGGAATTGATATACACACACACGTACGTATATATATATGGATTAATGGATTAATAACTGAACAGGTGAAAGGTTAATCAATACTGAAATCCGTACACAAATCATATCTGTTAATGTCTAAAAAAGCAGATGACATTTTTATGATTTGTTGTTTTTATTCTATTTTATTACCACACTATTAATCCATAAAGTCGATGAAATAGAGGATACCTATCGTATGGATGAAATATTAAGACACTTCAACGTGGTATAAATTGCTGTACGTGTCATTAGCAAGTTTTCTATGATTCTATCTATTGACACGTACAAGAACGATAACTCGCAATATGAATGTTAAGAATTGGAGTTGTCTTTCTTGTACGATTTTAGCAAGAACTCGCTAGTGACACGTACGGCAGTTTATGCCGTTTACGGTCATAGTTTTGATGTTATTGTTCGTTATTGGTATTGATTGAAATATGTGGATTATAATATTAAACAGGTAAACTATTAATTATAATCAAGGTTTCAGTACGCAGGTCATATATTTTTATTTTCTAAAAAATAAAGCAGATGACATTTTTTACCAGATTTTTGTTGTCATTGTTCTATTAGACTATTACCTCTACTAAGCCATTAAGTCGATAAAACAGCATATCGTTGGAAAACTATCATATTTGCCGAGTTTAAACACAGTAAAAATTGGTATAAATTGCCATACGTGTCATTAGCAAGTTGTCTATGATTCTATCTATTGACACGTACAAGAACGATAACTCGCAATAGGAATGTTAAGAATTGGAGTTGTCTTTCTTGTACGTTTTTTAGCAAAAACGCGCTAATGATACGTACGGCAATTTATGCCGTTTACGGTCATAGTTTTGATGTAATTGTTTCGTTATTGGTATTGAATGAAATATCTGGATTATAATATTAAACAGGTAAAACATTAATTAAAATCAAGGTTTCAGTATGAAGGTCATATCGTTAAATGTTCTAAAAAATAAAGCAGATGGCATTTTTACCAGATTTTTTTTGTCGTTATTCTATTACCTCTAATAAGCCATTATATCGATAAAAGCAACCTATCGTTGGGAAACTGTCATATTGGCAGAGCTTAAACACAGTAAAAATTGGTATAAATTGCCATACGTGTCATTAGCAAGTTTTCTATGATTCTATCTATTGACACGTACAAGAACGATAACTCGCAATAGCAATGTTAAGAATTGGAGTTGTCGTTCTTGTACGTTCTTGATTGAGTAACAAACAATAAGCCGAGTAAAAGCAATTATTGTCATTTGGACAGTTAGGTAATTCACACCTATCTGAAACTCAACGCGCGCTTGTTGTTTGATGTTTGCGGTACACACCATCTATAATTACAGGTAAATTATGATGTGTATCCAAGCTGTAATCGCGGTGGATCCAAGCTGTAATGTTATCCCGAGTTCCCACCCCCAAATCCTTTGCCAGTTTCAAAGTGAATTTCATAGTGAGACGTTGATTAAAGTGCAAATATTCTACAATGACAACATTTATGTTCATGGTCTGGATTTTACTCAAGTTTTCAACGATATATATACGTTTGGAGTTATGGATAATACTGAATTTTAAGTGTACAATATGTAACAGTGGAAAAACAATATAACTTATGGTGACAGAATTCTCTATTGTAATTTCAACGCAGTTTACTAGTTGTATTCAGCGTGAATGAGATCGTTAAACAGTGTGTTGTGTAAATTGGATTTTATTTGTACAATTGCATATAACAGGTATGTTTTTTTTTATTTTCTTATTTTACACTATTTATTAAATTAAGTTGTGATTATATGTATCTGAAACAAAATACTTTTGCCTGGACGTCTGTCTTTATCTATGCTATCTTTCTATCACGGACGCATACGGTAAACGTGTACCATACGTTTGCACGTAAATTGTATCAAATAAGTAACAAATTCTGAGGTTTTTTTTAACAATATCATTAAAAAGTATTCTTATACAGTTCTGGTTCATTTTCATTTAGAAATTTAATCATATAAAATCGCATACAATGATTGCAATTCTGAGGGCGGAAACTTTCTGACATGGTGGGTGATTCTCACGATAAGTGTAATTTTTACCCTAACACCGTACGTGTCAATAGACACTTCGTTTAATAAAACATCTGTATTAAAATTTATAACGAAAAGATAGCATTACAGGGTTCACCCTGGCTTAAAATTTTCTTGCGCCAGCACTTGCGCCAAATGAATAAAGTTTGCGCCAAAATAATATTTTTGGAGCCAAATTGTTCGCCATTCTTTTATGTATGTTATACATACATGTGATATTTTCTTGGACCCAAATAGGGAGATTTGGTAATTTTAATAGGGAGATTGGGGTGCCAAATAGTAATCAAATAGATAAGTCTATAGACCACTAAGAGTAAGACACTTAGAGACAATTTTCACCCAGAGATATACTTTTTATAATACTGACATTGGCCTATTATTCTAGCATCTAGGCTGAAAGTTAAGCAGAATACTCTTCAGGAGCATTCTGTTTTAGTAAAAGTTTAAGCCTGCATTAAGCTAGATCTAACATCTGCTAGGATATAAGAACTATTTCTTATGGTTCTTATATATATTATTCATTCATGACTGAGAATGAATGAAGTAGTTCAAATGGTCTAGATTTCTATCTATGGAGTAGATCTAGAAAGAGTAAGCAACTTAACAATCTGTTATTCATTAAATTATGCAAACAGTATGGATCAAGATGAGACGCGCATCATCTTATATAGATACAAACTGTTTGACACTGATATAATCTGAAAAAAAAATGCACAAAAATTAACTCAGAGAATTGTTGCAGATGACAAATTCTGCAGACGATATTTACTAGCGCCATAAAGTGGGTGTGGTTTTAACAACGAAATAACGCGTCTTAATTTTCTACCGCGAAAACTGATTGCAACTCAATTTTACGAGCGTAATTGGTTGTAAAACCTAACTTAATAATTATACATTTGCACAAATCGTATGTAACAAACAGAAGAATTTAGGTCCAATGTTTAATTTTAATTGATTGTTAGAAAACGGCGCTGGGGAATACTTTTTAGACTAACAAAATATACGTAGTTCTCGTAGCAAATGTTACGGCGCCCCGTCATTTTGTAACGGTATCATTTTCGAAGTATTTTTCTGTTACGTAAATATACAAAGTTTTTTTGTGGTGGAAATCAATTCATGAATGATAAATTCTGATCAGCTTTCATATAAAATGTGTGTTTGTCCAGAACTTACGGATAATTATCTAATTTAATCCGGCCCGTATCGGCGACAGATCTTTATTCTTCGCATCACCGCTTCTAAAAATTGTCGTTGAAAAGGTCTCCGATTCGGGGCGAACCTGTCAATCACTTTTTTGATAACCAATTAGATAGCAATCTCGGCGCGTGTGGTCAAACATTGTTTGGCAGCCCGCTATTACACATGCCGTTATCGACAATTGCGTAACGTGTTAACACGCGTCAGTAGCGTTTGGTGATAGGCTAAGCGTGTGTATGGATTAGCCGAACTCTGAAGCCAATTTTAAGATTTTTAGAGTCGGCGAGAAAATAAACTGTAAAATTATACGGCGACAATTCCGAAATTTCTCGGCGCCAGACACTTTCGCCGATTCGAAATTTCTGTCGCCAGAATTATTTTTTTTGCGCAAATGGCGCCGTTGGCGATGCCCAGCGGGAACCCTGCATTAAAAGCATTTCTATTAACACCAAACTTTCGTAGGAAAAACGGAAAATACAGTACTGTACGTTTTCTCTCTCATTTTCACAAACTCACTAAACAAACAAATTATAAGCTATCGCCTCAAATTCTGTACTAGTCGTGAGATCATGGTCTAATAAAACATCTGTATTAAAATTTATAACGAAAAGATAACATTAAAAGCATTTCTATTAACACCAAACTTTCGGAAAAACGTTGTTTTCTAGCCGCCAGCGAGCGCCGCTGATTGAACGACACGATAAATCGCGAGCAGGCCGGATACTTCTCCATTTGTCCTTTCTCCATGGTGAAAGTCATCCAGCTAAAGTAGTGCAGGCTATTACATGAGGCCACATACAGGAGTGACACTTTTACTTTTGATCTGTATGAAAGCTAAGAATATTGCAACACATAGATTGATCAGAACAACAATATAATGGCACAGGTAGTAATAGTTTATACGGGAATGACACCATACAAGTGGGATCTGGTTGGGAAGTCATTTAACCAGACAATCAATTTGGCAAGACACAAAAGGATACTTCCAAAAGAGACTCCAAACAAGTGTGACTTGTGTGAAAAGTCATTTAATGATAAAGGCAATTTAGCAACACACATGATGAAACATACAGGAGAGACACCATACAAGTGTGACATGTGTGAAAAGTCGTGTAACACAAAAATGAATTTAGCAACACACATGATGAAACATACAGGAGAGAGAACGTACAAGTGTGAACTTTGTGAAAAGTCATTGAATCATAAAGGCAGTTTGGCAGCACACATGAGGATACATACAGGAGAGACACCTTACAAGTGTGGCATCTGCGAAAAGTCATTTAATCATAAAGGCAGTTTAGTTGCACACATGATGGTACATACAGGAGAAAAACCTCACAAGTGTGACATGTGTGAAAAGTCATTTTATTATAAAAAACATTTAGCAAGACACATGATGATACATACAGGAGAGAGACCATACAAGTGTGACCTTTGTGAAAAGTCATTTATTGTGAAAAGCAATTGATGGGTACACATGAGGATACATACAGGAGAGACACCTTACAAGTGTGACTTGTGTGAGAAATCATTCAAGCAGAAAAATAATTTAGACATACACATGGTGAAACACACAATTTGACTTTTAAGTGTGACTTGTGTGAAAAGTCATTTAACCATAAAAGCAATTTAACAACACACATGAGGATACATACAGGAGAGAGACCACACAAGTGTGACCATTGTGAAAAGTCATTTAGCCAAAAACTCAGTTTGGCAAGACACATGAGGATACATACAGGAGAAAGACCTTACATATGTGATATCTGTGAAAAGTCATTTAACCGCAAAAGCACTTTGGCAACACACATGATGATACATACAGGAGAAAGACCTTACAAGTGTGACCATTGTACAAAGTCATTTAGCCAAAAACTCAGTTTGGCAAGATACATGAGGATACATACAGGAGAAAGACCTTACATATGTGATATCTGTGAAAATTCATTTAACCGCAAAAGCACTTTGGTAACACACATGATGGTACATACAGGAGAGAAACTTTACAAGTGTCTTCACTGTGAAAAGTCATTTAGCTACAAAAGCAGTTTGAAGAGTCACAAGAGGATACATACAGGAGAGACACCTTACAAGTGTAACCACTGTGAAAAGTCATTTAGTCATAAAAACAGTTTGACAACACACATGATGATACATACAGGAGAGAAACCTTACAAGTGTGACCACTGTGAAAAGTCATATATCAACAAAAGTGATTTAGCAACTCACATGTGGATACATACAGGAGAGACACCTTACAAGTGTAACCACTGTGAAAAGTCATTTAATCGTAAAAGCAGTTTGGCAAGACACATGGAGAAACATTCATGAGACACCTTACAAGTTTGACCACTGGGAAAAATCATTAACCCGTTACCTCATAAACTTTTTACGTCCTTCATTTACTCCTCCAATAAAGAAAATTCTTCCAATTTATACAATTTTGAAGATGTATAATGAGAAATATTTTCTATATTCTAGTTGGTCGTAGCTTAAAGCAGGCTTAAAGTAAAGCAGAATGTGCCGTAAGGCACATTCTGCTTTACTTTCATCCTGCTTTAAGTGGTCACCTGTCTTCGCAAATAGAAATATGCTATGGGGTATTGGGTTAAGCCACAACATTTGTTTAGCAAGACCCATGGAGGTACAGTCATGGGACATTATTATTCTTCGCACATCGAAATTTTGGCATCTTTCGGATTCTTTCCACATATTTTCTACATTATGGGTGCTGCCACAAAATTGTGGAATACAAAATTACACCAGGGTGTATGCCAGTTTAAAAGTTAAGGTGTTAAAATTTCAGGTATTGATTGTTTTCTCTGCTGTCCGGAACAGAATTCTGTTGCTAGACTACTTAAGAATATAAATGAAAAAAGTTGACTCATTCTACTAAACCTGTTGCCATGGTAACAAATGGGACCAACAATTAGAATTTAACCCTTACCCCATAGCCTGTTTCTTGTTTTGAAAATAGGTGACTACTTAAAAGCAGGTTGAAACTTGAAAGTAAAGCAGAATGGGAAGGCCCATTCTGCTTTACTTTCAGCCTGCATTAAGCTACCACCTGCTAGAATAAAGAAAATATTTCTTATGCTACATATTCATGACTGTAAAAAATTGAAACTATTTTCTTCAGTGGAGGAATAAACTGAATGCGCTAAAAGGTGCTTCTATTGGGGAAAGGGTTAAGAACCGTTTTATTTAAAAACATATACTCCTAAACAATAGTGTACTTTCAAAAGAAAACTGAAGAAAATTAATGAAATTGTTAATTTTATGTAGTTTCACATAACTTTCATCAATTGTTACCATGGCAACCATATAATGTGAACACGGTTCACATTTTGCAAGTTCATTCTAAAATTGCCTAGCAACAAGAACCAAAGAACCTTGCTCCAACTCTTAAAACCAAACATAACTATACTGAATGTTGTCTAGAGTTTTAATTATAATAAACAGTTGAGAAAAACTGATAAAAATAGGCAACTTTTTTGCAGAGTGACCAATAATTATGTCCCATGACTGTACATACATGATGACACACCTTACAAGTTTGACCTCTGGTATCAGTCATTTCCTCAAAAACATTTTAGTTAGAAACAAGAGGATACATACAGGAGAGAGAGAGAAAGAACTTGACTTTCATGTAACCTAGAAGTGTAAGTCACTTTTACACTAACATAATGTAAAGACACATGATTGTTCATACACGAGAAAAAACATACAAGTGAGGGTGTGGCTGGTGTGAAAAGAAATTTAATTATAATATTAGCAATTTAGCAACGCACATGGGAATACATACAGGAGAGAGACGTTAAAAGTGTGAACTCTGTGAAAAGTCATGGAAACAGAAAATCAATTTAGATAGAAACATTAGGATCCATACAGTGGAGAGACACCTTACAAGTGTGACCTCAATCATGGCCGGATTGTCTGCACTTTTGCTTTGTCTATAACCCTTTCCCACATAGCATATCTCTAGTATTGAATGTAGGTGTCCACTTAAAACAGGTTGAAAGCGCATTCTGCTTTACTTTCAGCCTGCTTTAAGCTATCATCTGCTAGAATATAGAAAATATTTTGCATTATACATATTTATGAATGTATAAATTGGAACTATTTTCTTCAGGGCAAGAATAAACTGAATGCGCTAAAAGGCGCTTCTATGGGGGGAAAGGGTTAATATATAATATGACATGACAAAACCAGCTGCAGCAGTTGTGTCACTGTGTGATTATTATTTAAATCCAATTACCATTTAACCCATTACCCCGTGGTCACCTGTTTCTAGTTTTGAAAACAGGTGACAATGAACCAATTAAGTGGGTTGAAAGTAAAGCAGAATGTGCTTTAAGTCGCTTTCTGCTTTATTTCCACCCTTTACCTCATAGGCCATTTCTAGTTTTGAAAATAAGTGACAACTTAAAAATAAAGCAGGTTAAAAGTAAAGCGGAATGTGCCTTAAGGCACATTCTGCTTTACTTTCAGCCTGCTTTAAGCTACCATCAGTTGAAATATAGAAAATATTTTCTTATGCTTCATATTTTATTTTTGGGAGGAATAAATCAAAGGGGTAAAAGGCGTATTTATGGGGTAATGGATTAAGCACCCATCTGGTAGGATATAGAAAATATCAAGTGTTGCGAAGTGTTTTTTAAATATAAAATATGAAACAATTATGAAGACTTTTGTCTGTCAGATCACGGAATTATACAACACATGGAATTGCAACCTCGCGCTATCTCACCAAATTCTGTTCAGGCAAACGAGACTTTGCGAGACTTGATAAGATTATGTCTATCAGTAGTCAATATCATTAATGTCTGTATCGAAGCATTGATCACAGGTAAATACTTCCATAAATTGATAGGAATCCGCAACTCGTTTAAATCCACTTGATTGTCAATAAATACACTCGAGTCTGTAAATTACAACTGTAAAGCATGAGCAATGTGTGCTCAGCCAATGGCATGCAGCTATCTCAAGTTTTCTAAAGAGGCCCTGACATGCTCACATTCAAGGTTTTTTTTCAATGGGTTTTACTAACCCAACCACCAAGTTAAAGGCAATGGCCTCGCATGAAAGGCCTAACTGATTCTTTGCCTAGACATTTGTATAGTAAAGGCATGCTACCAATAATTAAATCATTACTTTTTTCGGACTAGGTGTTACCATCCATGGAAGCTAGGTCAAGTAATGTCTTTAACTCTTTACATGCCAATGGCTAAACACCATAGCTAACATAATTTATACTTCTGTTTAAATGCATCCTTCTAACAAACACCCCCTCCAAATAATAATACTGGAAATCAAATAATTGAAACCGATGTCACTCAAGGCAGTCCCATTAACTGTGTAACTTACTTTATTTTTCTGCTGTTTCATATTATTTTTTATATTGCTTTCCATATCTATAACAAGTTTGGAATGTTGTCTATGGGAAATCCTTTACCCCATTACCCCATAAATAAGCCTTTTTACCCCTTTGATATATTCCTCCACCAAAGAAAACTGTTCCCAGTTGAGTGGTTACCTATTTTCAAAACTAGAAACAGGCTATGGGGTAATAGGCTAACCCTTTCCTCCCTAAAATCTCAAATGGACAATTCTAATTTTCAATTAAGTCTTGTCCATTTTTGTCTTTTAGGGTTGATTTAACAATATATAGTAAAACCCCTCTATTACGACCACTAAAACGAAGGCTAATTGATTGTATAAAAGACTGGTGGCAGCTTAAATCAAGGTGGCAGTAAAACAGAAAGCTCCTGTAGGAGCTTTCTGTTTTACTGTCACCTTGCCATAAGCAGTCACCTGTTCTTAACCCCCAATAATTAACACAATTTAGTGGTCGTAAAAGAGGGGTTTTACTGTATGTCAAAATGACAAACAGTGTAGACCCTGATCTGAGGGTTCCTTATATAAGTAGCCCTCTGATCAGGGTCTACACTGTTTGCATAGAACAAGTGTACTGACCTCACATATACACTGTTTGCAAATGGCGCATATATGCGTGACTAGGGTTCAAAGAGTTACAACTGACTAATTTTGTTCTGCTCAGTATAAATTATAATGTAACCATTTGAACATTATGCCTATGAGCTACAGATATATTTAAAACTCTTTGCACGCTAGCGGCAGATATAGCTGCCACAGTCATAACCTTTGCAAACAGTTTGGATTCAGATGAGACGCCACATTACGCAGCGTCTCGTCAGGATCCAAACTGTTTGCCATTCTACCCTGAATTAAAAAGAAATTTGGAAAATTCTAATTTTAGAACAAAAGCAGAAGACAACTGTTGCAGACTAAAAAATTACACAGCATGCATAGAATTTCAAATTTTCAGAAGACCGCCTTTTGGTGAAATTCTGTGCCGTTGGCCGATCAGACTCGGTTATTCAGTTTTTCCTTTTTCGTGAAGACTGGATTATTCTCGCCAAAATGAATCTCTTGTTTGGAAATTGGATTGGCAGATTATCGTTGCTGGCAGCTTAAAACAGCTGAGTCAGGCGCGTGTTTAGAATAGCAACCACCAATTTATCGTCACATAGTGACGTAGCTTTGTAAACAATATTCCTTATTTGGATTTATGGGCGGTCTAAATCGGTTAGACTGCAAAGGACAAGTCTTCGTGAAATAGACGGGCTCCGCTAATGCTCCGCCCCGTCTATTTCACGAAGACTTGTCCTAATGCAGTCTAACCTATATGAAGAGTAAACTGTTTCAACAGATTTCTTTGTGTCAGTTGACAACCTGCATACCTGCTGATTTTAATCAGCTTATCATAAACCTGTCACTTAATTTGACTAATAGTTTGGTATTTAGCAGTTTTGATAACAGTTCCTGCCACTGGCATTCTATGCTGATTGTGTGACAAATAAGTCATAAAGATGCCACTTAATTTCCTGAATAACTTCAAGGTGTTTAAGTCAATATCTTTAGATAATGGTTACTAACTTTCTGATTGGTTAGAAGCCTGAAAAGTTATTATTCTTCCATTTTCATTGGTCAGGATAATTATCTACACCTGCCCCCAAACACTTGTATCTGACTTCAGATCTGGTGTTAGTCTGTAGATGTTGTCATCATACTTCAAAAATTACTTGGATAATCACTTTGAACACATTGTATATTGAATTGAATAAAAATCTACAACTGCACATACAGACTTGAGTGATCTGGCTGTTCCCAGACAGGGGACAAGTCCCTAGCTTGAACTTTAGTGAAAAGCCTGCAGAATGGTGGTTTAAGTGGAAATCTTGAGTTAAAAACTCCTCAAAGACATAAGCAGAGTCGCTCACTGGGAAAGAGCTGCTGCAAAACATCAGTCACAGCTTCTCTACATAAAAGTGTATAAGAACTATTTTGGGTGAGTGTATTATTCAGTCTATATTCTTGCATCGTGTTATAGATATGTGAATCAATCGGCCCCATGCATGCTTGTCTAAGTTTTAATGCTGACAAAATATGAGACCATCTGATTGAAGTGTGCAGTCACCAGGTTTAATCATATTATCTTTTTAATTGGATATTATTCTAGGGTTACTTTTGAAATGAGCATGTGAATATTCCTGGAAACCTCCTACATGAAGGTAATATACGAGGGCTGTCCCAAAACATCGTAGACTTTCCTTATAAAATTGTTCGTTAAAACAGCAGAGACAAACGGTCATCAGTATATATAAACATAGGGTTTATGTAAACATGTATGAAGTTTTAACGCGCTATCTTTAAAACTCACCAGCAAAGAGTAATTTGTAACACCCTACCTGTGTAACCCCGGCGCACACTAGTTAACGTTATGACGTATCGACGTTGAACAACGTCACTCCTTTACTTGTAGTGGTGATTGATGCATTTTCGCTGACACACAGCCTCTTAAACAAGCTGGTATCTACATGAAGCTCGGGCAACACTCTCAATGTTCCTTGTTTGAGCTGTCTTCAACGTTTTCAATTTTTGTCGGCGTAATTGAGGCTCAATTTTAGGTATGAAAATACTGCAAAATCTAATGGGCTAGGTCAATGGTAGTAGGCGGATGTTTAAGCTTTTGAAACCCCAACACGGCAAGTTCCAAATGTGCATGCTGGGAAATGTGGCACGAAGCGATAACCTTGTGAAATATGTTGCTTTTCTAAGTTGTCAATGAACCCCGGTCACTTCTCTCGTATCGTGTGCAATAGATCTGTGTGAAGGTTGTTTGATGAAAAAGTCCTGATCTCTCGAATATCGTCTTAAAAAGAGGGTTGATACCTGGACACATCATTCTTTTTCTTCTGCACTTAACAAGCGTGGCACCCATATAGCACCGACTCTCGACGTGTTTCATTTCTCACGTAAAAGTCGATGTACAAACAATTTGCTCACCCCGAGGAGTTAAGCATTCTATCTCATCGCAAGACGCCGATCACCAATCATGACGCTCCTCACGTTTTCTACAATGAAACCATCAATTTCTTCCGACTATCCCATCTTTACATTATTTTCTCAACCCATCCTTCTGAAAATCGCGTATTTTTTTTTAACACCAGCAAGCGAGATGCTGATTGATACATTTCTTTTGATTGTAGTTGTTTTAACGTCTGTTTCGGGATCAAATTCAACTCAAAGCAGTATTCTATGACATTCTGCTGCGCCGCCTTTTCCTCTGACGTCGTCATTTCATGCGTCTTCAGAACACAGTATCATTCGTCATAACCTAGATATCTTTTTTTTAAATGACGCTACGTTAACGATTTTTTCAAGGATGACGTCATATATAACAACGTCAACATTAATGACGCAATTTTGCGCAAATTCCAATTCGAAATTGCTTTGTAGGAGGTTGTAAAATGTACCTCTTTAAATCTACCTTTAAGATTTTGGCGTGCGCCGCATAATCTAACCAACAATGAATATTTACAAATAAAATAGGGTCAAGTGTGTTCAGGAACCTTAATATTCCTCATGCAAATGTGAAAATGTTTGAAATAGCATTGGTAAAAATATCAAAGAAATGTTACGTCGGGTTCTTCAAAAATAATATCAGTCCACGGTGTTTTGGGACAGCCCTCGTAGCTACTTAGAGAAATGGTAACGGGTCAAATCAGGCCAAAACAAAATCAGACACAGGGTCAAATCGACCCAAAACCAAATCAGATTGGGTCAAATTGGCCCTTATTTATGACATAACAATACTTATACTCATAGTTTCTCGTTACATCAACATATATAAATCAAATTGTTTAACAGGTCAAATCATATCATGTGACATACATAATAATATGATATGTATAAACCAAAACAAAAGTAGATCATATGTTTGAGATCAATCTAATAAGAATGTGCTTTGGGTAAAATATGAGGAGAATGAACAGCTCTTACGAAGTGATCATTGTCTTTGATTTTTGAGTCAATTTAACCATTTACCCCATCAATGCGAATTTTAACGTAACAAAGTGATTTCGTACATCGTGGTGTTTTGGTACCTATATTATAAAGCAGGCAGAAACAAAGCAGAAACGAGTTCTCCACTCAACTTTCCATCTGCTCCGAATCCGGGTCAAATCGGCCCAATACCAAATCGGACCGGGTCAAATCGGCCCAAAAAGCCGGGTCAAATCGGCCCACTAATGGCGGCCCTTGGCGGGTCAAATCGGCCCAATATTGTAGGTATAGCGGACATGTCCTTATTGACTGAACTTGATTTATTGGTTCAGTTTTTTAAGATTGGACAGAGAAAGCAGTGTCAAATTGTTAAGATTTTGATCAGATATGGAATGCAGTATCCAGATATATTTGAAATTATCGTCGCTTATCAAAAATATACGAACACAGTTTGGATCCTGATTAGACGCTGTGCTTTGTTTTAAGCTTTGTCAGTTGCTTTTAATACTGCAGATCAATAAGATGATTGACGGACATATTTAGTTAAATGGCAATTTACACAATTTCTGAATAGCATTGCATTATAGATCTACTTAATTAATTCATGTACGACATTATTTAAGTTTAATTCTTCATTTTCAGTTGTCACTGATATGTATCAATGTAATTTAAGTAATACAAATAACACGTAACGGTCAAAAAGTGATATACCGTAACCAAACATAATCAGTTTTCCTGCTTTGACATTAAAATTAAAAATGGGCTGATTTGACCCGGTCCGATTTGGTTTTGGGCCGATTTGACTCGGGGTACGATTTGGTTTTGGGCCGATTTGACCCGTTACCTCTGCTTCAGGCACTCTCTGTCTTATATACTGAAAACATGCTATTGGGGAAAGGTTGGAGCAATGGCACCTGGAGTAAGACAATGAAGTGATTACTGATTAACTGTCACAACAACATGTCAAACATCTGTGACCGATGGTTGTCAGTAATTATTATCATCACTAAAATAAACATGTGACAGGTAAGCCAATTAATGCTGGATACTTATCAGACAACTGAAGCCATAGTCTCTTAGCCGCAGGTTTACAATCTAAGCTGATTAATGGAATTGTATATGACCATAAGAGTTCGAATGAGTTTGAATATGGTTATAATCGGACCAATAGTTCAATAATTATCTGCCCTTGAATTGTTGAAAATACCATATTTAAGAGTGCATGTTTTCAAAAGGTATATTTTTTTATTCTAGCAGGTGGTAGCTTAAGGCAGACTGAAAGTTAAGCAGAATGCGCCTTAAGGCACATTCTGCTTTACTTTCAACCTGCTTTATATGGTCACCTATTTTCTAAACTCACCTATTTTCTAAACTAGAAACAGGCTATGGGGTAATGGGTTAAAGATTTTCAACTCCTGCAGAATTTCCTGGGATTTTTCCAAGGAAACATTCTTGAAGTATTCCTAGGATATCCTTAGAATTCTTATATTCTAGCTTATGGTTATTGGAACTGATATCCAAATGGATTCCTGTTTGTGGAAATTCTTAGCTGGTTACCCGGGTAATAAGAACACCAATCCTGAGAAATTCCGAGGATAATAAAAGCTCCAAGATATATTTCTGCAGGGGTAATTAGAGTCTACACTGTTTCTAGACAATATTTAAAACAGTCCTTGGAATCTGCTCATCATTTTGTAAAAGCTGAATTGTCTATTTGGAAACCTCACCATAGTAAGGAACCTAAGGGTTATTATGCCCCTGCGATGATCAGTCAGGGTGCATTTTGTTTTACCCCTGTCCGAGACCGTCCGTTCATCTGTCCGTCAGTTTGTTTGTCCTGTCCAATTCGTAATTCCTCCTATGGTTTTCAAGCTACAACCTTATAATATGGCAGAGTGTTTACACATATACAAAAGATTTGCATGTGAACAGGGTTTTGATCTGCTTTCATTTTTCAAACAATTAACAGTTAAACATGCAGTCTTATTTTTGTTGGCAGGGCCATCATATTTGTCTTACAGACAAAGCCATCCCTCTAGTTAAGTACTATTTTGGCAGCTTAATTGTACAAATGCAAACAAATAAGATCTAAGTTTTCTAATGTTGTTGTTATCTGTTTCAGGTTTGATGTATGTTGAAAGTCACCCAGCTAAACAAGTTAGTAGTTCAGGCTATTACATGAGGTCAGATACAGGAGTGACACTTTTACCTTTGACCTGTATGACAACACAGAATACTGCAACACATCTGATAGATTGATCAGAACAAGAGTATAATGGAACAGGTGGTTATAGTTTATACGGGAGTGACACCATACAAGTGTGATCTGGGTGGAAAGTCTTTTAACCAGACAATCAATTTGGCAAGACACAAAAGGATACTTCCAAAAGAGACTCCAAAAAAGTGTGACACATATGAAAAGTCATTTAATGATAAAGGCAATTTAGCAAGACACATGATGAAACATACAGAAGAGAGACAATACAAGTGTGAACTTTGTGAAAAGTCATTGAATCATAAAAGCAGTTTGGCAGCACACATGAGGATACATACAGGAGAGACACCTTACAAGTGTGGTATCTGTAAAAAGTCATTTAATCATAAAGGCAGTTTAGTCAGACACATAAGGATACATAAAGGAGAGACACCTTACAAGTGTGACTTGTGTGAAAAATCATTTTATTATAAAAACCATTTAGCAAGACACATGAGGATACATACAGGAGAGACACCATACAAGTGTGACCTCTGTGAAAAGTCATTTAATGTGAAAAGCACTTTATGGATACATATGAGGGTACATACAGGAGAGACACCTTACAAGTGTGACTTGTGTGAGAAATCATTCAAGCAGAAAAGTAATTTAGAGAGACACATGATGAAACACACAGGAGAGACTTTTAAGTGTGACTTTTGTGAAAAGTCATTTAACCATATAATCAATTTGGCAGCACACATGAGGATACATACAGGAGAGACATCCTTCAAGTGTGACTTGTGTGAAAAATCATATATCATCAAAAGCAGTTTGAAGAGACACATGAGGGTACATACAGGAGAGACACCTTACATATGTGATATCTGTGAAAAATCATTTAACCGCAAAAGCATTTTGGCAACACACATGAGGATACATACAGGAGAGACACCTTACAAGTGTGACTTTTGTGAAAAGTCATTTAATCTTCAAAGCAATTTAACAACACACATGAGGATACATACAGGAGAGAGACCTCACAAGTGTGATCACTGTGAAAAGTCATATAGCCACAAAATCAGTTTGACAAAACACATGAGGACACATACAGGAGAAAGACCTTATATATGTGATATCTGTGAAAAGGCATTTAGCGTCAAAAGCAGTTTGACAACACACATGATGATACATACAGGAGAGAGACCCTACAAGTGTGAACTGTGTGAAAAGTCATATATCAACAAGAGTGATTTAGCAACTCACATGTGGATACATACAGGAGAGACACCTTACAAGTGTAACCACTGTGAAAAGTCATTTAATCATAAATGCAGTTTGGCAAGACACATGGGGAAACATTCATGACAGACCTTGCAAGTGTGACCACTGGGAAAAATCATTTAGCCACAACATCTGGGGCTCGTTTCATAAAACTTCGTACGGCAAATGTTGTCGTAAGTCAAAACTTTAAAATACATCTAAATTCTGATTTCTCTATCTAATACTGTATTGTGACATCTTTTCAAGACAATTCCAAAGAGATGTCATAAGACAGGATAGGGGTGAGTAATAATTATTGAGACTTTTATAATCTGACTTACTACACCATTTGTCGTACAAAGTTTTATGAAACGGGCCTTGAGCCTGTTTAGCAAGACCCATGGAGATAAAGTCATGGGACATTATGTAAGGGAGAATGGACGAGTATTTCTCCATTCCTGAGAAATAATGGAGACGAGGACCCAAAGGGGCCGAGTCTTCATTATTTTTCAGGAATGGAGAGATACGAGTTCATTCTCCCACTTAAAATACACCTAACATGAATTTAGTATTGTTAAATAACAAATTAATTCCCGCTGGTTCCCTCAGCTAAATATTGTGTAATTGCACTGTTAGTGATACTCATGCTGATGAACATGCTTTTTTCAAGAAATTCTAGCAATTAGAAATAACTCTCCATTCCTTAAAGATTGTCGTGTACAATGACTGTGTACAGTGTTTTAACTGGTCATTTCGTGTAAAATCATCGTAGACAATGGCTGACCAGAACCTCTCTGGCTATTGTCACTGTCAGTATGTGTTAATATGACACCGGGAAAATATTTGAAAACGTTGGATTTATTTCATAATCTGGATTTTCTTTCTTTCGAATGGGACTTATACTTGTGTATGTGTGTATATTTAGCAGCTTGAAAATGTCTTCTAAGCAACATTAGTCAAACATCTTGGATCAGGATCCGTCGTCAACTTACACGGCATCTGATCTGGATCTAGGGCGTTTGTTCATGTTATTATGGTCACAATTGAAAGTACGGGTTACAGTCCATACCAGACACCATTTGAGCAATTTATACAGTAAACCCCTTCTAGCCAGGTGGAGCTTAAAGAAAGATGAAAGTAAAACAGAAAACTCCAAACGGTGCTTTCTATTTTACACCAACCTTACTTTAAGCAGCCACCTGCCTTAAACACAAACAATTTAAAATATTCTAGTGTAGTGGTCGTAATAGAGAGGTGTAATTGTATACCAAAGCCAGTAGTGTCTGCTAAAGTTATCGTCTGCTTCACTTTGAAAGCTTAACCAATAACAGTTACATGTATACCTGAGGATATGAATCTATTAATCAAGTATAAACCAGTATGGATCCACATGAGACATCGACGTATTTGGTGTCAGGGCTGGATCCAAGCAGTTTGCAAATTTATTGGATTCTGTTTACCCTTTGAACCCTAGTCACGCATATAGGCATCCTTTTCAAACAGTATACATATGAAAAGTGCACTTGTCTTATGCAAACAGTGAATACCCAGATCAGAGGGATCCTTACGGAGCCCTGTGATCTGGGTCTTCACTGTTTGTCATAATGCAAAACATTTACAAAAACAACCCTTAAAAGTCAGAAATGGACTAGACTAAATTTGAAACTGGGATTGTCCATTTGAAGTTTCAGGGAGACGCAGAATATGTCGGCGTCTTTTTACATTCCAAGCTTTTTGTAAGGATATTCGCTTTAAGTGTCTATTCATTTGTAGCTTGCTGAAGGCGAGAAAAATACAATGGACAGCTAAAGGAAGATGTAAGTAAAACAGAAAGCTTGAAAAGGAATTTTCTGTATTACTTTCACATTCCTTGAATGAATCTAGTCACCGGTCTTAGACACCAAAATAGTAAACAAAGAATTAGTTGTAGTAATAGGGGTGTTTTACTGTATGCACTGTCAAACCTGTCTTAAGTTACCACTAAAGTCGATATATATATGTATATGTATTTCACTGCAGGTTGCGGCTTAATGCAGGGCAAACGTTATGCAGAAGGTTCATATAGGAGCCTTCTGTATTTGTCCTGCGTTACACAAGCGGCAACCTCTCTTGAAAGATCACCCTGCATCTTCAGTCAGTAGTCGCTTAGCAGTCTCTTTTTACAGTGGAGAACACGTTAAATTCTTTCCCGTTTAAACGCAAAAAATCGCAAACGCACTGCAGTAAAATGGAGAAAATGACAACTTTTCGACAATTCTGAGTATCTGTTTTAATCTGAGTGGCAAAAAGTTTGGAGCCTGATCAGACGCCGGGTTACCCAGCATCTGATCTGGCTCCAAACTAATTGCAATGGAAATACTAGTTTTAGCGTAAACGCGTTTATTGGGAAAGAATTTTCCACTGTATTCAGGAATGGAGCGTTCGAAACAATTAAGTCTCCATTACTTTTTCCAACACAATTGTGTAACTATTACACACTTGTGTAGGGAAAAGTAATGGAGACCTATTGTTCTGAACGCTCCATTCCTGAAAATTAATGGAGCGTTTTTGAATGGGATAATAGCACAGGTGTATTTTAATATTCGTCACACACCGAAATTTTGGCATCTTTCCACACATTTTCTACATTACGGGTGCTGCCTGGCAGCCACAATAATTATACTGTGGAATACAAAATTACATCAGGATATATGCCAGTTTAAAAGGTGTTAAAATTTCAGGTATAGATTGTTTTCTCTGCTGTCGGGAACAGAATTCTGTTGGTAGGCAACTTAAGAATTTAAATGAAAAAACTCGTTCTACTAAAATGGTTGCCATGGTAACAAATGGGAACAAGAATTAGAATTTAAGAACCATTTTATTTAAAAACATATACTCCTAAACAAAAGTGCATTTTCAAAAGGAAACTGAAGAAAATTAATGAAATTGTTTATGTTTAAGTTTACTGACATGCAATAAATGACAAAATCGACATGGGAGTCTTACCCATTGAATTTTTAGCACTGTGTGACTTTACATGAAGTAAAATAACTTTATAATGACATTTTCTTATTTTTCTTTTAAATGCATATGTAAAGTGGTCGTTAATTTGATAAAGTTTTACATAACTTTGATCAATTGTTACCATGGCAACCATATAATGTGAGCACGGTTCACATTTTGCATGTACATTCTAAAATTGCCTAGCAACTACAACCAAAGAACCACATGCTCTGTTTGAGACTAGAAAACATTAAACAGATCCTTGCTCCAACTCTTAAAACCAAACAGAACTACCGGTATACTGAATGTTGTCTAGAGTTTAATTATAATAAACAGTTGAGAAAAACTGATAAAAATAGGCATCTTTTTTGCAGAGTGATGAATAATTGTAGTCCAAATCCCCTTGATGAAAATTGCAGGGTAGTTTAAATCTCCTTGATGGGTAGTCAAAATCCCCTGATCACAGATCAGGGTCTGCACAGTTTTCTAACTTATTCAGTATTTATTAAACTACACAGAATTCCAAGTAGACTGGTTCATGTTTTTGGTAACAGATCCACAAGGGAATTTAATAACCCACAAGAGTAACTCGGTGTAAAAAGAGTTAACCCTTTTCCCAATAGCCTATTTCTTTTATTGAAGACAGGTGACAGCTTAAAGCAGGTTGAAAGTAAAGCAGGATGCGCCTTCAGGTGCATTCTGTTTTACTTTCAGCCTGCTGTAAGCTATAATCTGCTAGAATATAGAAAATATTTCTAATGATACTTGTACATAGATGTATAAACGTTATGTAGTGGAACTATTTTCGTCAATGGGAGAATGTATTAAAGGCGTAAAAAGGTGTATTCATGGAGGAATGGGTTAAGTGAGCTTGAGTATGCAAGTTTGACTGTATTCCGAAGGAGACATGAGCCTCTCAAGTGTTTTAACCCTTTGAACCCTAGTCCCGCATATAGGCGTCCTTTTCAAACAGTATACATGTGACAAGAGCACTTGTCCTATGCAAACAGTGAATACCCAGATCAGAGGGCTCCTTTTGGAGCCCTCTGATCTGGGTCTTCACTGTTTGTCATAATGCAAAACATTGACAAATACAACCCTTAAAAGTCAGAAATGGACTAGACTAAAATGGAAACTGTGATTGTCCATTTAAAGCTTTAGGGAGGAAAGAGTTAACCCCCCCCCCCTTAATTTAATTGTCAGTGATGATAACAGATGGTTGTTTAACTAGGAGAAGAATTTAATAAGCAAACTTTGCTTTCGTTCTCATCCTAATGTATATTTATGTTTGATTATAAAATATGTACTATTTTGAAATAAAATATGTTTAAACTAATTAGATGGTTGCTTAAAGAAGTCTGAAAGTAAAGCAGAATGCTCCTTGAGCGACAATCTGCTTTACTCTCAGACCCATTATGGTCATTAGCCCATAGCCTGTTTCTAGTTTTTACGTGTTACCACTTTAAGCATGTTGAAAGTAAAGCAGAATGTGCCTTAAGGCACATTCTGCTTTACTTTCAGCCTGCTTTAAGCTACAATTTGCAATAATATATGGAAAAGATTTCTTATGATATATAATTATTCATGACAACAGGTTACTACTTAAAGCAGTTTGAAAGTAAAGCAGAATGCGCCTTAAGCAGCATTCTGCTTTACTTTTAGCCTGCTTTAAGCTACCATCTGCAAGAATATATTGAAAATATTTCTTATAATACATAATTATTCATGACGAAGAAAAGTAACTACTTTCTTAGTGGAGGAACAATTTAAAGGTGTACAAATGCATATTTAATGGGGTAGTGGGTTAAGCTACCGTCTACTAGGATATAGGAATAATTCTTATGGTGCATATTCAAGACTGTATAAAGTCAATTAAAGTGGAAATATTTTCTTTAGTGAGGATAAAATTAAAGGTGTAAATAGGCAGATTTATTCATGCTTTTCGGTGGATTACTAGGAAATAGCAGTGGCTTACAGTGGAGAATCTGTTATTCTTTCCTGATAAACGCGTTTACGCTAAAACTATTTTTTCTTTTACAAACAGTTTGGAGCCAATATAAACATGAGTTATCAGAATTGTCAAAAAATTGTTCTTTTCTACGTTTTAGTGCTTTGCGTTTGCGTTTAAACGGGAAAGAATAACAGATTCTCCACTGTATCACTTGATAATTTCACTGCTTCAAGCAGTGGGATTATGGTCATGCCTGCTCCTATTATGAATTTTCTCGTAGGGTTCCCCAATCATGTCTTATTGTTTATTTCTGGCAGCCAGATTTGTCGCAAACAACTCAACGGAACAACACGAATCCAAGATCGGGAGAAACCACGCAATATCTATAACCTCACATCAATGACGTCAATGTACGGCAAATTGTCACGAAAAGGTGTTCAATATAAACTTGGGGCTCCACACGGGGTAAAAAATGTACTTCTGCTTCAACTGACAAACAATTCAAATCCAAAAATCGTTTAAAACCATAAATAAACAGAATAATTGTATTTTTTCTTTGTAAGATCGAATCTAATGAATTTCATGAACATCAGACTGTTATGTTTTCACGAGTGGCTTAGCCACGAGTGAAAATATAACAGTCTGATGTGCACTAAATTTCGATCTTACACTGAAAAAACCCCAGTTATCCTTGTTGTATTGGGATAAATCACTGACCTGTATAACCTCCTCGCCCTGTAAAGCTTCTATCTGTCGGGGTCGTCTCTGTCTGTCACTATTGCCGTGTCCCAGTTTGCCGTAATCGCCATCACCCCAGCTAAACACCTCGCCACTCTCTGTAACAGCCATACTGTGACCATCTGAACCTACAGACGTATCTAGCTGGGTCACCACAAAACCTGCACAAGAATAAACACATTACCCCATAGTCTGTTTCTAGTTACTGTAAAACAGGTATTTTTCGCATCATGAATATTTCGCGTAATGCGATTTTGTATTAATTCGCGACATCATGCAATATTTCTAGCAGGTGATAGCTTAAAACAGACTGAAAGTAAAGTAGAATGTGCCTTAAGGCACATTCTGCTTTACTTTCAACCTGCTTTAAGAAGTCACCTATTTTCAAAACTAGAGACATTCGCGAATTAACGCGTAAATTATATTCTCGCGAATAAAACCGGTTTTACAGTACATGTATAAAGACAGGTGGCCACTTGAAGGCGTTTGGAAGTAAAGCATTCTGCTTTACTTTCAACCTGCTTTAAGTGTTCACCTGTCTTCAAAACAAGAAATGGACTATGGGTTAATGGGTAAGTCTGACAAAACAATTTAACTAGTAACAGAATAACAGAGTCTCTTACACTGCACTTACAATTCATCTCCTGATTTAATTTGACACCGTAACTTTTGGCAGCAGTAAAGCCCAAGCTTTTCTTCATCTAAATCTACTGTTGTGAGAACTTGTGGCCGAACCCCATTTCTCTGTACATGTATATCGAAATAAAATATGTTTAAACTATCGAGAGCTCTCTGTTCAGTCATGTTCCTATTCATTCAGATTCTACCATACCTTGTAATGTGGAGATAATGGTGAGTGCCCGCAGGTCATCAGAGTTCCCCTGGCCCAGTCTTCCATAGCTTCCCTCCCCACAAGCAAGCACAGTACCATTGGCTTGTATCACAAACGTGCAGTTCTGGCCACATATGATCTGTCATAGAATATTACAAACAATTCAGGGGGCCGTTTCATATAACTTTGTACGACAAAAACGGTTGTAAGTCAAAAATTACCTTTAATTTCTGATTTCCCCATCTAATCCAGTCTTGTGACATCTGTCTTGTGACATCAAGACGATTCCAAAAAGATGTCACAAGACAGGATTAGATGAAGAAATAAATAATTATTGATACTTTCATAAGCTACTTTACAACAACATTTGTCGTACAAATTTTTATGAATTTTTCTGGACTCCAGATCATGGGAGTATTTCAAAAACTAAAATCTTTATTGTGTATTAAAGGGAGGTAATCAGGTTTATAACTCATACATGTGTATATGCAGTAAACCACTCTTATACAGTCAACTACGACTGATTGGGGGTAGTTGACTGTATAAGAGTGGTTTACTGCATACACATGAGTTATTAATCTGATAAAATCTTTATTTCTGCATTAAACGCTACGGTGTTACTACTCTGACATTAGAATCGTCTCCAAGAGACCATTATAATGAGTAGTAACACCATAGGATTTAGTGTTGAAATGAGTGAGAAAATGTTGGATTCATTCAGTGTACTCCCTCTTGGCCTCTTATCTGGAGCCCTGCAATTGATTGAATATCAAAACATACGTAGCTGAATTATTAACTGCTGTATTTTCTATATTTTATTGCGCTGCTTCTGTGCTTAGTTCTGTAAATAAACATCGATTATATAAAGTGTGCAACAATTTTCTTCAGTGGAGGAATAAACAAAAGACCTTAAATGGTGTATTTATGGAGTAAATGTTTAAATCCACTTATCTGGAAATTCCAGATAAGTGGATTTAAACATTTACTCCATAAATAATATACCATTTTACGTTTCCAGATTGAATCCCCAGACAAAATTAAATCTAGACAGGGAGTCACTACAATGTTTAGCATAGTTCCCTTCTAGTGCCATGGTGTCCAGGGGTGTAACAAATTCAGAATTGTTACTCGCCCTGCTGGGTGATAATGACATTTTGCTCATTGGTTTCTGTTATAAATTATCAGAAAATCTGCTGGCCCTGACGAAATATTACTCGCCATGGCGAGTGGGTGAATAGAACCTTACACCTGGTGCCCGTTTCATATAACTTTGTACGACAAATGTTGTCGTAAGTCAGATTATAAAGGTGTAAATTATTGATTATTTCTCCATCTAATCGTGTCCTGTGACATCTTTTTGGAATCGTCTTGAAAAGACGATTCCAAAGAGATGTCTCAAGACAGGATTAGATAGAGAATTCAGAAATTAAATGTATTTTAAAGTTTTGACTTACGACACCATTTGTCGTAAGAAGTTTTATGAAACGGGCCCCTGGCATCTGATATACCTGTTGAGCCAAGGAGTAGGACAGCACGTTTACAGGTGTGAGGACCACCCTGCCTCCCTCGTTCAGCTGTCCATGTCTCTCATACCCCCACATGTAGGCCTCACACTTGCCCCCTATCTGCCAGTCCTCGGGCTTCTCAGTAGACCATCGCATTATCTCTGCATCAACAGACAGACCCCACTTAGAGTTGTTCTGTAGAGAAAGTATACAATGTCTCAAAACCATATCAATATACACAGTCTCAAAACCATATCAATATACACAGTCCTTAAACCATATCAATATACACAGTCTCAAAGACCATATCAATATACACAGTATCAAAACCATATCTAAAGAATATGTGCAATAAAAGCTTCATCCCATTTCCCCAAATAAATGTTTCAATATTTAACTCTTTCCTCCCTGAAACTTTAAATGGACAATTCCAGTTTCCATTTTAGTCTAGTCCATTTCTGACTTAAAAGGGTTGTTTTTGTCAATGTTTGGCATTGTGACAAGCAGTGAAGACCCTGATCAGAGGGCTCCTTTCGGAGCCCTCTGATCTGGGTCTTCACTGTTTGCATAGGACATGTGTACTATTCACATGTACACTGTTTAAAAAGCACGCCTATATACGGGACTAGGGTTCAAAGGGTTAAGACAGATGGTTTCTTAAAACATACTAAAGAAGAAGGCTCCTTTCCGCCTGCTTAATCCTTTACCCATAGCCTGTTTTATAGTTTTGAAGACGGGTGACCACTTAAAGTTGGTTGAAATTTAAGCAGAATGCACTTAAGGCGCATTCTGCTTTACTTTCAGCCTGCTTTAACTCTTTCCTCCCTGAAACTTTAAATGATTCCAGTTTCCATTTTAGTCTGGTCCATTTCTGACTTTTAAGGGTTGTTTTTGTCAATGTTTTGCATTATGACAAACAGTGAAGACCCAGATCAGAGGGCTCCTTAAGGAGCCCTCTGATCTTGGTCTTCACTGTTTTCATAGGACAACTGCACTTTTCATATGTATACTGTTTAAAAAGGACGCCTATATGCGGGACTAGGGTTCAAAGGGTTAAGCTACCATCAGCTAGGATATAGAAAACATTTCATATGGAGCATATTCATGACTATATATATTAGAACTATTTTCTTCAGTAGAAGAATCAGTTAAAGGGGTAAAAAGGCATAATTATTGGGTAATAGGTGAAACGCTTACCTTCCTATAAAAACTTCAACTGGGCGATTTCAGTTTATAATTTAGTCTGATCCATTTTTGTCTATTTAAGGTTGTTTTTTTGCCAAATTGCTGCACTGCGACAGCCCATTAATACATTTAGCATACAGCTGTGTATAGCTTTGGTGGAAGCCCTATGCCCCAGGTGGGGTGAACAGGATGTTAGTGTGTTACTGTAGCCTATACACTTACTAAGGTGATATCTGGAGAGGCCTCCGAGTCCATACTATGCATGAGGAAGGACTGGGGCAGTGCTGTACGATAGGACAAACTCTCCGAGGTCCTCACAGCAGTCGAGTACGACAACAGCCAGTGCCACTCCTGTACTACTGTCCGACTTACGTCTGAAACACAAGAATACTGAGTATAACAAACTGGTTAACTCTTTACTCCATAGATACACATTTTTATGCATTTTATTTATTCCTCCACTGAAGAAAATAGTTTAAATTTACACTGATATGAATATGCAGCATAAAAAATATTTTCTATATTCTAGCTGTTGGTATTTTAAAACCAGTTTTAAGTGATCATCTATATTCAAAACTAGAAACAGGCTATGGAGAAATGGGTTAAAGGTCTGAATTATTGTATTGCTTGGTATCTGTGCTAGGGTTACATATAGCAATACTGGATCTATAAGAGTGTCACCATTGAAAAGATATTGATATCCAAGCACAATTCCTATTATCTTATTGCATCGCAAACAGTGTATATCAAGGCCAGACGCCGGGTCAAAGATCTACACTTTTTGACATTCACATGCATTTACATGTGTGGCTGTTTTATATACAATATTTCAGATACACAGCCTTGGATGACAACAGTGATTGGTCTGTTCAATGTTGCAATGCAATAAGGATGGTTTTGTCTTGGCACGGCTCATTTGTTTTACCTGCTACATCTGTCCTATGGTGTGGTGGTGTTGGTGTGTAACACAGGACATTGTCTAGTCTCAGGGCTACGGCCAGGGAACATAGAGACTGCAAGTAGTCACTGTGGATCAACTGCTCCCCTGTCATTACAATAGGCTGGTGGAAAAAACAAAATACATTATGATACAGCCAAGGAACATAGAGACTGAAGGTAGTCACTGTGGATCAACTGTTCCCCCGTCATTACAATAGGCTGGTGGGGAAAACAACATACATTATGATACAGCCAAGGAACATAGAGACTGAAGGTAGTCAATGTGGATCAACTGTTCCCCCGTCATTACAATAGGCTGGTGGGGAAAACAACATACATTATGATACAGCCAAGGAACATAGAGACTGAAGGTAGTCAATGTGGATCAACTGTTCCCCCGTCATTACAATAGGCTGGTGGGGAAAACAACATACATTATGATACAGCCAAGGAACATAGAGACTGAAGGTAGTCAATGTGGATCAACTGCTCCCCCATCATTACAATAGGCTGGTGGGGAAAAAACAACATACATTATGATACAGCCAAGGAACATAGATACTGAAGGTAGTCAATGTGGATCAACTGCTCCCCCATCATTACAATAGGCTGGTGGGGGGAAAACAACACACTTGGAATACAGTGTTCATTTTAAGATTCAGAAGCATCAAAGTTTTATGTACTCAGCCAATACACAAATCAGAAATTCATTCAATCTGAATGAATGTATAAAGGATAAAATCTGTACAGATGTAATTCAGTCAGTGCTCCAGATAAGAGTGAGTAACTAGAACAAATTCAACATTTCCTCACTTATTTTAGCACCATACCTATTGGGTAAAACTCATTCTAACACACCTAGCCCACACCCCTATATAAGCAAAGTGTACGAATTTTTCGGTAGAACACTTACACGCTAAACGTTCTAACGTGACGTCATTTGGCTTAGAAAATGCGTACGCCAAGAAATGTAGCGCCGTTGCTTCGGCGCAAATTAAGGTTAAATTATGTCTTAGAAGAGAAAAAATAAATTGATACCAGTGTTTTATCTAACAATCGACACGGGTAGACGTTGAGATGCTAGTAATTAAACCCACTCGGCTAAAGGCCTCGTGATTAAATTACTACGCATCTCAACTCCTACCAGTGTTCGATTGCACGATAAAACACTGGTATGAATTTATTATTTCTTAATTAGAATCGTCCCGAAGATACGATTCTAATAAGTAGTAACAACATAGGGTTTAATGCAGAAATAAATATTTTAGTTTTTTAAATACTCCCCTGATCTCAGATTAACACTTTCACTCATAGAAACGTCTTTTGATCCCTTTACCTTTTTCATTAATGTATGATTTCCATTTTTAATTTTATCAAAACACATAAAGACCCTCAAAAACACCAATTCAGCTAAACTGAATACTTAGTGGCTGCAAAAAGTACCATACAACTTTCCTCTGTGAATTTTCATTTTTTCTCATACAGAAAAGACACATAACAACAGCTCAAACAGGGATTGTTTTCTGTTTATAAGGAAGCTTGTTGCTAAAGGAAAATGAAAATAAAGCAGACATTTCCCTGGGGAGCTTTCTGCTTTACTTCGATCCTGCTGGTGTTTAAATCAGACTAAAACATAAACAGAAAGCTTCTTAAACCACTTTCTGCTTTACTCTCAACATGCTTTAAGCAACCACCTGTCCTTCAAACTGAAAACAAGGTATTGGGGGGGGGGGGGGGGGGGGGGGGGGAATGAATCAGAATGAGATTTCTTTTGAGTGGTTGTAATAGTCGGACTTTGCTACATTCTACAACATATTCATCCCTGAAATTGTTAATGGAAAATTCCAGTTTCCAATTTGGTCAAGTCCAATTTTTTACTTTTTAGGACTTTTTTGGGTAAAATATTGCAAAATGACAGTGTATACCCTGATCAGAGGGCTCCTTAAGGAGTCCTCTGGTCTGGGTCTACACTGTTTCCATAGGATATAACTATATTCTTCATATGTACACTGTATGTAAGTTATGAGTATACTCGGCCCCTGGATTGAATGAGTTAACCCATTACTCCATAAATACACATTTTTACGCCACTTATTTATTCCTCGATTGAAGAAAATAGTTCCATTTTATACATTCATGAATATATACCATCCAAAATATTTGATATATCCTAACAGATGATAGCTTAAAGCAGCCTGAAAGTAAAGCCGCATGTGCCTTAAGGCACATTCTTTTTTTTTATTTCAACCAGCTTTAAGTGGGCACCTGTCTTCAAAACTAGAAAAGCTATGTAGTAATGGGTTTTCTCACATAACTACCCCTGTTTTCAATAGCGAACAAAGATCGCGAATATCCTTGTCTCCAATATGTGTGACATCACTTAAATGACGTCACTCTATCGTCACTATTTATAAAGGCGTTGTTACGTCACTGGGATTCCAAAAAAAGCCTATTGCTTTAAAAAATAACTTAAAATCTTTGGTTATGTGAGAAAAAGAATCTGTCACTCGTTGATTTTTAAGACAAGTTGATCTCAAACTCGTCTACAATAGAAAAGTTATTAATTTCGCCAAGACTCTTTTAACAACATTTCAATTCTAGACTCATTTGAGATCAGCTTGTCTTAAACATCCACTCATGACAGATCCTATATAACCTAATTAGCAGAAGCTCCATCTGTATATGACAAGTAAACTCGACCTCTGGGTTGAATGCGTTAACCTATTCATGAGAATTTCCACCTATATCTCACCTTCTCATACAGATACTGCTCCTGTATAAGGCTAGGTAGATTCTGTAGGAACATCTTGAAACAGGAGGCTTGCAGGAGACTGAGGCCTTTGTTATGTAGGAAGCTCCTGGCTGTACACAAGGCCTGGTGCTTGGCCTGTAGCTCTCCGGGGTAGTGGATCACAATCACATCCTGGGGAAATAGATAGGGAAAGAAAAGCAGTCCTGCCATAAGTTGATAAAAAAAATCTTAAGTTTTCAAAATTTTCATTTTTTCAAGCCCGATTTTCCTGATTATACCTTTAACCCATCGTCTGTTTCTAGTTTTTAAGACACATAATGCTTAAAACAGGTTGAAAGTAAAGCAGAATGCGCCTTAAGGCGCATTCTGCTTTACTTTCAGTCTGTTTTAAGCTTCCATCTGTTGGAATAAAAATCCGAAAAATCCGGAGAAATGGCAGTCCTGGAAAAGTAAAGACAGGTACAGATAATTATATTTTCATAATTATACAGTGCTCCCTCCCTACAACGGCCCTCCCAACAATGACTCCCTCCTTAAAACGACCCTTGCAGCAGTTCCCTAAACAGGACAATTATGTCTTAACCTAATGTCGTCTGCTTAAAATTGTCGTCTGCTGTTTTTCTCAAAGTTACATAATGGACATTTTGATAGATAAAAAAATTAATGAGGAGTGACAAACAGCTTGAATCCAGATCAGATGCTGCGTTACACAGTGTCTGATCTGGTTTCATTCAAGCTGTTTGCAAATGCAATCCAATTTCCCTCCCTGTAACGACTTCCGAACAAGGCACACAATTTTTGTCTTCCATAGGGTGTAGTTCTAGAGAGCGAGCCCTGTAATTACCCCAACAACTATTCCAAATATCCTTGTCTCCAATATGTGGGAGATCACTTTGATGATGTCATTCTATTCCAAGAGTCACTTTGATGATGTCATTCTATTCCAAGACAAGACTATTGCTTAAAATACCGTTAAATTGTTGGTTATGTGAGAAAAAGAATCTTGTCATTTGGTGATATTTGAGACAAGCTGATCTCAACTTCATCTAGAATGGAAAAGTTGTTTATCTTGCCAATGCTCGCTTAAAAACACTTCAATTTTAGACTTAGTTGAGTTCAGCTTGACTCAAATATCGACTTGTGACAGATCCTATATGTCTGTATTAACCACTTACTCCATAAAGACACCTTTTTATGCCTTAAATATATACCTCCACTGAAGAAAATAGTTGCACTTTATACAATCATGAATATGCACCATAATATACATTTTCTATATTTCAGTAAATGGCAGCTTAAAGCAGGCTGAAAGTAACGCCTTAAGGTGCATACAGTTTTACTTTCAACCTGCTTTAAATGGTAACCTGTTTTCAAAACTAGAAACAGGAAATGGGGTAACTCATTCAACCCTGAAACTTTTAATGGAGAATTCCAATTTCAATATAAGTTAAGTCCATTTTTTAATATTTAGAGTTGATTCTAACAATTTATTTCAAAACGACAAACAGTGTAGACCCTGATCAGAGGGCTCTTATCAGGGTGTACACTATTTGAATGGGACAAGTGTAATATTCACAGGTATACTGTTTGTAAATGATGAGTATATTTGTCGCTAGGGTTGAATGTGTTAATGGGAAATAATAATTTTTCTCTACTGCAGTATTAGAATGCTAACTGTGCTAGACCTGATACAGAAGGTTATAAAACACTCGATGGATGTACCTTTGTTCTGTTGAAGCAAGCAGCTAGACCATGATCAGCATACCAGCACAGACTCTTCAACATCCCGTTGCCAACATAGCTCTGAAGCAAACTACCATCCTGAAAATATAGGACACAAAATGACATAAACCACTTCAAAAGAAAAGGGCAACTAAAACATTACAATTAAAACCCTAAGCCAACTATGAACACCCATCATATGAACTATTACATTGGCAACTTGAAATAAAGAAACTTTTCCACATAAAATAGTGCAGACTCATGTCTGACTGATCCTGTAATTAAACAGTGTAGACCCAGATCAGACAGCTCCTTAAGGAGCTGTCTGATTTGGGTCTACACTATTTTCAACAAGAGGGCCTGAAGGCCCTGATATCGCTCACCTCTTGTACTGAAGGCTGATAGTTTTACCTTTCTGTTTCACTCGTTTTAATCTAAATCCATTCAAATTTGTAGTATAGCATGTAAACAATTTTGGAATACAACCTCATAATTCTAGTATAGTAGAGTACATCAAGGGCAGATAACTAGAGCCTAAACAATACTGAAATGAAGCCTTTTCTAGCATTTCAAAGTGTATCAAGGGCAGATAACTATTGCCACATTAATTAGATTTCAACAATAATTGCACTCCTTTGAGAACTTATAGCTGTATACTTTGTGTGCAAGTATAATCAAAATCCATTGAAAACTGTAGTTGCAAGAGTGTAAACCCTGTTAGATATGACATTTTCAGCTATTCAAGGGCAGATAACTCTTGACCTATTACTTTGATTTCAACCATAATCGCACTTATTGCAACTCTTATGGTAATATACAATCTGAGCAAGTTTGAAAAAGACTGGATAAAAATTGTGGCGGCTAGAGTATAAACACCGTTAAATATGACATTTTCAGCAATTCAAAGGTAGATAACTCTTGACCTATGCGTCTTATTACAACTATAATCGAACTCATTTGAACTATTATAGTAATATACAATCTGAGCAAGTTTTAGAATGATTGGATAAAAATTGTGGCCTCTAGAGTGTAAACATTGTTAAATACATGTATAGCATTTTCAGCAATTCAAAGGTAGATAACTCTTGACCTATTGGTCAGATTTCAATCATAATCAAACTCATCCGAACTCTTATGGTAATATACAATCTGAGCAAGTAACAGAAAGTTTGGATTAAAATTGTGGCCTCTAGAGAATAAACACTTAAATTGTTGACGAGGAACGACAGACGACGGACATTCAAGGATTGCAAATGCTCATCCTGAGCTAGCTCAGGTGAGCTAAAAAGCATTAATATATGCTTATACCAAAAGAAGGGTCAACAAGTAAATATACAGTACTGAAAAACTGCACTTAACAAGATAGGTTTGTAAACACTAATGGTAATTATGTGACCATGACCTCTAAATGACCTTGACTTTCGTCTGACATGATCAATGTTGTACTGAGCTCAAGACATTCTTAACTGGCCTACACATATCAAATATGAAAGTCTCTATCACACATATTCCCAATGTTATGGCCAAGGTTAGTATTGTAGACAGACAGACATATTGCTCCACTATCTTCGATCTCAGGGGTATAAAAAAGTACAGTTTAATCTGGATACTTCGAACTCATTTCAATCAATAGTACCAGTATTTCCTAAGTTGAAATCGATAAATCAATCTCGCATTAGTCAAACATACCCATACTTCAAAGTTAAAACGTGGCTAAGCCATGTTTTAACTTTGAAATATGGGTATGTTTGAACTAACGCAAGGTTGATTTATAGAAATTCAACTTAGGAAATACTGGTACTATTGATTGCAGTGATTTTGAAATAACAAGTTTCAACTGTAAAGTGAAACTGGTATTAGCCAACCATTGCAAATAAAATGACTGACCAAACATAACTATTTCAAACATACAATCTAAAGTGTACTTACAATCAAGGACCAGATCTTGAGCCATCCTTTGTTGCAGCCAGAGACCAACATGAGCCCACTAGGACTGAATGCAAGGGAGGTAACTGTTGTCACATGACCTAGACAGACAGCATGTACCTTAACACTGGGCTGAGATTCTCCTTCCTCCTGAAGCAACAAGCATATAAACATCTACGGTAGTAATATCCAGATGAGGGTTATTAATGTAACAAGATATGCCTGTCTTTTCATCTTTAGAAATTGTGTTTTTAAACCATTTATGCCATGTGGATTTTTCACGGAAACTTTCCGTGCTTATATATTGGATGAGTACATTTTCTATGGTCTAAATTTTCATTTTGTTTTATATTGAAATCCCTATAAGCAAACAGTGTAGACTCTGATCAGACGCCGCATTATGCAGCGTCTGATCAGTGTCTACACTGTTTGCCTATGTCCCTTAAATGGGACGCTAGGCACAAATGGGTTAATTGTGTCTACAAATGAAAGTCCATATTCCATTTTATTGAATCTTCCATTTGACCCATGACTCTATAGATATACATTTCAACGCATTAATTTATTCCTCTTCTGAAGAAAATAATTCCATTTTAAACAGTCATGAATATGTATCATAAGAAACATTTTCTACATTGTGGCAGATGATAGCTTAAAGAAGGCTGAAAGTAAAGCAGAATGTGCCTTCAGGCAAATTCTGTTTTCCTTTCAACCTACTTTTAGTGGTCACCTGTCTTCTAAACTAGACCAGGCTATATAGTAAAGTGTTAACTCATTGATCCCTAGGGATGCATATATACGTCCCAAAACAAAAGTGTACTTGTTAAGAGAACACTATGCAAACAGTGAAGTCCCTGATCAGAGGGCTCCCGCAGGAGCCCTCTGATCAGAGACTTCACTGTTTGTAATTTTTTCAATTTATCACCAAGAACAACCCTTATTAGTCTAAAATGGACCAGCCTTTATTGCAAACTAGAATCATCCATTGGAGGTTTCAGGAGACAACGAGTTAAATAAGTTATGGGGGGGGAAAAATTTGGTACCGAGAAAGTATCACATGTGTGGTATTAGTTGGCTCACCTGATAGTTGTGTAGTGATGCCATGGGGGAGAGCTGAGATTCAGATGAGGACACCTGTGGTACACTGGCAACAAATACCCTCCCTTCTTCACAGCCACTGAAATATTCATCAACAAATCTCTGCTTCAGTGTTTGTAATGCTATTATAGGGTTTCATTTACTTTCACTCAATCCACCATTCCATAAATGTTACAACAGCAAAATGTGAAATATTCAGCACTACACTATACCTAACCCTTTTCATGTTGAATGCTTCTTTTTCTAAAACAAGTTTTTCTTTAAACCATTACTCAGTAGGTACACCATTTAACCTCTTAATTTATTCCTGTACTTAAGAATATAGTTCCACTTTATACAGTCATGAATCTACAGCATAAGAAATATTTTCTATATACTTGCAGATGGTTGCTTAAAGCATTCTGCTTTACTTTCAACCTGCTTTAAGTGGTCACCTCTCTTCAAAACCAGAAAGAGGCTTTTGGGTAAATCTACTTTCACTCATCTATACCTACCATCTAATATATGTTACAATGGCAAAAGGTGAAAATATTCAACACTACTCTATGCTTAATCCTTTTCATGTTGAATATATTTTCTTTTCTAAAATATATGGTTCACTTTAAACCATTACTCCATAGATACACCTTTTAATGCCTTTAATATATACACCTCCACTTAAGAACATAGTTCCACTTTATGCAGTCATGAGTATGCTTCAGGAACTATTTTCTATACCCTAGCAAATGGTAGCTTAAAGCAGGCTAAAAGGCACATTCTGCTTTACTTTCAACCTGCTTTAAGTGGTCACCTGTCTTCAAAACAAGAAACAGGCTATGGAATAACGGGTTAAACAAGCTGTCTTTGTATTTGAGGTTTTCACCATCTTGATGAAGGCCTAGTGTTGGCCGAAACATCAAATTTTAAATAAACAGTTCACACCAGAAGCCAGGATCATTAAATTCTACTTCTCTTCCCTCAGATCATAAGTTGTCTTCTTGAAAAATGCTGTTTTCTACATAGCTGAAAGTGGCTTTTCCTTCCAAAATGGCTTTAAAGTACAGTCTGAGTAATAACAATCTTTGCTATATCAAAACTTTTTACCCTTTTCGTGCTTACAGTGTGGACCCAGATCAGATGCTGAGGTAAAATAAGAGACCAATGGCATTCCCAACAGTAACATGTGATCAGTGGAGCAATAGCATGTTCAGTTACCGAATCGGAGCCCATCAATGGCCTCCGATCGTCTTTGCACAAAATCGACCTGTTTGCATGATATCGTTGGCCAGCTACACAATTGGCCTAAGAGGTAATGTGCCTAGGTGAACAGGAATTCCAAATGACGTCCAAGTGAGTACATGAGCTAAAGGGAACAGTCCCGAGTTAATTTCTCTTCAATTAACCAACTTTCCGAAACTTATGGATCAAACAAAGCAGCTTACATCTTAGCAGCTAAATCTTATATTTGTATGCAGTAAAATTGATGTATTTCAGTTGATAAGTACACTTTTGCGTGTGTTATTCCAATTCGTAAATAATTTGTTTGTACCCTTGAAAAGTAAATAAATATGGGGGCGAAATGAATTATTATTGGAGAGTATTGAAGAATCCTAGATGTCGTACTATAAGGGTTGTTTGCATCGGTTAACGTAGTTGGACTCTTGATACAGTACTTGAACATGCTACAGATCACCTACCTGGCAAACATGAGCTGCTTGTTCTCTCCCTTGCCCAACAGAGGGCACCACAGTGCCATTGTGACCGGTGATGGGTGGGGTAGACAATGAAGTAAGATCAGTCCCTCTCTATACGGCTGCCAAATCTTTACTCTGGTATCTCCAGTGGCGCTGGTTAACACGATATGACCTGTTGGATCCCACTTCAAACAGCTGATAAGTGACTGAAACACAGAAATAAATATGTTAATGGAGTGACACTGGCTGCATATTAGGGGTGACACGATAGCTGATAGTATCCATTTATCGCAATAGCTGAAGTCACGATAGTCGACTATCGATTGCAAAATAAAACTTTCGATGCTATCGACGATAGTTTGAGTTACTGTCCAAAGTAAGAAAATGTTTACAAATAACTCTCTCCTCAAGTTGTACCTTTTTTAACCATTCAGCTTGTTTTCAATATTGAAAACAGATGGCTGCTTAAAGCATGTTGAAAGTAAAGCAGAATGTGCCTTAAGGTGCACTCTGTTTACTTTCAGCCTGCTTTAAGCTACCATCTTCTAGGATAAAGAAAACATTCCTTTTGGTTCATATTTATACATTGTAATAATACAATGTGTAATAACCTATTGATAGTACTGCAATAGTGAATCCAACTATGGATAGTCTATCGTGATAGTGTTTTCAACTATCGATAACTATCATGATAGCAATTCTGAGCACAATAGTCAGCCCTACTGCATATAGTACTGAAGACCAAAGTTATGAAACAATGTCACTGATAAATGTCTGTACAGTCAAACTTGTATGAATTAACTACTAAAAAGATGACTTATTTGTTGTCTTTAGGACAATTAGGTCCATAATGCAAAACAATGGTAAGGCAGAAAGCCCCATAAGAGATTTCTGCCTTACTTATATCATGAAATAGTCAGGCACTTATCTTAAAACTCTCTACTCCATAGATACACATATTTACACTTTTAGTTTATTCCTCTACTGAAGAAAATATTTCCACTTTATACAGTCATAAGAATGTACCATAAGAAATAGTTTTTATATCCCAGCAGATGGTAGCTTAAAGCAGACTGAAAGTAAAGCAGAATGTGCCTTATCTGCATTACTGATATTATCATGAAACAATAAAGAACTTGTCTTTAAAAGATCGCAATCATGCTACATGCAGTGGTCTATATTAGCACAAGCTTCAGTGTATCGTTCTAACCTCATGTGCGTCTGTATGGATGGGAGATTCAAACTCTTCAGGTCAGAATAATAACACTTCTCCCGTTCAATATTCATTTACAGTAAAACCTCTCTACATGCAAGTACTTGTCTTTAAAAATGATACTACATGCAGGTACTTGTCTTTAAAAATGATTCCTACATGCAGTAGTCTATACTAGCACAAGCTTCAGAGTATAGTACTAACCTCATGTGCGTCAGTATGGATGGGAGATTCAAACTCTTCAGTACTACACTGGGACACCACACCATCACTGTAACCCACCATAAACCTCCGAGTCTCCTCAAACCAAGCCAGCTGTGTCACCGATACTGTAATACACAAGTCAGCATGTTAATGATTACCTCATAATAAAATATTTTACGCTTTTAGTTTGTCAATCCACTGAATAAACTAGAGGTATATGTGCAAACACTCTGCCAAGTTATAAGGTTGTAGCTTGAAAACTGTAGGAGGAGTTAGCCGGACAAAGTATGTACTGTATGTGGGATGGATGGACGAACAGACGGACAAACAGTCAGGGAAATAATTGACAACAAATGGACTGGATTCATGCGACATTCAAGCTAAAAATCTCTTTACATATCAACATAACTGATGCAGTACTTATTTTTTGTGCATACAGTACTTGGGTCTTGTGATGCTGAGATTTGGACCAACTTACCGCCAGACCTGTTACAGTGGCTGAGCTCATGCATTCTAAAGCTGGAGGTATCCAGTATGTCAATGTAAGCCAGGGAGCCTTGCAGTCTTCCCACCAGCAAGCGGTCACTGGTCAAGCCCAGACAGCCACCGAATGAAGCTGCACTGATTGGAAAAGCAAGGGCAGTAACCCAGTCAGGCTGGATGTCTAGATGACCTCGACCACCTACAGAATAACAATAAACTTTACAACAAGACAAAGAGATGTGTGCATAATAAGTAACAACTTAAGACAAGCTTATGAAAAATAACCCTAAATAGTCAAACTATGGATTTGACTGAAATAGAAATAGGCAAGAATGAGTTCCAGCATCTCAACGACTACCTGTGTTCTATTGCATGATAAAACACTGGTAGTAATTTATTATACGGTATAAACTGCGTTATTCGACATCGGTCCGTACCAAAGCGTTATGTCTGATAACAAAAGATGTCGGATACTTGAGTTCTCCCACCTTTTCAGCATATTTTCGGAATTTATGACAGCCACAGCTATAAACAGGAAGTGATGGTGCAACAGGAAGTATATGTTTATGAATGTGATAAAACAGCGGCGAATATCTATAGCCCAGATCTGTAGCGTACTGCAAGGCCTTTTCCTGTAGTACTGGGCCTGATATTGGCATGTTTTTTGCACGTGCTTGCTTGAACCATTCATAGAGAATTTTGTTTAATTCACCATATTTGAAGAAGCGTGAAAAGCCTGTGTTTCAGAAGTTTGTAAATATTGTTCAATGTAGAAATCCTTGCTTTTTACGAGATCTGCTACATATGATCTGTCAACACCAAATTTCGACGCAAAATCACTTTGCGAGTATAATCGCTTTCAAATTCATTAATCAAATCCACTTTTTTTTTTTCAAGTGTAAGCACAATTCTTTGTCTTTTTGGCGAATTAACCGACGAAGGTTCGCTTGCATGTCGTTTTCTTGGTCTTTCCATTTCAAACGTTTGATGATAAAATAGTAAGACAAGTTCTCGTTAAAAGTGCTCACCAAATAGACCCTTTTGTTAAAGCATGGACTTAAACATTACAGTGTGATCTTACATACATAACGGTAGATCTAGTTACTTATTAAAACATTCTAAAGTCATTTCTAGAACAGATAATTGTCAGCTTGGCAAACTGGATTTTACAAACTTTTGAACAAGCAAGGGATCCGATTATTATAAGATTTGCTGCCAGTTACTCTGCGTCTGATATGGCTCAAATATCCACATGCTTAACTAACAAATGCACATATTTTTTCATGTTGAAAAGACAACAAAATAAGCAGGCGATTTTTCGACACTTTATTAAACTAGTTACGCATTTGTACATGCAATAGGACTAGGGCACAACCGACGGCGATAATGATCTATAATTTGGGTTTTCCCCATGCCCGACTGACAAGCGATCAAGCCGCCAGCAGAGATCAAAGGCGGTCGGATAATGGGGTGCGAAACACGCTATATGTTGATGCAGGGACCAGCAAACTGTGTCAGATACCAGGAAACGCAAGATTCCGGATAATAGAGTCTTAATGCATATAGAAATAAAAAGGGAAATGTTCGGGACTGGAGAACGGCGTCGGATATGACACGATTCCGGATAATACAGTTGTCGGATAATGCAGTTTATACTGTATAGATTCTAACATTTCAACCTAGCCACAATTTGCACTGACACAAACCGCTACAAATTTTTTGAAGCCATATTATGTCATTTTAAGCAATTACAGAGTGTACATGTTTTAATGAGAATTAAAACACAGATACATTCCTTCTTTGTTTATATAGGGGTGTGCGCAAGGTGTGTTAGAATACATGTTTGACTGTATGTGTATAACAAAGCTATACTGTACCTCCGGTCACCCAGATATTGACCATATTGTTCATGGAGCCAGCCAACAGTTTACCGGAGTGGTTCCAGCACAGGTTGTCCAGTAATTCTCCATCCAGGTGTTCACCTGACACGCCCTCCCCAGAGTTGAAGATACAGGTCTGCTGTAGAAACTGGTGGGTCTTGTTGGGCAGGTTCCAGATACGCACCACACCATCATAGCCACTGAAATGTTTGATCTTAACTATCTAATAAGACTGCCAGGAGTGCAAGATACAACTATCAAAGGGCATATGTTGCAATTTACAAACTATTTAGGCAACAAAGTATCTTACCAAGTATGATGAGATTTGACAAAAGATTTTTTGAGTTCTTGTCTAAGCTAATAGATGGACAGACCAACAGATGGACAATGCCATACCCAAGTATTAACCCTTTCACCCCATAGAAGTGCTGTTTAGCCCATTTAATTTATTCCTCCACTGAAGAAAATAGTCCTCATTTATACAGTCATCAACATGTACCAAAATAAATATTTCCTATATTCTAGCTGGTAGCTTAAAGCAGGTTGAAAGTAAAGCAAAATGTGCCTTAAGTTAAGGCACATTCTGCTTTACTTTCAACCTGCTTTAAGTGGATACCTATCTTCGAAATCAGAAACAAGCTATGGTGTAATGGGTTAAGAGGACCTCTTGCGATTTATGAACTTGTCCAACTACTTAGGTTAGGAAGCATCCTACCAAGTATGATACAATTTGGCAAAAAAAATGTTAATTAGTTATTTTGTTAGCAAACGGATGGATGGACAGACAGATGGGCAACACCATGTCTTAATACTTCCTGTATTCAACAGGGATCCAGATAAGAGGGAGTAAACTGTACAACATTTTCTCATTTCAGCACAAAATCCTTTGGTGTTACTACTCATTCAAATCATCTCTTTGGGTGATTTTAATGAGCAGTGACACCATAGGGTTTAACCCTTAACCCTATAACTTGTTTCGTAGTTTTGAAGACATGTAACCAATTAAAGCAGGTTGAAAGTAAAGCAGAATGCGCCTTTAGGCGCATTCTGCTTTGCTTTCAACTGCTTTTAGCTACATTTTGCTAGGAATGATAAAATATTTCTTATTGTACATGTTCATGACTGAACAAATTGGAACTATTTTCTTCAGCAGAGGAAGAAATAAAATGCAATAAAAGTCGCTCCTATTGGGGAAAGGGTTAATGCAGAAATATAGATTTTAGTTTTTAAAAATACTCCCCTTATTTGGAGCTCTGATTCAATAGGTGTGTATCAGAATATTTTACCTGGTTGCTAGGAGACTTTTCTTCTCATTCCATATACAGTCACAAGTACGGTTCTGGTGGGCCTCTAACTTGGTTATACTGCATGACGGCAGGTCAGCTCCTAGATCTAGCTGGGTACCAGCCCTGGTACTGTCAGACACATGGGAGGCTATGGAATTGACGAGCTGGATCCCGGCCCACTGCCGATACTGCTGGTCAGTCTTGACGGACAGACAGCATGCAGACAGGGCATCAATCAGTTGTAGTATTCCCAGCTGGTAGTCTTTAACTCTGCCCTCTGGCTTTGAGGCTGTGATATTAAAGAAATGTTATCATAATGTGACTTATATGTTTAGCCAGTATTCAACAGAATAAATCTTATTGCTTTTTATCACAACAGTTCATAAATTACAATCATATTCAGCTTTACTAAACCATTACCAAGTAGATAAAGTAGTGTCTTATACCTATAATGTCCGAAACATAAAGCACAGAAGGCTTTTCCAATATCTTTCAAGATGGTAGTTTAACCTATTACCCCATAGTCCGTTTCTAGTACTTAAGAGAGCGGCTACTTAAGGAAGGTTGCAAGTAAAGCAGAGTATGCCTTAAGGCCTATTCTGCTTTACTTTCAGCCTACTTTAAACTACAATCTCCCAGAATATAGAAAATATTTCTTCAGATACACAATTTATTCATGACTGTACAAATTTGAACTATTTATTTTCTTTGGTGGAGGAATAAATTATAGGTGTAAAAAGGTGTATTTATTGGAGAAAGTAAAGCAGAAAGCATCTTAACAGGGCTCCAGATAAGAGGGAGTATCCTGAACGAATCCAACCTTTACTCACTCATAGAGCACCAAATCCTATGGTATTACTACTTATTAGAATCGTCTCTTCGAGACGATTCTAATGAGTAGTGACACCATAGGGTTTAAAGCAGAAATAAAGATTTTATTTTTTGAAATACTTCCCTTATCTGGAGCTCTGTCTTAAGGCATATTCTGCTTTATTTTCAATCTGCTTAGTGATCACCAGTCTCTAGAAACAGACTAGGTTGATCACATAAGTATAGTGCTCCCTCTCTACAACAACACTCAATTGGAGACAAAGAATGTGTGTGTTGTTCGGAGGGAGCTGTTATAGGGAGGGGTTACAAATACCCTTATACATGTAATACATTGCAAACAGTTTGAACCCAGATCAAACGTTGTGTAATGCGGCATCTGATCTAATTTCAAACTGTTTTTCACTCCTTCTGTCAAAATGGCCTATTGGTAACTTTGAGAAAAAGCAGCTAATGGCAATTTTAAGCAGACGATATTTCAGCAGTGAAAAGGTTAGATATAAATGTCTTGTTTTGGGATCAGCGGTAAGCATTATTTTTCGAAGGAAATGGTTGTTCTGAGGGCCATTGAAGGCAGGGAGCACTGTTCTATCTATGTTATATCACTTGGATATCTGTGATTTGCACTAACAGGGCTGCCATAAGTTGAACAAGGGCCACTATGGCCCTAAATCGCTCACCTGGTACACCATGGCAAACTTGACCTATAGTGACCTAGATTATGACTGGACATGACCCACAATCAACCTTTAGAGTGTAAACAAGATTTTCCTATGATTTGACCTAGTGACCTAGTTTTTGACCTAACATGACCCATATTCAAACTTGACCTATAATCAATGAGACAAACATTCTGACCAAGTTTCATCAAGATCCAATGAGATGTAGCCTCTAGAGTGTTGATTTTACCTAGTGACCTAGTTTCTGACCGGACATGACCCATATTAGAACTTGACCTATATATCAATGAGACAAACATTCTGACCAAGTTTCATCAAGATCCAATGAGATTTGTAGCCTCTAGAGTGTTAACAAGATTTTTCTATGATTTAACCTCGTGACCTAGTTTTTGACCGGACATAACCCATATTCGAACTTGTCCTAGATATCAATGAGACAAACATTGTGATCAAGTTTCATCAAGATCCAATGAGATTTGTAGCCTCTAGAGTGTTAACAAGGTTTTTCTATGATTTGACCTAGTGACCTAGTTTTTGACCGGACATGACCCATATTCAAACTTGACCTAGATATCAATGAGACAAACATTCTTACCAAGTTTCATCAAGATCCAATGAGATGTGTAGCCTCTAGAGTGTTAACAAGATTTTTCTATGATTTGACCTAGTGACCTAGTTTTTGACCGGACATGACCCACATTCGAACTTGACCTAGATATCAATGAGACAAACATTCTGACCAAGTTTCATTAAGATCCAATGAGATTTGTAGCCTCTAGAGTGTTAACAAGGTTTTTCTATGGTTTGACCTAGTGACCTAGTTTTTGACCGGACATGACCCACATTCGAAGTTGACCTAGATTTCTACTAGACAAACATTGTGATTAAGTTTCATGAAGATCCAATGAAATTTGTAGCCGGTAGAGTGTTAACGAACAATTGTGAACAGACAGACGGACGGACGGACGGACAGACGACGGACGACGGACATCCAGCGATCCTAAAAGCTCACCTTGGCACTTCGTGCCAGGTGAGCTAAAAATCCTAAGATTTCCAAATTTGCATTTTTCATGTGCGATTTTACGAATCGTACCTTTACCACATATCCTGTTTCTAGTTTTGTTGTCATGTGACTACTTAAAGTAGGCTGGAAGTAAAGCAGGATGCGCCTTAAGGCGCATTCTGCTTTACTTTCAGTCTGCTTTAAGCTACAATGTATCAGAAAAAAATCTGAAGATTTAGGAAAAATCCGGAGAAATGGCAGCCCTGCACTAACTGCTATAGAGGAAATGATCAGCAAACATCATTTTTTGACATAAAGGACAGCAAGCTTTACCTGGCTGTGGTTCAATGGTTGGTTTTTTCTTCCACCCAGATTTAGCTAGTAGGGAAACCAGTGACTTGGTGACAGTGAATGTGGATCTCTCTGTATGTAGTAGGCCAGAGCTGTGGGACTTCTTGGGCTGGGCGCCCAGATCCTGAGGCCTCGACTTACCCAGGGCTGTTGTTAGTAACTCCTGAAAATACAATAAAACCATAATAAGTAATCACAGTAGAACCTCTCTATTACGACCACTAAATTGTGTCAAATATTAGTAGTTTAAGACAGGTAAGTGCTTAAAGCAATGTGAAAGTGAAACAGAAAGCTCCTACAGGAGCTTTCTGTTTCACTTTCACATTGCTTTAAGCTGTCACCTGTCTTTTACACACAATTAGCCTTATATTTAGTGGTTGTAATAGAGAGGTTCTACTGTAATTACCACAATGACTCTAAGTATTGGGACAATGGAGTTGAGCAAACAGTGTAGAGCCTGATCAGACTGCTCCCTCGTGACCTTTTATAGACAAGATTTTTCCATCACTGTAATTTTGTTATTGTGTAGCTTTGTAACACTTCATTACTGGTAGCGCACGATACAATGTAATTACATATAGTGTGAGAATTGAAATTGTCCCAAGTCTAGCACCTTCTGAAACAACCCGAGACATATATACATCATTCACTGATACTGTAAACAAGAGCTGCATGCGACCCTAAATCGCTCACCTGGTACCCATGGTTACGGTTATGGTAATGGACCAGTAATGGTTAAGTTTTCACTATAAGCCATCATCAGAAAATTCACCCCACCCATTGGTGGCCATGTTGTTTGAGCTAGGAAGATTATTTGAAGAAAACTGGCAAAGGGTCACCAATGAATCATTATTTGTGTAAAAATATTCTTAAATCAGACCGACAGTTTCAGAGAAAAAGATTTTTAAAGATTTTCTATAAAGAAATACAAGGAAAACTTGCCCCATCCACTGGCGGCCATATTTTTAAAATAACAAAATGATTTTAAGAAATCTGGTAGAGAGTCATCAATGGATCATTTTCAATTTGGACCAGTAGTTTCACAGAAGAAGATCTTTAAAAGTTTTTACTATACAGTAACATAAAGAAAATGTGTCCCACCCACTGGCGGCCATGTTCTTTTTAGATATAAAAAAAAATTAAAAAATTTGGTAGAGGGTCACCCATGGATCATTTGTGTGAAATTACTTTCAAATCGGACCAGCAGTTTCAGACAAAAAGATTTTTTAAAGTTTTCACTATGTAGCCATATAACGAAAGTTTGCCCCACCCACTAGCGGCCATGTTTTTTTAAGATAGGAAAATTATTTTAAGAAATCTAATAGAGGGTCACCCATTGCACATTTGGGGAAATTATTCTCAATTTGGACCAGTAGTTTTTGACAAGAAGAATTTTGAAGTTTTTTCAATTGGTTGCCATGGCAACCACAATTTTAATTGGATGACCTATATTTGAAGAAACCTGAGAGAGTACCCTACAAGGAACAATCCTATGAACTTTTGATGAAATTGGCCCAGTGGTTTCCAAGAAGAAGATCTTTGAAGAAACAATTGACGACACACAACGGACGGATGAAGGGGAATCACAATAGCTCACCTTGGCACTTCGTGCCAGGTGAGATAAAAACAGGTTGAAGCTTTAAGCATCCACCTGCCTTAACCTTTACTTCATGACCTGTTTCTAGTTTGCTACACAGGTGGCAACAAAAACGAGGTTGAAAGGAAAGCAGTATACTCCAAAGGAGCATTCTGTTTTACTTACAACCATCTATAAGCTACCAGCTAATACATGTACCTCTAAGCAACTGTCTGCTCAGATAATATAAATTATTTCTGATGGCACATTCATAACTGTATAAAGTAAAAATATTTTCTTCAGTGGAGGAATAAATTAAAGGCAAAAATAGGTGTTTCTATGAGTAATTGGTTCAATAAACATCCTATCTCGTTTTAACTTTCATTTCACACTATTCGTCAGGCTCAACTAGAAGGTGTTTAATTAAAAGGCAGCAGCAAGTTACATGTCATTGTTGCCATGGTTTCGAAGGATTGAATTCTATATCACATTATCAATTTCACTTGTGGTTCGAAAGTTCTAGCTTTCATTTCGCGGTGACTGTTGTAAATGTCACAAGGAAATATTATGTGGTACCATGCATGAGACTTCTAGAATCTGCAACATGTAGACAATTTCTAAAACCAACACCATGTAGACAAAGAAACCTGTTTTTGGAGGACAATTCATAAAGAGGTAAGCTTTATTATCTGATGACTTTAACCATTTAACCCGTAGCCTGTTTCTAGTTTTAAAGGCAGCTGGTGACCACTTAAAGCAGGTTGAAAGTAACCCATTACTTCATAAATACTCATTTTAATGCATTTAGTTTATTCCTCCATTGAAGAAAAAAGTTCCCATTCATACCGTCATAAATATGCAGATATCAGAAACATATTCTATCCTAGCAGATGGTAGCTTAAAACAGGCTGATAATAAAACAGAATGCGCCGTAAGACGCAGCTTAAAGTGGTCACCTATCTTCAAAACTAGAAACTGGCCATGGGATAAAGGGTTATGAAGTCCGCTTTAAAGACATCCCTAGATGACCTTTCGATCATAACGCCTTGCCAGACAATTTCCTTGCAATAATCATGGATCTTATGGACATGTCGCTAGCAAAGAACCATAGAAGCTTCTCCTGTGAGACTCTACTTTTATATTTGATAGTTTGGTTAGAAATAACCATTGAAAATCACTAGAGCATGAGTATAATCTGGACCTCACCAGGTAAACTGAGATTGTGCTGCACATGCTTTGACAATTACATTGACACCTCCAGAACAATGGGCTGGTGGTCCCTCAATGGACTGAGGAAATGTCTTTAACCATTACTCCATAAAAACGCCTCTTGTGTAATCCTCAGTGTTATATAATAGTTCCACTTTTAGTCTATATAAAGTCATAAACATGCACCATAAGAAATAAACATTGTATTCTATATCTTAGCAGATGATAGCTTACAGCAGGCTGAATGTGAAGGTAAAGCAAAATGTGCTTTACTTTCAACCAGCTTTAAGTAGTCACCTGTCTTCACAACTTAGAAATTATTAAGGCTTATTATGGAGTAAACAACCTGATTCACCTATATCAAACAAGCTTAGGGTGAGAGTGTTATTGTTGCACTTCTGTAAAATGTGACAGAAACACTTAATGTGTGACAGAAAGTTGTCAAATACAGTTGATCCTCCATATGTCACTTTAACTCACTTAACACAATACTCCATGAATATACCTTTTTACACCTTTAATTTATTCCTCAATTAATAGAGGATCTTACATGAGAGCTCATTATTTATCTTTTTTAATAAACAAGTGGACTAAAATAATATGACGTGAGCCTTGGTGATCGTCAGCGTCACATTAATTTTAGTCAAAGAGTTTATTAAAGATGATAAGTAATGAGCACCATTGTGAGATATCATTTATCACATAACAATTTCAAACACATGCAGTGCTTGTGGACGACCAGGTTGGGCCTGAGCCCCCAAAACGATATTTCACAAGTGGAATACAATAGTTATATAATGGCTTTATATCACTCTCAGAGCGCAAGTTATGCAATAAAAGAACCATTCATAGAGACATGAATATGCATGACAAGAAATAATTTCTATATCTTGAAAGTAAACCAGAATGCTCCTTTAAAGGCCAATCCCAATTGCATGTACATGTGTACATTGCCTGATATTGTAATTATGTAATAATAAGTAGGATCAATTGTAAAGCTCAATTGAATATTTATACTTTTTGACCTATAAAAATGTTTCTGTATTTGTATTTGTATACGTACATGTGTATATATACATGTAATTATGTTGGAATACGATATGTTTAAATTAACTGTGAATCTGTGCAAAGGGAATATATAATCACTCTCACAGAGTTAACCTTAAGCAACTTTCTGCCTATGACACCAAAAGCATCAACTGCTTCTTGAATGGTTATTAGGTTTTTTGTATCGTAAAAACCCTAATAATTGGGACACCCTGTATTATTGCTGCTGTACATGTATTGTTATCCTGAAATTTCAACTGATTACAGTAAAACCTCGCTATTACGACCACTAAATTATGTTAATTTTTAGGGTGTTTACGATAGGTGACCGCTTAAAGCAAGGTGACAGTGAAACAGAAAGCTCCTATAGGAGCTTTCTGTTTCACTGTTACCTTGCTTTAAGCTGTCACCTGTCTATTATACACTCAATTATCCTTCGTTTAAGTGGTCGTAATTGCGAGGTTTTACTGTATATTTTTCACACAAAAATATTGTCCACAAGGTGCAAACTGAATGACAAACAGTGTTAACCCTGATAAGACTTCTCCTGAGGGAGCAGTCTAATCAGGGTCTAAGCTGTTTGTTCAGGCCTGTCAGTGTCCATCCCAATATTTAGGGTCATAACAGTAGAAAAGATAAATTTATTTATTTTATGCCTTCGTATGATATCGAGCGTTTCCGCGTGTTACTGTAATAATTTGCACAGTAAAATACAAGAGTCTGTATCAGCCACCTTGTATCAGCCACTTTGTATTTTACTCTGACGTCGCTTTCGGTTTAACGTGACGTCATTTACGTTCATGTGCAAGTGCCGCGTTATTCTTTGTGGCATACAAAAATTCTTCTTCTGCTTCAAATAACTAATAAATATTGGATATAAAATGATTTAAACAACTATTAATTTTAGTTGTTTCTGGTGTGTATTCAAGGCATATAATAAACACATTACCAGTTGGCAGTGTGCTACAGAGTGTTGCATTTAGCTCTCGACGTTTTTGGCGGAAACAACCGATCAGACTCGCGCCAAGGCGCTCGTCAGATCGGCTATTTCCGCCAAAAACGCCTCGAGCTAAATACATCACTCTGTATCGCACTGTCAACTGGTAATGTGTATATATCGATATCTTGCAGGCCCTAGTTGTATCTATTTTTCAGATTGCCTATTAACAACTAAGACCGATCATGGTGAACACTTCATCTACAGCCATCACTGTACACAGATTGTTTGAGCGTTTACTCTTGTTAGTTCTGCTCCTTCAATCTGTGCACTGTTACTGGTACAACCCATTTCCTAGTCCTGACAGTCATACACCTGTGAACCAGTCTGACAACAGTAACAGCTATACATCTGTGAACCAGTCTGCTACCAGTAGCAGCTATACATCTGTGAACCAGTCTGCTAACAGTAGCAGTCAAACATCTGTGAACCAGTCTGCTAACAGTAACAGCCAAACTGTGAACCAGTCTGTAAACAGTAGCAGTCAAACATATGTGAACCAGTCTGCAAACGCTAGCAGTCATATATCTGTGAACCAGTCTGCAAACAGTGGCAGCCATACATCTGTGAACCAGTCTGAAAACACTAGCAAAGACAATCGCCCTGAGAATCACTTCTTTTTGCATTTACCCCAGCGAGATGATAACAACACAAAGCCACAGGATAAGACTGCAATGGATATTGTTAACACAACTGAAAGTTATGACAACATAATTCACATCAATAATTCTGCATCAGTAAGCAGCCATCCCAATGATTTCAAATCTAAAGATTTAATAAAGAATATCTGTGGTGTTGATGAATTTTGTTCAAACATGGAAATAAGTCCTGGATTCAACACTGAGCTCAAGTGTTGTCCTGTATGTAACTGCCATCCTTCATGTGTTATTGCTAAAAACTGTTGTCCAGGTCAGGAGCTACACATGTCTGACTTGAAGCCTGAAGATCCTGTCTGCATGCCCTTGTACAATATCTTAAATGACATCATCAGCAAAACCCACAAAAAAAACAATCTGAATCAAGAGAAGGCAACATCACCGGACCAGACCACTAACACTGAAACCAATCTGAATCACAAGCCTATACATGACAATAGATCTCCAACCGACCCCATGTATGCTGAATACTTGGTGATATCTTCTTGCCCATCTGACTATCACGACCATGAGCTCAGTGCAAACTGTAGCAAGCCCGAGTCAGAATATATCAGAGACTATTTACCTGTCGTTGACATATTTTCAAGTAAACTCTATTTAAACCATTTCTGTGCAATGTGCCATAACATCACATCCTATCTAACCATAGAAATCGTGACCAACTGTACCCAACTATATCTTATGGACCCTTTGCCTGAATACCTTGAAGATGTGAACAAAGTCATGAATAACTGCCTGGCTTACATCGACCCTTCATCCAACGAAATGTTAAAGACCGAACTTTGCTATACAGAAAGACAGGACAACAGGATCATCAGCAAATGTAACACAACTGGTCACTGGGAACTGTATGATGTCTACACAGAGACTTTGTGTCTAGAGGGAGGTCATATTGTACCATATGAGAGGAAAGATGGCAATGTAACCATCACATACAACAATATCTATTGTTACCTGTGCAATTCAAGAACAGACAACGAGGAAACATGCTCAGCAGATGATCTGGATAACTACGAACATCAATCAGGTAAAAAAAACCTTTATTCCTTCACCCATTACCCCATAGCCCATTTCTAGTTTTGAAGGCAGGTGAGCACTTAAAGCAGGTTGAAAGTAAAGCAGAATGTGCTGTAAGGCGCATTCTGCTTTACTTTCAGCCTGCTTTAAGCTATTATCTTCTAGGATATAGGAAATATTTGTTATGGTACATGTTCATATAGCTATATGAATTGGAACTGTTTTCTTCAATGGAGGAATACATTAAAATCGCTAAAAGGCGCTTCTATTATAATAAGGGTAGTGGGTTAACCTTTAACCCTTTACTCCAAAGTCTATTTCTAGTTTTGAAAACTGATGGTCACTTGAAGAAGGCTTAAAGTTAAACAGAATGCGCCTTGACCCTTTAATTACCCAATAGCATGTTTCTAATTTTGAGGATAGGTGATCACTTAAACTTAAAGCAGGTTGAGGTATATTCTGCTTTACTTTCAGCCTGCTTTATCTAAAATGTTTGCATGGAAAGGTCTTGTCCATATACACATGAAAAACCTAAATGTGGCCCTAATTTCAAGGTCAAGGTCACTGGGGTCAAACTTTTTGCATGCATGGAAAGGTCTTGTCCATATACACACACAAACTATGAAAGTAATACCTCAAGGGACAATAGGAATTATGAGTATTTTTCAAAACCTAAATGCAGATTTTGAAACCTAAACTAAGTTCAAGGTAACAGTCACTGGGGTCAAACTTTTGCATGCAAGGAAAGGTTTTGTCCATATACACATGCATGCCATATATGTAAGGCATATCTCCATTAACATAGGAGTTATAGGTATTTTTCAAAACCTACACATAGATTTTGAAACCTAAAAGTGGTCCCTAAGTTCAAGGTCAAGGTCACAGGGGCAAAGTTTTTCTGTGCATGAAAAGGACTTGTCCAAATACACACACATACCAAATATGAAAGCAATACCTCAAGGGACATGGAAGTTATAGGCATTTTCTTAAAAGTGTTTACCCCGTTCACAACCATGACAACAATGACTACGCTGGGGGTATAGCAATAGCTTGTCTTGTACTTTGAACAGGCAAGCTAAAAAGCACCTATAGAGGCTTTCTGCATTTTTGTTACAGATTTACAATAACACCTTCATTAACCCTTTAGCCTGCCACTCACGACTATAGCTCCATATGCAAACAGGTTGGATCCGGATGAGACGCCGAGTAACTCGGCGTCTCATCCAGATCCAAGCTGTTTGACACTCGGACAACATTTTCAGCAATTTTGAGCAACTTTGAAGCACTTTGAAACTTGAAGCAGACGAGAAATATAGCAGACGACAATATATTTGGCGGGCTAAGGGTTAAACAGCCAGCCAAGAGAGGATGCATTTGTGGTTTTACAAAGGTTGCAGCTTAAATGCAGGACAAAAGTAAAGTTAAAAGCACCTACAGGACTGGTCCACTTACATTGTATAGGTTATACTTTGTGTCATTACAAAAATGTTCTTTTTTCAGATAACCCTTTTGCAGACTTCAACTCTCACATCAACATGCCTTTAAAGGCTGACAACGTTCAATACATCCTGACTCCAAATGCACACGATTATGAAACTTTCAATTACACCAATGGCAAGCAGTGTATGAAAGGCTTTCTACCTGATGTCTACACAGTATGTATGCAACTCAGTCTATCAATGACCTCTGGCAATTTCAATCAACTGCTTAATCCATTGCCCTAAGCCTGTTTCTAGTTTAAAAGATATGTGACTACTTAAAGCAGGTAGAAAGTAAAGCACAATGCACCTTAACCCAATACCCCATAGCCTGTTTATAGTTTTGAAAATATGTGACCATCTAAAGCAGGTTGAAAGTAAAACAGAATGTGCCTAGAGGCACATTCTGCTTTACTTTCAGCCTGCTTTAAGCTACCATCTACTAGGATACAGAACATATACCTTATGGTACATATTCATGACTGTGTAAATTTGAACTATTTCCTTCAGTGAAGGAATAAATTAAGGCATAAAAAGGTGTATTTATGGGTAATGGGTACAGGTGAATTCTGCTTTACTCTCTGCCTGCTTTAACTCTTTCCTCCCTGAAACTTTAAATGAACAATTCCAGTTTCCATTTTAGTCTAGTCCATTTCTGACTTTTAAGGGTTGTTTTTGTCACTGTTTGGTATTATGACAAACAGTGAAGACCCTGATCAGAGGGCTCCTTTCGGAGCCCACTGATCTGGGTCTTCACTGTTTGCATAGGACAAGTGTACTATCCACATGTGCACTGTTTGAAAAGGACGCCTATATGCGGGACTAGGGTTCAAAGGGTTAAGATAGAGTAAAGAATATATTTCTTATGGTGCATATTCATCATGGTATAAATTGGGACTATTTTCTTCAGTGGAAGAATAAATTAAAGGCATAATTAAAAGGTATATCTATGGGGGTAATGGGTTAATCTATTTCCTTCATAGCTTGTGTTCAGTGTTTATCTCATTCACCCCTGAAACCTCAAATGGACCATTCCAAAATTCAGTAAAGTCTAGTCCAGTTTTGACTATTTAGAGCTGTTTTTTGCAAATAAATTGGAAAATGTCAAACAGTGCAGATCTTCAGGAATCCTCTTTACTGGGTCTACACTGTTTGTACAGGAAAAGTGTACTCTTCACAGGTACATTGTAAATGAGGAATACATGTCACTGGTGTGCAAGAGGTTTTACTTTCAACCTACTTTTAGCTACCATCCAGAAAGATAAGTTTGAAATGCCTTCTCAGGTTCTATGTTTTATATTCTTGAAATGCTAGGTGGGTACTATTTTCCTATGTTAAGATATATTTAGGTGTAAAAAGTAATGGGTTAAGAAATAAACAAGTGCTTATAATGCTAATTGCTTAACCCATTCTATGCTGGATTCCAATTAATACACTAGTATCTATACTTTGTAAACACGACGTAGACCCTGATCAGGGTCTGCACCGTTTGTTTGAAATCTATTTTTCTAAAAAACAAACAAAACAAGAGGGCCATGGCCCTTAATTCGCTCACCTGAGGACATTGAAGTTTGTACCTAAGTTGACTGGGCAAGACAACATTTTAATATAACTATAAATGGAGTTATCTTCCAGACAAGAAAACATGACAAAAGTGAATTTTGTTGCCAAGCTTATGACCCTTATCCATGACACATCCTCTTATCAAGCTATTTCCATTTCCAATAAATGATAATTATTTCACTAGCGTCAACAGAACTGGAATTATTTTCCTGACAATAAAATATGACAAAGGGGAAAAACTAAATATTGCTGCCCTTGTGCATGGCATTTTCTCTCATCAGTTTCTTTCCATACATAAAATTTCATTACAATAGCATCAGTAGAACTGAAGTTGTCTTCTTGACAAGAAAATATCACAAAGGGAAATAACTCAAAAAACAATGATGTCAGAGTTATGGCCTTTGCAAATGGCACTTCCTCTCATCAGGCTCTTTCCAAATAGGCAATTTCATTTTACCCATTACCCCATAGCATGTTTCTAATTTTGAAAATAGGTGGCCACCTAAAGCAGGTTGAAAGTAAAGCAGAATGTGTCTTAATCCTTAGCCTGCTACTCACGACTATAGCTTTATATGCAAACAGCTTGGATCCGGATTAGACGCCGAGTAACTCGGCGTCTCATCCGGATCCAAGCTGTTTGACACTCGGACAACATTTTCAGCAATTTTGAGCAACTTTGAAGCACTTTGAAACTTGAAGCAGACGAGAAATATAGCAGACGACAATTTATTTGGCGGGCTAAGGGTTAATGCACACTTTGCTTTACTTTTGCATCTTACATTTTCATGACTGTTTAAAGTGGAATTATTGAAAAGACATACAGATAACTCTGACAAAACCAATATTAAACATATGTATAAATATGGCATAAGACATAATTACATAACTGTCAGTGGATCACTTCCAGATCCTGTTTCTCTAAGTATGAATCAGACTGAACCATATCTAAACTTTAGCAGACAACATGTTCAGCTGATCATGACCAGTTCTGTGATACCCACTACCAGTTCAGAGTTGCATAATATTTGACCTCAGTGGCTAGAACGCTTGGGCTTACCCTTACCAGACTGAAATGATGTCTGCTTAAAACCTACTGTATGTGAAAAGTGTACAAAAAAACAATTTAGAAAATGTTAAGTTGGTAAATGAGTGGCAAATAGGTTGGATCCAGATTAGATGTAGCATTATGATTATGTTGCATCTGATCTGGATCCAAAATGTTTGCAAATATTGGCTATTTGCCCATAGTATATTAAGGGTAACTCAGGTAAATACAGTTCTGCCTAAATCAAAAATACTGTAAAACCTGCCTAGAGCAGCACTTAAACTGTGCAGGGTGGTGTCAAATGTGACCCTAGGGATTTCATTTTAACAAACTATAGATAGATCCACCAGGAGATTCTACTGTACAAATATCAAAGCTTAGGGCCTAGTAGTTTTGGGCAAGAAGATTTTTTAAAGATTTTTGCTTTTTTGCTTTTTCAAGCAGAGTTTGTGCTTTTTTTCCTTTTTTTTGAACAACTTCTGTAGAGAAGCATCCAAGGAACATCATAAGCAGTTTGAACTCTCCCTACAATCGGCGGGTTTCAGTAGAGATGTCGTTTGAAGTAAAAGTGAACGGACAGACGGACAGACGGACAGACGGACAGACGTACTACGGACGGTGAGCGGTCACAATAGCTCACCTTGAGCCTTTGGCTCAGGTGAGCTAAAAACCAGTAAAATCAATGTAAACTGGTGCACCTTAACCCTTTGAACCCTAGTCCCGCATATAGGCCTCATTTTCAAACAGTGAACATGTGAATTGTACACTTGTCCTATGCAAACAGTGAAGACCCAGATCAGAGGGCTCCGTAAGGAGCCCTCTGATCAGGGTCTTCACTGTTTGTCATAATGCCAAACATTGATAAAAACAACCCTTAAAAGTCAGAAATGGACTAGACTAAAATGGAAACTGGAATTGTCCATTTAAAGTTTCAGGGAGGAAAGAGTTAACCCTTTACTCCATAGCCTGTTTCTAGTTTTGAAGACAGGTGACCACTTAAAATAGGTTGAAAGAAAAGCAGAATGCACCTTTACCCTATACTCTTTGGCCTGTTTCTAGTTTCTATCTGCTTGAATATGGAAAATATTTATTATGGTACATATTCATGACTGTATAAGGTGGAACTATTTTCTTCAGTGGAAGAAAGTTGTAAAAATGTGTATATATGGCGTAATGGGTTAACTCATTGAAGAATTGGAGAAACTGTTAATATTTTCTGTTTATTCCACAGAATCGGTGTAGACGTTTCATATGCCCCTTACATAAGACACCGTTCTACAACATCTGTCAGAAGTCGACGAGGGAAGTTACAGGCCTGACTGTGGTAGGCAAACTACATATAGAACTCAGAGACAGTGTTATCAATGTAGGCCATATCAACCAGACCAGAGAAATAGTGAGTTCAGTTCAAGAGAGCATAACCAACTACCTGGAGGTACACACACTGGGCTGTGCAAGCGTTCCTGGTGAGATATATGCCACCACAGAGAGTGAGTATACCAACAGTTTTCACATGGTTTATAAAATACAAAACACACATAACTGTTCTGTTCAAACTGTTATAGGAATATTCACAAAGATTGCAAGAACAAATATTGAAGTACCACCACAGCAAATGCCGTCAAACACTGCTCCCGGATTTTCTATGAAGATGATATACAAGAAACTTTCAACTTCAAACTTTACCATGAAGATCAAGCCGCAGGTTGAAGAGCCTGTTAAACATGAGGTGCTGTTAAATGCATCATTTGATTGCCCAAGAATTGTAATAAATCTATCGGAATATTACAACTTTGTAAAACAGGGTATACTGAAGCGTGTAGACAAAAACATCCTCCACCAAGAATTCACAACAGACACACATATGATAGAGATATGCTTCAGAGAATATCTAGAATACTGGCTGATGCAGAACAACAAGGCTAGTCAGCTAGATTCGACAACTCCAAAAACATTTGATGTCAGTTTCACGGCTATTGTTACCATAGGCTCAATGCTATGCATCATCGTGGTAATTGTGACGTACTGTATCTTCCCTGAGCTGCGCTTTATCCCGGGTAAGCTTGTCATGGTTCTCAGCTTCAATCTCTTGCTGGCTCAGACGTTCTATGCCTTTGGTGCAGGTCTAGAAGTTGACAATGGCTGGTGCAAGATGTTTGGAGCTTCTATCCACTTTTTCTGGCTTTCTACTATCTTCTCTATGAACGCTATACTGATTCTAATGATGAGAAGTCTCTGCAAACCTTTACATGCTGAGAACCGTGCTATACTTGATAGCAGGTCCACTTCTGAGTTCATCAAGTATGTCATCCACTGTTACCTCCTGCCTCTCGTCTTCGTAATCATCAATCTTCTCTCCTCAACCCTCAAAATAACTGAGCAGTTTGGTTACGGTGGACAACTGTGTTACATTCGGGAGGTCAAAATGAGGCTGTATACATTTCTGATCCCACTCGGTACCGTCATGGTTGTCAATTTCATCCTCTTTATACTGATCGTATTCCTACTGCGCTTCTACATGAAAACCAGGAACGAGAATGTCTTGGTTAAGCAGATCTTTATCATCATGAAGCTGATCACAATGTCTGGTATATATTGGATCTTTGGCTTTCTCTATGGGTTCACTCTAATGGCCGTGTTCAAGTACTTGTTTGTCATCCTCATAGCTGGCCAGGGTTTTTTCCTAATGTGGTCGTTCATTTTTAACTGGCGTGTGTATGAGCTGTACAAGACCGCAATTAGTAAATACATCAGAAAGTTGTGGGAGGATAGGTCTAAGTCATACAGCTTGTCTACACCGGTGATTATCAACAAGGAAACATGTTAAACCAGTATCCCCATATATATACCTTTTAATGCTTTTCATTTATTTAGCCACTGAAAAAATTAATTCCAATTTATACAGTCATAAATATTCCCCAAAAGAAATAGTTTTCTATAATGCTAGCTTAACCCTTTACCACAAAAAATTATATATAATATACAGTGAAACCCCTCTAAACCGGACATGTGTGGGGACAACAAAAATGTCCGGTTTAATGGGGTTTCCGGTTTAGAGGGGTTTTAACTTGTTTTTAGTATGGAAGAGAGCTGACCACTTAAAATAGGTTGAAAGTAAAGCAGAATGCGCTTTAAGGCGCATTCTGCTTTACTTTCAACCTGCTTTAAGCTATCATCTGCTAGAATGTACAAATTATTTTCTTCAGTGAAAGAAAACACCAAAGACGTAATAAGGCGTGTTGATGGTGTAATGGGTAAAAATAAAAACGGGACCAAAGCTTTTGTCCGGTTTAGAGAGGATTCCGGTATTCAGAGGTTCCGGTTTAGAGGGGTTACACTGTATACCCTTTTATGCTTTTCATTTATTCCAACCCTGAAAAAATTAATTCCAATTTATACAGTCATAAATATTCCCCAAAAGAAATATTTTCTATATATGCTAGCTTAACCTTTTACCACAAAGCCTGTTTCTAGTTTTGAAAATAGCTGACTACTTAAAGCAGGTTGAAAGTAAAGCAGAATGCGCCTTAACCCTTTACCTGATAGCCTATTTCTAGTATTCAAGATAGGTGACCACTTAAAGCAGGTTGAAAGTAAAGCAGAATGCGCCCTAAGGCGCATTCTGCTTTACTTTCAGCCTACTTTAAGCTTCCATGTGCTAGAATATTGAAAATTTTCCCTATACTATATAATCATGACTGATTAAATTGGAACTATTTTCTTCAGCGGAGGAATAAATTAAATACGCTAAAAGTCGCTTCTATGGGGGAAAGGGTTAAGGCGCATTCTGCTTTACTTTCATCCTGCTTTAAGCTACCACCTCTAGGATAAAGAAAATATACCTTATGATACAGATTCATGACTGTAAAAATTGGAAAATTTTTCTTCAATGGAGGAATAAACTGAATGCGCTAAATGGTGCTTCTATGTAGGAAATGGTAAAAACCGACTGAAAGTACAATCATGGCTGTCAACTTTATTTTCTTTATACTGATTGTACTTCTACTGCCCTTCTATATGAAAACCAGGAACGAGAATGTCTTAGTTAAGCAGATCTAGAGGCCAATGAAGGGCTTGAGCTGGGCTAGCTTAGTGATTCTGGGCCGTACAGCTTGGAAAGCCTTGGAGACCTGAGTTCTGGTCATCGGTGCTTCTGGGATTGGTGACTTATGTTGGACGACTCGGAACCCTGAAGATCCAAGCCTAACTGCATCTTGCAAGCTATAGTTACCCAAAGACCAATAACTCATAATCTTGGAGAACTTAAGTTTCCAAAAGAGCTTGACCTCTGGGACCAACGACTCATAGTCCTAGGTGTGTTCGGGCCCTGACAGCTTCAAAATGCAACAGGAAAATCCAGCACCACCAGTACTTCTTTTTAACTGGCTCTGAAGTCTGACTTTAATCATAATGCAAAAATACAACAAGAGGGCCATGGCCCTAAATTCGCTCACCTGAGGACATTGAAGTTTGTACCTAAGTTGACTGGGCAAGACAACATTTTAATATAGCTATAAATGGAGTTATCTTCCGGACAAGAAAACATGACAAAAGTGAATTTTGTTGCCAAGCTTATGACCCTTATCCATGACACATCCTCTTATCAAGCTTTTTCCATTTCCGGTAAATGATAATTATTTCACTAGCGTCAGCAGAACTGGAGTTATTTTCCTGACAATAAAATATGACAAAGGGGAAAACAAAATATTGCTGCCCTTATGCATGGCATTTTCTCTCATCAGTTTCTTTCCATACATAAAATTTCATTACAATAGCATCAGTAGAACTGGAGTTGTCTTCTTGACAAGAAAATATGACAAAGGGAAATAACTAAAAAAACAATGATGTCAGAGTTATGGCCTTTGCAAATGGCACTTCCTCTCATTAGGCTCTTTCCAAATAGGCAATTTCATTTTACCCATTACCCCATAGCCTGTTTCTAGTTTTGAAAATAGGTGGCCACCTAAAGCAGGTTGAAAGTAAAGCAGAATGGGTCTTAATGCACACTTTGCTTTACTTTCAAACTGCTTTAAGCTACCATCTACTAGGATATAGAAACTTATTTCACATCTTACATTTTCATGACTGTTTAACCCTTTCCCCCATAGAAGCACCTTTTAGCGCATTCAGTTTATTCTTGCTCTGAAGAAAATAGTTCCAATTTATACATTCATAAATATGTATAATACAAAATATTTTCTATATTCTAGCAGATGATAGCTTAAAGCAGGCTGAAAGTAAAGCAGAATGCGCTTAAAGCGCATTCTGCTTTACTTTCAACCTGTTTTAAGTGGACACCTACATTCAATACTAGAGATATGCTATGGGGGAAAGGGTTAAAGGGGAATTATTTTCTTAAGTGGAGGAATAAATCAAAGGCCTAAAAATGCACATTTATGGGGTAATGGGTTAACAAACGTCAGTATTTATTGGGGGAAAGGGTTGAATCCTGGACAAGAAAAAATGATAAGACATGCAGATAACTGTGACAAAACCAATATTAAACGTATGTATAAATATGGCATAAGACATAATTACATAACTGTCAGTGGATCACTTCCAGATCCTGTTTCTCTAAGTATGAAGCAGACTGAACCATTTCTAAACTATAGCAGACAACATGTTCAGTTCTGTTGGCCTGATCACTGAGGTCAAATATTATGCAAGAGTACTGTAGCATTAGCAGCACTGCTGCTGGAAGCTTACCCTTACCAGACTGAAATGATGTCTGCTAAATACCTTCTGTGTGTAAAAAATGTACTTTTTTTTTTTTTTAGAAAATGTTAAGTTGGTAAATGAGTGGCAAATAGTTTGGATCCAGATTAGATGCAGCATTATGTTGCATCTGATCTGGATCCAAACTGTTTGCAAATATTGGTTATTTGCCCATAGTATATTAAGGGTAACTCAGGTAAATACAGTTCTGCCTAAATCAAAAATACTGTAAAACCTGCCTAGAGCAGCACTTAAACTGTGCAGGGTGGTGTCAAATGTGACCCTAGGGATTTCATTTTAACAAACTATAGAGGGATCCACCAGGAGATTCTACTGTACAAATATCAAAGCTTAGGGCCTAGTAGTTTTGGGCAAGAAGATTTTTTAAAGATTTTTGCTTTTTTGCTTTTTCAAGCAGAGTTTGTGCTTTTTTTCCTTTTTTTTGAACAACTTCTGTAGAGAAGCATCCAAGGAACATCATGAGCAGTTTGAACTCTCCCTACAATCGGCGGGTTTCAGAGGAGATGTCGTTTGAAGTAAATGTGAACGGACAGACGTACTACGGACGGTGAGCGGTCACAATAGCTCACCTTGAGCCTCTGGCTCAGGTGAGCTAAAAATATAGAAGACTGACAAGAGAAAACCCGGCTGGAATATTTGGTGTCACATATCATTGACAGTTTCGTCCTTGTTCGGACTCATCAGAATGAATGAGATGACCCATTGTGGCATCTCACTTTTATACCTGAGGGTTGCTACCATGTGACCTTTGTTTGGCATCATGGTTTCTAAGCATAATTAGCATGGGTTATTTACAAAGCTACAGTCATTGTGATGTCATCAATTGATGTGGTTTCAACATCATGACGTCACAACTTTTAATTATAATTTTAATTCTAATGATCATAATTGATCAAAGCCACCTCTGTGAGCTAGGCATGCCTAGTTTTAACCCTTAGCCCGCCAAATAAATATTGTCGTCTGCTATATTTCTCTTCTGCTTCAAGTTTCAAAGTGCTTCAAAGTTGCTCAAAATTGCTGAAAATGTTGTCCGAGTGTCAAACAGCTTTGATCCGGATGAGACGCCGAGTTACTCGGCGTCTCATCCGGATCCAAGCTGTTTACATATGGAGCTATAGTCGTGACTGGCAGGCTAAGGGTTAACCTTATCGCAAGTACACGCGATGATGATGATGAAGAGGAGGGTTTATCCTTTCCCCCCATGTACATCTTTCTTTCGCCAGACTCACATTTGCTTGATGTAGTGTTCATTGTTTATGTTTAAAATGGTGATCTTCAGTCTCAGTTTCTCCTAATTAACCCTTTACCCCATAGCCTGTTTGTAGTTTTGAAGAAAGGTGCTACTTAACTCATTCACCCTGAACTTTTTAATGGAAAATTCCAATTTCAAAATAAGTCTAGTCCATTTTTGACTATTTAGGGTTGATTTTAACGATACATTTCAAAATTACAAACAGTGTAAACCCTGATCAGAGGGCTCCTTAAGGAGCCCTCTGATCAGGGTCTACACTGTTTGCATATGACAAATGTACTCTTAATAGGTATATGGTTTGTTCATGACGAGTAAACTCGTCGCTAGGGTTCAATATGTTAACCCTTTACCCCATAGCCTGTTTGTAGTTTTGAAGACAGGTGCTACTAAAAGCAGGTTGAAAGTAAAGCAGAATGCATCAAAACTTTTAGCTTGCTTTAAGCTACTACCTGCTAGGATAAAGAAACTATTTATTGGCCCAAAAATATAATTTCAGTTTACACATAGTCTATTTTTGAATATTTACTGTTGTATAAACAATATTATTGCACACTGACAAATAGCGAGACCCTGATCAGAGGGCTATACTTTTTGCATAGGAGAAGTGTACTCTTCACAAGTACACTGCATGTAAAGGATGATTATATTCATCTGTAGGGTTCAACAGGTAAACATGTGATTTTTCTCCTGCATTAAGCAGACAGTCACTAAGTCACCTAGTAGTCCGGCAGAGAGTTGACTTGACCTGGAAATGCCGTCCTAAGTTTTTTTCTCGACTGATTCTACTTCAGCATATGTTACTTATTAAAAAACCACCGGGTGCCACTTTGTCACCCTTGAGCATTTTCGTATATTCAAGATGGCAGCTAAAATGGCTGCCGAAAGGCTTTTAAACAAAATAGCATACAAATCAGCATTCATTTTTCCTTTTTTTTAATTGATTTGACCTTTCAAAAGACGTTTAATGTTTTCACAATATTACGGGTGACATCTTGTCACTCTTCGGCATTTCAGTATATTCAAAATGGCGGCAAAAATGGCTACCTATATGTGTTGAAACAAACTACTCTAAACTTCAGCATTCATGGTTTGGTTTTCTTAACTGATTTGACCCCACCAAAATGATATATATTACTGAACTGATGATACATTTTATTGAACTGTTACGGATGACATCCTGTCACCCTTGAGCATTTCTGTATATTCAAAATGGCGGCCAAAATGGCTACCGAAACAATAGTCCAAAAAGCAGCATTCATTGTTTCTCTTTTTAAACTGATTTTACCTCACCATAATGAGAGTTATTATTTACATGGACAATTTATGTTTTGAAATTGTTAAGTGTGACATCTTGTCACCCTTCAGTATTTCCGTTTATTCAAATGGTGGCTTATATGGCTATCCAAATGCGGTAAAATCTACTCTAAACTTCAGCAATCATAGTTTGGTTTTCTAAATTTATTTGACTCCACCATCATGAAAGTTTTAACTGAAATGATGATACATATTATTGAACTGTTACGGATGACATCTTGTCACCTTTGAGCACATCTGTATATTCAAAATAGCGGCTAAAATGGCTACCTAAATGCTTTAAAACAAAATGGTCAACAAATCAGCATTCATAATTTCTTTTTATTAATTGATTTGATCTCACCATCATGATATTCGTTATTGAAATAATCAAACTAATTATTGAAATGTTACGGGTGACATCTTTTTATCATTGAGCGTTTCCGGTTATTTAAGATGGCGGCCAAACTAGTGATTAGTGTTAAGCAAATAATGTCGAAAAATCAACAATCATACATTTTATATTCATAACTGACTCGATATCAACGTAATTGTACTTACTATTAGATTTATGATACTTATATATTGATGAAATGTAATGGGTAACATCTTTTCATCCTTGAGTATTTCCGTATATTTAAGATGGTGATGCTTATTATTGAAAACATGATATTTCTTATGGAACTGTACGTGGATGACATCTTGTCACCCTTGAGCATTTCCATATATTCGAGATGGCGACCAAAGCGTTGACCGAAATGCTTTAAATCAAAATAAGTCAAAACAGACAACAATCATTATTTCTTATTTTTAAATGGTTCGACCTTGTCAGAATGATACTTATTATTGACAGAATGATACTCATTATTGAAATACGTTGGGGGACATCTTTTCCGTAACCTTCGAGCATTTTCGTAATCAAGAAAGCGGCCAACATTGCGATAGAAATGCTTAAAATATTTAAAATGTCCAAAGTCAAAATAAACAGCTGTTTCTTGACTGGTTCTTTTTAAGCACCTGGTCTTTGTTCACAAGAGCGCTTTTACATTTAACCCAAGAGACTTCCTACCTGATCGGGGTTCTGGGGCTTAATTGTCATAGGACTATTTCTGTGTATTTGACCGAGATAATGCCCGCTGTAAATAACTAAAAGGAAGGCAGGTCGCTGATTTTGTTCCCATGCGCTGATTCGACATCATCTTTCTGAAATCATCATCATCTCATCTCATCACCTCTCATCTTTTATCGGCGCTATATGATCTATTTTTTGTTGCAGTACCCTAAAACCCTACTCGTCCATGCATGCTTTTACATATCGATATTTACGTTCTACAGGGCATGCTACGAGCGTACCTTGACAGCCACACATTGCTCTGTTTACACATTAACTATAGCGTTATGACAAGGTTTCCGGTCCAAGTCGCTGGCTGTGAAGATGTTATTTGTTTATCCTTCCTCCAGCCAAACCCTGTTGGGTTAATTTCAGGTAGATTGTTTCCTCTAATAAATGCCTAAATCAAGGTAGCAGAGTTTTGCTGATGTTTCATCGCTAAGCTGTGTGGTCTATACTTGAACGCGTGTTTTCAGATATGAACTCGGGGAAATACTATTGTTTGTGAAATGTAAGTTTCAATAGAAAAATCAAGTCAACCGATAAGTTAAAACACACAGTTGGACCACAATTATTTCCTTGCAGCAGTTCACGTTCCTATTCCAAAGCTGTCTGCAACTGTGTTACATCCCGAGAGGGTATGTGCAGGAAGAATGTCCTCAGCAATGTCCATCTGTTTGCCACATGCAATATCATTAATAGATTTGATTAACATTTTATTCGCCCTTCTTCTTTTATAATATGACTGACAGCTTAGGATTCGAATAATTTCTTATCCATGAGAATACCTACTACACAATCATATTGTCTATCTCTTCATATGTTGCTTTCAAATGTTTTCTTTCTGACATAATACATCGGCTTGTTTAAGCTTGTGTTTCATTTTTAGCTATTATCGCTTGCTTGTTAATTTGTGTGTGCTCAATTTGAAAAGTCTCAGCGTCTAGAATGTAAGAGATTATCAGCTTCATTAACTGTTTTTTCAGTGACTGTAAGATAAACTGTTTTTGGTAATATGCTGTTAGCATGCAACTGATAGTACCGTAATCGATTTTAACCTGTTGCTCTCGTACACTTAATGTAAGTGCTGTATATAAAGGTCAACATCGTTTTCCTCCAACTTAACTGTTTCTGCACAGAGCCTTTTGTTATAAAACCTTAATAATATCGAACTGTCTATGGTGACTGTCTACTGGTCCCATTTTTGTGTCAAAAACTCCTATCTGGATTTTGTTTTTGAATTGCTTTATCAAATTTTGTAACTGTCATATCATTATGATCACCAAACAGTGCAGTTGGAAAAGGTGTCAATTCATGGGACAGAACATCTCCGATATCAACCTCATGGCTGCTAGCTTGAAGACTTTCGAATATTATTGAGTAGATTTCACATGATTTGACCTACCATCACATTCTTTTGGTCACGGTGATTTCTTCTCTGATATCTTGTTTGTCCAATTCTATTAGCAGTCCCTAGCCTGGTTTCTAGCTGTTATGCACATCATCTGATTCCATTTCTTCAGTAACACTGTTGAAAACGCTATCTTTATCAATTTCTTTATCAATCTAGCAACTACAATTTTTTAAATGCACTTTAAACTGACTTGCTCACAGTGCATATTACTGTAAGTTCTTCCATAAGTTATAGTTTGGGTGCAATGGAACCCTTTTTCAAGAGTTATTCATCCTTAATGAACTCAGATAGGCTCGAAAAGGCAAGACTTTAACAACGTTTGCGCTCTAGTGTCTACAAATTTGAATATATATTTTTCCAAACGTTCACAAGTTAAGTAAGTCTTTAAGTTTTAGGAAGATTTTGATTATTGATGAAACTTAAAGATAAAACTACCCGATTCAATTCAGGTGAGAAATTTTATGTTCATCATGGTCCTCTTGTCTTACCGTGCCTTCCGTGTCCTTTGTGTTGTTTTCTATTTTCCGTCCCCTTTGTGCCCCTCAAAGTCAGTTTCAGGATCATCCCTGTGAGCCACCATGATATCAAAGTTTGCTTGCAACTGATTGTACATGTGAATTCTAAAGCCTATGAGTATTTCTGCTTAATCATAATCTAAATTATGCAATTGGCCACATGCCTATGGCACATAAAGTGGATTTCAATGAACATATGACATATTCACTTTTATATACCTCGTCCATGCCTCATCAAATCTTAATTTTCAAAAATATTCTGAGCACCGCTGTTCGGAGAGCCTCCCTTACTAAGCTGTTGAGTAAGTGTAAACCACCAAAACTATATGCTAAGAATGAAATATTTTGACGCACAAAAGCATGTACAGTTACGTGACCCTAGCTGCTGGTACTTAGTCACACTGACCAAAACGAAAACAATATCTAGGCCACAGAGGTCAAGGTTAAAGGTCAATGTTAGTAATGTACTATTGTAACTACTTTTACTCGTTGAAGTGCACATACATGTGAAGTTATGTGAACGTAATTGAAGTACTTAGTCCAAAATTGACGTATAAAACAATTTACAAATGTCACAGAGGTCACAGAGGTCAAGGGCAAAGGTCAAGGTTATCAAACTGCAATGCAACATGCTACTCACATTAAGGCGTATCTATGGTTTAAGTTTCATTGATATAATACTTAAACTTTCAAGGAATTTACCCGATATTCGATGCTGGGGTATAGTATAAAAGGCCCAATTTCGTGGAAATTAGTAAAAAATGGTGGGTGGGGTAAACCGAAAATATATCAAAATGCTCAAGGGTGCCAAGGTGGCACCCGGTCAATTCTGAATGACAATGCTTTGAACTACCAATATCAATCGAGAAAAAAACTTAGGACGCCATTTCTAGGTGGACCTCCAAATCCTCATTTCTCTGCCGGACTATAGTAATGTGTTATTCAAAGTTTGTTTTTCTGTTCAAAATGAATTTGTCTGTTGTATTATTCATTGTAAACTATAGTTGATCTCTCTTTTATAAATGTCTTGTTTATATTTTGTGATAATTGACTGTCTGTTGCCAAAATAAAATTGAACTGATGAGGACATGTGTTGTTTTTTCATTAATTATCACCCTAGTGTTACAGTGTCTCGAGAACACATTATTCTTTCCCAATAAATGTGTTGGTGCGTATTTATGGAGTAATGTGTTAAGCAACCATCTGACTTTAAAGATCACAATACCTCCTCATTCAGATTACAGGTGTAGACAATAAATTAACCATATGCCTTAAAAAAGTTCATGCAGCTAACTTTTCTTTCTTGCATCCTGTGGTTGATGCATAACCCTGTTTCCAGTATTGAAAATAGATGACCACTTAAAGTAGGTTGAAAGTAAAGCAGAATGCACTTGAGGGGCATTCTGCTTTACTTTCAGTCTTCTTTAACCCTTTACCACATGACCTGTTTCTAGTATTGAAAATAGGTGACCACTTAAAGTAGGTTGAAAGTAAAGCAGAATGTGCCATAAGGCACATTCTGCTTTACTTTCAACCTGCTTTAAGATATCATCTTCTAGAAAACACGAAATATTTCTAATAATAAATATTCATGACTGCATAAATTGGAACTATTTTATTCAGTAGAAGAATAGATTAAATGCGCTAAAAGGCGCTTCTATGGGGGAAAGGGTTAAGCTACAATCTGTTAGAATATAGAGTATATTTCTTATGGTGCACATTCACTACTGAATAAATTGGAACTAGTTTCTTCAGTGGATCAATACATTAAATGCATAAAACGGTACATGTATAGGGTTTTGGGTAAATAGAAAGTCTGATACAAAGTCCAAACTAAATGCCAGTATCCACCATTCACTTGAGTACTCACAGTGGAGAAAACATTATTCTTTCCCATGGCATCAATGTCATTGTGTTAAAGGAATCCTTTCGTCGGGTACTCTGGCGTCAAATTAGTCTTCAAACTATTTGCTATTTAGATCATAGCTAATTTTCAACATTTTCAAAAGTTGTCATTGTCAACATATTATTGCACCGAGGACTCACCTTTGTACAGAGATGAAGCAATTGTTTCTGCGCTTTGGCATTCTCCTCCACGAGAGAGCCAACAGCGGCTGACAGGTGCTGGAGGCTGGTCTGTGCTGCCCCCTGCTGGCCGTCTGCAGGGGCGATCCTGCCCGAGGCACACAGACACATCAGACGTACTATGAGCATGATGTCAGACATACCCATGTTCTCCAAAGCTACAGGCAGACTGCATGAGGTACCGCTGTAAACAAACAACACTGTGTTTAACCATTTCCTCCATAGAAGTGACTTTTAGCGCATTTAATTTATTCCTCCACTGAAGAAACTAGTTGCAATTTTTACAGTCATGAAAATGTATAATAAGATATACTTTCTAAATCCTCGCATATGGTAGCTAAAAGCAGGCTGAAAGTAAAGCAGAATGAGCCTTAACTCATTTACCCATAAATACCCCCATTTACATCTTTAATTTAGTCCTCATCTGAACAGTTATGAATAAACACCATAAGAAATAGTTTCTATATCCTAGCAGATGGTAACTTTAAGTAGGCTGAAAGTAAAGCAGAATGTGCCTACTTTACTTTCAACTTATTCTTAGCGGTCACTTGTCTATAAAATTAGAAACAGGCTATGGGGTAAAGGGTTAAGGCGCATTCTGCTTTACGTTCAACCCGCTTTAAGTGGTCACATGTCTGCAAAAATAGAAACAGGCTATGGAGTAATGGGTTAATAAAGAGCAGTAGCGATGATGCACTTCCTACTTTGCTAACTGGGCTGGTGTTCAGGGGCCCGTTTTACTAAACAACTTACGCAAAAATTTTGCGTAAGTCAAAATCGTTTAACTCTTATTTTTCAATCATAAACGTTTGCAAACAGCAAATAGCAAGATCAGAGGGTGGGCTAAAAGCACGTCCTCTGATCTGGCTATTTGCTGTTTGTAGCAAGTGATAATAGAAAATATAAATTAAAATTTAAACTTTTGACTTACGCAAAAATTTGCGCAAGTCGTTTAGTAAAAGGCCTCAGATGAATAAGATTGATTTGATTTGTTTTGATTTTACATCGCTTTCAACAGTATTTCAGTCATATCGGGACGTCCAGCTAATTATAGGTGAAGGAAGACCCCAGAAGTCCTTTATGCACTGTTTCAGGCACAAATTGGCAACTGGGTAGAACCACAGACCTTCTGCAAGCCAGCTGGAAGGCTTCCCCACATGAAAAATCCGAACGACCCTACTGGATTCGAACTTACAGTGGTGAGGAGCTTAGTGATGTAAGTCACAGTGACTATACCACAAGGCCACAGAGGCCCCTCAGATGAATAAGAAGTCAAATTAATGTTTAATGCACACTCAAAAGATGATTAGCAGTCTTTAAAACTCATAACAGCTTATTTCTGAGCAAAAGACCATCAGAAAGCTCCTATACAAGCTCCTTTCTGCTTTACTCTTGTCTTGCATTTAGCAAAAATCTGGCCTTTTATAGAGGTTGCATTAATTTTAATACTTAGAATGTCCCTAATGGATCAGACCAAGGTTGGTCGATAAAGGTTCTCTGTGAAGGGCAAGCAGCCTTTCTCATTTACTGACAGTCCCTACCAAACCATGCTTGAGCATAAAAATTCAGTGAACGGAAAGGATTAAATGGATATTATGGCACCCACCTTCCAGACAGGACTGACAATGCATGTAGTACAATGGTTCTGGCCACCGACACCTGGGATGCGCGTATGATCCTCTGCAGTGCCATCTGGCGGTCAGCACTTGTCTTCAGGGTAAGGACCTGGGCGGCTAAGCTCTTATGACTTCTCTCCTCAGACTTAATGCTAGTTCTAGAGGACGATGCTGTAAAAATAAACCACTCTGTAGAGTCAATCTTGTATTAACCCTTTACTCCATAGCCTGTTTCTAGTTTTGAAAACAGGTGATCACATGAAGCAGCTTAAAAGTAGAGCAGAATGCATCTTAACCCTTTACCACATAGCCTGGTTCTAGTTTTGAAGTCAAGTTACCACTTAAAGCAAGTTGAAAGTAAAGCAGAATGTGCCTTTAGGTGCATTCTGCTTTACTTTCAGCATGCTTAAAGCTATCATCTACTAGAATTTAGAATATATTTCTTATGCTACATTTTCATGACTGTATGAATTGGAATTATTTACTTCAGCATGCTTAAAGCTATCATCTGCTAGAATTTAGAATATATTTCTTATGGTACATTTTCATGACTGTATGAATTGGAATTATTTACTTCAGTGAAGGAATAAATTAAATGTGCTAAAAGGCGCTAGGGTTAAGGCTCATCCTGCTTTACTTTCAACCTGCTTTAAGACTTAGTGGTTGCCTGTCTTCAATACTAGAAACAGGCTATGGGGTAAAGGGTTAACCATATGCATCCTGGGGGCCAATTTGTGATAACTATGGCTGAGATTTTGGTTCCAGATGAGACACTGGGTAACTGGGTCACATGTCCAGCTGTTTGAAATTCTGATTACATTTTCAGCTTTACTTTCAGCCTGCTTTAAGCTACCATATGCTGAGATATGGATAATAATTCTTATTGTGCAAAGTTATTCCTGACTGAAAGTGGATTTTTTTCTGCAGGAATAAATTAAGGGTGTAAAAAAGGTGTGTTCATGATAGAAACTCGAAACTGCAGTGTTTGTTCAAACATGAATTAGATAATTAACTTTTGTCGGTATCTATTTCTATCTTCAGCAACTAATTAACCTCAATGTACAAATAAGTGAAGTAAAATGACGCATTAGTTGTCACCTTAATAGGTGGCAGCTTAATGCAGGGCACACATTTTGCCCCCGGAAATTTCAGCATTTTGTTCTGCTATTTGATCATTCAGGTTTTCTCAATCTCAAATGAGTGTTGAAACAATCTGTAGACTGAAGACAGGTCACAACATTCTGCTTACTTTCAGTCTGCTTTAACCCTTTCCCCCATAGAAGCGCCTTTTAGCGCGTATATATATACTTCTCCGCTGAAGAAATAGTTCCAATTTAATTAGTCATGAATATATATTATAGGGAATGTTTTCTATATTCTAGCACATGATCGTTTAAAGCAGACTGAAAGTAAAGCAGAAAGCGCCTTAAGGCGCATTCAGCTTTACTTTCAACCTGCTTTAAGAAGTCACCTATCTTCAATTGTAAAAATAGGCCATCAGGTAAAGGGTTAATCTATCATCTGCTAGGATTTAGAAAATATTTCTTATGGTTCATTTTCATGTCTGCATAAATAGGAACTATTTTCTCCATAGGAGTAATAAATTAACTGCACTAAAAGGCACTTCTATGGGGGATGGGTTAACAGTTTTCTTTCCAATAATTTTGTGTTGGATGCTAAATTTTCTGTTAAATAGTACCATACAAAGGTGACATGACTGTTTTGGCCTCAGTTCATAGAGATTTGGGACTAAACCTTTCATCATATTTGCAATTGACGCAATACTACCTAATTTAACACTTTACTCCATAGATAGGCATTTTAACACATTAATTTTATTCCTCCACTGAAGAAAATAGTTCCAATTTAGAGTCATGAATATGTTTCATAAAAGATATTTTCTATATTCTAGCAGATGATAGCTTAAAGCAGGCTAAAATTTAAGCAGAATGTGCCTAAGGTGCACTCTGCTTTACTTTCAACCTGTATTAAGTGGTCACTTATCTTCATTATACTAGAAATATGTTATGGAATAAAGGGTTAAGACATAGCTGTCAATAAATGGGACTGACTCCTGAAATAGGAGTAGACAAAATAGGAATAGATACAGTAGTTTACTATCAAGGAAGAAGTGTGAATATACGAAATGGGAAGCTGAACAGAGATGCATGACGAACATTGCAGCTCTTATACCACTTCCCTGACTATAAAATTAAGATTTAAAGGCAGAAGATGACAACATATTTGTAAAATTCCTAAAATAGAATTTAATTAGCAATCCTTCTACTTGGTTAACCCTTAGCCCGCCAAATAAATTGTCGTCTGCTATATTTCTCGTCTGCTTCAAGTTTCAAAGTGCTTCAAAGTTGCTCAAAATTGCTGAAAATGTTGTCCGAGTGTCAAACAGCTTGGATCCGGATGAGACGCCGAGTTACTCGGCGTCTCATCCGGATCCAAGCTGTTTGCATATGGAGCTATAGTCGTGAGTGGCAGGCTAAGGGTTAAATATCAAATGAGAACTAGATCTAATAACAACACATCACCCGGTAGTCATGTTTTTCAAGTACAGTAAACCGTCATTAATTCATTTCAGGAGACAGATTGTGTTTTGTGTTCAATCCAGGTGTCTGCTTAAAGCAAGATGGAAGTAAAGCAGAAAGCTCCTTAAGGAGCTTTCTGCTTTACTTTCATCTTACTTAAAGCTGTAAATATCTTTCAAACCAATTAGATTCTTTTAAAGAGGTTGGGTTTGTGGTGTACAATTATAAAACACCTGCTTGTGTTACATCTAAATGTATATGACACTGCCCATCCTCTTAGTGTCACACTATAACACAGTGAAAACTCTGAAATTTAAACTCTTTCAGACTACAAATGTACAGATATGAGATGTTCACTTTGTAGTTGTTTAATACATCACCTCATAGATACATTTTAGTACGTTTAGTACTTTAATACCAGGGCTCCAGATAAGAGGTAGTTATTTCAATAAATCAAACATTTTCTCACTTATTCAGCACCAAATCCTATGGTGTTACTACTCATTAGAATCGTCTCTTTGAGACGATTCTAATGAGTAGTGACACCATAGGGTTTAATTCTGAAATAAAGATTTTAGTTTTTGAAAAACTACCCTTATCTGGTGCTCTGTAAATACTAGTAATTATAATTTATAGCTCCCATAAAGAAAATAGTTCCACTTTATACAGTTATGACAATGTACAATAAGAAATATTTTCTATATCCTAGAAGATGGTAGCTAAATGCAGGCTGAAAGTAAAGCAGAATGCACCTAAACGCACATTCTGCATTACTTATTGCCTGTTTGACAAATTCACCTGTCTTCAAAACAAGAAACAGGCTATATGGTAATTGGTTATGACAAGTGACTGCTTTAAACAACTGTTTAGGCACATTCGGCTTTAATTTCAGCCTGCTTTAAGCTACCATCTGTTAGAATATAGTAAAAAAACTTCTTATAATACATATTCATGACTGTATAAATTGGAAGTACTTTCTTTAATGGAGGAATAAATTAGAGGGGTAAAAAGGTGTATTTATGGGGTAATGGGTTAAAGAGTAATGGGTCAAAGCAGTCACTGTGTCAGTTACAGACCTGTGGCCGAGGCAGACTCCTGTGTCTGTCTGGCTGCTATGTAAGATGATCCTAGTGGGTCGTGCTTGTCAAACTTGACTGGATCAGGAATCAGCTTTTTATCACTTAGGCCAAGGTACTGCTGGAGTCTGTCTGTGTTCTCCAAGCCAGGCAATAGACCCTCTATCTCAAGCAGGTAATTCAGATCATCTGTTGCAATCAAAACAAAAGAAATTTAACAAAGGGTTGCTGTTGCTGCTAAGGTTTAACGTCCCACCTTGGTGCTAAAGGTGTGTCATCCCGTTGACACCTGACGTTATCAACGGTCATCATCTAGACCTATCAAGGTATGGACGATGTGCGTTCTGCCTGAACACTGTAGGAATTGTGTTGCAGAAATGTGGAGTTTTGCAGTCTGATTCATAAAGTGTTGAATTTTGTTGCCTAAATGGGTTAGTCAGTACAGCAGTTTCAGGTGAAACCTAAAGAGGACTGAACAAGTGACAGTATTTTTATGAAAGTTGACAATTTTACTGTCACCCTGTCAGACATGTGATATTTATTTTATTATACTTAACAAAGGTAGAAAACCTGGCCCCATGCATATAAAGCATTTGAGTTGGGTTGGAGATCATACTCAAGCTTTTAATTGGTCAACAACCAATACAAAGCTTGAGAATGATCAGACTCATCTCAAACACTTTCTAAGCATAAACCCTGGATCTAAGTGTCTATATTAAGTCACTATAAAATCAAAAAGCAATATTTTCCCTTTCAAAAGGTAAACTCTTTCAACATCATGGACATGTTTAAAATATACTTATTACATTTGTAAACAGTGAAGTGGGTCTACACTGTTTGCTAATTTAGACCAGTATTTATTAAACTACCCAGCATTCCAAGTAGACTGGTTCATGTTTGAGTAACTTAAAAAAATCCACAAGGGAACCTAATAACCCAAAAGAGTTACTTAGTGTTGGAAAAGTTAAAGCAGAAAAGTTAAATTTGGCTGTGGAAAGTTTAATGTTTACCTGTAGATCCACCTTCCCCAACCTCTTGGAACTCTGACATTCGGCCAGGAAACTCCTTCTCTGATTGGCTGTTCATATCATCACTGTCTCCCTCCTGGTTCCCAGTTTGGTTCTGGTAGTGCTGTCGACAGCTGGGACACATCAGGTAGAACGGGTGACCAGTCCCACACAACCCTCCAAACCAGCCTCCTACATAGGTACCATTGCTGCGGTATCCATGATTCTCACATGTCCCTAGCAACAAATGACAAAGTTTACAGGTAAACCTCTCAATAACAACCACTAAAGTATGATATCTTTTTGGTGTTTAAGGCACATGGCTGCTTAAAGAAAGGCAAAAGTACTTTTATCTAACTTTAAGCTGTCATCTGCCTTTCATACAATCAATAAACCTTCTTTTTAGTAGTCATAATACAGGAATTTTAATGTACATACGTATATTTTTTTCTGCATTAAGCCTTACAATGCCAGGACAGTACAGACATCCTTTGCAAACAGTGTAGACCCAGATCAGAGGGCCCTTGGTGGAGTCCTCTGATCAGGGTCTGTTCTGTTTGTCATACTTTAGAATATTATAGTGACAAAACCATTAAGCGTCAAGGTAAACTAGTTCTTTATCCATTCGGAGCATTCTGCTTTACTTTCATCCTGCTTTTCACAACTACTTGTCTTAAATTATGAAATCAGGGTATGGAGAGGAAAGGGATGAGTAACCCGTCTAAATTCTGTAAGGTATAGTATTATACCCCAGTATTTTCTAACCCTATTGCCTACCTCCACAGCCAGGATGTTGAAGCTTCATATGTGTATTAAAGCTGGCTGTCCTCTCTCCACACAGCTCACATGTTATAGCTAAGTCTTCCTCTATATCCCGTCGCTATAAGAATAAAGAAAATCTAATTATCATACATGAACACCTGTTACAGTTTGTTGTAACCCATTACCCACCAGACATGCCTTTTATATGCCTTTAATTTATTCAGCCACTGAAGAAAATAGTTCCACTTTATAGTCATGAATATATACCATAAGAAATATTTTTATATTCTAGAAGATGGTACCTTAACCCTTAACCTTATAGAAGCGCCTTTTAGCGCATTCAGTTTATTCTTCCGCTGAAGAAAATAGTTCCAATTTAATCAGTCATGAATACATTTTACATGGAATATTTTCTATATTCTAGCGCTGGATAGCTTAAAGTAGGCTGAAAGTAAAGTAGAATGCGCCTTAAGGCGCATTCTGCTTTACTTTCAACCTACTTTAAGTAGTCACATATCTTCAATACTAGACACAATGCTATCAGGTAAAGGGTTAAAGTGCATTCTGCTTTGCGCAGACCATGATGAGACACCGCCTATCACAGCGTCTTTTCAATGGACAACCCTGTTTTCCAATGTCCCATTCAATAGACACTAGTCTTAAATGGGTTAATAAACATATGCTTTTGTTATCATACCAAAGCAGAGAATAGGTCGAGGGTTTCTCTATTCTCAAAGCTGAATATATCATCAATAGGCATGTCATTGTAGAGCTCCTCCTGTAGGTCCAACATTTCATCGTACAACTCCACCAGGGAGCGAGCTTCACCTGTCGAGTCCTGTCTAGTTCTCTCCGGTCTCTCAGTTCTCCTGTCATCTGAAATTATTATATTCATATACAGTGGCAACTCAATATTTCCAACTCACTTAAATCAAACTTACCAGTATTTCAATGGTTAAATTTCGATAAGTTGATATTATTTAAGTCAAACATGTCCGTATTTCAAAGTTAAAACGTGGCTTCGAACTAACGCGAGTTCGAATTATCGAGTTTCGACTGTAGCTGTATATATGCTCAATTTCCCAATAGCTTGTTTTCACTTTTTTATGTTATCTAGTTGCTTAACCCATAGCCCCACAACCTGTTTCTAGTTTTAAAGACAGGGTACCACTAAGTGACTTCAAGCAGGTTGAAGGTAAACCATTCTGCTTTCATTTCAACTTGCTCTAAGCTACTATCCTGAAAGATACTGGAAATGCCTACAGTGTTTTTATATTCAAGATTTTGTTGTGTTACATGGCCTCTGACCTTGCCATTCAACTGTCGGCAATGGACAAGATTGTTAAACCCTTTCAACACCATGGACCTGTTTAAAATATACTCATTACATTTGAAAACAGTGTAGACCCAGATCAGAGGGCTCCTATAGGAGCCCTCTGATCAGGGTCTACACTGTTTGCTTATTTAGAGCAGTATTTATCAAACTACCCAGAAATTCAAGTAGACTGGTTCATCTTTTGGTGACTAAAATGATCCATAAGAGAACCTAATAACCCACCATTGTTACTACTTATTACTTGATGTTGAAAGAGTTAAGCATCTAAACATTTATTAAAAACGAATAACATCTTCCCAATATATGCATCGAGAGCAAGAATATAATCTTACCAAAGGTAGAAAGAAAGTTTCTTATGTCTAGGTGGCGTGTTCGTGTCAACCTGCGTGGTCGGCGTACAAACCCGGGATTGTCGTCCTCCAACTCTTCTATCAACATCTCGGACTGGCCACCGCTGTCTGTACTAGCCTCCCTGATAAATCATGAGAAATAGTAGAACATCAAACAGAATTCTATCACAGCTCGGTACGAACAGAATGTTGCTCTCAATTTAACATTTATACAGCATGTGCTATAATGTTGTTAACAATAATTTTTCATAAAAAGTCAATATATTGGTGTATTTATAAGATATGTGTTAGAAGATTGAAACTCATTCCAGGTATTGTTCACATATTAATATGTTCATTAGCATCTTCATAGCAATGTTCTTTCACAATTCTCTTGTAATCCAACTAAAACATTTCTGCATGATTACATGTGACTTTATGGGTAAGAGGAAAGTCAGGAAACTACTAAAATCAGAACAAAAGTAAAGCCTTAACTCTTTCCTCCCTGAAACTTTAAATGGACAATTCCAGTTTCCATTTAAGTCTAGTCCATTTCTGACTTTTAAGGGTTGTTTTTGTCAATGTTTGGCATTATGACAAACAGTGAAGACCCTGATCAGAGGGCTCCTTTCGGAGCCCTCTGATCTGGGTCTTCACTGTTTGCATAGGACATGTGTACTATTCACATGTACACTGTTTGAAGAGCACGCCTATATGCGGGACTAGGGCACAAAGAGTTAACCTAATACCTGAAGTTAAGACTGTTAACGATAATTCAAAATGTTATATTATCAAATAACCTCTTATTACAAGTTATACAATGTAAAGTGTACCTGTTTGACCTTTTGGCTGCTGATGCACCATCAGTGGATGTTGCAGTGTCTCTGTTGGACGTACTGGCCTCTGATGTCAATGGCTCCCTGCTGGAGGGGCCAGGGTCCCCAGGTAAGGGCACAAACTCTGACTCCTGGGGATATTCTATCATCCAGGTGGCCAGATTGTTCACAGCCTCCGAGGTTACTTCCCACTGGTCCATGCCTGAATCAAGAAAAAATAAAGTGAAAGAAAATTGATCTTCTAAACACGGTAAACAGTGTAGATGAAGACTCATATTGGCAACTATATTAGAAACTCACATTCTGATCAGGCATTGTAATTTTGCAGTGGTTCCGACTAAATGCTATAGCCACTTATGAGCAACAAAGTTATAAACATCACAACCGTAAATCATCACTCTTTATGTTAACTCTTACAACACTAAGTAACTCTTGTAGGTTATATGATTCCCTTGTGGATCATTCTAGTTACCAGAACATGAACCAGTCTACATGGATTTCTGGGTAGTGTAATAAATGCTGGTATAAATTAGCAAACAGTGTAGACCCAGATCAGAGGGCTCTATAAGAGCCCTCTGGATAAGAGCCCTCTGATCTGGGTCTACACTGTTACAAATTTAATGAGTATATCTTAAATAGGTCCATGGTGTTAAAAGATTTAAATACAGTAAAACTTATTTTCAGTGACCATTCAATGAAGAACATAAAGACAGTAACTGTTGTGTGCTTAATGCAGGACAACAGTAATGTAGAAAGCTCCTTTTGAGAGCTTTCTTAATTACTTTTGTCCTGCACCAGGGTATCACCTTTATGTGAAACAGTGACTGCAATCTTCCTTTCAGTGGGCAGGGCTTCAGGTAAGGGGGGTCTTTCAAAAATTAAAATCTTTATTTCTGAATTAAACCCTATGGTGTTACTACTTATTAGAATTGTCTCGAAAAGACGATTCTAATGAGAAGTTACACCATAGGATTTGGGCTACAATAAGTGAGAAAATGTTGGATGTGTTTTGTTTACTCTCTCTTATCTGGGGCCATGTACACAAACCTGTTTCTCTCAGAGCTTCCTCTATATGCTGTACTGAGAAGCCCATCTCCATCAGAGGGGTGTAAATTGGTGGCATCACAGGGGGTGATGGTGAACGTGGCATCCTACGCTTGTACTGCCTAGGGGTGTGATTTGTACCCTGAGCCGTAAACTGAGGGGGTGGGGCCCTACGAAGAGGCGGGGCTTGGGGAGGGACACTCATCATCTCTCGGGAAGACACAGCCGTTGGAGACAAAAAGGATGACCTTGAATGCAACGAGCTACCATCTTGTGGTTGTCTGTTGACAAAGTGAGAGAGAGTTCTGAATCGTCCAGGTCTGAAAATACTCCCACCAATATTGCTGAAACAGAAAATGAGAACTCAGTGAAAAGGTAACTCAAAATTATTCTTGTCCAGAACTATCATCTGAAAAGATACTGTAAACTGCCTTCTGTGTTGTATGTTCAGGAATTCCTAAAAGGAGACTACCGGTACCTTCTTTAGTGTAGATATGATTAAAGACATAACAGAAGTAATTGACTACACAGGTTTGACTGTAAAATGTCATTAACCATTCCCCATAGCCTGTTTCTACTTTTGAAGCCAAGTGACCACTTTAAGCAGGTTGAAAGTACAGTAGAATGTAGCCTGCTTTAAGCTTCTATCTACTAGGATATAGAAAAGAAATTCTTACAGTACATATTTGTGACTGTATAAAGTGGAAGTACTTTCTTCAATGGAGGAATAAATTAAAGGTGTAAAAGGGCATATTTATGGGGTAATGGGTTAAGTATACAAACTATACACACCTGGCCCTCATATATTGCAATATGGAGGTCTGCTGTAGGGATCTCTGAATATCTCTATCCTCTGCATCCTGTGGAAACTGCTGTCTCAGTTTGAGGCTGCCTTTCATAGCTGTGTTAGAGGCGAGGGGTGGGGCCATACGCTCTGACGTGGTGGGTACTGCAGCGTTCATGGACAATGACATGGTCTCATATTGCTCTGAAAAAGTACAGAAAGCATGGCTAAATGTTACATAGAAATTACCCTTTCCTCCATAGGTTATTTTCAGTATTGAAGACTAACAGGTCTTGTGTTAGATTTTGATATTTATTTTCTCTTGGTGATCTTTGGCCAGAAATTATCTTTCTATGGTATAAGCCATACCTGTATTAGCTCTTCCCCGGGAGCTTTCTGTCTTAATTCCAGCCTGCTTTAGGCATAAACTTGTCAGGCAGAAGAAAAGGATTTAGCTTTAAACAGATATGGTATTTATTCATACACAGTAAAACCTTTCTATTACGACCACTAAAATAAAACTGATTGATCGCCAGAAATGGAGAGGAAGACTACGCTCCTCGAGAGGCCTCACCCTTGTTACAGGATTAATCGTTTGACCTGTATAAACTAAACAGGATGATGATGATGATTGTATAAAAGACAGGTGACAGCTTAAAGCAAGGTGACAGTAAAACAGAAAGCTCCTAAAAGAGCTTTCTGTTTAACTGTCACCTTGCTTTAAACATCAACCTGTCATACACACCTAATAATTAATACAATTAAGAGGTCGTAATACAGACGTTTTACTGGACTAGTATTGTATTCAAGAAGCCAATTGTATATTTAAAACAGAGTAACAACTTAACAAATATTCGACTGAAGTACTATAAAAACCTCTCTATTGCGACCACTAAAATAAGGCTGACTGATTGTATTAAAGACAGGTGACAGCTTAAAGCAATGTGACAGTATAACAGAAAGCTCCCACAGGAGCTTTCTATTTTACTGTCACTTTGCTTTAAGCAATCACCTGTCGTAAACGCATAATGATAATAATTAAAACAATTTAGTGATCGTAATAGAGGAGTTTTACTGTACTATGTGTTTTACCTCTGAGCTGAGCCAGGTTTGTTTTTCTCTCCTCCTGTTCCTGCACTACTATCTTCAGCAACATTCCCTGGGTCCTGTCGAGCTCTTCAAGGGACACAACTCTCTTAAATGGAGACGCACTGGTGGCCATGATCACAATCTTTTTCATAAAATTGCACATAACCTTCTTAAAATCCTCATCTTTCCTGATCACCGTACCGTCAGTAAGAGCCTTGTTGCTGTCTGCTACCAAGTCAGTCTTTGGCACTAGAAGCATCTCTCTGTACTTCTCACTAGCCAAAACCATTTGCACAGTTTTCAAAGCACATATCTGAACTGATGCAAACTTGCTAGCAAGTATCTCACTACTCAACTCATCTTTTTCTACTGTTAGATTCTCAGCTTGTCTTAGTTGCTTCGGTCTACAAACATCTGTTTTCATACTGTCAGTCACAGCTGTATTTGTTAGTTTTTGTGCTCTCTCGTCATTCTCGTCTAACTGTTGACAACTCTCAGTGGAGTCACTCTTCATGCTAAGATCGTCTTCTATGCCTGCAGATAATGCTTCTTGTAGACTCATCTCATCTCTGTTGAGTTCCTGTGAGGCTAGCTCTATCAGTTCCTCGTTCTGTATGGCTCTAGCTAACAGTCTGTCATACGTTTCCTCGGTGAACTCCACTTGCTGGCTAGAGTCATCTAACACAGGAGTCAGGTCAGGTTCTGTACTCTCGTCTTCGTCTCTGTCTATAACTTCATCGACAGAACTTTCTCTGTTATCACTTGTAACTTGCTTGTTTCTATCTGTTTAAAAGACAGCAATTTTTTACATTTTTAACATGAATCAATGCAGACACAAAGTCATATTCAATTACCGTATAACTGGTTTTTTTCTGCGGCCTTAGCAATTTGCGGTTTTGAGAAAAAACAGGTATCATTAAATTTCTGTAGACAATATTTTTGAAGTGTCTGGCTTGCTGTTGATAGCATTTTCAATTTGCAAAATTGGAAAAGTCCTTGTACATCAGTTGAATAAATTTTATAATCTTGCTTTGGATTTTTGTTTAATGCTTAATGCTTTCTACTTTACTTTCAACTTGCTTTCATATTGACTCGTATATGCATCATTTACAGTGCACTAGAGAAGAGTTCACTTATACTTTATGCAATATGTGTGGACCCTGATCAAAGGCCTAAGAAAGAGGCCCTATGATCAGGGTCTATGCTGTTGATGGTTTTTCAAAACATAGCAAAAATAACTTTAAATAATTTATAATCAAACATGGACTTGTCTTATCTGAAACTGAAATTGACCATTTAAAGTCCATCAATTAAGCAATTGATTGCCTTAATTTGGAGGAAAGGGTTAACATATGGCATACATGTAACTCTTACCAGCACCGGTTGGTGTCCTGTCTGGTGACGCTGGTTCTCCCTGCTGTAACCTACTGTCACTCTGGGCCGTGTGATAACTACAGTCTGATGGTACAGGAGTGGGTGGGGTACCTGGCTTGTCTACCATACTGACAGGTTTGACAGCACTTCCTACGGCAGCCAGGTTTACACCACTACTAGCTGTCGACGAGGCACTCAAGAAACTATCATTGAGGTCAGGTCCTGACTCCGAGTCGGACTGTTTGGCAGTGTCTCGTTTGTCTGCATTATGGTCTGACTCCTCTCTGCCTTCAAAGTCCAGAACTCTCGCTATATCTTCATCCAACTTCTTCATGAGGGCGTCAGACTCTTCCTGGGCTGTCTTGGCTGCAGCCTCTGAGCTAGCCTTGGCGGCCATAGCTGTCCTATCTTGTGACTTTGCGTGAGTGGATCTGTCTGTTGACAGCATGGTGAGATTCATGATGGTTTCAAGATGTTTAGCTGTGAACCCTGACAACTGAGTGATGTCAAACTTCTGGGCCGGCAAAGGTTTTAGACTGGCCAAAGTAAGGTCACTGGAATATGTACAAACATAATGGCTATAAAAAAACTGCCACACAAATTTAACTAACAAGGCTCATGCTAAAAAAGAATTATGACAACAGCAAAGTTTGAACAGAAAAAACAACAATATACCTAGTTTCTATTTAACCCTCTATTCCATAGCCTGTTTTATACTTTTGAAGACAGGTGGCTACTTCAAAGTATGCTGCATGCTCTTAAAATACCATCCGATATATGAAATATTTCTTTTAGTGGTGTATATTCATCCCTGTATAAAATGTAACTATTTTCTATGGTGGAGGAATAAATTAAAGGCCTAAAAAGATGTACTTATGGGGGAAATGGGTTAAGCAGTGTTTACCCATTATCCCATAACCTGTTTCAAGTTTTGAAAATAGGTGACTCACTTAAAGCAGGCAGAAAGTAAAACAGAATGTGCCTTAAGGCACATTCTGCTTTACTTTCAGCCTGCTTTAAGTTACCACCAGCTAGGATATAGAAAATATTTCTAATGATACATATTCATGACTGTATAAAATGGAACTATATTCTTCAGTAAACATATGACGTAAAAGCGTAAAAAGGCGTATTTATGGAGTAATGGGTTAAAACTCAAGAGGCATATCTATGACATAAAGGGTTAGAAGCACACACCTGACTGATGTATCTCCAGTATCCCACTGTACTTTCACAGTGGACGCCCCAGCACTAGTCACACCCAGGATTATTCCCTGTTTAGAGGTACCTTGGTGTACACAGCGACCTCCAACTCTCAGTCCAGAGTCGATACCACCAAGCACAGCCAAGCTAGGCCACACCTGAGAGGACAGTTCCTGAATGGTACTTGGTTCAATAGACAGTGGTCCTTTCATCTTTTTTTCTTCATCGCCCTTACAGATACCATCATCTGTTTTCTTCTTGTCATCCGTTTCTTTTTCTGAAAGAGACAAATTAGACCTCCAGACATTATCAATGATGTAAAATCAGACATATTTATGCTTGACCAATGACCACAGTTGTTTAGAAATAGATATATTAACTAATTACCCCATAAATACACCTTTTTTACACCTTAATTTATTCCTCCAATGATGTGTTTGTTTCTTTGTTATGATTTTAAGTCGCTTTTAACAGTATTTCAGTCATATCGCGACGTCCAGCAAATTACAGGTGGAGGAAGACCCCAGAAACCCTTTTATGCACTGTTTCAGGACAAATTGGCAAAACTGGGTAGAACCACCGACCTTCCGCAAGCCAGCTGGAAGGCTTCCCAACATGAAAATTCCGAAAGCCCAGACCGGGATTGGAACCCACAGCGGTGAGGAGCTTAGTGATTTTCTTAGTAAAATTTCTCCACTTTATACAGTTATGAAAATATATCACAAGAAATATTTTCTATATTCTACAGAGGATAGCGGTCACCTATCTACAAAACTAGAAACAGGCTATGGGGTAACAGGTTAAACCCTTTGCATGGCTTTACTACATTGCCAGAGGCAGCTATATGTGATAATATAAGAAACCATAATGAGTGTATATGTAGTATAAGAATGTATTCCCTAAGAGTCAGAAACTTCATGCAGGGACGAAGCTTGCCGAGTCACTGTGTGAATTTTCTTACTCGAGGGGGAGACATTCGTATCCTACGTAAAAAAATTGTTCTCCAATTTAAATCATTATAACATGATACAAATAACAAATTAAATGCAGTTTGTGTGTGCATGCAGCGCTTGTGGTAAAACAGGGTCACAACTATAGAGGATAAAGTGAGGCAAATCCCTATCCCATATAGGCTAAAATGGGAGACAAGACTGTACATGTATATAGAACTCTTCAGGCCTACCTTTTTCTTCTTGCTTCTCTTCCTCTTTTCCACCAGTTTTGTCAATAAGACTCTCCATGTCTTTGACCGTGTCCAGCTGTTGTACAATCTTCTCACTGACTATACCTGACCAGGCCGGCTGTGAGTGGAGACTGCGTATGAGGGAAACGAGGCTTTCACAGATCACCGTGCTGACGGCCGCACACAGAGGCTCGCCTGATAGCATCTCCTTTTGTACGGCTTGAATCTGCATGTCTGTGACCTTCACCTGAGTGTACATAGAGATCCTTAATCCTTTCCCCAAATGGCTTGCTTAACTCATTACCCCATAGCCTGTTTCTAATTTTGGAGACAAGTTATCACTTAAAGCATGTTAAAAGTAAAGCAGAATGCGCCTTCTGCTTTACTTTCAGCCTGCTTTAAGCTAATATGTGCTAGTGTATAGCAAATATATCTCATGGTACTAATTCATGACTATAAATAGGAACTATTTTCTTCAGTAGAAAAGTATATTTAAGGCGTAAAAAGGCATATTTATGGGGTACTGGGTTACATGTTTTATGACGTGTTTGCTTAAAGTAGACTGAAAGTGAGGTTTCTGCTTTATTTTAAGCCTGCTTTAAGCATCAATCTGTCAAGATGCAGGAAAAAAGTTCTATGGATCTTTAACAGGGTACAGTTTCCTGACAATTGGATATGAAATGAAGTCTGTAGAGCAGTGACATCAAATTTAATGATAAATTTCTATTTATAGCAACAGTGACCTAGATTGTCACTATAGAAACTGAGAATGCAAATTCACACATGAGATGATGTTCATGTAAAGTTTGGTGACAGCTGAATACAAAATAATGTCTGAAGAGTCATGTCGTCATTTAAGATAGGGATCTGCTTGCATTTGACAACAGCTTGACTCCAGATCAGACGGCGCATAATGCGGCGTCTGATCTGGATTCAAGCTGTTGTCACTAGTCATTATATTTCTTCTGTCAAATATGTAACTATGAAAACACAGCAGACAACAATTTTAAGCTGAAGATATTACAGCAGTGAAAGTGTTAGATATAATTGCCTTGTTTGGGGAACAGTGGCAAGCATTGTTGTAAAGAGGGAGTCATTGTTCAGAGGGCAGTTGTAGTGAGGGAACACTGTAACACATACCTTTTCTCCAGGGTTGCTGCTGTAAAATGTCACACAGGGGTACAGCTCTGATGCCTCAATGTCTTCAAAGGCTACCTGAGGTTCCTCACCATTTTTCCCGAAGGCTAAGGTATGTGTGTCCATATCCAGTACACAGGTAATGTAGTCTCCCTGAGTGAAGCTGGGCAGAGTTCTACTCTGTTCTCCACCATGGTACAGGTTGCCACTGTATGCCCGGTACAGCCACATGTCAGAGGTGGACCTGTGTCCGTAGTCACGAACAGGAAGTCGACAAACACCAACACAAGTTCCCTCATTGTTCTTGTTCTCTTTTACAATCAGGTACTGGAATGTATACAGGAAATACACAGGTGTATGTGTACAAATAGGCATTAAATATTTTATTGACTCATTGACCAGTGAAATTTCAAATGGACAATTCTAGTGATTTTATATACCCCAGTACCACATTTGACTCAGAGATTGGTTTATGAGTATACATGTACAATTTTTTTTAATGTCAATTGTTTTTGAAAAAACATTTTACCCAAAATAATCAAACAAGGCAGATACGATTTGTTAAAATTACAAAAAAGGGAGATAATTCAAGAACGAAGTGGTGAATCATAACCAATTGCAGGAGCAAAGTTTCTAATGTCTTAAGGTGCATTCTGTCTTGCTTTTAACCTGCTGCTAGTTGTCACCTGTCTTCAAAACTAGAAACGGGCTATAAGGGGAGTAAATGGTTAACCCATTACCCCATAGCCTGTTTCTAGTAATGAAGATCGGCAACCAATTAAAGCAGGCACATTCTGCTTTATTTTCAGCCTACTTTAAGCTACAATCTGCCAGGATATAGACAATTTTTCTACAGTCCATGTTCATGACTGTATAAAGTGGACCTATTTTCTTCAGTGAATGACTAAATTGAAGGCGTTAAAAAGGCATATTTATGGAGTAAGGGGTTAACAGATACAGTAGAACCTCTCTATTACGACCACTAAAAAGAAGGCTAATTGTCTGTATAAAAGACAGACGACAGCTTAAAGCAATGTGAAAGTGTAACAGAAAGCTCCTGTAGGAGCTTTCTGTTTCACTTTCACATTGCTTTAAGCAGTCACCTGTCTTAAACGACTAATATTTGACACATTTTAGTGATCGTAATAGAGAGGTTCTACTGTACTAACCTTCCACTGGTAACACCCTGATGATATCGGTGTAGCTGCTATACCATATCCCTTGCCTGCTGTACTATGTACAAGTGTCTGTCCTCCCTCAATACTACAGCACACACACTTATCTGCATCAAACGACACAGCCAACACCGTCAGAGATTCATCCCCGTTCTCCACGTCTATTCCACCTTTTCCTTTCTCCTCCTCCCCGCTACTATCTAGGTCTACATTGCCCAACAGTCCCGGCCTGATCTCGGGCACACTGCTCTCAGACTTGCTCTCCAGCAGGGCCTCTTTGCTGGTGGTATCTGACATGGACTCTAAGAACTGTAGTTTCTGGACCAGTGATAATTCCTGTAGACGGGCGTCAGTGCTAGCATGGCTGATAGGAATCTCCCACATGTTAACAGACAGGCAGTTAAACAGCTCGCTCACAATCTGAATAGTAATACAAAATTGGTACAGTAAAACCCTGGGTTCCAGATATTAAAGCATATGTAAAATAAACAATTCCTTTTTTTCTGCTTCATTTCCCTATGTTGTGACTACTCATTGAATTGTCTCGAAAAGACAATTCTAATGGGCAGTCACATGATAACATTCAAAGCAGGTATTAAGATTTTAGTTTTTGTAATACATGTACTTCCCTCATCTGGAGCCCAGAAAACCAAACTATGACTGAACCACTGGAAGACATACACTAATTGTATGCTGTTAAAGATAAGTGAAAGCAAAAAGGAAGATTAAAGTACAGGAGTTTTCTGCTTTACTTTTATCTTGCTTTAACCACTTAACCCATAATCTGTTTCTAGTTACTACTTTAAGTAGGTTGAAATTAAAGCAAAATGCTCCTAAAGGAGAATTTTGCTTTACATTCAGCCTGCTTTAAGCTGCCATCTGGAAAGATACTGAAAGTGCCTTGTACTAACCTGCTGCATGAAATCCCTGTGAGTGATCAACTGACAGGAGGGTAAGATAGCCTCCAGAATCTGTACAGTGGCCAGTCTACATCGCAGGCTGTGCACTGAAATATTTATATTGGAGCATGAATACAACAATGTCACCTAAGACATCAGGGGCCCGTCTCATAAAAATTCGTACGACAAAAAGGGTCGTAAGTCAAAACTTTAAAATACATTTAATTTCTGATTTCTCTATCTAATCCTGTCTTGTGACATCTCGTTGGAATCGTCTTTTCAAGACGATTCCAAAGAGATGTCACAAGACAGGATTAGATGGAGAAATAAAAAATAATTATGACTTTTATAATCTGAATAACGACATTATTTGTCGTACAAAGTTTTATAAAACGGGCCCCTGACACCTGAAAACAAGAAGTCTCTGGAAACCTATCAAGTTTTTTAGTCCCCAAAAGACTGCTCTACTTGCTCATAAACCATTCATTCAAGACAAAAAAAGAACTCTAACTTCTCAACTTCTTCCAGATTGCTGCAAGATTAAGTTAAACTTAACTTTGATCCTTCTTTAAGTATACACCTCTTTAGACCACAGTTGGATACAGATGATTTGTGTTTTCAACTTTAAGAGAAAGGCAAAGTAGGCCAGACAACATGGAAAGTTTTTGCCATGTTGTTGTTTCTGCTGAGGTTTATAGTCCCGCATAAGCTTCATCAGATGCGTCATCCCATTGTCTCAGGTTTGGGACAATGGAAAGTTTTTGCCATTTTTCTTAATAATGCTTTTTATAACATAACAATCAGCGTGAGCTTTGAATAACGCCCGTTGTTTAAATGTCATATATAACTAGTTAAGTAACTATGCAAATGAGGTACGCCACGAAGTCTTATTTGTGACGTCATTAAAATGCGTTCTATGCGTTCAATTTCCAACGTCTTCTTTCCATCATGTAGATTCAATTTATAGATTGTTGGTGTAATTAATCAATATTAGATCTACATGAAAGTGCTTATTAATACATATAATGACATAAACATTATGCTAGTGAACGGGGTTAATTTGGAACAACTTTTTTCCTGTATAGATCTTCTTATATCGTGCATAGCATTCACTTAACCTCAAAGACTGCAATAAATAACTTTTCTAGGTTATGTTATAAAAAGAATATAACATTCGTGTTAATAATTTATTGGATTTATCAAACTCGTCGTTTTAGAAAACGATAAAAACTCGACAAAGTCTTGTTTTTATCGTTTTCTAAAAGACTCGTTTAATAAATCCAATAAATTATGAACACTCGTGTTATATCCTATATGTGTATATTCAGATACTAGAAATAACATCATACTATATACAGCCTTTATCATATACATACTGAGTTTATAAATCAAACAATTTTATACCGGAAAAGAAGAATACAGTGATAAAGGTCCACAGCCTATACTGACCAGGTTTATGCTGACTGATCACTGACATTAGGGTTTCTGTCCACTTCCTATTGGCCAGGCGGTGCTGAACTGTGCTGTTACTGACCACTCGTCTCACAAACACCAGAAAGTTGGCCAGCATACCACTCTGACAGCAGCCATTGTCAAGGTAACGGTGGATCTGGGTCAGCAGAATCTCCAGCACCGACTGAAGCACCCCAGTGCTTAAATGTTCAGCATGCAAACTGGAATTAAAAGAAACAAATCATCCTTCACTCCATAACCTTAAAGCACAAACTGCTTTACTTTCAATCTGTTTTAAACTACCATCTAAGAGGATAAAGGGCATTTACCTTACAGCGCATATTCATAACTTTATAAAGTAGAACTATATTTTTTCAGTGGATGAATAAATTTAAAGCCTATAAAGATGTATCAATGGAGTAATGGGTTAAGGTCATCCTGATGCAAGGTAACAACCAATAACTCAACTTTTTTTTAGACATTAACATTTTCAGATCTCACTGACTTTGAAAATACATAGTCAAACTTTGATATCTTGAACTGATATAGTCCATCATATCCCTAATTCAAAGTTGAATGTCACTAAGCCATGTTTTAACTTTGAAATAGAGGATCTTGAATGAGTGCTCATTATTTATCATTTTTAATAAACGAGTTGACTAAAATAATACGATGCGAGCCTTGGCGAGCGTCATATTCATTTTAGTCAACGAGTTTATTAAGAATGATAAATAATGAGCACGAATATGAGATTCTATTTATCACATAACAATTTTAAGGACCTATAAAACTAATTAAAGCCGTAGTTTGTAGACCCTCTGCTATATAGATTTTCCGCCAAAACGTCACATTGTTTACGTTAACGTCATTGCATATGACGTCATTTGGTGTCCTGCTACATGCAGTGCTTGTGGACGAACAGGCTGGGCCGGAGCCCAAAAAACGATATTCCACTAGTGGATTACGATATTTACGTAATGGCTTTATGCAACTCCAAGATGGCAGGTTATGTGATAATTACAATTACAGGTATGTTCAACTTATGCAAGTGAAAAAATAATGAAATTCTACTATAACAATACATGTTAGTTCGACAAATAAAAACTATGGATTAACATACCTGGTTGAAAGGGAGATAATCTGAATCAGCCTATAACTGGCCACCCTCAGAATTCCAGTAAGTTGAGACAGTAGTAGTCTCCCTTTAACTGGCTGGATCAGGTTAGGAATGGATGAAGCTGTTCCTACCATGTCATACAGAGAGGGCAGTAAACCACAAGCGACATACAGCGAGATATCCACGGCCCGACAGTGGGCACTCAGAGAAAACATGGAGTGTAGGAGAAGCCTTTGTTTACAAGCTGGAAAGTCAAAAACAAATCCAGGGCTAAATAAGTGGGGGTAAACTGAACAAATCCAACATTTTCTCACTCATTACATCACCAAATCCTATGGTGTTACTACTCATTAGAATCGTCTCTTCAAGACAATTCTAATGAGTAGTGGCACCATAGGGTTTAAAGCAGAAATAAAGATTTTAATTTTTGAAATACTCATTTGGAGCCCTGCAAATCAGTTATGTCAAATATGAATAAAATATAGCTACACCTGGAGTATCATGACATAGTAAACCCGTTATATTACCTTTTATTTTCAGAAAGAAAATGCAGTAGAACTTTGATGTGTCGAACTTCGAAGAGTCGAGTTTCTCGATGTGTCGACCTTTTTTTAAAGTCCCAACTTTTCTCCCTATATAACCTTATTTAAAATCTACGTTTGACTCGAGTTTTTATAAGTCGAGTTTTTTGCTCTATCGACTTTTTTTCTCGGTCCGTACGTACTGTTTCACTCAAAATTCACTACACATGTGTCGATGTTCGACTGTACGATGGACCGGAATTTTGCGTGTCGAGTCTTTCACACCTCCTTGACCATCTTTACTCGATTGATTGTCGTGAATGAAAATTACCTGACTGCCCAATTATCCAGGACAAACAGGCCAACACTTTTTCATGGTGTCAACGGCCCTGTGTATTCCTCGATTCATCTACTCTTTTCCATATTTTATTCCTCACGGACGTTATCGTAGCCCCCTTATTCAGTTTCGTGTAAAGTCAAATATAAACCGCATATTCGTAGATCGGTCGATGTTTTTATGCCGGAAGAGAAATGTGTGTGTAAAAGACAAAGAACAACTCACGCGGAACCCATCCCGAAATGTGTAGCATCAATAGTTATGCAATTATCCCTCTAAGGAGATATTGTTACTATTTTAAGAAAAGGGTTTCCCCTGAATTTGGTTCCAGCGTTTCGAGAGAATGTATATGCTGGACTGGGTAAAAGAACCGGTGCGCAGATTAAAAGCGACTTCCGTTCATACCGCTGTGTTGTTATTTTCTGAAAATCGAGTTACGGCAAACGTATTTTCGCCTGACGATTCGTTTCAAGTTGAAGTTTTTGTAAAATGAGTATATATGCAACCAGTTTGGATGCGATATGAGCGTTACATAATTGCATTTTAATGTTTTTTATTTGAAATCATCGATATCAACAAGTAACAAACGGACATGTCGGCTATATGGAGATCGAGTATTTTTGAGAAAAAAAAATCGAGGGAGCATAAGGTAATACATGAGTCGAGGCTTCGATGTGTCGAGTTTTTTCTGATGGTCCCTTCAAACTCGACACATCGAAGTTCTACTGTATCTGGAATGAAAGCAGTCATGCTAGTTTAAACTTGCTTAAATCGAACTTGCTTCAATCAATTTTAATTTGCAAATTCAAGAATAAAAATAAATTTAGTTATAGGAAAGGCATCCCATGTTAATTGTTCGCTCATAAGGTCAAACTTTATTAGCAATGTGATTATGGCTGAAAGCAACTGGAGCGTACCTTTTTGCAGGGAACCAGACTGGTATGTGTCAATGAGGCCGGTGACCAGTGACTCATAGATCTGGTGGACTGCCAGCTGTATCTCCCTCTGTGTCTCAGACTTGGCTGACGTCACACCATCCTACAACAGATAATAATTTTACAATACTTTAGGTTCTAGATATTAAAGAGGGAATAAATTGAATAAATCCAGCATTTTCTTATTCATTAGAATCTTCCCGGAGAGAACTAGTCTCGAATAGTGACACAAAAGGATTTATTTCAGAAATAAAGTTTTAGTTTTTGAAACACTGACCTTATCTGGAGCCCTGTTTTATTACACAAATAACAGTTCATCATAGTAGTGTAAATAAATGAACAGGTACGAAAAGCATTATCAATTTATACAATATTTGTGTAGACAACATTTCTGAGATTTTACTTCTGCATACTTTTACACTAAGGACAGGTTATACCGCCAGTCTATAAAGAAGAATACAATGAATTGTAACAAAACTAATATTATTTATTGATGTAAGCTGGGTCAAACTTGCAACAAATGTGTATATGTATTAAAAAATGGTCTATCAACAGTCCTATGCACAATTTTACTCCACCCCAATTAATCCCCTGTTCTTAGATATCTCCAGACATGTCATTTGATCAGGGCTGCCATTTCTCCAGATTTTTCCAAAATCTTTGGGGTTTTATCCTAGAAGATGGTAGCTTAAAGCAGGCTGAAAGTAAAGGCGCATTCTGCTTTACTTTCAACCTGCTTTAAATAATCGCACTAGAAAAATAAAAAAAATAAAAAATTCTTAAAAATGTTTCATGATCAACTGCAGCTCTGTTTGATTGATCGCTCAGCTCAATTTTAAGCTGTTGCAAAATGAAAGTTTCTGTGAAGGAAAGGATAAACTCACTGTATAGTGAGACAGTCTTGGTATTTTATCTCCCTGTTTGTCAGACAGCAGTCCCAGATTGAAGCATCCAGCCAGTAGAAGTAGATGGGCAGAGCATAGCAAAGTAGTGAGGGTTTGGGTCTGTACAGCCGAGTTGTTCATCTGAGCCTTTTCCTTCTGTGTTGACAATAACTCTCGCACTTGATTCAGGGCATACAATCGTGACTGAAAACAGTGAAAAACATGTGAATTCAGTTTTTGTTTTGGAGCTTTAGTTATGCTTCAGTTTTACTAAGCCTTTAAGCAGCAGTTTGATCTGTAAAAAGTATTACTCCTCACATATGGTTAGAAAGCAACTAAACAAAGTGACCACTATATCACTATATCATCATTATAAGATGTATATTACCTCATTCATGCTCGAAAATTCAAGTGGAATTTACCAGATTATAATTAGGAATGAAAGCAATGCAGAATGTGCAATAAGCAGTCACCTCTAGTTCAAGATCTTGATGTTCAAATTAGTACAAGAGACTATACTGAACCTAAGTCTCAATCAATTACTTCATATATACTCATTTTTATGCCTTTAATCTATTCCTTCACTGAAGAAAACTTTTCCAATTTATACAGACATGAATGAGCACCATAAGAAATAGTTTCCATTATCCTAGCAGATGGTAACTAAAAGCATGATGAAGGTAAAGCAGAATGCGCCTCAAGGAGCAGTCTGCTTTACTTTCAACCTGCTTTAAGTGGACACCTCTCAAAGCATGTTGGAAGTAAGTGGTCACCTCTCTTCAAAACTGGAAAGAGGCTATGGGGTAATAAACTAACTCATTATCCCCTGAAACTCCCATTGGACAATTCAAGTTTCAAATAAAGTCCGGCCCATTTTAGACTATTTAGGGTTGTTTTTATAACATATTTGTAAAATGGCAAACAGTGAAGACCCTGATCAGAGGGCTCCTGCAGGAGCCCTCTGATCAAGGTCTACACTGTTGCACAGGACAAGTGTTCTCTTCACAGTTACACTTTTGGTAAAGGACGCATATATGCGTCACTAAGGCTCAATGAGTTAAATGCTACTTACTGTTGCCCGCAGTTGCTGCTGTGATAAAGCGATAGCCATTGAAATATAAGAGGTATTCCTTCCACCAACATCAAATTTTATCCCTTTATCAACCCCAGCTGGATCTCCTCTGATGTAGGAAGTAATGTCTGTGACAATATTACTCAGTTTATGCTTAGGTGTGCCATCATTTATGCCCCCAGACTGTTCATGCTGCCAGCGCAAGCGTCGTAACATTTCTTTCACTTTTTGTAATGACCCTACAGTGTTTTCTGAAATAAAGTTGAGTTGAAAATGACAAGTTTTACTATGAATATTTTACTAAAGTCCTGTATTACACAAATTACTTCAAGTGTCAAAAGGTTAATCTCAAACATGCACTATTTTGAATGTTTATTAGATATGAGCCGTGCCATGACAAATCTGCCTTATTGCATTGCAAACAGAGTAGATCAAGGCCCGCTGCCGCGTAAAAAATAACACTGCGGCTGGCCTTGATCTCTTCTATTTGACATCCACAATCATCTAAAGCATTGTATTTAGAAGTATTATATACGATATTTGGTAGTGTAGACCAAACTCAGATACAGAGCCTGTAATGACAACGGTACTTGGTCTGTACAATGTTGCAATGCAAAAAGGCAGGTTTCGTCATGGTATAACTCATATGAAAAGAGTGCTATATAAATATAGCATAATAATAATAATTTGATTGAACCGTTTCCACCACATATAGGCCATTGGATGCATTTACCCAATCCTCAGCATATGTACCACTAGATACTTCAATCATGTACAAAATGTATTTGTAAATGCACTAGAAAAAAGATTCACTGAGTGTAATAAATCTACATAGTAGTAAAGTGGAAAGTGCCTATAGGAGCTTTCTATTTTACCATCATCTTGTTTTAAGCAGTCACCTGCTTTAAACATAGCAGTACCATACAAGCTATAACTGTTTAGTATAGGTGATTCAAACAGGCTGAAAGTAAAGCAGAATGCACATTCTGCTTTACTTTCAACCTGCTTTAATTGATCACCTGTCTTCAAAACTAGAAACATGTTTTGGGAGAAAGAGTTTATATAAACTTAGTTTTTAAATGTTTCTATTCATCCAACAGTATACAAATGACTATAAACTATTCCACAGTCTAACAAGTCCAAAAGACAATGTCTTGTCCATCGTACCTTGTCGAGATAGACTGGGGGTAACACTTCCCTCTCTGGGGGCCTCAGGTGGGTCCTGAAGATATGTGGGAACATCAGGAAAACTGCCCCTGTGACTTCCAAGGGAGTTTCTTGGCTCTCTTGTCAATAAACTTTCCTCTGCCAAAACAAAAGCAAAGATTTAACCTGTATCAGCAAGAGTATCTAAGAATGGTTAGTTCTGATTAAGAAGACATTAATTTATCTATTCCTCAAACTAATTACTTTTCATGCTTCTTCCTAAACTTATAAGAGTCTTAGGAAACATTCTATATTTTAACAGGTGACCATTTAACCCTTTACCCCATAAATATGCCTTTTTGCGCCTCTAATTTATTCCTCCATTCAAGAAAATAGCTCCAATCTATACAGTCATGAATATGTATAAAAAGAAATATTTTCTTTATTCTAGCAGATGGTAGCTTAAAGCAGACTGAAAGTAAAGCAGAATGTGCCTTAAGGCGCATTTTGCTTTACTTTCAACCTGCTTTAAGTAGTCACTTATTTCCAAAACTAGAAACAGGTTATAGGGTAATGAGTTTAAAAGCAAAGCAGGAAACTTTAAATTGATATTTCCTCTTTCCAATAAAGTCTAGTTCAGTTTTGACTATTTAGATTTGCTTTTTACAAGTGCAAATCAGAGCAGATTATGTTTTCAAAACTAGAAACTGGTTATGGGGTTATGGTTTAATTTAGTATTTTGATAAGCAACTAAATGTATTAAACTCATAGCTGATCGTTCACAAATGCTGGCTCCAAGGTTATAAAGCTTTTAAGTTGAGTCTGAAGTAGTTCTCAAGCATTTGATTGATCAGATTTGAGCCTAGGTTAAAAAAGAGTTGAGTCTGAAGTAGTTCTCAAGCTTTTGATTGGTCAGATTTGAGTCTAGGCTAAAAAAGAGTTGAATCTGAAGTAGTTCTCAAGCTTTTGATTGGTCAGATTTGAGCGTAGGCTCAAATCTGACCAATCAAATGCTTGAGAACGAGATCAGACTCAACTCAGAAGCTTTATAATCTTGGACCCAGATATCTGAATGGCTACTAGACTTTACCTTCTTTGTCCTGTTTCTCTTTGTTTGGCTTCTCTGAAACTTCCTGATAGGAAACTGGAATAGAATTTTTAAAACTCAGGTTGCTATCAGAATAGAATATCTCTTTCTGTTGTAAATGTGTTGTAAAAATTAGAATTTGTATTTGAGAAAACATTATGTCCCCCTCCCAAATTCCAAACCCTATGAACAACTTTAAATATATGCTGTTAATCTGTAAAAGTTTTAAGGAAATCCCTCCATTTGTATAGGAGAAATAGGTAAAGTGGAGAAAATGTTATTCTTTCCCAATAAACGTGATTGTGTTAAAACAATTGTTTTTATTACAAACAGTTTGATGCCAGATCAGACACTGTGTAACCTCTGATCAGGCTTCAAACTGTTTGCCACTCATCCTAAAATGAGTACACAACGTTTTAAAAAAGTTGTTAAACTCCATTTCAGTGCATTGTGCTTGCATTTTGGGAAAGATTAATGTATTCCCTACTACACAGTGTTCATACCTTCCCAGTATGGTTTGACACCAAGAATCAGGAAGAGACTCCTCCTAAGATAGTCTGCACACAGGTCTTCATACGAACTAATAGTGCTTTCCTTCTTCACCAGTCTATGGTCACTCTCATCTAAAAAATGCCAAAGTTTTAAAAGTTATTGAGATGCAAATCAACAAAACATTCTCTACAGCCACATTCGAGATTACACCTAGTGTTGCGAGTTAAACCATGTAACAACTATTAATTTTAACAAAACGCACCTATCAATTGAAAGTTAATGCATGTTCATATGAACCCTTTCAACCATAGCTTGGTTTCAAAATTGAAGACAGATGGTTGCTTAACCCATTACCTCATAAAAACAACTTTTTACACCTCTTATTCATTCCTCCACAGAAGAATATAGTTTATACAAGCATAGATATGTAGCATAAGAAATATTTTCTTTATTCTAACAGATGGCAGCTTAAAGCAGGCTGAAAGTAAAGCAGAATGCGCCTTAGGGCGCATTCTGCTTTACTTTCAACCTGCTTTAAGTGGTCACATATCTTCAATACTAGAAACAGGCTATAGGGTAAAGGGTTAAAACAGGCTGAAAGTAGAACAGAATGCCCCTGAAGCAGCTTTCTGTTTTCAATATTTATTGATGGTATTGAATAGATATATATATATATTTTTTTATTTTTTTTTAAATACTTTATTATCCCCGTAATAGGTGTGTCGAGGTCGGGGAAACGCCATCCTCAACACACCGTACAGCTTTGGTGTGTGTTTTATCTTGTACAATTTTATATAAAGTATTTCACATGCAACATATATGACACAAACAGAAACAAACATATACAGACGTATGAGAGATGAGTATCCATAGCCACTGCCCCACATATGTTTCTTTTTCCTTTATATTTTAAATTTTGATTTAAATGTCTTCTTGATGTGAGAAATGATAAGTACTGGTTCTAGTCTTTGATTTGTTCGGTAGAAGTTATTTTCTTAAAACCAGATGTGTGAGTATACGTCTTGCTGTAGATTGAAAAGTAAAGCAGAAAGCAAGTTATGTTACCTTCCATTTCAACTTTCCGCCCTTTTATATATATATATATATATATATTATATGTATTCTTGACTATGGACATATTATGTATATTATATCCTGGTTAAAAGTTGTAAGTAAAGCAGAGTGCAAATTACATTGCACTCCACTTCACTTTCAGCCCGTTTTCATGTTAAAGGTATAGGGCCACCAAATAGACCGGAAGTGCTTCATGGTGTAGTCGAAAGAAGTCCGGCAAAGAAATAGTGCCAAACTTTTTGCCTCAGAATAGCTTTTTGTCAAGAAATATTTACTATTTTGAGCTTTTTATTTAATACATGGGTGCTAGAGAATAGATACAAAGACTTTCTGTCATAATAGATGGGTTTTTGGAGAAATTATGTGAGCTGAAGTGACATGTCCCTGTTTTAGCCGGTGCCTATTTCAAAATGTAGCAAAACAGGGGTCATGTCACTGAAGCCAAGAGATTTTTCTTATATGCCACATGACCCCCTGTTTTCTCTGCATTTTTCACTTGTGCAAGGGTGTATCTTTGTAGGAAATATAGGGTAGCAACTGTGGTTGGAATAAAAATTGTATTTTTTGGACCTTGGAAATGACGCATTTTATATAAGTTATATCGGAGAGCCTTTTTGGTGTACCATGGCCTCTCTTAGGTATAGGGCCACCAAATAGACCGGAAGTGCTTCATGGTGTAGTCGAAAGAAGTCCGGCAAAGAAATAGTGCCAAACTTTTTGCCTCAGAATAGCTTTTTGTCAAGAAATATTTACTATTTTGAGCTTTTTATTTAATACATGGGTGCTAGAGAATAGATACAAAGACTTTCTGTCATAATAGATGGGTTTTTGGAGAAATTATGTGAGCTGAAGTGACATGTCCCTGTTTTAGCCGGTGCCTATTTCAAAATGTAGCAAAACAGGGGTCATGTCACTGAAGCCAAGAGATTTTTCTTATATGCCACATGACCCCCTGTTTTCTCTGCATTTTTCACTTGTGCAAGGGTGTATCTTTGTAGGAAATATAGGGTAGCAACTGTGGTTGGAATAAAAATTGTATTTTTTGGACCTTGGAAATGACGCATTTTATATAAGTTATATAGGAGAGCCTTTTTGGTGTACCATGCCCTAAATGTATTCATATTATTAAACAGATTATAGGGCAGTGGATTAAGATTCTAAAGTTTTATTGGCATTGGATTACCACCAAATAAGTAGATAATATAACTGTTAACCCTTTCCTTTATATAAGCGCCTTCTAGCGCATTTGATATATGCCTGCACTGGATGGAATTGTTCGAATTTATGTATTAAAGAGCATATATGAAAGGAGATATTTCCTGCTTCCAAGCATGTGACTGCCTAAAGCAGGCTGAAAGTAAAGCAAAAATGTACATTTTGCTTCACTGTCAACCCGCTTCTACCAGTCACATGTTTAAAAACTCAACAAAAAAAAAGAACCTCTTTGGGGCAAAGGGTGAACTTGTTTTAACAATATAAAAAGTGCTTCTAAGATTTTCTTAGATGTTCAGGGGGCCTTTGTTAACTCAAAACTGCCTTATAGTAGTGGCATTACAGTTCACATACACGTATGGATGTTAAGACATAAAAATTGAGAAGGAAAAAGAAAAAAGGTTTGTATACAGAGTAATATGGCATCCAGGGCACATCACACCACAATCTTATAAAACAAACACACCGCACGCAGTTAATCTACATCTATCTACTATGGGAACCTTAAATAACGCCTCACGTGAGTTAACCCCGTGATCTAAAAAGTGCCTTCCCTTCATTTTGAAGGCTAGCTGCAGGTAGAGCGGAGACTACCACGAACCTACATCAATATAATAGATAATTACAAACAGAATACAAGGGAGATAAATTGGTAATCTAAAGTATATGTACATTCCTTTCTAAAAGTTATCTACCTTTACTTATCCATTCTAAACAGATAAAGTTTAATACAGAAGAGTTTGTATTGAATGATGGTATTGAATATCGGTGAAAGCTTAAAACAAAATAAAAGTAAAGCAGAAAGCTCCAATTGGAACTTTCTGTTTTACTTTCATCTTTCTTAAAGCAGTTTTCTACCTTAAACACAAACTTATATGGTTGAGTTGGACTTTTGGCTATGGAGGAAAGGAATAAGCTGTAACATGTCTATATAGACCACTACACTTCTTCAAAGAACCGCTACATATCACAAATTTTGTCTATACAGTAAAACCTCTCTATTACGACCACTAAAACGAAGGCTAATGGTTGTATTAAAGACAAATGGAAGCTGAAGCAAGGTGGCAGTAAAACAGAAAGCTCCTGAATGAGCTTTCTGTTTTACTGTCACCTTTCATTAACCCATTAACCCAAAAATATGCCTTTTTACACCTTTAATTTATTATTCCACTTAACAAAGTAGTTCCACATTAAACAGTCATGAATATGTAGCAGGAGAAATATTTTCTATATTCTGGTAGATGGTAGCTTAAAGCAGGCTGAAAGTAAAGCAGAATGTGCCTTAAGGCACATTCTGCTTTACTTTCAACCCGTTTTAAGTGGTCATTTCTCTTCAAAACTAGAAACAGTTTATGCGGTAATGGGTTAAGCAGTCAGCTGTCCTAAACACCTAACAATTGATACAATTTAGTGGTTGTAATAGAGAGGTTTTACTGTATTTTGTAATTTTTTAATAAAAATTATTTGTGACCACCCACCTCCACTATCCTCATACAGGTCTCCTTCCCTGCCCCTGGACTTCTCCCCAGTGTCTAGGTCGGCTATGTGGGTGGGGCGGTCATCCTCGTCCCCTCTTGAGGGGTCCTGTTTGAAGGCCTTTTTGTTCATCAAGTGCAGCCGTATCTTATACATCTCACTCATAGCAAACACAAGCTCCTTGTTATCCCTGTGAAGTCAAACGTGTGTTAGCCCATTACCAAATACATAAGCCAGAGCTCCAGATAAGAGGGAGTAAACTGCACAAATTCAACATTTTCTCACTTATTTTAGCATTAAATCCTATGATGATACAACTCATTAGAATCGTCTCTTCGAGACGATTCTAATGAGTAGTGACACCATATGGTTTTAAGTAGAAATAAAGATTTTAGTTTTTGAAATACCCCCCTTATCTGGGGCCCTGCGATAACCTTTTCACGCCTATAAATTAATCTACCACTGAAGAAAATAGTTCCTCTTTATACCATTATATATAACTATCTATAATTTGACAGTTGTTTGATAATCATTAGGAAATTTGATAAATATTTATAGCAAATGTTAAATACTAAAGACCTTTAAACCATTACCCCATAGCATGTTTCTAGCTTTGAAGACATGTAACCACTTAAAGCAGGTTGAAAGTACAGCAGAATGTGCATTCTGCTTTACTTTCAGCCTGCTTTAAGCAATCGTCCACTAGGATATAGAAAATATTTCTTTTGGTCAATGTTTATCACTGTATATGTTGGAACTATTTTCTTCAGTGGAGGAATAAATTACATGTGCTAAAAGGCGCTTCTATAGGGGAAAGGTTTAAATGGCTAGGTTAGGTCAACACTGTTTTTAATGCAACAAGTCTGGTTTTCTCTTGGCATAGCTCATGTGTACTCACTCATAGCAAACACAAGGTCCTTGTTATCCCTGTGAACTTTACCATATAGTCAAACTTATGTTAACTCATCTACCGCAAAAACTTCATCCAATGAAGTCTGGTCTATTTTTGACTATTTAGGGTTGTTTATCCAATATCTTTAAAAATGGCAAATGCAGTTTGGTCTATTTTAGACTATATAGGGTTGTTTATCCAATATATTGCAAAATGGCAAACTATGCTGCCATATTTTAACCCTTTGAACCCTAGTTCCGCATATAGGCGTCTTTTCAAACAGTGTACATGTGAATAGTACACTTGTCCTGTGCAAACAGTGAAGACCCAGATCAGAGGGCTCCGAAAGGAGCCCTCTGATCAGGGTCTTCACTGTTTGTCATAATGCCAAACTTTGACAAAAACAACCCTTAAAAGTCAGAAATGGACTAGACTAAAATGGAAACTGGAATTTTCCATTTAAAGTTTCAGGGAGGAAAGAGTTAACTGCTGTCCTAATTTGTACAACTTAGTTAACCAGGAAACCAAAATAACAAACTGCATTCAAACTGGTTTTCACGCAGTTATGTTTACTTGTCAATTTCTCTCCATAAATGAAGTTTCAATTTAAAAGCTACAGTAGAATAAGAGTTACATTCAAAAGAAAAAGCGTGACTGACAGACAGACAGACGCCAGAGAAGTGATCTTTAACCCATTACCCCATAAAGACGCCTTTTGACACCTCTAATTCTTTCCTCCACTGAAGAACATACTTCCAATTTATACAGTCATGAACATGTATCATAAGAAATGTTTTCTGTTTTCTAGCAAATGGTAGCTTAAAGCAGGCTGAAAGTAAAGCAGAATGCGCCATAAGGCGCATTCTGCTAAACTTTCAACCTGCTTTAAGAAGTTACCTGTCTTCAAAACTAGAAATAAAACTATGGGGTAATGGGTTAAATGTTACCATTACCTATAGCAGGTGACACAAAAACGGACTAGTCACAGTGCAACACAGTTGTTGCATCAAGGGTACTCTGGCACTGACCAATATGTCTAGTGCAATTGCAATTTAGGCCTTGAGCAGACACCAACATCAAGTTTACAACTGGGTTAAGTGAACACTGTTTACAAGGCAACAAGTCTGGTTTTCTCACAGCATAGGACATGTGTATTCCTACTGTGTCATATTGATATACAGTAAAACCTGTCTTAAGCAGCCAGTGAAGGGAAGCAGCCAAATTGGCTGCTTAAGACAGGTGACCGCTTAATCCAGGGGCAAGAAAAATGACTACTATTTTGAAAACGGTCACGGTTTCGTTTCGCTATTCATTAATTCCTATTTAAAAAGTCAACAACATATTAAAAGTCCTCAAACTCATACAGAAGTGTATGACCAGTACACTTTTTGATTATAGGAACATTGACACGAGCATCAGTTACTCGGCGTCTGATCTCCATATCAACATGTGCTGGTAACATAATGTTCATTTTCAGAAAATGGAATACAGTAGAATCTATATGTTGTTTCATTACACTTACGTTTGTACACGTATTTTTCTGTGCCATGGAGGCAGAATCCATGTGCGCGTGTCTACGGATTTTCCGGAGCTCATTTAAACTTTACAAATGTTGTCAAACATACTTTCAAGTCATCATTAGAGATTAAAAGTCAAAAATCGGTCGACCATTTTGTTCAGTTCTGATTGTTGTCGAGGAAATTAATTGCAGGATGGGAAATTTAACACCGGCTATTTTTACACTGGGGGAACACCCCAGCATCCTCGAATTACGCAAGTTTTGATTGGTGGATAGTATTCATTTGCATACTAACGCGAGATTTTCTCCGAAGTCACTAAATCTAATTTTAGTGATGTACATTACACATAAGAACGACGCGGGCCGTGTAATTGACGATTAATTAAAGAGTTTGATACCAGTAGCATATGCTGTGTTATTTAGGCGGTTATTAAGAGTGACACGTTCGACAGAAATCATAACCCGTGTATTCAAGTTGCCTGACCGTTCATTACAGTGGGTTTGATATGGAAAATGTTGATTACGTAATCGCTAATCTCCCAGACAAAATTGTTGATAATAACACGCCCCGCCGAGCACGTAATTTGACAAGTTGAGGTTACAGACGGATCGACGCGTGGATTTATTGAATGACACAGGTATTCAGGCATATCACACTTCAGTGGGCGGCCACTTGGCCGTTTAATACAGTGTGGAAACAGTGTTTGGGATGAATTTTTCTGGCCGCTGGCTGCGTTATACAGGTGACCGCTTAGTCAAGGGGCAATATAGAATGAATTCAATCGGGGGAGATCGAACTGGCCGTTAAAGCCAGGTGACCGCTTATACCAGGTGACCGCTAGGACAGGTTTTACTGTACAGTAAAACCTCTCTATTACGACCACTAAATTTTGTTAATTATTAGGGTGGTTAAGATAGATGACCACTTGAAGAAATGTGACAGTGAAACAGAAAGCTCCTTTAGGAGCTTTCTGTTTCACTGTCACATTGCTTTTAAGCTGCCACCTCTCTATTATACAATCAATAAGCCTTCGTTTTAGTGGTCGTAATAGCGAGGTTTTATCGTATATCACTCACCAACATAGATGTTGTGCTGTAGTCATCATGTTACTGTGTTTGAGTATGGCAGCAAGCACAAACCTCGACACCAACTCCAGCAGTGGTTCCCCCGTAACTTCTGCAGTGTCCCAGTCTGAAAGGCGGTCAATAACATTGGAGAAACCAGAGAACAAACTCAGTAAGAGCAGGGCTCAAGATAAGAGAGGGTAAACTGAAAAAATCCCACATTTTCTAACTCATAACAGCACAACATCCTATGGTGTTACTACTCATTAGAATCGTCTCTTCGAGACGATTCTAATGAGTAGTGACACCATAGGGTTTAAAAATGAAAAAAAAAAAAATTGTTGAAATACTCCTCCTATCTGGAGCACTGTCGGAGCAGGGAATTATACATAGACAGTGTCAAAACATACTAAAGGCAAAACAAGAGCCCCATGGGGCATATTTCGCTCACCTGAGAAAATAGCTGAAAAAATGGCGATAATAATTTAGGTCAGGACTGACCTAGATATGCAACAGACCCGAACAATTTGAACAAATTATGTAACGTATATTTAAAAGTGTCACCATACCGAATATAAAAGCTCTGGCAATATTAGTGTCAGAGAAGAAGACGTTTGAAATTTTCTCTATATAACTCTATGTAAAACTGTGACCCCAGGGGCGGGCCAATTTTGACCCCAGGTGCATAATTTGAACAAACTAGATAGAGGACCTGTAGGCGATGGTATGTGCCAAATATCTAAGCTCTGGCCCTTGTAGTTTCAGAAAAGAAGATTTTTTAAGTTTTCATTGAAAAAAATCTATTTTTAGCTCCTGTGACCTAGTTATGCAACTGACCAGAACCATTTGAACAATTGTGGTATAGGACATCTAGAAGTGTCACCATACCAAATATCAAAGCTCTGGCCATATTAGGTTCAGAGAAGAAGACGTTTGAAAATTTCACTATATAACTCTATGTAAAACTGTGACCCCCGGGGAGGGGCCAATTTCGACCCCAGGGGCATAATTTGAACAAATTTGATAGAGGACCTGTAGGCGATGCTATGTGCCAAATATCTAAGCTCTGGCCCTTGTAGTTTCAGACAAGAAGATTTTTTAAGTTTTCAATGAAAAAAAAATCTATTTTTAGCTCCTGTGACCTAGTTATGCAACTGACCAGAACCATTTGAACAATTTTCGTATAGGACATCCAGAAGTGTCACCATGCCAAATATCAATGCTCTGGCCACATTAGTTTCAGAGAAGAAGACGTTTGAAAATTTCACTATATAACTCTATGTAAATCTGTGACCCCCGGGGCGAAGCCAATTTTGACCCTAGGGGCATAATTTGAACAAACTTGATAGAGGACCTGTAGATGATGCTATGTGCCAAATATGTAAGCTCTGGCCCTTCCAGTTTTTGACAAGAAGATTTTTTAAGATTTCCTTATTTTTTCACTTTGGTTGCCATGGCAACCAGAGTTCTGCATTGTTTTTAATTCTTTGAACACATTTGAAAGAGCTTGACTTAAGGAACATTTCTGTAAAGTTTGGTTGAATTCTGTCAAGCGGTATAGGAGGAGATGTCATTTGAAGCAATTGTTAAATACGACGGACGACTAACGACTAACGACGGACGACGCCGGACACAGGGCCATCCCAATAGCTCACCTTGAGCCTTTGGCTCAGGTGAGCTAAAAAGGCTTAAAAGGTTTTGGGAGGTGATGAGATTTTTGGCTTTGCAAAACTAGTCAATCTTTGAAGAAGCATTGCAACACTTACAACTAAGTGGATGCTTAATGCAAGATAAAAATGCAGAGAGCACCTGTTAGAGCTTTATGCTTTACTTTAGCTCTACATTAAGATGCCGCATGTATTGAAACTGGCTTATTCATCACATACTGTAAGGTTGCTTTACACAAGATTTTTTGTATAAATTTACCATTTATTTCTGCTGTATCCTGCATAAACAATAGCAGCTGTTCAACAGCTCCTGTCTGTATTTCAAAGGCCAGCTGCAGGCTTGACTCTGTGTCAGCATTAACAGCCCCAGTACTCAGAACCAGCTGATTGTATACCTCCTCAGCATCACTGGGACTTTCTAACAGAGTCAAGACTATCGTCTCTATCTGACTCTGGATTACATCTGAAATATACAAAAATCTTTAGTTATGTTAATTGTCAACACATTCATTTTAAAATCAAATTCTACTCAATTGTTGCTGCATCTTATTACCGCAATTTTTGTTCTGGTTTATTAACCCATTACCCCATAAATACGCCTTTTTACGCCTCTAATTTATTCCTTCACTGACAAAAATAGTTCCAAATTATACAATTTTGAATATTTATCTGAAGAAATATTTTCTAGTAGATGGTAGCTTAAAGCAGGCTGAAAGTAAAGCACAATGTGCCTTAAGGCACATTCAATTTCTGCTTTACTTTCAACCTGCTTTAAGTGGTCACCTTTTTCAAAACAAGAAACAGGCTATGGGGTAATGGGTTAACAGTCTATTATGGTGTCGCAGTTTCCAAAGACGCTCTGCTATTAGAAATCAAGTTGATTTGAACAACCAACAATTGCTGTACTTCAGGGATGATTTTTTTCATGTTTTGTATCCTGATGAAGACCTGAATAAGGTCCAAACTGGTAGATCAATAAATGTTTTGACAACTAAATTTGTGCCTGTAGTTATTTGCATCATATTTACATTCAACCTGTAAAGTCTCTATGTAATCGTATTAAAAATATGCAGGTCAATTTTCGATGAACCTACGAATCGAATCCGGTTCCAGCCAGTTAGAAAGAGGGCGGAGTCTCCGCCGCGAAGAAAATCTTCCATACGGCGGAGAGATACCGACCAAGTTAGGATCTACTTTTAGATTAGCCGTTCGGGTATCTCGAAACCCCTATTTAAAGTCACAGACAGTTCAATTAAAATCAAATTGCGATAAAAAAAATTAAATGCTGTTTTTAAGGGAGGTTATCATATTACGCTCCGTCATTAAAGCTGTACGCGTTCTCTCCCTTCTCCGAGTGTTCTATTTATAGATTAGACAAGTTGTCTTCCAATTACGGTTTGAAATTGACAAGTTCAAAGAATTTGTTCACCAGAATTACATAGGAAAGTCGCTCAAACATAAAGCAAAATAATGCATTCACACTTACTAAATTGGTAACGTAATGTTCCGTTATGACATATTGAAACTAGCCTATGTGTATCGGATATGCCACGGATGGCCGCGGGTGTGTGTACACGCTGACTGTGTAGTCGCATTTCAGCGTTGCTATTCGCGTTGCTATGTGTAAAGCGTGTATAAAAACTTGCGCCACCTAATTGTTTAAAATATGCTTTGATAATAGATATTCAGATTGAAATTTTTGTTTTAGTTTCTTACGAGCGTTCTTAAAGCACAGCGAGAAAGTTTAGTGCGTAAAAATCCTGAAATTATTATGCAAATACAGTACATGTAGTAAGGACTACTTTTGACACCATATTTAGAAACTGGAATGGCTATTACATCGATATTACATCTATCAAACCCATTTGGCCGGTATATGGTATATTCATATACATGAAAACAAATCTGGTCAAACTACACATTAAATGGATGACAGAAAATAAAAATATAAATATAAGGAATAAACAACATCTTTTTGCCGCTCATGACGGTATGACTACATTAGCTTCGGGGGGTAAATTAAATTGAAAACGCCCTTTGGGCGTTTACAAAATTTACCCCCTGCGAAGTTAATGTAGTCATACCGTCATGAACGTCAAAAAGATGTTGTTTATTCCTATACTAATCTTCTTAATGATCTTAAGTTATGAAACATCAAAGATTTCTTACCATTTAAAGTCTACCTCCTAATAACATGACACTTTGTTCTGAACAGTTGAAATGAGACAAAGTTCCATCGAGAAGAATATATCCTTTCATCTGCTTAAATGACCCCTCAACACCCCTCGATTTTTCTGTTTATTGATGGCTATTCTTTCTTACTAAAGCACACATACCATTCCAGGTTTCCTTGAGACCATTGCTGAATAGTTTGCTGGTAAGCCACGCCCCTGCTTCTGTCTCCTCGTCCGAGGTGAATGCCCCTAGCAACATGTCACCAAGACAATGACCAATCAACAGAGAGCACGACCTCTCCAAATCTACAAGCCACATGGTAGACATGCTCGAGTTAAAACCTGAAACAGACACAAGAAGGTAAATCTTTTAACCCTTTTCCCTAAAATACACCCTCACCTACATAGGCTATGGGATAAAGATTTCAGCTGGACTGTGGAAGGTCGATGGTTCTACCTAGTTGCCGAAATATTCCTGAAACAGTGCATAAAGGACTTCTGGGGTCTTCCTCCACCAGTAATTAGCTCGATGTCCCGATATGACTGAAATACTGTTAAAAGCGACGTAAATTCATAATTAACATATAAAGATTACAGACTTATCTAGATCAGATGTCATGTAATTTAGGATCTGGTCAGAATCAAAATATTTTTTACACTGAATGTCAATATAACCCATTAACCCATAGCTTGTTTCTAGTTTTGAAGACAGGTGGCCATTTCAAGCAGGTTGAAAGTATATCAGAATACACTTTAAGGTATTTTTGCTTTACTTTCAGTCTGTTTAAGATATCATCTGCTAGCATATAGAAAATATTTCTCTTGGTGCATATTCATGACTATATTAAGTGGAACTATTTTCTTCCATGAATTGAATATGTAAAAAAGCATATTAACAGAGTAATGGGTGAAACAACAAATAATATTATGATACACAACGAGATGTCAAAATACAGTCGAAACTCAATACTTCGAAACCGTGTTAGTTCCGACACTCATATTTCAAAGTTAAAACGTGGCTTAGCCACGTTTTAACTTTGAAATAAGGGTACGTACAACTTATTGAAGTTCAACTTATGAAATACTGGCTGGTACGATCGATTTAAACGAGTTGGAAGTATCAATTTTTACTGTATGTCCGAAATACTTACACTGTTCCAGCTCTCTTTTCTCAAAGCGTTCAATGTTTGGCAAGAGCTTGCAGATACGATCTAGGTCAGACAGAAGACTGAGCAGACTGTTTAGAAGGGGGGTAACTCTATACTGTGGCATCAGTAACAGGGAGTGAATGGTGCAGAACAGCATACCACCGGTAGGAGACTTGTACAGTATGTCTGAAATAAAGGTTTACTTTGAAAAAACTGTTTGCTAACTTTGGGCATATTTTCACAAAAACTGATAAACATTTTCACAACAACTGATAAATGGCTTAACTCTTTCACCACTAAGTAACTCTTTTGGGTTATTAGGTTCCCTTCTGGATCATTTTATTTACCAAGACATGAACCAGTCTAGTTGGAATTCTCGGTTGTTTAATAAATACTGCTCTAAATTAGCAAACAGTGTAGATCAATATCAGAGGGCTCCTGTAGGAGCCCTCTGATCTGGGTCTACACCGTTTGCAAATGTAATGGGTATATCTTAAACAGGTCCAATGTGTTGAAAGAGTTGAGATACAGTCAACAAGAAGGCCATGATGGCCCTGATAACATTCATCTGAGGACATCGAACCTGATGACAAATCTAAGCAAGTTTAATGAAAATTGATCCAAAACTGTGGCTTCTAGTTTGTTAACATGATTTTTCTATGATTTGGCCTAGACACCTACTTTTTTACCTACATAACTTCTTTTTTATCCTATGTTCAAAGTTGACCTAGATTTTTAAAACGAAAAACATTTGGAGCAAGTTTGATGAAGATTGAGCGCAGGAGGGTAAAGTGTTATCAAGTGGTGAAAAGTATGCTGTTGAATGACTTTTTAATTACTGAAAGAAACAAGAGCGTGTCCCAGTTACACGAATGCCCCCGATGATACAGGGAGGGGAATCCAGACTATCAAACGTAAAAGTTAGAGAGCTGAAACTGTAGTGGAGCGCCATTTTGAGGACTTCAAGGGCCATTACTCCAAAGGGCCTAGCATAAATTGGTGCCGCTGGTTATCCAAATTGGTCTCCATTTTATGTCAACAAACATTTTCAGAAAGTTTGGTGATGATCAGATGAAAAGCAATGTGTTTGTGAAACACAAATGCCCCTAGCCAGAATCATGTTCTGTAATGTAATGCTTATTTGCAAAAGTAGGTCAAAAGTCATGGTCGTAGGGAAAATGAAACATTGGCATGGTTGGAGAAGTCTTAACACAAGAAACATATAAAGTATGGAAGCTCTAGGCCTACTGGTTCAAATGTTATAGGCGTATAAAGATTTATACAAATAAAGGTCAAAGGTCAAGGTCACAAGGGCAACAAGAGCACCGCAGTGCGGCAAAATACGCCCGTCACGGCCGGCGGGTGTCAAAGTCGTCCAGACTCAGGCTGACTGGAAAAAGTCGCCCGGAGTGTAGGCCCGACTATCAATCTCAAAAAGACTATGCTGTAGTATTGCGATAGCTCAAGTACTATCCCGATAGTATTGCGATAGTCAAGAAAAAAGTTCTGGGTTTTTTAAAAAATGCCCATTTCTGACAATAAAGGGGGCATAACTCTGCTAAAAATAGTCGCAAACGTCTGAAATTTAACAGGAACCAAAATTCACAGGTGCCTTCCCTGTATGATGAGAAAGCTAAATATGAAATTTGGTTACAATAGACAAAATGTAAGTAAAATTATTATCAGGAAACAATATATTGTTAAAAAAATTGTGTGAAGGGGCATAACTCTGAAAATACAGAGTCAAACCAAAAACCCGTAATATATATTAAGTCACTTCATTCATTGTATCACCATATCAAATTTGAAATCAATTGAATCAAAAATAAAAAAGTTCTGGGTTTTTTTTAAAAAATGCCCATTTTTGACAATAAAGGGGCATAACTCTGCTAAAAATAGTCGCCAACGTCTGAAACGCAAACTCGTCCGAACTATTGTAGTATGGAATATTTGTAGGAAGTTTAATCAAAATCGGTCAATAAATGAAGGTGAGAGAGCGCTAAGAAGAAAAGTTAACGGACGAAGTGTGGCTTATTTTAAATTTTAAGGATGTAAAGGGGCATAACTCTGCTAAAAATAATTTAACAGGAACCAAAATTCACAGGTGCCTTCCCTGCATGATGAGAAAGATAAATATGAAATTTTGTTACAATAGACAAAATGTAAGTAAAATTATTATCAGGAATCAATATATTGTTAAAAAATTGTGTAAAGGGGCATAACTCTGAAAATACGAAGTCAAACCAAAAACCCGTAATATATGTTAAGTAACTTCATTCATTGTATCACCATATCAAATTTGAAATAAATTGAATGATTAAAAAAAAAGTTCTGTTTTTTTTTTAAAAATGCCCATTTTTGACAATAAAGGGGCATAACTCTGCTAAAAATAGCCGCCAACGTCTGAAACGCGAACTCGTCCGAGCTATTGTGGTATGGAATATTTGTAGGAAGTTTAATCAAAATCGGTAAATAAATGAAGGTGAGAGAGCGCTAACAAGAAAAGTTAACGGACGGACGGACGTACGGACGGACGTACGGACGTACGGACAGCGCTGGGTATACCATAATACGACCGTCGATGACGGGCGTATAAAAACGTAGGTATGGTTGGAAAGGTCTTGACACAAGAAATATATATACAAAATATGAAAGCCGTAGGCCTACTGGTGCAAATGTTATAGCCATTTAAAGATTTCAACAAAAGTAGGTCAAATGTCAAGGTCACAAGGTCAAAAAGTTTTGTATGGTTAGAAAGGGAAAACACATGTCAAGTATAAAAGGCCAAGGTGCAAAAATGCAAAAGTTATAGCAAAGGTTAAGGTTTTTGGTTAAAGTTTGATTAAATAGGTCAAAGGTAAAGGTCGCATGTTCAAAGATGTTGGTATGGTTGGAAAGGTCTTGACACAAGAAATATACATACAAAATATGAAAGCCCTGGGCCTACTGGTGCAAATGTTATAGCCATTTAAAGATTTTTACAAAAGTAGGTCAAATGTCAAGGTCAAGGTCACAAGGTCAAAAAGGTTTGTATGGATGGAAAGGTCTTGATACAGGGAAGACACATGCCAAGTATAAAAGGTCCAGGTACAAAAATGCAAGAGTTATAGCCAAGGTTATGGTTTTTGGCACAGACAGACGGACGGACGGACGTGCCACCGAATTGGATTAGAGGGCCTTTTCTTTTGTTATTTTCTTTTGTTCGAATAACGGGCCACGGCCCCTTAGTGTATTGTTACGGAATGAACTCCATTGTCCTCTTTTGTTATGTTTACCATTATCTGGCCCTCTAACCCACTTTAGTGGCGCGGACAGACAGACGGACGGACGTGCCACTGAATTGGGTTAGAGGGCCTTTTCTTTTGTTATTTTCTTTTGTTCGAATAACGGGCCACGGCCCCTTAGTGTATTGTTACGGAATGAACTCTATTGTCTTCTTTTGTTATGTTTACCGTTATCTGGCCCTCTAACCCACTTAAGTGGCGCGGACGGACAGACGGACGGACGAACCAAAAGACATGACAAAAACTATATGCCCCCGAATCATAGATTCTGGGGGCATAAAAATCATTTCTTTTATGCTAGAGCTGGTATAGATATACAGGAACAACCTCTATATTACGACCACTAAAATGAAGGCTAATTGATGATATGAAAGTAAGGTGACAGCTTAAAGCAAGGTGAAGGTAAAACAGAAAGCTCCTGTAAGGAGCTTTCTGTTTTACTTTCACCTTGCTTTAAGCAGTCACCTACCTTCAGGGTTCACCCTGGCTTAAAATTTTCTTGCGCCAGCACTTGCGCCAAATGAAAAAAGTTTGCGCCAAAATAATATTTTTGGAGCCAAATTTTTCGCCATTTTTTTTATGTATGTTATACATACATGTGATATTTTCTTGGACCTAAATAGGGAGATTTGGTCATTTTAATAGGGAGATTGGGGTGCCAAATAGGGAGCTTTTTTCGCCACACCTTTTTCGCGATTTTTTTTAAATCAGTGAATCTAGATAAGTCTATAGACCACTAAGACAGAGACAATTTTCACCCAGAGATATACTTTTTATAATACTGACATGGGCCTATTATTCTAGCATCTAGGCTGAAAGTTAAGCAGAATACTCTTCAGGAGCATTCTGCTTCAGTAAAAGTTTAAGCCTGCTTTAAGCTAGATCTAACATCTGCTAGGATATAAGAACTATTTCTTATGGTTCTTATATATATTATTCATTCATGACTAGTAAAGGTAAACTGGAACTATATCTATTTTCTTGAGAGAATAAATGAAGTAGTTCAGAATCAAATGGTCTAGATTTCTATCTATGGAGTAGATGTAAAAAGAGTAAGCAACTTAACAATCTGTTATTCATTAAATTATGCAAACAGTATGGGTCAAGATGAGACGCCATCATCTTATATAGATACAAACTGTTTGACACTGATATTTTCTGGGAAAAAAATGCACAAAAATTAACTCAGAGAATTGTTGCAGATGACAAAGGTTGCAGACGACAAATTCTGCAGACGATATTTACTAGCGCCATAAAGTGGGTGTGGTTTTAACAACGAAATAACGCGTCTTAATTTTCTACCGCGAAAACTGATTGCAACTCAATTTTACGAGCGTAATTGGTTGTAAAACCTAACTTAATAATTATACATTTGCACAAATCGTAAGTAACAAACAGAAGAATTTAGGTCCAATGTTTAATTTTAATTTATTGTTAGAAAACGGCGCTGGGGAATACTTTTTAGACTTAACAAAATATACGTAGTTCTCGTAGCAAATGTTACGGCGCCCCGTCATTTTGTAACGGTATCATTTTCGAAGTATTTTTCTGTTACGTGAATATACGTTTTTTGTGGTGGAAATCAATTCATGAATGATAAATTCTGATCAGCTTTCATATAAAATGTGTGTTTGTCCAGAACTTACGGATAATTATCTGATTTTAATCCGACCCGTATCGGCGACATAGATCTTTATCCTTCGCATCACCGCTTCTAAAAATTGTCGTTGAAAAGGTCTCCGATTCGGGGCGAACCTGTCAATCACTTTTTTTGATAACCAATTAGATCTACAACACATTAAAAGCAATCTCGGCGCGTGGGGTCAAACATTGTTTGGCAGCCTGCCATTACACATGCCGTTAACGACGATTGCGTAACGTGTTTACACGCATCAGTAGCGTTTGGTGATAGGCTAAGCGTGTGTATGGATTAGCCGAACTCTGAAGCCAATTTTAAGATTTTTAGAGTCGGCGATAAAATAAACTGTACTATTATACGGCGACAATTCCGAAATTTCTCGGCGCCAGACACTTTCGCCGATTCGAAATTTCTGTCGCCAGAATTATTTTTTTTGCGCAAATGGCGCCGTTGGCGATGCCCAGCGGGAACCCTGAGTCACCTACCTTAAACACCTGTAACGGAGCTTAATTTAGTGGTCATAGTAGAGAGGCTTTAATGTACCATACTCGTATCATAAATCTATGCAAAATTTGCTATATTTGCATTGTTGTGCTGTGGAAAAATTGGAAAATTATTGTGTGTGTGTTTTTTTTAAATTGCAAACAACCTTTACAAACTATGTAAAGGACATGTATATGCATTTCTAGGGTTCAACAGGGTCAGGGGCCCGTTTTACTAAACTACTTACGCAAAATATTTGCGTAAGTCAAAATCGTTTTACTCTTATTTTTCGATCATAAACGTTTGCAAACAGCAAATAGCCAGATCAGAGGACGCGCTAAAAGTGCGTCCTCTGATCTGGATATTTGCTGTTTGTAGCAAGTGATAATATAAAATATAAATTAAAATTTTAAATTTTGACTTACGCAAAAATTTTGCGTAAGTAGTTTAGTAAAACGGGCCCCAGGTGTTCTTACCAATAACATATTGCTGTACGTTGATATTCTTCAGTTGAATGTCACTCAGTATTCTGTTGGCTTGCTCTAACAGATGTGAACACAGGGGTAGCATCAGAGACAAGTGCTGCTGGACTAGATCTATCACACTTTCATACTGCAAATAAAGATGTAGCTGAACTAATGACATATACCAAGACCAGTGGCAATATTGTTACTTACCGTGTACCCTCCAAAAACTTCAATAACCCATTACTCTATAAATACGCCTTTAATTTATTTTTCCAATTAAGAAAATAGTTAATACAGTAATGTATTACGGAATATGCACCATAAGAAATAGTTTCTATATCCTAGCAGAGTGTCGCTTAAGGCAGGTTTAAAGTAAAGCAGAATGTGCCTTTAGGCACATTCTGCTTTACTTTCAACCTGCTTTAAGTGGCCACATGTCTCCAAAACTAGAATCAAGCTATGGAGTAAAGGGTTAAACCGGAAGTCATTGTAAACCTTACAGATTTTTTAGTCCCAAATACATATTCTACTTGCTCAGAAATCCTTCAACCAAGAAGTATTATACAGAGTTCATAGGATATGTGACTGCTAATTGCAGGACAATGGTAATGCAGAAAGCTCAGGACAATTGTAATGCAGAAAGCTCATACAGGAGCTTTGTGCATTACTGTTTTTCTTTGAACAACTGCAAATTCAATCTCTTATATTTAGAGTTCTATATACAAGTACATATCCAATTTTTTCTTATTTACTATGACAGTTTTGATTCTCCATAGGAATATCTTCTTCAGACTGTGAACTTGGCGGGACATGGCATCACAAGGCGTGTTTACTACTTGACTTGGTTCCACACAAGAAATGTGCTATGGAGAAAACTTTTCTGCCTGTCAGAGTTCATAATGAATTCAATGATTTTGGTTAATGAATCCAATGGGTAATGAAACTCATACCATGCTCTGTTTACTGTTGGCCTGTACACAGAAAGAGAAGAGATGTTTATGTATGGAGGAGAGTAGCTCATGTAGTTGGGGACAGCAAGAGTTGACTGTCACAGATGGTAGGGCCTTGTCATTGTTCTTCTCCAGTTCATTCAGGGAAGACTCCTGTAAAATAGAATGATCAAACTTAACCATTTTCTCCACATAAGTGCCATAGGATGCTTTTACCCCTTATCTGCATTTAGTGTCATAGGATGTCCCCAGAGACCTTCCTGCCTTGTCGTGGCTCTAGGGCTTAATTGTCATAGGGGATCTTTACTGTTTATAACACCGAGATTATCCCCTCTGCCAAGAGCTAAAAGGTAGGCGGGTCGGTGGTTTTGATCCCATCCGCTGCTAGCAACGAATGAGATTAGCCAAAATCATCTTCCTGAAATTATTCACACATGTATGTAATGGTGGAGCCTCTTAGCGTTTGTCTTGTCGTGTTGTTGTTTATTTTCGAGTGTTTCGTTTGTTTTGATGTTTATGTATATGTAGTCATTTCTCGGCGCCATATGATCATTTTATGTGTCGCGGTCCCGTAAAACCCAACTCAATCAATCAAGTCATAAGATGTCCTTTCCCCTTTCTCTACATATGCAAAACAAATACATATTAACCCATTCCCACATAAATATGCCTTTTTACGCCTCTAGTTTATTCATCGTTACAATTTTCACAATTATGAATATGCACCTTAAGAAATATTTTCTATATTCTAGCAGATTTTTTGCTTAAAGCAGGCTAAAAGTAAAGCAGGCACATTCTGCTTTACTTTCAACCTGCTTTAAGTGGTCACCTATCTTCAAAACTAGAAATAGGCTATAGGGTAATGGGTTAAATGATGCTTTTGAATACAGACAGCTAAAAGCAAAATCAAAGTAAGAGTCGTCTATGATATGTATTCAGCTTAATAATGATTTTTTTCTGTTTCGGCATTTAGCGACCACGAGTTGTAATTCTACATTTGTCATTGTTATGAATTTATTTGACTTAGCATATTAAGATTTACATTTCTTTTGCAGACTTTTATATTACCGAATACTTATTCGGAGTTACTTCTGATTGAACCCCGGTTTACATAAAGGATAAGTGTTTTTGTCAAAAAGATGTGAATGGGTTAAGCAGTTACATATGTTCAGAAATACCCATGTATCCATACCAAATGATAGCTAAACACAAACTCTATTTAAGTAGTTTACATTCATAGAAAACTTACTGTTTCATATGCCAGGTTTCTGAGGATGTTTTTCATGAGAACAGCTGTGAGGTTGAGATCTGGTACAAACTGGTCTGCTGACTGACTGAGGCCGAGAAGTCGGGATATGAGGCTGTTACTCTGTAGACTTGTCAGTATCATATCTAGCTGCATTCTCTACCAACAATGAAAAAGTAATACATGCGAGTTATCCAATTATCTCCCTTTAATACACAATATGCCATTCTATAACTGTTAAACACTCTTCCATTCATCCAAACAGGCCAAAACTGGTAGATCTACAGGACTCCAGATTAGAGGGAGTAAACTGAACAAATCCAGCACTTTCTTACTTATTTCAGCACCAAATCCTATGGTGGTACTACTTGTTAGATTGTCTCGAAGAGACGGTTCTAATGAGTAGTGACAACATAGGGTTGAATCCAGAAATAAAGATTTTAGTTTTTGAAATACTCCCCTTATCTGGAGCTCTGATTGACAATGTAAAATAATAAGAAGAAGGTTTAAAACAAACCAAAACTGGTAGATCTAAACAAAAGATTGTCAATCATACTGGCCTTGTAATTATTAGAACATCACCTTTCTCTTACAATGAACTTTCTGAAGACTCAAACTTCTTAATGGTATTAAATTGGTTATTAACAAATTAACCCATTACCCCATAAATATGCCATTTTACACCTTTAATTTATCATTTCACTGAAGAAAATAGTGCAAATTTAACAGTCATAAATATGTATCATAAAGAAATAGTTTCTGTATCCAAGCAGAGGATGGCTTACAAGCAGGCTGAAATTAAAGCAGAATGCTTTAAGTCGTCATCTGTCTTCAAAACTAGAAACAGACTATGAAGTAATGGGTTAACCCTTTGAGCTCTAGTCCCGCATATAGGCGTCCTTTTCAAACAGTATACATGTGCAAAGTGCACTTGTCCTATGCAAACAGTGAATACCCAGATCAGAGGGCTCCTTACGGAGCCCTCTGATCTGGGTCTTCACTGTTTGTCATAATGCTAAACATTGACAAAAACAACCCTTAAAAGTCAGAAATGGACTAGACTAAAATTGAAACTGGGAATGTCCATTTGAAGTTTCAGGGAGGAAAGAGTTAAGGAAGCATTTTATATTTAATACTGCAAGCAGATATTCCTAATTCATTTTCATGCTTCATCAGAAGAGTATATTTAAGGCTCTTACAGGAGCCTTGTGCATTACTTTTGTACTGTATTAAGCTGTCACCTGTCATAAATACTACAAATATTTCATCTTTGTGTAGTCACTTTATACAGGTTTGATTGTAAGTTGCAGATAATGAGTGTAAATATACAGTGAAGGAGACGTTGTTCTTTACTGTTTAAATGAAAACGCATTGCATTAAATGTAGAAAATTACAACTTTTTGACAATTCGGACTATTCATTTTAATTTGAGTGGCAAATAGTTTGGAGCGAGATCAGACACCGGGTTACCCGGCGTCTGATCTCGCTCCAAACTGTTTGCAATGGAAAGAATAGTTTTAGCGTAAGCACGTTTATTGGGAAAAAACAACGTCTCCTCCTCGTTAATAATACCTGTCCCTTAGACAGAGCCATCCAATATTCTGGCGACTGTGGTAGCAGGGAATGTAACAGCTCTAGTCTATCACCAAGACTTGGTAGTAACATAGGCGCCCCAACAGACAGGCACCTACATACAGCCTGAAAACATACATTAACACAAACGCATGACAAATCTCTATATGTTTCGCAAGGGAGTACCGTTTTCCTCCACTTCATCACCATATAGGTTCACAGGCTACAGGGTTAATATTCACAGAAATGTTTAGAGATATACTTTACAGGGTAAATCAAGGAAGGTATCAAGCTTTCCGTTTCCATGATGTCATACTTAAACTTTAGAATCATTAAATTCTTTTTGTACCAACCGTCAGTTGACAAGAATGACCAATCACTCTAGGTAGAGTACCGATAATGACCAGCATTGATCTGATCTCATTAGGAGATTACTACTTTAACCCTTTCCCCCATAGCAGCGCCTTTTAGCGAATATGATTTGTTCCTCCGCTAAAGAAAATAGTTCCAATTCAATCAGTCATGAATATATATTATAGGGAATATTTTCTATATTGTAGCACATGACAGTTTAAAGTAGGATGAAGGTAAAGCGGAATGCGCCTTAGGGCGCATTCTGCTTTACTTTCAACCTGCTTTAAGTACTAAACTATCTTCATTTATAGAAATAGGCTATCAGGTAAAAGGTTAAAGACATTAGCCCAGTCCATTCATTGATCCTCCCATTGTTCTCACTAGGCGTGAAAGTAACTTTAAAGTATGAGAAAAGTGTGCTCAGCCAATGTCAGCAATCTCAAGATTTCTATAAAGGCCCTGACATACTCACACTCAAGGTTTTTTTCAATAGGTTTTACTAACCAAACTATCAAACATAAGGTAGGGCCGCACATGAGATGCATCAATAGTTTTCTTGCCTAGACATTTATACAGGGAAAAGCATGCTGCATGCTTTCACTAAAACTTTCTATGGGACTAGGTGTCACCACCCAAGCTAGGTCAAGTTATGTCTTTAATCTCTCATCATTGCTTATAAATCGCCCAATGATTTCTTTCTATCTCACCTCTTCTACAGGCTCTGGCGTGGCTGTATCTATCAGTTTAAACAGCAGGTTTCTCAGGGGTTTGGCCTGTTCTCCGAGGATGTTCTTTGATACGCTACTGTTCAGGGCCAGAGACAGGTGGACACATAGAACTTTCAAACACAATAACACAAATCGTTGGTGTTCTCTGAAAACAAAAACAAGAGTTGTGATATAGTTTGAGACTAAAAGTTCATAAAACAGCTAACAACGTCAATTCTAGGCATGCACACCTTGTTCTAGGCTTATTAACTCTTTCAACAATAAGTAACTATTGTGGTTAATTATGTTCCCTTGTAGATCTTTTTAGTTACTTAAAACATAAACCGTCCTAGGCGGAATTCTGTGTAGTTTAATAAGTAGTACTCTAAATTAGCAAACAGTGTAGACCCTGATCAGAGGGCTCCTATAGGAGCCCTCTGATCTGGATCTACACTGTTTGCAAATGTAACGAGTATATTTTAAACAGGTCACTGGTGTTGAAAGAGTTAAGGCAGATCATCATGTAAAGAGCTGGATTTTTTTTGCAAAATTTTTAATAACCCTTTCCTTTATAAAAGTGCCTTTCACCACATTTATTTTTTTTCACCAAGAGATGCCTTTTCATGAATGTTTCTATCATGACTTTGTTAAAAAGTCTGTTAAGAAACTTTGCCTTCATCCTGACAAGGAGATGTTTAAAACTTCCCCCATAGCTTGTTTTCAGTTTTGAAGACAGACGGTTGCTTAAAGCAGGCTGAACGTAAAACAGAGTGCATGTATACCCTCTGAAAGGATTACAGATGTAAAATGGCATATTTGTTTCTTAACTTAGAATGTTCAAAAAATATTTTTAAAAATTGGATCAGAGTGTCAAATAGTTTGGATCCTCGGGCCCGTTTCATAAAACTTCGTACGACAAAAACGATCGTAAGTCAAAAGTTTTAAATACAATTAGTTTCTGATTTCTTCATCTAATCCTGTCGTGTGACATCTTTTTGGAATCGTCTTGACAAGACGATTCCAAAGAGATGTCACAAAACAGGATTAGATGGAGCAATAAATAATAATTGAGACTTTTGTAAGCTGACTTACGAAAAGATTTGTCGTACGAACGACAAGATTTGTCGTACGAAGTTTTATGAAACGGGCCCCAGTTGTCTGGGTCCATTCTGTTTGCAAATGTGATTTAATTTTGTTGTTAGTGTGCAAAGAGTTAAACACTAAAACCCTATATAAATCTTTGGACTTTGCATCACATCCTGGGGCATTTAAACGGGATTATACAAATATTTGCCCTCTTACTTGTGGTTTTGGAAAGGTGTTGGTGGCTGCTCAGTGTTGAAGCCCTGGCAGTATCTCTCTAGAAATGCCCTCAGTACACTGAAAGTGCTCTCCTGTACATCCACACAGAATGGTCGGTGCCAAGACATCACAGGCCTAGAGAAAAACAAACGTTTTACAGAAAACCCTCTATATTATGACCCCTAAAGTGTGTAAATTATTGGGTATTTAAGGCAGGTGACTGCTTAAAGCAAGGTGACAGTAAAACAGAAAGCTCCTTTCGGAGCTTTCTGTTTTATTATCACCTTGCTTTAAGCTGTCACCTGATTTTATACAATTAATTAACCTTCTATTTAGTGGTCATAATAGAGAGGTTTTACTGTATATGACTTATAGTTGTCTCAAAGTTTCTAAACTGGCTTGAAAAAGACAGATTTCAAAATGTACATGTGTACATTTTAATCAAGTACTAGAAATTATTTATGTTAAACTAGAGACCTGGCTGAGTTTGTTAGGTACATATGATGCCCCCTAGCTGCATGCACCATATATGCATATAAATAAGTTCCTGAAGAATTGAAGCATATTAAATTTCTGAGAATATGCACATCTGTAGTACGTGTGAAAATACCCTGTAAAATTATAAGGCTGCAGCTTGAAAACTAAAGTATGTACAGTATATATGTGGTGGGATCAACAGAGGGAATAAAGAACGAACATACAAAGGGCATACATATGGATCTACAGAAGTAAAACAGTATAAGAATAAGGTTGATTGTCTGTATCATAGACATGTGGCAGCTTAAAGCAAGTGGAATGGTCGTAATAAACAATCTCCATTTATCAAGCCTGAACTGTTCTAGGATGTCTGTATACCTGTCTGAGGGCAGTGTTGTCCAGATGATACTGTGTGAGGTACCAGCTGATATCTGATGTACAGGTACTTTATCCAGGCCTATCACTCTCTTGGGTCTGGTTACCGGACTCTGGCAATGACCCTGCCCACACTGGCCCATGGCATTGTTACCCCAGGCATATACAGTATTATCTGTCGGTGATAAGAAATAATTAACCCATTACCCCATAGACATTTTCTAAATTTGAAGACAGGTGACCATTTAAAGCAGGTTGAAAGTAAAGCAGAATGTGGCTTATGGCACATTCTGCTTTACTTTCAGCCTGCTTTAGCTATAATCTTTTACGATATAGAAAGTATTTCTTATGGTGCATATTCCTGACTGTATTAAACTGTCAGAAGTATTTTCTTTATTGGAGGAATAACTTAAAGGCATAAAAAGGTGTATTTATGGGGTAATGGGTTAGATCCACACAAACCTGTCAAAACATTGTTACGGATAAATTCAGTGAAATGGTCAAATATCACTTTTTAAGTGCCAAAAATATTTGTACAATGAAAGCATTTGAACATATTACCAAAGAGCACCGGTTTCTAGTTTCGAAGATAGGTAACTGCTTACAGCAGGTTGAATGTAAAGAAGAATGTACCTTAAGGTGCATTCAGCTTTACTATTAACAGGCTTTAAGCTAACATCTGCTATGAATCAATATTATATGACATATTTCTTATGGTGCATATTCATGACTGTATGAAGTGGAACTGTTATCTTATATAGGGAAATAAATTGAAGGCTTAAAAAGGTGTATGGTATGATGGATTAAACTGCTTTGTAATTACTTACCATGTGATAATGCCAAGCAGTGATTTTCTCCACAGGCTATGTCTACAATCCTGACAGACTGCAGGTCCTCTACCAGCCGTGGTTTAAGAGCTGTAGCTTCCAGAGATCCACAGCCTATACCAGAGCCACAACCCCAGGCATACAGCTACAATAAAACATTTTACAATCTTTCCTGTTTAACCTAAAACAATTATGACCATTGCGAAAAATTTAAAGCCAGATGAGAAGCTGTAGGTCAAAGAGCATAAAAGTTGTGAACACTTTCTTAAAATTGCTAATGTGTACTGGAATGGCAAGCCTGACACCAACATTTGGGTGACAACATAAGTTCTCCTGAACATACTAAAGTGTTGTTCAAGACCTGTATGAACCCAGGACCTAAAGCATTTCTCAATCTGAGGAATGTTTTTTTTTTAAACACATTTCCCTATAGAAAAGCCTTTTGATGCAGGGTTGGCCGATAAAAACCGGGGCGGTTAAAACCGCCCGGTTTTAACCGGTTAAAACCGCCCCGGTCAATACTCCCTGAAGTGGTCAATACTGGTCAATACCGGTCAATACTCTTTTTCTGTTAAAATAAAGCTCTTGAAGCTTTAAAAGGGTTTAATTATAGTGTAATGATGTATTACAGATTCTCAGGAAGCTATTTCAAGTGTATTTAGGGGGTATAGGAAGCACAAAGTAGATTTTTAAAATCTGAAAAGACCACCCTGGTCAATTGAACTGACCACATTTATTGCTTGATCTGACTGCTTGTGGTCGATTGAAATGACCACTTCCGGTGGATTGAATGGACCACTCTGGTTTATTGAAAAGACCATCCTGGCCAATTGAACCAGGTGTATGGTGATTCCTGAAGTATTTGTTGACTTCTACAACTTGCTCTATCACTTGGTCAGGAGTAATTTCCTGTCCCAGCTGATTCAGTAAGTGTGCAGAGCAACCATAAACTGTCAGGCTGGGTTCTGCTTCATCACAGATATCTTCTCATTACCTGTGACTATGCTGAAGACCTTGCAGTCATACTGCTCAGCACTCATTGATGGCTTCCTTGGCACAAATAGGAGTCAAACAAAGGGTCAGTGTATAATGCCCCTGTCGGTGTAATCACCCTGTATCAAGACATTTGATTGGTCATATCTATGCCACTCCCACTGCAGTGACATGGGGCAACATAACACATGATAATCTGTTTTGACAGTGATTTACAGGTGTTGCAAACTTGCAAATACTTATGAATATCCCATGGTTGTAAATAATAGACATTTATAAATGAATCTTCAACATTTAATTATTGCCTGACTATGGATATATGACCTTAATGATTAATTATTTGCTGTAATATATTCCCAAAGTGCCACTGTGGTCAATTGAAATTTTGAGTGGTCAATTGAGGTTTTCAGTGGTCAGTTGAGTTATAAGTGAACAGTTGATTGAGTTGAAGTATTTAGTGGTTGATTGATTATGAGTATAGCTAGGCTTTTGGTTGGTAAACTCCCAAACTGATCCTGGGTGGTCAATACCGGTCGATTTTCACTTGACAAGGCCGGTCACTTCAATCAACCACTTTGTATTTCTGGTTTTATCAAATATTAATTCAAATGTAATTCAAATATTTCAATCTTTAGATAAAGTCATTGATATTATCATTATTCCCAGTATGCTCATGATGACAATGTGTGAATAAGATAGGTAAGGGTACTAGTACTTTATTTTATAAGTAGTCTGATTGAATTGACCACATCAAATGACCACCTGGCAAAAGACCACTTGTGGTCATTAAAGAAAAACTTTGAAAAACAACATCAAAATATCATACTGTTATTTAAAAAGATCCTTAACAGTACAGTTTGTATGTACTGTATATATTAAACAACAATTTACATTGCTAGGGGTATGATACATAGGTTATAAGTTGGTTCGAAGTGGTCAATTGACCAGTAATGACCGGTAATGACCGGTATTGACCGGTTAAAACCAGTATTGACCGCCCGGGTGGTCAATACTTTTATTGACCGGTCGATTGCCAACCCTGTTTTGATGCCTGAACTAACCCTCTCAGCAATGGCATATAATATTTCTACCACTTCCTGATAAAGAGCCATGGGAAAACTTTTCCAGCATCCAGACAGGTGTACATTAAGAGTGTAGTAAAAGTAAAGCAGAAATCTGAAACAGGAGCTTTGTGATTTACTTTCTGCCTGCTTTAAGCAACATCCTGTTTTAACCATTTCCCACATAGCATGTTTTCCTTTTTTTAAATACAGGCTTCATTAGAATAAGCTGAAAGTAAAGCAGAAAGATTTACTCTATGCTTGCTTTAAGCATCAACCTGGTACAATACAGGCAATGTTTTAAATGGATGATCTTTAATAGGACATGGTAATAGCATGAAAAGTCAATGCTATGAATAATAGGTAAATGCGCCAAAGGACATTTCTGCGGGGAAAAGGGTTAAATAATGCAAACAAGCTATATTACAAATAAAATTTTAATGAAGTAAAACAGACGTGTACCTGTCCAGTTGATGCTATAGCCAGGGAGAACTGACAACCACAGGACACCTTCCTGATGCTTATACCAGACAAACTGTCTATGATCTTAGGCTTGTACTGTCGGCAGGTGTCCCCATGTCCTAGCTTACCTGGTAATACACAGAAAATCACATACAAATATAGCAGGAAACATAAATTTTACCCAAAACATTATGAGAACTAATACAAGTTTCTATGAATAAATGCAATCAAAACACCTTTTTTAGATTGGTCTATAACCTTTGACCCCTAGTGATGTTTATACTACATCGATTGCCCCTGTAAAGTACTGTGCTCCCTCTCTAGGACACCCAATGGGAGACAACGATTGTGTTTATTGTTCAGAGTTATTATAGAAAGGGAAATTGGCTTACATTTGCAAACAGCATGAATTCAGATCAGATGTCGCATCTTTTCAGTCAAAAAATCCATTAAGTTAGAAAATTAGCAGACAACAATTTTAAGCAGACGATATTGCAGCACTGAAAGCATTAGACATAATTGCCATAGGAACAGTGAAAAGTGTTGTTGTAACTAAGGAGGGTTGTTGTAGGGAGGGAGCACTGTATACTTGTTCTATGCTATCAGTGTACTTACAGTGTTTTACTTTTTTTCTCACTTTTTTACCCTTAAACAGTCAAAAGGGGACTAGAAGTTTCAGGGGAGAGTGAGTTAAGTGATATTTCTATGTCCCCATGGTAAATATATTCTCTTATCAAAAGAAAAAGTTGCATTTTTTTTAAGAAAGTTCAAACAAATATTGAGAAATATCATCAGCAAATTGTTTAGTATACAGTGATACCCCTCTATCCCGGACATGTGTGGGGACAACATAAATGTCCGGTTTAGAGGGGTTTCCGGTTTAGAGGGGTTTTAACCCATAGCTTGTTTCAAATATGGAAGATAAGATAGCTGATCACTTAACCCTTTACCTGATAGCCTGTTTCTAGTATTGAAGATAGGTGACCACTTAAAGCAGATTGAAAGTAAAGCAGAATGCGCCTTAAGGCGCATTCTGCTTTACTTGCAGCCTGCTTTAAGCTTTTATGGGCTAGAAAATAGAAACTATTACCTATACTATACATTCATGACTGATTAAATTGGAACTATTTTCTTCAGCGGAGGAATAAATCATATGCGCTAAAGGCGCTTCTATTGGGGAAAGGGTTAAAGCAGGTTGAAAGTAAAGCAGAATGGGCCTTAAGGCACATTCTACTTTACTTTCAACCTGCTTTAAGCTATCATCTGATAGAATATAGAAAATATTTCTGATGATACATATTCAAGAATGTATTTTCTTCAGTGTAGGAATAAATCAAAGACATTAAAAGGCATATTTACTGTGTAATGGGTTATAATAAATAAGGGTTGGAAACAGGACCAAAGCTTTTGTCCGGTTTATAGAGAATTCCGGTATTTAGAGGTTCCGGTTTAGAGGGGTTTCACTGTATTGGGGCTTAGAAAAATATCTGTACAGTTTATAAACATACCGTTGTCCCCACTGCCAAAGGACCATACTGTCTTGCTGTCCTTTGAGAGAACCAGAGTGTGGGAGCTGCCACAGGTCACCTGGCCCACTGGTGGAAGGTCTCGAACCCTGGTTGGCAGATTCTTACTAGTGCTGTCACCATGGCCTGGGAAACAGAGAAGAACACATTTCAATACTGAAGTTGAATAATTTAAACAATCAGAGAGATACGCATTTTAATACAGAAATTTCTGTGATGTTCAGTTACAAAGAAATCACATTTAGTCCTTTAAATCGTTCTTTCAATAAAACTTCAAACGGGCAATTCCAATTTCCTTTTAAGTCTAGTCCATTTTTAACAATTTAGGGCGGGTTTTGACAATTTATTACAAAATGATAGACAGTGCAAATCCTGATCAGGGTCTACACTGTTTGCATAGGATAAGTGTGCCTTTTACAGGTACACTGTGAGTATACTAGTCGCTAGGGTTGAACGGGTTTAAAGCAATCTTTTATTTTCAATACAAAACTATAGCTGTAAACCAAAGATTTAATCCAAACAACTAGCATCAGGGCTCCAGATAAGAGGGAGTAAACTGAACAAATCCAACATTTTCTCACTTATCTCAGCACCAAACCCCAAGGTGTTACTACTAGTTAGAATCGTCTCGAAGAGGTAATTCTAATGAGTAGTGACACCATAGGTTTTTTTGCAGAAATAACGATTTTAAATTTCAAAATACTCCCATTATATGGAGCTCTGCTAGCATTACCATTTGGGAATAGTTAATAGAGTTAAAAATTTTATCCTAGGAATGAACATGGTGTATCAAAATTGTAAATACTTGTATAACTCTTTTCCCACTGAATATTCATATATACATAAAACTCTGGAGAGAAAAAAAATGACACACATCCTCTGATCTAGTACATTGACTAATATAACAAAGGAAAGGGCATTTCAATAATAATTTATGCAGAAAATGACAACTTTTGGAAACCATTAACTAACTTTTAGAAATCATTAACAATTAGTTTTTATCTAAATACTGTAAATAGCAAATACCCTGCATCTGATCTGGCTCCAAACTGTTTGCAACTGCCAAAAATATTTTAACATTTATAAACATGTTTTATAGGAAAAGAATAACGTCTTCAATGCAGTCATCCTGACAATATTGTACTGACCAAGTCTGCCATAGTCCCCCTCTCCCCACGTGTACAGGTCACCATCTTCTGTAACAGCAGCACTGTGACGGAAACCAGCCGACACCTGCCTCACCACCTGTCAACAAATGAAACAAGTGTACTTTACAGGTTTAACCATTTCTAAGCTTTAAACTCATTCACCCCTGAAACTTTAAATGGACAATTCCATTTTCCAATTAATTCTAGGCAATTTATTTTTACTATTTAGGGTATATTCTAAAAAGATAATGCAAAAGTACAACTGTGGAGACCCTGATTAGAAGGCTCCTTTAGGAGCTCTCTCATCTTGGTCTTCACTGTTTGCATATGACACGTTTTCTCCTTACATTATACACTTAGAGGAGGAGTACACTTGTTGCTTTACTTTCAGCTTACTTTAAGCAACCATATGTCTTCAATATTGAAGACAAGCTATGGCGGAAAAGGCTAAACAAGAGTTCACTCAGTCAATCTTGTATTAAGCGACCACTAATTTGAGTTGAGTGAAGATCAGGGGCCCGTTTCATAAACCGTCTTGCGACAAATGTTGTCGTAAGTCAAAACTTTAAAATACATTTAATCTGTGATTTCTCTATCTAATCCTGTCTTGTGACATCTTTTTGGAATCGTCTTTTCAAGACGATTCCAAAGAGATGTCACAAGACAGGATTAGATGGAGAAATAAATAATAATTGATACTTTTATAATCTGACTTACGACAATATTTGTCGTAAGAAGTTTTATGAAACGGGCCCCTGGAGCTTTCTGCATTATTTTCTATCCTGCATTAACTTTCACCTGTATTTTAGACTACAAATGGGTAATCTGCTGAGTAGTCACTTCAATTGAAGTTTACTTTAATTTTAACCTTTTTTAGTTTTGATATAACCATATAGCATACAATGGTATAATAAAAATCTTACCAGACCACTTAAGGCAGTTATCAATTTTGGAAACTTCTGAGTTGAGCTGTTACCATGACCAAGTTTTCCATAGTCACCTGAAAACAATAAAACATGCATAACATGCAGCAAAATTTGTATTCATTCAAAGGTTAAATATAAATCCTGTAAGATTATATTAAAATCACATCACATTCATGAGGAGAAATAGAAGCAGTTTCAGTTGACATAAGGTATCTGGAAAATTGTTAACTCTTTTAACACCACCATAGACCTGTTAAAATATACTCTTTACATTTGTGAACAGTGTAGACCCAGATCAGAGGGTGCTTACAGGTGCCCTCTGATCTGGGTCTAAATTGTTTGCTAATTTAGACCAGTATTTATTAAACTACCCTCAATTCCAAGTAGACTGGTTCATGTTTTGGTAACTACAATGATCTACAAGAGAACCTACTAACCAACAAAAGTTACTTGATGTTGAAGGAGTTAAGTAATGGAAAAATATCTTAAATACAGTACTTTATATATGACATTCACCCTTTGAATACTATGTAACTTTTTTTCAACCTGCCAAATTGTCATCTTCTACTGTTTAAAATCAGATTTTTTCAAAAATTATTTTTTAAAACAGGGTCAGAAGGTAAAACTCTGTAGATCTTGATGGCACACCGAACCTTTAGCATAAATCTTACCATCTCCCCAGCTGAATACCTCCCCTGACAAAGCTAGTGCCAGCGTGTGTCCATCGGAACCTTTCGAGGAGGAGATAAACTTGATGCTTTTGTCCATCGGGAATGTGAGTTTCTTTGGTACAGCCTGGTTAGTGGAATCTCCTAGACCTAGTCTACCATAACTACCCTTTCCACAGGCATTCACATAGCCGTCCTTCGTAATCACAAATGTACAAAACTGGCCAGCCTCTATCTGTGATTAATTGAACAATAAAGGGCAAAATGTCAACATATACTTTACTATAGGTCAATATTGTATTAATCCATTACCCCATAGACTGTTTCTAGTTTTGAAGACAGGTGACCACTTAAAGCAGGTTGAAAGTAAAGCAGACAGCCCCTAAAGGTGCATTCTGCTTTACTTTCAGCCTGCTTTAAGCTACCATCTACTAGAATGTAGAAAATATTCAGATGACGGACAAAGGATGATCATTTGAAAAGTCAGCATTACATTTAAGGTTTAAGAACTGAAATAATAATGCTATCAGTTAAAACGAAAATCTTAAATAATTGCACAATCCCTGACTCATGCTACCCACCTGTGGACAATCTCGAAATGCTGACGATAGCTTGGGCGTGAGGACTTTCTCCTGGTTCCCCTCTGCCAACTGGTGTGTGCTGTTACTGCCCCACACATACACATCACAGCAGTCTAGTATTGAGGAGGACGTAGAGCTACTGATGTTGGAGGTGGACACTTCACTGCTAGACTTCGTACTGGATACTGACAGGTCAGAGGCCACAGGGCAAACATTGGCACTCGACTGACTGAAGTCTTCCGCTAGATGATACAGCTGCGAGGAAAACAAATGAGCCGTGAAAACCTGTCTTATTGCATTACAAACAGTGTAGATCAAGGCCAGCTGGTGTTGATCTACACTGTTTAACACCTACATGCATCTATTACTACTAAAACATTTTATGTAGCTGTATTAAATACAGTATAACAGTGTAGACCAAACTCAGATGCAGAGCCTGTGATGACAACGATGCTGGGTCTGTACAATGTTGCAATGCAATCAAATACATGTACAGAATCAACCCCCTCTAGTACAACCACTAAATGAAATTAAGTTGTTGTTTAAGGGAGGTTCCTGCTTTAAGCAAGATGAAAGTATATATGAATATTTAGTAGAAACATTAAATTGGTTACACTTGATTATTCCTTTAACCCTTTCCCCCATAGCCTGTCTTGGAAACAGGTATCTATTTAAAGCAGGTTGAAAGTAGAGCAGAATGTGCCTTAAAGCACATTCTGCTTTTCTTTCAGCCTGCTTTAGCTACCACCTGTGAGAATATAAAAATTGTTTGCTATGGTATATATTTATAACTGTATATAGAAGAAATATTTTCTTCAGTAGAGGAATGAATTAAAGGCATATGAAAAGCGTATTTATGAAGTAATGGATTTAAGCTGTTATTTGAATTATTTCCAAACTCTTCAGGGAACCATTTGATTAATCATTTTGTGGTCCAACTCAAACTCAGGGGTCCGATAACAAAGTTTGAAAACATTTCTTGGATCCATTAACCCTTTACTCTATAGCCTGTTTCTAGGTTTCAAGACAGTTGATCACTCAAAGCAGGTTGAAAGTAAAGCAGAATGTGCCTTAAGGCGCATTCTGCTTTACTTTCAGCCTGCTTTAAGCTACCATCTGCTAGGAAATCTGGAAATTATTTCTTCTGGTACATGTTCATGACTGTATAAATAAGAACTATTTTCTTCAGTGGAGGAATAAATTAAATGTGCTAAATGGCATTTCTATAAAGGTCAATCTTACCTGAAACAGAAGGCAGACAGCAGCTTGGTAGGACAATGTCTGGCCTTGAATGTCCATTTCTGGTGTGTACTCAGCCTCAAGCTTCATATCAGGGAACCCCTGTGAGAAAAACCAGTAGCAGCATTTTACTTAACCCTTTCCCACATAGCCTGTTTTTGATATTAATATAGGTGTCCACTTAAAGCAGGTCGAAAGTAAGTCAGAATGCGCCTTAAGGCGAATTCTGCTTTACTTTCAGCCTGTTTTAAGCTTTCAACTGCTAGAATATAGAAAATATTTCTTATAATACATATTTATAACTGTATAAATTGGAACTATTTTCTTCAGAGGAGGAATAAACTTGATGCGCTAAAAGGCGCTTCTATTGGGGAAAGGGTTAAGATACAAACTACAGTCGAACTTCGATATCTCAAACTCATTTAACTCGAACTATCCGATAGTTTGACATATGAACTGCATTATTTCATGCTCAGTTAAATCGAACATACCCATATTTTAAAGTTAAAACGTGGCTTAGCCACGTTTTAACTTTTAAATATGGGTATGTTGGACTAAACTGACTTCGAGATATATCGAAGTTTAACTGTATGTCATTAAAATGATTAGTCCTTTCTTTTCACAGATACACTATTAAAGCTTAAACCCACAGCCCATTACTTTCTCCTTTACTTTCTCCTTGTTTTAAGCTGACACCTGTACTCAAAGGAGTCATTAAATAATAATTTCTTACTCTTATAAGTAGAAGTAGGTAAAGACACCTCAAGGTGCCTTTGTGGAGGAAGGAGTTAAACGGGAAAAAATAGCGTCTTCTCGACTGTATGTACAAGAGGTAATGCACATTGCAAAGGCAACTTACAGCTGATTTCATCATTTGGGAGATGAAGTTCTTGAACAGTTGCCATGTGATTTTGTTGTCTGATCTTGGACCTGATGATGTAACCATGGCCAACTCTACCCATTCTAACAAGCACTTGAGGGATCCTCTCTGACTAGCTAAGGCTAGCATTACCTCTGAAGCTAGCCGTCGACCTAGAGATAGAAATAAAACAAGTCAATAACCAAGGCTCAAGATAAGAGGGGGTAAACTGAAGAAATCCAATGTTTTCTTACTCATTTCAGCACCAAATCCTATGGTGTCACTACTCATTAGAATCTATTCTAATGAGTAGTGACACCATATAGGGTATAATGCAAAAATAAAGATTTTAGTTTTTGAAATTCTCCCCTTATCTGGAGCTCTGAATAACTAACACCTCTGTGAGTATCCATTGATATTAATGATAATCAATGTCACTTTTCTTATACTAACACTTCCGACGCGCACCCGTGCCTGTAACACTCAAGAGAGGGGTCCGCACTATACGAGAGATAGATAGATAATCACTTACTGGGACCTAGTGCTACAAGTTTGTTTTTTTTTCTTCAAAGTTCAAATCTATACAGGCAAAAACATAAACCAAAAGAAATATTTTCTATATCCTAGGCTAGTAGCAAATTGCAACTAAAAGCAGGCTGAAAGTAAAGCAGAATGTGCTTTAAGGCCCATTCTGCTTTACTTTCAACCTGCTTTAAGTGGTCACCTATATTCAAAACTAGAAACAGCATAGGGAGTAAAAGGGTTAAAACAAGGTGAAAATATAACAGAAAGCTCTTAAAAGCGCATAAACTTAGTTTTAACAGCCTGCTGAAAAGCAGCAACCTAACTTACACATTTCAGGAATCAGTTTACACTTTGACTAGATTCTCTTTCAGTTGTACAAGTAAGGTTTAACTGTATCATCAATTTTTTGGCAAATCACCTTGATTGTCTATCAAAATGTAAAAAGCAAATGATAATCCAATGTAATCCATTTTTTAACACATTCCCCTATAAATATGCCTTTTTACCCATTTAAATTATTCACCCACAAAAGAAAATAGTTTTTTTTTATACAGTCATTAAAAAGGACCATAAAAAATATTTTCTACATCTTGTCAAATAGTGGCTTAAAGCAGGCTGATAGTAAAGCAGAATGCACCATAAGGTGCATTCTGCTTTACAGGGTTCGACATTGGCCTACGTCCGATAGACATTCACTAGTAACGGCGATGTTCGGTCTAGTGATCCCTCGCAGTTACTAACCCGAATGGTCTAGTTAAAATCTGAGGATGATTTTTTTAAATTCACGCATTTAGAAAATGACATCATTATGTTCAAGCTAAAAATCCTACCCAGTTCGCCACTGTGGTTTCAGACAAGTAGGTTGCTCAGACCTCAAAACTGTTTCCGCAAAGCGGCATCTAAATAAAGCATGCAGTCGGGAAATCCTTGTTCTAAAATTAGCAGTAGTAACTATCCCGCAGTAATTAGGGCGATGAGTAAAATCCGGTTCAGTTACGAAAAATATCGGTGTGATTAATTGATCATCTCGCGCTATACTTAAAACACCTGATTGTGTTGATAACAGTTACGTTTTGAATGTTTTTAGAATTGATCATTTTTAATTAGAAAGGTACAATATCCGAAAAGGTAACTGCAGTCTCAGTTTTTGGGATTGAAAATGACAATTTATTCTGCGAACCGATAATTCTCGGTAGTTACCGGATATTACACTTTCCCACGATTTTCACTACCATGATTGTCGTAAGTATCTTCAATGCAATTATTTTACCTAAAACACAATTTTGTATCAATTTTTACCTGCGAAACCGAAATCAATCCCAATTCTGATATATTATTTGATTTGTTAACGAAAATATCCATTTTTCTGCCAAGTATAAGTACGACATTCAGCGAACGCTTTTTTGTTTATGTACATCGTAACGTCAAATCATGTCAGATTTATTCAGCTTCGGTTTTAATGGTAAGAAAAAGGAAGATAAAGGGGGCGAGTACAGCTACGGCGGAGTCAAAGACACGCTATGAAAAGCAAAAAAGACAGAGAAAGTTTTGCGAAATTACTGAAGTTTACCAAAGATTCAGTTATTTCTGTTTGGTCTACCAACTTTTTGGTCTGGTCTAGTAATATTTTCAGGCTACAAGACCGAATGTCTAGTGAAAAAAAAAGTTAATGTCGAACCCTGCTTTACTCTCAACCTGCTTTAAGTGGTCACATATCTTCAATACTACAGACTGTGGGGTAAAGGGTTAACAGTATTTTCCCTACCTGTCTCATCTGCCCCAGATGTGGCACTGAACACATTCCGTAGAAAATCAGTTGTTTGGTTCAAAGACCTAATCCCAAGACTAGTTAACTTTGCCTCATTAGCTAGAGACAAGGGTGGGAGTGACACGACGACATTCAGCGCTGTTGACAGGACATCACTACACATTCCAGGTACTCCTAACTGTGTTGTCAGGTGCCAGTTCTGTCTCAGGAGTGAGAAGACTAGACTTAGACCAGTCTGTACACCAATCTCTACCAGTGCTTCATTTCCACCCTGCGGCCCATCACAATGCTGATCTAGATTTGCCTTGTTTTCACTATAGACAGCAAAGTCAATTTTTTCACATGACTGGCAATGAAACACCTTTGATGAGGCATAGTAAATACGTTGCAGGACTGCAAGCCTCTTTTGCAGGTTTTGTGCAAAGGGAGAACTTGTGACTACAACTTCTGCGAGTGCCGACTGGCTTGCTAACAGGGCAGTAATAAGATGTTCTTGCTCTTCTGCTGTAGGCGTTTCAACTTCAAAGTCAGGAATATTGGGGCCCCTTAAGTGAATAGTGTGAGGATTGTGCAGCACTAGTTCTTTCTGTGTTTGCAGGCGAGAGTACAAAACATCCAGGCCATTTGCTGTAGCAACAGACTCACAGTTCTCAGACAGCCACTTGGAGTTCAAGTGGTCTGAAAACTTCAGCTGGTTTCTACGGTCAAGGTTCATCCTGAAAATAAAGAGAAAAATAATTATGTAAATCATTTCACAATGTAGACAAATCCTTTGATCATCAATATAAACTGTCTATATGCATCTCACAATGCCTTCTTCAGTACTCAAAGACAAGAAAAATTGTAGATTAAATTGCTACTATAGTAACTGTTGTGTATTGAAATTGAAACAAGACTGTGTTTAATAAACTCATATGCCCCCAGTGTAATCCTTGACAATATATTCTGTGTCTTTTCAAAGTCCAAATAATTAGGTCATGGTCAAGGTCAAATTGAGGTTGGGTATTATGGGTGAATTGGTAATGGTCCAAGGCAGCAACTGTATAAGTATCAAAGCGTTGCAGTCAATAGTGTTGATGCTTGATGAAACAGTACAATCTAGTTAACCAAGAAATAGCCAATTTAAAATATTCTAAGTACAAATTAGGTTAAGGTCAAAATCAAGGTTAGGTAATTTGGGTGGATTGGTAGTGGTCCAAGGCAACAACTGTATAACTATAAGTATCCAAGCATTTTAGTAAGCAGTGTTGAAGCTAGACGAAAATCTAGTTAACTTGTTACGGATGGATGGAAGGACGCACAAAGGGACAGGACAATCACTATATACCCCCGCATCTACAGATGCCTGGGGTGTAATTAAAAATCAAACAAGAATTCTCCAGTATCAAATGTCTTGTCTATTCCTTAATTTTGAATAGAAACACACAAAGTTGTCAAAAGATGATATACTGCTTAATAATCAGGGCTTTTTTTCCCCTATATAACAGATGCCTGCAATTTTCTTTATAATCATGCAGTTTTCCCCTAAAAATGGGTTTACCCCAGGTTTTTCTTCCCCTTTGGCAAACCCCGCATTATTTTTTCCCCTAATTAACTTATTTTACTATATAAAAAAGGGTGGCCCTGATAATAATATTGTGTTATTGGACGTTTTTAACTTTTTATGTAGCCGGATTAAGTGTGATTGGGTATAGGTACTTGGTCGAAACTCAATAAGTCTCAGATCAGGTCAGACTCGGTAGCTCAGTGGTTAAAGTGCTGGCACGGTAAGCCAGAGACCCTGGATTAAGGTCTTGGGCGGGCCATGATTTTTTCACCAGTCCTGTTACAGTTGGCGCCCAACGTAAATCGGACTGTGTACAAGCTCTGGTTCCTTGTGAGATCACGGCAGTTCTCAGGGGAAAAGGGAGAGTAGTGTAGCAGGATTGAGTGTGGTCAGATACAGGTACTTGGTGGAAGTCCCGGATCAGGTGGCTCGAAAGCTCAATGGTTAGGGTGCTGGTATGGTACGCCAGAGACCCTGGGTTTGAGTCCTGGTTGGGCCACAAATTTTTAACCAGTCCTGTTACACTTATGCAGAAGGATCGAACCCTGGCCGATCAGATTTCTGGCATGGTATGCCAGAGATCCTGGGTTCGAGTTCCGATCAGACCACAATTTTTACACCAGTCATATTACAGTTGGCGCCCATGGACATTAATTGGACCATGGAACAGATGATCATGTTCCTTGTGAAATTCAGCGTGAATCTAAGGCAGTAAGGGGAATGGGGAGCAGTGAAGCCGGTTTTATTAGTGATAGGGGTGTCAGGATGAAATTCCGGGCCCCTATTCTCTTTTCCAGTGCTGCGTCATACACGGTCCTTCGTTCGGCATCTCTCAGTTTGATTACACTAAGCCATCATGCGCACTCGGAGAAACAAACCCGAAATCTACATGCGAGTTTTCATAGAGTAGGATCTGACGTCATCCGAATGAAGGACCAAGAGTATGCATATGACATAAAATACCCGGATGACTGGAAAAGAGAAATGCTGGGATCTAGTCCAAGTTGGACCACAATTTTTCAACCAGACTTGCTACATACTAATGTACAAACGTTAATGACAGATGAACAAAAATAGAGTCCGTTTATCAATGAATTATTTTTTGCAGTGATGACAGCAGGCATTTGGTTACGAGTGATATTAGGGCCGAAAATATTTACAAACATAAAGCCCCAAATGCAAACGGTCATTAAACGCAACTTCTGTTTCGATCAGTTCTATGTCAAAAGACAAATTACTTATGGTGTTGTTTAAAAGAGATCCATACGCACCTTTTTTCTTTAGCATAATGTTAATTGGATTATTCGTCTGCATGAATAAAATTCTTGAAGTTTCCTGCTTGGGTTGTAGGGGGCGTTCGATTTGTTAAATGTCATAGGTGAGCATTTGTTCCGCGTCAAAATTAAGCTAAGTGTCACATGTACTGCGATATAATTTGGAATGGAAAATAATGTTTATGGATATTTCTATTAAATCAAAGCAGTTTTGTTCTGATCGTTGCTTGCAATTTGTAATTGAGCGTTGCAGAACTAAAGAACCCAAAAATGACATGAAGAGGTTCTAAAATTCTAATCAAACATATAAAAACATTTAGTTTCGAATTACTTATATATCTTTAAAATTTATCATTGCTATAGAAATGAATTAAATAAATACAAATACTTGCTTTTTTTTTAATTTTTCTTCACTTTTCATCTTAAATCCACCAATTTATCCAAACTATTTTCCTTCGAAAATAAATTACAAGCTAGCTCTACATTGCAATAAACATGGTAAGATGATACAACAAAATTATTTATATTTTTGAGCGTAACAAACGTAACATCTTCATAATACCAGAAATAGATAAGACCATTTAAAAATAGATAGTTTATATGCTGGAAGGCGTTTGTCTCTTTATGTCATTGAATTAATGTCGATTTTTTGTACCGGCTCTCGCCTTCTTAGAAAAAATAGTGGGTGGGGTACCAAAGACCGGGTAGCTCTACAACTAAGTACAGTAGTTTCTTCTGGGCATTGGGCGCCAAATAGGCTCCGCTATCCAAATGAATCCATGTGTAGTACAACGAAGCATTTATTTTGCCTCGCTATAGAGGTGTAGCAGGGATCATTCTGGGCCGCGATATTTCGCACGAAAATGACAGATATCGCATCAAAATTTGTATAACACGAATATTTCTCGCACTCGTTTCTCAGATACTTGCGAGCGAAACGTAATTCTTCTCGATTTATTTCGGATATTTACAAACATTTTTTATCCATTTCGTCGAACGCCTTATCGTAATCGCAGCATCCCGCACACCAATAAGTTAAACAGCAAACCAATAAACGGAAAGGACCGAGAGTTCCGAATTTTGTATATAAAATCAAAACACATCCGGTTCAGAATAAAACGTGTACCAGACCGCACGTAGACTAATTGACAATTACAGACAGATAAATGTGACGGAAATGAACGGTATATAAACACTTCTACAGTCTGACTGTGGAAGCCGGCTTTTATAGCCAGATTGTCTAAGCTTTTATCTCGGTTGCGAAGTTAAGCCACAGAATTATACACTTTTGTATAATTCCGTGGTTAAGCAACGTCCTGTGCGGTTAGAACCTGGATGGGTGAAGGGCAGGGATTACCGTCGGCCCGGTACACGTTATGTCCTCTGTCATGGGATCGTACTTTCTTTCGATAACAGGAATGTAATTTCCCTTCACTGGATTGACTAACTGCACGATGCACCAAAATACCGTTCATTTTATTCCTTAGTTATCGTCGTAACCGCGCCGATAATTTTTGTCACTAGTTTTCGCGAACTGACCCTCTACAGACGAAAATGAATCTGCCGATAACATATACGCTAATGGCGCGTGCGGTAAACTATCAATTTATGGTATGGATTAAATCTTTTCACTAGATTTCGATAAGGAGAAGAAGAATAACAGTTCCATGTCATATAAATAATATAAATATTATTTACACAAAATTCTCAAGCAGTAGATATAGCAGTAGTGCTTGTTGGTACAAACAGACTACCAATTAAAATTTCTCTCATCATCTAAAAAAATCTCTCACTTTTTTTGACAAATAAGAGAATTTCTCTCTCTTGCACTCTGCGACAGAATAATCCCTGGTGTAGCGGGGTTGAGTTTGTAGTTAGCAAGGGGTCCCGCATTTTGTTTGTTTTTTGTTTTTCGATACTCCTAATGGTGCTTTACACCCCTTTCGGGTATTAGTGACTTAGTATTACAAGCACCAGGGACTGAACCCGGGCAGTCACATTATCCTAACGCCGACGGACGACGATTGCTAACCCGAAATCCTGAGCACCAACTTCGCCAAGGAGGAAAGCCATTACTACCAATTTATAAGTCTTTGGTTTGACCCTTCCGGGAATAGAACCCGCAACCTCCCCGCACTGCAAGCGGACGCTACCCCACTGAACCATGCAGCTGTGTTCGAGTCCTTCAGAGTCTGGCTGCATATTTGACTGACCAAGTTACATTTGGTGTCTTATTTAAATCTATTTAAAAAACCGTAGGTTTCATTATTACCTGTGAAGGTGTGCGACAGAAGACATAGATAGATAGATATGTAACTCACATAGTGAGACTGAGAAGTAATGATAAGTGTTCAATGAAATTAGAATTTTGGACAAATTCTTGTGTAGAGAGGATGTGTTTAGCCATTGGTATTAGTCAAGTTGAGTTTAAAGTTAAATGGTGAGAGATTTGTGTAAGTGGTCTAGATATCTCCGACAGGAGAGCACTTGACATGTAACCTGCTGTAAGTGATGAGCCCTAGAATAGAGTCCCGATCTAGCGGCATATTTTTCTCACTATGATACAGAGATAGTTTTTACAGCAACTCGCAACTTGGTAAAGTTTGTCTAGCATGCAAGTGACCCAGGCTAGAATCATATACCTTCTAGAAAAACAGATGAGGGTTGAAATTTTACCATTTCTTGCTCATCTTTATGATTATTTTTTTTACATTTTTCATTTTCGGCGAAACCATGATCTTTCACTTTTATTCCTTTTTGCAATATTTAGCAAATTTCCACTCGCAATTCAATGACAGTTTTCTCTTCATTTGAACTTCATTTGACACTCCAACTCCTGCACTTTAATTAATATAAATACCAATGACGATGACTGTTGCCAGTTGGGAACTTTTTTGTTTTGTTTTAGGTAATTAGTTTAAAACTTTCAAGAGAAAAGAAAATGAAAATTACCCCAGCATTTTTATCCATTGTTTAAATTAAGCACACACACATTTTTTCTGTCATTCTGGAGTTAGAGGCCGACAATAACTTACATGTAGAGCTCAAGATAAGGGGAGTGTTTCAAAAACTAAAATATTCATGATTGCAGTGCTCAAACCCCTATGGTGTGACTACTCTGTACTCATTAGAATCGAATGAGGTCATCACAGCATAGGGGTTAATGCAGAATTGAAAAAGACAATTTTGGAAAACTTGAGTTGACTGATAGTGATAATCCCTCTTAGCTGGAGCCCTGTAACTTTCTTCCAGAATACGAATTTGCCAGGGACACATTATTTAAAAAGTTGTGAGTCACAGAAAAGCCTTTATTAACCTACTATTACTCATAAGCAAATAGTAGCTTAAACAGGTTGAAAGTAAAGCAGAATGTGCCTTCAGGCACATTCTGCTTTACTTTCAACCTTGCTTTAAGTGGTCACCTGTCTTCAAAACTAGAAACAAGTTATGGGATAGTGAGTTAATTTTTCACCTCACAAGGACTCGATGTTTGTCTCAAGGACTTGCTGTTTTACAGAATTTGCATCCTGAGGACTCGTTCATCTGATTTCTAAAATTATCACTGAATGTATACAACTTGCCCTTTATAAATGTGGTATGATTTCCAAATTCCAGTCTCGGCGGTATGATTCAAGGACTACAATATTCTCCCCTGAAGGGAGACTGTACCAGGTGGAATATGCCATGGAAGCTATAGGTCATGCTGGCACATGTTTAGGAATCTTGGCTAATGACGGAGTTTTACTGGCAGCTGAGAGACGTAACATCAACAAACTGCTTGATGAAGTTTCATATTCAGAGAAGATTTACAAATTGCACGAGTAAGTAAATTATACCATTCTCGAGATAAAAGAGAGTTGACTAAAAAAAATTTAAACATTTGCTTCTTAACCATTCTCGTGGTAATATTGATTTTTTTTTTAAAACAATGGTGACCCAGATCAGACAGCTCTTAACCCATAACCTGATAAGCTGTCTCTTGTTTTGAAGACAGGTGACTATCTAAAGCTGGTTGAAAGAAAAGCTGAATGTGCCTTACACATTCTGCTTTACTTTCTGCCTGCTTTAAGCTACCATCTGCTAGGATATATATAGGAAGTATTTCTTATGTTACATGTTCACTACTGTATAAATTGGAATTATTTTCTTCAGTGGAGAAATGGGGGGGCCTCCGTGGCCTAGTGGTATAGTCACTGTGACTTGTATCACTAAGCTCCTCACCGCTGTGAGTTTGAATCCCAGTAGGGTCGTTCGGATTTTTCATGTGGGGAAGCCTTCCAGCTGGCTTGCGGAAGGTCGGTGGTTCTACCCAGTTGCCGATTTGTGCCTGTTACAGTGCATAAAGGACTTCTGGGGTCTTCCTCCACCTGTGGTTAGCTGGAGGTCTCGATATGACTGAAATACTGTTGAAAAGCGACGTAAAATCAAAAACAAACAAACAAAAAAATCAGTGGAGAAATGAATCAAATACACTAAAAGGTGCTTCTGTGGGGGAAAAGATCAAAAGAGCATCTGATCTGGATCTACAGTTTTCTTTAAAGATCAGTCAAGACATGAATCTGCACTTTCCCCTGCAGTAATGTTTCCTTTTATTAGGTCGTATAAGAGTTGTATAAAATTGATCAGTACTGTCCTGATTTGAAGAAAAATTATCTGGAGCCCTGGTTCATATGATGATTTAAATATTCATAGTTGGCAGAATTTAATATATGTTCAGTCGAACTTCAATATCTCGAACTCGCTTACTTCGAACTATCTGATATTTCGATACATGAATAACACTACTTCACGCTCGGTTAAGTCGAACATACCCGTGTTTCAAAGTTAAAACGTGGCTAACCACGTTTTAACTTTGAAATACGGGTATGTTCGACATAACCGAGTTCGAGATATCAAAGTTCGACTGTACATGTATATTCAGCTTGAGAATCGTATAAAACTTTAAAAGGTGTTAAACTGTTATTGTTAATGTGAACACAATGAGTGGTCACTAAACTCAATTTAAAAGTCATTTCCCCATAGACTGTTTCTAGTTTTGAAAGCATGTGTCCACTTAAAGCAGGTTGAAAGTAAAGCATTCTGCTTTACTTTCAGCCTGCTTTAAGCTAGCATCTTCCAGGATATAGAAACTTTTTCTTGTGGTGCATATTTTTGACTGTTTAAAGTAGAAGTATTTTTCTGCAATAGAGGAATAAATTAAAGGTGTAAAAAAAAGATGTATTTATAGGGCAATGGGTTAATACAAGATTGATTGTTAAACATAATTGTTACTGGACTATTTTTCAGGGATATGGTGTGCAGCGTGGCGGGTATCACATCAGATGCCAATGTACTTACAAATGAGCTGAGGCTGATTGCCCAAAGGTATGTTGTCACTGGGTTGAGTACTACAGTGCTCCATCCCTACAATAGTCCTCCCTACAACAATTCCTTCTTTGATACAGCGCTTGCAGCTGTTCCCCAAACAAGACATTATGACAGCGCTTTCACTGCTGCAATATCGTCTGCTGGTTTTTTCTCAAAATTAATTAATGGACATTTTGACAGAAGAAACATAAAGACAATTGACAAACAGTTTGAACCAAGATCAGGCGCCGCATTACATGGTGTCTGATCTGGGTTCAAGCTGTTCGCTCTCATAATATTTAGTTTCCCTCCCTATAGCAACTCCCTCCCAAACAACACACACATTCTTTGTCTCCCAGAGGGTGTCATTGTTGAGAGGGAGCACTATACTCCTTTATTTTATTCAAAATGCCAGCCATATAATACAGTCAAACTTTCAACATCTCAAACTCACTTATGGCGAATGGATACTTATTTCAAAACTTAAACATGGCAAAGTCACATTTGAACTTTGAAATACAGTTATGTTTAACTTAACTCTTTCAACACCATGACCTATTTGAAAAGGTTCATTACATTTGCAAACAGTGTAGACCAATATCATAGGGCTCCTATAGGAGCCGTCTGATCTTGGTCTACACTGTTGACTAATTTAGACCAGTATTCATTAAATTATCCAGAATTCCAAGTAGACTGGTCTAAATTGACTCCATATTTTGGTAACTTTAGGAGCTTTCTTTTTTACAGTCACCTTGCTTTAAGCTGTCACCTGTCTGTTACACAGTTAATAAGACTTCAACCCATTACCCCATAGCTTGTTTCTAGTTTTGAAGATATGTGACCACTTAACGCAGGTTGAAAGTAAAGCAGAATGTGCCTTAAGGCACATTCTGCTTTACTTTCAGCCTGCTTTAAGCTAAAATCTGCTAGGCTATATAAAATATTTGTAATGGTAACTGTTCATGAGGGTATAAACTGGAACTATTTTCTTCAGCGGAGGAATAAATAAATGCACTAAAAGGCATTTCTATTGGGGAAAGGGTTAATAGAGAGGTTTTACCATATTCCGCTAATCAGAGCTCCAAATAAGGGGAGTATTTCAAAAAATAAAATCTTTATTTCTGCATTAAACTCTGTGGTGTCACTACCCATTATAATCGTCTCTTCGAGACGATTCTAATGAGTAGTAACACCATATGATTTGGTGCTAAAATGAGTGAGAAAATGTTGAATTTGTTCAGTTTACTCCCTCTTATCTGGAGCCCTTGGTAATGTATGAAGTCATGTGCCCTTGTAGGTACCTACTCCAGTATCAAGAGCCCATTCCCTGTGAGCAGATGGTCAGCACACTTTGTGATTTGAAACAGGTCTACACACAATTTGGAGGTAAAAGAAACAACATGTATTTTAACTTAGTGATCATTGCCTTGATTTAAAGACTGAAAACTTGTCTGTGTTAATAGGTATCTGGAACCGAAAAGCCAATTATCCCAAAATTAGCAGGAACTGGAGTAATTAAAAGAATCGACAAACAACTGAAACAGACAAAATATATGGTTTATAAGTTTGAGTACCTAAAGCAGATTTATAAAATCAAAAAATGGCAATAAATTTTTAAAAAATACCTTTTGAGTCTTAAAGCATCGTCTGGTTCAATGCAAATACCTAACTTTGTATAATAAGCAACACATTTAACAGGTTTGTTAAATTTTAATACTTTAGGAAAGCGTCCATTTGGCGTATCTCTACTATACATGGGCTGGGACAAACACTATGGGTTCCAGTTGTACCAGAGCGATCCCAGTGGAAACTACGGGGGCTGGAAGGCTACATGTATAGGAAATAACAGTGCTGTAAGTATCTTTTGCTCCTACCCAGGACTCCAGATAAGAGGAAGTATTGTAACCTGCACAAATCCAACATTTTCTTGCTTATTTTAGCACCAAATCCTATGGTGTTACTACTCATTAGAATCGTCTCTTCGAGTGACACCATAGGGTTTAAAGAAATAAAGATTTCAGTTTTTGAAATACAGTCGAACTTCGTTATCTCGAAGTCCAGGGGACTGAAATAAATATATCGAGATAACCGAGTTTCGAGATGCGAGTTGTTGAGAGAGATCGATAATCAGTGTCAATTATCACTATCTGTGGACTTGTCATCGCGCAGCGTGTCATCCCACTGCGTTGATTGACAGGTGTGATGTACTAACAACAAACAATGAGTGAACTCGCGCATGTGCAGTTTCGCTCATTATTTTGCAATAATTAGAAAACTAACCTGATTGACTTTGACTTTTAACTAAGTTACTATCAAAGTCGACTAATCCATATTAATAGCAATGGAGAGATAACCACAGACATTAAAATCACCGTCCTTCGCATTTTGATACATCAACAGACGCTTACAATCATAACTGCGATTCGTACCAGATAATAACGTACGCGAACAATGTCGGCCAATCAATTAATGAAATTAAACTTGTAAACTGTAAATTAACTTCATTGTTCTTTCGCTTTCATTTACATTTACTTGTTTCTTGACAAATCCCATTTTATCTGCGTTATTATCGCGATATAGGTATTAAGTGTGATTTTCACGAGTAACTGAATCTTACTGATACACGCACATTTCAAGCAAAATGGCGGCCGTTGTCAAAAACGAAAGTACACATTTGCTATAATACACATGAAAACGCTGATGCTTAATATGACAGCGCATATAAAGGTGTTTAATAAAACTGATTCTTTAATTGCCTGTAATTAAGAGTGAGACACAGTCACTTTAACGCCGGTGTTTATTTCATCTCCCGACCCTGGGTTTGCAAGGTGTGATTATTAACTGCAGTTACTCGCAAACACATGAAAACCTGTGAAATCGATAATCCAAAGAATTTTCTTTCAAGATTTCAATATTTTTTCTCGGCGATATCGAGACATGAATTGTAAAAATAGAGAACTTCGAGTTCGAGGGACCACACATTTGACTTCGACATAAGAAAAAATCGAGCTGAAATATCGAGATAAACGTGATATTTCTATATAGATAAAGAAGGGAATAATTCGGGACCAGAAATTCATATCGAGATATCCGAGATTTCGAAATAAGCGAGTTCGAGATAACGAAGTTCGACTGTACCTCCATTATCTAGAGCCCTGGGCCCGGATGCATGACACGTAGTTAGTACCTACCTGTATGCTAAATCCCTCACTGTTAGTTTATCTAATAGTAAAAAATTAATATTTAACTCTTAGTGAGGGATTTAGTTATTATTATTTAGTATACAAGTAGGCACTATGTGTCGTGCACCCGGGCCCAGCTTACCATATGTGTCCTAACCCAATATTTTAACCCATTACAGAGATTCCTCTTTATCTGTTTCCCACTCTCTGGGACATCCAATTAGCCCAAAGTTTTTTGTCTCAACACTATAATAAAGGAGTCAAAGCAAGACTACAGTATAGCTTTTACATCAATATTGAGACATCAATGTCATTGTCAGCGTCAAACATTTTGATTAGCTCCAACGTTTTTGTTTAAGCTTTGCTGCTGAGAAAGTATGGGTGAAGCAAGTGCAGAGATATTTAATTTTGGTGAATTCTTGTATTTATAAGTACTTTCATAAAATGTGACTAGCGTGTAGCTAAAAGGGAGCAGTTCTCCTTGCATAAAACAAGCTTTATTTTCTTGTAATGACTTTCAGAAGTTGACCATAGTCATGGTTTCAGATATGGAGAAAATTTTTCATAACTAAAATATTTTTGTTTGTTGTGTTTTAATACTAAATTTGTGTTTAGACAATTCTAATGAGTTATTACAATTCTAATGAGTTAGGATTTGGTGCCGACTTTAACTCATTACCCCATATCCTATTTCTAGTTTTGAAAACCGGTAACCACTTAAAAGTTCAAGCAGGTTGAAAGTAAAGCAGAATGCTTAAGGCGCATTCTGCTTTTCTTTCAGCCTGCTTTAAGCTACATTCTGTTAGGATAAAGAATATATTTCTTATGGTGCTTATTTATGACTATATAAATTGGAATAATTTTCCTCATTAGAGGAATAAATTAGAGGCGTAAAAAGGCATATTTATGGAGTAATTGATTATTAAAGGAGAAATTATTGGATTTATTCAGTTTAATTCCTCTTACCTGGAGCCCTGTATAATGGTGCTTTCTTTTTCTTCAGAATGCAGTGTCCATATTGAAGCAAGAGTACAAAGAGGATGACACAACATTGCAGCAGGCACTTCAGCTAGCCGTCAAGGTGCTAAGCAAAACTCTAGATATGACCAAACTAACAGCTGAGAAAGGTTTGTAGTCACCACGGTCGTATTGTTTCACCATCTAAGATATTTTTAGTCTTTGGAGGTTTTTGGGGAAAAAAAGATTATTGTCTCATCCCTTTCTCCTCATTGAAAAGTTGTTTGTTTGACATCTTGACCTAGTACCGGTGTAACAGGAAATTTAACAACAACACACACAAACCACCCCCACCCCCTGGCCTTGTTGAAAATCTGTCCTACATTAATAGACAGTAATCTGTATTTTGGCTGTTTAATACAGGTTTCACTTTATTGTAAAAATACAGCCGGCAAACGTAACACAATGGGCTTACATGGATGGGAAAAGCAACAAAAAGTTATAAAAAAATAACTGAAATACTGGGAAATGTCTTTATAAGTTATTTTAGTGGGATGGGGCAGAATTTTCAGGGTGGGAGTGTACAATTCTAGCTCCTCTAGGACCTGCTTTCTGTTTAACTTTTACCATGCTTTAAGTTTCTACCATTATTTAGCATTTGGGCAGCACAAATGGAGGAGTATGTGGAAGTATAGATATAGGCATCATACCAGTATTACGCTCATGTGGAAGAAAGGGTTAACTCATTACTCCATAAATACACCTTTTGACTCCGTTAATTTATTCTTCCACTATAGAAAATAGTTCCACTTCATAGTCATGAATATACACCATAAGAAATAGTTTCTATACCCTAGCTGATGGTACCATAAAGCAGGCTGAAAGTAAAGCAGAATGTGCCTTTAGGCACATTCTGCTTTACATTCAACCTGCTTTAAGTGGTCACCTGTCCTCAAAACTAAAAGTAGACTATGGGGTAATGGGTTAAAACACTGACAGCTATATTCTACTTGTGATATTCCAGTTGAGATTGCCACACTAACCAGGGTGAATGGTAAGACCAAGATTGAGATACTGAATGGTGCCGCTGTGGAGGAACTCATCAAGAAACACGAGGCAGAGGAGGCTAAAGTAGAGGCAGAGAAAAAGAAGGAGAAATCGTGATGCAGGAGATGAAGAGCCATGTGTGAGGTTAGGGTTGTCTCCCTTATATCATAGCTAGCATAATAGCAAGTGGTTTAGTTGTCTCCCTTGAATCATGGCTTGCATATTATGCATAAGGACGTGCTGGTTTAGAGTTGTCTCACTTCTATCCTAGCTAGTATATTCAGCAAGAAAAAAGCTCAAACTTTAGACTCAATAATAATTTCTAACACATTACTTTGGCTCGAATATTCTGCAAGAATGGCAGGAGTTGGAAGATAAAACTAAATATTTATACAGTGATAATTTTACCTGTGCATCCCAAGTCCTATACTCATTTAAATTTGCGAGGGACTCATTATTTAAAAAGTTGCAAGTCCCATGGACCCATAGTTTTTGTGGCCTTTATTAACATATTACTCATAAGCAAATAGTAGCTTAAAGCAAGTTGAAAGTAAAGCAGAATGCGCCTTAAGGCACATTCTGCTTTTCTTTCAACCTGCTTTAAATGGTCACCTGTCTTCAAAACTAGAAACAAGTTATGGGATAGTGGGTTAATTTTTCACCTCAACAGAGTTCCCATTCACGTACAGATGTACGTGATTCACGTATAATTTCAAAAAATCACGCATAAAATCAACGCCCTGAACGTGCATGCACGTACAGATTTATGTTGCAGATAATGCCGAAATCGGATGTAAGAAGACCAGTTTTATTAACAAACAGCAAAATACAAGTTAAACGTCAAAGTCTGGCGTGTCATTCATTTTCCTTATAGTGTCTGTCGGCGCTTGACAATTCTTATCATTTCTTATTACGTAAAGCGCCTGGTTCACCCGCATCGCGAATATGATGATTAAGCGGTTTAAAATAGATTGTGGGATTTCCCGTCTCTGTGCTTAATAAAGTTGCTATTTTTTCTATCAATTTTTGTTTTTATAAGAGTTCAATACTTATTTAGAGGAATACGTGTTTGAAAAATGCTGACAAATTATTAAAACAAAAAGTCCGGTCATGGGTCTAATTCTGGTCACTTTCGATTTCAAAACAGCGACGCCATTTTTTATGCGAAATCCAAACAACACAGTCGAAAACTGGACGGGTTATCAGATATATTTTATCCCGTCTATTAACAATGTTGAGGAAAATGCCTGATTTAGTGAGACACAGTCTTAGCATAGGCCTACGCATTCGTGTAGTCTGCAAATATGTCGGCTAAGTCCCAATTGACGGCCTGGTTAAGAAATAATGTGAGAGATACGAACAGTACACATCCAAACAAAATGATATAAAAATTTAGCGGTGGAACCACAAATTTCCAAAGATCATCCCTGGTGCGTATCCATTGTTTGAATACAGATTGCTACTTTGTTATGGGACCACTCGTCGTAGATACCTCATAAGCCTTTCGGCCCCGGCCTCATCGTACTTTGTCCCTGGCGTCCTCGCATCAGAAGAAACAGAAACACGTTTCATATGCACCCTCTGAAATTTGTCTGCACCCCCAAAAAATAGCCCTAGAGGGTGCATGCACCCTCAAAATTAAAAGCCTGTGGGAACCCTGCCTCAAGGACTCAATGTTTTTATCAAGGACTCATTGTTTTACAGAATGTGCATACCAAGAACGCATTCATCTGATTTCTAATAGAAAATTATCACTCACTGACTGATTCATATTATGCTGAATTGTCCTACCCTTATGAATAAACTTTGTCAAAATATTGACCTTAAATTATTTTACATGTACATGACTGTACTGTCAAAGTTGTGTATAGGGACCATGCAAAGGACACTGATTTATCAATCTAAGCAACTTACTGTGGAGAAGATTATTTCCCAATGAATGTGTTTATGCTGAAACAATTATTTCCATTGCAATCAGTTTTGAGCCAGATCAGACGTCGGGTAACCTGGTGTCTGATCAGGCTCCAAACTGTTTGCCATTCAGATTAAAAAGTATGTCAGTATTTTAATGCGAAATTTTGTCATTTTCTACATTTTAGTGCATGTCATTTCGTTTTGTTTAAATTGGGAAAGAAAAACCTCTTCTCCACTGTTAGTCAGGAATTTTACTTCTACCCATCAATAAGCAATAACCTGTCTTTATAGAATGCCACCCATTTTCAAAGGCTGTTGCTATCCCACAAGTTTGACTATACAGTAAAACCTCTCTATTACAACCACTGAATTACAATAAATATTTGATGTCTAAGGCAGGTTGCTGTTTTACTCCTGTTTTACTTTCACCTTGCTTTAACCCTTTACCCAATAGAAGCGCCTTTTAGCGGATATGATTTATTCATCCGCTGAAGAAAATAGTTCCAATTTAATCAGTAATGAATATGTATTATATGGAATATTTTCTATATTATAGCACATGATAGCTTAAAGCAGGCTGAAAGTAAAGCAGAATGTGCCCTAAGGCGCATTCTGCTTTACTTTCAACCTGCTTTAAGTAGTCACCTATTTTAAGTACTAGAAATAGGCTATCAGGTAAAGGGTTAAGCTGCCACCTGTCTTTCTTACAATCAATAAGCCTTGCTTTAGGGGTTGTAATAGAGAGGTTTTACCGTAGTTGGAGCAGTGACTGTACTGTAGTTGAAGCAGAACTTTATTCTTTTAGTTTTGACACAAAATGATCAAATGATTATTACATAATTTGGACTTTATAGGTTAGGAATAGGAATAACAATGTACACAAGTTTTTATTTCATTTTATTTCAGAGTATCCATGAACCATGGGACTATTTTTGCCTGTTACATTATGCCCGGACAAAGTGCTATTGATCTTCTAATGGAAGTGATTGGAACTGAATGAATCTAGACTATAGTATGGAAAAAATGTGATCTGTAACTGATTATGAATATTTATTCAGATGAATCTACTCATTTGATGAAAGAGACTTAAATATATGACACAGTTGCAAACAGTGTAGACTTAGATAAGATGGTCCTGAAGGAGCCCTTTGATCATGGTCTGCACTGTAACTCATTCTTTAACCCTTAGCCTGCCACTCACGACTATAGCTCCATATGCAAACAGCTTGGATCCGGATGAGACGCCGAGTGACTCGGCGTCTCATGTGGATCCAAGCTGTTTGACACTCGGACAACATTTTCAGCAATTTTGAGCAACTTTGAAGCACTTTGAAACTTGAAGCAGACGAGAAATATAGCAGACGACAATTTATTTGGCGGGCTAAGGGTTAAGACATTGTGGGACACACATCTCAGTAGTAAACATAAAATGGTATTTTTCGAAAGAAAATGAGAGTCCAATTAACTCTTAGCATACTAGCAGTGAAACTATAAGTAAAATGAACTAAGCAAACTGTTCGATCCTGATGAGACACCGAGTAAGTCTGCGTCTCATCAGGATCCAAACTGTTTGATGTGCTGACCCTGTTTCAAAATTCTACTTTTAAAACAGTAGCAGACGACAAGTGTAGTAGACTGAAAAATTACCCAGCATGCATAGAGTTATAATTCATCATCAATTCACTTTCTACAAGATTATAATTGAGTTAAGATATAGGAAAACGTTGGGGTTTAAGAGAGACTTACAGGCTGTATGTCCATTAAACATTCATGTCTGAATGGACCATTTACTAAATATGTATGATTCATGCAAATAAATTGTTCTGAAAGAATAAAAAAGAATATATATTTTTTGTTCATTCCCCAGGGTTCGCACAGACTTTGAAAAAACATGGAAATTCAGAGGTGGCTTTGAAAAACCTTTGAAATTAATGAAAACTCTTGAAAATCCTTAAACTAAAGACTATCAATGTACATTATAAAATGAGTATCTATTGTTATTAGGTGCTTTTTTGTTTATAAGTAAGAAATGGAAATTTAACACCCCACCCAATTTTAAAAAATGAAAACAAGAAAATAATTAAAAATTACCTTGCTTACGACTCTGTAAACAAAGAAGGGGAAAGGGGGTTAAGTTCTGTCTGGCTATATGATATGTGAGCTATTGCACAAAAACCATGTGAATATTTACATGTTAGGATGAGATACATTATAGTAACATGTGAGTATTAAGCAGGGGGGCTATGCTATATGAGATCTGTTTATTCTATTTACATCACAGATGAAAAAAGGCATTGTATATACACAGTAGTTATTGCACAAGCATTTAACTCATTCACCTCTGAAACTTTTAATGGACAATTCCAATTTCAAAATAAGTCTAGTCCATTTTTGACTATTTAGGGTTGATTTTAACAATATATTTCAAAATGACAAACAGTATAGACCCTGATCAGAGGGTATACACTGTTTGCATAGGACAAGTGTAATCCTCACAGGTACACTGTTTGTAAATGACGAGTATACTCGTTGCTAGGGTTGAATGTGTTAATGAACTCTTTTCCTAATTGTATTAATTCATTACCCCATAGATATGCCATATCCATTACTCATAATTCTACTTTATACAGTGATGGATATGCAACATAAGAACTATTTTCTATATCCTAGCAGATGGTGCTTAAAGAAGACTGAAAGTAAAGCAGAACACACATTAGACTCATTCTGCTTTACTGTAAACCTTCTTTAAGTGGTCACCTAGAAACAGGCTATGAGGTAGTGGGTTAAACATTCACAAAGCATTGTCCTCTTAGCAGTATGAAATTGGTTTAATCTAAACCTGAATATATTTTATAGGAACCTGACTTAATATTTACTAAATTTCGATGAATATTGAACATACTAAAAATTCTTTCTCTATAAAATAGATATATAAAATTGGCGAAACGCAGAGTTGAAGCATGGTAAATATGTACAAATGAAAGCAGTAACCTTGTAAAATATTTGCTCTGTAGGAACAGCATGTGCCAGTTTTCTATGATGTATACAAGTCATTTGATAACATTGTCCTCATTTTGCATTGAAAAGGCTATATTTATTGACAGAAAGGTTCATTGCTGAAAAAACCCTCTGCTTAATTGTTTATCTATAGCTTTAATATTGAATATCTTTATGATCTGAGGCCCGTTTCTTAAAACTTTGTACGACAAAAACGATCGTAAGTCAAAACTTAAATATACATTTAATTTCTGATTTATCTATCCAATCCTGTCTTGTGACATCTCTTTACAATCGTCTTTTCAAGACGATTCCAAAAAGATGTCACAATACATGATTAGATGGAGAAAGAAATAAAAACTGAGACTTTTATAATCTGACTTACGACAACATTTGTGGTACGAAGTTTTATGAAACAGGACTGGGAGCTTAAATGAAAATAGATACTCAAACTTTCAAGTGAAACCTTAGTGTTAACCCTTTACCCCATAACCTGTTTCTAGTTTTAAAAATAGATGACCACTTATAGGAGATTGAAAATAAAGCGAATTGCCCCAGAGGGAGCATTCTGCTTTACTTTCAATCTGCTTTAAGCTATCATCATAAAAGATACAGGAAAATCCTTCTGTGTTTCATGTTCAGGATTTGGCTGATGGGGACTACTTTCTGTATTGTAAAAAAAATAAAGCTGTAAAAAAACACATTGATGGAGTAAGGAGTTGCAGAGCTCCAGATAAGGGGAGTATTTCAAAAACTAAAATCTTTATTTCTGCATTAAACCCTATGGTGTCACTACTCATTAGAATCGTCTCAAAGAGACGATTCTAATGAGTAGTAACACCATAGGATTTGGTGTTGAAATAAGTGAGAAGATGTTGAATTTGTTCAGTTTACTCCCTCTTATCTGGAGCCCTGGAGTTGACACAAGTATGACTTGCACTTTCAAAAACTCTCTCGTTAGTTAATGCAAAAATCCTGGTACAGTAACAAACTATGCACCAGTAACAAAATGTATCACATTTACATAAACAGTTAAATAACGTGTAAGCTAGTTGGAATTCCAAGGCTACACTCGGCGACTGGAGCATGACAGACAGCACTTTCTCTGGTAATAAGGATATCTACAAAGCCTAGCTCCAACCACCACGCCACAGTTGGGGTACCTGTCTCTACACCGAATGTCTGAAAAAGAAAATGTTTCATTAAGGTATAAATTGTCCGTGATGCCTTAAACTAGAGGACCAAGACGATCTTCATACAAAGAGTTGGTCACAACTCTACATGCACAGGGCACACAACTAGCATTCTTCACATGAACACTGTAAATGAGGTATATATGGATCACTAGGGGTGAAAATTACAATATACAGCGCTCCCTCTCTACAACGACACCTAATGGGAGACAAACATTATGTGTGTTGTTCGGAGGGAATCGTTATAGAGAGGGAAATTGGCTACATTTGCAAACAGCTTGAATCCAAATCAGACGCCGCGTAACGCGGCGTCTGATCTGGATTCAAGCTGTTTGCCACTCGTCAAAAAGTTGTTTTCCTGTCAAAATGTCCATTTTGTAACTTTGAGAAAATTAGCAGACGACAATTTTAAGTAGACGATATTGCAACAGTAAGATTGCAATGTTCCTGTTTAGGGAACCGCGGCAAAGAGTCGCTGTAAGGAGAGAGTCGTTGCTGGGAGGGCCGTTGTAGAGAGGGAACACTGTAGTTGACTACTTACTATGTGGCCGTGTTATACATTTATCTGTGTTACAGGACTGGTATATATCTGGCTTGTCCGTGTCCTCACATTCAATAGAAGCCTGCAAGTCCTGGCTCAAGCACCGTGCAGACCTGGTTCTCGTTCCTCCACCACAACTAGCACTACACTGCAAACAGTAAACACACAAATAAACTGCAGCAACTCAGCCACTCAGTCATTTTGATGGTAAATTACTACTTAACAGTGACCATGCTTGTTTATAATAAGGCCTGTAGACATCCAAGACATTGACCTCCGAAACCTCAAATAGACATTTCCAGTTTTCAATTAAGTCTAGAACATTTCTTACTAATTAGGATTTTATCCCTTTAAGAAGCAAAATGACAAAAAGTGCAGACCCTGCTAAGAGGGTTCCTAGGTCTCTGAGCTGGGCCCATATTGTGTAGGACAAGTGAAATCTTCACCGACGGGTATACGCGTCAATAGGGGTTACTTACGTACATGTATGTTAAGTAGCGGCAAGACTGTTGCCCTGTGAAGTGACAGCACTCCTTTTAGAGAATGTCATAACCAGATCTATAATTTATTCAATTACCGCTGAAACTTAATATGAACAATCCAGTTTGTTATAAAGTCTAGTCCATTTTTGACCGACAAGGATTGTTTTTACAATATAATATAAAACATAAAAACTTTGTAGACCCTGAGCAGAGGGCTCTTTCAGAGACCCTCAAATCAGGATAGGTCTACACTATTTGCATAGGACAAGTCTACTCTTCATAAGTACACTGTCTCTAGATGACGAGTATACTCGTCTGTAGGGATCAAGGTGTTGAAAAGTAGGATGAAATATTCCCTATTACAAGGGAGATCACTGTTTTAGTTATGCATGAATTTCATACCTTGGACCAGTCTGTCATGTACCAGGTTGTGTTGCACGGGGTTTGCGTGCACGGTTCTGTAGTCTCCGGTTTGTGCTGTATGTTGCATTGGTCGTCTAACAATGGTTTCATCTTTCTATTGACACTTTTCATGCACACAACAGAGCGTCGCTTGCTTCCGTCGCCACAGGACCGGGAACACTAAATAATAGAGAAAGTTAATATATTTTCATTCTTTGCACGCTGGCAGTGAAAATGTGATTACTTTTGCAAACAGTTTGGATCCAGATGAGACGCCGCGTAACGCGGCGTCTCATCAGGATCCAAACTGTTTGACATTCTAGTCATATTTTAAAAATAATTCGTTTGAAAATTCTTAAATTTGAACAGTAGCAGACGATACTTGTAGCAGACGACAACATTGCTTAGCGTTAAATTACGTTTTGAATTCAAACATGACAATATTAATGAACGTATATTTACGCTCGTAATATTTACATTCACCCTGTAAAGTCTTTATGTAATCCTATTAAAATACACAGTACATCTGCCGATGAACCTACACTTCCAAACTGGTTTTAGCCAGTTCGGATTTCCCCCGTGCTATTCGTGGACTTCTTCAAATAGACTACATCGTGCACTTAACACTAAGCTCCCATTGGTCGACGGTCATATGTCACTAGCGGAGTGATACAGACCCATAGGTCGTTGCCATCGCGTTGCTATGTGTGTAAATGGGTTAAGAAAACAACCGCGACCTGTATTTTTAGAATGTGCTTTTGCAATAGATATTCAAGTTGCACTGTTATCTGTTTGCCTTGTAAGTCTTTTCCATTCACAGAGAGAAAGTTTACTGGAAAAAATCCTGAATTTTTAATACAGTTACAGTACATGTAGTTGGGACTACTTTCTCACCATATTTAGAAACTGGAATGGCTATTATATCGACATTACATCTATCAAACCTCTTTGACCGGCATATGATAAATTCTTATACAGAAAAACAAATCTTGCCAATAAACACATTAAATTGACAAGACAGAAAATATAAATATAAGGAATAAACAACATCTCTTTGCCGCTCATGACGGTATGACTACATTAGCTTCGGGGGGTAAATTAAACGTAAACGCCCAATGCCGCTGATAGCAATATATAGCTCCTTTACACGGAGTTTCTTTCTGCAGTAAAATGCAGTCTTCAAATTATAAAGAAGCTGATGATCGCTTATACCCCCATTCGCAGAAAAAAGTGTTTAATCTTTCTCAGAAACAAATACTGCTTTTACATATTTATTTAACAGGTTATGGCTCCGAGAACGAAAATTGAATTTTGTTAAATAAATTTAATGATTTTTCGATAGATTAGTTTGTAAAGCATAGGAGTTTCTGTACCTTACTCCAGGGCCCTGTAAACCACTGGCCTTTACATGCTCGTTGTTTTGTGCACGGCTTTTCATTGGACGGTTTCTGGGTCATGGCACACTTCCCGTCAGGAAGAACTTGCCCACTTCCGCTTGCGCAGTAGACCTGCCTAGTCATGACGCCATTCTCGCAGTCCTCAGTACACTGACGAAAGAACAAAATTGCCGACATCAGAACAGACTCTTTTCTAAACCGTTGATCATTTAAAACAACAATTAATTGGATTGGGCATTAGATGATCTAGGTCAGATGGTTCCAAGACGAGCCATACTCAGGGTATGTATTTATTAGCTCACAATACTAGTATAATACCATAACAACTATTGTAATCTATGTTTGTCCGTAGTAGTGGCCGATTTTGTAACGATCAGTGCATGGTTATGGTGGTCATCTTAGAAATCTATTTTAAACTTAAACCAAATTTCTAATGGACCGATTTTGTTGAAACTTCCTAGATCGATGCATCATCCTGACCAAACGTTACTTAATGTTAATCCAAAATCAAGTACATGTATGGCGGCCATCGACTCGTGAAAATATTTTTTAAACTGAAATTCTATTGGACCCATTTTCTTGAAACTTGACATATACACGTAGGCCTAAACAGATAATATATCGTATCAGCTGTGACCTCTCAAGTCGAACACATCATTATTTCATTGTTAAAACGTGGCTAAACTACGTTTTAACTTTGAAATACGGATATGTTCGACTTAGCTCAAGATGACGAGGTCCAACTTTATTATACATTTGCACCAACCTGCCCAGTCCAGACGGTGAAATACCAGTCACGTGAGCAAGACCCCATGTCGCACGTGTCTGTTGTTGCTAGGGAACCGTCACAATGTGTACTTGGAACAATGTTCCCGGATGTATCTTGACACTCCACCTCCCTCTGCCGTGATCCTATACCACAACTTACAGAACACTGCAACAAGAAACAGTGATGAAACATTAAGTTTAAAGGCAGCATTCGCCATTGGAACCAATGTTGCAAGACCTCTTAAAAAGTTAAAAAATAGAATGAAAACAAAATTGTGTATTTGCATAAAAAGTGAAAATACCCACAAGCAAATACATGTATTTGGCATTATCGTGGACTATATGGTAGTCAACATAATCGGTATAAACATTCTCAAGAAAAATGACTGAATCTTTATTGTGTGTTTTTCTCTCAAATTTTCAATGGCTTTTTCTACCCCTCCTAGTAAACGGAGTAGATATGTGTTTAAACTTCGCTCTAAATATTCCGCATACAATACAAATAGGATAGTTATTTAGATTTTTCTTTGAAATGTATGTTTAACATAAATCCTTGTTCTTAAATAATATTTACTAGTTTATTATAGGCGCCTGACATCCATCATGTAAGAAAAATAATTTAAGCCAATTCTGATTTTTAAGTCTCTTTAACAGCACCGATGCACATTCAAACCTGATAACTTAATAACCCCTGAAATGTGCTCCGGACAAGTATTTTTGTATTATTATGGTTTAGGTCAAGCCAAGATAACAGCGGCCTGGCTATGACATTGGGACGCTACACCCCACCATCCAAAGATGTGCCCACACGCACAATTTGGTATCCTTAACTGATAAAATATAGGAAATACACCTTGGAAACATTTTGTGTTACAATTTAGGCCAAAAATCACGGCCAAGGTCACAGTGACCAGAAAATCATCAGTGAAACTACGCCATTCCAAAATGTACTCATGCATAAAATTCGATGTCCGTTGCATGTGTGATTTAGGAAATATGCTTCAGTATTCTATAACATAGCGTTAAAGGTTCGCTTATGTTTTGATGAAAGATTATTCCACGGCTTAATTTCGCTCAGCAGCAATGTTCAAAATATGAGCAGAGCATACAAAACAATATACGTAATTACGTATCATATGAAATCATGATAGAATAAGTCTTGAAAATAGAGAACCTTTCAACAATCGTTTACCTGCTAGATCTACACACTACGGGCGAATTTGAGATATCTGTTCTGAACAGTTTAGTTCGTAAAATGTTTGAAACAATACATTTATATTTTTTCTGGAAGCAATTGCAGATACATGTACTTGTACATTGACTCTAAACATTGTTGCAGAGGACACAGTTTTTAAGGCGTGGTTAAGGTTGAGCGCAATATCTTTGTGCATTTCTCTTTAAAGAAGATCCGATATTTATCAAATGATCTGGGTTTATCAACATTCCATCTAGATTTCCTTTCAACTTTCTTGCGAGCATTTATTCTTAGATTTAGAAAGATGATTTGAACCAGATGTCACTTATCTACCCGTGAGATAATAAAAACAAAAAACTTAATGCGCACGAGTAACCGTGCACGCGGCAACCACATACTTTTTGCTATCCAGACTGAAACTAATATTTAATTCTGTCATTTTCAAAAAACTGTCATTTTCAAAATTTTAATACAATGCGTTTACGTTTAGTTTTGTATAATCAATGAATCGGAACCCTGGTCCGCATCACTCTAATTAACCACCTGCTTAAAAACTGTCACATGCAATATTTATCAGAATTATTCATCTACATGTTTAGGGTTTTTACACTGGACATCCAAAGGAACAAGTGAAATCTGTCGATGATAAATATTGGGCATCGCGCCCGGGTTTTCTGTATCCACTCTTCTCTCTCTGGGGCGTCCAATTAGTCCATAAATGACAGAAACGGACGTTAACAAACAAACCTAAACTAACCTTAATATCATTTTCGAATAATTTGGACCCAGATCAGACACCCAGTAGCTCGGCGTCTAATCTGAATCCAAAACTTATTGACACTTGTCTATATATTGTGTCTCAATTATTTGATTTTATACAACTGCAGACAATAACTAGACGGTTTTACAGCAACAAACATGTATAGCGCTCCCACACTACAACGACACGAAATGGGAGACAAAAAGTATGTGCGTTGTTCGGAGAGAGTCGTTATAGGGACGGAAATTGGCTTACAATTGCAAACAGCTTGTATTCAGATCAGACGCTGCATAACGCGGCGTCTGATCTGGATTCAAGCTGTTTGTCACTCGTCATTCTTTGTTTTCTTTCAAAATGTCCATTTTGTCACTTTGAGAAAAACGGCAGATAACAGTTTTAAGCACACGATATTGCAGAAATGAAAGTGTTAGACATATAATTGTCTTGTTTTGGGAACAGCGGCAAGGGTCGCTGTAAGGAGGGAGTCGTTGTTCGGAGGGCCGTTGTAGAGAGGGAACACTGCAATAATAACCTAAAAGTGCAAAAAAGATCAAATTCTAATCCGATGCTGAGCCCTTCAACATCGCAGCTATATCCAACCAGTTTGTTCATGCCAGTTAAGCCTCGTTTTGCATGATAAGTGTTTTAAGTGGTTTACCGTGGAATCTAACGCTCGTTCTGCCGTTAAATATCGTCTGCTTTGAAATTGTCGTCTGCAAAAATTATTAAAATTTAATTTATGTATTTTCAATTGAAGAAACATTAAGATGAGTGTCAAACAGTTTAGATCCAGATCAGACGCCGCGTAACGCGGCGTCTGATCTGGATCTAAACTGTTTGCAAATGTTAGTAAAGTTGCGATCGGTAGTTGGATGTAAAGAGTTCAAGGCCTTTGTGTGTTTTGCAAGCATCGATTTTGAAAACGATATTAGAAACCACACCTTTAGTTCTCTGTATGAGACTGTTATTATCACTAACTCATGTTGTTTTTAGTTTAATACAGCTATTACGATTTTTTTCTTATCTCAAACAAGATTGTGACGTCACTAATTGATATGAGAAAACTATTTGTCAAAATCGTTTCAGCTAGATCTATTCCATAACATGTGCGCTAGATGACAATTAGTGTTATACTTCACTAAGCAAGCACCCCTATCAAAGACCGTCAAAGGGTAAAATCTCTCGAAAGGCAACCTAACACAATAATTTTTCTGAAATTGAATCATTCCGTTTGAAAACTCCAGCTTTATTAGAGTTATACCTTGGATTATTTGTTTCGCGGCGTCTTATCCGGATAAAACTGTTTGACATTCATTTAAACATACCCCCTCCCAAAAAAACGAGAAAAAAAAAAACAACAACAACAAAAAACAAAAACAAAAACCACTTAAAACTTAAATTTGAGAAATAAAAACAGACGACAAATATTTCAAGTCGATGACGTCATGGCAGTTTTATTTTAAGCATAAAGTTATCAGTCTATATGTGTATAATAATTTAGTATAAAATTGCTTGTCAGTTTCTTGACGAACACCATAATCTAATCCACAACAATCTGACAAAACGGCTGCTAAGATTGTCAGTTGGAACCATAAAAAACGTCACAATAGCCCCTTAACCCTTGCATTCCGGGAAGCGAAGACATATAAACATTTGCAAACAGTGTAGGCGAAGCATAGACGACCCATGAAGTGTCATTTTGATAAAAATCTGCATCTTTTGTATGTTGTTCGGACCAGGGATAATCTATACTAAAGTATAGATTATCCCTGTTCGGACGAATCCCTCGAGAGGCAACACAAAATGATAATTTATCTGAGATTGCAACAGTCCGTTTGAAAATCCAGCATTAATAGAGTTATGCAGTACCTTAGATTATGCCATTGTGTTTAGAGGATAGGTGCATCTTTGTAAAGTAAATACCAAATTCTTCAAATTGTGCATGAAGATAGTAAAATTAGTTACCATAGATCTATGTTATATTCAGGGGTTTGGGACAATGTTAAGAATTCTGCAATTCACGCCTATGCACTATAAGACAGGCGATCATCATTAATGCATTCACTGGTTTGGTCCAGACGCAGTGAGGGCGGTTAAGGTACTGTAGTACTTCCCTAATGAGATTGTGCCAATGTCGGTCAATAATCGGTACTCTACCTTCAGCGTTCGACTATTGCCGTCAACTAATGATCCATGCTCCTTGCAAACAGCTAAAATCCAGCGGCGTCTGATCTGGATTCAAGCTGTTTGTCACTCGTCATTATAGGTTTTTCTGGCAAAATGTCCATTATGTGACTTTGAGAAAAACAGCGTACGACAATTTTAAGCAGACGATATTGCAGCCGTGAAAAGGTTGGCCATAATTGTCTCGTTTGGGAAACAGCGCCAAGCGTTGTGTGAGGAGGGAATCGTTGTTCAGAGGGTCGTTGTTGGAAGGAAGCACTGTTTACCGACATTGGCCCGATCTCATGTGGCCAGCTGACGAGAATGACATATTACTCAACGTAGAGTTCCGTTACAGACTGACATTGGCCCGATCTCATGTGGCTAGTTGTTGAGAATGGCATATTACTCAACGTAGAGTTCCGTTACAGACTGACATTGGCCCGATCTCATGTGGCTAGTTGACGAGAATGGTATATTACCCAACATAGAGAACCGTTACAGACTGACATTGGCCCGATCTCATGTGGCCAGTTGACGAGAATGGCATATTACTCAATGTAGAGTACCGTTACAGACGGACATTGGCCCGACCTCATGTGGCCAGTTGACGAGAATGGCACATTACTCAACGTAGAGTACCGATACAGAATGACAATGGCCCTATCTAATGTGGCCAGTTGACGAGTTTGGCATTTTATTCAACGTAGAGTACCGTTACAGACTGACATTGGCCCGATCTCATGTGGGCAGTTGACGAGAATGGCATATTACCCAACATAGAGAATCGCTACAGACTGATATTGGCCCGATCTAATGTGGCCAGTTGACGAGTTTGGCATTTTATTCAACGTAGAGTACCGTTACAGACTGACATTGGCCCGATCTCATGTGGGCAGTTGACGAGAATGGCATATTACCCAACATAGAGAATCGTTACAGACTGACATTGGCCCGATCTAATGTGGCCAGTTGAAGAGAATGGCATATTACCCAACATAGAGAATCGTTACAGACTGACATTGGCCCGATCTAATGTGGCCAGTTGACGAGTTTGGCATTTTATTCAACGTAGAGTACCGTTACAGACTGACATTGGCCCGATCTCATGTGGGCAGTTGACGAGAATGGCATATTACCCAACATAGAGAATCGTTACAGACTGACATTGGCCCGATCTAATGTGGCCAGTTGAAGAGAATGGCATATTACCCAACATAGAGAATCGTTACAGACTGACATTGGCCCGATCTAATGTGGCCAGTTGACGAGAATGGCATATTACTCAACGTAGAGTTCCGTTACAGACTGACATTGGCCCGATCTCATGTGGTCAGTTGACGAGAATGGCATATTACCAAACATAGAGAACCGTTACAGACTGACATTGGCCCGATCTCATGTGGTCAGTTGACGAGAATGGCATATTACTCAACGTAGAGTTCCGTTACAGACTGACATTGGCCCGATCTCATGTGGTCAGTTGACGAGAATGGCATATTACCCAACATAGAGAACCGTTACAGACTGACATTGACCCAATCTCATGTGGCCAGTTGACGAGAATGGCACATTACTCAACGTAGAGTACCGTTACAGACTGACATTGGCCCTATCTCCTTAGGACCCTACTACCTTAAAACTGTTTTCGTTTCTTACCTGTCCCCATTTAGTAGTTTTCCATTTGTAGCACGATTCCATCATATAACAAGGTCTCGCACTGTTGGGTTTCAAACTCGTGCAATGCGTATCCGCAAGATCAAGAGTCACAGTTGCCGATACTCTCTGTTGACAGTCGACCTCACGTGACTGTGTGCCATTGCCGCACGAGACAGTGCACGTACTCCACGTGTCCACGTTCCATCTAGAAATAAGGTTACATAATGGAAATGTTGTAACAATATTAAACTACAAGTAAATTATGTTATAACTTACACTCATTTTATAATAACCAGAAGAATTGGTTTCTCTGTCGACAAAACTATCATTGCATTATTACATGTAGCTCGTCTGGATTTCGAAGAAAAATGAGCTATTGTCGTCACTCCGGCGTTCACGTCGTTGTCGTCGACCGAAATCTGAACGCTGGTCATAAGTCTTTCATTTTTAGCTCACCTGGCACGAAGTGACAATGTGAGCTATTGTGATCGCCCTGTGTCCGTCGTCGTCCGCCAGTCCGTCCGTCGTCAAACATTTTCTTTAAAGATCTTCTTCTTGGAAACCACTGGGCCAATTTCTTCAAAACCTCATAGGATTGTTCCTTGTAGGGTACTCTCTCAGATTTCTTCAAATATAGGTCATCCAATTGAAATTGTGGTTGCCATGGCAACCAATTGAAAAAACTTTAAAAATCTTCTTGTCAAAATTTTGATATCTAAAAAAACATGGCCGCAAGTGGGTGGGGCACATTTTCCTTATGTTACTGTATAGTAAAAACTTTAAAAATCTTCTTCTGTGAAACTGCTGGTCCAAATATAAAATAATTTTACACATATGATCCATTTATGATGCTCTAACAGATTTCTTAAAAATCATTTTGTTATCTTTAAAATCATGGCCGCCAGTGGGTGGGGCAAGTTTTCCTTATATTTCTGTATAGAAAATCCTTAAAAATCTTTTTCTCTGAAACTATTGGTCTGATTTAAGAATATTTTCACACAAATAATGATTCATGGGTGACCCTTTGCCAGTTTTCTTCAAATAATCTTCCTAGCTCAAACATGGCCGCCAGGTGGTGAGGATGAATTTACCAATGATGGCATATAGTGAAAACTTTACCATTACTGGTTCATTACCATGGCCGTAACCATGGGTACCAGGTGAGCGATTTAGGGCCGCATGCGGCTCTTGTTTTTCATCTCCAGCCTTCATATTCGGACTACATGTTTATCTTGACAAGTTCTTTTCAGACATACAAAAATATACAAATTGATCTTGACCTTTGACCTATTTGTATTGTACTTTTCACTGACACATACTTGGCTCCTGCATACGGTACTCAATATTATTATTTTATAGACATACATGTAATTGGAAACTTGAACTATCAGTGGATTCTTCGATACTTGTATATTGGATTAGTTAATTTTATCTAAGGGGTGCCTTGTCTAAATTTTCATTTTCGTTTTGTTCTATAAATAATGAAATTCCTATCAGCAAACAGTGTAGACTCTGATTATGCGGCGTCTGATTTGAGTCTACACTGTTTGCCTATGCCCCATATATAAAGAGAGTCGTGGGCATAAATGCGTTAGTAAAAACAGGAAGAAATGTTCGGATGCACTTATATCATACTTACTCTGGGGTACAAGGTTCGTCATTACACACCCTATACTGACCCTCGGGCTGGATAGCATTGGCACAGAGCTGGTTGCCCACTACAAGGCCCGTGTCCTCGCTCTCACAGATGTAGCTCACCTCTTGTATGCCTGTCAGTTAATAATTAACATTAGCTAAGTTATTTAACCTCTTGTATGCCTGTCAGTTAATAATTAACATTAGCTAAGTTAGTTAACCTCTTGTATGCCTGTCAGTTAATAATTAACATTAGCTAAGTTAGTTAACCTCTTAATTGCCTGTGAGTTAATAATTAACATTAGCTAAGTTAGTTAACCACACTTTGCTGCATACAAACACTTTAAGGTGTCCTCGCTCTCACAGATGTAGCTCACCTCTTGTATGCCTGTCAGTTAACGATTAACATTAGCTAAGTTAGTAAAACCACACCCTGCTCCATACAAACACTTTAAGGTGTCCTCGCTCTCACAGATGTAGCTCACCTCTTGTATGCCTGCCATTTAATGATAAACATTTTAATTAAAATTAACCCTGCCCCCATAGAAGCGCATTTCAGCGTATTTAATTTATTCCTCCGTTGAAGAAAATAATTCCAACTTATAAAGTCATAAATATGTACTTTAAGAAATATTTTGTATAACTTAGTAGAATGTAGCTTAAATCAGGCTGAAAGTACAGCAGAATACGCCTTAAGGCTTTACTTTCAACCTGCTCTAAGTGATCCCCTGTCTTCAAAATTAACGCCGGTTAACCCCACGATGCTCCATGGCATAGAAGCAATCTAGGATGCTTTAAAGCACTCCTCGAAATAACCCATTATCTCATAGCCTGTTTCTAGTTTTGAAGACATGTTACCACTTGAAACAGGTTGAAAAGGTAAAGCAGAATGCATCGTGAGACACATTCTACTTTATTTTTAGCCTGCTTAAAACTACCATCTCCAAGGCTGTAGAAGCTATTTCTTATAATGCCTATTCATGACTGTATCAAATGGAACCATTTTCTTCAGCGGAGGCTTGTATTTATTTGTGTAAAAAGGGGGAATCTACGGAGAAGTGGAATAAACATCACAGATGCATGTGCGTCCATGATATTCAATGCACGGGTAACTTAGACCTTATTGCCGTTTTTGCCGAAATTGTCGTCTGCAAACTTTGTCAAATTAAGATAAGTGTATTGATCAATTGATGAGTCCTTAAGGCGAGTACGCGGTGTCTGATCTGGATCAAAATTGTTTGCAAATACAAGTCAAGTCGTGATTATCAGGAAAAGGGTTATTGTAAGGCATCTCTAACCGTTCAGCTTATTTTGCTTTTAGTAGTCAAATGCATTGTGCATTTTAGTTATGGAGAAAACGGTTAAAACTAATTCACTGCCGAGTTAACTAGTGAAATAAACGTGAATGCCTGTTACAGTGCAAAAAGTTGAAAACTAATATAACGCCCATCGCCCCTTGGCGGTTCCACGTTAAGATTTGATTAAAAACAAACAGACAGGCTGTTCAATATTCATTACCTATATACCTATTAATAAAAGGCAATTTACTGCATTTATCAAAACCCATAAAATTATGATTGGCAGCAACAGCAAGTACGTATTTTAACTCTTTCTCTGCAAAGTTGTATCATCGGCTTTAACCAGCTTACCGCCAAAATATCGTTTGCGTTAGTAGTGTCGTATGCACTATTTTAAGTCAAGTTTAGGGCTGTTTTGACTGTTGAAATGTCGATACGAGTGTCAAACAGTTTGGTTCCTGATCAGACGCCGCGTTACGCGGCATCTGATCAGGATCCAGACTGTTTGTAAAGTCGCCTTTTGGCGCCGTTGGCAGAGAAAGAGCTATTAAACAAATCTTTCACCTCTTTACTGCTTTACCAACATAAATTAACCCCGGTTCTATATCTGTGTTGCAGTGCCGTTAAAACCAAACAAACAAACTGATTAACCCGAATAAATGGCTATTTGCAACCAGTTCGGATTCTGACCAGACACCGCGTAACCCGGCGTCAAATCAGAATCAAACCTATCGGAGAATCTTTTCAACATTTCTTATACATGTGTGTCATACATACTTAAACTTTTGATTGGAGAAATAAAAACAAACGTCTATTGTTTAATGCAGATGGCGTCATGACAGTGAAGGGGATAAAAAAATCGGTGAATGCTTATTGTCTGACAAAAGGATGAATACAAAACTTAACGTGCTCACTATTTACAACTGCACTGCAATGAGATTTAGACTATTCCAGTTGTTTTGAGTTTCTATTAACATTTTACTCCTTGTCCTGCACCTACATAGTTTTGAAGGCATGTGAACATTTAAACTTCAGGTTGAAAATAAAGCAGAATGCGCCTTAACCCTTTCCTCTACAGCCTGTTTCTTGTTTTGAAGACAGACGGCCAGTTAAAGCAGTTTTAAAGTCAAGTAGAAATTTTGCTTACGGTACATATCGACGCGACATGTGAAACTATATGCTTTAGTGGAAGAACAAATTAATCGCGTAAAAAGAAGTCTCTATGGAGTAATAGGTTAAAATAGGCTTCTCTTGCAAAACATGTGCGCCTTTCGAGTTTGGAGTCCGTAACCCAGTACAGTGGAGAATCTGTTATTCTTTCCCAATAAACGCGTTTACGCTAAAACTATTATTTGCAGTGCAAACAGTTTGGAGCAAGATCAGACGCCGGGTAACCCGGCGTCTGATCAGGCTCCAAACTGTTTGCCACCAAGATAAACAAGAATTATCAGAATTGTCCAAAGGTTGTTTTGTTCTTTGTTTTAGTGCTTTGCGTTTGCGTACGTTTGCGTTTAAACGGGAAAGAATAACAGATTCTCCACTGTAACATAATGTGTTTAATCCTTCCATTTAAAAAAACGCCAAAATGCGCGTTTTCAAACAAGTTGAATCATGATCAGACGCCATGTAACGCGGCGTCTGATCAGGATCCAAACTGTTCGACACTCATTTCGAATTTTCACCAATTATACTGCATTAAATTTAACTTTGAAACGATATTGCAGACAACAACATTAAAGCAGCCGACAAAATGGCGGTGAAGGGGTAAAAATCTCACGATAAACCTGATCATGAAAGGGTTTAGATCCGTCACATGTGCCCGGTCACAATTACTCGTATAACCGGAAAATACTAAAATAACAGAAGATGCACGTTGTTTGTTTATGTTTTATTAACATATAACGATTTGAAATGGAAGCTAATATTTGTGGTTAATCTATTATGACTTGGTTTCTTTTGATGAGCCTTGTTTTTCTATCAGCAAACCATGAGTTTTGCATTTCCGCATGATTCACTTCCGCATGGGGTGAGCAACCGCACTGCTCTTAGATCCCCAGGGCGTCAGTAAGTACCGTGTGGTTAACACGTTACCCCTTGTTACACTTAGCCCAATTAAGGGGGCAGTACACAATAAGGTAGAGAAATATTCGAATTGGCCCCGGACAAGGTCAGTTTTGGGTGTTTTGCCATGCCTGTAGATATATATCATTGAGTTAATGAGCTTTTTATTTGAGGCTGGTGATAAAATCAAAAAATAAGATGGAATCTGTGATGTGGCCCCTCAACTGGACTGATTTTGTTCTCTTACTGTGTACTGCCCCCCCCCCCCCCCCCCCCTCCCCCCAATTTGACTGGCATTTGCAAACAATCTAGACAGGGCTGCCATATCTCCGGATTTTTCCTAAATCTTCGGATTTATTTTTGAACATTGTAGCTTAAAGCAGGCTGAAAGTAAAGCAGAATGCGCCAGAAGGCGCATTCTGCTTTACTTCCAGTCTGCTTTAAGTGGTCACGTGTCAACAAAACTAGAAACAGACTATGGGGTAAAGGTACGATTCGTAGTCGCATTCTGCTTTACTTTCAGCCTGCTTTAAGTGGTCACGTGTCAACAAAACTAGAAACAGACTATGGGGTAAAGGTACGATTCGTAAAATCGCACTTGAAAAATGCAAATTTGGAAATCTTAGGATTTTTATGTCAACTTATGGCAACCCTGTCTAGATCCAGATCAGACGCCGAGTAACTCGGTGTGTGATCTAAGTGCAAAATGTTTGGCACGAGCATTGGAGGTAATTTTTACAGCCAGTAATTTTAAAACAGATGAAACATTAGCTTGGCAAGGATTAAGAGGAAGCGAGGTGTTTTTTAGACATTTAAAATACTTTTTATATAGGTCAGATGCTGAGTAATTTGGTCTCTGATCTGGATCCAAACTATTTTGCCATTTTACCCTTATCGTGCTGAATTGTCGTCTGCTTCAAATATATCGTCTGCGAAAATGAATCAAAATTCGTTTTTAAGCTTTTCTAACTGACGAAATGTTGGCTATGAATAGCAAACAATTTGGATCCCGTAACGCAGCGACTGATCTGGATCCAAACCATTTGCAAATGACAGCCAAGTCGCCCTTAGCATGATATGGGGTAACTTATTGTCCTAAAAAAACGCACTGAATAATAGTCAGTTTCTTATAAATCGTATTTACTTATATTTTCGATACAAGAGCATACGATTAATCCAAATCAAATTAAATTTCAACAAAACTAAATTTAGAATATTCCAAGCCAACCGTTTAGAAACTTTAGAAGTCAACACACATATTCACGTAAGTTTCACCATGACGGGACTAACGTCTGCATGAAAGGTGCAATGCCCAAATGATTAATATGGAATTCCAAATTTGCCATTGAGATCTTTTCGGTCTATTTCAATTTTCTCGGCTCTGGGCATAGGCTGTAATTAACGGCATAACCTCTTCAAACATGCAATACGCGCAATTCATTAAAAATAGATTGAAAGCTTGCTGATGAGCATTGCAAAATCACACTAACTGATCCCAGTCAAAGAGACGCTTATCCGGTTTATTAAACTTTTCGCACTCTATGGCTGTCTTCGTCTGCAAATTTTGTCGACTGCAAAATTTCCAAAAGCTTATCTATCTTTCATTTATTTTAACAAATAGCACCGGAGTGTCCAACAGTTTGGATTTAGATGAGACGCGGAATAACTCGGCGTCTCATCTGGACTCAAACTGTTTGCAGCAATCATCATTTATTAATTTTTTCCCTTTCATGCATGCAAAGCGCGACTCGGCTTATATTTTCAAACAGTTTGGGTCCAGATCAGACGCCGCGTAACTGGATCTAAGCTGTTGGTTATCTACAAATGTATAATCAATTTTTGTTCAATTTAAGAGCATAAACTATTTTTGAAGTTTTTTGTAGACGGTATATTTCAAGCAGACGACAATACAACATGATATGCACTACGGTAATAGTGTGGTTGAATACATGTAACATGCTAATAGTTAAGAAAATATATTTTGATTTAAAGAGAGAAACACTCCACTCAGATATACGCAGAAGTTTTAAAACAAAGATAGGCAATTATGAGTCATTATTTTGTGGTTAAAATATGATAAATGGAACTATTTTGAGAGGCGCATTAATCTAAAACCCATGAAATGTAGGTGGTAAATCGTTATTTTTCTTTCCCCGCCATTTAACGTGTTTAATACTCAAACAGCTTGGAGCCAGATCAGCCGACTAGAAACTCGGTTCCTGCTTGTTTTAGACATCCAGATTAACTCAATGATCCCTACAACTTTAAAAGGATATTTTCAGTTTCCAAACAAATCTAGATCTAATTCATTTATGTAATTAATTGAAAAATTAAAAACAGTGCAGATCCTGATCAGAAGGCTCTGTAGGAACCTTTTGATCTGGGTCTACATTGATTGCGTTATTGCATATGACATTTTTACAAACAGTACACATAACAATTATGAAGAGTACAATACTACACAATATTTTATTACACCTCGCTTTGAGTTACAATGTAAATTTCCCACATACCAAAATGCAACATTTTGCATGTCTTTTACATCTATCTTAAAATATTGTCACTCTATATGATATTCTTTTTGTCACTCTATATGATATATAGGATTTGCCATGAGTCGATGTTTAAGACAAGCTAATCTCAAACGAGTCTAGAATTGAAATGTTTTAAGCGAGCCTTGGCGAGCTTAATAACTTTTCTATTCTAGACGAATTTGAGATCAACTTGTCTTAAACATCGACGAGTGACAGTTTCTTTTTCTCACAAAACCAAGGATTTTTAGCTATTTTATAAAGCAATATGCATTTTTTAATCCCGATGACGCCAAAACGCCTTTATAAAAATGACGTTATAGTGACGTTATCAAATTGATCTCACACATGTTGGAGACAAGGATATTCGTGATCGTTGTTCACTATAGAAACAGGAGTAGTTATGTGAGAATTTATTTTCTTCTTTCTTTTTTGTAATGATATAAACAATGTGACGTCGTAGACGTCGACATCATTTCCCGCGTTACGTGCACGGCGGCTCTAAATTGGTATAAACAACATAAATACGAACGAGACGATTCCTCAGCCATGGTTGATAAGCTCGGTGAAATTCTATTGCTCGTGTTGACAATTTGAATATCAGGCAAACTGCCATCTACTACTTATATAATGTAGTATGGTACTCTTTATACAGTGGAGAATCTGTTATTCTTTCCCAATAAACGCGTTTACGCTAAAACTATTATTTGCAGTGCAAACAGTTTGGAGCCAGATCAGACGCCGGGTAACCCGGCGTCTGATCAGGCTCCAAACTGTTTGCCACCAAGATAAACAAGAATTATCAGAATTGTCCAAAAGTTGTTCTTTTCTACGTTTTAGTGTTTTGCGTTTGCGTACGTTTGCGTTTAAACGGGAAAGAATAACAGATTCTCCACTGTAATTGTTATGTACACTGTTTGTAAAAGACGTAAGACATAACATTAGGGATCAGGGAACAATGATAAAAAACCCATTAGCATTTTCAGGGAGTAATGGATTAAAGAAGGCAATACTATGGCGATGAAAGTGTAAAAAAGAAACATTGAATTATGCGTTAAAAAGGTTAAACGAGAAAGTATAATGTTTTTCAGGTCCGTCTAAAGACCCCACACCTCCCCTAAACCACTCCAAACCTGCCTAAACCACTTACAAAACAACCCAATCTACTTTAATTTCTTAACATCTAAGCAAACAAAGCTGATAAATGGCTAACTTAAACTAAAATATTGAAAAAAAAGTTGAATTAAATTAAATCTACGATCTTTTTCATTTAAAGGGGAGCAATTCGTACAACACTTATGCTATCTATACACAGTTACTCCTAGATATTTTTTTCCTATTATCCAACAGCCTTATTTTGAAGACAGTTATCCACTTAAAGCAGGCTGAAAGTAAAGCAGAATGCGCCTTAAGACACATTCTGCTTTATTCTCAACCTGCTTTAAGCTACCGTCTGCTAGAATATGGAAAACTTGTTTCAAAAGTGGTTTGGGGAGGTTTTGAGAGGTTGGGGTCTTTAGAAGGACCGACGTTTTTCTACCCACCGACACTCCCATAACCTACCTCCCCCGCAGACACGAGTGCACTCCGCGTATCCGGACACTTTCCACGTGTACGTGTCGAGGTACGGCATCAGACTGATTCCATCTCCAGACCCAGTTAGTGTGTCCACAGTCACCTCATTGGACGGTTGGTTTGCGATGTACGGTATATCCAATGGGTCCCCTGTTTCGCTAACAGTGTTGACTCCTTGAGCAGCGTCGTCATTCAGGCCGCGGGAAAACGTCTTATCCGTCAACGCTTGACGACGTGCACCGACGAACTGTCGTCTACTTCCTGTTTTGTGTCGGCTGATTCTGTCTTGATGCCGTCTGTTCAGACGCGAGGCGTATTTGAATTCGGATGTAAAAATAGGCTGCCGACGGTGTAAGGAGGTTTCGTGAGGTACGGGAGAAAATACAGGGAATGATCCGGAACCAGGAGCCCCATCAGCCCCCTTGGGCTGTAATGTCCTTGAACCTATTTCGTGGGCTTTTAATTCTGATCTGGTACCAGGGGTTTCGCTGTTAGACGATCCACTGGAATGTACTGATCTTAATGCCTGTGCAGCTTGCTGGATAGACTCAAGCAGTTGTTCGTCTGTGGGTATCTGATAGGAGTAATGGACCCCGGGGTTTCTGACGTGGTATAGTAACTGTGGAAAAGAAAATAAGTCGAACTTGTATATCTCGAACTCGCTTAACTCGAACTCGCTTTACTCGAACTATCCCTTAGTTCGACACATGAACTGCATTATTTCATGCTCGGTTCAGTCGAACATACCCATATTTCAAAGTTAAAATACGGGTATGTTCGACTTAACCGAGTTCGAGATAGCGAAGTTTTACTGTATGTACCCATTACTCCATAGATAGACCTATCGAATTTTACGTCTTTGATTTATCCCGCCAATGAAGAAAATTTGTTCAATAATGAATATGTATCGGATAAAATGTTTTCTATATTCTAGCAAATGGTAGCTTAAAGCAGGTTTAAAATAAATCAGAATGTTAAATATTTTCAACCTGCTTAATGTGTTCACTTATCTTTAATACTTAAACAGGCTATGGAGTTTATCATGTTTCAGTCGAATTCCCGATAACTCGAAATCGCATGAGCCATTCCTAACATGATAAACGTAAAGCAGAAAGCCAATTCAGGAGCTTCTGCTTTACTCACATACGTCATTTACAATCAATGAATCTGTAAAACGTATACATTTGTCCCAAGCAAAGGGAGTATACCGGTACTTTGATCAGATTGCTCCTATAGGAGCCCTCAATTTTTTCCTTTTGCAACTTCTATATTGTTTAAAATCAACTATGGAAAAATTGACTGGACTGAATTGTCCATTTGAAGAATCAGCGGTGAAAGATTCAATGTCGGGCGTTTCGATGCTTTCATAGCTACATGTATTATACATGTATATCACTGAACCGGGCACTGATCGTTGCTGAAACTGTTTTCAAATAACATTTAAGTCAAGTTATATCATCTTTAAGCAGACGACACCCCCACAACCAGTTGATATAATTCTGCCACCACTTTCACGTTTTGTCATAAAACAGAAAAAAATAGCTGATAGAAAGACATTAACTTTCAACTTAAGTTATGTAGCTTTATCGGTTTACCCCTTGTACAGTGGAGAATTTGTTATTCTTTCCCGTTTAAACGCAAACGTACGCAAACGCAAAGCACTAAAACGTAGAAAAGTACAACGTTTGGACAAATCTGATAATTCATGTTAATCTTGGTGGCAAACAGTTTGGAGCCTGATCAGACGCCGGGTTACCCGGCGTCTGATCTGGCACCAAACTGTTTGCAAGTGCAGTTGCAAATAATAGTTTTAGCGTAAACGCGTTTATTGGGAAAGAATAACAGATTCTCCACTGTAATGATAAGTTAGACTTCACTAACATTTTGAAGTACAATAAGCTACATTTTCATTCATTACTGCATTTGCGTTTAGAATAGTTAAAATGTCTGCATTAACCCTATTTCCGCCCAAAAATCCAAGCATTGATATTTTTAATTTTTTTTATTTGTTTTGAATTTACGTCGCTTTCAACAGTATTTCAGTCATATCGCGACGTCCAGCTAATTATAAGCGTGCATTGATATAGTGTGGTCTGCAATATTTTCAAAGTCAGATATTGTTGGTTTTTTTACTGAAGAAATGTCGATGCGAGAGTCAAACAGTTTATGCGTTATGCATCGTCTGATCAGGATCAAAACTGTTTTCAAAGTCGCCTTTGACGCCTTTAAACGAGTTAAATGGGAAGGAATGACATCATCTCCACTGTATTTTGAATAAGAAATGTTTGCGAATGCGAGAATATTTGGGACTAGGCAGTATGGGTTAATGGCAATAAAAATGATATCTAGGATTGATTTTTATGTAATTTTAACCTTAATCCTTATCCTGCCGATCACGACTTAACTTTCATTTGCAAACAGTTTGGATCAAGATCAGACGCCGCGTAATGCGGCGTCTGAACTGGATCCAGACTGTTTGACAACCGTTTTTAAGTTTCTTCTATCTAGAAATACAAAACAAATTATTTCACAAAATGTGCAGACGACTTTTTCAAAGCAGACGATATTTCTAAAGGATGAAGGTTAAACGTATTGCCTTTTCAAAACTTTTTTTCTCTACGTGCATTTAGTTTGGACCGAGTTTAAATGCCGAGTATCTCGGCACCTGATCAGGATCCAAACTTGTGTAACACGGGCCGTACGTCTTAGAGCATAACTAGAAAAGGCGTTGAATACAAAATTTAAGTATATCACTCTGAATAGACAACTTGTAGAGCTAAAGGGTTTGTTTTATTACTGTAAGCAGCCGAACTTTGCAAAAACTTGTCGTCTGAAGCTTATCCTAAAATAGATTTGTTTTCTGTTGTAGACGAACCTCGATAACTCGAAATACATGTATCTTATGTCGAATTTCCTCGTATTTCTAGAGTTGGAAAATTGAGTTATATTTATTGTGGTTGGACTGTATTTCGTTTTTTCTTTCGAAAAAAATTATCAATATACTACCACACAGTTATAATCCAGATAAGCTCCCGAGTTTAACCCCGTCAAAAATATATCTACAAGAGGGTGAAACGGGGGTTTTCAACAAAAACGCGTTTTGTACTCTAAGAACTGTTATTCATTACAAAGAAACAGTTGTTGTCTGCTTTTTTCTTAACCTTGAATTTTAGGTAACGTTTTGCAAATAAACATTGTGCTTGGGATGAGGCAGGGAAGAAGTTGAAATAATTTCAAAATATTTCAAAGTAAATTTCTGTCTCCAATGTTGTTCTCAATCATTGATGGGTCAGATTTATAACATTGGTAAATATTAGGTAACGTTTTGCAAAAAAAAAAACCCATTGTACTTGGAATGAGGCAGTGAATAATTTCAAAACATTTCAAAATAAATTCCTTGTCCAAGGTTATAAAGAGAGATTGTTCTCATGCATCGATTGGTCAACTTTACAACATTTGGACCTACTGTTTTCTACATGTCATTGGCACCACTTTTGATGCATTTTGTAGTGTAAAGAATATTAGAAAGTCTCCCGAAGAATGTTAGATGCTAACTGATAGGTGCTGAAAAAAGGAGGCAATGCTTGTTTTCCCGATAAACATGTTCATGTAAAAAAAACTAATTGTTACCCCACAAACATTTAGTAATCCGACCTTTGACCTGCTCCAAACTGTTTGCTATTCAGATTAAAAGCAATCGTTAGCATCCAACTTGAAAGGGTAAGTTAAATCTATTAATGGGAAAGCTGCATGTATGTTCAGCTGAATTTCAATAAGTCGACCTGGCTTTAGTCGAGCTTGCCCATACGTTCTCAATTTTCAACTTAAATTTGTTCGACTTAATGAGAGTTCGGGTTATAGAGGTTCCATGTACCATTTCAATTAAACATCAATTTTTCTTTTGATGTACGTATCGTCACATCAACTTAATTACGTACTTAGCCGAACGTAATATTTCTCACAGTACAAAAATAAGCTGTTATGACCATTCAGTACAAGACTCAGTGGAGTTAAATAGATCTATAGGCTTCCGCTTAAAGCAGTTGGAAAGTAAAGCAAAAAGTTCCACCGGGGGCTTTCTTCTTTGCTATAAGCAGACTGCTTTCAAACCCGATTTGAGAATTTGTTAGAATAATCGTAAAAGTGAGATTTGTTGCACAACAATCATATAATTATGCTAACATAGTTCCTTAGAAAGAGAAGTCAATTATGATATAAGGACTTCGAAGATGGAGAACTATTATTAACCCTTTACCTGATAGCCTATTTATAGTACTTAAGATAGGTGACTACTTAAAGCAGGTTGAAAGTAAAGTAGAATGCGCCTTAGGGCGCATTCTGCTTTACTTTCAGCCTGCTTTAAGCTATCATGTGCTATAATATAGAAAATATTCCCTATAATACATATTCATTACTGATTAAATTGGAACTATTTTCTTCAGCGGATGAATAAATCATATCCGCTAAAAGGCGCTTCTATTGGGTAAAGGGTTAAATAATCACAACCACTTGTCTACATACCCCGCCCTTTGTCGGTTTCTGATTATTTTCCTACCTGATCAACCTTTAATACATGTACGCACAGGGCGACGCTGTGAAACATGTTGCACAGAATGTGGATCAAGATGAGACGCCGAGTAACTCGGTTCCTCATCTGGATACAAACTCTTTGGAATTCATTCTCGTGGGCTTATCTAAGACAAAAGGAAGCTAGGTTATTTCAGCCGTTGACCTAATCTGGATACAAACTGTTTGCAAATGCATACGAAGTTTAACCCTTTACCCCATAGAAGTGCCTTTTAGCACAATTAATTTATTCCTTCGCTGAAGAAAATAGTTCCAATTTATACAGTCATGAATATGTATCATAAGAAAAAGTTTCAGTTTCCTTGCAGATAAGAGCTTAAAGCAGGCTGAAAGTAAAGCAGAATGCGCCTTAGGGCGCATTCTGATTTACTTTCAACCTGCCTTTAGTGGCCACCTATCTTCAAAACTAGAAACAGGCTATATAGGGTAAAGGATTAAACTATTTCAATCGCCCTTAATCCTGATTATGCTAAATTGTCTGCAAAAAGTCAAAATCTGTTTTTATGTTTTTTAACTTGAAGAAAAAATTGAAAATGAGTTCCAAATAGCTATTTCGCGGCGTCTGATCTGGATCCAAACTGTTTTCAAATGTTAGTCAAACCATGCTTAACATGATAAGGGATTAAATAATTATCAATCACTCGTATAGGCGTGCATTTAATTAAGGCTTATTCAACAGCACGAATAGTCATAAAAGTTAGCATATTGGCGAACTAATATCGATTCAGTGATGGTTATTACAGTAGACCTTCGACGACTTGGACTGTCTTAATTCGAACTAACCCGTATGTCTACGGTTGCATTTCGATATCTCAAACTCACTTTAATCGAATTTACACGTATTTCGACCTTCAGACGTGGCTAACTTCGAAATACGGGTAAGATCGCTAATTTTCACTCATTTCGTTCTTATTGATGACGCTTCGTAATTTAAATTATTAAAAAAATATTAAACATCGTAAAAGAACATTCGTAAACAGTTTAGGTCCAGATGGGATAATTCAAAACGGGTGTACCTCGTCAAGACTACACTTCTTTATTCAAAGCATGTGTAGAAAATGATATAGCGGCACATTATTCACACAAGTTCTTTGTAAATATAATTACAGTGGAGAAAACATTATTATTTCCCGATAAACGCATTAAAACTGTTCGTCGTTCAAATCAAAATGAGTCGTCCACATTTTCAGAAAGGACCAAAGGTGCTCCATTTTTATTGGATCCGGCTTTTTGCGAACGCCATCACAGTGCTATACTATATCACAACTTTAACGATTTGTTTTAATCTGAATGGCAAATAAATTGGAACCAGAGCAGAAACCGGATGAGCCTGTGTCTGATCTGGTTCCAAACTGTTTGCAATTGAAATAATTGTTCTAGCATATAACTACAGCGCTCCCTCTCTACAACGACATCCATTGGGAGACACACATGTGTGCGTTGTTCGGAGGGAGTCGTTATAGAGAGGGAAATTGGTTTACATTTGCAAACAGCTTGAATCCAGATCAGACGCCGCGTAACGCGGCGTCTGATCTGGATTCAAGCTGTTTGTCACTCGTCATTAAGTGTTTTTCAGTCAAAATGTTCAATATGTAACTTTGATAAAAACAGCAGACGACAGTTTTAAGCAGACGATATTACAACAGTTAAAGCGTTAGGCATAATTGTCTTGTTTAGAGAAATGTGACAAGAGTCGTTGTTCGGAGGGAGTCGTTGTTGGGAGGGTCGTTGTAGGGAGGGAACACTTTAGTAGGAAAGAATGACGTCTTCTTCACTGCACAAGGAAAGAAAACATTAGTCTCACCTGGACCGTGACCTTGTCGTTGGTGGGCCCAGTTGCCCGGATGCACTCGCCAGGGCATCCATGGTCCTTGCGGGAGTACTTGAAAACTGTCCCTACCCCGGCGTAAAGACCGGAGCCATTTATCATCCAATCACCGTTTAGGATATATTCACCGCTCGAGGCTTTTAATGCTGAAATGACAGCAATTAGTTTTGTACTGTTTATTTTTCAACATATTGAACCCTAGCGACGAGTATACTCGTCCTTTACAACTGTGTACCTGTAATAAAGTATATAGGGCTCCTTTAGAAAACCTCTGGTTAGAAAGCTGTAGGTTAAATGTTAAAGTAGTTGTGAGCACTGTTCAAAAGTTACTCACAGTTCGAAACTTTTAAGGCAGAGGCTGAGGTCAATGTCAAGGTCGCAGCGGCCAACATTTTCTCATGGATGAAAAAGTATTGTCCAAAGGCACGTGTGCTGCGAGTATGCAAGCTATATGTCATAAAGTATGTTTGAGTACATTTCAAAACTGAAACGCACATTTCAAAACTTAAACGGAGAGGTTGAGGTTAAAGCTTATGTAACGGGGGTCAATTTTCACATGGGTGAAAGTTTCTTGTGATTCTTATCAAATGACAAGAAATACTGATACATAATACAGGATAAAAGTTAAGCAAAATAGTTCTTGTAGGAACTTTCTGATATATTACTGTTTTGACTTGAGTCTAAACTCGTTCCCAAGCATTTGATTGGTCAGATTTGAGCCTAGGCTCAAATCTGACCAATCAAATGCTTGGGAACTCACTCAGGCTCAACTAAAACGCTTTATAACCTCGGAGCCTGAAATTTTAATAGGCAATTAAAGTTTCCAATTAAGTAAAGTCCATTTTCGATATATAAGGTTGTTTTCTACAATATTCTGCAAAATGAAAAACAGTGCAGACTTTCATATTTGCAGTACACATTTCATTGAACAAGACCTTTCCATCCATTCGAATTTTTTGACACATGTGACCTTGACCTCGGCCTCAGCCTCTGCTTTTCAGTTTCGAATGCGTCAGCAAAGACATTTGATTTCTTTTGTGTCTATGGTTACGAAACGCTTCAGTTGAGTCTAGGATCGTTTTCAAGCATTCGATTGGTCAGATTTGAGCTTTCGCTCAAATCTGACCAATCAAATGCGTGAAAACGATTTCAGACTCAACTCAAACGCTTTATAACCTTAAAACCTGGCAACCCTTATTGTTCATAATGTACTGACCTAAGGCATTTCCACTGTAAGCTTCTTCTGTCAAGTTAATATAACAGGCACCAGCCGGAATGGTTACAACAGGGTTATAGCCCTCGCTCATTACCGACACCTCGAAGGTTCCCGTCACAGTTCTACAGAAGCCTGTCTCCGTATAGCATCGATCACATTGGAATGTCTGGCTCCCGGCCTCTTGTGACAACTGGAATTGATAAATGTACACTTGGAATAAAATAAAATCGAACTTGAGCGAGTGTTTAATTATAATGCGTTATGTTTCCCCAGCGAACAAAGTTTCGTTTGAAAACCCGTGTCTAATGCAAACAGGTTGGAATCAGATCCCCCCCCCCCCCCCCCCCCCCCCCGATGGTCAGAAAATTCATGCAGGGACGAGGCTTGCCGAGGGGAAGAAAATTCCTATCCTACATCAACAAAACGAATGGTGGATTTTTTCTCCCATTTAAATACTTAAAACATAATAAAGATAACGAAATAATTGCAGTTTCTGTGCACTTTTTTCCGCCAAAACACGACGTTGTTTATAGTATCGTCATAAGAAATGACGTCATTTAGTTACCCGCGCCATGCAGCGCTTGTGGTAAAGCTGGGCAAACAATAAAAGACGTCACGTGGTATGGAGGCTAGAGTGATTCCCCATGGGGAATATTTCTATCCCACATGGGCGAAAATGGGAGAAAACAGGGTCCTGCGGAATCCCGCTTTGACTTTCGCTATAAACGCGTTTATACCAAAGCAATCATTGCAAACAGTTTACGATCATATCAGACACCGGATATTGCGAAATAGGGGTTTAAAACACCAAATATATCTTACATATTATATACCATATGTATAAATATATCAAGAGTGTTTCAATAGATTACTTACTTTTATTAATTTACTATTCACATTATAGTTATGTACACGGTATTACAATAGATACGTCCATTTTCTTCATATTGTCTTACAACATCTGGTCCATATTAATTGCAATAATAATATATACATTAAATTGTAGAGTTTCTTGAAAAAACACACTTGTGTTATACCATTCTTCCGCTATAAGCATAGTTTGATGATGTTTAAAAACAGTATAGACACAGAAAAGGCAGATCATTTAATGACTATCGCGGCAGTTTCTTCGAATTTTCAAAACATTCAGATATTTTTTTAAAATTTTGCATGTTGCTAGTATATACCCTATTATGCTGAAATATGAAATAAAAATAGGGGGTTCCCGAACTGGATCTCTTCTTAATAGCTTGTTTTTAGGTATACCCCTATTTTATCCGGAGACACGTGCTTTTGATAATAAAATCTCAGAATAACCTTATTCAGCTTTGTAATTTACCTTATTTGTTGGGTTATATATATATTTTCATAAAATAGAAAAGAATAGGAGCAAATAGCACCAAAAACATGAAAACAACACATTATCCGTCAATAAAGGGAACACATCTAATCGTTATTTTTCAAAGTTTTTTCTCCTACAATTCAAACATTCACATTTTGACAATATTTTCCAAAAATATTGATGAAGCATTTATTTACTGAAATCACACATGAAAATTATAGGTACCCGGATCAATTTTTCTGAAAAATACAAATGTCTGCATAAAGAGCAACACATGTCAATCCAATTACATGTAGGGCTATCTACAAATGGTATATGATAACCACTTTAAATGCTAAAATATGTCCAAATTCACACTATTCAATCGTCAACAATATATCCCTATTCAAGCACTATCAGTATATACCACTAATCGTGGTCGCCAAATGCAGGTATGACCGCATAATTTAGCTTATTGAGATAGAAAATATACAAATTTTCGAATATAAACTATAGTAAACAGTATTGGTCAAAGCATGGAAATATAAAAAGACCGGAATCGAATCCTCGCGATAAAGGGCAGATCTCGTGCGGCGGGTCCGTTACTTCGCGAGATTTGATAAGATCATGTCACCTGAGCGCTTATCACGATAGTAAAGCGTCTATCGGTAGTCAATATGATGAATGTCTGTATCGAAGCATTTCACGGGTTTATTCTTCCGTGAAATTACATTTAAAGACAACTTTTTCGAAGAAATGAGAAATAAAACGTTGAAATAATAACTTGTTGTTATCATATTATGTTTTTTCTGTCTCTTGTTTAGCCCTTTACCAAAATATTTCTTGAATTTGTTGTCACCTTTTTCTCTCCCGTGAAAGGTCAATTATCAAAATCAATGATTCGCCGTCTTTATCTAACTGTGATTAAGCACTTGTTTTGTTTGTTATATTTTGTATTTGAAATATACCTTTCATGTTTAATCCCGTGTTTGATTGATATTAATCCCGTGTTTGATATTCCATAGGTGTGAAAAATATATACAGATCTGTAGCCACCAATTACAATTATTGCGTACACGGTTGTGAAAAACAATCAAATTAGAAGACGCAGAACCTTTATATCTGTCAATCAATATAAGACCAACACCCTTTAATTGCTTAATGTGATTAATCTGTGAAAAACTCAATCACCTTGTAGATTATATTATTTATTGCAGTCCTCATTATCAAACAATATTTCAATCAGTGAGGATATTCGTTAATACTGAAAGTAAATCTCTTAAACTTAAACTCAAACACTTTGTGGAACTATGGCTTATTCTAGTAGGGATTTCTTGTCTTGGGATGATGATATTGACTTAGAAGGTTTATTAGGGGAGTACACATCAGATGAGAGTGAGAGAACTGTTACTTCTACGAAGTCAGTTGCCATTTATGTGTGTCCAGAGTGCAGCAAGGAGTACAAGAGTATATCAGGATTTCGTGGGCACATGACTAAGATACACAGCAGCTCAGTGAAGGGTAAGACATATAGAAAAATGCAGTTTTTTTTTTTTAGTTTTTTGGCAAATGGCATGGCAAAGTAGTGAAGACTGTCTTATAGTTCCCTGTAGGCTTTTCTAATCTAGTCTACACTGATTTGATTGGGACAAGTTTACTTTTGATAGTTTGTTAGTTAAGAAACTAAAGTTTCAGTTTAATGTCATTTTACTAATTGATCATTTTCTTCAGAAACTTTATTGCCTAAAATTACATTTGAATGTAAAAGCCAGAATGAATTGACACAATTCGCCTGCCATAATTAAAATTACAAACGTATTCATAATTAAACTTATTTCAAGTTTCCGACAGTTTGGATCCAAATAAGACCCTGTATATGTTGGCAATTAAAGCTCAATAATTGATGATGAATTATCATAAGGAGTCTGTCATTCTGGTCTTATAGTCCGCTTCTAGTTTTGAAATCAGAATACCACTTAACCCATGCCCCACAAATACACTTTTTTACACCTTAAATGTTTCCTCCACAGAAGAATAAAGTGTAAATTTAAACAGTAATGAATATTTACCATAAGAAATAGTGTCTATATCTTATCAAATTGTAGCTTAAAAAGGCTGAAAATAAAGCAGAATGGGCTTTAGGCACAATCTGCATTTCTTTCAACCTGCTAAAAAACCTGTTTTCAAAACTAGAAAACTGGCTGTGGGGTAATGGCCAAATTCAAATTTTAGAAAACTGGCTGTGGGGTAATGGCCAAATTCAAATTTAGGAGTATTATATTTTCAATCTGCTTTAACCCATTCTCTTACACGCTATAATCAAGCGTTATTTGCATTGTAGAAATGGTTTTTTTAACAGTTATAAATGTGCAAAAAAAGGAATATTGCTATACCTGCGCAGATAAAAGCTTAAAGAATGTTGAAATAGTAAAGCGACACATTCTGCTCTACTTTCAACATTTTTTCAACAGTTACCTCTCTTCAAAAGTAGAAATAAGCTATGGGGTAATAGGTAAGGAATCCATGTTGACGTGCGTTTGATATTTTATGCTCAGTTCCCTCAGTATTTGACACAACTTTAACAGGGCTCCAGATCTATAAGAGAACTATTTAAAAAATAATAATTCTATAATAATTCTATCAAACCGTATGGTGTTACCTCTCTTCGAGACGTTTCTAGTGAGTAGTAACACCAGATGTTTTGGTGCTGAAATTAGTGAGAACATTTTGAATTTGTTTAGTTTGCTCACTGTATTTTGCTTTAAATTGTAGAAATAACAGCAAACAGTTGTTTGAAATTCATGATGCCATAGAAATTTGAACTTCACATAGATATCAATGAAAAAAAGGGGGGTGGGGGGGGGGGTTATTTATGGATTTATTGCATATCAAACGGCATGACTCGCATACTGAAATCAATAAAAACTTCCTCATCAGCAAAAGAAGCCAGGTTTGAATTTGAACTCAGACTTCTTTCGCATGTTCGGTAAAACTCAAAATAGATATTTGCATTGAGCAAGTGTCAGTTGATTCTGTTGTATTAACAGATACTGTAGTCGAGTCATTCTAAACTGCCAAAATATAACACAAGAAATGTATCCTTTCGATCTTTATTCTCATCAAAATAAAAAACTAACATTGTTATATAACAATCAACTGAGATTGAAATAATTGAGAGATTGTATTGAGGCAAGTGATATCAAAAGAAGACAAGATACCCATAAAGTTACATGGTAATATCTCACTTCCACCGGCTTGACACTACGACAATGTCTATTCAGTGTTTCGTAAAGTAAAGCAGACCGAAAGGTGATATTACCTAGTAACTTTAGGACTTACACAATGATGTCACATATAAAGTAAATAAATCATGTAAGGTATAAAAAAAAAGCCCCACATATACAGTCATTGGACATAATTATGACCCATTCTACAGAAAAGTTGCTCATTTTCATAAGTCTTTCTCAACTATTTATTAGAATTAACACTAGCCGACATTCGTTGTAGTTCTGGAGTTTTTTTTAGTGTTGGAGCAAAGATCCGTTAACCCATTACCTCTTAAATACGCCTTTTGACACCTTTTATTGATGCCTTCAATGAAGAAAAAAGTTTTTACAGTCTATAATATGGTTCGTAAGAAATATTTTCTTTATCCTAGTAGATGATAGCTTAAAGCAGGATGAAAGTAAAGCAGAATGTGCCTTAAGCCACGTTCAGCTTTCCTTTCAACCTGCTTTAAATCTTCACCTGTCTTCGATACTTGAAACACGATATGGGGTAATGGGTTAAATGATTTTAACTCTCCAATAAAGCATGTAATTCTTTGGCTCTTGTTGCTAGGTAATTTTAGAATGTACATTCAAATGAGAATAGTGTTCACATCAAATGGTTGCCATGGTAACAATTGATCAAACAATGTAAAACCACACCAGATTAACAAGCACCTTAAATGTGGGATTAAGATCTAATAAGAAAATTTCATTCTAAAGCTGTTACTCCATTTTCAGTCACACAGTTTTAAAATTTAATCAGTAAACTTGACTCCCAAGTTAATTTTAGCATATGTCGCATGTCACTTAAATTGAATATTAACAAATTGTGTAACTTTCTTTAGTTTCCTTTTTAAAGTGCACAATTGTGTGAGAGTTTTTGGGGTTTTTTTTATTATAAAAAAACCTTTTTAAATTCTAGATAGCTTTCCCATTCATTACCATAGTAACCAGTTTAGTGGAATGAGTCAACTTTTTGTATTTATATTCTAAAGTTGCCTAGCAATGTGTAGTCTAGTCCGAACAGTAGAAAATAGATCTATATTTGAAAAGTCAACACCCTAACTTTTAAATTGCTCTACAATGTTGAGCAATTTTGTGGCATCATCGGTAATGTAAAATAGGTGTCGAAAAATGACAAAATTTCGTAGGGGTGGTGAATTATTATGTCCTTTGACTGTACATGTACATATACATGAACATTCTAATTAGTTGCAGGAGATTCCTCAGATAATAGCCAATACACCGATTGAAACTTTCCTCCCGTCTTTTTCTAGCTACTGAAACACGGGCCTGTTTGTAAGTAAACATGGAAGTACATCTCAAGTTTTAAATGAACAAGTAAAATTTAAATTATGGTTTTGAAAGTAAAAAAGATGCAAAGCCATGTCTCCACAGTTACACTTATACACTCATTCAGATTTTATTAATCTACTCTCAATCGGTGTATTTGCAAAAGGTTTGCCACTCTAATATAAGAACTTGATTGTTTTATTTTGGGAAGCCAGTCTTCACCTTAAACCACTAGCCCGAAGGGGAGGGTCAGTGGTTTTTTATTCTGGCAAGTGATATTTGCATCGGTATCAGTGATATTTGCATCAGAATTAAGCGTATAACAGTCAAAAGGGCAGTTTTTGTCAGTTACAAATTAATGTATTCCTCAATTGAAGGAAAATGATCTATTTTATATTCTTATATCTTTACAGATCTATGGTAGGTTAAGCATGTTGACAATTAAGATAAAATAAAACGGTAAAATGTTAAAACTTTAACTCCATACAAACTCTATAGTCTATAGCCTTTTTCTCATTAACACAGGCAAACATTTAAAGCAGGTTAAAATTAGGGAACATTTGACTTTACTCTAAACTACTATCTCCAAAAGTATTTGGTATATATTTTCTTCTCCTTACACTGAGTGCAGATCCACAAACTACCTAGGCCATATCAGATTTGCAATATATGGCCAAGGCAGATCCTGGATATGACTACAACATTGCTGTTTTTTATTGTTAAAATAGGGTTTGAAGTTTTTTCTACCAGTTGACTATCACCCAATAGCCTGGTTTTAGTTTCTTTATAAAGGTGGCGACTTAAAGCAGGTTAAAGTAAATTCTGCTTTACTTTCAGCCTGCTTTAACTCATTGCCCCATAGTCAGCTTTTACTTTTGAAGACATGTGACCACATAAAGCAGATTGAAAGTAAAGCTAAATGCCATTCTACTTTACTTTCAACCTGCTTAAAGCTATTATCAGATAGAATATTGAAAATATGTCTAATTATTTTTATCTATGAAAGTAGAGATTGGAACCATTTTACGGTCAATTGAACAGTAAGATCCGTTTCCTTGTATGTCCGGTATAAAATGACCTTTGACGTTTTTTTTACAATTTGAAAACCTGGCACAATCCTTTTCTCAATGTCAATACAATAGGATTCGAAGCTTGTTGTTTTTACTATTTCCTCACTTGGAGACAACTCTATAAATGCTGTATTAAGCTCATCAGTATCACCACTGTCACATTTACAATTCTGCTCTATAAATGCACAATTCAATATTCCACTTTCAAAAGTATCACTATTCCTGTCACTCTTCATCTCTATACTATAAGCACTGTAGTCGTGGTCTGTTTCATATTCACCAGTTTGTGTCTCAGCACTGACTCCACTAGCTATTGTTTGATCATGATCACCAGTTTGTGTCTCAGCACTGACTCCCATAATTGCAGTTTGTGTCTCAGCACTGATTGATTTCCCTTCATTGTTTGTCTCAAAAGTAATTGAAGTTCTTTCATTATTTGACTCTGTATTGAGTGCAATAGTTTCAATGTGAGGCTTCTCACTGGAACAATCAATTTCAAATCCACTATATTCCACTGGCTGTTCCACAGAATGTCTCTTTGATTTCCTCCGATGTCCTTTCTTTGGTTGAAATACAGACTTCTTTTTCAGACGCGGCATACTGAAGAAAAAAGAAAAGAAAATGTTATTGCTTTTTAACCACAAATTAACAGGTTTTATTTAACAATTAAATTTTAACGCTGTACTCCATACACACACATTTTTATGCATTTGATTAATTCCTCTGCTGAAGTAAATAGATCCATGTTGTACTAAAGTAAATATGCAACATACATATATGATTTATCCTAGCAGATGGGTAGTTTAAACCAGGCAGAATTTAAGTAAGACACAACAACCTGCTTTAAAGGAAAATAGACATCTGATTACAACTTGGTTTCAAAACCTCTCCATGAGTATCGGAGTATAACAAAGCTCATGGCACATTCTGCTTTACTTTCAGCATGCTTTAAACCCATTACCCAAAAGCCTGTTGCTAATATCAGAGATAGGTGATCACTTAAAGCAGGTTAAAAATAAAACAGAATTCAACTTAGGGTGCAATCTGCTTTGCTTTCAGCATGGTTTAAGCTGCCATCTGTTTGAATAAAGAATGTTATCTATTTATAATACCTATTCATGACAGTATAAATCTTGAAACTACTTTCTTCATGCAGGAATAAATTGAATCCACTAAAAATTCTATGGGGTTAAGCTATCATCTGCAAGGATTTAGATTTTCTTTTATTAACATACATTTTTTTGACAGTATAAATTGAAACTACTTTTTCAGAATGCGCAAAGAGGCGCTTCTATGGGGGAAAGAATTAATAATATCATTTAAGTCATATTTCCACCCAAATGGATGTTTAAATCGCGCAATTTCTTATATATATATGTACATTTTCTATGCATTAAAACTAAGCGATCTTGGTTGTCAGATGCTTGATATGCCCCCCTTTCTTAACAATCATATAGAAATGTGCCCATTTCTTATCCAGATGCCTAAAAAAAAGATCTTTTGTTTACCGGTACATTAAAAATTCTTCTAGTTGGCTTCCGAGAATTTCCACATGGTCGAATAAGAGTCATTTGATTGATTTTCTGACTTGTCCGAGTCATTTTTACAACGGATAGTTATTAATGGTAAATAAAACCAATGGAGAAAATGTGATTCTTTCCCTTTTAAACGCAAACAAAATGCAAAACTATTATTTCCATTGCCAACAGGTTTGAGGCAGGTCCCAGGTCAGACGCCGGGTAACCATGTGGCTAATCTGGTTCCAACCTGTTTGCTACTCTGCCTCAGATTGAAAAAATAGTTAAGATTTCTTTAAGTAAATTTCCATAGTTTTAATGCATTATGTTTGGGTTTAAAAGGGAAAGAAAAAAAATCATTATTCTCAACTGTATATTGCCTGAATTTTCAGGTTTAAAATACATTAACCCACTACCCCACGGCATGCTTCTAGTATTGAAGATATGTGACCACTTAAAGCAGGTTAAAAGTAAAGCAGCATTTGCATTCTGTTTTACTTTCACCCAGCTTTAAGCTATTATCTGCTAGGATATAGAAAATATTTCTTGTGACATTTAAATAAAGATAAATAAAAGCAAGCATGTTTTATGCTTGCTACTACATTTATCTTTATTTAAATATAACCACCTGTAGAGAGATACTTTTATCTACTATTAATTCTTATGACATAATTATATTCATCTTCATGACTGTATAAAGGGGAAAATTATTGTCTTCTGTGGAGGAATAAATCATAGGCATAAAAAGGCATATTATGGGGGAATAGGATAACGTAAAAATGTAGTACACAGATCAGGGTCAAAACTATGAATGACTGTCGTAAAGTTAAATAAGATATAGTTGCAATAGTTCATGGACCTTTAAAGGCTATGTAGTCGTTTGTTGCTATTGATATCTACATAAAAATTGTTTCTTCCCTAATATTCTAAGGCAGTACTAGTAGGACCCAGAAGCTCTGATATCACACAATATGATGCTGTCCTAGGGTCATAAAACCTCAATTTACCAAGCATGTCACACTACAGGAAGTAGCCAATCATCTAGAAAGCAACTTTGGCTATTGTATCACACAGGGGTCACTTCCTCATGAGGTCATAAAACAGTTAGCCCATGACTAATCCCCTTCTGGAACAACCCTAATCACCAGATTGTGCTATACTGCTTTACCCCCTACTGATATTTGTATGGTCACAACTGTTGGTTACAAAATATTAGCTTCAAAAGTGGCAAAATGTAATTATCACTAACTTTCAGCCAATTTAATGCTAAAAAGGCTCCTATAAAGGTTTTTGCTTTAACCCTTTCCCCAATAGAAGCGTCTTTTAGCGCACTTAATTAATTCCTCCACTAAAGAAAATAGTTCCAATTTAATCAGTAAAGATCATGTTTTATAAAAAGTAGTTTCCATAAGCAGATGGAAGCTGAAAGCAGAGCAGATTGTGCCTTTAGGCACATTCTGCTTTACTTTCAACCTGCTTTAAGTGGTCACCTGTCTACAAAACTATAGAACCAGGCTATGGGGTAGAGGGTTAATATTTTGCTTAACCCATTACCCCTTTAATAAAATATTTTCCCACCTTTAATTCATTCCTCATAACCCTTCATCCCATAGCATGATTATAGTTTTGAAAGCAGGTGACCACTTAAAGCAGGTTGAAAGCAACCCAGAGTATGAGTCTTTGAGATATCATTAATTTTATCTTTATGTGGAACTTTAGTGCTATTATGAACTGTTTAATACTAGAGCAGACTTTCATTTCTTGTGAAACTGTAATTATCAGATTTTGAAATGGACAACCCATTATCCTATTTCATGTTTGGAAGTTAGGTGTCCACTTAAAGCAGGTTGAAAGAAAAGCAGAATGTCCCATTGTTTCTACCATCTGCTACAATACCAAAAAGTATCTCTTTTAGAACATACTCATTACTGCATATTGTTGAACTGCTTTTCTTCAGTGGAGGAATGAATTAGGTGTTAAAAGGTGGATTAATGGGGTAATGGGTTGAAATTAACCCTTTACCTGCTGGTCAGGACTTTCCTGACAGTTGCAAACAGTTTAGATCCAGATCAGATGCTGTGTTGCATGACATCTGATCTGGATTCAAACTGTTTGACGCTTGTCTTAAGGTTTCTTTACCTTAAAAATGTATAAATTTAAATTTTATAAATTTTTCAGACAAGCAGATGATATCACATTAGAGGAATTTCTGACTTTGTATTTTAAACCAAGTGGTTAACATTTTGGAACCTGATCAGACTCAAAACAATAGGAACAAATGTGGCTGTTGGGTATGTCTAATCCATTATATCTATTGTATGACCCATAATAATTAAATAATCCAATGATTTGGCAAGAAAAGCATAAAATCTAATTAGTATCAGTAAACCAATAAACACGCCTTTAATTTACTCCTCTCAGTCCATTTAAGAAGGGAGTTCCAATTGATACAACCATAAATATGTTCCAAAATAAATATTTTTCTTTAACGAAGCAGATTGTAACTTAAAGCAGGTTGAAAGTAAACACACTGCCTAAAGTTATCCCGTAGCTTCCAAACTTGAAACAGTCTATCAGGTTATGTATTAAATGGTTGTTATAACCCAACAAGAGCACCGCAAGCCGGGCACATTATACGCCCGTCAAATCGATCTTAGAATGTAGTCATACTAAAACCCTATCAAGGTAAAGTGGAAAAAAGGGGAAGAACCTTGAAAGTTAGGGGTCATATGCTGACCAAGTTTCAAATTTCAAAAGGATTGGAATAAATTTGTTGAGTACGAGAGCGGGCAAACTAAAAAATGCCCGTTTTTTAACGAAAAAAGGGGCATAACTCTTGAATGTCTTGGGCAATTGTGCTGGTTATCAAACTTGACCTAGACATTATGGTCATACACATGCTGACAAAGTTTCAAAAGAATTGAAATAAATTTGTTTGAGTTAGAGAGCGGACAAACTAAAATATGCCCGTTTTTTACGAAAAAAGGGGCATAACTCTTAAATGTCTAAGGCAATTTTGCTGGTTATTAAACTTGACTGAGATATTATGGTCATACACATTCTGACCAAGTTTCAAATGGATTGAAATAAATTTGTTTGAGTTAGAGAGCGGACAAACTAAAATATGCCCGTTTTTTACGAAAAAAGGGGCATAACTCTTGAATGTCTTGGGCAATTGTGCTGTTTATCAAACTTGACCTAGACATTATGGTCATACACATGCTGACAAAGTTTCAAAAGAATTGAAATAAATTTGTTTGAGTTAGAGAGCGGACAAACTAAAATGCCCGTTTTTGACGGAAAAGGGGCATAACTCTTGCATGTCTTAGGCAATCTTGCTGGTTATCGAACTTGACGGAGATATTATGATCATACACGTTCTGACCAAGTTTCAAAAGGATTGGACTAAATTTGTTTGAGTTAGAGAGCGGACATGAAAAAGTTAACTCTTACATAGGTCAGGACCACAGTTTATAAAGTTTTATCAAAAACACTTGGTCCGACACAGGATCAAACCCATGACCCCGATGTTGTAGCGGGAACTTAAAATCTCTTGACCCGGCGCATATTTCGTAAATGTAATGATACGAATAATGTTTCATTGTTACCATAATCAAAATAATCCCGATAATACTTGGAATAACTTTAAACTCGAATAGCCATAAGTGATATTAACATATTATAGGTTAATAGCCCCTGAGCCTCTGGAGGAATGTTTTTAATCTGATTTTTACTTTTCACCTTGTTTTAACACCTTTCTCACTTTACTCTTTCTCTCTATATCGCTTTTGAAGCCTCACTATTCACGACTTTTATATACTTTAATTCTTGCACGACGCGCACTTCTCATGCCAGTAATACGCAGAAGCGGTGTTAGGCATCATATAAAGATAGATAGGAGGCCTATAAGTAAATAAGAAATGCTAAACCACAGAATTACACACTCGTATTATTCTGTGGCTGGACAGTTTTCTTTCGAGAACAACAATTCCATATTGTGTTAAAATGACAAACAGAAAATATCCATATTTAGCTAAGGAAGAAAGATACAGGCGACACAGATTTAAGAAGATTAGGTTGAGAATACAGACTATAGGTCACTTCATGAGAATTGGATATCCCAGATAAATATGCATATGCTTCTCTATAACACATCAAATGTCTTTTAGGAACATATTAACTATTAAAAACAAAACACTACACATTCAAAATAAATAAAAGAAAGGATAAAATGACGACATAAGTTTAAGAAGATTTTATTGAATGCTCGACTTATTAGGACAAACAGGCACTTCAAGAGAACTGGATTTCTGAGATAAGTTTGAGTATGTTTCTCTATTCATAACACATCAATGATTAACAACACACACACACACAAGTCATATATTATCAATATGAGAAAGAAATCGACATCACAAGGTTAGGAAGAGTCTGTTGAATGCTAAGCTCACTTCATGAGGATTGGCTTCTTTTTTTTTTTTTAGATAATTACGCCAAGGAAATATATACATGATTACGCGTATGCTTCTCTATCGCGTGTAAACAGTCTTTTCAAAACATATCAATGATTAAAATACAAAACACAAAAAATTTGTAACCATTAGAAAAAAGACGTTAAAAGCAACAACAGTTAAGAAATTTACGGTATCCGGACGCTGCATGTCCGGATTACTAGTGCGCATAATTCTAAACGGCAACACGGAGCATTCTCCATAATTAATACATTAATTTGCTGTTAAATACAAATAAAAAGAGTACTTATCATAAATTGAATAATACCAACCTGATAGGAATATCCCCAACTCGTACAAACCCACTAAAATGTCAGCTATTACACTCCAGTCGGTAAAAAAAATTTCCGACAAAATGGCGGAAAACGCGGCACATGTAAAGCGTATCACGTGACACAAGATCTCGCAAAATCCCGTCCCGTCGCGTGAGCTCAGACGCTCGCCTATTCAATATCATTGAGTGGCCTTTCCTTTCTGTATATTTCCTTGGTCAAAGGGAAGCAACTTAAGCAAAATGGCTGCATGAGTAGCATCCCTTTGACTGTTAGAATCAGAAAGTGACGCGATCGTCCTTAATGACTGTCTGGTCAAAGTATGTACTCTGTTCTTATGGAGTACTAGTATGTATGATATTACTTCACTCTTTCCTGTGGGAAAACTTTCCAATTTTATTAGCCAATGTAACAGTTTTGATAGTTTATATTCAGTGGAGGAGTTTTACATATTAACACATTCAACCCTAGCGACAAGTTTAATCGTCATTTACAAACAGTGTGCCTGTGAGGATTACAATTATTCCATGCAAACAGTGTAGACCCTGATCAGAGGGCTCCTTTAGGAGCCCTCTGATCAAGGTTTACACTGTTTGTGATTTTGAAATATATTGTTAAAATCAACCCTAAATGGTCATAAATGGACTATATTCATTTTGAAATTGGAATTGTCCATCAACAGTTTCAGGGGTGAATGAGTTAAAAAATATCGGGAGAATGGTTGATAATCCTATACAGCTTGTGTACTAATTGGTGATGATGAGTTGGATTTTACGGCACTGCGACACAAAATAGATGATATAGCGCCGATGAATAATGAAGGATGATGTGATGAGATGATAAATGATAAATACAGGAAGATGATTTCGGCTAATCTTATTCGTTGCTTAGCAGCGCATGCGATCAAAAACCACCGACCCGACATCCTTTAAGTTCTTGGCAGAGGGTATAGATCTACTCTGGGTCTGACAAACAGAAAAGATTCATGACAAGTAAGCCCCGGAACCACGACAAGGTGGTAAGGTTTCTTTGATTACTATTTTGTACAGTGGAGAAAACGTTAGTCTTTCAAAAAAAAAAACCCGCGTTTACGCGAAAACTATTATTTCCTTTGCAAACAGTTTGGAGCCAGATCAGACGCCTGGTTACCCGGCGTCTGGTCAGGCTCCAAACTGTTTGCCACTCAGATTAATATGAATAGTCAGAAATGTCGAAAAATTGTCATTTTGTACGTTTTATTGCGATGCGTTTGCGTTTCGTTTGCGTTTAAACGGGAAAGAATAACGTATTCTCCACTGTACTCATTGGTATTACAAACAGAGCCTCCTCGGCCACATGAACTGTGTCTTAACCCATTACACCTTAAATACGCCTTTTTACGTTATTGCAGTGTGGCTGTATAATGGTTTTTATCTTTAAATATATCAAAAGAAAAACTCACAAAGAAAGAAAAGTCATTTGCCAAGGAAAACACCAATACTCATGGATATACATGTATAATAATTATGTGTAATATTCTCATTTCTATTGCTTCGAACAGATGCATGAATGTTATTGATATGAACTCAAATGTACAGTGCACCCTGTGTTAAGCGGTCACACAAAAGAACATGTTTTTGCACTTCATTTTAGAAACGTAGTCGCTTAACCATTTGCCCCAAAGGTTAATTCTCCTTTTATTTTAGCCTGCTTTAAGTTACCATCTGTAAGAATATAGAAGATATTCATTTTATTTCATTATGATACATATTCATAAAATTCACGATTTGTAAAAGGTTATTTTCTCGAGTGGAGGAATAAGTTAATGGCGTAAACGACGTATAGATGAACAATGGCTTGATGCAGGGCAATATTAATTAACCCTTTCACTCTCAATGACGCTTAAAAGCGCATTTGCAAACAGTTTGGATTCCGATCAGACGCCGCGTAACGCGGTGTCTGATCAGGACCCAAACTGTTTGACACTCGTATCGATATGTTTTAAGTCATACTACATTGAATATTACTTTGAAACTATCTTGCAAACAACAAAATTGAGGCAGACGACAATGAAACGGTGAAGGGGTAAAACTCTCACGGAAAATTTGGCAGTGAAAGGGTTAAGAAACCTCTAGCATTAACGTACAGTCTGATTGTGTTGTTAAGAGTCAAAATAGTATTAACTCATTGTGCCCTAGTGACGCATACATGCGCCCTCTACCAAAAGTGTACCTGTGAAAAGTACACTTGTCTAATGCAAACAGTGAAGTCCCTGATTTAGAGGGCTCCTGTAGGAGCCCTCTAATCAGGGACTTCACTGTTTGTCATTTTGTAATATATTATAAAAAACCCAACCCTAAATAGTCTAAAATGTACCAGTCATTATTGTAAACTGGAATTGTCCATTGGATGTCTCAGGGGATAATGAGTTAAGCGATCTTTCTTTGAGTTTGAGGATGCCTACAGAGAATCAAACAACAAAAGGTTGTTAAATGCAGGCTATTCATACTGTAGAAAGCTCCTGTATGAGCTTTCTGCATTATATATATCCTGCACATAGCGACCATCTGCACAAGAGGGCATTGTATTGTATAATCGTTTAAAACAGTGTTGGCTTTATATCAATGTCTTTTCACTAAATGCTACATACATGTAGCACAGGTTTGACTGTAAATGAAAATATAGAAACGTACTCTTATATAATAGAGGTTTGCCCTTATACTTTGATTAATTAACTTTCAAGAGCTCGAATGTTATCGCGTAGAGACTATTGGGTGGAGGATACACTTACATACAGGGGAGAAGACGTTATTCTCCCATTTTCGCATAGAGATATTCCCCATGGGGGATCACTCTATCCTCCATACCACGTGACGTCTTTTATTGTTTGCCCAGCTTTACCATAAGCGCTGCATGACGCGGGTAACTAAATGACCTCATTTCTTATTGGCGAAAAAAAGTGCACAGAAACTGCAATTATTTCGTTATTTATATCATGTTTTAATGATTTAAATGGGAGAAAAAAAATCCACCATTCGTTTAGTTGATGTAGGATAGGAATTGTCTCCCCATCGGGTCCTAAAATTCACGCAGGGACTCGGCAAGCCTCGTCCCTGCATGAATTTTCTGACCCTCGGGGGAGAAAATTCCTATCCTACATCCACACTCATGGTGAATTCTTATATTCTTTCCTATTTATAAGAACCTAAAGTTAAACACAATTAAATGAACTGTAGAAAATGACATTTAAAAAAAATAATATCGGACAATTTCCTTCTTCTGAGTGCCAGTGAGTGGCAAACGTTCCGAATCAGACCAGACGCCGGGTAACTACACTGTTTGCTACTTATATAAAAATAAATCGACGGAATACATAATTATTTCATTAACCCTTAGCCTGCCACTCACGACTATAGCTCCATATGCAAACAGCTTGGATCCGGATGAGACGCCGAGTAACTCGGCGTCTCATCCGGATCCAAGCTATTTGACACTCGGACAACATTTTCAGCAATTTTGAGCAACTTTGAAGCACTTTGAAACTTGAAGCAGACGAGAAATATAGCAGACGACAATTTATTTGGCGGGCTAAGGGTTAAGAGGATCATTTTACACTGTAATATTTACATTCGCCCCATTCAAATCCACTGAAAAACACTATTTCCCGAGAGGGCGGGACATGTGGATATATTCGCAGAGGAGGCGGGGCTTATAGATCTGCTGTCCGCCAATCATATTGTTACGTTGCTTTAATAACGCCATTATGGTTGTTCCTTTGAGAGTACACATTATTCGTGTTAACCTCTAATGTGGATTAAACATACAGGCATACAAATAAATGACCATTTAATATTAGAAATTACGGCAAATATAATGTAAATATATGCTAGCGCGATTCATGGAATTTGCCGATTATTTTCTGTCGTTTATTTCGCTTAAACGTCGAAAAAATCACCTAATTTCTTAATTGAATTGCTTTTGCGTTTAGTGTCTTTTAAATGAGAACTAATAACGTCTTTACCATTGCACATCTCTAGACTATACATAAAAATGACAAAAAATCAAAGGTTTGCTGTCAAATTACAAAAACAGTTTGACGTTTCCTTTTTATAGTTTCATGGTTAATTTAAAGTTAATCGACAAATAGTCGAATACCTTTCTTTATCTCTTTTCCTGAGTGTTGAATCGTAATGATCTTATCATAACAAGCGCGATTCTACAAACATTTCAAAACAGTTTGGATCCAGATCAGACGTCGAGTAACTCGGCATCTTTGGTCCGTTTCATAAAACTTAGTACCACAAATGTTGTCGTAAGTCAGATTATAAAAGTTTCAATTATTATTTATTTCTCTATCTAATCTTGTCTTTTGACATCTCTTTGGAATTGTCTTGAAAAGACGATTCCAAAGAGATGTCACAAGACAGGATTAGATAGAGAAATCAGAAATTAAATGTATTTTAAAGTTTTGACTTACGACCGTTTTTGTCGTATGAAGCTTTATGGAACGGGCCCCAGATCTGGATCCAAACTGTTTAATGCAGATATTTAGATAAAATGTTCTTCACTAAAGCAAGGAATTAAATCTGGTATGACTTTCGAATACGATCTTATTGAAGCAAATAATGATATAAGAGTAAACATTGGAGAGGCTTTCTGTTCCGTTAAAACGAAGATAAACGAAATCGCAAAAAATTGCAGTTAAATGTAGAAAATAACAGGTTACTAGAAATATTTACAACTAATTTTAATCCGAGTGGAAAACATTTTGAAGCTTGATCAGACGCCTGGTTATATCCGGCGTCTGATCTGGCTCCAAAATGTTTTTCAAATGAAGTAGTTGTTTAAGCGTAAACGCGTTTATTCTAAGGAAAGAATAAAGTATGTTCCACTGTACGTTCTAATTCTTCCCCTGCTTCATAATTATTATCGACTGCATTTATTTTTTAAATTTAGTTTTTAATGCCATTTTAAGATAAGAAAACTAAGCCAGACGGTCAAACCAATGTGTATCTTGATCAAAAACAGGGAAATGCAACGTCTGATCTAGATCCAAACTGACTGCAACTTCAAGTAAAGTCGCGGCTATAGCATGCGAAGGAACAGTCTTTGTGGGAAAATCTGAAAATAGAAAGGTGAATAAACTCCTCTGTATCCAGCTGTACCAAACATAAAAAGTACAAAGCAGGCACGGATTCGACTTTTTGCTCAAGCAGGAGGAGGAGAGGGACACTTACTATTTAACCATTTCCCACTCTGACACAGTCTATACACTCACAAATAACTATTCTTTGAATATATTGAATACCAGTGAGAGCTTTATAGGCGAGAGTGACCGTAAATACTGGATTTTGTCATTTATGCAGACTACGGTCTTATATACGGCAAATTATCATGGAAAAACGTCGCATCCCTTCATTTCCTTAAAAGTTGAGACTCGTCCCAGATAAGGAAAGCCGAAGAAAAGTAAGACACCGGGGTACTCTGGCTCCTTACTGTTAACAATGAACATCCCTTTTTATTAATACGCGCTTAATGGAAAAGAACAAGCTCTGTCTTATCCACTGTATATGCACCAGACTGTAACCAAAGCTGGACCCATTTGTTAGGGTTTTGAACTGCAAAGAAAAAATCCAGGATTGAATGATTTGTTTTAATGAAGCGAAGGAATGTTTGGCAACCAACAGAACCACACTCTAGTTTCGTGTTGAGCCTGTTCACGAAGGCCGGAATTTAGTCCTACCCCTACCGTTGTCGTTCGCAAACGATAACATGGCGAATACGTTATTCCGATGAAGTTATATGAAGAAAAATACAAAGTTTCTTTCTGATATAAACGCGTTTATGCTAAAAACCCTTTTCCTGTTGCAAACAGTTTGATTCCAGATCAGATGCCGGGTAAAGATTTTTAAAAAAAACAGTTGCCATGTTTTGTACATTTTATCGCATTGCGTTTGTGCTTTTGATTTCATGATTTAATCCATTTAAATCTTGTAAAAAACATTTACTAGACCTGGAAATGTTCATTCAAAATTTCAGGGGTCAATTACAGGCATAGTTCCCTCTCTTCAAACGACACCCAATGGGAGTCAAATATAGTGTTTGCTGTTCGGAGGGAGGTGTTATAGAGAGGGAAAATTAATACCCTTAGGGTGCTGAGCATGACATGGGTTACATTTGCAAACAGCTGGAATCCAGATCAGACGCCGCGTAACGCGGCGTCTGATCTGGATTCAAGCTGTATGCCGCTCGTGATTATGTTTTTTTCTGTCAAAATGTTCAACATGTAACTGAGACAAAACCAGCAGATGCGATTTTAAGCAGACGATATTGCAGCAGCGAAAGCTTTCCACATAATTATCTTGTTTGGGGAACAACGGCAATCATTGTTGTAAGGAGGGAATCGTTGTTGGGAGGGCCGTTGTAGGGAAGGAGCACTGTATTTTAGGTTTATCATTACGAATATGGACTGCCAAGTAGTGCAAAGAGGATGTTGCGATCAGGAGACGTCTTATTACATTGGGGAAAAACAAGCAATTTTACGATCCAAACATCTGTAAAATCACTAAAATGGCATGCCTATTTTCATCATAGAAATGAATCTAATCTCTCATTTTTTTTACAGTATATGTTATAAATCAAACGAATGGGGCATCTGCTCAATTAAAATTCTATTTTGATTTTTTTTAGATAATCCAAGTTCAACAGACAGCACAGAAACCCATGCCATTAGCAAGTTTGTCATATCGAGGAAGATAATGACTACAGTTATGTAACAAAATGATAATGCCGCCCAGTTACGAAATAGAAATATAGTCGAACTTTGATACCTCGAGCATTCGCAACTGAATTCGTTCAAATTATTGACGAAGATGTTATTCTCTACAAATACAGGCGTTTGTACTACAGCGCTCCCTCTCTACAACGACACACACTGGGAGACAAATTGGTCGGAGGGAGTCGTTATAGGGAGGAAAATTGGCTTGCATTTGCAAACAGCTTGAATCCAGATCAGACGCCGCGTCACGCGGCGTCTGATCTGAATTGAAGCTGTTTGTCACTCCTCTTTAAGTTTTTTTCTGGCCATTATGTAACTTTGAGAAAATTAGCAGACGACAACCCGAAGCAGACGATATTGCAGCAGTAAAAGCGTTAAACATACTTGTCCTGTGTAAGGAACTGCGGCAAGAGTTGTTGTAAGGAGGGAGTCGTTGTTGTGAGGGCCATTGTAGGGATAGAGCACTGTATAACATTTATTTCTATTGCAAACAGTTTGGAGTCAGATAAGATGTCCGGTAACCCGATGTCTGATTAGGCTCAAGACGTTTTGCCACTCAGATAAAATATAAAGTCTTAAGAGTTTTGAAAAACCTGCAGTTTTGTTTTTCATTTGATTCTTTTGCATTTCGTTTAAACGGGAAAGAATAACGTCTTCTCCACTGTATCTTACACCCAAATGCACTGATCACAGTTGTTTACCGTATCAACGTCTCATTTAGTAGATATACAAATGTAACAGGTGCTGTTGTATTAAAAAAGGTCTTACTTTAACATAGAAAGAACAATTTAAGTATCAAAACTTGCAAAAATAGGGACCGGGATATCACGATCATAAAAACCGTTGTTTTTTTGGTAAGACGTAGTCTGAATGATAGAATTACAAGCTAATTACCAGAAAATTTACGCACAAAGATATTACCCTACCCCATCACATTAATTGGAAGCGTTGCACGACGGGATATACCAATACATCACACAACTTCCGGTATGCGCGGTAACACATCATACTAGTGGCAATCCCAAGTATCGTCAAGTCTCTGTCAGAGGCGCCAACCTGAGGCGCCGCGGCAAGTATCTGATTAACCTTACATGTAACCTTTTCATTGTTATAGTCAACTAAAATCGACTTTGCAAACAGTTTGGATCCAGATCAGACGCCGCGTTACGTGGCGTCTGAACTGGATCCAAAACTGTTTGACACTCGCATCAATTTTCTTCAGTCAAAACTTCACAAATTAATTAGAATTTTGCACAGAATTGCAGACAAAAAAATTTAGCATACGAGTTTTTAGAGATAAAAAGATAAATGTTTATTGTGCTAAATTATCGTTTTTTTTTTATTCAACATGTCGTCTGCGAAAAATTATTCCAAACTGAAAAATCTTAATACGAGTGTCAAACAGTTTGGATCCTGATCAGGCGCCTAGTAGCTCGAGTTCTGTTCTTCATTAATACTGTTTGCAAATGCAAGAAAATTTGCGCTTTGCACGTTAGGAATTTAAGTGCTAAACTTGATTTAGATAATTTAGCAAACAGTTTGAATGCAGACAAGGCGCTGATTGACTCATTGTCTGATCATGATCAAAACTGCCAGTCACTTATTATTTAAATTTCTTCCAAAAACAAACTACTTGAAGATACATGTAAGAAATTAGAAGTTGTAATCGTTCAAGGTAACACATGTATATGTACATATGATTTATTAATTGATTTAAAATTTGTAAAGTAATTTAAAACACCAACTCTTTTGCCCAACCCGCAAAAGCAATGTAGTCTGCAGAAATTGAGAGAGCCACTACAGAACTACTTTCAATCCAATATTCGTGCGCAGACAGCAGACACGTTCGGTCATCAAGAGGAGCGACATATCATTACGCCACTAATGATCGACAAAAGAACTGTGATAACTGGTAATTAAGTAGAAAAAGAAAACTTACAACATTTTTGATAAACAGCTGTTCGCTATCACATCATGCGAAGAAACAAATTACAGCATTGTAGGTGAACCTTGAGTCTGTTAAACAGTTCTCCATCTCTACAACGACACCCAGTGGGAGACACAGCTTGTGTGTGTTGTTCGGAGGGAGTCGTTACAGAGAGGGAAAATTAAGACTTGGCTTACATTTGTAAACAGCTTGAATCCAGATCAGACGCCGCGTTCACGCGGCGTCTGATCTGAATCCAAGCTGTTTGTCACTCGTCATTATATCTATTCTATCAAAATCCCCACTTATATGTAGTTTTGAGAGAAAACAGCACTCGACAGTTTTAAGCAGAAGATATTGCAGCAGTAAAATCATTAGACATAATTGTCCCGTTTAAGGAATTGTGGCAAGGATTGTTGTAAGGAGGGAGTCGTTGTTGGGAGGGCCGTTGTAGAGAGGGAACGCTTTAATATCGTCTGCTTTTTTAAACCTTCAGCAGGCCTGCCATTTCTCCGGATTTTTTCCCGAAATCTTCGGATTTTTATCGTAGCAGATGGTAGTTTAAAGCAGGCGCATTCTGCTTTAACTTCAACCTGCTTTAAGTGGCCACGTGTCTTCAAAACTAGAAATAGACTATGAGGTAAAGTGTTTTAAAGGTACGTTTCGTAAAATCGCGCTTGAAAAATAGAAATTTTGGGAATTGTAGGACTTTTCATGATCAACTTATGGCAGCCTTGATTCAGTACCATTGCTTGGCTGCACTGGTACATGTACATATTTTTGCAAACAGTTTAGACCCTGACTAGACTCCGAGTTACACGTCAAAACTATTTGACACTTACAACGATTGATTTTTCGTCTAAACTCTACTAAAGTTCAGAAATAAAAGCAGACGACAATTTTAACGATATCCTGGCAGTGAAGGAGTAAAATGTCGTCTGCAGTTTTAAAATTCAATTTTAAATGAATTTATAGTCAATTCAAAAAACAGGTTTGATCAGGGCATGGTCAATATCGAAACTATTTTCAAATAATGTTAAAATGGCGTTTAGCAGGATAAAGGTTCATCATAATGGTTTGTTTCTGCGCATATTGCATTACGTAATATAAAACTATTTATTCCTTGCAAATCATTAAATTTGATCACTGCGGAACATTTATTTATTTATACATTATTGACAAGATAACGTAACCCCTTGTCCGACTCGTTTAGCCCTCACCATGGTCTGTTACTCTGTTAGATAGACATCCTGCAGTTCAAAGGTAATTCCTGAGAGCGCTGAACGCAACTAGTGTAATATTTGCAAACAGTTTAGATCCAGATCAGACGCCGCGTGACGCGGCGTCTGATCTGGATCTAAACTATTTGACACTCGTGTCGATCTTTCCCCATTCAAAATGCTGTAAATCAAACTTTGAGAAATTGAAGCAGACGACATTTTTCAAGCAGACGAAATCGCAGCAGCAGCAGGATTAACGATTTTATTGCTCGTAATAAGAACACACAAGACCACAAGAATCTTAACAAGCAGTGTCTGTTGTCAGTGTCTATATCCGGAAACTAGTTTTGCAAAAAACAACAAATCAACAAATTCAACATCTTGCATCCCCGCCTTAGCCCTTCCCAGACCTTCATATTGTCGGCTTCATAAAAGTGTCGCCTGCATAGTGTAACATTTAGTCGAAATTTATTTTAACAATATAAACTTATCTGCAAAGCGGTTATGATAATGCATTCATGACTGGCAAATCTTTGAGCCTCTCAGAATATGATGTAGATCCAGACCAATTGCAAAGTTCCACCATGCCGCGTTAAGCAGAAGGTTCACAACTACATAGAATAAATTTATTTGACATGTCAATTTTGAGATTGCAAATGAAGAGATATAGTTCAATTACTAGTGCTTAACTTCTCAGTATGCCAGGATAATTGCATTTTAATCTTTCAACATGCTTGAAAAAGGTTAATTATTTTTTGGCCCCAAGAGCTATCTTTGGGTGTAAATAGTACCTTTTAATCTGTGTCTCTGTCCGTGCTCATTTTGTTGGGGTACATATGTCCTATTCCACATAAGCTAGGGATACAGTGTAGAATCTGTTATTCTTTCCCCTTTTTAACGCAAACGTACGCAAACGCAAAGCGCTAAAACGTAGAAAAGAACAACTTTTGGACAATTCTGATATTTCATGTTTATCTTGGTGGCAAACAGTTTGGAGCCTGATCAGACGCCGGGTTACCCGGCGTCTGATCTGGCTCCAAACTGTTTGCACTGCAAATAATAGTTTTAGCGTAAACGCGTTTATTGGGAAAGAATAACACATTCTCCACTGTACCAAAGTTGGCGTGTGAGTACATACAGTAAACCTCGAGAATAAGGTACTCGGTTATAAGGAATCATCAGCTATAATGAACAATTTTAAAATCCCGAATCTTACCCTTCTTTGTTCTATATAAAACGATATGCTTATACCGTACTCGGATATAGCGTAAATTCGGCTATAGCGTACACCATGAAACCGGCCCGATTTTAGATTTCACAAAAATATCACAGTTGGGTGCTGGTGGTGGATAATGTAAGAAAACAACTTTTTTGCTCGAAAATAAAGATCATGTATCCATTGCAACCCTCCTATTAAATAACATTTATGATCAATATTTGAGCATATCATCATTTGAACTTGTAATTTGACATCTTTAAAATGCAAAAATATGAGATAGCATTGGCCTAGTTGAAAACCTCAACACTAAACCAAAACTAACAGTGTTGTTACCATAGCAACCAGCGACATTTACTCTATTAAAACATGTTTCTCTATATAATTATTTAAATATGTCTTGTTGAAATTTGATTTGACAGGGACACCAGTACGACAGAAAATGTATGAAACATGGCAAATCCATGGCACATTATCGTATTAAATGTAACATGTGTTGCTTTGGTAACCAATCCAACGACTTCCTAATGAAGATATGTTCACTATGGGGTGAAATCGGCTCCATTTTAGATTTCAACAAAAATATCACAGATGGATGCTGGTGGGAGTACTGAAAGAAAACAAACTTTTCTTGCGCGACAATAAAGATCATGTTGCCATAGCAACCATTTTTATATACTCATCTAATATGGGAGTACATTTTGGAATGAATCATTTTTAAAGTAAATGTGACCTTCACCTTGACCTTCGACCTAAATTATGGAAGAAGCTTCTCCGGAGCATATTATCTATATCATATTTGCAGCGGATACCAAGTTTGATGTGTGCAGTGTATCCTATGATTTTGAGGTTAATGTGACATTGACCATGACTCTTTCAACTCTCTTAATAAAAAGCTTGTCCAGAGCATGTGGCCTTTACTATATCAGCTAGTGAAACAGAAATGAGTGTGCGAGTACATCTTGAAATGGCGGAGTGTCGCGTAAAAAATCAAATATTTAGTATATTTACTGGTCTGCATAAAGAACAAAATGCAATTCAGGGGGGGGGGGGGGGGGGGGGGGGGGTGGCATCTGTCACTTACTGTGACCCAGTTTTTGTTCTATCTGGGATAAGACGCAGTTTTGTAAACGGTTCCAGGATATTTGTTTTAATGATAGCCATGTATATAGTTACTGCTTAATTATGTCATAGTAGTAGTAGTAGTAGTAGTAACAGCATCAGCAGCAGTAGTAGTAGTAATGGCTGTAGAAGAAGCAGTAGTAGAAATGGTAGAAGTTGTAGAAGTATAATGGTAATAGTGGTTGTAGTAGTAATGGCAGCAGTAGTAGTAGTATAAGAAATGGTAGTAGTTGTAGTAGTAATGGTAGTAGTTGTAGTAGTAATGATAGTAATTGTAGAAGTAATGATAGTATCAGTAGTAGTAGTAGTAGTAGTAGTAGAAGTAATGATAGTAGCAGTAGTAGTTGTAGTAGTAGTAGTACAGTGGACACTCTTGAACAGGTGTGCAGGAAATCTTACTAGAATTTTGGTAATCATATGCGGACACAGGATGATGTGGAATGCTCCTTATGGAGATTTCAGCGTCACTGTGTCCTGCAGCACTATACATCCGTAAACCATTCGTGGTTCTTCTACTTCTTACAGAGTGACTACTGTGCCAATGTACATAATTTGTATTTCCATATCATGTGACCATCTGTATATTATTTGTATCACTACTTGAATAGGGGAGGGCCGTAACTAATGTTGGTAGAACTTGTGGCCCGACCCGATTTCTTGAATTTGAAATAAAATATGGTTAAACTAGACTAGTAGTAGTAGTAGTAGTAGTAGAAGTAATGATAGTAGCAGCAGTAGTAGAAGTAGTAGTAGTAGAAGTAATGATAGTAGTAGTAGTAGTAGAAGTGATGATAGTAGCAGTAGTAGTAGTAGAAGTAATGATAGTAGCAGTAGTAGTAGTAGTAGTAGAAGTAATGATAGTAGCAGTAGTAGTAGTAGAAGTAATGATAGTAGCAGTAGTAGAAGTAATGATAGTAGCAGTAGTAGTAGTAGTAGTAGAAGTAATTATAGTAGCAGTAGTAGTAGTAGAAGTAATGATAGTAGCAGTAGTAGTAGTAGAAGTAATGATAGTAGCAGTAGTAGAAGTAATGATAGTAGCAGTAGTAGTAGTAGTAGTAGAAGAAGTAATGATAGTAGCAGTAGTAGTAGTAGAAGTAATGATAGTAGCAGTAGTAGTAGTAGAAGTAATGATAGTAGTAGTAGTAGTAGTAGTAGTAGTAGAAGTAATGATAGTAGCAGTAGTAGAAGTAATGATAGTAGCAGCAGTAGTAGAGTAGCAGTAATGATAGTAGCAGTAGTAGTAGTAGTAGAAGTAATGATAGTAGCAGTAGTAGTAGTAGAAGTAATGATAGTAGCAGTAGTAGTAGTAGAAGTAATGATAGTAGCAGTAGTAGAAGTAATGATAGTAGCAGTAGTAGTAGTAGTAGTAGCAGAAGTAATGATAGAAGCAGTAGTAGTAGTAGAAGTAATGATAGTAGCAGTAGTAGTAGTAGAAGTAATGATAGTAGCAGTAGTAGTAGTAGAAGTAATGATAGTAGCAGTAGTAGTAGTAGAAGTAATGATAGTAGTAGTAGTAGTAGTAATAATAATAATAGTAGTAGTAGTAGTAGCAGCAGCAACAGTAGTAGTAGTAGCAGTAGTAGTAACATCAGCATAATAGACAGTAACGACAGGAACAACAGTAACAGTAGCTACAGCAGTGGCATATCGTAGTAATAGACATGGTCCAAATCATTTTCAAAAGGATTAACACTGCGTATTCTACGATGACGCCCCAAGTAACCAGCTTCTATATTTACCCTGTTTGTTGTTTTTCCGTAATATTTCCCACAAATATTCAGTAAATATGCGTTCAAAACCACGGGCGTCTCGCCTGACTGACAGGATAATAGATTCACATTAACCAGTTTAATGGACATCGCAAGTGTTTCAAGAAGAATATGAATTAGTTTTTGTTTACAGAATCCATCAATCTCATCCCTGTTCTCACAACTACAGTCGACCTTCGATATCTCGAACTCGCTTAACTCGAACAAGCCAATATTTCGAAACATGAATTTGCCTTATTTCAAGCTCGGTTTAGGTGAACATATCAGTGTTTCAAAGTTAAGTTTGAAATACGGGTATGTTCGACTTAACCGAGTTTCGTGATATCGAAGTTCGACTGTATGTGTTAAAATACGATTATATTAACCCATTATCCCATAAATATGCCTTTTTACGTCATTATTTTATTCTCCCACTGAAGAAAATAGTTCCATTTTACACAGTTATGAATATATTACATGAGAAACATTTCTATATCCTAGCCGATTATTGCTAAAAGCAGAATGCACATTAAGACGCATTCTGCTAGATACGCCCAACCTGCTTTAGGTGGTCACCTGTCTTCAAAGCAAGAATCATGCTTTGGGGTAAAGGGTTATATTAATAATCATCACCCCGAAACATACCCAATAACGCGTAGTTCAATGAATCGTAGTCATCTGAATGACATAGTTTAATGATCGTTGTTGCTAGGCAGATAGCTCCGGCCTTAGCAACGGTTAATAAGAAAAGGTTTGATTTTTTTCTTCAAAAATTGCAAAAAATGTAATATAATAAGCAGATGATGAACTGGTTGAACTGAATCATTCCTATCTAATGTCTCATCCTGTTATTTATTGTAGGGACAACTGCGTATATACAGTTGATCCTAGATCACTCGGACTCGCTAACTTGTATTTCTTTGGTTGACAGGGCTGCCATTTCTCCGGATATTTCCAATATCTTCAGATTTTTCTTAAGTTTTTCCGGACTTAAGGTTTTTCCCCGAAACACAATGTATTCGAATTTATGCTCTTTAAAATTTTGGAGTGTATTCGTTTTTACAAAGGAAACATTGATATGGGTGTCGACCAGTTTAGATCAAGATCAGACGCCGCGTTACGCGGCGTCTGATCTTGATCCAAACTGTTTGCATAATCATGTTAGTGTTACAGTTGTAAATACGCTATTCCTACCCATTTAAGCGTTAATCTATGCGTAAGAAACGCATATATAGTGAACGGTTAACGAACGCTTAACGCCTAACGATTTTAACGCGTTTAAACGCGTAAATAAACGATTATACCAGAGATGTTGCGATTGGTGCGTTTCACGCGGAGATTTCGGATCTTATCGATGAAAAACCCACTTATCCGATTAGTGACACCAGACCCATAAATCAAAAAAACACCCGTCGCGACAGACTTGCATTGGACTCGCCGCTACTTTAACGACTGCAATCTTTACTAACCGCATGAAATGTCGGAATATTTGATGTTTTGCTCACTTTGTGAATGACCCGAGTCAATATTTCAGAAGTATTCTTTAGAAAATTAAGACCGACATCCGGGCTCTTTTAAACGGGTAAAGAAACGGCTAGGAAACCCGTTTAACGAGACGGATAATAAACACATAAGAAATGCGTAAGAAACGCGGAAAGTGGGTAGGAATAGCGTATTTACCACTGTTTAGAGACTGGCAGAGAAAGGGTTTAAGATAAGATTCCTAAATTCGTATTTGACGAATTTGGAAATCTTGGGATTTTTATGAGGAACTTATGGTAGCCCTGGGTCGAAATTCGACTCAGTCGATTGAATCGAACTTGCTTAAATCGAACTAGACTGGCTTCAGTCCCTGTAATTTTACATTATAAATTATTATTTCTCCCTTTTTCCATACAGACTTGTCTTTTCCTAGCCTCAATTACAGGTTACAGGTGATCAATCTGTGCCGGACCCTGTGTCAGCAATAAGGCAACAGTGGCACATATTGAAAACGGAATACATAACAAAATGTTCTTATTTATCAGACCAGTAGCTAGTCTAAAGTCGAACGTACGATCTGTATTTTGAAGTTTAAACGTGGCTAAATCACGGATTATCCCATACCCCTGGGTCTTTTTCTAGTTTTCAGATAGGTTATCACTTAAAACAGGTTGAAATTAGGAGCAGTTTGCTTTACTTTCAGCCAGTCTCTGCTGGAATCTCAAACGGTATGTGTAATTGTGTATACATGCACTTTGAGGTAAACACAAATATTGCACTCTCGAAAACTATTCCGACATTCGATAGATGTTAAGTGCAAATATATTATATTAATTGATCGGTTAAGTCTCCGGGAATTGAAAATTTAAGAAAATGTATTAATCGTCGGCACGCAACTGCTGACTCTATAGTGACTGTTGTAAACTTTATAAATTCAGAAGAGAACTTGGCGTTTCATTTGAACCCAAACTGTTTGAAACGCTAACGATAGTTGTTTAAGAAAAAAATGCAGATCTATATGCCAATTCTGAGAGATGTTACAGACGATAGTTACATTGCATGTGAAACGTTAACGCGAATGCGCCGAATGGGACGATGCAGGAAACATGTTTACTAGGAATTAGTTCGTTTAAGTCTCATTCAAACAAGTATAAAAGTCACAGCAATGTGACATATGCCCCCTAATTGCCTTCTTGTCCGTATACTCATGTCCTTAACCTTTTATACAAATATAATAGAGTAGAACATTACACCAACTAATAACTAGTATGAGTTATACGGATATCTGTTGACCTTGACCTTTGACCCATGGCCACGAGAGTTGAACAGGACCTGTTGTGTTCCTCTGGTGAACATCTGTGTCAAGTTATTTTGAAATTCATTTATACACTCAGTGCAAAAAGAAACGCACATTTTTCATTACACTATTTGTATGTAGAAGGAACGTATTTGTGAATTACTCTTATCATTAAGGTCAGTAGTTCTGTCTTGGGGTATCAATGTTGAAAAAACACAACCTGCACAAATCGGTGCGATGTTTAAAACACGCTGTAGTTCTCTTTCGCTGCCAAATTAATCGTGAGATTATTACCCCTTCACCGTTTCATTGTCGTCTGCTTCAAATTTGTTGTTGGTAAGATCGTTTCAAAGTAAGATCCAATGTAGTATGAATTAAAACATATCGATACGAGTGTCAAACAGTTTGGATCCTGATCAGACGCCGCGTGACGCGGCGTCTGATCAGGATTCAAACTGTTTGGAAATGCGCTTTTTGGCGTCATCAAGAGTGAAAGGGTTAATAAGCAGCACACTGGTTTTGAGTTCTTTGTTTCTGAACATGTTACAGAATTAAATCAATATTGAGATATGGTATTAGTATTTTAATTTTCTTCAAGAACATATTCTTAATCTGCGCATGAGCACGATGTGCGTTTCTTTTTGTACTGAGTGTAGATAAAGAAATGACAGACCGGACACGAAATTTGTGAAAACCAAATCGTAACATGTTGGAGTTGAACATGACACATCATGTTTTTCTGTTCAACATTTGTGCCAATATATTTTGAAATGCATTCACTGATAAAGAAAGTGCAGACCAGACAAAATTTTTTTGACAACATAATCGTACTCTGTGACCTTGACCGTTGCTCAATGGACAAGGGAGTTAAACAAAACACATTTTTGTGTAGTGAACATTTATGCCAACGTATTTTTAAATCCTTTCAACGATACAGAAGTAAAAGACCGGAAACGAAATGTGTAATAACGTAATCGTACCCTATGACACAGGAGTTAAACACAACATATCGTCTTTGTCTAATGAACATTTGCGTTAAGTTAATTTGAAATTCATTCACCGATAAATAAAACAGTTATATACATACCGGACATGAAATTTGTAAAAAACGTAATCGTACCATGTGCCCTTGACCTTTGACCCAGGAATACGGGAGTTGAACGGGACACACCATCTTTGTCTGGTTAACATTTGTGAAATTATTTTGAAATCCATCTACCAATAAAAAGTTACATAAACAGAGTAGATATGCGGAGTAAACGGTTAAAGGTTCAAGTCGTAAAATGTTGAAAAATAGAACATTTAGAAATCTTAGACGTTTTCATAATCAACTTATGGCAGCCCTGCCCTGTTTCTGGATATCATTAAATTGCATTTGGTTTCGTTTAACCCATTGGTACCTGGCATCCCATAGTTGGGACATATTTGTAAACAGTGCAAATTCATATCATAATGCGGTGTCTGATACAGTCTGCACTGTTTGCGATCAGGATTTTCTTTATAAGAAATAAATTAAAATGAAATATTAGACCGGGCACCTCCGAATAGGAAAATGGACCAATCCAATATATAAACATGGTAAATCAGCTTAGCATAAATGGATTAAACTAAACGTATTAATGTCTTTCCTGCTCTATCAGTGCAGAGTATCATGACAAGTGCTACTGACAAATGCCAACTCTTGGTATTAGGGTATTTGTATACAGTGGAGAAGACGTTGTTCTTTCCCCTTTAAACGCACACAAAACGAAAACGCGAACGTATTGCAATGACATGTAGAAAATGGCAAGCTATTGACAATTCTGACTATTTATTTTAATATGAGTTTCAAGCAGTTTGGAGCCTGATCAGACGCAGGGATACCCGGCGTCTCATCTGGCTAAAAAATATGTGCACTGCTAGAAATAATGGCTTTAGCGTAAACGCGTGTATTGGGAAAGAATATGTCATTGCTCCATTTTATCTATTGAGCGTTTACATGAGTGTTGATTGATCCAAATGTCGAATGATCAAGTTTTAAACATTAGATTCTACCACATCTCGCACACCTATATTTAAACAGAAAAGAAACGTATCTGTGTTTCAATTCTCAATAAATCACGCACGCGCTGTAACACTTTAACGTGACGTAATATGGCTTCGAAAATTCCTGCACCAAAAATGTAGCGTCGTTGCGTTGGTGCAAATTGTGGTTACATTGAAGTGTTAGAATCGACCAGTGTTTCATTGTGTAATAGAACATCTCAACGACTACCTGTGTTCTATTGCACTGGTATTAATTTATTAATTTCAAATCGTCTTTTAAATTTGATGACGCAAACTGGCTTAAGTCGAACATACCTATATTTCAAATTAGCACTCATAGGTTAAGTAACAAAGCTTTTCTCGCTTTCCATGTGTTCCAGAGAGGCTTTGTTACTAAATATAGCAAGTTAAAAGTAAATATGTTTCAGTTCATGTTTCAGTTTATTTCATAAATCCATTGGGCTTGAAAGCCCATGAGGACAGCATTAAGCGTTACATAGTTATGTTATAAACATACATGTACATACAAAATGTATTATAAACAAACAAATATAATATGGCGACTATATAAAGGTGTGCCAAGTAAATACTTGAAGCTTATATAAACCACTCTGATATCACCACAAGTAACGGTAACTTCAAACAGTGCAGCCCAAAATCAGACGTCCATTAATAGAGAAGTCCAATCGTGGTCCGCCCTGTTTGCTATTTGAAGTTTTTATTTCACCTTATTACTCCACCTTTTTCCTGAATAATTATACTTGTATCGTTACAGGGGAAGTCCCTAGGAAACTAAATCACTAACCGTTTGTTTTTGTTGGAGAAGGCATTTAAACAGTTTCTTCTAATTAATAAACAAAATTAAACAATTCTATACAATTAATTCTCTATTGCCACGCCCCTCATTGCAAACTTGGGATATACCCTAATTTCTGAAACAAATCAAGATCATCATATTTTGCAAATAAAAGGCTTTCGTTAGTAAATTTATATATACAAGAAATTTCAAGATAAATTGAGGGTTCGTGGCAATAGTATGAAAACAACTAGTTACTACAAGAAACAACTACTTACAGACCGACTGACAACGTGACAACGTAAGTGACTGAAAACATGACAGTCTTAAGCAACTACAGATTTTCTGACTCTAAAAAGCATTGACAAAATTATAAGACGTTTATATATTTCGGACTAATTGTTGAAAGCAGGGGACTGTATGATTGGGCCAATTTAGATGAAGAACAATACAAAACTGTAAAGCTATTAATTCAATTCGCCCAATCATAAGATTGAAAATTGTTCATGCTCGTGTATATTTCTCTTATAGCTAGTTACCCTTAGCCTGCTGATCACGCCTTTACTGCTTATACAACTCGTTAGATCCAGACAAGACGCCGCGTTTCGCGGTTTCACGTCTACATCAAATTATTTGATTTACTATTTAATTCAAGTAACTGTATGTTTGGGCCAATTTCGATGAATAACAATACAAAACTGTAATGCTATATAATCCAATTCGCCGAATCATAAGATTCAAGATTGTTCATGCTCGTGTATAATCGTGTATAATCTCTAAAAGTAAATATGAACGCGCATTTAATGCATCAGATCCCAATGCAATTTGCCAATTGGATACATGTATTTTGATCAGTAGCCATTTTCTTGCGCTATGTTTCATTGAGGGAAAGAAAACGTCTCCTTCACTGTATATTCATCTTTAACCCATTGCCCCATAGAAGCTGTCTTTACCGCACCCAGTTTGTTTCTCTACTGAAGAAAATAGTTCCAATTTATACAGTAATGAACATGAACTATTTTTTATACCGTAGCAGACAGTAGCTTAAAACAGGCTGAAAGTAAAGCAGAATGCGCCTTCGGCGCTTTCTGCTTTACATTCAGCCTGCTTTAAGTAGTCACCTGTCTTCAAAGCAGGCTATGAGATATAAGGTTAAGCTAGTTTGAATTATTGAGACGCCACTGTATAATTATTATTGACACCGAATGGTACCCTATAAATTCGATTAGTGCACATACTCAACAAAAAACGGAGATCCTTTGATATTATCTGAGTAATCACGCAATGAGTAAGAACAGTTAATTACGGAGGAAATAATAAAAAGAAATTTAAATTATGCTGATGAAAAGATTTCAGTTTTTTTTGCCCTAAATATAATATACTTTGCACACAGATAAATGAAGCACATCCTTTGACCAGTATAACTCATTTCTGACGAATGATTCATGTCGAATTAAGCACCGTGACTACACTGAAGACCCAGTACAGATGCCACGTACTTGCTCAATGTTGGGGAAATAGTGTTTCCTCTGTATAGCAACACCCAATGGGAGACAAGTGTTGTGTGTGTTGTTCGGAGGGAGTTGTTATAGGGAGGGGAAATGAATACCCTTAGAGTATTGAGCATGACTTGGTTTACATTTGTAAACAGTTTGAACACGGATCAGACGCTGCGTATCGCGGCGTCTGACCTTGGTTCAAACTGTTTGTCACTCGTCTTTAAGTTTCTTCTGTCAAACTTTCCAATAGGAAACTTGAGGGGAAATAAAAGCAGCATATGATATTACAACAGTTATTGTCTTGTTTGATCAACAGCGGCAAGCTTCGTTGTAAGGAGTGAATCGTTGTTCGGAGGGCCGTTGTAGGGAGGGAGTTTTGTATGATTAATGTTTGTTTTACAGTGGGGGATGATGTTATATCATCCCTTTAATCGATACGAATGGCAAATACAGCGTTCCCTCTCTACAACGACATCCAATGGGAGACACAAAGTATGTTCGTTGTTCGGAGGGAGTCGTTATAGAGAGGGAAATTGACTTACATTTGCAAACAGCTTGAATCCAGATCAGACGCCGCGTAACGCGGCGTCTGATCTGGATCCAAGCTGTTTGTCACTCGTTATTCAGTTTTTTTCTGTCAAAATGTCCGTTATGCAACTTTGAGAAAAATAGCAGATTACAATTTTAAGCAGACGATATTGCAGTCGTGAATAGGTTGGACATCATTTTCTTGTTTAGGGAACAGCGGCAAGTGTCTTTGTACGGAGGGAGTCGCTGTTGGGAGGGCCGTTGTAGAGAGGGAGCACTGTACATTGCAATAAACTGTAGAAAATGACATATTCTTAAACCAACAGAGTTCACTCTCTAAAACAACACCCAGAGGGAGACAAAGGTTGTGTGTGTTGTTCGGAGGCAGTTGTTATAGGGAGGGACATTGACTTACATTTGCAAACAGCTTGAAACCAGATCAAACGCCGCGGGGTCTGATCTTAACTCAATCTGTGTGTCAATCGTCAATATGTTTTTTTTTCTGTCAAAATGCACCGTATGCGACTTTGAGAAAAACAGAAGACGACAATTTTAAGCAGACGATATTGAAGCCTTTAAAATGTTGGACATAAGTGTCTTGTTTAGGTAACAGTCGAAAGCGTTGTTATAAGGAGGGAATCATAGTTCAGTGGACTGTTGTCGGGAGGGAGTATTATACCAAATAAAGACTACGCATGAGTTGTAAGTGTCCGCTTTGGTCGCTTAACCAATTCCGACTGGCATGACGTCATCAATTTTAAACAAATGTCGTCTGCTTTTATTACCAAGTATAACTTTTAAGTATTTTGACTTAAGAACTATTGAAATGAGTGGTAAACAATTAAGATCCTGATCAGACACCGCGTGAGGCGGCGTCTGATCAGGATTCAAACTATTTGCAAATAACTATTCTATAACTACTAGGGGTAAGGCAGTGAACTGGTTAATATAACAATGTCTGTACGGACTGTGTACTTGAGGAGAAAGGGTTAAAGCAGACGATCACTGTGGCATTGTTCACGGGTTAAAGACCAAAGAGAGACTTATTTTGAATTTCCTTCTTCCTTTTCTAGAATAGTAACGCCTTTTAACATTAATCATTAGCTAACATCTAGTAAAATATTCTACACGGCCAAAGAGTCAAAGTTAACATTTCTGCATCCTGTGACGGCGTAAAGATATATTTACTTCGTGATTCTGTCTGGTATCTGCCATTATAAAAGCAGACTGAAAGTAAAGTAGAGAAATTCAGTAGGAGCTCTCTGTTTTACTTTCACTCTGTTTTAAATACCAATCTGTCTTAATATGAAACAAAGGGTAGAAGTTCACTGTAGATACAGTGGAGAATGTGTTATTCTTCCCCAATAAACGCGTTTACGCTAAAACTATTATTTGCAGTGCAAACAATTTGGAGCCAGATCAGACGCCGGAAAAAAGCATTGACAAAATTATAAGACGTTAATATATTTCTGACTAATTGTTGAAAGCAGGGGACTGTATGATTGGGCCAATTTAGATGAAGAACAATACAAAACTGTAAAGCTATTAATTCAATTCGCCCAATCATAAGATTGAAAATTGTTCATGCTCGTGTATATTTCTCTTATAGCTAGTTACCCTTAGCCTGCTGATCACGCCTTTACTGCTTATACAACTCGTTAGATCCAGACAAGACGCCGCGTTTCGCGGTTTCACGTCTACATCAAATTATTTGATTTACTATTTAATTCAAGTAACTGTATGTTTGGGCCAATTTCGATGAATAACAATACAAAACTGTAATGCTATATAATCCAATTCGCCGAATCATAAGATTCAAGATTGTTCATGCTCGTGTATAATCGTGTATAATCTCTAAAAGTAAATATGAACGCGCATTTAATGCATCAGATCCCAATGCAATTTGCCAATTGGATACATGTATTTTGATCAGTAGCCATTTTCTTGCGCTATGTTTCATTGAGGGAAAGAAAACGTCTCCTTCACTGTATATTCATCTTTAACCCATTGCCCCATAGAAGCTGTCTTTACCGCACCCAGTTTGTTTCTCTACTGAAGAAAATAGTTCCAATTTATACAGTAATGAACATGAACTATTTTTTATACCGTAGCAGACAGTAGCTTAAAACAGGCTGAAAGTAAAGCAGAATGCGCCTTCGGCGCTTTCTGCTTTACATTCAGCCTGCTTTAAGTAGTCACCTGTCTTCAAAGCAGGCTATGAGATATAGGGTTAAGCTAGTTTGAATTATTGAGACGCCACTGTATAATTATTATTGACACCGAATGGTACCCTATAAATTCGATTAGTGCATATACTCAACAAAAAACGGAGATCCTTTGATATTATCTGAGTAATCACGCAATGAGTAAGAACAGTTAATTACGGAGGAAATAATAAAAAGAAATTTAAATTATGCTGATGAAAAGATTTCAGTTTTTTTTGCCCTAAATATAATATACTTTGCACACAGATAGATGAAGCACATCCTTTGACTAGTATAACTCATTTCTGACGAATGATTCATGTCGAATTGAGCACCGTGACTACACTGAAGACCCAGTACAGATGCCACGTACTTGCTCAATGTTGGGGAAATAGTGTTTCCTCTGTACAGCAACACCCAATGGGAGACACGTGTTGATTGTGTGTTGTTCGGAGGGAGTTGTTATAGGGAGGGAATAGTAATACCCTTATAGTGCTGAGCATGACTTCGCTTACATTAATTTTGTAAACAATTTGATCTCAGATCAGACGCCGCGTTCAAACTGTTTGTCACTCGTCTTTATGTTTCTTCTGTCAAACTTTCCAATACGAAACTTGGTGAAAAAAGAAGCATATTACAACAGTGAAATCATTAGACATAATTGTCTTGTTTGATCAACAGCGGCAATCTTTGTTGTAAGGAGTGAATCGTTGTTCGGAGGGCCGTTGTTAGGGAGGGAGTTTTGTATGATTAATGCTTGTTTTACAGTGAGGGGAGATGTTATATCCTAATTTTAATCGATACGTATGACAAATACATTGCAATAAAATGTAGAAAATACCATTTCTTAAACTACAGTGCTCCCTCTCTACAACAACATCCCAAAGGAGACAAATACTGTGTGTGTTGTAAGGAGGGAGTTGTTATAGGAAGGGAAATGGGGCTTGCATTTGCAAACAGCTTGAATCCAGACTAGACGCCGGGATTCAAGCTGTGTGTCACTCGTCATTATGGTTTTTTTTGGTTTTTGTTTTTTATCAAAATGTCCAGTGTGTGACTTGGAGAAATTCAAAAGACGACAATTTTAAGCAGACGATTTTGCAGCCGTAAAAAAGGTTTGACATAATTGTCCTGTTTGGGCAACAGCGGCAATCGTTGTTGTAAGGAGGGACTCGTTGTTGGGAGGGTCGTTGTTGGGATGGGGTACAGTATTGACTATTCGTTAAAATTGTTGTAGCAAACAAGTTTGGAGTCTAAAAGACGGTTACTCTTAGTGCGAGCTTGCTCCAAACCCTTTGCATGAGACATACCAGTACTTGTTTTAGCAAAAAAAGCGTTTATTGAGTAAGAATATTTATTCTTCACTTGACGGTCCATCGACACAATGGGTCATTTAGGGTCATATCAATGGTCGGAAGCCAACATGTTTAGGATGCTCATATTCGATTTATAGAAAAGCATACACATGTGTTATTTGTACATGGTTCGTTGTTAATTTGGTTGTTTTCGCAGATAGACACATTCGTACATTGACCTTACTCCACTTGTAGAATAGTGTATTGATAATAAAAATCAAAGACGGATGGCCGCTTAATAACGGGGAAAAGACTTCTGCATAACTGATGTTTTGCCTTAATTCTTTCCCCCAAAATACGCCTTTTTACGCCTATAATTTATTCCTCCACTGAAGCAAATAGTTCCCTTTTATACAGTCATGAATATGTATCAAAAGAAATATTTTCTATACCAGTTTAACAATTTACAGTTTATTTCGAATCATAGGCCTCCGGCCCATACACATACAAGTACATATATCAGGTAAAAGCTTTACTTTCAACCTGTTTTAAGTGACCATCTTTCATTAAAACTAGAAACAGGCTGCATGTACATGTATGTGGTAATGGGTTAAGAGATCACCTGTCTTAAGGGTTACACACATACAATAGAGACGTTATTCTTTCCCAATAAACGTGTTTAAGTTAAATCCATTGCAAGAATGTATGTTAAAGCAGCCGAAAGTAAAGTAGAATACGCCTTATGGCGCATTATGCTTTATAGCTTTCAACCTAGAAGCAGGCTATGGGGTAAAATGTTAGTTCAATCAATAATGTATTAATTACAAACAGTGTACCTGTGAACAGTCCGCATGTCCTAAGTAAATAGAGAAGACTCAAATCAGAGGATTCCTAAATGAACACTGATCAGAGTCTGTATACTGTCTGTCATATTGAGTACCGTCACCATACATGGATTTGGATTTGTCATGATTTTACGTCGCTTTTAACAGTATTTCAGTCATATCGCGACGTCCAGCTAATTACAGGTGGAGGAAACCCCTAGAAGCCCTTAATGCATTGTTTCAGGCACAAATCGACAACTAGGTAGCCCAAGCGACCTTCCGCAAGCCAGCTAGAAGGCTTCCCCATATGGAAATCCGAATGCCCAGACCGGGATTCGAACCCACAGTTGTGAGAAGCTTAGTGATGTTATTAAAGTTCAGGTAGGAAAGAGTTCAGACAGGTTATTGCTTAATGCAGGATGAAAGCACAGAAATCTCCTTTAGGCTTTACATAAAGCTCCTATAGGCTTTCTGCATTAATCTTATCCTGCATTAAGCATTCACATATACAGTGTCCCCTCTCTGCAACGACATCCAAAGGAAGACAAAAAATGTGTGAGTTGTTTGGAGGGATTTGTTATAGAAAGGGAAATTGGCTTACATTTACAAACAGCTTTAATCTAGATCAGACGCCGCGAAACGCGTCGTCTGATCTGGATTCAAGTTGTTTGACACTCGTCATTATGTTTTTTTTCTGTCAAATTCCCAGTACAGTATGTGACTTTGAGAAAACAGAAGACGACACTTTTAAGCAGACGATATTGCAGCCGTGCAAGGTTAGACATACTTGTCTTGTTTAGGTAACAGCCACAAGCGTGGGTGTAAGGAGGGACTCGTTGTTCAGAGGGTTGTTGTGGGGAGGGAGTTCTAGACCAAAGACTAAGCATGAGTGTATTTCTAAGTGTCCGCTATTGGTACAAGCTTAATTGTACATGTATTTCAATTAGTGGTCGCTAAACCCGTTCCGACTGACATGACGTCATCAATTTTAAAACAACTGTCGTCTGCTTTTATTTATCAAAATATATATTTTATGTATTTTGACCTAAGAACTATTGAAATGAGTGTCAAACAGTTTGAATCCTGATCAGACGTCGCGTGAAACGGCGTCTGATCATGATCCAAACTATTTGCAAATAACTATTGTAGATCTACTCTCGGTGTAAGGCAGTGAAGGGGTTGATACAACATTAGCTGTACGGACTGTGCAATTGTGGAGAAAGGATTAAAGCAGACGATAACTTTGGCAATGTAATGCGATAAAGGCCGAAAAGATAGTTTGAATTTCCTTCTTCCTTTTCTTGAATAACGCCCTTTTACATATTAGCTATAGATATATTCTAGTAAAATATTTGTACCCGGCCATTTGAAGAGTCACAGTAAACATTTCCTGCATCCTGTCAAAAAGTAAATACGCATTTACTTCATATGCCCTAAAACAGACCGAAAGTAAAGCAGAGAGCTCCTGTAGGAGCTCTCTGCTTTACTTTCAATCTATTTCAAACACAATCTGTCTTAAAAACTATAAAAAAGATATGAAACAAATGATAGATATTCACTGTAGATATATATAGGCACAGTGGATACGATGTTATTATTTCCCAATAAATACGTTTACGCTAAATCAATTAAAATGTATTTCATATGCAAAACTTTTAGAGCTATGTCAGACGCCGAGAAACCGGCGTCTGATTAGGCTCCAAACTGTTTGCCCCTTAAGTTAAGATTATTGAAAAGCTGTAGTTTTCTAAATCTTATTGTACTGAGTTTGCCGTTAGTTTCGTGTAACTCTTTACCATTTATAGTCTGTTTCGGTTTTTTTTAAGTCACGAGACCACTTAAAGCAAACTGAAAATAAAGCAGAATTTGTCTTAAGACACATTCTGCTACAAGTTACTTTCAACCTGATTAAAGCTATCGTCTGTTAGAATATAGAAAGGATTTCTTATCATACTGGCATATTCGTAACATTATAAAATTGGAACTATTTTCTTCAAATTGAGGAATAAATTTTATGCGCAAAAATGCGTATTTAAGGAGAAATGGTTTAACTGGAAAACAATAACAGTTTCTCTACTGTACAATGTACATATCTTACCCCAACAACAAGAAATACCAGGCTGAATGTTTTCACAGTATCCATGACAATCTCGCGGAATCTGTCCACATCCAAGTTATTCCAACAACTGTCAGTTTGTATTCCGGGCGCACTAAATCTTGCACATGCGAATTCCGAGTCCGTGCGCAAACAATTTACGTACAGAATACAGGTGCATAGAGTGGTGATATAGAACCCTTCATAAAACAATCGTAGTAATTCGGCTTATCTCGGCTGTTTCCGGTCGATGATACACTGCGGTAAATTTTCGAATTACCCGAAACGATTAACCGCCTCACTGCCTTACCCCGAGTGAAATAACTGTTGCAATTAGTTTGGATCCTGATCAGACGCCGGGTAACTCGGCGTCTGATCAGGATCTAAACTGTCTGCCCCTCTTGTTGAAATCATCAGCTGAAATGAGTTTAAAATTAAAATTAAAACAATTGCAGACGACATCAGTGAAGCAGACGATATTGTTTCGATAATAATCCCTTCATTTCCATGACGTCATCAATTTCAAACAACTGTCGTCTGCTTTTATTCCTCAAATTTAATTTTCAAATATTTTGACTTCAGAATTATTGAAAAGATTGTCAAACAGTTTGGATCCTGATCAGACGCCGCCTTACGCGGCGTCTGATCAGGATCCAAACTGTTTGCAAATAACTAGTGCACTCTGGGTAAGGCGATGAAGGGTGTTAAATCTACATTAACAAAACGCTTAGACCCGTTTGTCTCTATCGTAACCATCTTGCTAAACCTTAATTAAAAAAAAGTTATTTTCTCTAAAATACTGGATTATGAAAACGGCGTAAATAACCTAATTTTAACACTTAATCACTTCACTGACTTGCCCCGCGTGCATTGACATTTTAAACAGTTTGGAACCAGATCAGACTCCGCATAACTCGGGGTCTGATCTGAGTCAAAACTGTTTGAAACTCATACTTGATGTTTCTTCAATCAAAATGTCAAAATCTGAGTTTGAGAAATAAAAGCAGACGACAGTTTTCAGCAGACGATATTCAAGACTTGTAGCGAAGGGGTTAATCGAACACTTACGACCAATTTACGATGTGTACATCTAGTAATTGGTTGAATACACATGTGTTTTTGAGCTATTAAAATATTTTGTTATTACTCATAAATGAGTCTTTTAACCCTTTCAACCCTAAATTTGTCTTGTGGGTATTAATAATCCTTTTGGACTCTTCTAGTACAGGTATTTGAACTACAGTGTTCCCTCCCTACAACGACCCTCCTAAAACGATTCCCTCCTTACAACGACCATTGCCACTGTTCCCCAAACAAAACATTATTGTTCAACCTTTTCATGGCATCAATATCGTCAGCTTAAACTTGTCGTCTGCTGTTTTTTCTCAAAGCGTTTTTACAGAAAAAAAATAATGACGAGTGACAAACAGCTTGACTCCAGATCAGACGCCGCGTAACGCGGCGTCTGATCTGGGTTCAAGCTGTTTGCAAATGTAGGCAAATTCCCTCTCTATAACGACTCCCTCCGAACAAAGAACACAATTGTTGTCTCCCATTGGGTGTCGTTGTAGAGAGGGAACGCTGTAGTCTACTGTTACATATTTGGTATGACAACAAAAACCAATGAAAATATCAAACAGTGCAGACCCTGATCAGAGGGCTCCTATAGGAGCCCTCTGATCAGGATTTACACTGTTTGCATATGTAATCAGAAATCTCTACAGAGGGCTGTAGGGTCGAAAGGGTTAACCACTTACTCCATCGTGTAGGCAAATAATTGCTCTTTAAAATGATATGGCACACATGTACTTTGCACGTATTATATCTAAGTTATTGATCAAGTAACATTACTTTTTGAAGCAACCTCGTATATAAACATGATAGTAACAATATCCAACAAACTCAATGTAGGTAGAAATGTGTTATATTAGTTCCTATATCGTCACTGGCGAATACAGCCATGTTGTAATAATTTGAGATCCAAAGCAGATGCCGAATAATTCGGCATCTGAAAAGGATCCAAACTACATGTACTATATATACTAGAAGCTACGTTTCTTCTAACAAAGTGTCTTAACCCGATTACTACATAAGATACATATTTTTACGCATTTTATTCCTCCCCTGAAGAAATTAGTTCCAATTTATAAGTCATGAATATTTATCAAAAGAATCATTTTCTATATTCTAGCAGATGGTAGATTCTAGCTCAAAGCTGGCTGAAAGTAAAGCATAATGCGCCTTATGGCGCATTCTGCTTTACTTTCAATCTGCTTTATAATCACTTACATAATTAGAAACAGACTATGGAGTAAATGGTTAAACAGTCTATGCCTACCTTATACAAAAGGAGACATTTGCAAACAGTGTAGATCTAGACCCTGATGAGACGCCGCGTTACGAAAACGTCTCATCAGGGTCTGCAATGTTTTCTATTTAATAATAATAATAATAATAATAGTAAATAATAATAATAATAATAATAATAAAGACTTTATTTAACGAGAGAACTCATTTGGTATTTCACAGGTTACAGTGGAGAATCTACTATTCTTTCCCGTTTAAACGCAAACGTACCCAAACGCAAAGCACTAAAACGTAGAAAAGAACAACTTTTGGACAATTCTGATAATTCTTGTTTATCTTGGTGGCAAACAGTTTGAGCCTGATCAGACGCCGGGTTACCCGGCGTCTGATCTGGCTCCAAACTGTTTGCACTGCAAATAATAGTTTTAGCGTAAACGCGTTTATTGGGAAAGAATAACAGATTCTCCACTGTATGTTCTGCTGTACAGACAAACACGATGTCTTTAGATCACCCTTTTATATCAACAATGGAATCTTCCAGCAAGAGCACAGGATGAGTTCATTGAAATATCCAGGCATGAATGGCTTAGGACGAAGACGAACGTTAAAGACAGGCGGTATTTAGGAGGTTACAAGTTCTTGCAGTTTTGCCAGCAGACTGGTTAACAACCCAATGGAAAATAATCTGTATACCAGTCGACGGTAATAAACGCTTTTGTTTTTGATTGACATCCCGTAATTCAATTTATTGTTTATTAATTGACTAGTCTATTTCAACTGTTTGACCGAGGTTTTAACCTCTAACCCCTTCATCCATGACGTCATAAGATATTAAATTGTCGTCTGCTTTTATTTCGCAAATTCAAATTATAGGTAGATCTCTACTTTGACTTGAATACATGTAATATAAAAATTAATGTAAACATTTTGGATCTTGATAAGACGCCGCGTCACGCGGCGTCTGATCAGGATCAAAACAACTGTTTGTAAATAACAATTGTAATCGGGTAAGGCATCAAAGAGGTTAACCAACAGACATGCAATTTCAATCTGCCAATATAAACGACAGAAAATGATCGGCAAATTTCATGAATCGCGCTAGCCATCTGTCTTTACTCATATCCCCCTAAAACTTCAAATACATTATTTCACTTTATACCCTTACTGTATATGCCAAGTGCATTCTTCACAGGTACACTGTTTAAAAAGCGTTCAAACACGTCACTGAATAGTCGCAACAGACAGATTTCACTGCAAAATTGGACGGTGTCTTGCAATTTTATGTGGTCTTGCAATTATTTTGTTTAAAATTTAATGTTTTCTGTCATCACAAATTACATTATAATCAGTAATAATGTGCAGTATATACGAGTCTGTTATTATCTCAAATGTGACATGCACCGGTTCGCTCGCTCATTATGTGTTAACCTTATGCACGGGACGAATGTGTAATAACTGTTGCAAACAGTTTGGATCCAGATGAGACGCCGAGTAACTCGGCGTCTCATCTGGATCCAAACTGTTTGACATGCTGGTGACATTTTCTGAAATAAATTTTGTATAAAATCAATATGATAAATGATGCAGACGACAATTACATGTATATAGCGAGATAAAGGTTATGTCGCAATGCTCTCTGCTTTAAAAGTGTCGTCTGCAAAATTTGTTAAATAAAGAATTAAACTTTTAAAGTGAAATAAACCTAAAGACGGGTATCAAAACCGGTTTGATTCAGATCAGATACCGCGTGACGAGGCTTGTGTTAAGGCTCCAAAAAATGTTTGCCACCCAGATTAAAAATAATCATGAACATTGTTAAATAACCATTCTTTTTCTACATTTAATTAGTAATGTTATTAATAAAGTTGTTGTTGTTCTTAACCCTTTGAACGCTAAATAGCCCGAGTGTCTGCAAAACAGGAATTTTCGAGAAAAAAATTTCGCAAGTAAGTGTCAGACAGTTTCGACCCTTATGACACGCTGCGTAACGTGGTGTTTTATTTGGATCAAAACTGTTTGCAAAGCTTTCGCCTCTAGTGTGCAAGACTTAAACACATTTCGGTACTTTTGGTAGTATCAGCAGATATTCGAAACGTAATCCATCACGAATCCCCTAATACAGATATAGACGGGCCAATCATGTAACTCAGTACACCCCTTCAACTTCAAATGTACAATTCCAGCTTCAAATTTAGCCAAGTCAATTTTGACTTTTATTGCTTTTTGCAATATTGCAAAATGACAAGTAGCGCAGAGCCTGATCAGAGGTCTCCGTTATGAGAACTCTGATCTGAATCTTCACTGTTTGCATAGGACAACTACATGTATACTCTTCACAGGTACACTGTTTGCCAAGTATGAAACTGGGGACAAATAGATAAAATTTTGAATGGGCGCTTTTTGAAGGAACGGTTATATTTCCCCGTTTAACCCTTTCATGATCAAATTTATCGTGATATTTTTACCCCCCTCCCACTTCACCGCCATAATGTCGTCTGCTTCAATATTGTTGTCTGCAATATCGTTTCAACGTTAGAGCTAAGGAAATATAACTGACTACTTTCATAACAAGTGGCAAACAGTTTTGATCCTAATCAGACGCCGCGTTACGCGGCGTCTGATCAGGATCAAAACTGTTTGCAAATGCGCTTTATGGCGTCACTGAGAGTGAAAGGGTTTAAAGAAACCAATGCAATGTAATTTAAAGCAGAAAAATACAGTTTTATGAAAATATTGACGATTTTTAAAAAATCTGAGTAATAGTTTTGATCCTGATCAGACTTAGAATAACTCGGTGTCTGATCAGGGTCCAAACTATTTGCAGCTGACATTATTGTTTAGCACACACGCTTTTATTAGGGAAGAATAACGTCGTCTACAGTATACAATGATAGATAGATACTTTTATTTATACATAAGACCAGTGGCCCAACAGTACACAAGCATACACAATAATGCAATAACTAATCAAAGTCAAAGTATAATTTCAATGTATACAAGGGGAAAGTGAGACATAAAATGTGATATATTCACGTCAACTTATAGTGTTATCATTAAGAAATTTTCGACACGAGATCGTATCGTTATCAAAATCATTTGTTATCGTAAAAATATTTTCACTTCCTTGGTTGTATGCATAACAGAAGTTCTCATATTTCGTGCACCGAACGAATTTAAGCATGCATTCCATGCACGAAAGATGAAGACGTCAGTTATCATGTCTCTCACAATATGTAGCTATCACAATGGGCAGTCAAAACCTGTGTTAAGCGGCCCTTCATTACAGAACCATGTAAATGTACACACCGACGGACAGGGGCTGCTCAATGCAGACAATGGACAGAACCGACATTTGTAAAAGCGAATCAAACACCATGATAGGACGTCTTTGATGTGGACTTGGAGAGTCGGTTTCGAGGAAACAAACCAGAACGCATTTCAAAAACCACAGACAGCCGTCTATTATCATTGCCTGACGTTTTCATTAAAAAATTCAAGGTTAAACCCTATCATCATGTTTTGACGTCTGCTTTTATTTCTCAATTTACAAATTTAGGTAGATCTATTTTGACTTAAGAAATATTGAACTGAGTGTCAAACAGTTTGGGTCCTGATCAGACGCCGCGTAACGCGGCGTCTGATCAGGATCCAAACTATTTGTAAATACCCAATTGTGATTGGAGGGAGGAAGTGAAATGATTAAAATCTTTAGCACCGCTTTGAAATTGTCGTCTGCGAATAATTCATCTTTGTTTTTGTTTTTTGACCATACAATCAAAGCGGCAAACAGTTTGGATCCAGATGAGACACCGAGTTACTCGGCGTCTCATCTGCATCCAAACTGTTTGCAGCGAGTTTCACCGATTGGCCCTGTAGCAAGCGAGACAGTTATTTACGTGCATATCTGTTGTTCATTTGGGCGCCTCAACAAGATAAAATAAAAGTCTGAACACAGATAGGCATCTTCCAATTTTCGAATTATCTTTAGGTCGGGTGTGATAATTATTCTGAAATGAAACTTCACCCCTATCTTGATACAGGCGCCTCAGATAATGTGTTGAAATAAAAATAGTTATTTAAACTGCAAGTGTTAATTTTATATTGCTTTCTGTGAGTAGTTCAGATGCTTAAAAAGGCGCAGTCACACTGTACAACGTTTAAGCCTGCGTATTTCTAACGTACGAAATAAAGTATTTTCCGAATACATTTGCGTACGTCGGGTAAACTATGAGTACGTTTTGTTCAAGTTAACAGCGCGTTTGGTATAAGCTGACATACTTCGTTGTACGCTGAGTTCGTCGAAATTGTTTTGTATACACATGAACAACCTCCGAGGTTCGAGGTAGCCAGTGTCCGACATAGATTGTGAACATTTTACTCTGTAATACGGTTTTTAAAATGGCATCGTTTGTTCTCGTTTTCGACTTCAAGTACTCATCGTTGTCGTGTTTGTCATTTAAAAATTGTCATCATATTAAATTTTGTGAAGAAATCTCAGTTTTGTTGACATGAAAACTTTTACACAATGTACGAGAATGGTGTCGCAGTGAGTGACAAATGTCCCCGAGGTGTTTTGTCACTGCAAAAGTATTCATTTGGCTGAAAAATAAAATCATACAGCAGGTGTTGTACTCCTTCAAACTTTATTTGTGTTCAATTGAAAAGGTAGATCTACATATATGGTACGACAGGTGATTTACGATCTTATATACAATAAATATATGAAAATGCGTTTCATCAACGCTATCGTTTATCAGACCATGGTGCGTAATCTATCTACGATACCGGTATGTAAAACAAACAGTCTGGAAAATCTAGAAACCTCTTATTGGAGTGCATCATCACCATAGCATCATGCCGTCACACGTTTGTCATATTGAGGACTATTTTCTTAATTAAGAAATGATCAGAGAGTTATGGGCAGTGTTTAATTAACCATATTTGACTTCTAAATAACCTTGACCTTTGTTGGACATAACCCGAATCGTACCAAGCTCAAGAGGTTCTTTAGTTGAGTTCACATTCCAAATATAAAGTATCTATCACATGCAGTTCCAAAGGTATGACCGATGTGAAATTCACACAATTTTAACTCTAAATGACCTTGAACTTTGTCCGACATGACCAAAGTAAATATAAAGTCTCTATCCTATGTATAGCTCAAAAGTTATGGCCAAGTTTATAAAGTTGTGGACAGACAAACAGACATACCAAAAACAATAAGTCGTGCGGGGGCATAACAAAATATTTAGCGACAATGGAGAAGAAATTATATGATACTCTCCAATCAATGGATTAGCTTAATGCATGACAAAAGTAATGCAGAAGTTAATTTATCCAACATTAAGGTTAATTCGTCAAGACTTTTGATGTCGTATGGCCGCCGTAAGCCTATGGGTTCTTTTACTATTGTAGATCTATATTGTGTACTTCTACTATTGTGTACTTTAACATGGTTCATGTGTAGACTTTGCCATTTCAGATTAAGGGCCTTTTTAGTGTCTTTTTAGGGACATGTACAACAGATTTAGCGCCTTTCTTAACTAGAGCTATCACTTAAGGTGATTGATACCCCCACTCCAAACTGACCTGTCACAAACACCACAATGACATGTAGAAAGAATAATACTTGCATATTAAGGAACTAAATTTCAAATTGAAAAGGGGCATAATTCTGTCATTTTTTATGCAATAATTGTCACACTTAAAGAATTATTATACTGCAAAGAAATTTCCTCACTTTTGATTGGTCAGAGGAACGTGGACTTAAACTAAGTACCCTGTGAGCTGACAGGGTACATAGACATTCCCCTTGAAGGCCCCTCATGTTTTGTTACATCACAAACAAGATGGCCGACTACTCGACTCGACAAAATACTATCAAATTTTACTACGAAGAAACGTTTGTGATGTAAAAGTAGCCTATACTTGGAAACGAATATTTTTTTTATACTTTCGTTTGACACATAAAACAGTCTTTGAAAATTAGTTATTTGTAATATCTGTTTCGTCTATTTTGACGTGGTCCGATGACAAAGTGCCGTCACCAATGTTTTGTTTACGTCCGTTTCTGCCAGCTTTTAGCTAAGTGGACGCCTGAGAGAGACTGGGGCGGATGCAGAACCCCTGGGATCGATGCTCTACCCTTATTATCGACAGAGTTCTGTGGTTCCTTTGGATGCAAAGTGTTACGCACTGATACATCGGACCTCGGTAAAATAAAACTGGGTCAAAATTTCTAAAACTGTAAACAAGGATTGAGTAGGGGAGACCGGGGCTAGTCCGGCTACGGGGCATGTTCGGCATATGCTTTTATCTAGCATGTCAATCAATATAAAACGCTCCGAACAATATTATGACGTCACTTGTGACGATATTTTGTACGTCAGAATACAATGACCGCTTAGAAGGGAAATGTACATATTTTTTTTTTACCAGAGTCTTATTTTCGAGCTTAATGAGTAAATTTTTCACTAATGTTTCCGTTCTTATTATTCTCCAGAGTTTTGATGTTTTTATTATAATATACCTACGTCTACTACAGTATGACGATGCGTTTTGGTTAAAATGCATTGTTGAGTTCCTTCTGTGCATCGTACTGGACGGTGTCACGTGATGTATTTGCAACATCCGTCAGGGGCTAGTTCGGCCTATTGAGCTGGGGCATGTTCGGCCGGTAGCCGAACTTGCCCCAGCATAGTAGGTTATATCGACGAGTGTATTTTTGGTGTGTTTTTTTTAGCTCGCTTGTTCGTAGAACAGCAGAGCTAATACAATACCCAAGGCGTGAGCGTGGACATGGGCGTGGGCCAAGGTTTAAGTTTACTTGGACGGACAATTGCAATTCAGACATAGAATAGAGGCAGATAAAAAGTAACATGCGTTTGTAACTAACGTTATTATTGTTTAGATGAGAACTTTTCTCTTGTATATAATTTAAATGTTACAAACGTATGTGGTAGAAATCGGTCAGTATCGACTATCGATATCGGACCGATATTTTAGCAATGATATTTCAGACATCAGCCGAACTTTGCACTGTTATTGCACGCTTATAGAATTTTAAATGTTTTGACCGTGTTCAAGATTTAAGATTTTTTGCGGCAACTATTTATCGGTTCATGGTAAACAATGTAGATCCGGGTCAGACAACAGTAATTAGGGGTCTGCACCTTTTGCAAATGATTTTGTGTTGTTTACATACACATGTTCTCTTTTGTAAACAGTGTTCTGGGTCTACATTGTTTGTAAGGGACTGATGAATCTTTAGCAAAGTTCCTAGTTGAAGTATTAAACCTACATTATGATTATATAATAACTGTACTTTTATTACACCCCCTCCTACAAGCTAGTTCTACGAAATACAATAATAGCTCTGAACAGTGTCTGCATGCCGAACTTGCCCCATGGGTTGGCCGGACTTGCCCCAATGCGGGGCAAGTTCGGCCTTCTTGACCCGAGATCTGTAACTTAATGTTTCCCCATATCGACAGGAGACGCGCGGCGCAAAACACCGTGGCTACTTCGGCCCCATTATGCCTTAATTGCATATATAGTTTTCAGATAGCCATCTTTAATAACCACTGGAAATTTGTTATTTTTCGTAAATGGGGCCGGACTAGCCCCGGTCTCCCCTACATGCAAGTCTAGAGTTGCGGCAATACACGTCCTATTATAGATCTACGCAGATGTCAGTGTATAATACCTGGCTCACCGTTACACAGAAATTGTGTCAGTTTAACCGAGGCAGACTTATCTTCAGGCATGTCAGAGGTCTTTGAATCGCCTTATCCTAACCACAGGTTTTCGGCGCGTAAGCTATGACCTCCCCCCCCCCCCCCCCCCCCCTCGCTGCTACCCCCCCATAAATCTTTCAAAATGAGTCAAAATACATCCATATGTTCAACAAACATCCTTAACAAATGTTTCAAGAAGTTTAAATAAAAAAAAAAATTTTTCGTATCAAGTATGTATACAATGAAAAGGTGGATGTGTTTTCAGAGCCATCAACTTCCCAACCTTGTCATTTTGTCATTTTTGGGCCGATTTTGACAAATGATGGCTTATTATTTACATTTAACAGTTCTGTTAAAAGAAAGTTAGCTCACAGCCCAAGCAAGACAGGAGCACAAGTGAAGAAATAAAAAGTTCGATAGGCACCTTATATCGGAATCCTTCTGTCACCTTAATTTTTGGACTTGTTCGTCAGTCATTCACTGATTCAGCGATTAACAAGTGCATTTGCGACCATGCATTACACCATGGTACGGGTAATTAATAGAAAATGAAATATATAATAAATACCTTTTGAATTATCGGTAAATGAGCATTTCTGTTACGAAATAAATTTCTAGATAACTTTCGTTTTCAAGTGTCTGTTGACAAACGTATATGATCATTGGTCGTATTCGAATCATCGAGTTTCTTGTCAACGAAAACTGGGCGGAGCAAATGCGCGAAGATTTACTGATGACAACAATTTTGACCCGACTCGAATCGAAATTGTGGTCAAAGATTTGATGGTTTGACAACATTTTGTCAACGGAAAACATCAAGTGATGATTCGAATAGAACTTGTTGACAACTATTCCAACTAACGCGATAGTTGTCCTGATTCGAATACGACCAATCCATTTTGCGTCATTTCCTGCTTTGAAGCTGGTTCTCGAATTCGCTAGAATGATAATAGTTTGACTGGGCAACCAGTCGTTTGTTTGGGAAAATTTTGCGTGACAGATGGTTTCCGAGTAAGGGGTCTCCCCACCCTTCGAGTCCCCATGCGCGTGTTCGCCGATTGCTTTGAATTTTTTACCAATTATCGTCAAAGAAAACTGTTTGCTGTAAACAATGAGCCATCATCTGTCCAGATCGTCCAAGATTTGACAAAATGACAGGGTTGGGAACTTGAGGGTTGCTTCTGCAAGGCGCTTTTTCATGGCAGCCTTTACTATTTACTTATAAATTAGCAAAAAAATTGTTTTTTAAAATTTCATGAAACTTCAGGAAATGTTCTTTTATGATGATTATTGAATGTATGGATAGATTTTGGGGTATTTTATCCACGTTTGGTGGTGGTGGAGGGGGGGGGGGGGGGGGGTTATAGCAGCTAGGGGTAGTGTCCTAGCCAACGGGCCGAATGCCTATGATCCTAACGCTTCGATCGCATACATTCAAAGAAAGCAGTAAAACAATATAAAAAGAGGTCACTTACGATTAAAATTGAATATTTCCCTTTTCAATTCCATTTAAATTTCACATTTATTATCCAGAGTATTGTCTTTATTTCCCAAACAATGGTCTCAGCTCAACTGAAGTATCGATCAGCTGGTCTATAATGACGACATCTACTAGATTCTGACGTAGATTGATGTGACGTCAGCTACATAGTGGTTTTTGGGGTGCTCAACGGGGGATTAGTGTTGCGTTATGAAAATTGACAGATGGAGTGGACATAATTATTTTAAAGCGTTTAAACCGTAAAATCTTTGACAGTATAATAAATTCGTTATACAGTTTCTTCCCAGGGTACTTAGGATTTATTCCCGGCTGGTCAAATCATGTAACCCTCGCCTGACGGCTCGGGCAACATGATTTTCTTCAGCCGGGAATAAATCCTAAGTACCCTGGGAAGAAACTGTATAACAAATAAAGTCTCACAGTACGACATTGATAATTTGTACCACGTTTGGAGACAATATCATGAATAGTTTTCAAGAAAATGGCATGTTCCAAGAAAATAGAACAAACTTTCAAGTTAAAAAAGGGGCATTATTCTGTCATTTGTTGGCAAGAGTTATGTTACTTCAAGTAGAGTCTGCAAACATCACACTTATAATGTGTACCAAGTTTGAAGACAATGTCATAAATAGTTTTCAAGAAAATGACATGTCCAAAGAATAAATGCATATTAAGGAACAAAATATCAAGTTATAAAGGGGCATAATTCTGTCAAATTTTGTGCAATGAAAAGTCTCACAATACAACACTTATAATGTGTACTAAGTTTGAAGACAATATCATGTTTATAATTTAATATTGTTTGTTTTCATTACATTTGGTTAGCTGTGATTGGCTGTAATTTTTGTTTCATAACTCCATGAAAAAAATCAAATTCAGGCCACGCCTTGTCAGGACTACTTTCCCTTAATCCAACTACTCTTCACAAGCGCTGCATGAAGCAGGATGCCAAATGACGTCATTGACGTCGGCGTTACTACATAACAACGTCGCGTTTTGGCGGAAAATATATATGGCGGAGGGACTACAACCTACGTTTTAAAAGCGTTAAAAAAGAACATTCGCGTCAGATTCTCTATTTAACTACTATCTTAAATTCAGAAGTGATATTAGATTATAAGGAATAATTCGGAATATTTATTGTATTCATGGAGGATATGAAAAAAAAACCTGGTCACACTTTTGTATGAAACCGACCAGGTTTTTTTTTCATACCTCCATGAATACAATAAATATTCGAATTATTCCTTAAATGAAACCTGTCAATGAGTGTCTCCAAATAACATTGATAATGTATACTAAGTTTGAAGATGGTATCATAAACAATTTTGAAGAAAAGGGCACATGTCCCGGGAAAAAAACGCTACGGACCGACGGACGGACGGATCAACGGAAGGACAACTTGATTCCTATATAGCCCCTCACCACCGGTGGTGTGGGGGCATAATAAAACATTTCCGCGGAAACTGCATACCTTAATCATGTTAATGGTGCTGTTTCTGCTTCAATTTTGTGTATAACTGGTCACAAAGATTTCCCTTTTCCAAAGCTTTATCCTTAAGGGCATTTGATTTTGCTAAATCTAGATTTTATATGGGATAATTTTCTTTCTTTCTCTGTTTTTACAGAATAATCTTCTCATCTACTGCTTTATTGAGGGTTTCCATGTCTAATTTAGCCTGTTTTGCTAGGTGTAACCGCATGTACATTTGGTCTACATCCATTTTTCCCACTGAAGAGACAACTAAGGCAAACTGATTTTCTGTACCGACTCCTCAGATTTAGGTCTTGTCAAAGCAAATTTTTGGGCCACGCAGTCTTAAAATGGCTTGAAACGGAATATAGGGCCTTTTCAACGCCACGCTCCAAAATTTAGGGCCTTTTTAGAATTGTGAGAACCATGTTTTACTATTGTGTCTAGCATCTGCTTGGACTTCGACAGTCGCCGTGTACGCGTGGGTTTTATTTGAAATTGCACCAGCTGGCCGCCACAGCCTCCGTATGGCGGCCACAGGCAGTCCGTCGGTCCTAGCAAATGTAAGCACAACAGTATGTGACCCTTGAAATTCTGCGGCGGTTAACATAAAGCATGATGTGTCGAACAGTGATTTTCACGAGGTGTGTCAGCCTGAGGGAATTGAACCCTCCATCTTTAAGATGTGCCAGTGACTGCTTTGGGCCCCATTGATTATCAAAGTTTATAACATCAAATACAGTGCGAGCGGTGAATAGCACTCATTAATTATTTCTGGTATATAACTACATGTAGTGGTTTACCTATGCAAATGAGGTTATTTTACTAAAACGTATATTCCTACGCGTTGTCAAAATATGTAAACAAGTATGATGGCGTCAAACGACATTTCTGTCGGCGATCGAATGGTTGTATAGAAGGAAAGGGACAAGGAATGTTTGATCCCTTTATTTATACTGAATAAATCGGAATTAACATTGGAACTACTTTTTGCATGGTTACTCACTTGGGCCTGACCCTTTTCAGGTCAGCAGTGGTGTGCGGCAGGGTTGCTTGCTCTCACCACTGATCTTTTCCTTGGTGGTCGACTGAGTGATGAGGACGACGATGGATGTGCCAAGAGGAATTCAGTGGACCTTGACACAACGTTTGGAGGACCTGGATTTTGCTGACGACATTGGACTTCTTTCTCACACGTACCGCCATATTCAAGATAAGACCAATCGTCTCCAGACTATAGCCAGGCGCACGGGGTTAGAGATAAACACAAGAAAGACCAAGAGTATCCGCATTAATGCGGGTCAGGATAAACCCATATCACTTGACGGGGAGGATGTGGAAGGTGTATCCCAGTTTACCTATACCTAGGAAGCGTCGTGAGCAAGACAGGTGGTACAGAGGAAGATATAAAGGCCAGAATCAGCAAAGCACAGCAAGCCTTCGCCATTCTCAAACCTATTTGGAACAGCAGGTCTATCCAGTTGAACACTAAGTTGCGACTTTTAAACTCCAATGTCAAGACAGTGTTGCTTTACGGCTCAGAAACATGGAGGCATACCAAGAATCTGGACGATAAGATACAGGTCTTCATAAACACCTGCTTAAGGCGTATTTTACGTATCAGATGGCCAGATCGTATATCCAACCAAGAATTGTGGCAAAGAACCAAGCAGGTCCCCATCACAGATGTGATTAAACAGCGCAAATGGAGGTGGATAGGACACACGCTGAGACGTAATCAGCCCAACATTGTCCGCAATGCACTGGATTGGAATCCGCAAGGAAGGAGAAGGGGAACATGGAGAAGGAACTTGAATGCTGAACTCCAGAAATTAAGGATGTCCTGGGGAGAGGCAAAACAGGTAGCATCTGACCGTGTCCGGTGGAGAGGTGTGGTGGCGGCCCTATGTCCCAGGAGGGATATACAGGATTAAAGAAAGAAAAGAAGACTCACCTGGGCTGTCCCTTTACTTATACTGGGAAGATAGCAAGCTAAATATAAGTATCGAGATGGTAAAAACAGCATGGCCAGGTTGTTATAAAGAGAATCTGGATTTATAAAACTCGTCTTTTAAAAAATGATAACAAGAACGGTGTCACAGTAAGTGACAAACGCCTCCGAGGTATTTTGTCACTGAAATGTATTCATTTGGCTGTAGAATAAAATCATACAGCAGGTATGGTACTCATTGCTGTTGTTGGGATGATAATGTATAAAGACGTGTGCCAGGGCGACCTAAGGTGAGATGAAAGGCATTAGCAGAGAGAGACAGACGAGAGTGGAAACTTTCTGAAGTCGAACCTTGTGATAGGAATTATGGAGATCCAATGTGAGATCCGCCATGCGTGCAGTTAGCCAGCTGCCTGGAAGGGGACTCATCAATGTGGACGACACTCCCACTCCTTGCATGTTAATATAAATACCGATGATGATGATTTCTAAATTTTAAACCAGAATTTTGGCCAATGTTGAATTCACTATTTTTCTTCTAAATGACCTTAACCTTTGTCTTACCTTCGTCCGGCGATAGTAGTCCAGTGGTACCAGGGTTAACGAGTTCGACCCCCGCTGGACCAGCGGCCTGACTAAAATATTTTTTTCCGAATCCCCGATTATGTACAGGAATGTTCTTGAGCAAGATATGTACCGCAAATTGCTCCTCTCCACCCAGGAGTTTAAATGGGTACCTATGAAGTGTCTAAGCCGGTACGGTGGCTGCCTACGCGCCATGTAAGCAATGCTCAATATTGTAGGCAAGAGGGGGAGAGAATGTCGTTCGGCTGAACGGTCATTCGGACTGAAAGTACCTGAAAGTAGACTATAGCTTGGTACTTTACTTTATAAGTCGACAATCTGTGAAAGTTTGAAGCAAATTTCTCCAGTATAGTGCAAGAAAAGGTCAAGAAATTTTACAGAAATTCGGACAGGCATACGGAATCGGATAGACTTGAAACAAAACAATATTATGTCTCCCTCTGTATAGAGAGAGACATAATTAACCCATTACCCAATAGCCTGTTTCTAGTTTTTTGAAGAAGGGTGACAACTTAAAGCAGGTTAAAAGTAAAGCAGAATGTACCTTAAGGCGCATTCTGCTTTACTTTCAGCCTGCTTTAAGCTACCATCTGCTAGAAAAGATAAAATATTTCTTATGATATAGATTTATATACATGGATAAATAATTTTTTTTCTTTAGTAGAGGAATAAATTAGAGGCGTAAATATGCATATTACTATTTATGGGGTAATGGGTTAAAGCGGCCTCCAACCTCCCCTACAGCCGCACCTACACCACCATGGATTACACCAGTAACTTACATACTAACAGCTTATGTCAGTGGTTTTGATCTTGACGTCAACAAACGGAGTTTAGTTTATATGATGGTTCCTAAACTTTACACCGGCGGACGTAGTCGAGGGGTCAAGTGCCCGCTTACGACGTCAGGGGTTGTGAGTTCGATCCCCCGCCGGACAAATTCCTTCGGATGAAACTTTATAAACCGAGGTCCGATGTATCAGTGCTTTGCACTGGGCATTTTAAAGAACCAGAGAACTCTTCCGTTATTAAGAGTAGGGAATCGCGCTCGGATTCTCTGTATCCGCTCCCTTCTCCCTGGGACAAACAAACTAAAAATTACGTTATCGCAGATAAACTATAACCATACGAGCGTATGTGTCAATCTAGGATCAAATCTGACCAGTCAAATGCTTCAGAACGACTTCAAAATCAACTCTCAAGCTTTATAACCTTGGAACCAGTGTTTCTCTTATTGTCTAGACGACAGCGAACATTAATTACCATGATGTCCGTATTTCTCTTGATTTATTTTATCACCTGAATAAATGTATGTTACTGATGAACTCCAGTTAATATCATAAATTTACTTATTGAAAATTGAAAATACCAACCCATATGAACACTTTATTTCATAACTAGTTAATCAGGAAAAGTTCCAAGCAAATCCTTCAAAAGTATAGATGCGAATAGGATTTTCCTTGTATGTTCTATGTTGAAAAAAGAATTAAAGGGCAATGCCATTTGTCGTAAAGGTTGCAACACAAGTTCCAAACCACAAAAGTATCTTTTTATTATTTATATAAGTAGACAGTCTGTGAAAGTTAGAAGCAAATATCTCTAGTAGTGCATGAAAGGTCAACTGCTAAATATTTTTTTACAGACAGGCAGACTAACAGACGGATATACTAGAAACAAAACATTAATATGTCTCCCGCATAGAGAGAAACATAATTAACCCATTATCCCATAGCCTGTTTCTAATAATGAAGATAGGTGGCCAGTTAAAGCAGGTGAAAAGTAAAGCAGTATGCGCCCTAAGGCGCATTTTGCTTTACTTTCAGCCTGCTTTAAGCTACCGTCGGCTAGGAAACAGAAACTATTTCTTATGATAAAGATCTACATGTATATCCATTGCTATATAAATTGGAACGTTTTCTTCAGTGGAGGAGGAATAAATTAGAGACGCAGAAAAGGCCTACTACTATTTATAGGGGTAATGGGTTAAAGCGGCCTCCAACCTCCCCTACAGCCGCACCTACACCACCATGGGTTAAATCAGTAACTTACCTACTAAGTTACTAACAGCTTCTGTCAGTGGTTTTGACCTTGACATTGAACAAACGGAGTTTGAGGTCCAATTGATGGTTCCTAACCTTCACGTTATCGCAGATTACATCAGTAACTTTCCTACTAAGTTACTAGCAGCTTCTGTCAGTGATTTTGACCTTGACAATGAACAAACGGAGTGTGAGGTCCGTTTGATGGTTCCTAAAACCTTTACGTTATCGCAGATAAACTATGACCATACGAACGTATGTGTCACTTTGGTCATATTATGTTTGAAGCCAGACTAGACCAGCTGGGCCCGACGTTATAAAGCGTTGAAGTTGAGTCTGAGATCGTTCTCAAGCATTTGATCGGTCCGATTTGAGTCTAGGATACTTTTATAACTGCCTGTTATGTACCTACAAATCAGATTAAATAAAGCATGGACAAACAAAATGATAATCAAAATAAATCGTTATAAAAAGACAAGCATCAATAGCCATGCTTGCAGATATTTTGGTACGTTTGCTTGATTATTTTATCTTTTTTTTTCATATTTCTATAAAAATAATAAATACAATAGCTATGGTTAGTAATATAGATCTATATAATAAATATAACAAATACAATAGATATTTAGCAAAATAAGTAAAACAAATGAAAATAAATAATAGCCAAGCATTAATCCCCATGCTTGCCGATTTTTTTGTACGTTTTTTGGATTATTTTATCTTTTTTTTGTATTTTTTTCTCTCGATGTAACCTATAACTAATCTATACTACAAGTATCTAGAATGTAAACTCTTGCACCACCAACGTCGCCAAAAGGCAATTTTGAAAACAGTTTGGATCCTCACCTGATCAGGATACAAACTGTTTGGCACTCGTATCGACATTTTTTCAGTCAAACCAGCCCAAAACCTGACTGAAAATATTGCAGACGACACTACCAATGCAGACGATATTTTGGCGGTAAGAGGGTCAAGCAGACGATAAAACTTGGCAGCGAAAGAGTTAATAAACTATACAGGCAAACCTGTGTTTAGCGGCCACTCAAAACAGACGTGTTGAACAGCTTTTAATGCAGAACAAAAATATAATAACTTGTGAAACCCTGTGTGTCCCTGGTGTGACCATGGCATATAAACGACCTTCACCTTTGTCAGACGTGACATAACTTGTGAGGAGCGCAAGAGCTTCTTGGGTTAAGTACACAAGTCAAATATATCACTATCACATGTTTGTAGCTCCAAAATTACGGCCACAATTTAATTTAGTATATATATTTGACCTATAAATGACCTTGTTCTTTTTCGGACATGATTCAAGATCTACTCAGCTCATTAGCTTCTTGCATTGAGTACATAATTATGCTGAATATAAAGTCTCTATTAAAAGTTATGGTAAAGGTTAAAGTTGTGACCAAAAAGACAAACAGAACAGGCAAACAAATATAAAACATACATGTATAAACAAATAAACACACAGACAGACATACGGACAGAGCAAACACAATATGTCCTCAAATCGCATATGCTTTAGTTTGGGTCTACAATAAGCAGAATTATGTCTTTAGAACAGCAAGTGAAGCCCAATCTGGTTGTAAGTTCCTTTACCACCAACACACTTTTATTTGAGTGGTCTCATACGTTTGAATTTTACAATTTATTTTCTCTTATTTAACAAAAAAATGACACCTAAATAGTAACTGTGTACAAAATGAAAGTAAACCTAATAGTCTTAATGATGGTCAGAAGGTAATGCAGAAAGCTCTTGCATGAAGCTGCAACCCGTATTTTTAGATTGTCATATTTCTTAATTAAGTGACCACTGCCAGTTGCATACTGGGAATATACGTTTGGTTCTATACGCTCCGCTTAACAAGGGTCTATGCAGTAAACGAGGTACTTTTCCACAATATAATGTTATTTATTAGTTCTAAAGATTATACTGATCATATACAAATGAATGAAATGTGATTATTATAGATACATTAATCTAAACCCTCAATTGTCTTTAGGTGTAATTTGTCACGTGTTTTTGTTGACGCTTTCCATGCTGGGTAATTTTATGTCTCCACTCGCCGCATGACTTAGTCGGGTACATATTGTTTGTGCTCTGCATGTCTCTCTTTCTAGTTGTACATCTGTTTGTCTGTCCGACCACAACTTTAACATTGACTACAACTTTGGAGCTACATTTAATTAAACTTCATATTTGATTTGTTTACTCACTTAAGAAACTTTGAAGCTCAGTACAACTTGGGTCATGTCCGACAAAGATCAGGGTCATTTAAAGGTTATCTAGAAGTCAAACTAGCAGAATTCAACATTGGTTATAAGTTTGCAACTACTATTGATAGACAACATCATATCTGGTGTGTGTACATATATTCAAGAAGCTCTTTGGCTCAGAACAAGTTGGTCATGTCAGACAAAGGTCACGGTTATTTAGAGGTCATGGTCACATCAGGAGACATAGTGTTTCACAAACACATTTTATTTCGTCTGCTATAAGTGATTTCTGATATTGTTCTAAATCAAAATTTTCAGAATATTATTTTCAAATAGGGGAAGATTCAAGAGTGTCAAACAGTTTGGATCCAGATGAAACGCCGCGTTATGCGATGTACCATTGACGTCAAACTGTTTGCAAAGGCAATTACATGTTTGCCGCTAGCCTGCAAAGAGTTAAAGGGAGTAGATCTAATTATAAGTATCTATGACTATCGCTACAGTACACTACCATACCTACCTGTTCCAATACCTACCTATTTATCAGACAATTTAATAGAATTGCCTGAAGTTGACATGGTTCTTGTTGATGTACACTTTAGAGGGTGGGAGGTAAACAGATGTGTAGTCCTCACAGGGACGCTTTCTGCTGCCAGACTTACAGCCATCTGTAATAAATAGATTGTTTTGTTTTAAAATACATAATTGTTATTGCCTGAGAAGGCTATCTACTGTCAGACATCCATCTATGAATAAAAACGTTGTCCTTATCTAAAAACCCTGCTTATTCCGCACATCAATCAATGATAGAAACATGTTCATCATAGCTAAATGGCCTATGGCAATAAAACAATACTGTTTTTCCATTTCAGTATCTTTAATACCACTACCGAGAATGCATCTAAATTGCGATGATATCCTATGTTAACCTGTGTCTAAGTTGTTGCGTCAACGCAACTTTGCTGCAACTTTAATATTCGGAATTAAATACCAACTGATTTTACATATTAAAAATTCTATAAAAGATACTAAACACATCAACCTGGTTAGCACGAATGCAATGATAGCATTAATAACAGCAACCGTGTTGCTCCTACGTGTTATTTTCAGTTAATAAAACATGAATGTTACATAACAGCATGCTTGTGGATTAAAAACGTAATCAACATTTACGTTCGTTTGAGCAAATTGTTGGCAATTCAACTGAAATTCAAATCTTTCATAATTTGTCAGTTTATCGCCCCACACCAACCAGTATCATTATAAAAATATCACTCCGTCGCTAATATAAGCCCGTGTCTATGTCATTGTGGCTGTAAAGTTATTATCAAATTGGTTAGCACATAACACCATAAATAAATACGCCTTTGTTATATTCCTCAACTAAAGAAAATATTAAGTTAATGCTGATTTATAATTTTATAGTTAGAAATAATAAATTCAGACCAGTGTTTTATCGTGTTCATTATAGAACACGGGTAGCAGGTGAGATTCGTAGTAATTAATTCACGAGGTCGAAGGCTAAAGTATAGCTGGTGGTAGTTTAAAGCAGGATAAAAGTAAAGCAGAATGTGCATTCAAGCACATTCTGCTTTACTATCAAGCTGCTTTAAGTAGGCACCTTTCATTAAAACTAAAAACAGGCTTAAGGTAACGGGCTAATACTGCAATTAGGTTATTTCTGTCTAACCTAGTACAGCCTGACCCCTGGTAGAAGCTGGGGTGCTGGCCAGCATCTCCTCTGTCTCTCTCCTCCACATATCCATTTGCCTCTCATCGTCCTCAGTCACACTAAACACAAACCAACAACACACGTGACAACACATGACACAGAACTTAACACAAACCACCAACACAACACTACTATTCACAAAGTAACACACACAAAAACACAATACATATCACTATACACAAACCAATATAAACGACAACACAGCACAGTACTATACCAAGACCAACACACACGCCACTCAACAAAGTGCTATACCTAGACCAACGCATCTGACAGCACAACACAGTGTTGTGCACAGATCAACATAAAGGACAACATACAAAAAAGAGATGTGTGTTCCTCGGAATACATGTGTCACCTGCAAACAAGCATCAGTCGAACAACAGTTATAGCCAAAATGAAACTCTTCATTATAACAAAAGTTATCTTCGACAAAACAAATTGTGAAAAGGGGAGTGACTCTAATGGTATTGATGCAAGAGGTTTGAAACATGTACAAGACACTTTCACTTATCAAACTTTTGAAACAAAAGAAATTTCGTCTGAAAAGCTTCAGTAGAACAGGAGTTATGAACCGAAAATAGAAAATGTGGGATAGGGGAATAACCCACACAGTATTGATGCAAGAGTTATGAACATTGTGCAAGACTCTTCCATTTGTCACTCTCGTTCTATAAATGAAGTTTCATCTCAAAAGATTTAGTAGAACAGGAGTTATAGTAAAATGTAAAAGTGTGAAACAAAAAAGCGTGACGGACGGGCTCACATACCGAATTAAGCAATTTTTTGGCAAAACAGGACGTTGGACTAATGTCTGGCAGATATTTCGAAGTTGTGCTTATAAGCGGGGATGTGTTTATACGGGTGTATATATGGTAGTTCACAAAAACAGAGTTGTAGATAAGCAGAGTATCCGAGTACTTACCCAATTGAAATTGGTGAAATACCCAATTATTTCAAAACTAATGGATGACAGTACTCAACAAAAGCAAAAGGGAAACCCAATGAATTATTTGAAAGTGGTAGCTTAAAACCAAACGAATACTCAATTGCTTTTTAATTTCATCGGGTTATCAACTGAATTGTTACTTTTGTAGAACGTGTGTAAACAAAAGTTGCATATTGAACTGTGTAAGGTAAACACTGAAAATCATTTAGACAGTAACCAACAATGACCCTGAATGCAAATGATAAGAAATCCAAGTTTATTTTCCTACTGATCCCCAAATTTTATATTACAAATCACGGGGTTCCGGACTGTGGATACCCAAATGAATTCGAAACCATGGGGTTGTGGTCAATGCAATACCCAATGAATTTTCCAAAAAAACCCTATTCCTTTAAAATCCGTGTATTGATACCCAATTCCAAGACAAAGCTTATCTACAACTCTGCAAAAATTAACAATCTTTGTAACCAGCGTGTCTCCTTTGTTGGGTATATATGCTACAAAAAGACAGGTTTAGTTTGTATTAGCATACTTTGCATGCCGTTCTAAATAGAATTTGATAAGGATTTATTAAAACTAGTGATATTGTTTCAAGATAAACAAGCATAATCATATAAACTTGGCAAACAAATTGTAAACTTTTCCCCCATAAAAGCGCCCTATAGAGCATGACATAATTATTTTTTCACTGAGGAAAATAGTTTCAATTGATACAAGCATTAACATGTACCATAAGAAGTATTTTTAACATCCTAGCAAATGGTAGCTTATGATGGTATAAAGTAAAACAGAATGCGCCTTAAGGCGCATTCTACTTTACTTTCAGTCTGCTTTATGTGGTCACGTGTCTTCAAAACTAAAAACAGAGTATGAGGTAAAGGGTTACTTGACATTTTATTTAATTTTCATACACTTACTATGTGCCCCACAACTCTGGGAAAGTCACTGGTTCTGGGGCCTCAATGACAGTGACAGGCTTGCTCACCACAGGAGACACAGGTCGTCTACTCTTTCCATGAAGTGTCCGTGAAGAAGACTTCTCTTTGTAGTCTCTACTATGGCGCCTGTGCTTGTCTTCCCTATGCCTGTCTCTCCTGTCACTGCTCATATAAGCAGAATAGTGCGAGGACGTATAACGAGAGCTGGTCGGCCTGGAACTGTGGTAGTACGAGGACATATGATGATCATGATATCTATAATCCCTCTCTTGAGCGTACACCCTGAAAAATATAAAAAGAAGGTCAACTACAGTGTTCCCTCCCTACAACGACAACCAAATGGGATACAAAGATTGTGTGTGTTGTTTTGCGGGAGAACTTTGTTATAGGGAGGGACATTCGCTTACATTTAAAAGTTTGAATCCAGATCAGACGTCGCGTTAAGCGGCGTCTGATTTGGATTCAAGCTGTTTGCCACTCATCATCATGTTTGTTTTCTGTCAAAATGTCCATTATGTGAATTTGAGAAAACAGCAGACGACAATTTAAGCAGACGATATTGCAGCCGTGAAAAGGTTGGACATAAATGTCTTGTTTGGGAATCGTTGTTCGGAGGACCATTGTGGGGAGGGAGCACTGAACGATTGACTGTTGAAGCACGGATACTTCTGTTTAAAGACATTTACCCGGTCCGTTGTATGACCCCCACCACCATTGTTCTCAATAGGCGTGAAAGTAACTGTAAATGCATAGAGGACATGGCAGGGCCATCTTATTCTGTATTGAGAGGCCCTGACAACTAGTTTCATCAATGGGGGATAAATTAAAGACTTGTAAACAATTAAACATGCGTAGTTGTGGAGTAATGGGGTAACCGAGTTTGAGGCAATGTAAACTTGTCTGAACTTCAGGAAACAGTTTAGCATTTGTGTTTTTCCTCCGAGCTAATTGAGACAACACGTTAACTCAATGTGCAGTTCATCAGAACAATGTCATATACATGTACCAAATGTCAGCTTTATATGAGAAAAGTGCGGAAAACCCGGACGGACTAAGCGACGGACGGGCCAAGGAACATCGCCATACCATAATACGTCCCGTCAGAAGACGGCGTATAAAAAATAAGAACACCCTTTGTATTTAAAATGTTGGTTGTTTAATATTCTGCACGCTAATGTAAATGTCTGCAAAGATGTGTTGCATGTGAATATTTCAGAGTTGATACATATCTAGATCTATTCATAATTTCTTTCAAAAATTATTATCAGTCTCCAGGGGGCCGTTTCATAAAACTTCGCAAGACAAAAACGATCGTAAGTCAACACTTTAATTTATAAAATACAATTCATTTCTTATGTCTGTATCTAACACTGTCTTGTGACATCTCTTTGAAATCGTCTTTTCAAGACGATTCCAAAGAGATGTCACAAGACAGGATTTGACGGAGAAATAAATAGTAATTGAGACTTTTATAATCTGACTTAGGACAACATTTGTCGTACGAAGTTTTATGAAATGGGCCCCTAGTGAGACACCGAGTTAGGCCAATCTACGTCTAGTGTGGTGTATAATTCAATTCGTCTGAACCCTTTACCTCATAGCCTGTTTCTAGTTTTGAAGACAGGTGGCCACTTAAAGCAGGTTGAAAGTAAAGCAGAATGTGCCTTAAGGCACATTCTGCTTTACTTTCAGCCTGATTTAAGCTAAAATCTGCTAAGCTATATAAAATATTTGTAATGGTAATAGTTCATGAGGGTATAAACTGGAACTGTTTTCTTCAGCGGAGGAATAAATTAAATACGTTAAAGTCGCTTCTATGGGGGAAAGGGTTAACAGAATGTTCGACTTCAGTGAGTTCGAGGTAGACAGTCACACTAAACTATATGTAGATTCTATATTTGAAATTTGTTGTTTAACCATTTAAGCCTTTCATGTTGATCTCTCTATTGAGTCATTGACCTAGACCTTCTATCTGCAGTATTTAGAAACTCACCCCTAGATAACCGTGGGACTATTTTTGCAGTCTCAATGAGTTTGTGACGTCATTACTAGTTTTATGTTTACACACACTTTGTGCAAGTTCTAGCTTATAAATTAAATACACATGTTGATCTAGATCAGGTGTTCGGCCCGTAAGCTATGACACTAACCCCCAGCTGCTACCCCCCCCCCCGCCTGCTTCCCATCTGCAACGCCCAAACGTGCATAAAATACCTTAAAATCCATACATTCAACAAACACCATAAAAGAACATTTTTAGAAGTTTCATGAAGTTTAAATTTTTTTTATTTTTTTTGCTACTACATAAGTAAAATCAAAAGTTAATATTTTTTAAACTTCTTGAAACTTCTTGAAACATTTGTTAAGGATGTTTGTTGAACATATGGATGCATTTTTGCTCATTTTGAAAGTTTCATTTGTGGGATTGGGGGTGGGTAGCAGCTGGGAGGGGTGGCATAGCCTACGCGCCGAAACCCTGTGATCTAGATTAGACTAAATTAGTAAAATTACTTTAACTATTTCCACCAGTTTCCTATTTAGATCTAGTATAGTTAATATATTACTATTCAGGGTTGAGTTTTGTCAATAATATATTCTAATATAACAGACGTTGTAGACCCTGATCAGGACTATATCTACATTGGGAGCTTTTTATCTGGGTCTTCATTGTTTGCATCGGTAGTGTACTCTTCAAGGGGAAACTATTTGTAAAGGATGGATATATTCGTGACTATGGTTCAAGTGGTTAAGATACTGTTTTTTCTTGCTAATTGCTAGATTCTAGTTCATGTTGACTGAGTTAGATTTTTGTTAATTATATGATATGTATGAAATGCAAGGTGGATAAGTCGCTTGACTAATTGAGTTATCCTCGTTAAATAATAATAGATATAAAGTCGTTCATTCATTCTCATCTGGATCCAAACTGTTCGCACCGGTTATAAAGTCCCCCGAAGCATGCACTAGGATGTATACAAGTTTTACCAATTACATTGAATTCAAAACGCTTTTGACTGGCTTAATATACAAGGTTGAATCATACGTTTCAAGAGAACTAATGACAGTGGGTTTTTTTCACCACTTTGGGAATGAGTTGGTACCCCTCCAATTGGGAAAGATATGCCTTAAAACGACGTAAAATACTTAATTTTGGGGAAAAAATGAGTCGTAAAAAGCTCATTTTTGGGGGAAATTGTGCCGTGAAATGCTCATTTTGGGAAAAAAGCCCTTGTTTTCAATTGGGAACGGGTCCCCCAAAAAACGCTGAATGAATTAGTAATATGTTATCATTTCAACATGTTTGCAATTAAATTCGGGGAAAGGCAGTGATAGGTTTCTTTTAAAGTAAATTGCAGTCTAATATCGGTCCAACTTCGAATGCCATATAACCAGTTAAGATTTGCTCTTAGTCTAATGACACTAAATTAGCATTTGAATATTTTTTAACTTTGAAAAACAACGTATCACAAAAAAATATTCTTGAAACAGGCTACAGGGTAACGACAAATGAGTATAAAATAGATTACCACTAAACATTTGTGTACGCATAAAAATGTAGATGTAAAATGTCTTTAACTATCGATATTGAACAAACAAATAACTACAGTAGTCTAGCACAGTTAGTAGTTACCCCACCCAAGCTATTTGAAAGAATGGATGGATTAGAATTTTTAAAATTTATCGCCCCTGACACATTTAATTTAAATCATTTTCAAGTAATATATTGATTACCTTTTCACGAACATGTCTGATGAGTTTGTGATTGAATACCTATCCATTTAACAGTTGAACGTTAGAATAATTCGAGAGTTTTAAAACACACAGCCGCTGCAACTTTGAATTGAGCGTTACTAAGGCAGTGTTAAGGAAGTGACGTCATAAGACAGAATCCCCGAAACTATCCGAATGCAACAATTTCCGCAATTATTCGGAACTTTACGGAGATGGCCGAATCAAATTGCAGCTGTGCCAACGCAGATCTAAGGTACACTGTACAATTGTACATGCGTGATACTGAGATGAAAGTCGGTTAATTTTTTTTATTTTTTTTATAAAGGACGGAATTCTAATGGTGTAATTGCAAAAATAAAAGCAAATATATCTACTCAAATAAAAGCAAAAGTGTGACATTATCAGGCATTTGGCATTGAAGAAACATGATCGATATGAAAAACAAATCATCAGTAAAATCAGGGAATCTTAGTTTTTTTAAAAAAAATACTGAAGCCTGATGGTGGTAATTTCAAAAACAAAAGCAAATACTCTAACAAAAGCAAACGTGTGGCATCATCAGGCATATGACATTCATATGAATAACAAATCAAATGCCATGGCGCCATCGAATAAAGAACTGTTGTCTGCTTTTATTTCTGGAATTTTATGTTTTTTGAATCCAGAAATATTGAAATGGTTGTCAGACAGTTTTGATCCTCATTAGACGCCGCATTACCCGATAATAATGTTTGCAAATAGATACGGGGTCTAGCAGTGACAGGTTTTTAAAGTAAAATACAGTCTTACAGCCTATTACCGGTACAACTTCAACGAGAATGGGTTTTTGAGAAAAACGCATGTCTCCCCCGGGTTATTGTCCGGAAATAAAAACGAAGTCAAAAATCTCTTTTTAGTCACAGATCATTTGACCTTCGACCGACCAACCTGAAAAGCAATCCTAAGTACCCCCTTCTCATAAGCAACCATTTCACCAAAAAATGATGATGATCGGCTTATTAGAACAACAGTTATTGTCCGGAAACCAAAGCGTGGCAGACAGACAGACGGACTATAAGTGTACACCTCGTATGGCAGTTAAGTTTTGATCCTGATCAGATGCCGCATTACCCGATAATAATCCAACACTGTTTGCAAATAGATTCGGGGTCATACGTGCACAACTTAAAACTAGAATGGGTTTTTGAGAAAACGCATGTCTTCCCCGGGTTACTGTCCAGATATAAAAACGAAGTCAAAAATCTCTGTTTAGTCACAGATCGTGTGACCTTTGACCGACCAACCTGAAATGCAATCGTAAGCATCCCCTTCTCATAAGCAATCATTTCACTAAAATTGACGATGATCGGTCCATAAGAACAAAAGTTATTGTCCGAAAACCAAAGCGTGACAGGCAGACAGGCGGACGGACAGTAAAAACATAATATGTCTCCCCGGTAAGGGGGAGAGACATAATCAGTCTTACAGTCTAATACATGTACTGGTCCAACTTTAAATGCCACATAACCAGTTCGGATTTGCTCTTATAGTTAGGCATGTAGTGAAGGTTTTATAAAGTAAATTACAGTCTTACTGCCTGATACCAGTCCAACTTTAAATGTCACATAACCAGATAGTCTTTGCTCTTAGTCTCATGTCACTTAAATAGCATTTGAATGATTTTTCATATGATATAAATCTAAATGTATTACTAGAAACAGGCGACATGGTAAAGACCTAGGAGTAAATCAAATGTCACTTAAAAGTTGTGTATACATATGATATATTTACGCTTCATTTAAAGGAAATTTAGTTAGTTTAGTTTAAACATATTTTATTCCATAAATATACATAGAAATGGGGTTGGGCCACAAGTTCTCACAACATTAGATTCGGCCCTTCCCCTTGTATGTAAACATTCAGACAAGATATACAATGGCTCTAAACATATATAACTATTTAGTGACAACAAATAGAAGGAGTGATTAGTAAGAGAAGAGAAGGAGAAGAAGAAATAAGAAATAGCTTACTAATGATACTTATAAAATAACTTATTTAATTTGAGTGACATTATTTGGATCAGTTGGTAGCAGCTGAACATGTACAGTTTGTCTACTATCCAAAAGAAGATAACAAAGTAGTCTAATAGATGATGTAGCTCAATGCAGAACAAAACAACAATGCAGAAAGTTGTTATGTGAAAAAATAACAGCAACTAAAAGTAAACAGAACAAATCACATTTGGTTTACATTAATCAAATGTGAAACGCTTTGTTTCTTTTATATATCGGTGTACAGCATCAAATATAACCATATTGTCATCATTAGTTAAGTTGTTACACGTGCATTAGTAATACCGGGTTTAAAGGATGAAACGCTCTAATTGCATTGAAAAGTTTTATTCTTTGGGCATGGTATTTAGGACAGACAAAAAGGTAATGCTCTGCATTTTCTATTTGGAAATTTAGTTATCTACCGATATTGAACAAGCGAATAACTACAATTATTAGTTACCCCACCCACACCATTTGAAGGAATGGATGGACTACAAATTTATATCTAAACTATTTAGAATTTCATCGCCCCTGAAACATTTAAAGTACACATCATTTTTCAAATATATTGATTACCTTTTCACGAACATGTATGATGAGTTTGTTATTGAATACCTGTCCATTTTACGGTTGATAGTTATAATAATTGGAGAGCTTTAAAACACACAGCTGCTGCAACTTTGAATTAAGCGTTACTAAGGCAGTGTTAAGGAAGTGACGTCATAGAACAGTAATTCCCGAAACTATCCGAATGCAACAATTTCCACAATTATTCGGAATTTTACGAAGTTGGCCGAACCACGTTGCAGTTTATGTGCCAACAGGCCCAACACAGATCTAAGGTAAATGCTGATACTGAGATGAAACATGGTTAATTCTTTAAAAACGACTGACATCTGAATGGTGTAATTGCAAAAATTAAAGCAAATAGATCTACTCAAATAAAAGCAAATGTGTGACATTATCAGGCATATGGCATCAAGATATATATAATATGATCGACATGAAAAACAAATCATCAGTAAAAATCACTGAATCTTAGTTTTTAGCGTTTTCCCATCGCCTTTTTTCTACTCCGACCTAAGGCGGGGAGTTCTTTGCTTTAGAACGTCGCTACTACATACAATTCATATACCGGTACCATAAAATAGAAAGTCATACAGGTAAGAAATGCTTTAGAATGGCTTTATGTACAAAGTTGAAGCATGCGTTTACTCGCCGTTTAGTAGAAATAATGAATCAATAACATTTTATCATTGCCCGACATGTTGCAGATTTTATGACTGAATGCATGTAACAAAAATGTGACGTGTGTTTTGACGTGATTTTCTTTGAAAAAGGCCCTTAGAGGTCGAAATATTAGAAAAGAGCAGTATATATATATTAATGTTTGCAAATAAATTCGGGTTTTAAAGTAACCTACAGTTTTACAGCCTAATATCAGTCCAACTGCAATTGCCACCTAACCAGTTAGGCATTGACTTTGCTCTTAGTCATATGGCACTAGAATAACATTAAAAAATAATGTTTAACATTGATATTACTTTCTCTGTTATAAATATGTTAACATTGATATTAGTAATACTAATATATGATAGAAACTGTTCAAACAAGCTAACGAGTCTAACGACTAAGTAATCAGTAAATCTAATGCCACTAAACATTTATGTACACATACATGTACACTACAATCAATTAAAGTATCTCTAAATACCGACATTGAACAAGCTAATAACTACAGTTATTAGTTTCCCCGCACACTCCATTTGAGGACAAGGAATTTTTATTTGAGTTTTTTAGCGCCCGTGAAACATTTAAAGTACAAACCATCTTACAAATATATCGATTACCTTTTCACGAACATGTCTGATGTGTTTGTTATTGAGTACTTGTCCATTTTAGGGTTTAAAGTTATAATAATTCGAGAGCTTTAAAACACACAGCTGCTGTAGCTTTGAATTAAGCGTTACTAAGGCAGTGTTAAGGAAGTGACGTCATAGGACAGAAATCTCCGAAACTATCCGAATGCAACAATTTCCGTAACTACTCGGAAGTTTACGAAGTTGGCCGAACGACGGTGCCGTTTATGTACATGCATGATACTGAGATGAAAACCGGTTAATTCTTTATTCATTAAAACATTGAAAATCAAATAGTGTAGATCTACTAGCAAAAAAGGAAAGGAAACACTCAAGAAAAAGCAAATTTGAAGTTTTTCGCTAATCGCTACATTAAATTAATATACGATAAAATAGTTGAAGTGGATCAAGCGCTGTTACAATTTTACCGCGTTTCTTGATCACGCACAGGTCCGAGTTCTACCAAACTCAATACTGTTGTTCTTTTCAATGTATTTTAACATAAATCTCATTCTTTAAGTAATATTTACTTATTTATGTAGGCGCATGACATCTATTTACATAGCATTGTTTTCAGTATCGCCCTTTTAACGAAGGAAAAAAAACTATTTTTGTTTACCGACTTACAGTATTATCCGGGCAGCAATTCGGCCGAAACAATATAAAATTTATACACTCAGTGCAAAAAGAAACGCACACTTTTATACAATAGTATCTGTACGTAGAAGGAACGTATTTGTGAAATAATCTTTTCATTACAGTTAGTAGTTCCGTCTTTGGCTATCACTGTTGAAAATGGGAGGTTTATCATTGAATTGGTATCATCACAACCTGTACAAATCGGTGCGGTGTTTTCAACAGGCATTAGTTAACTCTTTCGCTGCCAAATTATTCGTGAGATTTTTATCCCACCACCGTTTCATTGTCGTCTGCTTCAAGATCGTTTCAAAGTAAGAGTCAAAGTAGTATGACTTAAAGTATATCTATCCGAGTGTCAAACAGTTTGGATCCTGATCAGACGTCGCATTACGCGGCGTCTGATCAGGATTCAAACTGTTTGAAAACGCGCCTTTTGACGTCATTAAGAGTGAAAGGGTTAAAATACAGCACAGTAATTTTAAGTATATGTTTTTTCTAAACTTGTGGCAGAATTAAATTGATCTTGGGATATGGTCTTAGTATCTTAAAAAAGTCTCTTAATCTGCGCCTGAACACAATGTGCGTTTCTTTTTGTACTGAGTGTACACTTAAAATCTGACTCAGATTCCGGTCAAACAAGCTTTAAGCGATAGCTGCAGATCCAACGATAGTCTTTAGTGTGTTGGCAAAAAAAAGTATTGCATAGAACACATACAATGGAAAATACGCTATTCTTTCCCGTAAAAATTCAACAGAAACGCAAACTATTTCTCAAGATTAAAATTTAGGTATGTTGCCTTCAGTAATATTGAAATGGGTATCCAAGTTATTTGAGAGAGAAAAAGAGAGAGAGAGAGAGGGGGGGGGTTGAGTTTATGATTAAATGGTGAGAGAGATTTGTGTAAGCGGCCCTGTGGTTCGCTAGAATCACTGGTATAAAGGTTGCACAATACTGGGCTAATGACTAACCCTTGAGGAATGCCCACAGTTGACACAAACTCTTCCGATGTAAAGTTGTTCACTCTAATGCTGTATTTTCTGTTACTCAGAAAGTTATTTATGTACAACCATAGTCTCCCTGTAATCCCTTTCTCATATGCTTTCTTTAGCAGCCCGGCTCTCCACACTCTTTCATAGCAGCTTTCATAGTCCATGACTACCATTGCTGTGCTCTCTTTTCCTTTCGTTGCTTCCGTGATGGAGTTGACCACTCGTATTAAAGTTTGAGTACACGACTTTTGCTTCCTGTAGGCATTCTGAGTAGAAGCCAGCATTCCCCGACTTTCCAATTTCCATGTCAGTCTCTTTTCAACAATTCTCTCAAATAGTTTACCAATGACACTTTCTAAGGTAATGGGTCTATGTGATCTTGCTTTGTTATAATCTACTTTGTTGGGCTTAGGTAGCATCACTTTAGGGTCCTTTTTAAAAGCATCTGGCAAACTACCCTCCCTCCACATCTTTTGGAACAACTTATGCAAACACTCCGCTAGCTTGTTACCTCCATATTTAAGCATCACAGTAAGCACTTTCTCATCTGGACTTGGAGCTGTAATGTTTGGAAGGGCTCATGTAAATGAATGTCCTCATTTTCAAAATCATTACTCTCCCTTGGGGTATCTCTTTCTAATTTCTCTTTTTCCTCCTTTCTGATCGTTTTCACCTTTTTCTCCACCTGCTAAAACCACACTGGCTTATCTATCTGCACTTGTAGTGTCTCTTTGCCATATGCATTTTTCATTTCACCAAAAATCTCTTCATCTGTCACTGCCACTGACCCATCGTCTCTATTTATAGGCTGTACTGTTGTCTTTCCATAATCTTTTCTTGCCCCATTCACTACCTTCCAAAAAATAGTTCCTTTGTGAGAATCCATTTCCTGCACTATCTCTTCCATGTACTTCTCTTTCGCTTTACCTACTTCCTCTTTAAACATTCTCAGTGTTTCTTTCACTCTAACATCATTAATGTTGTCACTTTTCCTCTTAAACTTTCTTTTTGCTACTTTGTAATCTCTTGCTAATTTGGTTAATTTCTCATTCCACCATCCTCTACTGTGTCTACAGACACGCTTCTTTTCAAGAACCTCATCAGCTGTCTGAAGCAGCCGATTCACCAGTGAGTTGTATGTACAGTTATATCCTCACTAAAATCTGTCTCCAACAGCCACTTGTTAAATACTTCGTTACATTTAATCTTCCATTGCTTCCAATCTGCTCTTTTTAGATCCCTTTTCTCAACTATTTTATCTTCTTGCTTTTCTCCAGCTTCAAAACTTATCACATGTGATCACTATTCAGAAATACTTCATTATCCACTTTCCAGTTACTAATCTTATTTACCAACTCCAGCTACAATTGTCAAGTCAATCACATTATTTTTCCTTGTTGGTGTTTTATCATTCATAATTAAGAGGTTTTTGCTCACTATGAACTCCTGTAATACTTCTCCTAGTTTATTGTTACCTGCATCTCCCCAGAACTGATGATGAGCATTACCTTGATACCTTGATACCTCGTCTACAGGAAAAAGGCTGTTGCCTGTGGCTCCCGCTCTGGTCTTCTTGTTATAATACCTTGTGCATGCGTGGGGCGGGTGACATACTGGCGGTTCTTCCAGAATAAGTCAAGTTTTGTCTTAAACTGGTTAAGGTCTTTAGCACCAATCACCCAGTCTGGTAAGGCGTTCCAGTTGTTAACGACCCTCAGGCAGAAGGAATGCTTGCGGATATTTAGCCGTCCATGCTGTTTCCCTAACTTCAGGTTGTGTCCTCTTGTCTTAGATGTATGAGTCTGTGACAGTAACTTTTCTTTGTCGATGTTGTCTTTCCCTGTTAATAGCTTGTACACCTGTATCATGTCTCCTCTCTGTCTTCTGTAGTACAATGACGGTAGTTTGAGTTGTTCCAACCTTTCTTCATATGACAATTCACGTATATCTTTGCAAAGTTTTGTTGCCCGTCGTTGGGCCTTCTCTACCTTGTCAATGTCTCCTGCAAACTGATGGATTCTAGGGGCATTCCATATTCCAATAAGGGCCTAACCATGGTTGTAAAGAGTCTTTTGATGAGTATATTGTCCCTACTAACAAATGTACGTTTAATCAACCCCAAGGTTCGGTTTGCCTTATTTACTGCCTGATTCACATGCTGGTGAAAAGTCAGTCTATTGTCGACATGTAGTCCAAGATCTTTTTCCACTTCCGTTTCTGCGAGCTGTCTGTAGTTACCGTCATCATCTCTCATTTGGTACACGTGGGCAGGGTTGTTAAAATCACCCAGCAGCATTATTGGCATTCCCAAATTCATGTTTCTCTCAACTATGCTACATAACTTCTTCAACATGGAGACATCGTTGGGTGGAATATATACCGATCCAACTAGACATCGAACACTCTCTCCAGTAATTAGTTACCCCACCCACGCCATTTGGTGACTATAAAATTATATCTAAATTTTTATCGCTACTGAAACATTTAAAGTACACATCATCTTTCAAATATATTGATTACCTTTTCACGAACATGTCTGATGCATTTGTAATCGAATGCCTGTCCATTTTACGGTTGAAAACTAAAGAATTCGAGAGCTTTAAAAGACACAGCTGCTGCAACTTTAAATTAAGCGTTACTAAGGCAGTGTTAAGGAAGTGACGTCATAATATCCGAATGCAACAATTTCCGCAATTATTCGGAACTTTACGAAGTTGGCCGAACCACGTCGCCCAACGCAGATCTAAGGTACATGCGTGATACTGAGATGAAACTTAGTTAATTCTTTAACAAGAACTGAAATCTGAATGGTGAAATAGCAAAAATGAAAGCAAATAGATTTACTCAAATAAAAGCAAATTTATGGCACTATTGCGCATACATGTATGGCATTCAAGAAACTTGATTGATATGAAAACAAATCATCAGTAAAATCACTGAATCCTAGTTTTTAGCGTTTTCCCATCGCCTTTTTTCTACTCCAACCTAAGGCGGGGAGTTCTTTGCTTTTGAATGTCGCTACATACAATTCATAAACCATAAAATAGACAGTCAGGTAAGAACTGCGTTAGACTGGCTATATGTACAAGGACGAAGCATGCGTTTAGTAGAAATAATGAATCAATAACATTTTATCATTGCCCGACATGTTGCACTGACACAATAGTTTACTCACTCCAATGCCATGCAGTCATCGAATAAAGAATAGCAGGGCTCCAGATAAGGGGGTTATTTCAAAAGCTAACATCTTTATTTCTGCTTAAAACCCTATGGTGTTACTACTCATTAGAATCGTCTCTTCGAGACGATTCTAATGAGTAGTAAGTAACACCATAGGATTTGATGCTTAAATAAGTGAGAAAATGTTAGATTTGTGCAATTCACTCCCTCTTATCTAGAGCCCTGGAATAGGTATTTCGACTTTAGAAATATTGAATTGGTTATCAAATAGCTTTGATACGCGGCGTCTGATTAGGATAGAAACTGTTTGCAAATTAAACTATAAGTGTTCTCCGCTTATGGCAGTTGACAGTTTGGATCCTGACCAGACGCCGCATTACCCGATCAGAAACCAAAACTGTTTGCAAATAAATTCGGGGTCAGGAAGTGAGGGGTTTAAAGTAAATTACAGTGTAACAGCCTAAAACCAGTCCAACTTCAATTTACTCATAACCAGTTAGGTATTGACTTTGCTCTTAGTCTTATCAGTCATGGCACTAAAATAGCATTTGAATACTGTTTAACTTTGATATTAATAGCTCTATTACAAAATATATTCTAGAAACAGTCTACAGGGTAACGACTAATGAGTAAATCTAATGTCATTAAACATTTGTGCAGCATACATGTACGCTTTACTTTGGATACGTGGCGTTTGATTAGGATAGAAACTGTTTGCCAATAAAACTATCAGTGTACTCCGCGTATGGCAGTTAACAGTCTGAATCCCGCATTACCTGATAAAAATCCAAAACTGTTTGCAAATAAATTCGGGTATTTAAAATAAACTACAGTTTTATAGCCTAATATCAGTCCAACTTCGATTGCCACATAACAGTTAGGCATTGCATTTGCTCTTAGTCTTATGGCACTAAAATAGCATTTGAATGAGTTTTAACATTGATATTAGTAATACAAATATATCATAGAAACTGTTCAAACAGGCTACAGGGTAACGACTAAGTAATCAGTAAAGCTAATGCCACTAAACATTTGTGTACGCATACATGTACACTTCAATCAATGAAAATATCTTTAAATACCGACATTGAACAAGCTTATAACTACAGTTATTAGTTACCCCGCCCACTCCATTTGAGGACAAGTAATTTATATTTGATTTTTTATAGCCCGTGAAACATTTAAAGTACAAACAATCTTATAACTATATCGATTACCTTTTCACGAACATGTCTGATGTGTTTGTTATTGAATACCTGTCCATCTTAGGGTTGAAAGTTATAATAATTCGAGAGCTTTAAAACACACAGCTGCTGTAACTGTGAATTAAGTGTTACTAAGGCAGTGTTAAGGAAGTGACGTCATAGGACAGAAATCTCCGAAACTATCCGAATGAAACAATGTCCGTAACTTATCGGAAGTTTACGAAGTTGGTCGAACGACGGTGCCGTTTATGTACATGCATGATACTGAGATGAAAACCGGTTAATTCTTTATTCATGAAAACATTGAAAACCGAATAGTGTAATAGCAAAAAGAAAAGGAAACACTCAAGAAAAAGCAAATTTGAAGCCCTTCGCTAATCGCTACATTAAATTAATATACGATAAAATAGTTGAAGTGGATCAAGCGCTGTTACAATTTTACCGCGTTTCTTGATCATTACCTACTTCGCACAGGTCCGAACTCTACCAAACTCAATATTGTTGTTCTTTTCATTGTATTTTTACTGGTACACAATAATTTCTACTTTCTAATTTCAATTTGTAATTGACAATATGATCCTACTCATATATTTTCAGTTAGCTTTTTGTAACCGGGTTGAGTTTATGATTAAATGGTGAGAGATTTGTGTAAGCGGCCCGGTGGTTCGGTAGAACACTTGCCCTGTAAGCAAGGGGTCCCGGGTTCGAGCCACGCTCTGGCTGCATATTTTTCTCACCATGTTACAGTTGGCGCCCAACGTTAATAACCCGGAGGATAATACGTTAACAGTTTGGATACTGATCAGACACCGATTCACGGTTATACCCGATCAGAATCCGTAACAGTTTGCAAATAAATTCGCGGCCAGGCAGTGAAGGGTTTTTAAAGTAAATTACAGTCTTACAACCTAATACCGGTGCAACTTTAAATGCCACATAACCAGTTAGGCTTTGCTCGTAGTCTTATGCCACTAGACTAGCATTTGAATAATTTTTAACTTTGATATCAAATATATATTCCAAATTTATTCTAAAAACAGGCTACAGGGTAAGGAATAGGAGTGAATCTAATACTACTCAGCAGTTGTGTAGCATACATGCATACTCTTCAATCAATGAAAATGTCATTAACCCATTACCCCATAGCCTGAATCTAGTGCTGAAAATAGGTGACAACTTAAAGCAGATTGAAAGTAAAGCAGAATGTGCCTATATGCACATTCTGCTTTACTTTCAGGCTGCTTTAAGCTTCCATCTGCTAAAATGGAGAAACTATTTCTTATACTGTATAAATTGAACTATTTTCTTTAGTGGATAAATTAATTTAAATAAAGGCGTAAAAATGCGTATTTATGGGGTAATGGGTTAACTACCAATAGTGAAAAAAACCTACAGTTATTAGTTACCCCACCACTCCATTTAAAAGGATAGGGGAAGTACACATTTATATTTAAAATTGTATCGCCCTGACAAATTTATTTACACATCATTTTTCAAAATGTATTGATTACCTTTTCACGAACATGTCTGATGAGTTTGTAATTGAATACCTGTCCATTTTACAGTTGAAAGTTACAATAATTCGAGAGCTTTAAAACACACAGCTGCTGCAACTTTGAATTAAGCGTTACTAAGGCAGTGTTAAGGAAGTGACGTCATAGGACAGAAATCACCGAAACTAACCGAATGCAAACATTTCCGCAATTACTCGGAAGTTTACGAAATTGGCCGAACGACATTGTAATTGCAGTAATCATCATCATCATGAATACTGCACTCCTTCACTAAAATTGAAGTTTATGTGCAGGCGTAATAATGTCCAATGCATTGAATGCAAGTCTATTTGTACATTAATTTAGTCTACGTAAGCATAAGGCACATGCGTGGTAATGTTATAAAATGAAAAGTTGTTAATTCTTTATTCTTTAAAGAGACTTACAACCGAATGGTGTAATTGCAAAAATAAAAGCAAAAATTAATATTCAAATAAAATCAAGCTTGTAGCATTACCGTGCATATGGCATTTAAGAAATACAAGCGATATAGCGGTTTTTTAGGGGATCCATTCCCAATTGAAAACAAGTTTTTTTCCCCCAAAATGAGCATTTCACGGCATGATTACCCCCCCCCCCCCCAAAATGAGCCTTTTACGACTAATTTTTTCCCCAAAATCAAGTATTTTATGCCGTTTTAGGGCATATTTTTCCCAATTGAAGGGGTACCAACTAATTCCCAAAGTGGTGAGAAAAAACACTGCGATATAAAACACCATTAGTTCATTACGTCTTACCGTCGATTGAATAGAATCATGAACTGATGTTATTTTCCAGACAAGAAAATATGACAAAGGGGAATTACTCCAAAAATATATGCCAGAGTTATAGCCCTTATCAATCACACTTTCTCGCATCTTGTTCTTTTCACTAAGAAATTACATTTCACTAGCTCTGTCGCTCAGCAGAAAATGAGTTATTCTTCGGACAATAAAATATGACAAAAGGTAATAACTCAAAAGTATTGATGCCGGAGTTATGGCCATTGTGAAATATCTCTTTTACCAAGCTCTTTCTATATATTTGTGAAATTACATTTCACTAGCTCAGAAGAAGTGTAGTATTTCTCCGGACAAGAGCATATGACAAAGGGCAATAACTCTACATATTGATGCCAAAGGTATGGCTCTTGTGCAAGACACTTTCTCTCATCAAGTTATTTTGATTGATGAAATGTCAATTCACTAGAGCGAGATTTATGCTATAGTTAAACTTTTAGTCTGGTTTAAACAGTCGTAATAATACATGTAATATGTACTTAACGCCTGAAACAATCAACAAAGTAAACTCAGATAGTTCACCAAATTGATTCTTTTTCCTCAAAGATGCCTTTCAGAATTGAACAGAGCTAACAACCTGTTTTAAACAACAACCTATTTCCGGCAGTCCTGGAAAACCTTTTTACATTTCTATGAATATTCACGACTTCCGTTGTCTGCTGCGCGTGTTTCGTTTACAAACAGTAGTGAAATGTCAGGCAACTTCATTTGACTCCATAAAGTGATCAGAAAGGTTAGCTTTTATAAAGAATATGTGAACAAATCATTTTTAGGTAGATTTACTAATTTTTCCTAAAACATCACTGTGTGAATCAATAGTTTTTGTATAAACATGCACTGAATGATTTTGATTGCAAATGTATCCGTCTGCTACACAAGGTCATACGATATATGTTTGTAGTATATTTCACAGAAAAAATAAGGTGAAAACACTGACCTGGGGCCTTATGACAAAGCTTGTTTACTAATTGAAATTTAATTGATTGATATATTTACAGTATCTTTATGGATTATTTTTTTTTAGATTTTTTTCAACATCATGTGTCTATACAGACACTACAACCCAGATAACATGACCAGGGCTTACACGTAGTCTAAATTAAGGGTAATAAGAAATGGTGACCAATTCCTCTGCCCAGGATGTAGTAGTCCCACCAACTAAACATTTGACATGACATAAATCATTTGTAAATAGATCTACATTTGTGAAAGTTTAAATTGTTTAAAACAGTTAAAAATTAGTTACAGTTACTTTTTATAAAGAAACATTTTTGATGATAGATAAATGGTTATGTTTTTGTACAGTATACTATTACTATAATTGCCGGAAACCGGTTGGATAACTTTATCTTGGGGGAAATTTAGGTCGACTATGAGTGATGCATAAATAAAACAGAAAACTAGGTAGGTGAACTTTATTTATTTCTCAAGTAAGGTAGAATTGTTAAATAGAAATGATTTTTCTACTGTTAGTTTTATTGTTTATGCAACTATGAACTGTTAGGTTGCAGTAAACAAGTTGTACCGGGATACATTCATTTCGGATTCAGCCGATTATCCCGGAGAGGGTCCAGCCGAGAATACTTAAGCTACAGTTGAGAATATAATATCATTATTTATATTATTTAAATTCCAACACATTTTGAGCTAAAACATTAATACAGTATTTCAACAGCAAACAGTTTGGAGCCGCCGGATACTCGGCGTCTGATAAGGCTCCAAACTATTTGCCACTCAGATTGGAAAGGATAATGGTGTTGTCAACATTTTTAGGAAGCTGTCGACGGCCCGTTGTGCACTGCATTTGAGTTCCGTTGGACAGAATAACGTTTTCTCCGTCGATCTTAATTATTCGACACGCCACAGACAAAATGACAGAATAAGTCCCCGTGAGGGATTCGACTGCAAAGGATAATATCATGATGCAACTGTCTAATGCCTACTAGGCCTACTTTAGACTAGATCTTCATTTATCATGGAGGTACCAGTTTCAGTGCACTTAACGTTCAAACTGATCATGGTGATAACAAATCATAAAAGTCTATGGAACAATTATTCCTACCTTTGTAATCAATTGTCTAGGTTAATTCCCTGTAAAAATATTTCCAAAATATTCTATATTTAGCGCAATCGCCACCGTTTCAATGACGTAGTCATTTTGTGCTGAGAACATTTTGTTGTACCTATTTCAGTGAGGGTTGGTTTTATCGAAGTACAGACTGTATCAAAAGTATGTGATCAATAAAAATATTGTAAGAATCATTCCTGTAATGTTTCCCACCTATATAAATATTAAAGATTAGGATTTTCTCCCTTTTGAATATATAATTGGTTCCTTGTCTATACTGCCTCTCTCCCATTTGAATAAGAAAAACAACAACAGTACATTTTCAGTCATTCCTTTATGAATTATGTTGGGATCTGTTCCAATTCAGTTTGGCAAGGAGTGGTCACATAATTTTGACAAGTATACCCTGTAGGCTATTTTCGTCATTTTTATTTCTTCAAAAGAGTCGCTTAAATAATGTAAATCAAATCACAATATCAAGCCATTCAAAAAATAATTTACCGAAAAACAGTTTCTGTATATAAGGAGAGCATACTTTTGTAAGTGTACTGTACATGAAACAAAATAGACGGGCCCACTTATTTCATGTGATTTTGGTGTAGAAGATAACAAAAAATGCATACCACTACAAAATTATGAAAATCAATTGTAAAAAGTGTTATTTTGGAACATGTGTTTTCGGAGTGAAAACGGACATAAGGAAATTGGTTCAAATTGCTATGCTTTATTTTTTATAGTCAATAAATTATCCGTTTGCATCAAATTTTGGATTTTTTTTACAAAGATGACAGGAAAAGTTTACTTTGCTGATAGCAAAAAGTGATAACGTAATTGAGCTCTTCAGAAAGAAGATAGAGTTGTCGCAGTTAAGTGCACCGAAATAGGTACCTCACTGAAACAGGTACCCTGACGATAAGTTCCTTATTGTCTACGAGAACATTAGAACTCAATATAGCATTTCACCAAATATTCCTGGTCTGACAAGCTTTGAACAGTTTATTGCAGCAGTAGAATATATGAACATGTTATATCTAGATCTACACTTCCGACATGTCCGAGTTAACTTTATTCTGTTTCCTCTGTCAATCTTTTCTCTGTAGATCTACTTCTATTTTATGATTTAGCAGTAGATTCAATTCAAGAGCAACTGTCCCCATCATTTGTAGATACTGATTGAGGAGGTTGATAAAAAAAATGGTTGGTTACAAAAACCTCACAGCTACCAAATATACCCCACCCTCTTTAGTTGCAAGACATGTATAAAAGAATTTTCAAATTTTACCGCCATTAAACAATAAACAATACATATAGAACTTCAACTATGACCATTACCTGTTCATGAACCTGTCTCGAGAGTTTGGTACCCAATATCTGTCCATTGTAAGTCAAATTTGAGAAAACAATAGAGCTGAAAAATACACAGCTTCTACAACCTTGGAAAATTGTTACTAAGGTGGATGTTCTACGGATATGACGTCAAAAGTATTGTTTATATACGGAACAACTCGGACATTTTGCACTTTTTTACAGAAATCGCCGAAACTATCCGCATACAAGCTTCCGCAATGTTTCGGACAGTTTTACGGAATATACCGAACGACGGCGCTGGCTGGAAATTTAGATGATCTATCCTTTTATGTTCGATTGTAAATTTGTAATACATGCTAAAAAAACACCTCCATAATAAACTTATACTGAATATATTAGCTCTAAGGGCCGAAATAATGCTTAACTTTGATGAAAACCTCTTGATGCTACATCGCATCAGGAATAAAAATTGTTGACACCCTGATCCCGTTTTGAAAAGAAATTTAAAACAACTCTATTTTAAGAACAGTTTCAGATGACAATTGTTGCAGACAGAAATGCTTAGCATGCCGAGCATTGCTCTACATGTGATTAGATATAACCTTCATTCTCTACTAGAAAACCAGTGCTCCCACAACACTCTACAAAAACACCCAATGGGAGACAAATATTGCGTGTGCTGTTCGGAAGGGGTTGTTATAAATAGGGATAGGAGGAAAACTGGATTACATTTGCAAACAACTTGAATCCAGATCACAAACCGCGTACGCGGCGCCTGATCTGCATTTTTAAAGCTGTTTGTCACTCGTCATCGTGGACCATATTGAAAATTGGTTTGTTTGTTTGTTACCAAATATGTAATCCACATGAAATAAAGTCGTTATTATTATTATTATTCTAATTATTATTTAATTATAATTATTATTAGAAGAATCTACTAGGCGATCTAACTGTTTATCTAAACATGTCCAGACAACAAAACAGAGACTCTGCGTATTAGTAGTATTAGTAGTAGTAGTAGTAGTGGTAGTACATGTAGTAGTAAACGTAGTAGTAGTAGTAGTAGTAGTAGAAGTAGTAGTAGTAGTAGTAGTAGTAGTAGTAGTAGTAGTAGAAGTAGTAGCAGTAGTAGTAGTAGAAGTAGTAGTAGTAGTAGTAGTAGTAGTAGTAGTAGTAGTAGTAGTAAAAAATTAAACGATATTTCAAAAGGTCTCATTTAGAACACTTATTAAAATACACTAGACTCAAAGGGAAACAACACCCAGATTTATTTATTAGACTGTGTTCTAGTAGCCTCCCTTACCTGTCACCTACTTGGAGTACAATGCTTATTTGCGAACAGTATGGACCCTGATCAGACGCCGCGTAACGCGGTGTCTGATCGGGTACCAAACTGCTTGACACTAATTTCAATATGTCGGAGTCAAGAAACCTATATTTAAAATTTGAAGACGTCATGGCAGTAAAGGGGCTACTATAGGAATAAACAACATATTTTTGACGTTCATGACGGTATGACTACATTAGCTTCGCAGGGGGTAAATTGCGTAAACGCCCGAAGGGCGTTTTCGTTAAATTTACTCCCCGAAGCTAATGTAGTCATACCGTCATGAGCGGCAAAGAGATGTTGTTTATTCCTTATATTTATATTTATATTTTCTGTCTTGTCAATTTAATGTGTTTATTGGCCAGATTTGTTTTTCTGTATAAGAATTTATCATATACCGGTCAAAGAGGTTTGATAGATGTAATGTCGATGTAATAGCCATTCCAGTTTCTAAATATGGTGAGAAAGTAGTTCCAACTACATGTACTCTAACTGTATTAAAAATTCAGGATTTTTTCCAGTAAACTTTCTCTCTGTGAATGGAAAAGACTTACAAGGCAAACAAATAACAGTGCAACTTGAATATCTATTGCCAAAGCACATTCTAAAATTACAGGTCGCGGTTGTTTTCTTAACCCATTTACACACATAGCAACGCGATGGCAACGACCTATTGGTCTGTATCACTCCGCTAGTGTCATATGACCGTCGACCAATGGGAGCTTAGTGTTAAGTGCCCGATGTAGTCTATTTGAAGAAGTCCACGAATAGCACGGGCGAAATCCGAACTGGCTAAATCCAGATTCAAAGTGACGGTTCATCGGCAGATGACTGCATATTTTTTAATAGGATTACATAAAGACTTTACAGGGTCAATGTAATTATAGTGGAGAAAACGTTATTCTTTCCCAATGAACGCATTTACGCTAATCTATTATTTCCAATACAAACAGTTTGGAGCCAGATCAGACGCCGGATAACCCGGCGTCTGATCAGGCTCTAAACTGTTTGTCATCAAGGTTAAAATCAACTTCTAGAATTGTGAAAAAGTTGTTATTATCTGCATTTTAGTACAATGCGTTTGCGTTTCGTTTGCGTTTAAACGGGAAAGAATAACGTCTTCTCCACTTGAAGTGTTTATATATAATTCTAACACACCTCGCCCACACCCCTATATAAGCGAAGAAGGACCGTCTTGGTGTTCGAATTTTCAGTAGAACACTCACGCGCTATAAACGTTCTAACGTGACGTCATATGGCTTCGAAAATGCGTACGCCAAGAAATGTAGCGCCGTTACTTCGAGGAAAACGTAGTTCTTTCCCGTTTTAATGCAAACGAAACGTAAAACGCAATGCATTTAAACGAAGAAAAAGAAAACTTGTTGACAATTCTGACTATTAATTTTAATCTGAGTGACAAACATATTGGAGCCTGATCCGACGCCGGGTTACTCGGCGTCTGATCAGGTTCCAAACTGTTTGCAAAGGAAATAATGTTTTTTACATACATGCGTTTATCTGGAATAACGTCTTCTCCACTGTAACTCAATTTTATTTACACTCTGCATGCTAAAGTAGTGAAGACAATATTTTCAACTACAGTGCTCCCTCTCTACAACGGCCCTCCCAACAACGACTCCCTCCTTACAACGACTCTTGCCGCTGTTCCCCAAACAAGACAATTGTGTCCAACTTTTTCATGGCTGCAATGTCGTCTACTTAATTTTTTCGTCTGCTGTTTTTCTCAATTGTACATGTAAGTTGACATTTTGATAGAATGAATAAAATGACGAGTGACAAACAGCTTGAATCCAGATCAGACGCCGTGTAACGCGGCGTCTGATCTGGATTCAAGCTGTTTGCAAATGAAAACCAATTTCCCTCTCTATAACGACTCCCTCCGAACAACGCACACAATCTTTGTCTCCAATTGAATGTCGTTGTAGAGAGGGAGCGCTGTATTTATAAACACGTTTATGTTAATCACTTATAAAATGTCCATTGCAAATAGTTCGGTAAATATCAGACTCCAAAGTGTTTGCCACTCAGACTAAAGTGAAACTGAAGAATTTTCAAAAAATTAGAATTTACTCCATATTATTGCTTTGTGTTTACGTTTCATTTGCGCTTATTCGGGAAAGAATAACAAGATTCAAGATTCAAAAGTTTTATTTAAGAAATAAAAAATTCATACCAGTGTTCTATCGTGCAATCGAACACTGGTAGGAGTTGATATGCGTAGTAATTTAATCACGAGGCCTTTAGGCCGAGTGATTTAATTACAAGCATCTCAACGACTACCAGTGTTCGATTGTTAGATAGAACACTGGTATGAATATTTTATTTCGATTCTAACACATAATTTAACCGAAATTTGCACCGAAGCAACGGCGCTACATTTCTTGGCGTACGCATTTTCGAAGCCAAATGAAGTCACGTTCGAACGTTTAGCGCGTGAGTGTTCTACTGAAAATTCGTACACTGAGACGGCCCTTCTTCGCTTATGTAGGGGTGTGGGCGAGGTGTGTTAGAATGTAACTTAAACATATAACGTCTTCTCTATATGTAAATGCTACGTAAATGTTAATTAACAATGATTGACAACAGCAATCACCTCAGGATGACATGACAATTATTCAATTACACCTTTCACTGCCAGTACCGACACTAATGGCATACGTAAACAGTTTGGATTCTGATCAGACGATGCTACAGTGGAGAAGATGTTATTCTTTCCCTATAAACGCTTTATCGCTAAAACTATTATTTCAAGTGCAAACAGTTTGGAGCCAAATCAGACGCCGGGTAACCCGGCGTCTGATCTGGCTCCAAACTGTTTGTCACTCAGATTAAAATAAATAGTCAGAATTATCGAAATGTTGTCATTTTCTACAATTTATTGCAATACGTTTGAGTTTCGTTTGCGTTTTAACAGGAAAGAATAACATATTATCCACTGTAACAATACCCGAGCTGTTTGTGACTCAGGCTCATATCAATGTTTCTTATGTGAAAACGCTTAAGATAGTTTTTATACATGTAAGTACAGCGATCACTCTCTACAACGACGCCCAATGGGAGACAAATATTGTGTGCGTTGTTCGGAGGCAGTCGTTATAGAGAGGGAAATTGGCTAACATTTGCCAACAGCTTAAATCCAGATCAGACGCCGCATAACGCGGCGTCTGATCTGGATTCAAGCTGTTAGCCACTCTTCATCATGCTTCTTCAATCAAAATGCCCAATATGTAACTTTGAGAAAAACACAGCAGACGACAATTTTAAGCAGACGATATTGCAGCAGTAAAAGCGTTATACATAAGTATCTTGTTTGGGGAACAGCGGCAAGGAGGGAGTCGTTGTTGGGAGGGTCGTTTTAGGGAAAGAACACTGTAAAAGCAGACAAAAATTAAGCAGACGACAGCATGGCAGTGAGTGTATAAGACGGAGTATTACGTCATAGGGGCAGTGAAAAGGTTAACCCATTACCCCATAGCCCATTTCTATAGTGTTGAAGATATGTGATCGCTTAGAGCAGATTGAACGTAAAGCAGAATGCATTCAGCTTTACTTTCAGCCTGCTTTAAGTTACCATGTAGAAATATTTCTTGTGATACATATTCATGATTATATAAGTTTTAACTATTTTCTTCTGTGGAGGAATACATAAGAGGCGTAAAAAGGCGTATTTATGGGAGAATGAGTTTAACAAGTGATTATTTGGTTATAGAAGAGTCTAGTAGTGATGAAATATTTTGAATGACCATAAAAATAGTTTTTTTTGCCCCCTGATCGCGATTTAAATGTTTAACAGTTTGGATCCAGATAAGACGCAGTGTAACTGTTTGACACTCGTCTTTAGAATTCTTTACTTGAAAAGTGTATAAATCTGAAATTAAAAAAACAAATGCACAAAGTTTATGCATATTTGGCTGTAGTGTGAATCGTACGTACCAAAAATACATAAAGTTCGCCAAAATGTTGGACGCGACACAAAAAGTGAAAGGTGTTGTAGATAACTTCCTTGTCCAGCGGTGGCATTTGATGTTAATGAATGTCACCTTCAAGACAATGCAAGGCGACGCGCACTGTCCGCTCCGTGTCACGTCAAAATATGCATTAAACTAGTAACATATCAAATTGTCGTCTGCTTCAAATATATCGTCTGCAAAAACACTCAAACCAGTTGATATGCTTTTTAAATCTGTATAGAGAAGTTGAATATGAGTACCAAACAGTTTGAATGCAAACCAGACGCCGCATAACGCGGCGTCTGGTCTGCATCCAAACTGTTTGCAAATGTTGGCCAAGTCGCATTTAGTTGAATTAGTCCCATTCAATAACAGAACAGAACATAACCTTTATTATCGTCACTCGTTACATCCAAAAGCAACAATATGTGAGCATATAAAGTATAAAGCGTAATAGAATTATAGAATATCAGAAACTTGCTTCAGATGGATCTAACAGCAAAATGGTTTAGATTTATGGAACAGCCAAAAAACCCGAGTCAAATAATAACATGAGTTAAACCACTAAATGTAATGACGTAGATCTCTAACTGGATCTATTCGATTAGGTTTTGAACATAGATCTACATGTACATGTACCAACTGATCTGGACAAAGATAGGAGGGCTCCAAAGAGAGCCCTCTGATCAGTTTCTACACTATTTGCAGCCTTTACCATGATCCAGATCCGTTACAGAGATCATATTCAAATAAAGACGGTGCCAACGTGGACACCAGAAGACAAAAATAAAGTACGAAATGGAGCCACTTATACTTAATATTTCCATCGTCTTGTTAAAATGTTGTCTGCTTTATGGAATTCGGGTAGAAATAAGACATACCAAACAATTTTCATTCCGGAAAGGGAAGTAACTCGACGTCTGATTAGTATGAAAACTCTTTTAAAAGTTACAGTACTGAATCTTATTATATTAACAATTTTTGCGATTCGCTTGCAATTCGATGGAAATTCGCTTGCACTTCGATGGAAATTCGCTTGCGATTTCAAATACAAACTTTACCCTCGGGTAAGCTTTCTTGAATTGTGTATCTCACAAATGTTCGCAAATATGCCTTCGTTAATTTTTTCGATTCATTTTTGTCAGAACCGCTTCTGAAAATTCGCGTAAAACTATTCAAACGTAGGATTTGTTTTTTGAAGCGCCCGAATCGATGGCAGTTCGATGGCAATTCGCTTGCGATTATCAATTTAACTTAATCAGGTTCAGTACTGTAACAGCAAAATGGTTTAGATTTATGGAACAGCCAAAAAACCCGAGTCAAATAATAACATGAGTTAAACCACTAACTGTAATGACGTAGATCTCTAACTAGATCTATTCGATTAGGTTTGAACATAGATCTACATGTACCAACTGATCTGGACAAAGAGTGAAGGTCAATGATAGGAGGTCTCCAAAGAGAGCCCTCTGATCAGTTTCTACACTATTTGCAGCCTTTACCATGATCCAGATCCGTTACAGAGATCATATTCAAATAAAGACGGTGCCAATGTGGACACCAGAAGACAAAATAAAGTACGAAATGGAGCCACTTATACTTAATATTTCCATCGTCTTGTTAAAATGTTGTCTGCTTTATGGAATTCGGGTATAAATAAGACATACCAAACAATTTTCATTACGGAAAGGGAAGTAACTCGACGTCTGATTAGTATGCAAACTCTTGTATGTTATGTTACTATGTTACATGCCCATATGGGCCATAACAAGAAAATAAACTTGTAAACTTTAAAAGTTACCCACACGTTTTAATTCTTTCGCAAGCAAAAATCCTTTGTTTCAATTTGTGGTCCTGATCAGATGCAGCGTGATGCGTCGTTTGTTAGGGATCAAAACTATTTGCATTGTTAACTTCAGTTGCCAAAAGCGGTGAAAAGTTTGAATGACAACATTATTTTTAAGATAAGCATTATAGATTACTATAACTATTAGCAAACGGTTAGGAAGATATGTGAATATCGAAATGAAATGATTGAAGTCCGTTTCTAAATAAATTTAACCTCTGATTCCATACTTTGTTGTAAATAGGGTGTTCAAACAGCTGTGTGCCTACAGTGGAGAAAACGTTATTATTTCCCAATAAACACGTTTACGCTAATTCTATTATTTCCAATACAAACAGGCTGGAGCCTGATCAGACGCCGGGTTCAGCTCCAAACTGTTTGCCACCCAGCTTAATATCAATAGTCAGAATTGTCAAAAAGTTGTGATTTTCTACATTTCATTGTTTTGCGTTTGCGTTTCCTTTGCGTAAACCCTTTCACCGCCAGAATCGCCTAAAGTCGAATTTGCAAACAGTTTTGATCCTGATCAGACGCCGCGTGATCAGGATCAAAACTGTTTGACGCCCGTTTCGATATTTCTTATATCATACTCTCTTAATTCTTACTTTGAAAATGATATTGAAAACAATACTATTGAAGCAGACGAGACAATAACGGTGTAGGGGTAAAAAGCTCAAAATTAATTTGGCGGTGAAAGGGTTAAACGGGAAAGAATAGCGTATTCTCCACTGTAAACAGGTTGTAATAAAAGCAGAAGGGTACATTGTTAGCATTCAGCTTTACTTCTAGCCTATATTAGACTATCACCTGGCAGTATTCAGAAAATGGCATATAGGGTACCTTATTTGTGAATTATTGAAATAGCACTTTTGTAATAAGGTGTGTAAATTGAGACACAAAGAAGCGTATGTCTAGAGTAACGGGTAAGTTAGACGGATAAGAAAATTGCTTGCCATATCTTGTGACTTTCCTTCAATTCGAAGTTCGAAATGCTCTCATACTTTTGTGGCTGGTTGTGGAAAAGTGAAAGGGTTAGGAGGCAACACTTGTACAGGCAAAAGTGCGGTTATGATTTACAGGAACCGTGGGTGTTCCTTTCCGGGTTATAGGACCTTATTTTCGCCGGCCTGCGTAAGATATGCGGAAAAGTCCGCGAGTTAGAAGCCATCACGTCGCCAGTAGCGTTAAGGATGTCAAGAGAAGTGTATGAAACAGTCAGCAATAAATAAATAGGAAATCTAGATGTTGCGGTTTAAAAAACAATTGTAAAAAGTGTTTGATCTAGATGAGATAACGAGTTACCCGGACACATTCTGGATTAAAACATTTTGCAACAAATATTTCTCAGAGCGTGTTTAAGGTTAAACAAAGCAATGCGATTAGTTTGTCGTCTCAATTTTCATTTGTAAGCAGTTTAAGTGTCATTATACTACAGTGGAGAATCTGTTATTCTTTCCCGTTTAAACGAAAACGTACGCAAACGCAAAGTGCTAAAACGTAGAAACGAACAACTTTTGGACAATTATGGTATTTCATGTTTATCTTGCTGGCAAACAGTTTGGAGCCTGATCAGACGCCGGGTTATCCGGCGTCTGATCTGGCCCCAAACTGTTTTGCACTGCAAATAATAGTTTTGGCGTCAACGCGTTTATTGGGAAAGAATAACACATTCTCCACTGTATGTGGGAATAGTGTGTATCCAAATCAGACACGGCGTAGATCTCCATGAAACGTGGAAGCTGGTCAAGATCTAAACGGTTTGACATTTGTATCAATATTTCGTCACTGCTCTTGAAACGAATTTTCAGGCAACAGTATTAAAGCAGGTGATACAACTTGGAAGTGACAGGCACTTTCATGACTGTGCAGAGGTTTTAAACGTTACTGACGGTAATGACGGAAGTGCTCCAAATGATTTATACATTATATATTAACATTTTACACGTACTCTATAACAAGGCACGATGCATGTCTAACATTTGTTGAATGCACATTTATGATATGACAACAATGTCTTCGCATGCAACCTTACGACATATGTGCATAAACATGAAACTACGATGAAGACAATGTTCTTCCCCCTTAACCATTTCAACCCTAGTGACGCATATATGCGTCCTTTAGAGCACTGTAACTTAGAAGACTTTAGCCTTGTCCTATACAAACAGTGTAGACCCATATTTGAGGGCTTTGATCTGGTTCAGCTCTACCTGTATTTTTTATTTTGCAGTACATTGTCAAACACTATTCCCGATTAAGCAAAATTGGTTATACTAAAAATGAAACTGGTAATGTCCATTTAAATGTATTTGAGGGGAAAAAAATAATACAAGTTTAACTGTACAGACAAAAATTGATGTACAGTGGAGAAGACGTTATTATCTCCCAATAAACGCGTTTATAGATGCTAAAACTATTACATGTACTACAATTGCATTTGTTTACATGTAGGTAATTCGGCGTCTGATCAGGATCCAAACTGTTTGCCACTCAGATTAAAACAAATAGGTCAAACTTGTCAAACAGTCAAGTTCTATATTTTATTATCACGCGATTCGTTTGCGTTTGAACGGGATAGAATAATGTCAAATGTAGCATGCCAAACATAAGTTCCAAGCTTAACCGCCCACTCTCACACTTCTAAATGTCCTTATGTGTGTGTCATTAAACTATTTTAGTGTATATAAGGTGACACATTTAATTTAATTTCATATTTCACAAAAAAACCCTCATTTTATGTGACCACGCTACAGCTAAAAAATCAAATCAAACAGATAATCCATCTTAGTCGACCATAATTCTAAGAATATGAAAAACTACAGTCAAACTTGTGTAAGATCTAATTGAAAATTTCAGAAATAATCCTGGATATCAGTAGTGTAGACGGATTTACCTTAATGTATTTAGGATGAACGTGAGCTTTCTGCATCGCCTTTGTCCTGCATTAAGTTCCTCCGTTGATTTGAACTTTGTTAAAGATTTTCTTCTTAGTTGTCGCTAAATACATTTGTATTGTGTAAAGGTTGTCATGTCAACGGTCTTGAAATTTATTTTGAAATCTCATGACACATTTTAAATGACAAATACGACCAGGGTGAGTGCTTAAAGTTGGAAGCTTGAACAACTTCATTTTAGATGCCCTGTCACTCAGACTTCATATATTTCAAACCATAATGCAGTGCAAAATGTTCACAGTCCATATCAAACACTGGCTTACTCAAGCTGAGATTAAAAACAAACAACTTTAGAGATAACCGCGGATTTGAACACACACACACACACACACACACACACACACACACCCAACCACCCCTGCCACTAGTCCGTCCGTCCGTTCTGTTGGTCGTCCGTCAGTCACCATACTATGGTGCATGCTTCGTCTGTCCCACTCCTCCTATAGTGTATCAGCTTCAACCATATAATTTTACCGAATGTTTGCACATATACCATAGATGTAAACATTGTCAACATTTTGATATGCTTGAAGTTTTCAAGGAATTACTAGTCATTTGAACATAATTACACAGTTCATGCAGGTAAGGTCATCCTCTAACAGACACAAATACAATGTACAGCGTTCCCTCTCTACAACGACACCCAACGGGAGACAAAAAATATGTGCGTTGTTCGGAGGGAGTCGTTGTAGGGAGGGAAATTGACATACATTTGCAAACAGCTTGAATCCAGATCAGACGCCGCGTTACGCGGCGTCTGATCTGGATTCAAGCTGTTTGCCACTCGTCATTGTGTTTTTTCAGTCAAAATGGATCATGTGTAAATTTGAGAAAAAATGCAGACGACAATTTTAAGTAGAATATATTGCAACCGTGATAAGGTTGGACATAATTGTATTGTTTTTTGGGAACAGCGACAATCGTCGTTATAAGGAGGGAACCGTTGAAGGGAGGGCCGTTGTAGAGAGGGAAAGCTGTACATCTCTAGTGTTCTTTTTTACTGATTTGAGATGCTAAAATAAACTTAACTCATTATCGAATCATTGAGCTCCTATAATTTTCGTGAGATTTTTACCCCTTCACCGTTTCATTGTAGTCTGCTTCAATTTTGTTGTTTGCAAGATCGTTTCAAAGTAAGATTCAATGTAGTATAACTTAAAACATATCGATACGAGTGGCAAACAGTTTGGGTCCTGCTCAGACGCCGCGTTGTACATAACACGGCGTCTGATCAGGACCCAGACTGTTTGCCAACGCGTTTTAAGGCGTCATCGATATTATAGTAGTTTAAAGCAAGCTGAAAGTAAAGCAGAATGTAGTCTCATGTCAACTAAAATAGAAACATGATATGGAGTAAAGGTACGATTCGTAAAATCGCACTTGAAAAATGCAAATTTGAAAATCTTAGGATTTTTCATGTCAATTTATGGCAGCCCTGTGCACCGTACGCTGAATCGGGCGTTGAACCGACGCGTTGACGTAACAGCATACTATTTTTAAGAAGAAGAAGAAGAAGAAGAACGTTTATTTGACTTAAACTATACAGTTTCTCGTCATAACACATAAATATTTACAATATAACATATAATACAAGGTCAAATTTGATATGTAGATCTAGATCTACTAACTTTTAGCCAGAATTATTTTACATGAAATAATTTCGAAAATATCACGAGGATGGTATCAAAAGCATCGATTCATTTTTATTTATTTTTTTAGAATACTAACGTATAGAGAAAGAAAGAGGCAGTCTTTCACACAATTAAGGTCCAAGTGAAACGCCGAGTTACTTGGCGTCATTAATGGACCCGAATCGCTTGAATCAGCCATAACAATTGTTCACCGCGTGCAGAATATTTGACCCAGGCCTAGATCTGCATAAGTTATTTACGAATGATACAAATGCAAACACGATTTAACCCTTACTGTGCGTGAAGCAAGTATATTCTATCTGCGCAAATAGTGTAGACCCAGATCAGAGGGATCATGATGGATCCCACTTATTTAGGTCTTCAATACTTGCAGTAGGGGTTCAGAACAATAAATAGTCGATTAGGTACTGGTCATCATTCCAGAATCTGGAATAGTCAGTTTGCATAATCGGCATAGTAAGGGTTAAGTCTTGCAGAGAGTGACAGTTGTCACCATGAACACATGCGAATCGAGCATACTGCCCGTTTCACTCATAAAAATCAATATGTCCAAACGCCCAGTCAATGACCGTGTGGCGTCATCACATTCCTGTCCTGTCCCAAACTCATTGATTGGTGCTATTTTCGCGCTTGAATTTAACAACCAATCAACGCTTGAGACACCGATAGTAATAGTATAGATGCCAAATATGGATTATATAGTGCGACGCTAAATGCAATTTCTGCGCAACCTTTTGCGCAGCTCGGCATCAAGTATTAGTCTTTCCTTCTGTTTTGACTGGGAGCCGAATACACAAATTATGTCTGGCGCTATCAGTTTGGAATAAAGTGATTTAGGACAGAAATCCACATGACAAGTAAGTGCAATTAAGTGTACCAATATATAAAGGACATATATGTTACTAACAATTATAATGTCACAAACCTCAATTGGCAGAATATCGAGATATAGTCACGAGACCACGTGCTGTTTTTGTGTCACACATGTGACAATATCAGGTTACACAGTAGGTCAACACATTTTTTACCAAAACAAAAACAAACACGTTTTTGTCCAACTATAGTAAATTCCTGCGCCAGCTTAAAAGCAAATTGAAAGACAAGCTGAAAGCTTCTAAGGAAACTTTCTACTTCACTTTCACTCAGCTTCAGGCATTCAGACTCGGTTACAAAATCACAGCCGTGTAAATATAGGTCATTTGATACAATGGACTATTAATATCCCCAGATTTATCTTTAATAACTATTTGTACATTTTATACTAAGTTAACACAAAACCCGAGTTTCCTCATCTTGGAATCCGATCTTTACATACTATAAACATTATATACAAATATGGATACAGTACGAATCAAAACATAATTAACGCCCTAGACAAAACAGTTGAGGACATGATCAGTCCCCATGTAATGGCTTCTGTTTTGGTTCAAATACTGCTCACAGACATATTATGAGCAGACACATCATATTATTATGTGCTCTACAATCATAGCAGAGGTAGCTTAAGACAGGCTATAAGTAAAGCAAGACACACCATGTGTACACTCTGGATTACTTTGAACCTGTCATAAGTGGTCACATATCTTCATAACTAGAAGCAAACCATGGTAGGTACCTTGAAGTAGATCCAAAGTAAAGCAGAACACACATTGATGTGCATTCCACTTTACTTTCAATCAACCTTAAGTGATTATCTGTCTTCCAAACTGGAAGTGTACAATCAAGACTAGTTTCCTAGCACCTCACATTAACTCTCCCCTTAATGCAAATGCTTCAAATATGAATGTACTTAAATTCCTTACTGTGGCATTACCATCAGATTTCATTAACTCAATAAACTTATGTACACTAGGATTTCTGTAGTAATAAGGTTTGATATATAAAATTCTGAGAGGTTGATATGCCTCACAGATTAAAGTGAAATGGTATTCATCTTCTATATCTCTTTTGTTACAGATTGTGCAGTACCGCTGGTGACGCTCTGTTCTGTTTCGAGCATATCGACCAGTTTCAATATGAAGTTTAAGTCATGCCTCTGTCACAAAAGTTGGACGCCTTACTTTGACAAGACATTTGACTCAGATCACTAATTGAGTTCACAAAACGACACAATTAATGAGTTCTTGTCATCGCATTGACTGCAATTGTCCAAAGAATACACACAAATGCCCGCTGTGGTTTTTGTGGTCAAGCTTCTTTTCTATAGTCTTTGTCATGAGAAATCATGGCGGAGCCACCGTAGTGAGTCACAATTTATATTATGATAACGTTAGCAGATTTAACCCTTTCACTGCCATGACGTCATCAAGTTTAAACAATTTTCGTCTGCTTCTTTTTCTAAACATCAATTTTAAGGTATTTTGACTGAAGAAATATTGAAACGAGTGTCAAACAGTATGGATCCTGTTCAGACGCCGCGTTACGCGGCGTCTGATCAGGGTCCAAACTGTTTGCAAATAACTACTGTACTCGGGGTAAGGTAGTGCAGGGGTTAAAAGTCATGTTAAGTTTCCATCTGCTACAATATCGTCTGCTTTATGGTTGTCGTCTGTAGTTATGTCTAACATTTAACCATAAGAATCCTTAACTCATTCACACCTGAAACTGTTAATGAACAATTTCAACTTCAAAATAAGTGTAGTCCATGTTTGACTATTTAGGGTTGATTTTAACAATTTTACATTTCAAAATGACAAACAGTGTAGACCCTGATCAGAGGGCTCCGTAAGGAGCCCTCTGATCAGGGTATACACTGTTTGCAAAGGATACATGTAATCATCACATGTACACTGTTTGTAAATGACGAGTATACTCGTCGCTAGGGTTGAATGTGTTAATACGAGGATCAAACAAAGCGTCTGTTTAGACTCTATTTTTCCAAGCAAACTCGTTTCAGCAAAAAACAATTCTTTTAATGCAAGGATTTTAAAATCAGATTGGACGCCGGGTCTTCTGAACTGTCAGAATTTTAAAAACAATTGTCATTTTCTTCATTATATTGCAATGTACATGTTATTTAAACCGGAAGGAAACGATTTCTCGACTTACGGTGTCTATACAGCGAATACATTTTCTTATTACCTTTAAACGAAACCACAGGCGAATGTTAATGCAATAGAATATATAGATACATAACCGCATTTTTAAATATCTGAACTGTTATTTTTATCTGAGTGGTAAACAGTCACAAGTTGGAGACTAATCAAATGCCGGGTAACCCGATGTCTGATCTGACTCCAACTGTTTTAAATGGATATTTATATACTGACACGAAAAAGAAACTGTGCACTTGTTTAGGAATTAAAATAACCATCTTTTTATAAGGAAATATAGGCAAATGTGGTATCAAAATGTTTTTAAGAATTTGTTTTACACGATTCCTTCTATTTTAATCATATTCATGTAATTATAAATGCGCTGTTAACGCTTGAATGAAGTAGAGGTTAAAAATAAAAGTTGCAAATCGGTTTTGTTACCTAAAGTTTTGAAAAATGAAATGGATTTAAATATGTATGTGTAATGTCCTTGTCTTTGACTGGCTAATGCAATCATCCTCGAACGCATTGGCCTGACGTAACGTCTTGTGCCGTAAATTCGTCAACGTCATGTATCTACCCTGACGAGCTGGCTTGCTTGATCCTGACTGATCTGTAATGCTTCCATTATGACTGTTACGATGTCAAAGGGTCATAATGGTATTTCGATGGCAATTAAACTGCCTAGTGACGCCAGAGACGCTGACGTCGGATGAAAGCTGCTGAAGTGTCTGAATTTGTTCGTTTTCTTGAAGTCGTGGCAGCTTGTTAACGAGTTTAATTCAAATGTACTGTGATTTTATTATTGCATAATCAGTTAAGATATCGGTCAGTGAAATCTGTACTTGTAAACATGTTGCACAGGCAGCACGTGCACAATATTGCATAATAGCCGTCGGTACCTTTGAATGACATCCGGGTGCTTTAATATGGGGGTAAATTAGTGAAATGTGTGTAGAATGCTTTGATCACTCATAACGCCAAAATTTATAATTCTAAACTTAGTAACGAAAACGTTACACTCAATATAAAAGTGCACAGTTTCTTTTTCGTGTCAGTATATATAGTGATAAGAAAAGTGCACAGTTAGAAGATTCGTTAAGTTGCCAAACCGGGTCATTGTGTTACATGTAAAAGTGCGAGAACGTTTTATTATTTATTTAACTACATGTTTTTCCTCCCTGCAACCTCACATGAACAGTTTTAGCTTTCAATTTAGACTACTCCATGTTTTACTCTTAAGGGTTGATTTTTACAAATATTTCATTCAAAATGACAAACAGTGTAGACCCTAATCAGAGGATTCCTTTCACTGTTTGCATAGGGCAAGTGTACTCCTCACAGGTTTGCTGTTTGTAAATGATGCATATATGCGTGACTAGGGTTCAAAGAGTTAATTCCTGGCAAAGTCTGTAAGGTATTCGTTTTCCCATGAATGCAGTTTTCGTACAACATATATGTTCTGTTTGCAAAGGCATCGGCGCTGAACAGTGCTTTTGCAGACATGACGTCTACATAGAGAAGCACTGAAGTTTATAATACAGTCTGTGAACTACAATATTTGCTAAATTTGTATAGGCCCTTAATACTTGATACGAAAATTCATTGCCCAAATGGTTCAAATGAGTATGAGTTACAGAGTATGTCCCTTTTCATTGCTAGATTAGATAATTATGTAAACATTGGACTAGCACTTTGAATATCTTACATGATATAACCTTCTCACATTTTGTATTGCCCTGCACAAACTTAACATTTCTATATTCAGTCCAAAGCCTCATTTTGTAATACAGTTCACTAACATTCGATTGTTTGATATTAAGATTCAATATTTACATTATTTATACTACTTTATCAATATTACTGTCAACAAACAACAGTATCATCATCATCGTCATGCTCCAGGGACATAGCTTAGAAAGATAAAATGTAGGCAAATTTAAAAAATAAATAAAAAAGAGACAGTTACTTTTAAAAGAATACTTTCAGGCTGAAAAAACCCCACTCTTTATAATGTGAGGTTGGCAAGCCATGAAAGTGTTATAGGCATTGGTTCAATCCAAAACACAGTATTCACTAACAAAATACTAAATACAGGTATGATACTTTTTAACAGCATCAATGTACAGTACAACTTCTCTATCACGGCCACTAAATTGTGCTGATTATCAAGTAGTGAAGGCAGGTGACTGCTTAAAGCAAGATGAACGTTAAACAGAAAGCTCCTTTTGGAATTTTCTGTTTTACGTTCACTTTGCTTTAAGCTATCACATGTAATTTATACAATAACTTAGCCTTCTTTTTAATGGTCGTAATAGAGATGTTTTACTGTATCTGCATCTCGTGTAATATTGCGGTTAGTACAACAGTTTACCTTCAACATCAATTTGATGTTTGCAAAGTCATTCTATACAATCATATCAAAGATCCGCATTCCCCTTTGGTCATGAGTGCAGTATTTATTACATTTTCGTTACGTTCAGTAGAGTAGTATATATTGAATAAACACTTCTTATTTAACATAAAATATTATTCTCTAATACTATCTATTGTAATCCACATTTAAAATCAAACCTGAAAATTCCATTAAGGATATGCATGTTTAGATTTCAAATTGTGAAGTAAACCGTCATTTATATACCGGTATATTCAAATAAAAAAAGGGACCTTATTTTTACCCCAGAGACCTTCCTACACGGTCCCAAGCACATTGTTCCTTTAGACTTATGCATACGCAAGACTATTTTCTTTCGAAACAATATTACCTTGTTCTTCTTACTGTGCTTTTTATGACCTTCGAAAAGTAAATTATTGTGGTAACCCAACTTCTAAATGTCAAAATCAACACTTATCTTTATCCATATCCACGCTGTGGTCGAATTTGTAATAAATATAACTGTCAGAGTTGCAAACAGTTTCGATCCAGTTGAGACGCCGTGTACCTCACCTCAAACATAGTTTGACACATTAAATATGATTTCTTTAAGAGAATGTCTGTAAAAAAAATTAAATTGGTTGCAGATGATAAAGTGTGCAATTACATAGCGTGCAAGATGTTAACCCTTTCACGTAAAATTAATTGTGAGGTTTTTACACCTCACTGCTCTATCGTCCTCTGCTTCAAAATTCTTGTTTGCAATATTGTTTCTCAGTAAGATTCAATGTAGAGAAATCTAGTTTGACTTAAGAAATGTCGATACCATTGTCAAACATTTTGGATCCTGATCAGACGCCGCGTTACGTGGCGTCTGATTAGGATCCAAACTGTTTGCAAAGTCGACCTAATGCGACTTCGGCGCCGAACGGGTTAAGCAATTAGGCTTCCGGTCCATAAAACACACTGCTAAAGATGAAAACAATACACAGTTGTTGCACAAAAGTAGCTTAGGTTATTGCGGTTTTGCAAGAGTGGCAGTTAATTATTTTCTTAATTGGAAAACAATGAAATTAGTTAAATTTATTTTGAAACAAAAATACGTACGAATGTCTTAACAAATCAAAATAAATGTCACCATAGTGTGTCGTCACCGGCGGGTTTACCATGCGCTCAATCATATCATATTATCATAACGACAGTTCCAAATTATATCTTAACCCTTTCATGATCAAATCTATCGTGAGGTTGTTACCCCTTCACCGCCATATTGTCGTCTGCTTTAATATTGTTGGCTGCAATATCGTTTCAAGGTTATATTAAAGGCTGACGTAATTTCAAAACAAGACGCAAACAGTTTAAATCCTGATAAGACGCCGCGTGACGCGGCGTCTGATCAGGATCAAAACTGTTTGAAAATGCGCTTTATGACGTCATTGAGAGTGAAAGGCACTGCAATGACATCGTCTGCTTTAAACAGTTGTCGTCTACTTATATTTCTCAAATTTAAATTTAGCTATTTTGACTTAAGAAATATTAAAACTAGTGTCAAACATTTTGGATTTTGATCAGACGCCGCGTCACGCGGTATCGGATCAGAATCCAAACTGTTTGCAAATAACCATCGTACTCGGGGTAATGTAGTGAAGGGGTAATTAAAGCCGCTTCAGTATTTTTTATATGTTAATTATTGCTACGATAAATTATATTGTGTAACTAATATTATAGCTTGTACTTTAAAACGTGGGTCTACACAGAAACAGTTTTGTTTTATTCTCTAATTTACTATTCTACAATCTCGATAAATAATTAAATGTGATTATAAATGTTAAAATGTGGTCACATACTAATATGTAAAGGTGACGTTTCGCTTGTTCACACCTGATACCTTCAATGAACAGTTAACCTAGTACAGTTTTTACTACATTGTATCTCAGGTTGTTCAATCCATTTGCGCTCAATATAGCTAAGGGAATTAGCAATATAATCTTGCAAATTTGTAAGCAAGCATGAAATTTGGCATGAACACTCAGTTGGATATGCACTTTTGAAAAAACCCGTTCGCCACTCGAAAATTCAAGATGGCGTTCATTTTCAATAAACTAGGTAATATCGTTTAAAAATGAAACAATCGATTAATGTTGAAGACTGTATTAGAAGAAACTGAAACGATTTATAATGATAAATCTCTAGTAAATAAACATAATATTCTGAAGTAAAAGTGATGATCAAAAAATTAGCAGACTCTACTTTCAGTTTAATATGAACGGGCCGTTTCGGCCCTTGATCGTTTCGGCCTAGTTCGTTTCGACCTACGCCTTGGCACGAATGGGTTAATATACATATACTACAACATGAAAAATAGTGCAAACCCTGTGCTGTATGGACCTTTTGTGATGGTGCTATACTCTTCACTAGTACACTTTCTGTAAAAGACATAAGTGAGTGGAAACGACGTTATTTTATGTCGCGTGTCAACTACACGAGAAAAAAGCTAGAAAATAGAAAAATTAGTACCTTTCACAGGTCGCATAGAAAAGTTTAAAATGTACTCTTACATGTAGCTCTGAAACTATCACGTTGATGACGTAATTGTGAGTACATTTCCGAACAGTTTTGACGCCGTGAAACTCAACATTTACACTACAGTGGAGAAGACGTTATTCTTTCCCGTTTAAACGCAAACGAAACGCAAACGCAGTGCATTAAAATGGTTAAAATTACAACTTTTTGACAAATTTGACGACTCATTTTAAATTGAGTGGCAAACAGTTTGGAGCCTGATTAGACGCCGGGTTACCCAGGGTCTGATCTGGCTCCAAACTGTTTGCAATAGAAATAATAGTTTTAGCGTAAACGCATTTATTGGGAAAGAATAACGTTTTCTCTACTGTATTTAGTAGAGTTGGGTATGCATTTTGTCTCCATGTAACCTCGATGCATCTTGTTAATTATTATGACAAATCAATACCAAAAATGAAATAAGCTAGATCTACTTAAGTTACTCGGCATCCGATCAGGATTCAAACTATTTGCAAAATGTCATTGTTGTCGGCCTTGACAAAAAAGGGATTAAGCTGCTACATGTACTAGTCATAAATATATATATATATAAAAAAGAAAGAAAAAAACACCCTTTTACATGTAGTGGTTGCTTGATACAGGCTTGACGTGGTGTTCTTAGAGGTAATTAGTGCAAAGGAAATACAGTAATTACATTGTAATTACAAATTTCCTCAAAACGTGCTTAAAAGATTCAACATTACCCTATACATGTAGCACGCTTGGCAAATGACATCTGCTTAATTTGTCGTCTGCAGTAATTCTCAGGTTTGATTTATCTACCGTCTCTCTCTTCCAATGGCATCAAAGTGTAAAGTTAAAAATGTCATCAGAGTGTCAAACAGTTTGGATACAGATGAGACGCCGAGTAACTCGGCGTCTCATCTGTATCCAAACTGTTTTAAGCAATCCACACAATTTCGCCCACAGGGTTCTGAATGTTAAAAACGGATGTTTGTTTTTTGGCTTTTGACGTGTATTCTGACAGCTCCATTTTTCAAATCTCTCCACCTACGCTCTTCATGAAACGATGAGTCAGCTACTTGAGGACAATTAACGTATATATGGAATAACTTCCGCAGTATTGTTCTTCTGATGACTTTCAATTTTTGACTGGAACTGTCGGCGTGAGAGGAAAAAATATTTAAGGTTGATAACCTCTAATGAGATAGGATCAAAATCGGTTTATACTCTACATACTGCGATCAGTCATTCTTGTCAACTGTCGACTCGTTCCGAACCATACTTAGTATGATGCGGAACAGGTCGACATATGGTTAGAATGTCCGATCGTTTCCGATATAGACCGACATTAGCCCGATCTCATTTGGGGTCCTCATCCTTAACTGTATATTGCTATTTTCTTTTTTTTGTTCTCGGAAAAAATGTGAATCTAAATTATATACAGTGAAGCTCATTTATAAGTAAACTGTATATAACGAAATACAGTCGAACTTCGAAATCTCGAAGTCGGTTTTGTCGAACATACCCGTATTTCACAGTTAAAACGTGGCTAAGCCACCTTTTTACTTTGAAATATGGGTATGTTCGACTTATCCGAGAATGACAAAATGCAGTTCATATGTCGAACTATCGGATAGTTCGAGTTAAAAGAGTTCGAGATATCGAAGTTCGACTGTATTTGATATAACGAAGCACATTGTATTTCCTACCTCTAATTAACGTATGGTAAAATAGACCAAATATATGCGTAACCAAATTTGGATATAACGAAAAACAGGGCTGCAATCTCTCCGGATTTTTCCGAAATCTTCAGATTTTTATCGTAGCAGATGGTAGCTTAAAGCAGGTTGAAAGAAAAGCTTTACTTACAACCTGCTTTAAGTAATTGCGCTTGAAAAAATAGAAAATTTGGAAATCTTAGGAGTTTTTAAAGAGGCTCGCAACCGGATCAAGCATTAAAAATAGTAATTTGTAAATATATGTCAAATGCTTATATAAATTGGTAAAATTTAGTTTAGGATAATAAATTCTGTTAAAAAATGCATTTCCAAAAAAAAGAAAAGAAGAGGCTCTGGTGGGATTCGAACCCGTGACCATCCACGCGGAGACAAAAATGAAAAATGAGGCATCGCCTTTACGCCCTCGGCTACGGACGCTCTCTATATATATGGTAGCGAATTAACGTACTTCAATGATAGCTATTAATAGAACATTATTCGGCTCGGGTTTATGTCTGACCCCGTGTAGAGAAGCAACAACAACAACTATACCGTTAGCTAACGCTATGGAAAAACGATGGAAAATATCTAAAAAACTAAGATTCGGTGACGATTCTTGAGACGTTTTTTGGACTGATCATATTTTTTTAATGTCAAAAGCCAAATAATGCCACAAATTTGCTTTTATTTGAGTATTTTATTTTATTTTGACAAGAACACCATCCGGTTGCGAGTCCCTTTAAAGATCAAGTTATGACAGCCCTGAAAAGAAACCATACAGTCCCAGGGATTTCGTAATAAGTGAGCTTCACTGTGCGTGTAATTTGACAAGTAGATGTCCTGTGCATTTTCTTTCGTGATAAAATTCGTGCAGCTAAGCAAGGCATGTAATTAATCATTATCAATGTAAAACTGTAATCACATCATTAAACAGACAGAAGTTCTGACCTGAGCAATGGATATTCTTCATGTAACGCAGTAATAAAGATATAGCAAACTTTAACCCTTTATCTCACGAATACGACTTTTTATTCTTCTGATTATCCATACACTATGAAACGTAGTCCCCCTTCTACGCAGTCCTGAACAAAAAATAGAAATGTTTTCCAGTATCGTTCAAGATGGGGCTTCAAGTAGGCTGGAAATTAAGCAGAATGCTTTGGTAACTCGTTTACAAACTAGAAACAGGCTATTGTGTAATCCTTAGCATTCCGCTTTGATTTTAAGCTGTTTTAAGCGGCTACTAGTTTATAAAACTAGACACAGGGTCCATGCTTATAAAGCGTTTGAGTTGTGTCTTAATTCATTCTCAAGCATTTGATTGGTCAGATTTGAGCCTAGGCTGAAATCTGATCAATCAAATGCTTGAGAACGAAATCAGACTCATCTCAAACGCTTTATAAGCCCTGGGCCTGGTTATGGAATAACTGGTTAAACTTGTATGACTACCAGTTCGTCTCTTAACCCTCTACTCCATAGCCTGTTTCTTATATTTAAGACAGGTGATCTCTTAAAGCAGGTTGAAAGTAAAGCAGAATGTGCCTTAAGGCACATTCTGCTTTACTTTCAGCCTTCTTTAACCTCTTAAAGCAGGTTGAAAGTAAAGCAGAATGTGCCTTAAGGCACATTCTGCTTTACTTTCAGCCTTCTTTAAGCTACCATCTGCTAGGAAATAGAAAATAGTTCTTAAGGTACATGTTAATGACTGTATTAATTGGAACTATTTTCTTCAGTGAAGGAAAAAATTAAATGTGCTAAAAAGTGCTTCTATGGAGGAAAGGGTTAATTGAAACCCCTACAACCTTAACCAGTGGTCACTTACCATATAATCGTTGTTGAGGTATACGTGTAAATACTACAGAGAAAAATGCGTTTTTCTTTCCTATTAAAAGTGTTAATGCTAAAAGAATTACATGTATACTGACACGAAAAAGAAACTGTGCACTTGTTTAGGAAGTAAAATTTCCATCTTTTTATAAATGAATATAGGCAAATGTGCTATCAAAAATGTGTGTATGAATTTGTTTTACACGATGCCTTCTTTTTTAATCAAATTCATGTAATTATAAATGCACCTTAACGCTTGAATGAAGATGAGGTTAAAAGTAAAAGTTGCAAATCGGTATTGTTTCCTAAATTTTTGAAAAATGAAATTGATTTAAATCGGAATGTGTAATGTCCTTGTCTTTGACTGACTAATGCAACAATTTCCGAACGTATTGGCCTGACGTAACGTCTTGTGACGTAAAATCGTCAACGTCATGTATCTTCCCTGACGTGCTGGCTTGCTGGATCCTGACTGGTCTCTAACGCTTCCATATTGACCGTTACGATGTCGGCGGGTCGTGATGGTATGTTGGTGGCAATTGAACTGCCCAGTGACGTCAGAGACGCTGACTTCGGATGAAAGCTGCTGAAGTGTCTGAATTTGTTCGTTGTTCGTTTTCTTGAAGTCGTGGCAGCTTGTTAACGAGTTTAATTAAAATTTACTGTGATTTTATTATTGCATAATTAGTTAAGATATCGGTCAGTGAAAATCTGTACTTGTAAACATGTTGCACAGGCAACACGTGCACAATATTGCATAAAAGCCGTTGGTACGTTTGAATGACATCCGGGTGCTTTAATATTGAGTAAATTAGTGCAATGTGTGTAGAATTCTTTGATCACTCATTATGCCAAAATTTATAATTCTAAACTTAGTTACAAAGAAGTTACACTCAATATATAAGTGCACAGTTTCTTTTTCGTGTCAGTATATATAGCAGCTTTTTAGAAGAAACGAAATAGTTGTATACCTACCCTTTTAGCGCCAAACTAATCGTGATGTTTTTACCACTTCATCGCTTTATCGTCCTTTGCTTCAATATTGTCTGTAGGACGTATGATGAAAATCAGAACATAATTATTCTATAGTACAGTTATCGTGTAAACAAACTGAAATATGTCGCATGCCTACAACTATCAACGAGGCTTTCACTGTCAAATATTTCGTGATTATTTTACCCCTTCACCCTTTCATTGTCGTCTGCTTCAATTTTGTTGTTTTGTTGTCTGCAATGTCGTTTCAAAGCTAATGAATAAGGCAGTCTGACTGAAGAAATTTCAAAACGAGTGTCAAACAGTTTGGATCCTGATCAGACGCCGCGTTACGCGGCATCTGATCAGGATCCAAACCGTTTGCACATCCGTCTTTAAGCGTCATTGAGAGCGAAAAGCTTAATAAAGGGAATGTAACAAGGGGAAAAGTTTTCTTTCCTTTTTCATTGAAACTAAACGCAAATTCAAATCAATCAATTGTAGAAAATAAAACCTTTTAAAAACAGAGTCTAACGATTTTTTTTTATCTCAGAGGAAACCGTTTAAAGCCGGTTCGTTACACCGGACCAGACGCCAAATTATACGGCGTTTGACCTGGCGCCTGGCCTGGCATCAAAGTGTTTGCAATTAAATTATTGTTCAATCAGAAGTACATTTGTTGTAAAAGAGTAACGTTTTACGTGCACCTACCTGCACTACATGTACATAATTATGTAATTAAATATTTTCTCACATAAATTTGATAGGCTACAATAAGGAAAAAACTTAGGTAAGCATTTACATGTTAACATGCTTTGTGACAGGAATGATTTGTATTTTATTAAAACAAACATGATCTTTATTACGCAAAAAGCTCCAAGAAATTTTAATTTACGAACAAGCAGACCTTCTTCAAGGTTATAAATATTACCCCGGTTCAGTGGAGAAGACATTATTCTTTCCCAATAAACAAGTTTGCTTTTTAAAACAAATATTTCCATTGTAAACAGTTTGGACCTAAACCGGACGCCGAATAGCCTAAACTGTTTACCACTCATATAAAAAAAATAGATTTTAAGATTTTTCAAAAGGTTATTTTCTTCATCTCAATACAGCGCCCCCTCTCTACAACGACACCCAATGGGAGACAACGATTATGTGCGTTGTTCGGAGGGAGTCGTTATAGAGAGGGACATTGGTTTACATTTGCAAACAGCTTGATTTCAGATCAGACGCCGCGTGACGCGGCGTCTGGTCTGGATTAAAGCTGTTTGTCAATCGTCATTAAGTTTTATTCTGTTAAAAATGTAAATCTTTGAGAAAAAGAGCAGACGACAACTTTAAGCAGACGATTGAAGTAGTGCAAGCGTTAGACATAATTGTCCTGTTACATGTAGGGAACTGCGACAAACGTCGTTGTAAGGAGGGAATCGTTGTTGGGATGGCCGTTGTAGAGAAGGAGCGCTGTACATTGCATATGCATTTAGTTTCGTTTGAACTGAAGAAAGCAACATATTCTCAGTCGAACACGTATAAATGAAGGGTTAACCAACATTCCTTGTTCAACTGACATGACCCGTCGCTCAATGATACAATAATTAATTACAATTAACGATAATTATAATCGAGTGTTCTCATTTTTATCTGTTTATGCAATTTGTATAGAGCAAATAGTAGTTATTATTTCAAATTAAATGTTTGTTGCTAAAACATTTGTTTTGCGGGATAAAGTTTGGATTGAGCCAAATCAGACACCGGGTAGTTTGAGCAGGCTTCAAACTGTTTGCTACTCAGATAAAAATCAATCGCCAGTTATTTTGAAAAAAAAATACGTTTCGTTTTAACGGGAAAATAAGATCTTTCCACTGTATACATGCACCACGACAGGTTAAGAACAAAAACGTGAAACAAAAGCTGTTGTTGAAAGTTCATACACTGCACTATAGTAATTAACTTTAAATAATAACTAATTAATGGAATATTCCAATTTCAAAATAAGTCTAATCCGTTTTTGTCCGTTTGAGGTTTATTTTAACTATATATTTCAAAATGACAAACAGTGTAGACCCTGATCAGAGGGTCCTAAAAGAGCCCTCTGATCAGGTTCTACACTGTTTGTATGGGGAAATCTATATACATGTAGCGGAGGGTCTACAAACTACGGATTCAATCAGTTTAATAGGTGCATAAACTTATTATGTGATAAATAGAATCTCACATTCGTGCTAATTATTTATCATTTTTAATAAACTCGTCGACTAAAATGAATATGACGCCGCTCGCCAAGGCTCGCGTCATTGGCACATATTGCGTATTAAAATTCCGCCCAATCTGCATCTATACTGTTTGCTAGCAGAAATTTCTATCAAAACTGAAATGGAACTAATTGGCAATCATTTCGATGTTTTCAGTCATTTTGCCATAAATGTTGCTACAATAGAATTTTAAATTTTTCACAGCAGAATTAACCGTCTGTTTTGCCCCTTTCATTGCCAAATTTTACCGTCTGTTGTTGAAATTTCAAATTTCAAATTTTCAATGCCATTTGACCGTAAGAAATTAAAACAAACGATAACATTTGGTTCTGAAAAGTTTTCACAGGCGGTAAAATTGGACCGTACAAGGTTTAGAATTGAAGTGTGAAGGGTTTAAAGATGTAGGTCTAAAGCGCTCTGACACGGTAAAAAAAACAATCGACTCTATTCTAATCGTGTCTTTCAAACAATGCTTTCCTGTTTCGAGTTACAAATATTTAAGGTTGATATATTTATTAATTGTCGTTTTTATTGTTTGACAACCTTGTACTGTTCCGTATCTGTTTACCGCGCATTTTTTGTTTTTTGTTCGTCCCTAGTCCGAACGAAACCAAAGCATTCCGGCAATAAAAGTGATGTACACATGTACTGAATTAAGAGCTACAGAGCTGCATACAAGGTCAATGCTCACTGGCTTGGTGTTTAAGGAAAATACAGAGAGCAAATATGTCAGTTAATGACTGTAGAGCGATGATTAATTTGAAGACCAGTCGACTTAAGGACCGACTGACAACTGACTGTCGGTAGTGGTTAGTGAAAAATGACAGCCGATGCAGCGCATATATCATACCTGGGTTAAACAATCATTTTGCGTGAAAACGTACAACTATATTGCAACTTAGGTTATTGCTTAATGCAGTTCAAAAGTAATGCAGAAAGCTCCTGCTGGAGCTTTCTGCATTACTAATGAACTGCATTAAGTATATATCTTTCTAAACGTGTAAATTTTCTTATGCTGTTTTAAGACACTTTTCATACAGGTGACTGTACTTTTCAACAAACCGCTAAAACAAGATTCCCCCCGGAACATTGAGCATCGTTCGGTGTCCGTGGACACACAAGTTGTTGTTGTTGTTACACGGTGCTATAAATAACGTCTTTGGCGTACGTCGGTTGTTTATTTGATGTGTTGTTTAACAAACGTTCATATACGTTTTGCGAAGCGTAAGGAAAGCATCCTAGCGAACATCATTCCGTGGAAGTGTGTTTAATTATTTGGTCATCGTTTTATCAATATTCAGGGCATGAAGTACAAGGATTTAGTGTCAGACAATCCGAAGGATATAAAACAAACAAAATCTGACATTATTAACCGTATTTGTCAGTCGTTACGGACAATTAAAAAATTAAAAGCCGTGAAAGTATCTTACGAGAAACTTGACTGACACCGATACCGGTGTGAGCTCTTGGTATTCACGGATAGGAAAAAAACACGGACCCATTTTCATCCAAAATGAGGATACTAGCAAGTGCTTTACGAATAGGACTGATTTTGTGGCTGAGTATTGGATGGCGATCTCTGGTGTCTGGTCAAGGGCGATTGTTGGATCCGCCGGGTCGAAGCAGCATGTGGCGAGTTGGATTTGAGACGCCTATTAATCAAAACGACAACTCTTTGAGCTGCGGAGGTTTGCAGGTAAGGAAGCAATGGTGCGAGGATGCTTAATTTTCGTAGAGTGGCCCAGAACGTCAACAGAAGAAGAAGAGTAGTGATGTCGTTTTTTCAACGTTTCAAACTGAATCATCAGGGCTGCCATTTCTCCGGATTTTTCCTAAATCTTCGGATTTTTTTCTAGAACATGGTAGCTTAAAGCAGGCTGAAAGTAAAGCAGAATGTGCCATAAGGCGCATTCTGCTTTACTTCCAGCCTGCTTTAAGTAGTCACGTGTCAACAAAACTAGAAACAGGCTATGGGGTAAAGGTACGATTCGTAAATTCGCACTTGAAAAATGCAAATGTGAAAATCTTAGGATTTTTCATGTCAACTTATGGCAGCCCTGAATCATATTATAGTAGAGAAGATGTTATTGTTTTCAAATAAAAATGAATGTGCTAAAATGATGATTTCCATTGCAAATAGTCTGGAGTCCGATCAGACTCCAGGTAATCTGATGTCTGATCGGGCTCCAAACTGTTTGTCTTGTACTAAAACAGAAATAAATATTCAGAAGTTTTAAACAATTATCTTTTTACTACATCTAAATGCATTGCTTTAAAGTTTGTTTAAACGGGAAAGAATAACGCCTTCTCCTCTGTACACGTCTTCCTGTCTGAAATACTGTTATGCGAGGTAAACTCATTACAAATTCAAAATCCTGTTGAATAATTAAAACAAACTACTGAAACATCCATTTCATTATTGATACATGTACAGTGGAGAATGTGTTATTCTTTCCCAATAAACGCGTTTACGCTAAAACTATTATTTGCAGTGCAAACAGTTTGGAGCCAGATCAGACGCCGGGTAACCCGGCGTCTGATCAGGCTCCAAACCGTTTGCCGTCCAGGTTAAACTCAACATTCAGAACTGTCGAAAAGTTGTCATTTTCTACGTTTTAGTGCTTTGCGTTTGCGTACGTTTGCGTTTAAACGGGAAAGAATAACAGATTCTCCACTGTACATGTACGTACAGAAATGGACCAGTATGGTCTTAACAAAGTACATTGTACCCCATATCCAGTTTGTAGTTTTGAATACAGGTGACCACTTAAAGCAGGTTGAAAGTACAGCAGAATGTGCCTGAAGGCACATTCTGCTTTACTTTCAGCCTGTTTTAGCTATCGTCTGCTACGATATACATGTAGCAACTATTTCTTATGAAACATATTCACGAGTTTATAAAATTGCATAATTTTCTATAGTGAGGGAATAAATAAATGGCGTAAAAAGGTGCATTTATTGGGTATTGGGTTAAGGTAGTATGACCCTATTGGGATCGGGCAAATGTCGGCCAATATCGGCATTGTACTTTGTGTACATATAGCGATTGGACTTTAGCGCCTAGAAACTGACGTTTGTACCGAAACATACTCGAGCATATCTTGGTTCGTGCGTAACATTGCGAAATGGTCGGTCCGTTCAGGAATTGCTCGAGAAGATAAACAACCTGAAGAAAAAAGTATTGATAACTACATTATAAAATGCCATTTTGTATTCAACGCTTGTCTTTGTAAAAATGATTCAAACACAAAATCACAAAAAAACCTGTTTTAAAGCATTTTACTCAACTGTTCAAAACGATGCCTTATTAGGTAAAAAATGATTGATGCTATATATAGAACATATATGCTAACCGTGGTGGTCAGAAAAAGAGGTACAAGGATTCGCTGAAAGTATCCACGAAGCTGTTTAGAATCGGACCTGACAACTGGGAAGACCTGGCAAACGAGAGAAGCTCCTGGCGCTCCAGTATTAAGAAGGGGGCAAAACTCTATTAGGAAGAACGCATTGTCTTGGCGAAACAGAAGAGAGCTCAACGTAAAGCGAGAGAAGCTTCAGTGGCGGTTGCATCAGGCCCGTCATGTCCAGAGTGTGGTAGAACGTTCAGTGCAAGAATTGGATTGGTCAGCCACCTTCGAACCCACAATATTGCTCAACACAGAAGTTCACGGAGATGAAGTTATGGTCTTCTTCGAAATCGAAGGACGAACTATTATATGCTAAGCGTGGGGTAATTCATACTGACCCTGTGTATCACTAAGTTAGTCTACACAAACCAGTTAGCTACATTGGACCTACCTTAATAATCAAAGTACTGTAGTACTGCAGGCTCGGACTTTCAGTTTAATGTAGAATAAAGTAATGCATAAAGCTAATTATGGAGTTTCTGCATTACCATTGCCATGCATTAAAGAGAAACCTGCAGCGCTTAAAGACCCTAAAGAATTTTGTAATGTGTATGTCTTATAATGCATCGTCTGCTATGACTACTAGGTGAATGTTTATTACAAGGGAGTAAATACGGTGTTTAAATCACCACAGGTACATACTCAGGATCCTGAGTTTAACTCAGTGCTGCTACTACTCGGTTTATCTGATAGTGACGTATCCAGCAACTGAAGCTCCATTATATAGCATATGTAAACCCCGTATGACAGGATTTGTTTGTAGGGGGAGCTACACTCGCACCAATATTTTTCTGAAGGATTCGATATAGGCTCTCCGAGCCAAAAACCAATACATCTTCAAAGATGTCCCGCTTGTTTATCGACCATTAATGCAAGCATGCATTTACCATGTACGCGTGCCTGTATTAACACATTCACTGCCTTACCAAAAGCACAATAGTTATTTGCAAACAGTTTGAATACCGATCAGACGCCGCATCACGCGACATCAGATTTGGATCAAAGCCGGTTGACATTTATGACGATATCACTATAGTCGAAAAGCATAAGATATAAAATTGCTACCATAATGACACTACCGACTCATTTTCGTTTGAGTGGCTGTACAACACAAGTTTGATATGTAAATTATACACTACAGTGGAGAATACGTTATTCTTTATCAATAAACGCGTTTACGCTAAACTTTTTTCATTATAGTGCCAACTGTTTCGAGCCAGATCAGACGCCGGGTTACCCGGCGTCTGATCGGGCTCTAAACTGTTTACCATTCGGATAGAAATAAATGGTCAGCATTGTCAAAAGATGTCGTTGTCTACCTTTTATTACAATACGTTTGCGTTTAAACGGGGAAAGAATAACGTCGTCTCTACTGTACTTAATACCTACGTTCGTTAACGAGCCTTTCCATGAAGAATAATAGAACCAGTCATTGACACACCTGTGATGTTATATAGCAAGCCTGTCAAATATATCTTAATTTAATATCAAGTTGTAAAATCTGTTATTTATGGTACACATGTTGAATTTCATTTTTATTCACCGAAGGGTTAATAGATCATGTTAAAGTAACGAACATTCATAGGAACTCTTCTATTGTCAATGGCAGGTGGCACTTTAAAGCAGGCTAAACATGAAGATAAATGTGCTGAAGTGCTTTGTACTGAAGTTTAGCACTTCAGTTGTTTCCCTCAATAACGCTTCAAACAAGATAATGAACTCAGGGTTTGTGCTATTTGTAATTTTTCAATCATTCACAAAATACAAGATAGTGAACTCAAGGTTTGTGCTATTTGTAATTTTTCAATCATTCACAAAATACAAGATAGTGAACTCAGGGGTTCGTGCTATTTGTAATTTTGCAACCATTCACAAAATACAAATTAATTAACTCAGGGTTTGTGCTATTTGAAACTTTTTAATTATTCACAAAAAACAAAATAATGAACTCAGGGGTTTGTGCTATTTGTAATTTTTCCATTCATTCACAAAATACAAGATAATGAACTCAGGGTTTGTGCTATTTGTATTTTTTAATTATTCATAAAATACAATATAGTGAACTCAGGGTTTGTGCTATTTGTAACTTTTTAAGCATTCACAAAATACAAGATAATGAACTCAAGGTTTGTGCTATTTATAATTTTGCAATCATTCACAAAATACAAAAGTATTAATTCAGGGTTTGTGCTATTTGTAACTTTTCAATCATTTACAAAAACAAGATAATGAACTCAGGGATGTGTGCTATTTGTATTTTTTCCATTCATTCACAAAATACAAGATAATGAACTCAGGGTTTGTGCTATTTGTATTTTCCCATTCATTCACAAAATACAAAATAATTAACTCAGGGTTTGTGCTATTTGTAACTTTTTAATCATTCACAAAATACAATATAATGAACTCAGGGTTTGTGCTATTTGTAATTTTGCAATCTATCACAAAATACAAGAAAACATGAACTAGACTTCATTTGAAACTTGATTTTCAGAGGCGAACAAACAAAATCTATATTTCGTTCAATGGAGAAGACATTGTTCATTCCAATTAAGCGCGTGCATGATAAACAATTTAGCCAGATCAGGTTCTAAATTTTTCGCCAATCAGATAGATAAAAATTGTTATAAAAAATCTGATATTTTCTTTTTTATTGCATTGCAAATGCCTTTAGTACCATTTAACCCTTTGAACCCTAGTCCCGCCTATAGGCGTCCTTTTCAAACAGAGTACATGTGAATAGTACACTTGTCCTATGCAAACAGTGAAGACCCAGATCAGAGGGCTCCGAAAGGAGCCCTCTGATCAGGGTCTTCACTGTTTGTCATAATGCCAAACATTGACAAAAACAACGCTTAAAAGTCAGAAACGGACTAGACAAAAATCGAAACTGGAATTGTCCATCTAAAGTTTCAGGGAGGAAAGAGTTAAACGACAACGAATAACATGTTCTTCGCTGTACATGTATGTCGTATGTCCATTTGCTAAGAATGTGTCTCTCCATGTTCGTTTCCAAAATAACACGTTTTTGGTCACATAGCTACATGCTTGTAACAAGCTAACATACAACAGGTGACTGGTACTTCGTGTTGATTTGTATCGCTAGTCGATTATAAATGGATCTTCACAATGCGAGTTCATAAGAACATCGTTCATAAGGTCATAATAAGGTCGAGCCTTTGACATGATACATCTGTCTGAGCTATACATCCACACAATTGCAGATTGTATGCAGCCCTCTGATAAGTGTCGGCACTGTTTGTCATAATGCAGAAACTATACCTTTAAAGTCGTAAATGGATACAGAGACTTAATTGGGACTGAACAAGTTCCAGGGATGAATGAGTTAGAAGAAATAATTTTCCGAATGGACCGCTACATGTACTTACATGTATACTATGCAAAAAGTAACATTTTCAATTGGCTCTCAAATGAGAGACTCGTTCCAAGATGAACTTTTTTATTCTTGCTGAGAATTCATAAATAAAGCCATATTCACTATCATCTGATGTTTACAGTGGAGATGGCGTTATTATTTAAACAAATGTAAACGCATTGCACTAACATGCAGAAAAAGACAACTGTTTTAATTTTCTTGTAATATGAGTTGCAAACAGTTTGGTGCTTGAACAGACGCCTGGTTCCAAACTTTTTGCACGAGAAATAATTATTATAGCGTAAACGCGTTTATTGGAAAAAAAAACAAACGTTTTTCTCGACAGTAACAGCCAGGCACTGGATAGTTGGATAAGGGTGCAAAATTGTCTTTGGGTGGCAAAAACGTGATCTGGCCCCATGGTTATAAAGCATTTGATCGGTCAGATCTCGTACATGCCTTGTTATGTCAGAGGGAAAGGCTGATTGCGATCTGAAACTCACCTCAAACGCTGATCTGGCAAAGACGGCTAAAACAGCTACAAAACGTGTCTTAACAAATACGAACAATACTTGTCAGTGTAGCAATAGAGGAGATCGTAAACATGGCAAAGAAGCTGTGTCATGTTTGATTTGCATAATTATGACCTAGTTATTAGTATCGTGTCACCAGAAACAAGGACAATCGGACACCGAAAAAATACACATCTGACTGGAAATTTGATGAAAACTGAGAATTGAACAAACTGATAGTAAATATTATGGTAGCTATCCCAAGAGAGTCACCAGTGCAATACCCACATAAGGCTACCGTTTAAGGGCAATATTAACACTTTGTGACAGCTTGTTTTAGTTTAGAAACAGGTGACCTCTTCCGTGTAAAGCAGGTTGAAAATGAAGCAGAATGCACCTTAAGGCGCCTTCTGCTTCACTTTCAACCTACTATAAGCTACCATCTGTTCAGATAAAGGAAATATTGCTCATGATGCATATTAAAACCTATTTAAAGCGGGACCATTTTCGTCAGTGGAGACATAAATTAAAGACTTAAAAAGACATATTTGTGTTGCAATTGGTTATGCAGAGGTAAGGTAAAACAGAATAAAGTTTGCCGGAGCTTTCTAGTTTATTTTTGTAAAATGTTTGCAGTGAAAATAATATATATTTTTTTTACAATATTCCAGATAGGGAATTAAAATAGTATTAATATATTAACTGTTTAAGTGATTTTCTTTGAAAAAGGCCCTTACATGTATAGGTCGAAATATTAGGAAAGAGCAGTTTATATATTAATACTATGAAAATAATAGTTTAAGCACAAACGCGTTTATTGGGGAAAAGGGTATTCTCTACTGTAAGCACGACATTATAATTACATTTATAAGGGGCATTGATCGACGTGGAGTTGACCCTGTTTGTGGACCACGTGCAGAATATTGACCTGGCATGCAGGTGTTTGTCAGCTAGTTGACATGTTTTATTTCGGCCTACTTGAATATTACAATCAAACCAGTGTTAACACATGGAACCCTAGCGACGAGTTTACTCGTCATTTATAAAATAAATGTATCAGTGTAGAGTAAACTTGTCCTTAGCTAACATGGTAGACCCCGATGAGAAATTTCCTGCATAAGCACTTTGATCCGTGTCTACGCTGTTTGTATTTTTTCAATATCTGGTAAAAACTACCCCTAAATTTAGAATAATGCTTAATTATACATTTGTATATTGTATATCTCTGATAATGAATTGCATTTAATCAGCCAATATTAGCCGAATAGGTTTGTCTATTTTACAGACAGTTGGGTGATTAAAGCAAACTACCGGTAATATATATAGTATAAATCAGAAATCAGGAAATGTTGTTTTCTAACGGTAATCTTATAGCCCCTAAAGACCATATATACAAATTGTAACCAATCTATTTACATGTAGCTGCCATTTCCAATTTATCTGTCTTGTTTTGAGTAATGTGTTTTCTTTGTCAGGTTGTGGATCTGTTAATATGCGTTGTGCGTGTTAAAGTCTCTCCTGTACACTTATCTTACTGTTATAAGTATCCGCGTGCTTTAAGTTTACCTATCCGTCAGGACAATTTTTTCATAGATTTTCAGAATTTTCGACAATACAATCAGACTGAATAATCGTTTTGATTCAGATGGACAGCCGAGTTAATTTGAACCGATTTAAATGAGAGTTTACATGTCAAATTTGTTTTATTTTCAGAAACGATGGGTGGAGCACAGGGGGAAATGTGGTGTATGTGGGGACCCCTGGGATTTAAACCCGCGCCCAAACGAGGCAGGAGGAAAGTACGCTACCGGTTTGATTAGCAGTGTGTACACACCGGGGTCTGTGATTCCAGTGACCATAAACATTGCTGTGGCCAATGGCGGCTACTTTGAGTTTCGTCTGTGCAAAAATAACAATATCCAAAAACCAATTACTGAGACATGTTTAGAAAGAGGTCTGTTAAATCTTCAAGACGGCACCACGAGGTTTGGAAACGTCACTGACGGTGAAAATGTCGTGAATGTTAAACTGCCAGACAATGTAGAGTGCGACCAGTGTGTGATGCAATGGAAGTACAGAACAGGTATGGATAGTTTCAAACTTCTCGGCTAAAAGCATCATTAACCATTACTCCATAACTTGTTTCTAGTTTTAAAGATGGTTGACCACTTAAAAAAACAGTTGAAAGTAAAGCAGAATGCGCCTGTAGGCGCATTCTGCTTTACTTTCAAATCTGTTTAAAGGTAGCATCTGCAAGGATACCGGGTATTCAAAATTTGTTCTTTTGGACGTAGAATGTTTTCAAAGACAAAACATTTTTCTCTAATCTGATGCCTTGCTGAGTAGAGAAATGATTTTTCTCATTTTCATGAAAATATGCCGATACCGTTCAGTCGCGCTATGCTATTACACTGTTATGTTTATTTCATATATCAAAGTCCATCACAGAATAACTCAGAATGATGTTTTTAGAAAATAGCGTTGACCAAAATCTCCTTTATTCTCCATGAAGCACTGTTTTCTTATTTATTTTGCATGGAGCTGCACTGTTTTCTCGGGAAAGTTCTCTTATTTTATCAACATGTTTTTGGTTCAAATAATTGATGTTCATCATGAGTGGACTGCGTTTTAGATATTAATATTCAGCAAGAAAAGGATTATATTTTCTCACATATCTACCCTTATTTTCTTAAGCGAACAACGATCACGAACATCCTTGTCTCCAACATGGGTGAGATCAATTTGATGTTGTCACTATAACGTCTATATTTATAAAGGAGTTTTGACGTCACCGGGGTTCCAAAAAATGCCTATTGCTTTGAAAAATAGCTTGAAAACGTTAGTTATGTGAGAAAAAGAATCTGTCACTCGTCGATGTTTAAGACAAGTTGATCTTAAACTCGTTTGAGATCAGCTTGTCTTAAACATCGACGAGTGACAGATCCTATATGTTCTAGTAACGTGCATTGCTCTGCGTGTATTTCAGCGGACCATTTTGGTTGTGACGTGGACAAATTGACTAAAGAAGAGACATGCGGCTTTGGACGAGGTCTGATTCAAACAGAATACTTTGCTTGTGCGGACATTGCCATTTATAAAGACAAATATGCTGTGACTAACAAAATGAACGATGTACAACAGTTAAAAACATTCTCGGTTGTACCAGGAACTGAAGGTGGGAACATGTCTCAGTCTGCAAGGAAGAAACGTTTTGCACATTTCGGCGAGCATGTGCATCGGCTCCCTTATTTTTCACTCTCTGGAATGTCAGATAGGAGATTTGACCCTACATTCGTTCCAATAATGCAACAGCGAAGGGGACAATTAAGATGGGTTGAACCTACCGGAAGCAGGACTTCCTCTCGAATGCGCAGGCGCGCGCATTCATTCCGTCAGCCTCGACGCTCGCGATTTCTGTCCTCGCAGTCACGCCGATTTCGGACTAATCAAGTTTCAAGTGGCAGTAACAATTTTAATGTAGGCAGAGGGGAGTTCTTCCCCGGACGTAAGCCAGTAACTTCTTTAATGCAAGTTCAGCAACCTTCTGTCCAGCAAATATTAAGACCAGACGATGGCGTTGCTGTTGGAATTCCTTCTTCGTCACTTTTTAGTCCCCATCTTACGATACAAACAGTGGACCATGTTGTTAAATCAACTCATTCTGTTCCCGTGAAGCAGTGTAACGCATGCCCATTTGATCAGTGTTTGGATAAACCGTTTGAAATGGACAAGTTATTTCCGGGTTTGTTTCAAGACCCGGTGAAGTTCTTAGAATGTGTTAAGTATGAAAAATTGTTCAATTTGAAGAAATATAAAGTTGTGTCGGATGGACTACCAGACTGTACGCACCCAAGATTTAGAAGACAGCTGATTCCCACAATGCCGTTTGAAGATGACGACGTTGGATGCTGCGCAACGTAAGTATAGGAACCAAGTTGGAACAATTTGTGTCTCAATTTGCAAAACTGCAGTACTGTCCCGTTTAATCGAAACTAAACACATTTAGGCAGCGCAATAAATGTTAAATGACAGATTCTTGACAATACGTTATGGTTCAGTTTCGTTAACCCCATTTGAACCCTAGTCGCGTATATATATATACGTATATATACGTCATTTGCAAACAATGTACATTGTAGGGAAGACCAAGGTCAGGTCAGAAGGCTTCTTCAGGAACTCTCTCATCAGTGTCTCCACTGTTTGTCATGTTTTAATACATTGACAAAAACAACCACAAATAGTCAAAAATGGAATAGACTAAATTGGAAACTTGAAACGTCCATTTCAGGTGTCAGGGAGGAAAGGGTTAACCAGGAACGGATAACGCCATTCACCCCTGAAATTTTTAATGGACTATTCCAATTTCCAATTAAGTCTAGTCCATGTTTTTAATATTTAAGGTTGATTTTAAGAATTTATTGCTAAATGACAAACAGTGCAGACCTTGATCAGAGGGCTCCTGCAGGAGCCCTCTGATCAGGGTCTACACTGTTTGCAAAGGACAAGAGTATTCTTCACAGATACACTGTTTGTTAATGACGCCGCAATCGGCAGGCAGAGGGGTCAGAGATATTCAGGCTGAGATTAGGTTATAATTAGAAAAGATGGCGGCTGAACATCATTTGTCACTAAATATTTCATGACAGTTTTTACACGATAAAAACAAGAGAACATGTTTGCATGTCCTGAGCAAGCAAAAACATCAACATTTACAACTTTGCTTTTTTTGTCAAGCCTGACGGGCTAATTCTAATTTTTACACAGTTCATGAAAATAGGGGAATGAAATGGGGTCGCATTACATGTTCCCCTTCATCTGCATTAGCACCACAAATAAATGTCCATCGATACTGTGTTACTCATGTAAAGCAGAAAGCTCTTAAACGTGTTTTATTATTTAATCATTATCTTGCTTTAAAAGTCACCTACTTAAAACACAGTCGGATATAGGTTAGAAAGTTTTAGTCCTGAGGATAAATGCTTAAATGCAGTTTGATAGACTCAACCAAAGGACATTACATATACAGTGCCCCCTCCCTACAACGGCCTTCCCTACAACGACTCCCTCCTTAGAACGACTCTTGTCGCAGTTCACTAAACAGGACAGTAATACCCAGCCTATTCACGGCTGCAATGTCCTCTGCTTAAAATTGTCGTCTGCTTTTATTTTTTTCAAAGTTACATAATGGACTTTCTGACAGAAAAAAGCCATAATGACGAGTGACAAACAGCTTGAATCCAGATCAGACGCCGCGTTATGCGGCGTCTGATCTGAATTCAAGCTGTTTGCAAGTGTAAGCCAATTCCCCTTCCTATAACGATACCCTGCGAACAACGCACACAATTATTGTCTCCCGTTGAAGAGAGGGAGCGCTGTAACACAATAGCATATGTATAATTATAGCAAATTTCTTATTTTGAAGACAAGTGACCATTTAGACGTATTGTGTTTCACTTTCAGTCGGCTTAAAGCTACCATCTGGTAATTGTGGTGCATAATCATGAATGTTTAAAAGTACTGTTTGTTTCGTGAAGGAATAAACTAAAGGCGTAAAATGGCGTATGAAGTATTGAAATAACCATTTTGTGCCCACGATCCCTTATATTTGACCACAGGTACTTGACACATACATCTAAAGCTATAAGCCCCCCCCCCCTTTTTTTAAATTTTTTTTTTTTTTTTTTTTACTATACTTCTATTATAGATACAAGGTTAACAGCGCAATTCGACACCTAGTCTTTACTATCGACTTAAACTGATGCTAAAATAGACTCGAGCGCCGATATTCTTTTGTGGTACCCTCGGGAAAGGATTAATTTGTCAATATCTACTTTTTATTTCTTCAAATTCCGTCAAATAACGCCACAGTACGTGAATTATAAAGAAAATGTGCATCAACAAGTTTTATGTCGTTCATTTTGGGCAATAAAAACCGTACTGTGAGAACGACATAAAACTTTTTGATGCACATTTTATTTTTTAAAAGGGGGGGGGGTAATATATCTAGATGTATGTGTCAAGTACCTGTGTATTTGACATAGGCAAACAGTATAGACTCTGATCAGAGACCGCATGATGCGGCGTCTGATCATAATCTACACTGATTGCTGATAGGAATTTCAGTATAAATCAAAACGAAAATAGAACATTTAGACCACGCACCCCTTAGATAAAAAATGAACATGTCCAATATATAAGTATGGAAGATTCCAATGGTCTAAAGACAGTTGACGGATCAGGATCGGGAGACAGTAATATACATACACATGTCATTAGTCTGTATTATCAAAAAATTGTCATGTATAATTTGTTCCACCTCTGTCCTCGCTTTGGATTCGCCAACACATTGTGACATCGGAGATGACAATAGTACAGTGGAGAATCTGTTATTCTTTCCCGTTTAAACGCAAACGTACGCAAACGCAAAGCGCTAAAACGTAGAAAAGAACAACTTTTGGACAATTCTGATATTTCATGTTTATCATGGTGGCAAACAGTTTGGAGCCTGCTCAGACGCCGGGTTACCCGGCGTCTGATCTGGCTCTAAACTGTTTGTACTGGAAATAATAGTTTTAGCGTAAACGCGTTTATTGGGAAAGAATAACGTTTTCTCCACTGTATTTTCTGTTTAAACAAAACTAAACGAAAACGCAGTTTAACATATTGTATAAAAATCAGGTTACAGAAAAAAGCTGATGATGCATTCAAATCTGAGTGGCAACCAGTTTGAAGCCTGGTCAGACATCGGGTCACACGGCGTCTGATCTGGCTCGAAACTGATAGCAATGAATATAGTGATTTTATACAAAAACATGGTTTTTTTTTTAAAGAATGCCGTATATGTATACCCCACTGTAAATGACCTTGACCTTTGATATTTCAGGCAGCCGCAAGTCATCATGCCGCTGACAGTGGAGGCTGATAACGATACTTTCAACGTAGTTCAATTGCCTAGTAAACGCAACCAGTTCCTTGTCCAGGGACTCTGCGGGTAAGATTCTCTTCTATGTTTTCTACTGTGTTCTGTTAGAGCCATCGTGGTTCCGCGTTAAAAACCCTATAAGGGCAACGACACAATAATGTTACGCCAGAACGCCATGAAAAAATCTCGCGTTTTCACAAAATACACGAGGACGCAAAGTTAACTGCGCGAATAATTGGAATTTTCCCCCATTGCGTTTTCGCCCTCCTCGATCGCAATATTTTATATTATTGTGTTTTTGCGATTTTACCATTAGATTGACCGCGCAAAACCTAATGGTCTTTACGGAACACCGTATTTATCAGATTGAAAGCGCCGTTTTTTCTGTACCAAAACCGTTTTACTCCAAGAATGGATGTTTAATACTTACAGTTTTGAAGTGGGTGATATTTTTTACCAACCAAATGCGTTTGTACCTTAAAAAAGGCTTTCGTTGCATAACGGATTGGAGCCAGATCAGACGCTGTTTAAGAGGGTTTTGAATTTATGATAGAATGAGTGGAACACAAATGTGATGTGTATTTAGAGTCATTATTAGGGTTGATAAATAGAGGATAATCAATTTCTTTGGAGTGGTATGAAAAATATATCACGAGAATGGGTTGTTATCTGGTTAAAAAACTTGTCCGCAGGACGAGTTTTTTAACCAGATACATTGTAACAACCCATTCTCGTGATATATTTTTCATATATTTTCAAAGGAATTGATTCTTCTATTTATTATATATATTTTAAAGACGTTTTTACAGAAAAAATACACACAATCAATTATTTACGCGCCGTGACGTCACAAAAATTATTATGACGTGACGTTACAAAAAGTGATACCATTACTAGACTAAGTGATGATATCAACTGTGACGATATCAAATTGATCTGAGAAATCTCTATATATCATCGATAGGTATATAATAAAAGCCTTTAAAGGTCGAACTATAAATAGAGAAATCATTTTTTTTATTAATTTGTAAACAATTCGGATTAAAAGTTTCGAAATATAAATAGAGAAATCTTTTTTTTTATTCATTTGTAAACAATTAGGATTCAGAGCAAATGTCGAACAAATTGCTGAAAAGCACCATGAAAATTAAACATTATGATATATGATAAGCATACCGTAGTATAATAAATTAAACAGTGCTAGATCTACGTGTTTTTGTATTAACTTTCTCAATTTTCAGTCGAAACAGGACGGTGTCGTGTAACAACTGTGAAGCGGAAAACAACTTCCAGTGGGTGTTAGTGTATGATCCAAAAGCCAACTCAAACCCGCCTGTTGCCTTCGTCCCGGTGAAGTTTCGCCACTATTGCAGATGTGTGAATCGTGGCCGAAGTTTTATGACAGGCTGATGCAGATCTGATGGAATCTCATGTGTTATCAGTTGAAGAATGATCATATATGTTTAAGATATGAACATATTTGCATTAATTTTATATGATGATATGTTGTGTGGAGTTAAATACATCCAAACCTGTATTAACCCATTTATACCCGGTGGATTCTTCCATGTTTATATATTGGATTAGTCCATTTTTTCAAAGGGATGCCTGGTCAAAATTTTCATTTTCATTTTGTTTTATATTGAAATTCTTATCAGCAAACAGTGTAGACAATGATCAGACGCCGCATAATGCGGCGTGTGGTCAGTGTATTCACTGTTAGCCTATGTCCCATATATGGGATCGTGGGCACAAATGGGTTAATAAACGTTGACCATATATACATGTGTAGCATGTTTCTAGTTTTGAAGACAGGTGAACAAAGACAGCATTCTGTTTCACTTTCATCATGCTTTAAGCCATCATCTGCTAGGATTCAGAAAATATTTTCTACGGTACATATCCATATAAAGTAAAATTATTTTCTTCTGTGTAGAAATAAAATTCAGGTGTAAAAAAAAGTATTTATGGAGAAATTTGTTAAACGACCATTTAACAGAATGAACAGTCTTTAAAACAGATGGTTGCTAGATGCATAGTGAAATAATTCAACTTTACAAGTTTTCTATTCTGCATTAACCCAATAGTGACGAGTATAAATATGCATCCGTTACAAATAGTGTGCAAATAAACATACATGTAAACGCAGACCAGAGAGCTCCGATATAAGCCCTCTGGTGATGACCTTACCTATTTGTCATTTTGCAATATATTGCAAAAAGCAACTCACAGTGGTCAACAGATGAAAAATACAAATCGTTTTAAATTTCTTACATTGTTTAAACTGATTGGTAAACAGTTTGGAGCCTGGATTCAGAGGCCGGGTTACCCGGCGTCTGATCTGACTCCAATCTATTTATATTAGACATTGTTAAGAAGCATACACGCGTTAATTGGCAAACAATGATGTCTTTCCCACATGTACGTATACATGTACTGTATCTGTTTTAGTGTAAACTCACTCAATCGTTATTGGATAACGCATTCACCGCTGTATACAATGTACATATACATTGTAGTAACATAATTAACAAGATCCTATACTGACTCTGTACAATTTATGTCTGACAGAATAGAAAAGTAGCAAATATCATTCTAATAATTTATGTAGTGGGTAATTACATTGTAGATATAGCCTTGTCTTGTAATTACATGTACAAATTTCATACAGTAATAAATGACATTTACTATGTATAAGTTGTTTCAACAATTTTGTTTTCTTCCACAGAATTATTCAAAACACTTAAACTAAATGAGCTAGCATTAAACACTAACAGGTGATTATTCACTAACAAGCGCGTTTATGCAATAACAACAAGCTAATACCTTCTGCAAACAGTTTGGAGCCAACTCAAACTCCGAGTCAAGCCACGCCAGGCTCAATTTTTAACCATTCGGATTGAAAAATGTATTTGATCACATAATTTGCGGTCCGGGAGTGGCATAAAGCGATTGTATGAATATCTTAATCCACTAGTGGAATGTTGTTTTTTGGGCTCCGGCCCAACTTATTCGTTCACAAGCGCTGCATGTAGCGGGACGCAAAATGACGTCATTTACTATGACGTTAATGTAAACAACGTAACGTTTTGCGGAATGTCTATATAGCGGATGGTATACAAACTACGGTTTCAATCAATTTAATAGGGTCTTAAACTTAATATGTGATAAATAGAATCTGACATTCGTGCTCATTATTTATCATTTTTAATAAACTCGTTGACTAAATTGAATATGACGCTCGCCAAGGTCATATTATTTTAGTCAACTCGTATTTTAAAAATGATAAATAATTAACACTCATACAAGATCCTCTATATCTCCATTTAGTGTATTGCGTTTACTTAAAGTTTCGCCAAAACGGGTCAGACTAACACCTTCTGCATTGAATATATTCAATAACCTGATCTTCACCACCAAGTATTAAGAATTCTGGAGTTTTCAACATATTTATTTACCATAAATATAACATTAACAATAGCAATATCAATAATAACAAATACAACAAAATAACTGACGGAATCAGCACTCGGGGAGGGCGGCATGGATATTATTACTATTATTCACAAATTAAGTTTGTACTCAAAGAACATGATACTTATTGCACGCAGTATTGAGGCGGAGCAACATCATTGTAGTTAGGCGTCCATCAGCTTACAGACTGCTTAACTATATGCTTGAAACTGTTCATTCTTCGAAATAGTAATCAATGTCTACATGTCTTAAAATGTCGCGCATGGCTGCATTGAGTAAACGATGGAGAAGATGTCCTTTCCCATAAACACGTTTGAGTTAAAACAATTATTTCTCATGCAAACAATTTGGATCCAGATCAGACACCGGGTATCCCGGCATCTGACCACGCTCCAAACTGTTTGCCACTCAGATTCCAATGAACTGTCGTTTTTTTTTAATAAGATGTAATTTCCCCTATTTTATAGCATCTGCGTTTACAAATGTAGTTTCATTTTAACGGGAATGAACAACATCTCCTCTGTAAGAACAGACCGTCATCTAGCAAGTCCATCTATATAATCTATATACAGTAAAACCTCTCTATTACGACCACTAAATTGTGTTAATTATTAGGTGTTTCTGACCGGTGACTGCTTAAAGCAAGGTGACAATAAAACAGAAAGCTCCTGTAGGAGCTTTCTGTTTTACTGTCACCTTGCTTTAAGCTGTCACCTGTCTTTTATACACTCAACTAGTCTTCTTTTTAGTGTCCGTAATAGAGAGGTTTTACTGTACATGTCTCCGCCGAATCATGTCCTGCGGAATAGATTTAAACCAAAGTCCCATATATGCATGCAAAATAGCTAGAGAGTTATATCCAAAATGAGTAGGACATTGTCCAGGTTCTTCGGTTACTAATTTCCTTTCTCTGGGTATACATGTAAGCCCAAAGTTTGCAGATACGGACGTTAGTCAACAACAACAACCTAAGTGTATTTCATTTTCATATTGCTTTGAATACTCGAACGAATCATAAACGACATCCATTTTGATTGGTCGCAATATTGCAGTTTATCGTGTTAAATAACGAACAAATAACACGTTTACATGTAACAACGTTGACAACATCTAATTAAATAAGCTGTATTATTTTTAACTCTCTTCGCCCGCCGAATATTCATATATAAAACACCGCCCATAATGAAATCTATCATTTTCACTGGCTTATAAAAAACCTTTTCCCCATGGCAGACTCATGTCAAATAGGATCTATGAGAAAACAGTGCAAATTCTGATCAGACAGCTTCTTCAGGAGCTGCCGATCTGGGTCTGTACTGTTTTTGTAATTAAAAAAAGGGTTTATATACGGGTAAATCAGGGAAATGTTTATACCTGATTGTGCCTACTGCAACCCATTTTGCAAAACATTTGGGAACATATATACGTCGTTGTCTGATCAAGATCTCTTTGCTGCTGTTCTATAACCATCATTACTTTTGATGGTAATCATATTAAGATAACTCTGATATGAAATGTTCAGATCAACTAGGTACTTCAAATATTGACTTTCTTAAGTCAGCCCCAAACCCAATGCTGGGACCACTCATTAGAATCATCACTTCGAAACGATTCTAGTGAGTCGTTACAATACAGATTGTTTTTGAGATACATTATTAGTTATGCAGTTTCTTCACAGTGTACATGAGGATTATTTCCCGGCTGAGGTAAATCATGATGTCCGAGCCGTTAGACGAGGGTTACATGCTTTTACAAGCCGGGAAGAAATCCACATGTACACTGTGAAGAAACTGTTTAACGAATTTATTATACTGCAATGTTTTCACTGTATAAGCGAAATATTTCGGAATCTGTCGTGTACAGCACTCATAGTAAACTATAACAAAATCGCGCCAAAGCAGATAACGTTGAGCGTAATTGACGTCATGTTTCTGACGGTTGTTATTCATAAGAAAAATGGGCATACTCGTAGACTTCGTCGTCAAACTTTCCCAGAAATAATGCGACTGTTGAAAGATCCAAACACCGATTGGTTATTGGCAGAAATGGACTTAAAACGGAGGATGCACGATCCTGTCGAGCAGTCGGCCATTTAATCTTCTGAAAAGCAAGACTCAGGGACCTGTCAGTCAATGAAAACAGCTGCATTTCTACGTACCCTGTCAGCTCACAGGATACTTGGGATCACGTCTAGGGCTCGGTACCCAATCAAAAGTAAGGAATTTACTTTGCAGTATTATAATGTCCAATTATACATTTACATGTATGTCCACAAAACCCTATGCTGTAACCACTCATTAAAATCGAATTTCGAGGCGATTCTAATGAGTCGTTACAACATAGGGTTTGATGCAGACACACTAGTACTATCTACTGTTGTAGAATTAGAGATTGACTTAGATATGTGAGAGACAGCTTTTCTACTGCTGGATGAAGTGTTGGTATTCCTCCTTTGTCTAGAGCGGAACCCTCTGAGACAAAGGATGTCGGTGACACGTCGCCTGAAGACGGTGGAGCACATGACGTAGAAGAAGAAGTTCACGGCGTAATTGATTTGCTCAAGTATTTGGGAGATTTCTCTGAAGACAAAGAAGCCATAGCTAGTCTCGTCGAACACGCTGACGCCCTTGGCATATGCAATTAGATGACAGAGAGTGATTGGGACTATAAGGATGATATAGGCAATCATGACACCCAGGACCATGAAGCTGGCTCGAATCAGTTCTTCATCTCGTCTTGAGTCGTGTGGTGAGTGGGTAGACAGAGCCCGGCGAATTCGCATTTGTTTGCGAAGTCTGAAGATTATTTGTGGAGTGAAAATGAGAAGTAAAGCTGTAGGGATGAAGGAATAGAAGCTAGCGCCAAAGATCACAAACATTTGATGCTTTAGACTGGGGACATCGGGCTTGCAGATTCCGCCCACAACCTGTGAAGAGAACGACCAAATCGAGTTGTAAACTAACATGAAAATGTAGTCGATGGCAATAGCTGGGAATATCATCCTTTTCCTAAGTATCGTCTTGACCTTGAGTGGCATTGCAACGGCAATGAATCTCTCAAAGCAGAGCAAGACTACCAACCAAGATGACGTCATTTTGGATGACTTGAATATGACGAAAAACACTTTACATGCCGTGTCTGAGAGTGCGCGTAGGTCCCTGCCGAATAGTTTGATGATCCACAGTTTGTTAAATGGCTGCGTTAGTAAGAGGACTGTGTCAGAAACGGCCATAAAGATGAGGATGTACCTCGAGGTCATGTGACTAAAGTGTCGTGATGCCATGGTGACGATTGTTAAAGAATTTCCTAGTATTCCGGTGACCAGAAATATAGGCAAAAGTACATACTGAATGTTAAATAGAATTTCTTTTGTTTGTGCGAGTGGGTCATCGTATTTGCTGATTTCAGTTGTGATGGTTGTCGACGCATTGGCGTCTAGTGGAATACCAGTCGTGTTCATCAAGTCACTCCCATTTCCTGCTGTTGTGAATTCTGTTCCATTTGCAACGTCAAACACATCAAACGGACTAGTCGACATAACTATTGCTCATCTATCTGAAGAAAAATAAAAAAATAATAAAATAAAACAACATATAGTGGAACATACGTAATAATTTCCAGTTTGAAAAAAGGAAGAAAATTGAAAAAGCCAACAAAAAACAAAAACAATTGATAAGTATAGTTTGAACAACACAGCGTCTCATTTGGGTGCAAACTAAAGGTTACTGAAATTATATGTTTTGAGAAACAAATTAACTCTGTTACTATTGCAGACAACAGTTTTGCAGACGACAATAATGCAACACGATAAAGTTTACATTGCATTGACAGCATTCCCTCTCTACAAGGACACCCAATGGGGGACATAAATTGTGTGTGTTGTTCGGAGGGAGTCGTTATAGGGAGGGAAATTGGCTTACATTTGCAAACAGCTTGAATCCAGATCAGACGCCGCGTAACGCGGCGTCTGATCTGAATTCAAGCTGTTTGTCACTTCTCATTAAGTTGTTTTCTGTCAAAATGTCCATTATGTTACTTTGAGAAACACAGCAGACGACAAATTTAAGCAAACGATTTTGCAACTTTTAAACGTTAGACATAGTTGTCCTGTTCAGGGAACTGTGACAGGGTCGTTGTAAAGAGGGAGTCGTTGTTGGGAGGACCGTTGTAGAAAGGGAGCGCTGTACTTCGTAATCAACTCACTTGATGAATCGCAAAATATTGGTTTCATTACATGTACGTATACCATTCATAATTTCTATTGATATTCAATTAAAATTTCCATCGCCATAGACAAGTTAAGTCGAATTGCAGACAGTTTAGATTTTGACCAGACGCCGCGTTACGCGGCTTCTGATCAGAATCCAAACTGTTCAACAGTCATATCGAATATTTCTTTTGTCAAACTGTTTTAACTCTAAATTCGAAATAGCAGTTGAGGCAAGCTTTTAAAGAAGTCGGTATAATAGCGGTCCAACGGGTTTTAATTGTAAAACAGACAATATGGTTTTACTCTAAACGGGTTACGACAGTAAATAGATTAAAAGGGGCCAGGCTGAAGATAACGACATTAAGGTCATACTATTTACGCTTATTCAAATGGAGATATAGGTGACCCCTTCGCCGCTGTAATAGTGTCATCTGTTTCTAAACTGTCGGCTGCTTTAGTTTCTCAAAGAATTTGGACATTTTGAACGGAGAGGAATCAACTCAAATATTAAAGTGTTTGAATACATTGTAAGACCTTACGCCACACGGCATGTGATATAGACCCACATTATTTGCTAATGTAAGTCAAGTTTTGCTCAGCACGATAAGAGTTAGAACAACTTCGTATATACAGTGGAGAATCTGTTATTCTTTCCCGTTTAAAAGCAAACGTACGCAAACGCAAAACGCTAAAACGTAGAAAAGAACAATTTTTGGACAATTCTGATATTTCATGTTTATCTTGGTGGCAAACAGTTTGGAGCCTGATCAGACGCTGGGTTACCCGGCGTCTGATCTGGCTCCAAACTGTTTGCAATAGAAATAATAGTTTTACCGTAAACGCGTTTATTGGGAAAGAATAACACATTCTCCACTGTAACTCAAAGAGCTCTGGTGATGAGAAAACCCTGTATTTACAAACAGTGTAACTGTTGAAAGTACATTTGTTCTATGCATACAGTGTACAGTGGAGAATCTGTTATTCTTTCCCAATAAACGCGTTTACGCTAAAACTATTATTTGCAGTGCAAACAGTTTGGAGCCAGATCAGACGCCGGGTAACCCGGCGTCTGATCAGGCTCCAAACTGTTTGCCACCAAGATAAACATGAATTATCAGAATTGTCAAAAAGTTGTACTTTTCTACGTTTTAGTGTTTTGCGTTTGCGTACGTTTGCGTTTAAACGGGAAAGAATAACAGATTCTCCACTGTACATGTAGACCTAGATCAGAGTGCTCCTTCAACAACAAAAAACCTATATAGTCAAATACAGACTACGCCTAATTGTAAATTAGAATCAGGAATCAGGCTTATGACCAGATTCAAAACTGTTTGTCACTCAGATAAAATCAAACTTCAGAAATTGCACAAAAATGTAATTTTTTATATTTAATTTCATTAAATTACGATTCGTTTAAACGGGCAAGATTTACATGTACGTCTCATTATTGTACATGTAGCAGTCAATTTTATTGACCATAAAAACATGGTTTAATAGTGAAATAAGTGTGTTGGTAAATGTACAGAACTACACATATTTTATGATTATTCGATTAATTGTTTGTTCTTAAATCATACATAGCTATGTATTAACCCTTTAACCCATAGCCTGTTTCTAGTATTTCAGATATGTGACCTATTAAAGCAGGCTAAAAGTAAAGCAGGATGCGCCCTAGGGTGCATTCTGCTTTGTTTTCAGCCTGCTTTTAGTTACTATCTGCTAGGATATAGAAAATATTTCTTATGGTACATATTTATGACAGTATAAAATGGAACTATTTTCTTTGGCGGATGAATAAAATGAATGCGCTAAAAGTCGCTTCTATAAGGGAAAGGGTTAAGATGAGAACGACAATAACAGCTGAGTTCTTTTTCCAGTGATAATTAGTCCCCGGTTAGCATTTGTGTAGTAATTTAAATGCGCTGAACATATATATTATGTTAGCAACATGCATTGTATCAGTCACTGGTACAATGACATTGAAGGCAATGATTCAAATACACTTACGCAAAACATTCGACAAAATTATCAACAAGCATCTTGATAACGAAATACCATTCCTCCTTTGCAAAAATATTGAAAATCAATTAACTGCAAAATGTGGCGTCTCAGAAAGATCTAAGCTTTTACGATTTTCTTTTAATTTTTAGCTTATTCGAATTGACCATATAGACGTCGTGTATATACCGTACAAAGTGTAGAAGATATTATCCTTTCAAATAAATGCATTTATTCTTAAAAGGATATGTCCACTGCAAACATTTAGAGTCCAGATTAGACACCGGAAACCGGGGTCTGTTTAGGCTTCAACTGACTATTTGCCATTCAATTTTTGTAACAATCCTTAAAGCTATTCATGACAATTTCCACATTTAATAGTTTTGCTTTTCATGTTCAGAGTAACGTATTTTAAACGTTTCTCACATTCTTTCGAATAATAATCACAAACACTAGATGACGCTGCTGAGGGTAAATTCGACGTCGAGTAAGCATTTGCACTGTTACATGTAGCGCTTCTATGTATCTTTTTAGACCTGAATTTATTAAAAAGTTATGGTTTAAAGTTGGCAAGACGCCATTTTATCACGTTTAAACGAAAACGCAATGCATTAAAATGAAGAAAATAACAGCTTTTTGAGAGAAAAAAATCTGAATTACAAAATGTTGATATCTGGTCAGACGCTGCTTAAACTCAGCCTGGTCAGTGTCCAAGGTTATAAAGCTTAAGAGTTGATTCTGAAATCGTTCTCTAGCATTTGATTGGTTAGATTTGAGCCTATGCTCAAATCTAACCAATCACATGCTTGAGAACAAACTCAGACTCAACTCAAACATTTTATAGCTTTAGCTAAAACGCGTTCATTCCGAAAGAAACATGTCTTAGTTGTAAAGTAGTCATTAATCAATTATTGCCTGAATATTGCAAAGTGCAATGAACTCTAGCTGTGTGCTTCCCGGAATATTTCATAACATATATACAAAGATGATCTCAACGCACTACAGTGTTTGTCCATATAAAAGAACATTTCACATGGAACAGAAAGTTGTGCAGACCCTGGCGAGACGCCGTCGGCATTCTTTGCTAAAACTATAGGTTCATGAAAATTGACATGGAGGCAAACACAGCCACTCGATTCTGAATTAATCAAATAACCAATTTATACCCAGTGGATTCTTCCATGTCTATATATTGGATTAGTCTATTTCTATCAAAGGGATGCCTGATCAAAATTTTCATTTTCATTTTGTTTTATGTTGGAAATACTTTCTGCAAACAGTGTAAACTCTGATCAGACGCGGCGTCTGATCAGAGTCTACACTGTTTGCCTATGTTTACAAGTGTTTTTCTATGTCCAGTATATGGGACCGTGGACACAAATGGGTTAATTAAACACCTCTGTCAAGACGAATTGACATTTACGAACTGTATGGATCTAGATCAGACACAAAGCAACTCGACGGCTGACGTTTTAACTAGATTCAAAAACATATATCGAAACTTATTTAGTCAAATTGATCGAAATAAAAAATGAGAAATAAGTAAAACAAATTATAACAGGCAACATTTACAGTGGATAAAACGTTATTCTTTCCCAATCTGTTTTTGTGTTAATAAAGATCACCGACTTTTAAGCAGACTCAAAACTGTTTGCCGTTTAGTTTAAAATAAAAAGCCAATTCTTGCATAAACCTGTAATTTTCTGCATTTTAATTGCACTGCATTTATCTTAAACGGGATTAGTATATTGCCAACTGTGTTAAGCTGGCAGTATTATAATAATATATGGGTTCGACCCTATCACGTCGAAGTCGCATAAAGTCGACTTTGCAAACAGTTTAGATCCAGAGTAGATGCCGCGTAACGCCGCGTCTGATCAGGATATAAACTGTTTGACACTCGTATTGTTATGTCTGAAGTTATACTACATTACATGTAATCTACATGTAACTTTCAAACGATCTTGCAGATAACACTACTGAAGCGGACGACAACAAAGCGGTGAAAAATTTGGCGCTTAAAGGTTTTAAACTACATGTATTTGCATGTTATTAACTTACCCGGAAGATAATGAATCCGTGCACAGTTCGGCTTTACACTCAATTTTAATGTTACTTTCTTTCGTTGAATGATTATAAAGTGATTATGAAGATAGATATGAAAGGGAGTGGTAGATGTTATATACATACATGTTCCTGGTTGGTAATTTATAGATAGTACGAAGAAGGTCAAAGGTCGTTGGCTGAAACTCTGTGGCATAAAGAGGCCCGGTCAGTGTTTTTGTGGAGAAGGCGTTATTCTTTCCCGTTTAATTGCAAATGAAACGCAAAAACGTGGTTATAAAATGACATGTTTTAGACAATATTTACTATTCTCTTTAATTTGAATGGCAAATGATTTGTATTGCTTTTAAATAGTGAACATCGTAAAAGTCATCTTTTCCTCACTATTAATTTTGTGTTAAAACGCTAATGTCCATTGCAAACGGTTTAGTGCAAGTTCACACGTCATACTGTTTGATATTTATAACAAATTCAAAACGTTTTCAAAGAGAAACTATTTGTAATGATTGATATTGTTTTGGCACAAACGTTCTTAGTTGGAAAGAATAACATTTTCCCTCTCTGCATGTATTTACGGGTCTACCTCTTCATATCGAAAGATAAAATTCGATGACAAATAGTTTGGAGCCTAATTAGACGCCGGGTGGCCCGGCATCTGGTCTGGCTCCAAACTGTTTGCAGTGGAAACTATATACATGTACTAGTGTTTAAAGAAATGGGCGTTCATTGGGAAATGATAATATCTTCTACGCTGTATGTACGGGCCTCATTATTTATATAAAAAACTAATTGATCCTTGATATTCGTGTACCCTTTGAGAAAGCTCATATCGTATTATTCTATAGATGCACAATGATTAACCCATTCTTCGCCAAATCTTTCTTCTCATTTGACTCTTTGACTATCATAATTGCTTCAATTAGTTCGACTACACCAACTCTACTTTCTGTATCCTTATGTCAAATATAGATTTTTTACAAATTGACGGATATAAATCGATAAAAACCAGATATCAAACAGTATGGATCCTGATCAGACGCCGAGTTCATCGGCGTCTGATCTGTATTCCAACTGTTTGCAAACTCGAATGTACTCACCTATTGTGGGTAAAGGGTTAATTGCCGAACTATTGTTAGAAAGGATAAACAGAATACACGGCGTCTTAGAACTCCTTAGAAACTATATGAATTTAATCATATTTGTATTCCTGTAACTTGAGTACAATGAACAGTGGGGAATATGTTATTATTTCCCGTTTAAACGCAAACGAAACGCAAACGCATTGCAATAAAACGTACAAAATGACAACTTCTCGACATTTCTGACTATTCATATTAATCTGAGTGGCAAACAGTTTGGCTCCAAACTGTTTGCAATGGAAATAATAGTTTTAGCGTAAACGCGTTTATTGGGAAAGAATAACGTTTTCTCCACTGTATGCATATCATTAGAATAGGAGAGCTACTAATGACGTTATACGGTCAAGGAAGAGGCAATATACTGTACTAAGGCTATGGCTTTGTGCTTTGTATAAATTTGTTTTATAAGCTAATCTTATTAATTAGACATTGAGCAACATTTATCTATTCGCCACTGAGATATCAGATAGACAAGTTCTGTTTCTAATTAAGTTTAGTCCATTTATGAATATTTAATATTGTTTACTGCAATGCGTCCAATATACATGTTAAAAAATTACGGAGAATCTTTACCTTGAGCGTGCTGAAAACGACTGTTTCAGCCTTGTCCGCTCTCTAACTCAAACATTTCTTTTTGGATCTTCACCAAACTTGCTACAAATGTTTATTAGTATAGAATCAAGGTCAGGTTAAATAACTAGCAAAATCGCATGAGGCATGTCTGAGTTATTGCCCTTGAATAATTAAAAAATGACTGTTTCAGCATTTTATGCTCTCTAACACAAACACTTTTTATTGGATCTTCACCAAACTTGCTGACAATGTGTATTGGTATTAAATCTAGGTCAAGAAAAAAAAGTATTTGTGTTAGAGAGCAAAAAATGGTGAAACAGTCCTTTTTAATACATAAAGGGCAATAACTAAGATAATCCTTATGGGACTTTAGTAATAATCACACTGGACCTAAATTTTATATAAATAAAGAATTTTAGCAAGTTTGGTGAAGATCCGAGGAAAACTCTTTGTGTTAGAGAGCAAAAAAGGCTAAAACAGCTATTTTTTTAAAAATAATTAAAGGGCTATTACTCCAACATGCCTTATGCGATTTTAGTAGGATTCAAACTTAACCTTGATTTTATATTAATGAAAAGTTTCAGCAAGTTTGGTGAAGATTAAAAAAAAGTATTTGTGTTGGAGAGCAAAACTTGCTGAAAACAGTCATTTCTAATACATAAAGGGCAAAAACTCAGATATGACACAGGCGATTTTAGTAATAATCAAACTAGACCTAAATTTTATATGAGTAAATATTTTCAGCATGTTTGGTGAATATTCGATGAAAGCTGTTTGTTTTAGAGTGCAAAAATGACTGAAACAGTCATTTTCTATTAATTAACAGGCAATAACTCAAAAATACCTTATGCGATTTTAGTAGTAATCAAAATAAACCTTGATTTTATATCAATGAACATTTTCAGCAAGTTTGTGGAAGATCGGATAAAAATAAGTTGAATTAGAGAGCGGACAAAAAAGTGTGATAGTCTAACTGACGGATGGATGGACGGGCGGAGGTAGATACGGTTGTACCCCGTGAAGTTGTTTTCGGCTGTATCACGTGATACGAAGCCGTGTGGAAATGTTTATGTCAGACGTTCTATTTTCGGTTTGTTATGATTTTAAATCGCCCTTTTTGTGATTTAGGTCCGTCTTCATCATTTCATAGATCAGTTTGGCCCATAAGAATGTTCAAACATTATTATTAACCGTTATTGTATTTCAGGCATTAAGAAAAGGTCTGAAAACACAATGGGACTTTAAGGTTTTCATCCTTTATGAGATTTGGGAAAGGTCTGTCAGTGTAGGTATTCTACATAGAGTGTTAGGCCATTCTCGTCAACCGACGGCTCGTGCTGAAACATGCTAGAGCAAGATGGTTGATGTCGCAGGAGAGGGTAGCTACTAAATGTGGGACGGGTGTCAAAAGGGAGCTTTCGATATTGGTTTCGCTGTGTTGTGATAAAGTTGTATAGCCAACGGCGACTTTGCAAGCAGTTTGGACCCTGGTCACACGCCGCGTTACGCTTCATCTGACCAGGATAAAACTATTTGTCACTCATATCGAATTTTTCAGTCAAAAAAGCACTTAAAGCGACTTGAAAAAATATTGCAGACGACATTTTTGCAGTATTAGGATGAAAGCAGACGATAAAACTGGGTAGTGAAAGATTTAAAGACACTTTGGTTGATTACTGCATGGTTTTCTGTAATACATAGCCATTTATTTAAGTCGTTAAGCTATTTATAGTACTCATTTAACAATTTTTATAATTCAAATGAGAGTTACATGCTTCACTTATGATTATCATATACATGTAATTATGTACATGCATTATTGAATTGTCTTTACTTGTATGCTGGCATGTGCATTATAAATAGTCTCTTTATATAGCCATATGAAATGTAATTGTCAAGTTGGAAAGAAATAAAGATAATTATATTATTTCAGCCAAAAACGTTTTAAACGACGGTCACGTACTGGTTTTAATCCTTTCCTCCCTGAAACTTTAAATGGACAATTCTAGTTAACGATATAGTTGAGTCCTGTTTTGATATAGCTTTACTTTCAATCCGCATTGAGTGGTCACCCTTTTTCAAAACTAGAATCAAGCTATGGGGTAAAGGAATATACATAGAGGATCTTACATGAGTGCTAATTAATTATCATTTTTAATAAACGAGTTGACTAAAACAATATGACGCGAGCCTTGGCGAGCGTTATATTTGTTGTAGTCAACGAGTTTATTAAGAATGATAAATAATGAGCACGAATGTTAGATCCTATTTATCACATAAACATTTTAAAACCCTTTTAAGTGAACTAAATCCGTAGTTTTTTGTCTCTCCGCCATATGTATTTTCCGCCAAAACTTGACGTTGTTTACAGTAACGCCATGGCAAATGACGTCATTTGGCGCCCAGCGCCATGAAGCGTTCGTTGACGAACAGGTAGGGCCGGAGCCCAAATATTGATATTTCACTATAGTTTATTGAATGGCTTTATAACACTCCCAGAGTCGGTTTTATGAAATAAATGTACATATCACGAATACTCATAGTGGAGAATATGTTATTTTCCCCAATAAACGAGTTAAATGCTAAATCTATTATAGTCATTGCAAAACTTTTAGAGTCATATCAAATGCAAGGTTACCCGGAGTCTGATCAGGCTCCAAGCTGTTTGACACTCAGGTCGAATTAAAATTGTCAAAACTATCACAAAATTTCATTTCTACATTCTATTTCAGTTCGTTTGCGGTGATTTAAGTTTAAACTGGGAAGAGTAATGTCTTCTCCTCTGTATAAAAATACATGTACAGTGGAGAACACGTTATTCTTTCCCTTTTAAACGCAAACGAAACGCAAACGCAAAACACTAAAACGTAGAAAAGTGCAAAAGTTTATATTGGTGGCAAACAGTTTGGAGCCTAATCAGACACCAGGTTACCCGGCGTCTGATCTGGCTCCAAACTGTTTGCAATAGAAATAATAGTTTTAGCGTAAACGCGTTTATTGGGAAAGAATAACGTTTTCTCCACTGTACCTTTAAAATTTGGATTATACTCTTAAAACTGTGTGTACGTGACAAAGGTGATAATTTTGAGTGTATGGTTCGTAAATTAGTTCAAATCTATTAAATGCTCGAGTTTTTATTTATACCCCAGTTGCAATACTTTTAAAAAGGAATGTTACAGATCGCGGGATATCCGCGCCACATATATACTCATTATTTATACATGTGTGTCAAAATTGCACAGTGAAATCACAGTGGAGAGGACGTTAGTCTTTTTAAATAAACCCGTTTATGCTAAAATTATTATTTCCGATGTAAATAGTTTCTAGACAGATCAGACGCCGGGTAACCCGGCGTCTGTTCGGGCTCAAAACTGTTTGCCAGTCATATTAAGACAGAGAGTAGACACTTCAAAAGTTGTCATTTTCTACAATTAGATATCATGCGTTTTGCGTTTCGATTGCTTGAATAGCGGTTTCTCAATTGTATACAACGTATGCTGAAAATTAACTCGCTGAAGCCATTGTGCTTAGTAGAAACTCAAGTGACGAACCATTATCTAAACCTTCAATTTATATTTTATCAAACTCACATATAGTGCCCTAGTTACAGTGGAGAATGTGTTATTCTTTCCCAATAAACGCGTTTACGCTAAAACTATTATTTGCAGTGCAAACAGTTTGGAGCCAGATCAGACGCCGGGTAATCCGGCGTCTGATCAGGCTCCAAACCGTTTGCCACCAAGATAAACATGAAATATTAGAATTGTCCAAAAGTTGTTCTTTTCTACGTTTTAGCGCTTTGCGTTTGCGTACGTTTGCGTTTAAACGGGAAAGAATAACAGATTCTCCACTGTAACAGACACTTATACTTTACTTACTCTTAATATACTCCTTAAAACTAGCGATCACATCGTTAAACACTTTGTATTCAAGGGACCTTACTCTACTAAATACGCATTGTCAGGTTGATCTGAGTGATACCCCCTGTATCACGTAATTTCCAACAGGTTTTATCATTGATACTTTCAGAATCCTATTGAGAGAGGCGACGTTTTCTACGGGTATACCATGTAAAAGAGAAGGAAACAAGAGCCAGTGGCTAAAAGAACATAACATAAAACGTTTTATTTGACTTAAGCATTCAAACTCATCGTAATAACATCATACATGTAACCTACACATGATAGTCACAATAATAATATTATAAATATACTGTAGAATGAATGTTAACATCATATTATTTTTACATTATGCCCAGTCAAATCCATTGAAAAAATGACGTTGATTTCGTGTAAACGCTGTTTCTCGAGAGGGCGGGACTTGTGGATATATTGTCAGAGGAGGCGGAGCTTATGGATTTGCTCTCCGCGAATCATTTTGTTGCGTTAACAATCTCTAATGTGGATTAAAAATACATGCATACGAACACAATGTTCATTTAATATTAGAAATTACAGCAAATATAATGTAAATATAAGAAATGAACTGATTTTTTCGGCGTTTAAGCGAAATAAACCACAGAGAATGATCGGCAAATTTACCATGAATCACTAGCGAGATTCATGGAATTTGCCAATCATTTTCTGTCGTTTATTTCGCTTAAAAGCCGAAAAATTCAATTTATTTCTTAAAAACATACTACATGTACATATCACGAAAGTACTCATCAATAGCAAAATACACCAACATAAAAACATACCATTTACCCTTAATAATTAAGTGAATCGTTTGAAGATTTTAATGCAATAGAGTACAGTTGCTTTAAGACAGCTTTGTTTTCTGATCAGCAACTCACTCCTGTTAAAATAATTTAAAACTGTGAAGTATGTGCATAATTGTCTGATTTTCCTTGACAGAAAGTTTCATAAACTTATTCAAATAATAAAGCTGCAATAATAATTAATATTATCAAATTTTGTTAAAAAATTACCTCAACAATACACAAAAAAGTCCAGTGTCCTCGAGGAGGGGTCATTTAGGATCATGTTTCGACTTATGTGATCTTATCATGCTTACACCATCGTGTCGGCAAAGACTTGCTCTTAAAACTGATATATCACACATGCATTTTTCACTTATTATATTGAAATTATTGATCAGTTGCCACAACTTAAAAAATGCCCCTCGTACATATCTATTTACGGACATAATGTGCTACATGTACTGATAACTTTTACCAAAATGTACTAGACAATGCATATCACAATATGTACAGTGGAAAAGACGATATTCTTTCCCGTTTAAACGCAAACAAAACGCAAACGCATCGCAATCAACTTTTTGACAATTCTAAATGTTCATTTTAATCTGAGTTGCAAAATGTTTGCAGCCTTATCAGACGCCGGGCTCCAAACTGTTTGCCACTCAAACTAACATGAATAGTCAGGATTATCGAAAAATTGTCATTTTCTACTATTTTGCAATGAGATTGCGTTCCGTGTGCGTTTAAAGAATAACGTTTTCTCCCCTGTATCTATCTTGTGAACCATTTACCCATAAGACAGTCTTACATGTATCTCGGAGTTACCCAATAAAAGTTCGCAATAAAAGCGTTTTTAAGCTAACATATTTACATGTATATTCACTTCAAACGGTCTGAAGTTAGACAAGACACCGAGTAACTCGGCGTCTGATAAGGTTTCGTGCTATTTGTCTCACTGGTTACATGCACTATGGTTCATCAACATTTTCATTTTTTACATTTAATTGCAAATGCTTTTGTGTTTAATTTCGTTTAACCCCCTGTTTCCATCATACATGTAGAAGCGTCTTCTGTCACATTAAATTCATTCATTCGCCGTAGAAAATAGTTCCAAGTTTTACAGTCATGAATATGTGCATGTATCAAAAGAAATATTTTCTTTATTATATCAGATGGTAGCTTAGAGCAGGCTGAAAGTAAAGCAAAAAGGCGCATTCTGCTATACTTTCAACCTGCTTTAAGTAGTCACATATTTTCAAAACTAGAAACAGGCAATAGGGTAAAGGGTTAACTGGGAAATAAAAGTGTATTCACTGTAATTTTAGATACATTAAAAAATAAGCCACTAAAAATAAGATAAATGATTCGCCGTACATATTTATGATGACAGCTTAACGGGGGATAACATGTACGTAGATAGTTCCTAAAATAGTTTTCTTCTTTACTTTTATTCTGCATTAAGAATTGGTCTATCCTAAAATGCAGTTTTTTTAACGACGGTTTCTTAACATTAGTGTTGGTGTATTATAGTAGACGATGCATGTCTTTAAACAAAGGCAAGTTTTCTCATTTAATATTTCGTATTGTTCTCAACAGAATTTGCGCTCGAAATCGACTTCACATTTTTCAGAATGGACTTCTTGCTGCTAGAGCTTGAAAGTTCATTGTTTCTCTTCAAAGAGCGAAACCCTCGGAGGCATATGATGTCGAGAACTCGTCTTCTAAAATTGGTGGAGCACATGACATATAAGAAGAAGTTCACGGCGTAATTGATCTGCTCAAGCATTTGGGCGATCTCTCTGAAGACAAAGAATCCATAGCTGGTCTCGTCGAAGGCACTGACGCCCTTGATGAAGGCAATCAAGTGAACCAAGGTAATCGGAATGATGAGAACGATGTAGGCTATCATAACACCAAGAACCATGTAGCTGGCTCGAATCATATCATCGTGACCCTTGCTAGCACCCCGGCTATTGGTCGATTTTATAGACAGGGCACGCCGGATTGTCATCTGTTGGCGCAGTTTGATGATAATTTGCGGAGTAAAGATCATGAGAAGGAAAGTCGGCAGAAAAGAATAGATGGTGCAACCAATGATTATAAACACCTTGTGTAGTTCACTAGGTGTATCAGGCTTACAGACACCGCCCACAACCTGTGAAGCGTAAGACCAGACTGAGTTGTAAATGAACATGAAAATGTAGTCGATAGCAATAGCAGGAAATATGATTCTTTTCCTTAGAATTGTCTTGACCTTGAGTGGGTAGACAACGGCGACGAACCTCTCGAAGCAGAGCAAGACAACAAGCCACGATGACGTCATTTTTGATGATTTGAATATGACGAAAAACGCTTTACATGCCGTCTCAGACAATGCTCGCAGGTCTCTACCAAACAGTTTCATGATCCAGAGTTTGTTGAACGGCTGGGTCAGTAGGAGAACGGTGTCGGAGATAGCCAGAAAGATGAGGATGTACCTCGAGGTCATGTGACTAAAGACCCTTGATGCCATGGTAACAATAGTTAGACAGTTACCAATAATCCCGGTCACCAAGAAAATTGGCAATAACCCATACTGAATGCTGAATATAATCTCCTTCGTATCGGCCAATAAATCTTCGTACTCATTGGCATATGGCGGTACACTAGTCGATGTGTTGAACTGCTCAGAGATATTGGTTGTCGAGTCTGGCATGTGGCCACTAGGACCTGGGGTTTCTGCAAACGCTGGTGTGAATCCCGATGTTGAAAATTCACCCATGGTATTGTTGAAATCGTTAAATTGAAGTGAAGCCATTTCTGAAATGTAAAATGACGAGATTATCGTGATCTGCTTTTAACCTTTTCATGATCAAATTATTCGGGAGATGTTTACCCCATTCACCGCTTTATTGTCGTCTGCGTCAATAATGTTGTCTGCAAGACACGTTTCAAAGTTAGATTCAAGGTTGATATCGATAAGAGCGTCAAACAGTTTGGGTCCTGATCAGACGCCGCGTAACGCGGCGTCTGATCAGGACCTAAACTGTTAACAAACGCGCTTTGAAACGTCATTGAGAATGAAAAAGTTAAATCGTGGAACCCTAGCGACGACTCACGAGTACATTGTATACGCAAGTAATTTAGACCAAGCTCAGATATCTCTTATAGAATCACTCTGATCAAGGTCATCATTGTTGTCGACTGCGCTATCATATGCAATTAGTTTGAATCTAGATCAGACGCCGCGTAACGCCTAAAAGTGCTCAAATTTATTAATAATAGCGGGGATATGTTTGCCAGCAGCCAATAGTAAGCCAGTGATTGTGTTAGACATATTTTGGCTAAAGTGTTTGCTTGCTAACTTCTAATACACTGTTGTTTGTATATATATAATATCTTTATTTCAGTTTATTTATGCGTTTCGGTGGATTACTAGGAAATATCAGTGGATTATCACTTGGCTTAAAAGCATAAATAAAGGGAATAAATGTAACTGTATTTTTTCAGTGTAAGATTGAATTTAATTCATTTCGTGAACATCAGACTGCTATATAACGTCTGATGTTCACCCATAAAGCTATAAGCATTCAAATAGTGCTTATCTCAAAACTCAAACCCCCCAAAAGGTTTATAATTAAAATCTGATATCAAAAAATGCATTTATAATTATGCCTTATTCAGTAATGTTTATAAGATATCCATTCTAACCACTATTTAGATCAATGATAACTTGGTTAGCAGAATTTATATGGACGAACTAATAATGAACTATAGATTAAAAAAAAACCGCGTTACATATACGGTAACACCTTTATTGTATGACCACTTATTTAGCACTAAATTAGTCTGTGTTAAACACGTGTGGCTCCTTAAAGCAATGTGAATGTTAAACAGAAATATCCTCTAGGGGCTTTCTGTTTTACATTCACTTTGCTTTAAGCTGCCACATGTCTTTTCTTATATCAATAAGCCTTAGGTTAGTAGTCGTAATAGAGAGGTTTTACTGTACAAACACACATAAGAGTTTCATATTTGCATGAGAAATATTTTCAGAATTTCTCATCTGGATCCAAGTTGTTTGCTACACACATAACTTACTTTGCACGCGATATTCGTCTAATCGGGCACCACACCGTTTGATAATGAAATCACTGTGTTTGGTAAAAATTGCATGTACATATACCTCTGTATCTAAATATTATATTATCTATATTGCACACAAATACTTCGGTTTCTTTTTTTACTGATTGCAAATTATATTCACGCAGTTTACAAGACGTTATTCTTTCCCAAAAAACACAATTTTTCTATAGCAAATAGTTGGGAGCTAGATTAGACGCTAGGTAAAGTCAAAATCAAAGTGGCTTTTCAACCCTAGCGACGAGTATATCTGTCATTCGTAGATATTGTACAAGTTAAGAGTGCACTTGTCACATGCAAATAGTGTAGACCCAGATTAGAGATCTGATATGGGTATGCACTGATTGTCATTTTGCGTTATATTGCGAAAAACAGCCCTAAATACAGTAAACAGTCATGCTAAAATGGACTAGGCTTAATTAGAAATACATGTACAGTGGAGAAACGTTATTCTTTCTCGTTGAAACGCAAACGAAACGTAAACGCACCCTAATCAAACATAGAAAAGGACACTTTTCCGGCAAGTTTGGCTATTCATGTTGATCTCAGTGGCAAACAGTTTGGAGTCTGATCAGACGCCGGGTAACCTCTGGCTCTGAACTGTTTGCAATGGAAACAATAGTTTTAGCGTAAACGCGTTAATTGGGAAAGAATAACGTTTTCTCAACTGTAGTAATTGTACATGAAAAGTTCCAGGAAAGAACGGGTAGCAGTGGTGAAGACGTTATTCTTTCAAGTTTAAACGCAAAAGAAATGCAAACAATATTCATTAAAATGTAGAAAATAACATCATTTTGACTTTTCTCACTTTATTTTGATCTGAGTGGCAATGGGTTTGGAGTCTGATCAAGCACCAGGTTACCCGGATTCAGATCTAGCTCCAAGCTGTTTGCAATAGACATAAAATATTTGAAATATACACGTTTAAAGGAGAATATTGTAACGTGCAAACCGAGTGACCCAGCAACAACAAACTCCGTAGGTGCAAAGCTTAAGCTCACACCAAGAGATGTTTGTTGCGCTTTATGATTGACTCTTTCCCCAACATACAACGGTTTGGGAAGCCTCATTTGCACATACCAACGTACCACGTACGTTACAATATTAACGTTTTCTCCACTTTAAAAGGGTTAAGTACTTATAAGACTGAGCATGTACTTACGGTTCTTGTATGCTGCTTCCAAGCAAAGTTTTAAGTTAGATGTCCACTTAAAGGATTATCCTCTGCTCCAAATTCTGTTCACATGACATATTTATATAAGAAACAGTCCAGCGAAATAGACGTGGGTGCCTTTTAACACATTCACTGACATGACGTCATCAATTTGAAACAACTCTCGTCTGCTTTTATTTCTCAAATTTAAAATTTATGTATTTTGATTTAAGAAATATTGAAATGAGTTTCAAACAGTTTTGATCCTGATCAGAAGCCGCGTAACCCGGCGTCTGATCAGGATCAAAACGGTTTGCAAATAACTATTGTACTCGGGGTAAGGCAGTGAAGGGGTTAAGTCACCCAACACATTGATATTATGTAAGTGATGAGGCCATGTTAGGGAGGCAATTTTATGTACATTTGATAGAAATGTTTCGACCCCGTTGAGTTACAGTGGAGAAGACGTTATTCTTTCCAATATAATACGTTTACGTTAAAACTATTATTTTCATTACAAACAGTTTGGAGCCATATCAGACGCCGGGTAACCCTGCATCAGTTTAAACATATTTTATTCCAATTATATACATGAAATGGGGTTGGGCCACAAGTTCTACTAATTTAGAGTCGGCACTTCCCCTACTGTAACCCTGCATCTGATAAGACTCCAAACTGTTTGCCACTTAGATTGGCATTAACTGTAAGCCGGTTTTTCTACAAAGTGTCATTTTCTACATTTTAATGTTTCATGTACATGTATGCGTATGCAAATTTTCGAATAACGTTTTCTCCACTGTTAACTCAGACGCATTGCAATAACATGTACAGTGGAGAAACTGTTATTCTTTCCCAATAAACGCGTTTACGCTAAAACTATTATTTCTATTGCAAACAGTTTGGAGCCAGATCAGACGCCGGGTAAACTGTTTGCCACCAAAATAAAAACGAATTTTCAGAATATTCCAAAAGTTGCACTTTTCTACGTTTTAGTGATTTGCGTTTGCGTTTCGTTTCGTTTAAACGGGAAAGAATAACGTATTCTCAACTGTAAATATATGACATGTTTTTAAAAACAGTGAGGCTTTATGAAATATTTACTGGCAAACAGTTTTGGAATCTTATGAGACGCCTAGTTACTATATGAGTCTCATATATCCCATGGACACCTTTTATCTGGGCTCTTGCTCCAAACTCTTTGCAATGGAATTTAGCATAAACGCATTTTTGGAAAAAAATAACGTATTCTCCACTGTACAGTAGAGAATAGGTTTTTCCTTCCCGTTAAATCAAAACTAAACGATACGCAATGACAATGCAACAAAATGCAGAAAAATATATATTTTTGAAAATTGTAACGATCTTTATTTATCCGACGTCTGATCTTGATACAATCTGTTGGCAGTTGAAATAACTGTGCGCACGCACAAGTTTATTGGGAAAGAATAACGTCTTCCCCACTTTAATTGTTAAGTTTTCTCCGTCTTTTACTTGTCCACGCACGGGCCTCAAATTCCAGTCAAGTATCATTCCCAAATTAATACATTAACCTCGCAAGAGTGTCAATAGATCATCCAGTTCCTGCTAAAAAGGGTTTGCCTATGGTGCTGATCAGTCGATTAGCTTGACAATATGTGTATGTACGTTGGTCAATTGTTAGATGAATAGTTACGATTGGGCAATATTATGGAAACTATGTATTAATTATCGGATAAATTATCGGATGTTGATATGTTTACTAGCGAGGGCAAAGCGATCGAAAATTATATATTGTTTATTTGGTTGCGTAGGCATGTCAAAGTGCCAAATATTTCATACAATTTCTATAGCTTTAGTCGTATGAGTTAATTGTTCAATTTATATTTTGGTATTGAAAAAAAATTGCAATTTTCGTATTTTATGCAATGGACATACATTTGTATTAACCTATTCGCACCTGTATCTTTTAATGAACAATTCCAAGTTCCAATTTAGTCTAGTCAAATTGGAACTATTTGGAATTGTTGTTACCAATGCATTTAAGAAATGAATGACGGACCTTCGGTATTCATGAGGTTATGAAACGCAAAGCTTTTACTAGCAAAGTTCGTGAATCCCGAAGGGATTCACGTTAATCTTTGCTAGTAAAAGATCTGCGTTGCATAACCTCATGAATACTGGAAGAGTGTTAATTATTTGTATTAACCTATTCGCACCTGACTATTTTAATGAACAATTCCAAGTTCTAGTCAATTTAAGAAATGAATGACGGACTTCCGGTATTCATGAGGTTATGAAACGCAGATCTTTTACTAGCAAAGTTCGTGAATCCTGAAGGGAATCACGTTAATCTCTGCTAGTAAAAGCTCTGCGTTGTATAACCTCATGAATACTGGAAAGAACGTTATTTATTTCTTATCTTTATATTTCATTGTCAACTGATCTGGGCGGATTCAACCTGTATTTAGCGTGCTGTATGAAATTAAACGGCATGCATAAGTTTGCTCAATTTTGTTTCCGGGGCGAATGTGTTAATTGAAGACTTTTCGTAGATTTAAAACCATAGACGTTTGGCCCACCCAGGTCAGAATCGTGTAAGCAATTAAATAAAACACTTTCCCCTTTTCTGAAAACCTTACATTTTCTTAAGACCTTACTCGTTATCCGACCTTGGATGGGGTACTTTATTGTAACATAATTGAATCATACGTATTAATAGTGTTGCACGTATTCTCATATGCCATAAGAATGATCTGATAAATAAAAGTAATCGTTCTTTTTATATCGTTGTTCCTGTTAGTTGTAAAAAAACAAGTCTTGAGCCACTATGATAAATATTTAATTCACAACATGTCATATATCTCAAATCATTCGTGTGTGATCATGACTATACATGTAAGTAATACAGAACACTATGCTGGAAAGACCGTTATTCTTTACGTTTAAGCGAAACTATGCAAAGCATTAAACTGTATAAAATAGCAACATTTTGAAAAATGTTAACAAGTATTTATAATCTGAATAGTAAACGGTTTGGAGCCTGATCAGACGCCGGGTAACCCGGCATCTGATCTGGCTCCAAACTGTTTACAATGGACATAAGGTTTTAGAATAAAAGCGTTCGACGGGGAAAATAAAGTCTTCTTCGCTTGTGATTATACAGTGCTCCCTCTCTACAACGACACCCAACGGGAGACACAGATTGTGTGCGCTGTTCGGAGGGAGTCGTTATAAAGAGGGAACACTAAAACTTGTATTACATTTGCAAACAGTTTGAATCCAGACCAGACGCCGCGTAACGCGGCGTCTGATCTGGATTCAAGCTGTTTGTCACTCGTCATTACGTTCATTCTATCAAAACGTCCACTTTATATATAACTTTGAGGAAAACAGAAGACGACAATTTTAAGCAGACGATATTGCAACATTAAAACGTTAGACATACTTGTCATGTTACATGTAAGGGAATATCGGCAAGAGTCGTTGTAAGGAGGGAGTCGTTGATGAGAGGGCCGTTGTAGGGAGGGAGCGCTGTACAACATAGTCAAACCTGTGCTAAACGACAACGACTTGGCAGTACAGTAAAACCTCTCTATTAAGACCATTAAAATGAAAGCTAATTGACAGCATAAAATACAGGTTACAGCTTATAGCAAGGTGAACGTAAAACAGAAAGTTCCTAAAGGAACTTTCTGTTTTATGATCACCTTGCTTTAAGCTGTCACCGGCCTTAACCCGTTGAACCATAGTCCCGCATATAGGCGTCATTTTTAAACAGTATACATGTGAAAAGTGCATTGTCCTATGCAAACAGTGAAAACCCAGATCAGAGGGTTCCTTATGGAGCCCTCTGATCTGGGTCTTCACTGTTTTTCATAATGCAAAACATTGACAGAAACAACCCTTAAAAGTCAGAAATGGACTAGACTTAAATGGAAACTGGAATTGTCAATTTAAAGTTTCAGGGAGGAAAGAGTTAAAGAACTGATAATTAACACAATTAAGTAGTCGTAAAAGAGAGGTTGTACTGTATTTAACACGGCTAGACTACATGTACAGTGGAGAATCTGTTATTCTTTCCCAATAAACGCGTTTACACTAAAATTATTATTTACAATACAAACAGTTTGGAGCCAGATCAGACGCCGGGTAACCCGGCGTCTGATCAGGCTCCAAACTGTTTACCACCAAGATAAACATGAAATATCAGAATTGTCCAAAAGTTGTTCTTTTCTACGTTTTAGTGCTTTGCGTTTGCGTACGTTTGCGTTAAAACGGGAAAGAATAACAGATTCTCCACTGTATCTTTAAACAAAATCAGCTGAGTTTAGTTGCCATATAACAGTAGGGTAGACGTTATTCTTTCCCAATAAACGCATTAATGCTAAAACTATTATTTCTACTGAAAATAGTTTGGACTTTTCGTCATTACACCGGATTACTTGTCCTTTACAAACAGTGGATACCCTGATCAGAGGGCTCTCAAGGTCTCCACTGGTTGTCAGTTTGAAATATATAGTTAAGACCAGGAACGTAGATTATATCTATAATATACGTTCCTGTTAAGACTAACCATACATATTCAAAAAATGGAATAATTTTAATTGGAAATTGGAATTTTCCATTAAAAGTTTTACATGTAGAGGTGTTTGAGTTAATTGGGAAAGAGTAACTAGTTAGCTCCCAATAACACTTGTTTACATGTACCGGTACATTTACAGTGGAGGAGATGTCATTCTTTCCCTATAAACGAATTTACGCTAAAACTGTTACATCAAATTCAAACAGTTTGGAGCCAGATCAGACACCGGGTAACCCTGCTTCTGATCAGGCTCCAAACGGGTTGGCACTCTTATTCATGTCCAAGAATGCAGGCCATATTTACAGGATTGTCGTTCTTGCTCACTTTAGTATATCAGACGTAAACCATTATCTCTCTTGGTCCACGAGATCAATTATCGATTTGTTAGGCAGATTATCGGGAATCGCTTGATCATCTTAACCTTGATAAGAAACGAATGCTTCGTTATCATTCGGCTGCCTCCGGAACACTGGTTCCGGACTCGTTCTTATTCTCAGCGGGACCTCTGAAAAGCCATTTGTGTTTATCTGCTGATTAAATTGTTACTTTAACATTCGCGTTCTACATCAATTATACCCTGACCAGCATTATCGATCGAATCTTTCACTAGTATATTACTCGTACATCCACACTAACAAACGATAGTATGAATTATGATCAGACTAAGTAATTTGTCTATACGTCAATTTGCAAACTGTTAACCAATCGGATCGAAACTAATTGATACCTAAATTGGTAAAAAACAAAATTAAAATTGAATTAAAACATACATTTTTCGAATTTCTTTTTAGGGAGTGATTTACACATATAAGATTAATATGATGGAAATGCGTAAATATGTTTCGAATAAGATATATTTGTATGAAAAACACAGAAAAATGATATTTTCTGTTCTATTGCAAACAGTTTGGATCAAGATCAGACCCCCAACAATTATGTGTCGGAAATTACTCTGAAAACAATCTTGATTTGAGTGTTTTGTGTGAGAAACTTTGAAACTGAATGCAATTCTATAGGAAACAATGTCGTATTCATTTTAGACTATCTATGTCGGATCATGATCCAAACTATTTGACACGGATTGATCTGGGTAACCCATGTCAAAGTTCAAGTTTCTGCTCCGGGATAGTAAAAAGGCGCCCGGCAAAACTAAAGGCGCGAGTCACTGCTCATTAACCCTTAATTATCGTGCTAAGCGGGACTTGGCTTATATTTGCAAACAATCTGGATTCAGATCAGATGCCGCGTTACATAGCGTCTGATCTGGAGCTAAGCTGTTTGTCATCCGAAAAGTACTTTTTCTTTAGATTTAAAAAGATTAAAATTAGTTATTATATTTCGCAGACATTATATTTGAAGCAGACGACAAATCAGCAGGATAAGGGTTAAGTTATGAAACTTTGTTTCGTTAACTCATTCAACCATAAAATTGTTAACTGACTTGTTAATTTCCAATTAGGTCTAGTCCATTCTTTGCCTTTTAGGGTTGATGTTAGCAATATATTGCAAAATGACAAACAGTGTATGCCCTGTTAAGATGACTTATGCTAGCATACGACAAGTGTACATTCAGAAATTCAAATTCAAACATAAGTACGCTGTTTGTTAGTGACAATGGGTTAATATTTTGTTATTGTTTTCTGATTGCTGAGTGCCGGCTTAATTCTGATCAGATCAGTTACTTGCTGTTTGATCTGGATATACATTGTTTGCTTCTGTAATTCAAGTGGAAGAAACAGTCTAAAAGAGATGAGGGCAAATGTCTTTTTGCATCTGCCAATTTCACTTATAGATGTTGTGTGTTTCACCTGCGTCTGCATTATTGGCTATGATACATGCATACAGTTGTCCCAAATACACTGGCATATTAAGTGTTTCCGCTATTACAGAACTACTTACTGGCAATGTATCCCTTTAATATGCAAATACAACAAAGTGTTCATAAACATGTCTAGGTATGTATAGGTTCAACTTTAAGCATCTATACCCCTTTACCCAATTGCCTATTTCTAGTATTGAAAATAAGGGACCACTTAAAGCAGGTTGAAAGTAATGCAGAAGGCGCATTAAGGCGATTTCTGCTTTACTTTTAGCCTGGTTTAAGCTACCATCTGCTAATATGTAGACATTATATCTTATGGCGCATGTTTAAAACTGTTTAAATAGGAACTATTTTGTTCAGCGGAGGAATAAATTAAATACGCTAAAAGTCGCTTCTATGTGGGAAAGGGATACTATGTGTTTCTATCTCATGTAATAAAGACATTTGAATGATCTTTTAGCCTTAATTTTGTTTTAATCAACAACAAAGTACTTAACGATCACTCATTGTTGACTGCAAGATATGAATTGTTTCCGATGGAAATAATAGCTTTAACGCGTTTATTTGGAAAGAATAACGCCTTCACTCACTAGTGTTACATGTATATATGAAGCTATGCACACATTTTGTTTTGAACACTTAACCCTAGCGACGGTTATACTCGTCATTTACAATCAGTGTGTATTTTAAGAGTACACTTGTCTTAGGCAGACATTGTAGACCCAGGTAAAAAGCTCATAATTGAGTCCTCGGATCAGGACCTGCACTGTTGGTCATTTTGCAACAAACTGCAGAAAACAACCATATCTAGCTTTATCTAGATTTAATTTAGAATCTGGATTCATCCATTTAAAGTATTAGGGATGAATGAGTTAGTCACGATCTTCACTGTCGACATGTCTCGAATTTCTTGGATATTTGATGTGGTCGACATGTCAAGATGTGAGTATTATCTCATTACAATATTCATATATATTATTATTTTGCATATTTTTGCATGTATATATTTATTTCTGATTGCTATGTAAATATGTTGTCTGTTTGTATGCTTGTACTCTTCAGTATTGGAGGAAATAAAGAAACTAACTAACTAACTCCTCGTTTTACTGTCACCTTGCTTTAAGCAATCAAACTATTGTAAAACCCTAATAATTAACATAATTAAGTGGTCGTATTAGAGACGTTTTATTATTACTCAGAACAAACATACATGTATTTCAAAACTAAAGCTTTAAAAGAAATATGTATATTTGATTTAAGCAAGCTTTGAGAATCGAACGCAGAAATAAAGCAGACCATTTTGGGAATGAGTTGGAACTGGAAGAATCCGACGACCATATGTCAGACTTCTACCCATTGATGCACTGTCCCTTTTTAAGGAATGGTGCAAAGGAAAAAAACTGAGAGACTTACAGGTATAACCAAGCACTCAAAGAAGCCGAGTGACTTACAGACATAGTCAGGCACTCGATTGCTACTCTAGTAAAAGAGCAGCAAACGCACAGTCTAATTCACCCCGTCGGTGCAAGACCGGTGCATACAAATACAAATGACACCAAAGGCGTCAGTGATTACCCTTACGGGAATCTATTCAAAGAACGCAAGTATTGCACTTTTCAATGAAATTGGCAGAAGGGAAATTTATGAAATCTTAAATAAAACATTTCTAACATTCAGCAAGTTAAAATAAAGTCTGAAAGTAATACAAAAAGCTTTTAAATTCACATGGTTACGTGGAAAAATATCATAATAATTAATTCTTCATTCAATCTTACACTAGCTGTGCTATCTGAATTAATTTTAATGAAAATTATAAAACGTACATCAGTCGTTTTGTACTCCGTATCGCCACTGGTCCTAGATTAGCATATGAATAAAAGGTGATAGGATCCCAGCACCCAGCTCATAAATGTACCACTATTCTACTTAAGTGCTGATAGCTCAGTCGGTAGTGTGGTTGACTTACAATCAAAAGGTCATAGGTTCGAGTCTCATTTGAATCAAAACTATTTTTTTTTTTTTTTAAAAGTCCAATTGTATTGACTTGTGGGTAAATAACGCAGATAAAGGACATGTTTAGTCTTTGTTGGTTAGAATCATTGTTCGCTATATAGCTTGTCGAATTACGTTTTGGTTCATGACTGATACACACCATTGTCTGGATGCAATGTCGTCTGCTTAAAAGTGTCGTCTGCTTAAAATTGTCATCTGCTGTTTTTCTCAGAGTTACGTAATGGACATTTTGACATAAAAAACTTAATGATGAGTGACAAACAGCTTGATTCAAGATCAGACGCCGCGTTACGCGGCGTCTGATCTGGAATCAATCTGTTTGCAAAGTTCCCTCCGATAACGACTCCCTCCAAACAACGCCCACAATTTCTGTCTCCTGTTGGATGTATCACCTGGTTCCTCTTGTCCGTAGAATTGTGCACATTGAAGGGGAGAAGCATGTCCTAGACATGCACTGTAGATCGTATTCCGTACTGCAATCACGCTATTGCAATCCTCAGTCATTGTGCACAAACTGGCACACTCTGCAACACTCCGTGCTGGTACATGTACCTCAAACTTTATGACACTACTATAACAGAGCTGGTTAACAAACCACTCGTCTAAGATGTTACCATTGTTCAATAATCCTAATAATCGTTCAAGTGTGTATAAGTCTTGATACCAAAGAACAGGAGCTTCGTATGGCTGTTTTAGAGATGGAGCACTGTATTTTAAACAGGATAGTTGTTGCTAACTACATCACTTAAGTTAACGTACGTGTCTTCACTATAACTTGACTGTATTAAATGTTAATGTTCCGTGGAACCTTTTTGTTCTTTTATTCTGTTTGTAAAAGACTGGCGTCTTCTTCTGGCGTTTTGGAAGCAGCTTCCGTAAGGTGTGTGTTGTTTAACTGTTGGCGGTAGTGTTAACAGTAGTGTTGGTAGGTGTTATTGGAAGTGTAGGAGAAGGGTGGAGTAGGGTAGTTTTAGCAATAGTGTATGGGTAGTGGTAGTGTTAGGAGGTAATATAGGGTATGAGTAGGTTGGTGTAGGAGGTAGCGGTTATGTTGGAGTAGGGAAGTGTTGAGAAGTAGGGTAGTGTTGGTAGTACTTAGCTCATATTCGATTTCATGTCTAATGCACCGTGCTGATTGATATTTAACAGACATCTTTAAAAGATACCTTTCACATAAGTCTCGCCAATTGGTATTTTCGAGTATTTGTATTTGTCCAAGGAGTGGCTGGTGCTGAACTGCTGGTCACTAATGATGTCTGACTGGATGATGATGATGATGATGATATTAAAAACGATGATAATGATGATGAACACCATCAATATGTTCGACTCTTATAAAATATTTTGTCCACAGCGATCCTTGTTACATTTAGACACCTCTTGTAAACAAATAGTGCTGTTATTTGGTAACATTTAGATCTTCCTCATTTACATACATGTGCAGTATACATGTGGGGCCGTATTATTATACTAAGGTCGTCTTAGTTACATGTAAATATAGGGTCTGGTGACATATAGAGCCGCTACAGACGTCCACACCTCGTCCCTTAGACATGCAATACAGTGGAAAACACGTGATTATTTCCCTTTTAAACGCAATCGAAACGCAAACGCAATGTGATAAAATGCTGAAAAGTACAACTGTTTTGAAAATTCTGAACATTTCTGTTTGCCTGATCGGCAAATAATTTGGAGCCTGATCCGACGCCGGGTCACCCGGCGTCTGATCTGGCTTCAAAATATTTGCACTGGACATAAAGGTTGTAACACAAACGCGCACATTGGGAAATAATAACATCTTCTCAACTGTATACAGAGGAGAATGTGTTATTCTTTCCCAATAAACGCGTTTACGCTAAAACTATTATTTGCAGTGCAAACAGTTTGGAGCCAGATCAGACGCCGGGTAACCCGGCGTCTGATCAGGCTCCAAACTGTTTGCCACCAAGATAAACATGAAATATCAGAATTGTCCAAAAGTTGTTCTTTTCTACGTTTTAGTGCTTTGCGTTTGCGTACGTTTGCTTTTAAACGGGAAAGAATAACAGATTCTCCACTGAACCTTGACTACGGTATCACAGAACACTTTCCGATGTCCACATTTCCATACTGACAACCAGATTTCAGTCGGAGATAACTGGCCAGCTCCTTCGTTTAATAAATTAATCGCTTTCAGCTATCACGACGTTCAGGTTTCAGTCAAATTATCTGGAAAAAAATAAATAAGCTAGCATAAATCGGTATAGTCAAATGATCCATCAAATTATCTATCAACTTATCTTATCTATATAACCAAACATCACGTATTATAGTGGAACATACGTTATTAATTTTATTCTCACTAAACACGTCTACACTAGATAATAATAATAATAAATAAAGAAATTTTGACAAAACATGTTGGAGCTTTACCCCATTCACCGTCATTTTATCGTTTGCTTTACCATATTGTCTACACTATCATTTTAATGTTGGATTAAAGGCAATGTGACTAAATACATATCGACACGAGTGTAAACCAGTTGGGATCCAGAAAATATATACAACGGCTTCCCATCTCTGAATACATAAGGTCAATCATACCTTTTACGGTGACTTTTGAATAAATATTCTCGAAGCCCGGTAACCGACACCAGTAAGTATCGAACATATCCTCTCCCAACTCCACGGCCTTTAGGGTCAGTAGGCTATACACTGTGAAATGTGACGTCATTTGGTCCCTATCCTCGTAAATACCATACCTACAGGGGAGAAAACGTTATTCTTTCCCATTAAACGCGTTTACGCTAAAACTATTATTTACAATACAAACAGTTTGGAGCCAGATCAGACGCCGGGTAACCCGGCGTCTGATCAGGCTCCAAACTGTTTGCCACCAAGATAAACATGACTTATCAGAATTGTCTAAAAATTTGTTCTTTTCTACGTTTTAGTGTTTTGCGTTTGCGTTTAAACGGGAAAGAATAACAGATTCTCCTCTGTACAATCAGCCACTTTCACTCGTTACTTAACCCTTTCATGATCAAATTATTCGGGAGAAGTTTACCCCCTCACCGCTTTATTGTCGTCTGCTTCAGTATTGTTGTCTGCAAGACACGTTTCAAAGCCAGATTTAAGGTTGTATGATTTAATAAATATCGATAAAAGTGTCAAACAGTTTGGATCCTGATCAGACGCCGCGTTACGCGGCGTCTGATCAGGACCCAACTGTTGGCAAACGCGCTTCATGGCGTCATTGAGAGTGGAAGGGTTAGTTGTACATTTCAACTTCATTATAGCAATAGCGAGTGGGGAAAAAACGCTTTTCTTTCCCAAAAAAAAACGCGTATGGTGAGTAACAATTATTTCAAATGCAAACAGGTTGGAGCCAGGTTACCGAGTGTCCCTGTTTTTGAACAGGCTCAAAAACCTTTTACCAGTAAAGCAAAACATTTTTTTCAGAATTTCCAAAACAAAGTTGACAATCCTCATTTTTTTTTACATTTCGTTAAAACGGGAAACAATTACGTCTTCTCCAATGGCTTGTGTAACATTCTTTGTGCTTTGTGAGAACAAATACTCAAGTATATTTGTTTTATATTACATTTTTGCTTATTGCACCTTGCAATCCCGTCATGATTTCAATCATTCTACATTGAACTTTATCATTTAACTCCGTGCTTGATCGCTAATTACCTCCTTCTAATGTCGTTTGTAGAAGTGTGGACATATAGGAAGGAGCCCCTACGCAGGTAGTTACACTCTTTGTCTTCTCTCAAGCGACAAAGTTTCATTTCTTAATGGAAATTTTTTGATTTCCATACGACGTACAAGTATTTAAAATAGCAATGCCTTTAAAGAGTTTTCTTTTCACATGTCTGCGTTTAAGGTCAATGTCACTGTTAATAATTTAAGAAAAATGAAATATAGATAATTAAAGAAAACCTAACTCACAAGCACTGTAGACCCTGACCAGATTGTTAAGTAGGAACCATTTGGGCTTACATTGTTTGCAAAAGACAAGTGCACTATTCACAAAATAGTATTTTGTAAAAACGAAAGTGTCCATACTGGTTGCTAGGATTCCTTTGATTTAAAAGTGACCATCATATACATTTCGACTCTTTAAAACATCTGACAGTCTTGATCAGTACAAATATAATGCTCGTATATGGGAGGTAATCTTACCTTGCGTTTTCTCTAATACTGTCGAGGCTTTGTCCCTTTGTCCACAACACTCTATGGTTTTCTATCGGATTTGCCATAACTCGACATATCAGTGTGACGTCACGTGTCTCTGTCAAAACAATTTCTGTTTCAAAAACTTCAAGTTCGGGGTAAACTGTTGAAAAATAAAATAATAAAGTAGATCTACCTGATACTATCGGACCATTGTCATTTGAAGAAAATGACACAATCGCTCTAAAAAGAGTACAATTCTCCTCCCCCACCCGTACAACGGCCCTCCGAACAATGGTTCTCTCCTTACAACAACAATTGCCGCTGCTTCCCAAACAAGACAATTAGGTCTAACGCTTTCACTGCTGCAATATCGTTTGTTGAAAAAGCCATTTGTCTTTTTTCTCAAAGTGACTTATTTAACATTTTGACAGAAGACAACGAGTGACCAACAAAATACCGATCTCAGTAGGACGTGTATACTACTCAGTAAAGTAGGAACAGTATGCACAAATCGGCCTTCTGGCTCGAGGGATGTGGTCTGACCGAACACATTTATGTCTCCCTTTTTCATAAGTGTCTGCCTTTACATATACATGTACCTACTCTTTAACATACGTACTACATATATCACATATATCACTTGACGGTGTATATACAGCTGGTAGCTTATAGCAATATGTAAAAATCAAATCAGTTTAAGGAAAATTATGTCTTATTTCTTTATATTGCTTCAAATTTGATATACATTAAGGGTGTATCAATGTCATGACTTTGGGAATTTTTCAAAGTATATGAAAACACTCTATGATGATTTTGTATTGAAAAGCTATTTAAGATGAATGAAAAAATAGAAAAAGTATACATTTTGGTGAACAACAGTTGGCTCTACGGCCATGTAAAATTTACCCCACCCACTTCCTCTTATTTTGTCCTTTTCAAACAGCCCGCTTCAATAAAATCCATTTTAAATGAAAACAAATATGATAATTTGGGTTTGTGTTATTTATTTCCTATCTATGGTAATATTTGTTCATACAAAAACTAATTTAAGAAAAAAAAGGCACCAAATGTGAAATTTTTAAAGCTCTAAATATCATCGATATGATACTTTTTTGTAAATTTTGTAAGGTGAGATAACTCTTTTTACTTTAATAACTCAAAATTTTCAACACTGACCTTTCAATTTCTTTTCATATTTTGAACTGCCTTAGCATGGGCTTTCATCTGGTAGAATACAAAAAAAGTTTAATACTAGAACTGTTTCATTTTCAAACTTTTTTAATTTTTTTCATAAAATAAAAAATCTAATATAATCATGCCCTATACAAAGCATATTTTTGATATTCAAGGATCCATATTGTTCAAACCTGGTGCCTGCTTTGTCTTAATTTGGTTTCTATATGTGAAAATACCACCATAGACATGAAATTAATAATGAAAACCCAAATTATCATGTTTGTTTTGTTTTGAAATAAATTTTACTGAAGATTGTACTCTGAATGGGTAAAATTTGAAGAAAAAAACGTCCAAATTTGACATACCTTTTTCAAATCGCTGTAGCTCAAAAAAAAGAACACCACCATATTTTTTTTTTGATTTTTCATTCATCATAAACAGCTCTTCCAAAAAAACAATGTTAGAAAAAAAGTTTGATACTTTGCAAAATTGGCTTATGACATTGATACACCCTTAAAATCCAATTATTACTATCACTAAAATGTGTGAATAATTAGGTGTTTAGGTAAAGCTTTAGAAGCCTTTTCTGTTTTACTGCCATCTAGCTATAAGCTGTCACATGACTATCACACAGTGAATTAGCTTTGAGGAAATACAAGACCTTAGCCAAATGTTATCGGAAAGTAGGGTTCATGTAAATCTGCCATGCAATGGGCTAGTCAAGTTTCTGATAATAAATAAATACGAAAGAAGACTCAAGCAGGAAACGCAACACAAACAATACACCCATCTCTAAAGCAGAACACACACACAGCCATACCATAACAAACACACACACACACACACACACACACAAGTCTATATCTAAAGAAGTAGTAGAACCATTGAATAAAAGCAAGGGACCGTAAACTAAATTAAAAGGACCGACGTTTCGTCTATATAAAACATATTTCTTCTCTGACGCAGCGACTGGTCTTTTTCTCACATGACTATCCTTGTTTTCTATAGCGAACAACGATGACGAATATCCTTATCTCCAACATGTGTAAGATCACTTTGATGACGTCACTATAACGTCACTGTTTATAACGGCGTTTTGACGTCACCGGGGTTCCAAAAAATGCCTATTGCTTTTAAAAATAGCTTAAATCGTTGGTAATGTGAGAAAAAGAATCTGTCACTCGTCGATGTTTAAGACAAGTTGATCTCAAACTCGTCTAGAATAGAAAAGTTATTAAGTTCGCCAAGGCTCGCTTAATAACATTTCAATTCTAGACTTGTTTGAGATCAGCTTGTCTTAAACATCGACTCATGACAGATCCTATATGTCTATACTGTTATACATGTAAAAGCAATAATTAGGCTGATTGTTTCATGGCACGCCTTACGATAACGTTTATTCCAGTGTCACACTATCACTCTAATACATGTACTACTACATGTATACACAGACTTCGTAGGAATAAAAAATACAATGTATATTATAATACCCATATAAGCTGTCGTAGCAAATAGTTTGATGATGATACGTAGTTGGCCCCCCAATAACTATACTCACACTCTACACTCAGTTTGGTTTCACACTTGCTCTGGTCTTCACCATTGTCAGCTATGCATACATAATCCCCTGATGCGTATCGTGTGACGTTGTGGAGTATCAGAGTTCCGTGTTTAATGCCTAAATCCTCTTCAATGTAAATATAAACAAAGCTGTTTCAACCATTTCTCCGCAAAATTATCGTCTACTTTAACCCTTATCATGCTACAGTGGAGAATCTGTTATTCTTTCCCAATAAACGCGTTTACGCTAAAACTATTATTTGCAGTGTTTGCCACCAAGAAAAACAAGAATTATCAGAATTGTCCAAAAGTTGTTCTTTTCTACGTTTTAGTGCTTTGCGTTTGCGTACGTTTGCGTTTAAGCGGGAAAGAATAACAGATTCTCCACTGTATCAGGCTAAGCGCGGCTCGTCCAATATTTGCAAACAGTCTGGATCGTAACGCGACGTCTGATCTGGATCCAAACTGTTTGTCACTCATTTTCAACTTTTCTTCGGTTTAAAAAAAACATAAAAACTAATTTGATTTTGTTTTTTCGCAGCCAATATATATAAAGCAGACGGCAAGTCGGCATTAAAAGGTTTCAACCTATCCTATTTTTCTATTTTTAAGCGCAGATGTAGGAATCGTACCTTCAATCCTCTACTCTAAAACTTGTTTCTAATTTTAAAGACATGATATCACTTAAACACGTATAACAGGTTGAAAGTAAAGCTGTTGAGCGTTAATGTGCATACTGCTTTATTTTAAGCCTGCTTTAAGCTAACATATCCTAGAATAAAACTATTTCTTACGGTGCATATTTATAAAAACGCGGTTTTCGTGTGTGTTTGTATTCAAAACCATCTTATCAAAACAATACATTACACAATTTTAAAAACATACACCTACATGTACATAAAATAGCAAAATAAACTTTTTTTCAATACAATCCGAATATTTCGAAAAATAATCCGTAGGTCCGCAGAAATTAAGAAAATTCGAAGATTTCGGTAAAATCCGGAGAAATGGAAACCCTGTAAAAGAGTGTGTGCTAAAACAATTATTTGCAATGCAAACAATCTGGCGCTTGATCAGACTCTTAACTTTTTGTCTTTCAAACAAATAAATCATTTGAATTTTCAAAAGGTTTGCCATGTAATGTGCTCCATGTAATTGCATTGAGCTTACGTTACGTTTCCTTTCGTTTAACCCTTCATGATCAAATTATTCGGTAGATTTTTACCCCTGCACCGCTTAATTGTCGTCTGCTTCAGTTTTGTTGTCTGCAAGACATGTTTCAAAGTTAGATTTGAGGTTGTATGACTTAATAATTATCGACAAGAGTATCAAACAGTTTGGGTCCTGATCAGACGCCGCGTTACGCGGCGTCTGATCAGGTCCCAAACCGTTTGCAAACGCGCTTTAAGGCGTCATTGAGAGTGAAAAGGTTAAACGGTATAGAATAACGTCTTCCCTTTCTGTAACTATAAATGACAAATTGTTAATCTGTTGACGATTTCTATCAATCTAGGGCCCGTCTTAAGACGATTCCAAAGAAATATTCACAAGACAGGATTAGATGGAGAAATAAATAAAAATTGAGAATTTTAGAATCTGACTTGTAAACGGCAATATTTGTCGTACGACGTTTGATAAGATAGGCCCCAGGGACCCGTCTTACGAAACTTTGTACGACATATCTTGTCGTAAGTTAGATCATAAAATTCTAAATTATTATTTATTTCTTCATCTAACCCTGTCTTGATACTTCTCTTTGGAATCGTCTTAAGACGGGCCCTAGATTAATAGAAATCGTCAACAGATTAACAATTTGTCATTTATTGTATTGCGTTTGTGTTTTATATACTTACCCGTGCTTTTACCGTCAGAAGATTTTCTATACCAATGCAAATATGGAGTAGGATTGCCTTGGCCCATACACGACAGCTTAACGGTCTTCATTTCCATGACATGTACGACTTCTTTAGTACACTGCGCTGATTCAAAGTCTGAAAAATGTTGAAAAACATTTTAAAACAATGATGAAATGCGATACCTCGAGCTCGCTTGAATTGAACGATTACTGCTGATTTGCAGTGGAGAATCTGTTATTCTTTCCCGTTTAAACGCAAACGCACGCAAACGCAAAGCACTAAAACGTAAAAAAGAACAACTTTTGGACAATTCTGATAATTCTTGTTTATCTTGGTGGCAAACAGTTTGGAGCCTGATCAGACGCCGGGTTACCCGGCGTCTGATCTGGCTCCAAACTGTTTGCACTGCAAATAATAGTTTTAGCGTAAACGCGTTTATTGGGAAAGAATAACAGATTCTCCACTTTAGGTGTTGGCCTACTTTTGAACAGTGAAATTCGGATAAAATAGTTACAGTTATTCGTTAAGACGTTATTCTTTACCGTTTAAACACATTGCAATGAAACGTATAGAAAAAACACCTTCTCGGTAATTCTGACTTAATTTCAATCTGGGTGGCAAACAGTTTTGATCCAGATCACACACCGGTACATCAATACGTGCTTCGTTTGCGATTAAATGGGACATTATAATAATATCTGTAATAATTTGCAATGAAATATGATTAAATTAAAGATTATATATCTTCTCCACTCTATACAATCTAAGTATTTCATTGTGTTTCGTTTCATTTTAAAAGTACAATGTTATTCGATGTGTTCCTCACTTTTAACCTACAGTGGAAAATCTGTTATTCTTTCCCGATAAACGCGTTTACGCTAAAACTATTTTTTCTTTTACAAACAGTTTGAAGCCAGATCAGACGCCGGGTAACGCGGCGTCTGATCAGGCTCCAAACTGTTTGCCACCAAGATAAACATGAAATATCAGAATTGTCCAAAAGTTGTTGTTTTCTACGTTTTAGTGTTTTGCGTTTGCGTACGTTTGCGTTTAAACGGGAAAGAATAATAGATTCTCCTCTGTATTACTCCATAAATACCCTCTTTATGCTTCTATTTATTTTACCCTATAGATAGTAGTCCCAACTTATGAAGTCCACAGAACATAAAACCTAATGTATATTCCATTATCTTTCCAAATAGTAACTTAAATCAGACCGAACGTAAAGGAGAAAATTCTTAGAGCGCATTCTGCTTTAATTTCAACCTGCTTTAAGTGATTATCTGTCTTTAAAACTAGAAACTGGCTATGGAGTATTGGGTCAAAAGGGACATAGGCAAACAGTGCAGACGCCGCACAATGCACCTGGGGCCCGTTTTACTAAACAACTTACGCAAAAATTTTGCGTAAGTCAAAATCGTATTTTTCGATCATAAAAGTTTGCAAACAGCAAATAGCCAGATCAGAGGACGCGCTAAAAGCGCGTCCTCTGATCTGGCTATTTGCTGTTTGTAGCAAGTGATAATAAAAAATATAAATTTAAAATTTTGACTTGCGCAAATAATTTAGTAGTAAAACGGGCCCCCTGAAATGTACTGACAAGAATTTCAAAGTTAAAATGCAAATGAAAAATATTAGACAAGGCACGACTGAAATAAAAAATGGACTAATCCCATATGTACATGTACATGTACATGTAAGAATTGAAAATCCACTTGGCATATCTTCTTTAATACAAAATTCGCTTACACTGTATATCAAGGAAGAACACACAAAAAATTTGGCCTTGTTCCTCGTCCTGTCTGTAGAAATAGTACCCTGTGTCTCGTTTGTTCGTTCTTGTGAAGTCTAAAATGGACTCGGTGTTTGTAATTTTGCTCTCCGTCACGAATCTATGTTTGGGAAAGAATGGATGTGGGTTGCTGACCCGAGTTTTCGAAAAGAACCAGTGTGTCTGAAAATCATGAATATCTACAGTTAACCCCTTCACTGCCTTACCCCGAGCACAATAGTTTTTTGCAAACTGTTTGACACTCATTTCAATATCTCTTCAGTCAAAATAGCAAAAATTAGAATTTAAGAAATACAAGCAGACGACAATTGTTTAAAATCGATGACGTCATGGCAGTGAAGGGATTAAACTCAAAAGCAGTTCACAAGATTCATTTAAAAGTGAGTCGATCGACAAAAACGATCGCAAGTCAAAAGTTTAAAATACATCTAATTACTGATGTCGCCATCGAATTCTGTCTTTTCCAGACGATTCAAAAGAGATGGCACACAGCAGGATTAGATGAAGAAATAAACAATAATTGATAATTTTAGAATCTGACCTACGACCACTTTTTGTCGTACGACGTCCCATACAACGGGCCCCTGAAGTCAACCCTTAATTGACATAAATGGACTAGACCTAATTGCCAAATTGGAAACAGGAATTGTCCATGACAAGTTTCAGACTGAGGTGCATGAGTTAACCCTTTCACTCTCAATGACGCATAGAGGCACGGTTGCAAACATTTTGGATCCTGATCAGACGCCGCCTCACGCGGCGTCTGATCAGGATCCAAACTGTTTTACACTCGTATCATTTTTGTCAGTCATACATGTACTGTCTTAAAATTAACTTTGAAACGATATTGCAGACAACAAAATTGAAGCAGAAAACAATGAAACGGTGAAGGGGTAAACATCTCAAGAAAAGTTTGGCAGTGAAAGATTGAACACTTCGCTTACCGCTACTCCTATCTTTGACGTATAAGGACACGACAACTTCACAGACTGTTTGACCTTGACCTTAAACTGCTTTTCAATGGCGGCGCAATCTGTGAGAAGAAAAATACACCACTAAATGCATACGCATGGCGATTTTTTAAGAGAGATGGAAGCGTAATGTATGGCAAGGGGCTTTCTGCATTAATTCTGTTCTGCATTAAGGTTATCAGGTGCCAAGCATACTGTAAACGCTTTCATCTTTCGAGTGGTCGCTTGATATAGGTTGCGTTTAATGGTAGGACAATAAGCGATTTTAAAGAGACTAGCAAATTGACAGACACAATTAAAAAGTCCAGGATAAAAGAAAAATATAATTTGACATTGTTGTGCCGAGGGTATTGAAATTTATGAATTAAAATTAATCATATTATTTAATGAAACCTGTATCAAACGACCACTTGAAAAAAAGCCCAGCCTTAGAAACATAACTTGATTGCATTTATTTTGATTTTGACCAGATGTTTCGAATCCGTTTGTTATGCGGTCATATAATTGTTTTGTTGAATATAGTTCGGATATATAACTAGCGTCCGGATACAAATTTAAACAGTTAAAAAGATAAAAACAAATTTTTGATACTGTTTAAAATGTCAATTACCAGAACGACTAGAATGTTTTGAATAACCGTGTTGTGGATTTACAGATTAAAAGTACATACTGCATGATGGTAACAAACAACCCAATCGTGAATCTTGTCCTGTTTACCTTATGGTCAGGGGTACGAGTACCAACCATGACACTTTGTTTTGCAATGAGCCGACTTTTGTTTTAAACATAAACATTTTTCGAATACCAATGTTAACGTGTTTATATAAGGGTCTGTCATCCATTTACCAAAACATTTTTATATTTTTAGGGTAATTAGGTGTAAGTCTATTTAACTCATTCACCCCTGAAACTTAAAATGGACAATTCCAGTTTAAATTAGTCCATTTTTTTAATAATAAGGGTGTTTTTAACAATATTTTACAAAATGATAAACAATGTAAGCCCTGATCAGAGGGCTCCAGAAGGAGCCCTCTGATAAGGGTCTACACTGTTTGCATAGGACAGGTCTACTCTTGATAGGTGTATGGTTTTTTCATGACGAGTATACTCGTCGCTAGGGTTCGATGTGTTCACTCGTTTACTGTATGTAAAGGGTGTGCATATATTCGTCGCAAGTGTTAATTCGGTTAATGAAACATAAGCAATTTAATACACGAAAGCACAAATACGCAAGAAATATTTCACTCATGAGTATTTAAACAATAGAAACAACTGAATTCAATCTGCTCATACCAAACACTTCCCCGATAAGGAGCCACCATTCAGTGAAGAAGACGTTACTCTCAAACAAAACGCAAACTCAAAACAATAAAATGTAGAAAATAACAACTTGGTTGACAGTTTTAAGTATTTAATTTGATCTGAGTGGTAAGTAGTTTGCAGCCTGATCAGACGCCGGGTTACCCGGCGTCTGATCTGGCTCCAAACTGTTTGCAGTGGAAATAATAGTTTTAGCGTAAACGCGTTTATTGGGAAAGAATAACGTATTCTCCACTATACAGTGGGGAAGGAATTTGAGTTTTGTTGGGCTTAATTGAAGGGGTACTTGACCACTCATTAAAAAATACATTGTTTTATTAAAATAATCACAGGCTTTGTATAAACTATCTTAGATCTCAAGGGTGGGATCAAGTTTGAAACCGCAAAGGGAAAATGTTTATCATAAAATGCATACATGTATATGGTCCTGAGAAAATAGGAAACAAGGGCACACGATTATAACAAGTAAGTAATATGTCCCAACTACATGCACAAAGGCCCGTTGATCAGACCGTCGCCGTAAGGGATATGATGGCAAACCGTTAAGTACATGGATGGACGTAAAACCGTATCAACAACAAAACAACAAAAACAACAAAAACAGGTGTAGTACAACAACAACAACACACCAAGTAAATAAAGTTGAACTCAAACTAACTCAAAACAGGTAAGAAGGTGGATGGACGTAAAACCGTACATGTATCAGCAACAAAAAACAACAACAAAAGCAGTAGTATATAGCAACAGCGAGGATGTAACAACAGCAAGAACCACACCAACAAGTAAATAAAGTTGAACCTCTGTTACTCAAACTTATATTACTCAAATTTCGATATCTCCCGAATGAGTTACATGTATAGCGCCTAAAGCTATAATGATATAACCTTTAACCCATTACCCAATAGCCTGTTTCTAGTTTTGAAATATGTGACCCCTTAAAGCAGGTTGAAAGTAAAGCAGAATGCGCCTTATGGCGCATTCTGCTTTACTTTCAGCCTGCTTTAAGCTATTATCTGCTAGAAAATAGAAAATATGTCTTATGATTTTTATTTGTGAAAGTATAAATTTGAACTATTTTCTTCAGTAGATGAATTAATTAAAGGCGTAAAAAGGCGTATTTGTGGGGTAATGGGTTAAACTACACCAGCCTAATGCTCGATTATTGTCATGATAGAAAATAGTCAGCTACCACTATTACGACCCATAATAACACAAAAGGAAATAGTCTATGTAGTAAAAGTAAATGGTGTCCATGATGACACATTATTAGCCCAATTTACTCCTTTCACTCTCAATGACATCATAAAGCCCATTCGCAAACAGTTTTGATCCTGATCAGACGCCGCGAAACGCGGCGTATGATCAGGATCAAAACTGTTTGCCACTTGTTTTGAAATTACAATGTACGTCAGTTATATACTGCCTTAAATCTAACTTTGAAACGATATTGCAGACAACAATATTGAAGCAGACGACAATATGGCGGTGATAGGGGTAAAAATCTCACGATAAATTTGATCATGAAAGGGTTAAAGCGACTCGCAACCAGATGGTGCATTAAAAATAGTAATTTGTAAATATGTGTCAAACGCTTATATAAATGGTAAAGAATTAGTTTAGGATAAGAAATTCTGTTTAAAAAAAATGTATTTCAATAAAAAAAAATATTGGTCTCTGGTGGGATTCGAACCCGGGGCCCCGGCAATGGCGGACAGAAGGCAAAATAGGGTAAACCGCTTAGACCAATGGACCACGGAACTATCCGTTTATCTCGGATCGATTTAACGTATTTCAATGTGTAGCTATCGAAAGTGCATACAACTTCGTAATTCGGCTCGTGTTTATGTCTAAGCCCGTGTAGAGAAGCAACAACAACAACTATACCGTCTACTAGTCGGTATAGAAAAACGATGGAAAATATCTAAAAATCTAAGATTCGGTGACGATTCTTGAGACTTTTTTTGGACTGATCATATTTTTTTAATGACAGAAGCCAAATAATGCCACAAATTTGCTTTTATTTGAGTATTTTATTTTATTTTGACAAGTACACCATCCGGTTGCGAGTCCCTTTAAAGCCTGGATATTGCAAACATATATCATTGATGCGCTTGCCTAAATATATTAATATTGATGAAAAATGATGATAAAGACACCATAGTGTTTTTCCATACAACAGAACATTTTCATATGAAATAACAAACAGCACAGAGGCTAATGAGACGCGGCGTCTCATCAGGGTAGTAGTGTTTGTTAACGTCTACTTTACATTTAAATGAAACACGTACATCCGTGCTAAATATTTCGCTAACATTTTGGATCCAGATCAGGCACTGTTACCAATGACGACAAAATCAAAATATTACAGTGTACCTCTTTATTAGTTCTCGTTTAGTAAACCCGGATCAGGATCACATTTGGCCGTCACTCGGAATAAAGACACTTACCAATATAACGATCCATAATAATACACAGAAAAATAGTCCACGTTGTTAAAATGAATGTTGTCCATGATGAGGCCATATTAAAATGAGATATTTATTTTCCCACAGATTGGGTCCATCGAGACCCTATACGAGTCAAACCACTGCATCGCACAAGAATTCACGACACTTAACCCTTTCTCCTGCTGAGATATCGTCTGCTTTGAAATTGTCGTCTGCAAATTTGGTTAAAATTCAGATATATACATTTTTAAACAGAAGAAACCTCAGAACGAGTATCAAACAGCTTTGATCCAGATCAGACGCCGCGTTACGAGGCGTCTGGTCTTGGTCACAACTGTTTGCAAATACCAGTCAAATCGTGGTCGGTAGAAGAAGCGTTTACATACATTGTACTATATGATGCAGCTTACGGATAAGGTCAAGACCGTTTAACCATGTTTATGATATAGTCTTCAAATGAGCTGTTCCACATTGGAAAACAGTATAACATGTTCATGTTGAATTTAAGGGATATGTTTTAGAAAAAAGTAAACAAATATTGCCGATCTATGCATGGTCTCTGCCTGTTGGCACATTTACATATTTATAAACTAGTTTCCTGTATAGTAAAGTTTGACCTTTAAAACGCGTTGACGAAATTGTCATCTGCACAATTTGACGTCTGCAATATACTTAAGAATTCAATTTTCTAGCTTGTCGTTCAGATAAATGCCATAAGAGTTGTAAATGGGCTTGAATCAAGATGAGACGCTGAGTTACACGCACTCAGCAGATCATCTAGATCCAAACTGTTAGTAACATATAATAAGAAAAGCGGCATCTGAATGAAACCAAAACTACATGTACTTGGCAATATTTTCGATATTTCATCTGATATTAAAACTAGTATTGAATCATATAACAATATCAAAGCATACGGTATTATGGTGACATGATTAAGCAGACGACACAAGTTGGCGGTGAAATGGTTTTGAAAGAGAAGGCTTAAGGATTAAACAGGGAAGAAAATTATGTCGACTAAGTTGTTACAAGTCTGATGCTGTATTCATCCATAGATCTCGACTTCTAAGTCAACTTGGTATGGACAATATGTAGAACAATGCATTCCTGGAGATTTGATTAAACCTAATTCTATGCAATAACTATATAAAATTAACCATCTAAACGCTACATTTAAACGTCTATTTCAACCCTATCGCAGACAAGATATTGTCTGATAAAATTGGCTGTCTTTGATGTTATGCAATATTTATTTTTTAACACTTTCACTTTACAAATATTGACACGAGTTCAAATTGATTGGATCCAGAGCAGAGCCTCGGTGTCTGACCAGGACCCAAACCGTTCGCGATGTCGACTTTGAACCCTAGTCCCGCATATAGGCGTCCATTTCAAACAGTATACATGAGAAGAGTGCAGTTGTCCTTAAGGAGCCCTCTGATATGGGTATTCACTGTTTGTCATAATGCAAAACATTGACAAAAACTACCCTTAACAGTCAGAAATGGCCTAGACTAAAATGGAAACTGAGATTGTCTAATTAAAGTTTCAGGGAGGAAAGAGTTAACGCTGTGAAGTGGTTAATGATTTTAACATATTAAAGGAAAACAACTGTGGAAGTGCAAAGGGCTGAATAATTTCGGTAGCGGAAAATGACACTTATCTCTAGTTATTAAACTGTTTAAGCATTCCCGGATAGGAAACACAACATTTAGGAGTGTATGTACTTTAATTTAGAAATATGTTACAATGTAATGCATTGAGTGGGAGATAGAGAGAGAGGGAGAGTGAGAGAGAAAGATAGAGAGATATACAGACAGAGACAAATAGACCAGAGAGACAGAGGAGGATTGAGAGACAGAGATAAACAATGAAAAACAGACCGAGGCACGGAGACAGAGACAGAGATTCTGACAGACAGAAAGGCAGACAGAGGGACAGAGATAAAGAGACAGGGAGAGACAAAGAGACAGACAGAGACAGAAAGAGAAACACACAGTGTTTTTTTCTGAACGGGAAGAAATAAGGTTTTGCGATGATTCTCATAGTTAATGTAAACTATCTTGATTATCTTTTAGCAGTATTAAATCAGAGTGTCAAATAGTCTAATATGACCGAAAATTGTAACAGTGAAGATGTAATTTTTTGCCAATAAACGGATTTTTGCTAAAACTATTATTTCCATTGCAAAATGTTTGGCACCTAATCTGATCAGGCCCCAAATTGTTTGCTACTCAGATTTAAACAAATCTTGAGTAATATCAAAAAGTTGTATTTTTTTTTATATTTAGTGTATTTCGTTTGCGTTTCGTTTGCGGTTTTTAAAATTGGAAAAAATAACGACTTCTCCACTGTAACAAATTAACAATAGCTACATGTACATGTATCAGCAAATACGTTCGTAGCGTGTAAAGGGTTAATTAGTAGTATTCTGTTCCAAAAAAAAAACATTTGTCGTGCAACTAGTGCAGCCTGGTACATTGTACAGTGGAGAAAACATTATTCTTTCCCAATAAACGCGTTTACGCTAAAACTATTATTTCCAGTACAAACAGTATGGGGCCAGATCAGACGCCGGGTTACCCGGCGTCTGATCAGGCTCCAAACTGTTTGACACTCAGCTAAAGATAAATAGTCAGACTTGTCAAAAAGTTGTTATTTTCTCCATTTTAGTGCATTGCGTTTGCGTTACGTTTGCGTTTAAACGGGAAAGAATAACGTTTTCTCCACTGTATACTGCTTACAGTGGAGAGGTCCATATTCCTTCTTGTCGGAACCAAGCTACACGTAAACGCTAACACAATATTATGGCATTTAAATTAAATGAACAGTTTATGAAAATCATCGAATAATATAAATCAAGATGGCAAACGGATTGGAGCCAGATCAGACGCCGGGTTACCCGGCGTCTGATCTGGCTCCAAACTGTTTGCCTATGACATAATAATTTTAGCACCAACGCGTTAATGTATGGTCCATTGTACTAGACGATATTATTTTTCCCACCTAACAAAGCAAAGGTTAATGATATCCTAAAATCACTAAATCTTACATAGACTGATTATAAAGTCAAACCATTAATCCCCGTACTTAAGATTTAACCTGCAAATAACAGACATTCAATATCAATTCTGCAGATCTAATTGATGAAGAGCAGACTCTGATCAAATCAACGTCCGGTGAAGACACCAATCGTTTTTAAAATCATGTGTTTGTGTCTGTATATATACAATGTAATGATCCACATACAATTGGTTGTTTTAGACTAATTTTAAGTTGGGATTGTTAAACAACAGTGTAACGGATAATCTGTTATATTCTTTTATGTGCAGATATGCATTATCCGTCGGTAGTAGAAGTTGTTTTCAAAAGTATGGCAACAAATGCTAATTTTTAGATCGACTTCTCAGCCTCGGTTTACGTCTGAATGTCAGAATGGCTGCGTCCTCCTGTGGCTTTTAAGTCACCCTTATATCTGACTTAAAAGTTCGATTACCCACCAATTGGATGTTGTTCTTGCAGTACAAAGAACGAATCTGTAACATTTGTACATCATTGAATTATAAACAGTACAATATTCGCTATTACAACGATTCAAGTATTACAGTGGAGAATCTGTTATTCTTTCCCGTTTAAACGCAAACGCAAAACACTAAAACGTAGAAAAGAACAACTTTTGGACAATGCTGATAATTCTTGTTTATCTTGGTGGCAAACAGTTTGGAGCCTGATCAGACGCCGGGTTACCCGGCGTCTGATCTGGCTCCAAACTGGTTGCACGGCAAATAATAGTTTTAGCGTAAACGCGTTTATTGGGAAAGAATAACAGATTCTCCACTGTATGTATTCGAGCTTAAAATGCAAGTGTGTGCTTGAGACAAGATGAACATGAAACAAGAAAATATGGTATTAGCTTTTTGTTTGCTTTTCGTTCACCGTGTTAGCGGTCAAGTGTCAATAAGTTGAACTGTCGTTAAGCCGAGAGGTTACTGTAACAGTCAAACCAGTATAAAGAGATCATTTCTATACCGTGCCCATATCCGTTTCTTATACTAGTGGTTGCTAAATGCATAATTAAATTAATACAGAGAGCTCCTGTAGGAGCTTTTGAACTGTATTATTTTTATCCTGCAATGAGCTGTCACCTGACGTTAATAACTATCACTCTATCCCTATGAAAGGTAACTTGATAGAGGGTCGATTTTATTTATCTATAGCAGGTCTACTATAGTTCCACAACCATTTGTCTGGGCTCAAGCTAGCGTTAAGTGTTGCAGATTGTATCGAATAAAGCGCAAATAAAAATTTAATTATTTGTAAACAGAGCACAATCAATTAGTAGTAGGTGTAAACCAATTGCTTTAAATTACCAATGAACTTAACCCTTTACTCCATAGCCTGTTTCTAGCTTTAAATACAGGAGACAACATAGCCTATAACCCATAAATTCGCCTTTTTACGCCTTTCGTTTATTCCTCCACAGAAGAAAAAGTTATTTTTTATACAGCCAAGAACAAGTACCATAAGAAATTATTTCTTTATTATCGAAGATGATAGCTAAAAGCAGGTTGAAAGTACAGCGGAATGCGCCTTAAGGCGCATTCAGCTTTCCTTTCAGCATGCTTTAAGTGATCACATGTCTTCAAAGAAACAGACTATTGGGTAAAGGAATAAAGCAGGCTGAAAGTAAAGCAGGATGCTAGAATAAAGGAAATATTTTTATGTTGTATATTCATGAATGTATAAAAGTAGAACTATTTGCTATGGCGGATGAATTGATTAAAAGGCGGCAAAGGGGCGTATTTATGGGATAAAGGGTTAGGTCGACTTATACACTGGATCATTCCCGCCCATATCGACTTTACCCCGTCAGTGACGCGTGAAGATATTAAGTCTAAAACAATTTTATGAACACGTAACAACTCAAAAAGAGCTATTGTTTAGGGCAGGTATACACATGACCGTCGGTATTTAGTCGGCTCATAAACCAAAAGTCACTGGCGATAATCAATACATTGTACCCCGGGTATAAAACAACAGCTTTTTACGGAGGTATGCAAGCTTGCACTGAACAGACGAGCTTTAACTTTAACACGTGTTAAGCGAATTTATGATAACGTTTGCAAACAGTTTGGATCCAGATGAGACGCCGAGTAACTCGGCGTCTCATCTGGATCCAAACTATTTGCATGTCTGTTAATGTTTTGTAAAAAAAATTATGGGTTAATTAATTCTGATAATTGTTGCAGATTACAAATTTCGCAGACAAAATATTTTCTAGTGTGTTAAAGGTTAAAGCAATGTTAAAATTGATACCGTTTTTCAACTTGGGGGTGTTTTCAGTCGAGACAATAACGAGAGAGTGGTATGTTATGCTTCTAGTGCTAATCAGTTTGGTTACAGGAATATGATTTTTTAATATGGGAATTTACATGCGGATTCAATAAGTCAATAAAACAAAAGCTAGGTGGGTAAAGAGGTTATTTTATTTGCCGTTTAAATGAAAGTAAAGGTAAACGCAGTGCTACATGTAAATAAAATATTTAAAATGTTTTTTGTTGTTGTTTTTAAATGATAATGATTTAATACAAGATACAATACGTTTTACATTCAGTCATGTTTACACCAAATAACATTAGCTGCTATATCAGAGCTATTTACCGACTATAATAACATGTGCATGTAAACTAAAAAGCCAAAGTTGGAAGCATGATCATACGCCGGCGTACCAGGCGTCTGATCTGGCCCAAGACTTGTTGCAATGGACATAACGTGTTTAGCATCAACGTATTTATTGGGAAATTATAACGTATTTCCCACTTTAATGGCAAATAGTTACTGGAATTTTATTAACAAATTCTTGTTTTGAAGACATAATATTATGGCCACTTTAAACAGGTTGAAAGTAAAGCAGAATGCGCCATAAAGCATTATTGTTAGCCTGCTTTAATATACCATCTGCTCGGATATGTAGAAACTACTTGTTGAGTATATGTTTATGACCTTATAAATTGGGACTATTTTCTTCAGTTGAGGAATGAATCAAATGCGCTAATTTCTATTGGAGAAAGGGGCAGGTTTACAGTACAAACTGTGTCGTTTGCTGTAATATATTGAGTAGATTGTGTTGTTTGTATTTAAAATAATGTCAACCAGTTTAGAACCTCAGGAAACGTCGAAGTTCTCTTTTCCATTGCAAACAGTTTGGAGGCAGATCAAACCCACTGTAACCCAATTTTCTAACCACAGTCCAAACGGTTTGGCACTCCAACAGACAAAATGTCTACATTTTGCAAATCTGGTACATTTGCGTTTAGTTTCGTTTAAATTGGAAAACATCATGTCTTTGTAAATATAGACACGGTGTAAAGAAGAATGTACACATTGAAGTAAATACTGCCTTTTCCACTTTCGGGCCTATACTTGTTTAGAACAGTTAAACGATGACTAATTTAAATAATATACATGTACTTCAGGAGCAGATATGGAGGAAGACACGTTTTCGTGGAAAGACAGATGTAATAGATATTTTTCCTCACTCTCCGACACCTCAAAGGATAAAGGCCAAGAGAAAGATCAACAGAATGAAATTGAAAAACCCGATGACAAACACTTAGAGCGTGAACAAACTAAATGGAAAGACCTGGGAGATGTCAAGAAGAAAGTTGGTAGAGGAAGGTTTGATAGGTATGTCAGGAAGACGTTATCATTTCCCATTTTAACGCAAACGAAACGCAAACGCATTGCAATAAATTACAGAAAATGATAACTTTTTGGCAATTCTGACTGTTGATTTTAACCTGGATGGCAAGCAGTTTGGAGACTGATCAGACACCGGGTTACCCGGCGTCTGATCTGGCTCCAAAATGTTTGCATTGGAAATAATAGATTTAACGTAAACGCGTTTATTGGGAAATAATAACGTTTTCTCCACTGTAGGTATGTCAGAAAAATACTTAACATGTTGGACATACACGGGACAAGGATGGCAGCGAAGTCAAGAAATAGTGCTGAACTTGTGATGTGGATACTTATCACGATCTTGGCGATGGTGGTAGTGTTTGGTTTAGTGTTCTTTACAGTCAAGGAGTTCAGAAAATCAAAAGAAACCTTCACGATTACATCAATGTCATCATTGCAGAAAGACGTGACATCCTCGAACAATGTGGCTGTTAAGTTCTGTAACATGAATCTTCTACGTAAAAGTAGCATTGCTGGAACCAGTTTTGCGTACTTACGTCAATTAGAAGACAATTCACCAGTGCCATATTCAGTATCACACGCCCCATCTAGTCTTAACGATATAATAGTGTCAAACGCAAATCTGAAAGTTTTGTTAAACAACAGCCCAGATGTGGATCTTAACGCAATAATAGATAAGTTAAATGAAGATTTAGATGTTCATGAAATGCTGGTCAGTTCAAATGTTTCCGTGGACTATAGACTTGGTGTAAAGGGGCACTGGGACCTTGTTAGGGGTAGGATTTATCCATTGAAGTCTGAAGTAGAGCAACTTGGACACCAAACAGATGAAATGCTTTTGGAATGTCGGATTGAAGACCGACGCTGCAAGGACAGGTAATACTCTAACCAAGGGATCAGATAAGAGGAGTATTTAAAACACTACACTCCTTATATTTTCACTAAACTCTGATGTGTCTAGTCTTTAAAAACGATATGATTCTAAAGAGTAGCCACACGGTAGCCTAAGGCCATACAACGAAGGGTTCCGAAGCCAAAACACTTCTGTCTGTACTAAAACCTATGATGTGACTATTTCTTAGAATCTTCTGTTTGAGACGATTCTAAAGAGTAGTCACATCATAGCCTTTGGCGTTGACATAAGGAGAAACTAGTGAACTCTTTAAGAGTACTCTCCTTTAGTTGGTGTCTTGATAATACTCCCATTTTTTGTAACTAAAAATAGTACATTTTTGAACATGTAACTGTTTGAATTCTACAGTAGTGAAGACGGTATTCTTATCCGGCATCTGAAAGACTTACTGTTTGCAACAGAGATAAATAATACATGTACATGCTAAAAAACACAAAAAAACCAGGCTGCCATTTTATCATTTTATTGCAAGACGTTTGTGTTTAGTTATTTTAATAATGCCGTATAGTTCTCACTGTGCCACTGTGTATTATTAAGCGTGTTTGTTTTTGACACTGCCTGCTATATTTAGACATGTTATTTCCGTTATTTACTAACAATTAATCTTAAAAATGACTACTTTAGTAGTCACTCAGTGGAAATACTTGATTAACAATGCACTCAGTTACATTGTTGTATAGTAAAGAAGTTCTTCTTTCCCAATACACATATTTAGGCTACAACAAACCCACATGTCAATTACAAACGATTTGTACACATACCGGCTTTTGATCAGTTTCAAAACTGGTTTCAGTGCGTCAGGTTTGGAACGTCTTCTTTCCACTGTAAAATAACGGTGAAAGTACTTAATACCGGTTGTGGTTACTGACTAGGAACACAATGGAAGTAGTGGTTTTTTGGTTTTAACTAAACTTATAAATCGTGTGTTAACTAATTCATCAATAAATCCTTTAATGAACAATTCCAGTGTGCAATTAGGGCTTGTCCATTTATGACAATTCAGAGCTGTTTTCTGCTATATACAGTACAAGTCTCGCAATGTTTAAAAAGTCCGCGCTCCCAGCACGGACACTTTTGAATGTCCGCGGGTTTCCAGCACGGACAATTTTTTTGGATCATCGTGGACAAAATGTGTGTCCACCGCGGACAGACATTTACCCCACGGGATATTTCCGCGGCGGAGTCATCGCTGATTGCGATGGCATCATCGCGGATTGCGATGCATCATCGTGGACGCTACCTGTATGAGTTGGAGTCGCTGAATCGCTTTAGGTGAAAATTATCAAGAAAAGATATGCAACAGCTTACTTGTTCATACACGTGTGCATTTTTAACTGTAGAAATCTTTTTGGAATACAGTCATATTTCGAATTCATAATGAAATATAATATACATGTAAATAGCCTACTCTTAAACCCCGAAACTGAAACAGGTTCTTTATTTTAAACTAAAATCTATAGTCAGGTTGCCAAAAAAAAGGATAAAGGATTAGAAAAAAGGTCTACGTATAATGTGTTTTAGCTCACTGTCTAAGTTTATTGAAAATCATACGGAAAGAGATTAAAAATGTCACTCGTTTTCGGTCATAATTGTTTCGACCCAACACGAGAGTTAAAACGGGGGAGAGTTATGAAACTCGGGAAAACCATTATTTGAATTCATTTCCGTAAACGTGTGTCTTCTTAGAAGACGAGAAACTAATAGTACAGTAAAACCTCTCTATAACGTCCACTAAAAGGTTTTAGATAGCAGGTTCTTTAGGTTCTATGTTTTATTGAAAATCGTACGGGTAGAGATTAAAAATGTCTGGCGCATTCTGTCATAATTGTTTAGAACCAACACGAGAATTAAAGGGGGGGGGAGAGTTGTGAAACTCGGGAAAATAAATAATTATTTGTTTTCAATCCCGTAAACTTGTACCTCCTCCTAAGAAAAGTAGCTAAAGATACAGAATAAAACCTCTCTATCACGACCACTAAACTGTGTTAATTAGCAGGTGTTAAAAACAAGTGCATGCTTAAGGAAAGGTGAACGTAAGACAAGTTTCTGCAGAAACTTTCATGTTTACGTTCATTTTGCTTCAAGCTTTCCCGTCTTTTTATGCAGTCAATTAGCCTTCAGTTTAGTGATCATTATGAGAGGTTTTATAGTAGATTGAATAATGATATAAGGACCAAACGCATCTACACGATTGATTTTGGTCTCAAAATCTACTATGCTGCTACAGTTTTTACTTTTATATATTATTTCCACATGAAAACAGCTGTCTGTCTGTCTGACTGACCAACTGTCTGTTTACATGCATCTGTTTCTATCTGTTTGTCTTTATTCACTCATTTTACAAATCTTTCCTGTTCCCCATCGCCTGTTTCTAGTTGTGTTGCCACGTGGCTGCTTAAAGTAGGCTGAAGGTAAAACAGAATGCCCCTTAAGGCGCATTCTTCTTTACTTTCAGCCTGCTTTGAGCTACCACATACTAGAAAGAATATCCGAAGATTTAGAAAAAATCCGGATAAGTTGCAGTCCTGATTTTATTTCAATTATATACATCATGGAGAAAGGACCTTTCTCCATGTATACATAAAATGGGGTTGGACCACAAGTTCTACCAACTTAGAGACGGTCCTTCCCCTATAGTTTAACAAATACAAATTCTTTTTCTAGAGCGGGCATTAGTGAGCCAGAGAGAGGGAGAAATAAAAAGAGAGAGAGAGAAAAGAGAGAAATAGAGCGAGGGGGAGAGAGAGAGAGAGAGAGATAGAGAGAGAGAGATAGAGAGAGAGAAAGAGAGATAATAGAGCGCGAGGGAGGGAGAGAGAGAGTATGTGTACAGTTGCCTCCATAACCATTATACATACTCTCTCTCTCGGCAATCAAATACATTAAGAAACTTATACAAATAGCAAACATATATATGTACAGTCGGCTGAGCGGTCATTCGGACTGAAAGTAGACTTTAACTTGGTATATTACTTTTTTTATTTATCTCTGACGACCCGTGTCTGTAAACACCATATTGGATCTGCGATACTGTAACTGTGGAATTCTGAATGTCTACTGTCATCTTCAATCCATATGTGAAAATTTTAAAAAGACAAACAGGTGGTTTCGCGTTCTTTTGCAAACTACGTTTTAAAACTAGATTATATTATTGATTTAAAAGAGTCAACAAAGTCTTCATCAGTCATATACATATATTGGAAAATATTGTTTTATAAATGTGGTAATTAACGGTGTAGGTACTTATCTAGTGACTGTAACTCAGTGTATGATAAGGATCTACTAGAAATTTTTAAACAACTTTTCGTTTACTTTCATTCTAAATAACTATAATGTTGATGACATTTAAAATTAAAATGTATTATCTGGTTTTGAGATGATCGCTTACAATCATGGAGACATTACACATTTCTCCATGCTTACAATGTACATAATACGTATAGAGATAGATCTTACATCCATACAGATAAGAAAAATCAATCAAATTAATTATGTAAGTACTTCGTTATTGCTGTCTCTCAGTGTCACTCGTTATCTGCCACATTTCCCCATTGAGTGCCCCGATTAAGTGAATCACGTGCCTAGACTAACTGTTTATTTCCGAAGCTGTCAAGGCGATTTATGGCATACAGTGTTAAAATCGTTATTTTTTATGATTGGCTTTCTAATTGGGGGCGGAGTTAAACGAAATCATTTACAATAATCTGAGTCATATGATTGGTCGAAAAAGAAGGTATTAGTTGGAAACTGGAAGGTCACGAAAGCCTAATTGACACATCAATAAGTTAACTTGATAAAAACTTTGATGTTACATAACTTAAAGAAGTATTTTGCCTCTTCATTTTTCTTCTCTCGACAAAAAGGCATATATTATGGTGATATGCGTATCACTTTCACACCTGAGCTATGAAATTTGTGTGGGGTGCCATAAATTAAAAAAAATCCGTTTGCACTACTAAATCATCATCTCTGTACATTGAACGGTGCAGATCCTGATCAGAGATACAAGGAGTCCTCTGGTCTGGGTTTACATGCTTACTGTTAAGCATACGACAAGTGCACTTGTCATAGGTAAACTGTTAGAAAGTGACTAGTATATTCGTCGATAGGATTAAGTGTGTGACGTAATTACGATATGTGGTCATATCCTTAAACGGTGTAGATCCTGATCAGAGGACTCGAAGAAACCTCTGATCTGGATCTACATGTACATGCTTAGCAATCGACAAGTATACTTTCATATGTAACACTGTTAGTAAGTGACGAATGCATATATATACTCGTAGATACAATTGAATGTGTGAACCAATAACGATGTGATCGTATCCTTAAACGGGATAGATACTGATCAGAGGGCTCTAGGATCCCCTTGATCTGGGTCACCATAGTTATCAAGGTTTGTTTATATGTATTATTTATTAATTTTCCAATTGCTGTTGTATCACCGGCGCTTTTGTATTAAAACAACAGTATGGGACTTGTAGTACGACAGCCGAGTCTACACTGTTTGCAAGAATTTGGGCATTTGATTTGGTCATTTCTGCCCCGTCTGATTCATTCCTTGCTGATCCATCGTCATGGTGCTGTTCCCTCCATCAGAACATAGAAGACCATTAAGGAAAGACAGTCACGTGAACAAAAAGTCATTTATCGCACAAAAAACGCGAGATCAACGACATGCTGTCCAGACGATTTGCCATTGTGTCAATAGAAGTTAGTTTTAAAAAAACGAGTATACTCGTCGATAGGGTTGAATGTGTTAAATAATTGTTTTCATAAACAGTGCAGATCCGGACCGGAGCACTCCTTTATGAACACTCTGATCCTGGTCTGCACGGTTAGCACACGACAAGTGTACTTTTCTCAGTTACACTGTCAGTGCAAGGAAATGACGAGTGTACTCTTTGATAGGGTTAATGTGATAACCAATTCTACCTTTTTATCAACTCATCACGGTTGAGTCTAATCTTTTCAGTTAAAATTCTACCATATACATGTACACACATAATCATGATTTAAAAAAAATGAGATGTTGAATTTAGGCTTTTTAAAACTTTAATTTACTATAAATGATGAGTAATTATATATACAGACCGGTGGAAGCTTAATGCAGATGAGAATTAATGCAGATAGCTCTGAATGACCTTCGATTTGCAATTAGCTGCCATCTGTCTGCAAAATGTTCCGCATGACTATTGCTCGGCATTAAGTTGTCACCAATTTGCATAACGGGTAACTTAATGCAGATGACAAAAAATGTAGAAAGCCTGGTGACAGCAAAATCAGTCGTTTTCCAACAATTCTAATTGTTTAAGACACGGAGCCATTGAGCTGTAACATCTTGTTGATTGAAGGCGGCGCATTTATTTTTGATTGTCGGGTTTTGTTATCTAACCCCCTGCGCTGGAACGCCAGTGTCGTCGTTTCCGGTGTAGAACACCCAAAGCGTTGTTTTAATGTTTGACACTTTACTTTTGGCCCTCATTATGCTGAATTATCACCCGCTTCTAAAATGTTTGTGAAATAACTGAAATAAGATTCGTTGCTTAATTTCGCTGAAGAAAAACAGAAAATGAGAGTTAGTCAGGTTTAACCCTTACTAGGAGTTACGGTCTTCTGTAGGATCCGAACTGTTTGCAAATATTAAAGACGCTGCACTCGGCAGGCTAAGGGATTATGCTATAAGAAGGTTGTGCGGCCGCCCAAAGCCATGTGATCCTTGCAGCTCCAGTCACCATCGGCTCCTTTTTGTGAAGACGTACACAGTGGGGAATGTATTATTATTTCCCAATAAACGCGTTTACGCTAAAACGTTTATTTCAATTGCAAACAGTTTGGAGTCAGATCAGATGTTGGGTTACCCAGCGTCTGATCAGGCTCCAAACTGTTTGCCACTCAGATAAAAAGGAATTGTTAGAATTATGTAGAACTTGACATTTTCTACGTTTTAGTGCCTTGCGATTGCGTTTCGTTTGCGTTTAAACGGGGTAAAATAACGTATTTTCCACTGTCTGCAGCGAATGTCAAATTTACCTGCATTTATTAGGCTTTATGAATATGCTACTAAAACAGTTATTTCTTTCTCTCTTCCCTTCCCCCCCCCCCCCTTAAAACTGTGTTAATTATTAGGTGTTTAGGACAGGTTACTGCTTACATAAAGGTGAAAGTAAGGCAGGAAGCTCCTTCAGTTTCCCATGTATGTAACCGGCAACCGGCGAAATCAATTTTCCGTCCGAAATATATTTATTCTATTTGCTTACAAAGGATACAATAACAGGCTTAAATAGTCATTAAGGCAGGTGGTTGATCGCAACAGTACAACAGAGCTTGCTAAATTACTGCTCATCTGCAATTAGCTGCTACCTGTCTTAAAGCCATCCTGCATTTAGTGCATTTAGTTGCCACATTTTTAAAACGCCATTCAATAAAAACTGTTTAAAATGTTGTTTTTAAACCCCACCACCAATAAACTGCTAAAGAATCTCTCTAGTCCGGGTTTTTGTATGGTAGTTCCGAGTTTTTAGTAAGTTTGTAAACGACCAAAATCTGTTACATTTACAATGGAGAAAACGTTTATACTTTCCCGTTTAAACGCAAACGAAACGCGAACGCAAAACACTTGAATGCATATACATGTAATGACAACTTTGTTATAAATATGTCTACATATTTTTATCTGAGTGACAAACAGTTTGGAGCCTAATCAGACGCCGGGTAACCCGGCGTCTAATCTTGCTCCAATTTGTTTGCAATTGAAATACTTGTTTTAGCGTAAACGCGTTTATTGGGAAAGAATAACATTTCTCCACAGTATAATTCGATTGCATGCAGTGTTTAAAAAAGACATTTTAAGATTCAGTATTGTCTTGATATTGCTTTTATTTGGAGCGTCTGGTATTTAAGACTAGTGGGCATTTAAATTAAGAAATATCCGTTTAAAAAGAAAGAATGTTTGCGTTAGAGTGACGTATTTTGAGTTTAGAATAATTAATAATTATTCTTTAATCCTTTTACTTCCATTATAAATGATTCCCACTATGACATAATACACCCTCAAAGTTATTTTGTCTGCCAGTCTGATAATTATGTAGGCTAATCTACACAGGAATCATAGAAGACTAATGCGGACTCATAGATTTTGGGAATAGTTTTCAGGAGATTTATGATACTAGTATTTAGACTGATGTGAAATTGAAACCGTAAAATCGATTTACTTATAACCCTTTCACTCTCAATGACGCTTTAAAGCGCGTTTGTAACTAGTTGGGGCCTGATCAGACGCAATTAGGACCCACACAGTTTGACTGTCGTATCGACATTTATAAGGTCATACAACATTAAATATATCTTTGAAATGTGTATTGCAGAAAAAACAACATTGAAGCAGACGACAATAAAGCGATGAAGGGGTAAAATTCTCCCGAATAATTTGATCATGAAAGGGTTAAAAGTGGAACTTTACTATATATAGAGCCAAAATGGCATACGCGTGTATGCAAAGTTGAAACACCATAAAGGCTGTTTTGCTGTTGAATAATCGGTTGTACCGTGTTTCTTTATCAGAAATAAATTTTTGGCAACACTTAAGTAGAAAATAGACTCGAATATTGCACATCGTATTTTTCCGAACAGAACCAGACAATTCACAATCAGGTTCTGTAAACATAAATCAAACACGCCAAACAAATAGATGCTTGTCGAATGCAGAACGGTTTCGGTTGGAAATAAGCCACAATGAACTTTTTTCGAATGATTTATTTCATATATTGAACACCTTTTATTGTGCGCAATATAGGAGCAAATAGGCTGTGGAAATTAACCAAGGAAACAAAATATCAATCCAGGTAAGGACCAGCGCGATCCGCAGTGGTTCACCGCGGTCCGTGACGATATCACCACGATCCGCGGTGATAACGATCGCGTCCGGCGGCGAGAACCCCGGTGAGACACCATCACGGACCCATCACGGACCCATCACTATCCGCGATGGACTGCGGAATACCTCAAATATCATGACGGACAAATACGCCCGTCCGCGGTCGCTGAAATTGCGACGGACCGCGGATTCTTTAAACATTGCGAGACTTGTACTGTATTATGCAAAATGTGACTAACTGTGCAGACCCTCAACGAGTCCTCTAGTGTACATGTAGATATACACTGTTTGAGTAGGACAAATGTACTGTTGACAGGTACACAGTATATAAACTTAAATGATGAGTATACTCGTCGCTAAGGTTCAATGAATTAAATTACTTTTCGAACGAAGATGAGTACAGCGTTCCCTCTCTACAACGACATCCAATGGGAGACACAAAATATGTTCGTTGTTCGGAGGGAGTCGTTACAGGGAGGGAATTTGGCTTACATTTGCAAACAGCTTGAATCCAGATAAGACGCCGCGTAACGCGGCGTCTGATATGGATTCAATCTGTTTGTCACTCGTAATTAAGTGTTTTACTCTGAAATGGTCAAATATGTAACTTTTAGAAAAACAGCAGGCGACAATTTTAAGCAGACGATATTGCAGCAATAAAAGCGTTAGACATAATTGTCCAGTTTCGGGAACAGCGGTGAATGTCGTTGTAAGGAGGGAGTCGTTGTACGGAGGGCCGTTGTAGAGAGGGAATGATGTAGTATAATTATATCAGTTTATAATCCATTGAACTTTAGTGACCTTTCCAGACGTCTTTCATAAACAATATACCTTCGAAGTGTACACTTGTCCTATAAACATTACAGATCCTGATTTGAGAGCTCACACAGGAGCCCGCTGATCAGGGTCTGATCTCTGTAATTTTGCAATAAAATGTAAAGGACAGCATTCAAAAGTCAGAAATGAGCTAGACATTAATAATCCTATGGGAGCTTACTGTTTTAAGTTTGTTCTGTATTAAGTAATAACCCGTAATAAAGGACCAACATTCATAAAGATTAGCCGTTTAATCTTACTCACTGAGTAATACGAGTGTCGTCTACATTGAAACTGTCGTCTGCATTTTATTCCAGTTTAAGGTTTAGAAATCTTTAAAATGAAAATACTTTAAAAACGAGGGGCAACCACTTTGGATCCTCTCCAGACGATATATCAAGCGTCTGATCTTGATTCAAACTGTTTGAAATCACTAGTCAAATCGAAATCGGCAGACACATAATTGGAACAATTGTGCTTATTATACAGTGCTCCCTCCTTACAACGACTCTTTCCGCTGTTCCTTATAGGACAGTTATGTCTTACCTATTCACGACTGCAATGTCGTTTGCTTATAATTGTCGTTTGCTGTTTTTCCCAAAGTTACGTAATGGACATTTTGACAGAAAAAAACCTTAATAACGAGTGACAAACAGCTTGAATCTAGATCAAATGCGGCGTCTGATCTGGATTTAAGCTGTTTGCAAATGTCCCTCCCGATAACGGCTCCCTCCGAACAACGCACACACTTTGTTTCTACTGTTGGGTGTCGTTGTAGAGAGGGAGTACTGTATTTATCAAATCCAATTGCACCAATATCATAAAACGAATGCATTAACAGATACATAGAACCACAGGTACTTGACACATACTTTATTATCTATGAACCCCCTCCCCCCTTAAAAAAAAAAAATTTTTTTTTTTTAATATACTTCTATTATAGATACAAGGTAAACAGCGCAATTCGACACCTAGTCTTTACTATCGACTTAAAATGATGCTAAAATAGACTCGATCGCCGATATTCTCTTGTGGTACCCTCGGGAAATGATTAATTTATCAATATCTACTTTTTATTTCATCAAATTCCGTCAAATAACGCCACAGTACGTGAATTATAACGAAAATAAGCTTCAAAAAGTTTTATGTCGTTCTCTTGGTACAGAATTTATTGCCCAAAATAAGGGGTAATCTAGTCGGTTTGCACATTTAACGGCCTTTACGGCTGGAACTTTCACCTAATTTCATTAGAGCAAATGCGTTTGTGTCGGAACATGACCCTCTTCACTATCAGCTATATGAAATATACATGTAATTTGGCACGAAATTGACAAGTGAAAGACTCATTTCATTTTCAATGCCATTTTGAATACCGGAATGAATCGAATGAACGGAGCGATCTCATTGGTCAAAATTAAACAGGTAAAGTTTCTTTTAATTTTGCATTCTATGTAAATTATATAAAACTGATAATATTTCATTTAAAGATGATTTATAATATTTGGTGAAAGTTCCAGTGGCATAGGCCGTTTATTGTGGACAAATAACAGATCACCCCTACATGTACATTCGTTGCTATGTACCAAGAAAACGACAAAAAACTTTTTGATGCTTATTTTCGTTATAATTCACGTACTGTGGCGTTATTTGACGGAATTTGATGAAATAAAAAGTAGATATTGATAAATTAATCATTTCCCGAGGGTACCACAAGAGAATATCGGCGATCGAGTCTATTTTAGCATCAGTTTAAGTCGATAGTAAAGACTAGGTGTCGAATTGCGCTGTTTACCTTGTATCTATAATAGAAGTATAGTAATTTTTTTTTTTTTTTTAAGGGGGGAGGGGGTTCATAGATAATAAAGTATGTGTCAAGTACCTGTGCATAGAACAAACAAGTCCCTCTCTACCACTTATAGAAATATTTGTTGAACCGCAGGCTGAACTAATTGAATACACTGAAACCCGTATAAACACATTTACATGTACATGTACCCCTTCACCCGTTTTATAATATTTCGTATGACAAATGTTGTCGTAAGTCAGATTATAAAAGTCACAATATTTATTTAGTTTTCCATCTAATGCTATCTTGTGACATCTCTTTGGAATCGTCTTGAAAAGACGATTCCAAAGAGGTGTCACAAGACAGTATTAGATAGAGAAATGTATTTTAAAGTTCCGACTTACGACCGTTTTTGTCGTACGAAGTTTTATGAAACGGGGTCCTGCACATTAAACATGTAACTGGCCATTCCAGTTACAAATTAAGTCTAATCCATGTGTAACTATAAAATGCTTTTTTTTCTTTTTTTTTTTTACAAATTATTGCAAATGGAAAACAGTGCATACTTCATCAGAGGGTTCCGTCAGGAGTCCTGTGATCTGGATTTACTGCGTTTGTATAGGACAAGTGTACTCTTATTACATGTATATAGACTGTTTGTGGAGGACAAATATACTCTTCTTTCGGTTAAATGAATTATGCTATTAATCGGTGAATAACATTTTTTATTGTTTGAAAAACTTGAAGGTTAAGATACTCAGCAAAAGAAACTGTGTGATTTCGGATATGCAGCTACATGTACGTTTTACATGTAGAGGACGATATTCTATCTGCGAAAGGGTTTAAACACACGGTTAATCACGGATGAAAGGGTTAACACTGCTTGAAATACATCGTCTTTGTAAAAGTACAAAATCAATTGTTTTTTTTAACTGAAGAAATATTGAGTATGAGTGCCAAACAGTTTGGATCCAGATCAGACGCCGCTTGACGCGGCGTCTGATCTGGATCCAAGCTGTTTGCAAAAGTTAGCCAAGTAGCGCATAGCATTATATGAATTTAAAGGAAAGTTTGCTTGTATACAAATGTATTTACATTTATATATTTATCAAATCCCATTACATCAATATTATACCGAGAAACGAATGTAATTTAGCAGATATATTGAACAAACATGTCACTCCTTGGTACTTACAGAAATATTTGTTAAAGCAGTTGGGGAATGAATTGATTTGAAAGGACAAATCGATGTAGCGTCATTTCCCTTACGGAATCTTAAAACTGAACATCAGTCTTTGGATCACTGTATGGTTTCCGAAAAGGGGCACATTGGAAGCTGCAACTAATTTTGTTAGGCGGCCACTAAAAGACCGATTAGACAATTTTGTCAACTGCTCGTGCATACATGTAGTTCGGCACGTGTTGTCAGTGCACGAGGATTCCCGATCGCTGAATGTTTAGCACGTGTATTGACCCACATTGGCACGATCTAGTTATGCAGGAGCGTGCTACCTTAAAATGAAAGGAATCAATTCATTTTCAGTCGTATAGACATGACTCTTTCTTTTGTCTCATTCAGATGTCTGAATAGTTCATTCTAATCAAACAAAAATGAATTTTAATATTCTCCTATTACATATTAGATGTTTTTTCTTTCAGAAAAAATATCGCCACTCTGGTTTATACTGACGTATACGCACGTTGTTTTTTATATTTAACCGATAAATGTCTGGCTATTGCAATGAACTCTCCCTATGTGCTTTCTGGAAGATTTCATTCTATATAAAAGGGATAGCAAACATTGTAGACCCTGATCCATAATACGACGTCTATGTTCCCTTTAACCCATTACCCCATTAATACACACTTTTACGCCTCTAATTTATTCCTTCACTAGAGAAAATAGTTTATAGTTTAAACAGTCATGAAAACATGTATGTACCATAAGAAATATTTTCTACAATATATTAAATATTAGCTTAAAGCAGGCTGAAAGTAAAGCAGAATGCGCCATAAGGCGCATTCTGCTTTTCTTTCAGCCTGTTTTAAGTGATCGTCTGTTTTCAAAACTAGAAACAGGCTATTGGGTAATGGGTTTATAGACACTAGGCTAAATGGGTTAAACAGTATAATTGCTGATACATGTAGTACCAGTGTTTCCTAAAACAAGTTTAGTTCCAGTCGCCTTTAGCGGTAAAAGGGTTACATCATTAAAATGTTTAAAATGTTCGATTGGATATACGAGCTAATGTCTCACGGGAATGTGTTTCCATGCATCACATCGACCGTTATTTAACATTAACCCCTTCTCTGCCATGACGTCATCAATTTTAAACAATTATCGTCTATTCTTATTTCTCAAAATTTATTTTTAGGTATTTTAATTTCAGAAATATTGAAATGAGTGTCAAACAGTTTGGATCCTGGTCAGACGCCGCGTCACGCGGCGTCTAATCAGGATCCAAGTTGTTTGCAAATAACCATCGCACTCGGGGTAAGGCAGTGAAGGGGTTAAATACACGCTATGAATTATTTTTGACCTTTTTTTGCAAACTGTTTGGATTCAGATAAGACGCCGCTTAACTCGACGTCTCATCTGAATCCAGTCTGTTTTATAACACTCTAATTGTATTTTCTGAAATAAAATGTATTTAAACAAACTCAGAATTTTTGCAGACGAGAGAATTTGCAGACGATAAATGCAAAGCTTGGTAAAGGATAAACTTGAATGTGATATAATTATATCTGCTTTAACAATATTCCCTTTATATTTCCAAGTTAGAATCTGGTACATATACACATAGATCTTCTTATATCTCAAGAATAGTATTTATTCGATTGAAGCCAAGTTTTAAGCCACAGTTTGAAATCTAAACATATACCGTGGACTTTAGAGATTTTAAATATGTTAAAATGCAATTCGAATCCAGCATCAGCAGGTTAGAATAGACACCCATTATTGCACATATTTATGCGAGATTCACAAAAGGAATATAATGGTCTCTATCGGTTATTAATATCGCTTTGTGAACACATTATTCCACGTTTAGAAACCCAATATGTTAATAAATATTTACATATACAATGTACATGTACATGTACATGTACATGTACATTTTCATATCACGGAGATTGGTGTCCAAACAGTTATACAGTGGATAATCTGTTATTCTTTCCCGTTTAAACGCAAACGTACGCATACGCGAAGCACTAAAACGTAGAAAAGAACAACTTTTGGACAATTCTGATATTTCATGTTTATCTTGGTGGTAAACAGTTTGGAGCCTGATCAGACGCCGGGTTACCCGGCGTCTGATCTGGCTTCAAACTGTTTGCACTGCAAATAATAGTTTTAGCGTAAACGCGTTAATTGGGAAAGAATAACACATTCTCCACTGTAGATGTTATAGAGAAGGACATTTGCTTACATTCGAAAACAGCTTGAATCCAGACCTGACGTCGCGTGACGCAGCGTCTGATCTGGATTCAAGCTTTTTGTTACTCGTCATTATGTTTTTCTATCAACATGTCCATTAGGTGACTCAGCAGACAATATTGCAGCAGTGAATGGGTTAGGCATATTGGCCTTGTTTGGGGAACAACGGCAAGTGTTGTTGTAAGAAGGAAATCGTTGTTCGGGCCGTGATAGGCAGGGAGCACTATGCACTAAAAACTATGCTACTTACATGTTCATCTTGGAACATTCTAAAATGTTTTATATAATCTAAATGGAAACAGAAATTGTCGTTTTGTCTCTGAAATGTAAACTCGTTAAGAATATAATTATGTATCTAGTTCGTTAATGGCTGGAAGCCACCAGAGAAAGCTATCAGGTCTGCTTCAATCAGGAAACAGATATTGTACTGTTTTGTTTAGGTTAACATTCACACGGAATCACACAGTTTTCTGAGTTGGCTTTCCCAATAAATGTACGTGTGTTCCATATTATGCTGCAACAGAGCTCCAGATAAGGGAAGTATTAAAAAAAAACACTTTAGTTTTGCATTAAACCCTATGATGTCACTACTGATTAGAATCGTCTCTGTGAGGCGATTCTAATGAGTAGTAACACATTAGGATTTGATGTTAAAATTGTAGGGAGGAAGCACTGTAGAGAAAGGATTTACAGTGGAGAATCTGTTATTCTTTCCCGTTTAAACGCAAACGTACGCAAACACAAAACACCTAAACGTAGGAAAGTACAACTTTTTGACAATTCTGATAATTCATCTTTATCTTGGTGGCAAACAGTTTGGAGCCTGATCAGACGCCGGGTTACCCGGCGTCTGATCTGGCTCCAACTGTTTGCACTGGAAATAATAGTTTTAGCGTAAACGCGTTAATTGGGAAAGAATAACGTTTTCTCCACTGTATTGTAGAAAGGATTGATATAATGGACCTAAGATTTTCAGTAAAGTGGGAAACGGTGTAATTATCCAGACAACAAGTCTAAAAGCACTATTATAATTTTGTAAAACACTGTTCATCCCCATCAATGCCATGACGTCATGTGCTTTAATTAATTCTCGTCTGCTTTTATTTCTCAGATTTAAATTTCCTTTAAATTGCTATAGTAATATCTTAATAAGTGTCAAACAGTTTGGATCCTGATCAGACTCTGCGTTACACGGCGTCTGATCAGGATTCAAACTGTTTGCAAAACAGTAGTGTAATCTGGGTAAGGCAGTAAAGGGACTAATGACGTCATATTATATGATAAGGCAGATATAAGTAGTTACAGTAGAACCTCTCTTTTACGACCACTAAAATGTGTCAAATATTAGTCGTTTAAAACAGGTGACTGCTTAGAGCAATGTGAAAGTGAAACAGAAAGCTCCTATAGGAGTTTTCTGTTTCACTTTTACATGGCTCTAAGCTGTCACCTGTCTTTTATATAGACAGTTAGCCTTCTTTTTAGTGGTCGTAATAGAGAGGTTCTCTGTATATTGTTCCCGTTCAATTCTTGAGAGCGTCTCAGTCTTTTAATCCTTACACTGTCATAATATCACCCTCTTCAAATTTATCGTCTGCTCTTAAAATTGTCGTCTGCATTTTCCAATTAAGCGTTTAATAATTACAAACAGAAAACATAACTGACTGACGAGTTTTGAACAGAATATAACTTGATCAGAGATCGAGTTACTCGGCGTCTGATCTAGATCCAATCTGTCTGAAAATACCAGTGTTCTCGCGCGTTGCAGGGAAGATAAAGGTTTCGATAATTTTATTACAAATAACATGCAGCGTTTCAAGCATGCATTAAACATTTATTGCATTTGACATAGGGGTGATTAATTACCGGGTTACAGTGGAGAAGACATTCTTTCCCTTTAAAACGGAAATAGAACGCAAACGTCAAAGCAATAAAATATTAAAAAACTACAATGTTTTGAAATTTCTTCAGATTTATATATTTAAATCGGAGTGGCAGACAGTTTGGAGCCTGATCAGACGCCGGGTAACCCGGTGTCTGATCTGGCTCCAAACTGTTAGCACTGGAAATAGTTGTTTTTGCACAAATACGTTTATTGGGAAATTATAATGTTTGCTCAACTGTACTAGATAGCCTATTGTATTATGTAGACAGATACAGAAAACGATCAATTATGTCTGGACTGAATTTTGTAATCGCTTATTGAAGAATTATTGATTCCTTTTATGTAATTAAAGAGGGAATTTGATAAGAACATGTCATTTACACATTAACTATAACAATACTGAAATTACAGTGGAGAATCTGTTATTCTTTCCCGTTTAAACGCAAACGTACGCAAACGCAAAGCACTAAAACGTAGAAAAGTACAACTTTTGGACATTTATGATATTTCATGTTTATCTTGGTGGCAAACAGTTTGGAGCCTGATCAGACGCCGGGTAACCCGGCGTCTAATCTGGCTCCAAACTGTTTGCACTGCAAATAATAGTTTTAGCGTAAACGCGTTTATTGGGAAAGAATAACAGATTCTCCATTGTAATTAATGTAGAAAGGACTAGGGAAAAATAAAATTTCACAACTCGGCGTTGTTGCAGTGGAAAAGGCACTATTGTCCACAATAAACACGTTATTACAGTGGAGAAGACGTTATTCTTTCCCTATAAAAGCGTTTGTAAACGCTAAAACTTTTTTTTCCAGTGCACACAGTTTGGAGCCAGATCGGACGGCGGTTAACCCGGCGTCCGATCAGGCTCCAGACTGATTGCCAATCAGCTTAAAAGAAATAGTACATTTAAATAACTCAGTATATAATGGCTTGAAATAAGTAATCTCATTCTCTTTTACAGCGAAATACACTCGGCACTAGATACCAAATATGGAAACTGCTTCTCCGTGGTTCCTGAAAACAATGCTTTATCAAGTACGTATACGGTCATTACACGTAACCCATTGCCCCATGAAACGTTGAAACGGACGAATTCAGTTTAAAATAAAAACTACAGTGCCCCCTCTCTACAACGACAACCAATGGGAGACAAAAAGTGTGTGCGTTATTCGGAGGGAGTCGTTATAGGGGGGTGGGGTGGGATTGGCTAACATTTGCAAACAGCTTGAATACAGATCAGACGCCGCGTAACGCGACGTCTGAGCTTGATTCAAGCTGTTTGTCACTCGTCATTATGTTTTTCCTTCTGTCAAAATGTCGATTATGTAGCTTTGAGGAAAACAGCAGACAGTGGAGAAGACGACATTGCAGCCGTGAATAGGTTGGACATAATGGTTCTGTTTAGGGAACTGCGACAAGGGTCGTTGTGAGGAGGGAGTCGTTGTTGGGAGAGCCGTTATAGGGTGGGAACACTGTAGTCCATTCTCGAATACCAATGGTTGTTTTATACAATGTATTGCACAATGACAACAATGCAGACATTCATGATCAGAGAGTTCCTTTATTTGGGTCTACATTGTTTGCAAATGACAATTTTACTCTTCACAGGCACATTGTTTGGAAGTGACAATACAGTCGAACTTCGATATCTCGAACTCATTAATTCGAACTATCCGATAGTTCGACATACATTTATGAACTGCAATATTTCATGCTCGGTTAAGTCGAACATACCCATATTTCAAAGTTAAAACGTGGCTTAGCCACGTTTTAACTTTGAAATACGGGTATGTTCGACAAAACTGACTTCGAGATATCGAAGTTCGAACTTTTCCCCCTGTACACGATTGAAAATTACGAACTAAAGAATATGTTACACGTCAATGGGACGTCACATATACAGTGAAGAAAACGTTATTCTTTCCCAATAAACGCGTTTACGCTAAAACTGTTATTTCTATTACAAACAGTTTGGAGCCAGATCAGACGCCGGATAACCCGGCGTCTTATCAGGCTCCAAACTGTTTGCCACTAAGATAAACATAATTCGTCAGAATTGTCCAAAAGTTGTACTTTTCTAGGTTTTTGTGCTTTGCGTTTGCGTTTCGTTTGCGTTTAAACGGATAAGAATAACTTTTTTCTCCACTGTAAAATGTGGCTCCTTACATGTATCAGGTTCTGCACAGACTGTTATTTCATGTGTTCTACGTTGTTACATGTATTATAAATTTTGCTCAACTTGTTATACGATATCAAAGACTATATTATATCCCATTTAAACAAAACAAAACGAAACAGAAATTCGATACATTAAGATATAGAAACTGTTTTAGAAAAGTTTGATGATAAATAATTATCTGAGTTGTGAATGATCAACTTGCGTCCGATCTGGTTTGTAAACTGTTTGCCATGGAAATCATTATTTGGAAGGAATAGCGTTTTCTCACATAACTACCCCTGTTTTCAATAGCGAACAACGATCGCGAATATCCTTGTCTTCAACATGTGTGAGATCAATTTGATGACGTCATTATAACGCCACTATTTATAAAGGGCGTTCTTACGTCATTGGAAATCCAAAAAGGCCTATTGCTTTTAAAAAATAGCTTAAAATCGTCGGTTATGTGAGAAAAAGAATCTGTCACTCGTCGACTTTTAAGACAAGCTGATCTCAACCTCGTCTAGAATAGAAAAGTTATTAAGCTCGCCAAGGCTCGCTTAATAACATTTCAATTCTAGACTCGGTTGAGATCAGCTTGTCTTAAACATCGACTCATGACAGATCCTATATGTCTCTACTGTAAGTCTTTATTGTTTTAATATATTTTGTAGTTGCCAAAAAGTAATTAATAAAATCGACGGACCGATTGCAATGCATATCAATGCCTATCATTTGACCCATTCTGGTAAAAATACTTTATTGTAAGACGAAACACGTTTTAAGGTAATGTTTCAGTTAAAAGGGCCATATTACAGTGGAGAATCTGTTATTCTTTCCCGTTTAAACGCAAACGTACGCAAACGCAAAGCACTAAAACGTAGAAAAGAACAACTTTTGGTCAATTCTGATATTTCATGTTTATCATGGTGGCAAACAGTTTGGAGCCTGATCAGACGCCGGTTACCCGGCGTCTGATCTGGCCCCAAACTGTTTGTATTAGAAATAATAGTTTTAGCGTAAACGCGTTTATTGGGAAAGAATAACGTTTTCTCCACTGTACCATATATGGATATACGTATTTCAGTGCAAATGGTCCTAGATGCCCAGCCAGGGGAATATCTCCATGCAATATCGCCCTCTGTGGGGTTTCTTGTCTCTGTTCACGGTCCTGAAAACGACGGGGGTAAATTTACCCTTGCGGGAGTAAATCAGAATACACATATTAGAATCACACAGGTATGTACAAAGTAGATCTTAAATACAATCAAACGCAATGCAATACTATAAAATGTTGAAAACTGCAAGTTTGTTTTATATGTAACGCTCTGCCAATTTGTATTTATCTGAGTAGCAAACAGTTTGGAGCCTGGTACATGTAACAACGTGTCTGTTCTAGTCCCAAATGGTTCGCAGTGAAAATACATGTAGATCCCGTTGTTAAAACAGAATTAATAAACACATGGAGTTTCTTTTATCTAATGTGGACAGTTTAAGTCAAAACGCGCCTGTTGGGAAATAATAACGTCTTCTCCACTGTACTTTAGACGTTGGCGCATTTGCTGATAAAGCATTGATCAATATGAGTTTCAAGCAGTTTGGATACTTATCAGATGCCAACTTTATTGGAATTTGGCCTGGATCCAGATAATTTGCAAATACATGTACAGTAGAACCTCTCTATTACGACCACTAAAAATAAGCCTAATTGTCCGTATAAAGGACAGGTGACAGCTTAAAGCAATGTGAAAGTGAAACAGAAAGCTCCTGTAGGAGCTTTCTGTTTCACTTTCACATTGCTTTAAGCAGTCACCTGTCTTACACGACTAATATTTTGACACAACTTAGTGGTCGTAATAGAGAGGTTCTACTGTACTTACATTTTTGTACTGTTATAGGGCTTGGCAGCATATTAAGATACTGCATTAGCAGGTAGGGGATACGATTCTTTTTGCATATGATTTAATTTATTTCAAGAGGGTGTTTACTAAGTCTAAAAGTGTTTTGTATTTACTTAAAACACTTGCTGCATTTTATAGACCAACTTTATAATTCAGTGACAAATGACAACAAGTACACATAGAGTGGGAAAAACGTAAACTCGTTTACGCTAAAACTATTATTTCCATTGCAAACAATTTGGAGCCAGATCAGACGCCGGGTAACCCAGGATCAGGATCCAAACTGTTCGCCACTTAGATCAACATGAATAGTCAGAATTGTGGAAAAGTTGTCCTTTTCTATGTTTTAGTGCAATGCATTTGCGTTTTTTTGCGTTTAAATGGGAAAGAATAACGTTTTCCCCACTGTACAACAGTTTTACTGTGATCTGCATTAAACAGTCACATGACTTTGGAAAACTAAAATCTTCATTAAAGAGTTATCGTTTAATAAATTAAAGTTGCCTTCAATACAAAAAAAAGCAATGGGGGATGTATAAGGGTACATCTTCAGTGATTGCCAACTAATTTGAGAACGTTGTCCTAATGTGTTGAAATAACAACCAAGGTATTACAGCGGAGAATCTGTTATTCTTTCCCAATAAACGCGTTTACGCTAAAACTATTATTTGCAGTGCAAACAGTTTGGAGCCAGATCAGACGCCGGGTAATCCGGCGTCTGATCAGGCTCCAAACTGTTTGCCACCAAGATAAACAAGAACTATCAGAATTGTCCAAAAGTTGTTCTTTTCTACGTTTTAGTGCTTTGCGTTTGCGTACGTTTGCGTTTAAACGGGAAAGAATAACAGATTCTCCACTGTACAGTGGTGAAGATGTTAATCTTTTTCGTCTAAACTAAACGAATTGCATACACAATGCAATGCAATGTAGAAAAGGCCAATTTCTTGATTAATTTTACGATTTTTTTAATCTGAGTGGCAAGCAGTTTGGAGCCTGATCAGACGCCGGATTAACCGGCGTCTGATCAGGCTCAACACTGTTTGCAATGGAAATAATTGTTGCAATATAAATTCGTTTATTTATGTGGTTGGGTGGGTGTGTGGGGGGAAGAGGAGGGGGCAGAATAACGCCTTCTCGACTGTACCTCTTAGTCTTAATGTGTTGAAAACACAATAAAGGTATTATGATGCAAATGACAAGCCGATATATCAAAGCTTAGATCACTTTCAACTTGTTATTTTTCTATTGATCGGAATGGTGTGCGGGTGGTTACTTTTAATTGACCAATACTTTACTTTCTTAAATCAATGTTTACCCTTCCCCTGCCTTTTTTTTCAATTTTTCCTAGAGAAAATATCACTTTAAAACAACATTTGAAATTGAATGCAGACGATACTTTGGCGCAGGTGATAATATATCAGGTACATAAGGACTACTGTGTCATGTTGTACAGACAATGTTTGAAGTACTGAACGATGTACTTGTATATATACCAGTGTTATATAAGTGTTGACCGTAATTTGTTGCCGTTTTTACTTCTCAAACACATCTGCACTGTTTGTCAATAGACTTTTCAGCAGATAGTCGTTGGTAGATACATGTAGATGCTTACATATCGATGGTTTGTGGTCAATTTTATGTTTAAGGTAGTACGATTCTAATGAGATCGGGACAATGTCTGTTAATATCGGTAGATACAATGTACAGTTGTACGTGGAGCGATCGGCCATTCTGCAGGGGCCCGTCTTACGAAACGTCGTACAGCAAAAACGGTCGTAGGTCCAAATTTTAAAATACACTTTATTTCTGATTTCTCCATCTAATCCTGTCTTGTGACATCTCTTTGGAATCGTCTTTTCAAGACAATTCCAAAGAGACAGCACAAGATAGGAGTTGATGGAGAATTAGATAATGCTTGAGAATTTTATTAACTGACTTACGACAATATTTGTCGTACGACGTTTCATAAGACGGACCAAAGCTGTCCTTACCGAAAGGGTAAAAGAATCCGGTTAAATTTGGCAGTGAAAAGCCTACCTGAAAATTGCGATAGATGATCAAGTTTACGGACAAACAACGTTTAGGGTGTTATAGGTGAATTGTCACGCACACAGTTATACAAATAATCACAATCCATAAATAGATTTACGATAACAATGTTATGTTTTGAAATCCACATGACAATGCCTTTGCCTTTCAACAACTGTGATATAATTGAAAGATCGGTATTTTAGATGTTAGAGATAATACACCAACTGGCTTCACTGATTACCCAGTGAAAGGCACGGATATCTCGTCAGATACACGTATATGTGACGGATCGATGTTTTAAAAAACATAATTCGTAGCCCTTTCAACCCAACATCCCTCAGTAGAGATGCAAACAGTGTAGACCCTGACCAGAGGGCTCTGATCAGGGTCTGCACTGTTTGATATTTTCATTCGTTCTTGTTGTCATACCAAAAATACAACAGGAGACTGGTTCAAAATACCTGTACTAGAAGAGTCCAAACGGATAGTAATTACCCACAATATATATTTCGGGTTAAAAGGGTTAAGACATGCAGAAAGCTTCATTTGAAACTTTCTGCATTTAATTACTTCTTCTATTGAGGTGAGAAATGTTTTTAAGACTGCATTTGCAGCCGTTTGCGATAACATTGACTGTGATATTAAAACTTTCACTGCCGATGTTGTAAGTGTCCGTAATTTGCAAACAAGTTGGATTCAAATTGTTTGACACCTTTTTTCAACATTTCTTAGGTAAAAGTAATAGGAATTTTAAATATTTGAAAAAAAAGCAGACGACACTTTTAAAGCAGATGATACTAGACCTATGGCAGTTACAGAGTTAAAGAATGACAATACTTTTTTGTTCAATATTAGAGAAAACAAAGCTTGCTATCGACGATATCTCTTTTGTCGAGGGTTTGCGTGGTTGAAATATTGGTAACCCATAAATCATTACCCCTGGAACTTTTAACGGACAGTTCCAATTTCCGACTAAGTATACTTCATTTTTCCGACCAAAATTAAAATGGAATTTAAATATATAATGCGCGAACATCACAGTTTATATAACTGGTGCTTATAATACATGTGTATAGAACTGTAATATTGCGGAATTTATTTATCTTTTTAATATATGTTGTTTGGAGCCTGATCAGACGCTGGATTGCCCAGTGTCTTATCTGGTTCCAAACGGTTTGCATTGTAAATAGAAGTTAAAATGTAAACGCGTATATTGGTAAATAATAACGTCATGTCCACTATACGTGTTTTTGATTAATGTATTTTTATTCCAGGAAAGAGTTGTTTTAAGGGAGTCGCCATGTTCACACAGCAGTCATCCAACAAAGGTAAATCTGAAATCTGAAATAATGTCAAACTTTACTTTCTCGGCAAATATCTCTTTTTGACGTTTTAATTGCATTTTCTAGAAATAAATGTAACAAATACCCATGCTTCTATTGAAATTACCTCAGACGACACGTCTATCTGGAGTGATTAATAACTCAATGGCGAAGATGTTACATGTATTACAGTCGAAACTACTTCGAACTCGCGTTAGTTCGAACATACCCATATTTCAAAGTTAAAACGTGGCTTAGCCACGTTTTAACTTTGAAGTACGGGTATGTTCGACTTAAGCGAGAGCGAATCACTGAAATTCAACTTATGAAATACTGATGCGAACGATTTAAGCGATTTCGAACAATCTAGTTTTTACTGTATTTTCCGTTTAAACCAAACTAAACACAATACAATAAAATGCAGAAAATAATAGTTTTTGTTTAAATCATATTGACGATTTATTTCTATCTGATTAGCAAACAGTTTGGAGCCTGATCAGACGCCGGGTGACTCGGCGTCTGATCAGGCCCCAAACTGTTTGAAAAATACTTAAGATTTGTTTAAGCATAAATGCGTTTATTGGACAGGAATAACCTAAACCCCATTGTATGAATGATGTATGAGATTTTTAGTTCTATATTTAACAGTGTATTGAAGACTGTTACGATGGTAGCAGAATGCGAATTTGTGGATGCAGAGAAAACACAAATGACGAAACGCAGTCGTGCGATCGTAACAATATCCAGCAATGTAAGTCTACGATGTACGAGGATAAGGCGTTATTCTGTTCCCTTTAACCCTTTACCTGATAGCCTATTTCTAGTATTGAAGATAGGTGACCACTTAAAGCAGGTTGAAAGTAAAGCAGAATGTGCCTTAAGGCACATTTTGCTTTACTTTCAGCCTGCTTTAAGCTTCCATGTGCTAGAATATAGAAAATATTCCCTATACTATTATATTCATAACTGATTAAATTTGAACTATTTTCTTCAGCGGAGGAATAAATCATATCCGCTAAATGGCGCTTCTATGGGGGAAGGGTTAAGCGAAACGAAACGCATTTGTTCTAAATTGTAGAAAATGGCAATTTCCTGAAATAGTGGACGATTCTTTTTACTCAGAGTTGCAAACAGTTTGAAACCTGCTCAGACGACGGGTTATCCGGCGTCTGATCAGACTCCAAATTGTTTCCAAATTGTTAAATATAACGTGTTTATTGGACAATAATAGCGTTTGGTCTTCTGTAGTTCAACTTGGAGCTTTGTTTTTGTATTTAAATGTGTTGTTTAGAGTTGGCTGTCGTGATATTATACAGTTTAAAGCTTAAGATAGGACTCCATTTCCCGTTTAAACAGGCAACGAGCATGGCAAACGATTGCTATAGTTTTGATTCAGATAAGGTCATATCAAGATTTAAACTAAAGAAAAGAGTTGTAAAATACAGACATTGACGATTAATCTTTATATGAGGGACCTTACCAGACACCGCGTGAAAAGGCCTACCCGGAACATCAGTAGACAAGATATTATCCATTCCAAATGAACGAGTTTATGCAAAAAACAATTAATTCAATTGTTGCTTACCTCATTATATAAAAACAGTAAAACCTCTTTATTACGACCACTAAAACTAAGACTGAACGATTGTATAAAATACAAGTTACAGCTAAGAGCAAGGTTAACATATAACATAATATAACATAATACAACATAACATATAGTTTATTGTAATAGAAGGCATCAAACCCATAATACAAATTTACGATGCATATTCTATCATGATATAAATATTATAATAGTATGTACAAATGGTATTCATTTCATACTTGTTTCATCAAAATATGTTAAACACAAACATAAAGGAGCTTTCTGTTTGACGTTCAACTTGCTTTAAGCATTCGCCTTCCTTAAACACCTAAATGTACATTTAATACTTGTAAACTTATAACACGGTTTAGTGGTCGTAATAGGTAGGGTTTACTGTATCTAATCATACCCGGAACTGATATTTATACAGTTTTAAAGATTGATGTGTTGACTCTTTGCCATACCTATAGCAATGCATAGGGTTTGCAGCCAAATTGATATCAACTCTTGTATCGACAAAATATATCATCTGCTTTAATATCATGGCCTATGCCAATGTTTTAGATCCATATATAAGCTAACATTGTTGAAGAAATATCAAAATGGTCGTAAAACAGTTTGGATCCCGATCAAACGCATAGTTTCTCAGCGTCTGATCAAATTATAACGTTTAAATAAGATTGTGTGCATTGCAGTTAAAAGGTATATTTTGTTTATTCAAATGGTGTTCAATAGCACCTTTGAAGGGTCATTAAAATGTTATATACACAAATTGGCTTTAATCTAACCAAAAAACGTGATCAATTCTTTACTTCCTGATATGATACACGAGAACAACTAACTAATCACAGCTTCTTGTAAATCATATTAGTGAAATACGTTAAATGCAAACGTAATCCAATAAAATGATTAAAATATCAAATTTTTGCGAATATTAACGATCAATTTTTATCTGTCAAACAGTCCGGAGCCTGATCAGACGCCGGGGTACCCGGCGTCTAATCAGGCTCCATACTGTTTGCAATGGACTTAAGGTTTTTAATATGAATTCGTTTATTGGGAAATAATAACGTCTCCACTGTACGCTCGTATACATATTATGACAATAAAGAATATTTGATTCGATTGGATTGGATTGTATTATATCTAACCAATAAAAGCCTCCTATAATTTAATTATCTGATTATCATATTTCATCCGTGTCACGATAAAGGAAGATATTAATGCAAAGTAAACAGTAGAGATCCAGATCGACCGTGTCATTTAACCCTCCCACCGAAGCATAGTTAGATTTCATTGTAGTTGACTACATTAGGCGAATACTATTAAGCCCCCTTCCGTCAGTATGCAGGCACTAACATTTCATTGGGACGAGACTTTATAATCCGAGATCCGATGTATCAGTGTTTTACACCGGGCATTCAAAAGAACCAAAAATCTTATTCAATAATAAGAATAGGGAATCGCGCCCGGGTTTTCTGTATTCGCTCCCCCTTTTCGGGGTCGTCCAATTAGTCCATATATGGCAAAACCGGACATAAACAAATAAAACCAAACCATTGACACTCATTAGGCAGCGTTATATGTATATACGGTCTATTGATGCAGCGAACAGATATATAGATGCTTGTAAGGGTTAAACATTGTAGATCGAGGCCTCGATCTACAATGTTTAACCCTTACAAGCATCTATATATCTAAAGCATTTTATGTAACGGTATTGTGTCGACCAAACTCAGATACATTGTACATGGCCTGGGATGACAACGGTGCTTGGTCTGTACAATGTTGCAATGCAAAAAGGCTGGTTTTTCCATGGCACGGCTCATAAGTTAAAGTGATTACTTCGTTTTATTAGCTCACCTGAGCCAAAGGCTCAAGGTGAGCTATTAGGATGGCCCTGTGTCCGTCGTCCGTCGTCGTCCGTCGTGCGTTGTGCGTCGTCGTTAACAATTGCTTTAAATGACATCTTCTCCTATAACGCTTGACAGTATTCAACCAAACTTTACAGAAATGTTTCTTGGGTCAAGCTCTTTCAAATTTGTTCAAAGAATTAAAAACAATGCAGAACTCTGGTTGCCATGGCAACCAAAGTGAAAAAATAAGGAAATCTTAAAAAATCTTCTAGTCAAAAACTGCAATGGTCAGAGCTTAGATATTTGGCACATAGCATCATCTACAGGTCCTCTATCAAGTTTGTTCAAATTATGCCCCTGGGGTCAAAATTGGCCCTTTTTTTTTTTTTTTTTTTTTTTTTTTTTTTTTTTTTGTTTAAACAATATTTTATTCAAATAATGAAATGGATTGGACAACAGGCATTGCCTATGTAAGTCCTCTCCAGTGGCACAAGGTAGTTACATAACATAACAAAATACATGATTATTCAATAGCTGAAAAAGAAAGTTTTACTTTAGATACATGAATACGGTTGTTATTATCAACACAGCACTAAGTATTGTTTGAATGTAAATAACCTTTGAGTAATTCAATGTTAACCAAGTAAACGGAAGAAAGAAAAAAACATACAAACGAAAATAAGCTTCATTAATGATCAATCAATCAATCAAATCTCTTGGTGCTTCTGATATAGCAGGTCACTATATCATTAAGTTCACAGGTAGACTCAGTGCTCAGACCGTTTCCGCCATACAATAAGATATTAAGAGTTATCTCGCCTAGTTTTGGAATATTATCAAGTGCTCTGAACATGTTATGTCTCTGTAACTGGAATGATGGGCAGACAAAAAAGAAATGGTTATTGTCTTCGCAATTATCGGTACAATTTTGGCAGGAAGGTGACTGTGTCAGAAAATGGTCGAACAAATGTTTATTCAACGAACTGGCGTTGTTACGTAATTGACAAATAATTATATTTTCTCGACGTGAGCCTAGGATAAAATAAATTGGAGGCTTTGGCGTATTTTTAAGTGAATGCAGTTTGTTTTTGAATTGATCAACGGACGTCGCCGATTTAACTGTACTTGGAAGAGCATTCCACTCTCTAATCGTACTTGGTAGAAAGCTATTCTGGAAAGAAGTTGTTCTGCCTCTTGGGATTTGAAGTGTTTGCCCATGAGAACGGAGATTATATGTTGTCTCAAGAGGTAAGAAAGGAGAAATAAGTTCTGTTAAATATTGTGGGCATGAACCATTTAGTATTTTGAACATGTTTATAAGTTTGTGGTTTTGTCTTCTCTCAAAGAGAGAAACAATTCCCAGTTCATTATAAAGACAAGATCGCGATGAATTTCGGCGCAGGCCAGTTATGATACGTGCTGCTTCGACTTGGACACTTTCTAATAGATCTGACTCTTGCTGCGTGCAGTTTGTCCAAACAGAATTAGCATATTCAAGAATAGGACGTATAAATGAGAGATAGATAGTAACTAAAGAAGAACGATTTACAGAGTGTTTAAGCATTCGCAGTATATTGAGTCTTTTAGAGGCTTTATTATAAATAGTTTCAATGTGTTCTGACCAGGAAGCATTAGATTGAAATGTAACGCCAAGGTGTGTATGTGAATTAACTTCCTGTACTATTTTTCCAGCAAAGTAAACTGGTGGGTGATAAGTGTGTTTTCTTGTAAAGACAAGCGACGTTGTTTTCTGTGGATTAAATGAAACAGCCCATGTTTTGCTCCAATTGTTAATTGTGTCAAGGTCATTTGATAAAGATGCAGCACATTCTGCCTCTTCTTCTTTATCTACGATAATAAAAAGAGAAGTATCGTCTGCAAAAAGACTTACATTGTTTATTAAATTATCAGTGATGTCATTAATGTAGAGTAAAAAGAGGAAGGGACCGAGTACAGAGCCCTGCGGCACTCCAGCCTCAACAGCTGAGAAACCAGAAGAGAAACCCTCAGTCACTACTTTTTGTTCCCTATCCCTGAGATAACTTTCAACCCACCCAAGTATATTACCCTGTATTCCGTATTCCCTAAGTTTAAGTAGTAGACCTTTGTGCCAGACTTTATCAAAAGCCTTCGCCACATCACAGAAGATAAAACGTACGTCTTTACCTTTATCAAGGTTTGATATTATTGAGTTATAAATGTCAATTAGTTGATTAACAGTACAGTCGTTGGGTTGGAACCCTGACTGACGATTACATAATAGATTATTATCTTTGACATAGTTGAAAAGATGTTTAAATAAGATCCGTTCCATTATCTTACACACAACACTGGTAAGAGAAATGGGACGATAGTTATTTGGTAAGTTTGATTCCCCTTTCCCTTTATAGATCGGGGTTACATGTGAGCGTTTCCATTGATATGGGACTTCGTGATGGGTGAGGGACAGGTTAAATAGTTTAGTTAAGGGTGCTGAAATTGAAGAGATCACGTTTTTTAAGATTTTTGGGCTAATATTGTCCGGACCCGAGGGTTTTGATGTATTTAGGAGTTTTAATTGGTCTATCACTTCCGTTTCAAGTACCGTTATATTTCGAAGCTTAGATTGTGTGCGGGCATTACATTCAGGTAACGGTGGCTCACTATTTAATTTGGAGACCGAACAAAAGTATTCGTTGAAAGCCTCGGCTTTTTGGGTAGGGTGAAACATTATTTGACCATTTGCAATTAATGGTGGGTTGCAGGTATTATTATTATTAAGTTTAGCTATAGATTTTGTTATACGCCACCATTTACCAGGAGGGATATTCTTATCAGTCAACTGAGAGCATAGCTTGTTTTTGTAATTATCTTTAGATTGTCGAACTAGAGTGATGACGTCATTTCTCAATTTGCGGAATTTTTCCCAGTGGTTCGGATTGTTAGAGAGTTTTGCTTTTTGGTGGGCACGATTTCTTTGACGCATTTTATGACGGATTGTATTATTTATAAACGGTTTATCATTTGGTCTTATAACAACAACTTTAGTTGGGATATGGTGCTTTACACACTTTTCAATTATATTTGTAAAATTAGAATAAACTGTATTTATATTGTTACTATTAAAAACTTCATTATCCCAATCTTGTGAAGATAGTTCTAGATTTAATTGATCGAAATTGGCTAAACTATAATTTCTTATTGTGCGTTTAAACGATTGTTTTTTGTGCGCTGAAAAGTTTAATTCGGCAGTCACTATACAATGTGTACTACAAATAGGAGGGTCAACAGTAGTGTTACGAATATGTGTACTATTATTTGTTATGCATAAGTCAATACAAGTTCCTGTATCTGTTGTAAAATTAGTAGGTACATTTATAATATTTTCCAAGTTGAGTCTTTGTAAAATATGTTTAAAATTATTAGATGAATTAGATAAAATATTGATGTTGAAGTCCCCTAGCAAAAATGTAGGCATGTTGTTATCTAGGGCAATCGATAGACTGTCATATAGGTTATCCAATACTGCACTGTTTGAGTTGGGTGGTCTGTAGAAAACACCTACTAGGAATTTTCGATGAGTATTGTTAATTTCGACCCAAAGTAATTCTAAATCGTTAACGGTAATGTCGTTTCGAATTCGATAATGTAATGTGTCCTTTATATAGATAGCTACACCACCGCCAAAACGATTTCTATCCTTGCGTACTGGTCCTTGAAAACCCGGAAGTGATAGATCCGCATCTGAAATCGTATCATTTAAATGTGTTTCAGATAAGCATATTATATCATTATGGGACAACTCTGATTGTACAATATCTAATTTAGGGGGTAAGCTACATACATTATTATGGGCAATGCATATATTTTTAAACATAAATTTAGGCGGTCCTGGATTATTTTCAATCCCACTCATAAGAAGCAACAGGACAATCAAACGTCGCGTAAAGCACGAATTGTTACTGATTGTTCGTGAATGAGTATAAAGGCTAACAGTCCGAGCGTAATAGAATGAACAACCCTGGTTGTCATGTGGCGCACGGCATGAGCATGTAGGCTCAGTCATGCGTATCATAAACATTCAGGACATAAAATAAGTACTGACAACTAGGGTTGTTATATTTAAGCACCAAGAGATGAGTGATTGAGTAGAAATGAGATGAAATAACGGTAACAGCAACATATGAGTTATTTACATAAGAAACAATGAATGAATATATACATGTATAACAAAAAATACATATTTGTGGCATGTATGAATGTTAAGGTACGATTAATGGAGTGCGTTGTTGTGCAGTTCCTAGCTATCACATATTAATGAACAGCGTACACTTTAATTGTTTTCACTTTAGGTATAATTTTGATTGACATGAAACTATTTTCTATAGGAAATACTATCGTAAGTTGAGCTAAGCGTAAAGATTGGGTATTTAACCACCAAAGGAAAATTAGGCTTGATATTGACAATGCATGAGTATGTAAACAATACAGTTACTGGTGCATACTTTTAGCTGGAATTCAATTAAACAACTGCACCATACATTATAAAGTGTAATATTGTCCGATTTTTCTGAACTGTCAGAGCTATTTTTGGAATAGAACAGTTCATAATGGTAAATAGATAACAGGGTTACACCGGATCTATATAGTCGTACACTATCCAACTTGAGATTCGTATGATCCTCGTGCAGCACGAGACAGATGCGATAATTCTACTGATATGGTATTCATTCTCAATAAACGTGTTTATGCTAAAAACTATTATGTCCATTGCAAAACAGGTTGGACCCAGATCAGATGCCGGGTAACCCGACGTCTGATCAGGCTCCAACCTGTTTACCACCCAGATTAAAAAGATAAAAAAAAAAAGTTTTTTAAAGCTTAGTGCATTGTGTTTGCGTTTACTCGGGAAATAACAATACCCTCTCTACTGTACATTACACACAGTAAATACAGCTTTCCGTATCCATGGCTGACCGTACGGAAATCAATGAGTACGGTAATCATCCCTTTTAAATTTTTTGAATGTTCTAATCCAAAAATAACTCTGACAGATCAGAAGAAAACAATAATACGTCAACAGTATATTAACATCTAGGGTGCAACCGTGTCGGGGGATAAGGGTTGAAGTAAATAATAATTGTATCTTGTGATACAATGTACCGCTAAGTATACAACTTTACACATGTTTGTGAATTGACAAGTGTAAATATGTAAAATCACAATGAAATACATTTAATATACGTCTGTGTAAATTACTATACTAACTTTTTATCAATTAAGCAGGACGAGATACAGTGGAGAAAAGTTATTCTCTCCCGTTTAGTTGCAAGTGAAGCAGAAACGAGTGCAATAGAATGTAGAAAATAACTACCTTCCGAAGCATCTCACGATTCATTATAGTCTAAATAGCAAGCATCACTGCGTCACTTATAACCAGGACAGGAATTTCACCAGTCCCAAGATGTAAGTGTCATCAAATTTACATTCAGTAATTGTCTAGTCAGCAAAACATTTAGAGACAGACTATCTTACATACAGGAAACAATCCAAGTCAAAACCAACATAGAAAGCCTCTGATAGAAATCTCTATGTTTCTAGTGACGCATATATGCGCCCTTTACCAAAAGTGCACCTGTGAATAGTACACTTGTCCCATGCAAGCAGTGAGGCCCCTGATCAGCGGGTTCCTATAGGATCCCTCTGATCGGGGTCTTCACTGGTTTTTATTTGTAGTATATTATAACAGCTATTTATAATAATGGCTGTATCAAATATGTATTGTGTTATCAGTTCACTGGGCCCTAGAGACCCAAGTGCAGGTCAGAACTAACACTGAAAGCTCCCAGCGAAGCTCTCTGCGTCACTTATGACCATGACAGGAATCTCATCGGTCTCAAGATGTTAGCGTAATCAATATTACATTAAGTAATTATCTAGTCAGCGAAACATTTAAGGACAGGCTGTCTTACATACAGGAAACAATCTAAGTCAAAACCGACACAGAAAACCTCTGATAGGAATTTTTGTATTTCTAGTGACGCATATATACGCCCTTTACCAAAAGTGTACCTGTGAAGAGTACACTTGTCCCATGCAAGCAGTGAGGCCCCTGATCGGCGGGCTCCTATAGGAGCCCTCTAATCGGGGTCTTCACTGGTTGTTATTTGTAGTATATTATAATAGCTATAAATAGTTGAAAATGGACCAGCCTTTATTTCAGGTTGGAATAGTCTTTTGGAATTTCCATGGGATAGTGAGTTAATGAATAAAATGTTAAATTTTGAGTTCAATTCATTTGGTCCGATATGCCGTTGCGGACACGATCGTCTTTCTAGTGAAAGGCGACATGATCGCTCCGGTCATTTGAACAGAGGTATGGCACGTGAATCCCGGGCACTGTCTTGTCAAAACGAGACACAAGACATGTGTGTAGGGTTCACGGGCGCATTTGAGAATTTATATAATTTATATCAGTTTGATCGTATTATGATTATATAATTCTATTAAGTCACTGAGCGAACGTAACAATCTGTGTCAGTCAAACATGAATCTAGCGACTAAAAATATGGTTACTAAACATTCAACAATTGCCGGTACATATATGACCAAGCTCTGATAGGACAGAATAACTCCAAACAGGGCTTTAAGTGATACAGAGAGTTCCTGCATGAGCTTCCTGCGTCTTTTGTCCGTACTGTGACTTTAGCATTAGCAAAGCAACCACCGAAATTGTATATTTCGATTATGGTTAACTCTTGTCCTGCCGCAGTATCGTTTCTTTTGTAAACTTAATCGTAGTAGAGTAGGATTCATGTCTATTAGAATTGATGAATTTTTATACGAGTGCCAAACAGCCCGGGATCCAGGTTGTATACCGCATATTCGGTTACTGGTCCTGATCCAAGTCGTTTGTAACTAGCAGTTAAGGTGCAGCGGCAGGCAGCTGGTTATTACATGTACATTTTAGTATTTTACATTTGGTAAACACCTGGTCATTCGGTTTCTCATCGGATCCTCATAAGCCAGGTCTACATTACTGTTATTCATAGTTATAGATATATTGTCTCTTTACCGTCATGACAAATATGTTCTCACCGACTGATGCACAGGTGGACCGTTACGGTAGGCAGTTTTCACGAGCTCATCATGTATTACAGGTAGTGGGCACGTGGAAGTACCGTATGAGCACACTTGTGTTTGACTTTGTGATCTTTGCCCACGCAAGCAGACCACCGTGCATGAATCGCTTGTGAACGAGATATTTGTCACATAGTCAAACTTCATTTTGTTCTGAAAAGTAATAGATATTGAGTCTTGCTTACTTTTAACTAACATATTGCTGGGAAATAAATGAACAAAACCACTCAATCTTGATATTAACAATTCTCAGGCTGTACAGTAATTGTAATATAGTCAGACAGTTATGGTCTAGATCAGGCGCCGCGTCACGCAACGTCTGAACTTGATACGAACCGTTTGCAAGTGTTTGTCACGTCGAGCTTTGTGGAGAAATCGTTATTCTTTCCCATTTAAACGCAAACGTACGCAAACGCAAAGTACTAAAACGTAGAAAAGTACAGCTCCCGGACAATCCCGATAATTCATGTTTATCTTGGTGGCTAACAGTTTGGAGTCTGATCAGACGCCGGGTTACCCGGCGTCTGGCCTGGCTCCAAACTGTTTGAACTGCAATTAACAGCTTTAGTGTAAGCGCGTTTATTGGGAAAAAATAACGTTTTCTCCACTGTTAGGGTTACTTAAGTCAGTTGATACATGATTGCGATGAAAGTGGGGAAGAACTGTTACTAGTACATACTTAGTAGGATGAAAAGTCACACATATAGTTTAACTGTTACTGACTGACTTGTAATTACCAGTATTACTAGTATTACTCTTAGTATTGTTTTAAACAAATATGTTCACTTGTAGATGCATTGATACACAATGGATTGTGATGTGGTACACAAATTTGCAGGGATCATGGATTATAATGAAACAGTACTAGTAGTCACTCTTTGGAATGCATCATTCAATTGATAATGACAAGTTTATAACACAAATCAGTCCACAGGTTTATAATAAACAGATCGGCATGGGTTTAGATTCTTACAGTGATTATTATTACGTGTCATTTGACGCATTTGTATTATAAAGAATTATATCAAGAGCAATAATTTTGGTTTCAGATCAGGCACGAAGTAACTCGGTGTCTGATTAGACTTCAATTATTTTGCCTCTTTGATGGTATATAGCGTTAAGCTAATACGCTGTAGTCTTCTACATACTATTGCATTACTTTAATATTACTTTTGTTTAGCAAAATTTAACTTTTATTCACTGTAATTATTCAATCTATAGTAGTGTCACTTCAGAGTACATAGTATATTTCATTATCACTGGTTGGAGAATACATGGAATCTGGATCAAACGTCACTTAAATTGCAGCCCCTCCTGTAGCCCCACCTGGGCTAACAGGGGTTACTTGTGAAGGGGTTAGATGAGAGGGCAGGTGACTAGGGGCCGTACAAACTGTAATGCGGTCATTCAAATCCTTGACAAAAATCTTGCCATCGTACGTCCAGGTGTCACTGATGCGTTTGTTGCGTTTCAGCTGCCTCGCCTCAAATGCCAGTTGCGATCGTTTTTTGGTTAAATCTTCGCTGATGAAATGGAATGAACCATTTTCCCTGTTATATGTTTTGAGAGAGCGTCTAGCCTTGAGAATAAGTCTCTTGGATCTATGGGAAACAAATCTTATAATTATGTCTCTTGGTTTGGCTCCTGTCTTTTTCCCGACCCTGTGGCTTCGGTCTATTTCGGAATGGGTAAGGTTAACGTCAAGACATCTATGGGCAAAATCCATCACTAGAGCATCTGTATCTTCACCTGCTTGTTCTGTGATTCCTGAGATACGAATATTTTGACGCCGGGTATATTGTTCTAGATCATCATTTTTTTGTTCCAGTTCATTGCATCTATCATTTGAGCTTTTTAGTTTGGTATGTAGTTCGTCCACAGTGGTTTTAAGAGGCTGTAAGATCAGTTGCACCTGCTGGTCTAGTGATGGTACCAAATGTTCAATAAGTTTACCCTTAATCTCTGGTATTTTGAAAAGGGAAGTAAGGAACCGGTCCATGGTGCTCGGGTCGCTAAGGGCGCCTAAGAAAGAGTCGATGAAGATTTCGGGATCTTCATCGGCATCACCACTGGAAGCTCTGGGTCTTTTCAGTTGTTGAGCAGACTTTGGTGTTCCAAAGGTTGGCTTCTGATCTTTAGCCGGGCCTTTCTTATCAGAACCACGCACCATCTTTGCAAATTTACGTGTGCAGTGAAAGAAAAGCGTGCAAGAATATGCTTGATCTAAGCACGGTTGTCCTTTATGGAATGTAATCGATCGAGTGTTGATGAATAGTTGAAGAACAGTTATATTGTTTTTTTTTACTGGTAAGAATGGATAGTCAGTATTGAGATTAACACAAATATATGACACATACACAGTGTTTGTGCTTCGGGAATGTCAGGTATGTCAACTCCAAATTGGCGCCACTTTCAGCGAACAAAGGATGTTTCAAAAAATGTTTTCTTACCAGAAATGTGCTAAATTTCCAGAATTTATCCAACATTTATCCACACACATATATTCACATATAACAATAAGACAAGTACAACACGATAATTCTTTCAGAAAATTTGTCCTTTCAGTATATATCTAAGAATTGCACAGAGCACTAAACAAACGCGTCACTCCGACATTAACGACCTTGACCTTGCCCCGGGGGTCACAGTTTTACATAGAGATATATATTGAAAGTTTCAACCGTCTTCTTCTCTGAAACTAATATGGCCAAAGCTTTGATATTTGGCAATGGTTGGACTTCTAGATGACCTATACCAAAATTGTTCAAATGGTTCTGGTCTGTTGCGTAACTAGGTCACAGGAGCTAAAAATAGATTTTTTCAATGAAAACTTAAAACATATTCTTCTCTGAAACTACAAAGGCCAGAGCTTAGATATTTGGCACATAGCATCACCTACAGGTCCTCTATCAAGTTTGTTCAAATTATGCCCCTGGGGTCAAAATTGGCCCCGCCCCGGGGGTCACAGTTTTACATAGAGTTCTATAGTGAAATTTTCAAACGTCTTCTTCTCTGAAAGTAATATGGCCAGAGCTTTGATATTTAGCATGGTGACATTTCTAGATGTCCTTTACCAAAATTGTTCAAATGGTTCTGGTAGGTTGCATATGTAGGTCACTGGAGCAAAAAATAGATTTTTTCAATGAAAACTTTAAAAATCTTCTTCTCTGCAACTACAAGGGCCATTATAAATGTTAGATATTTGACACATAGCATCGCCTACAGGTCCTCTATCAAGTTACTTCAAATTATGCCCCTGGGGTCAAAATAGGCCCCGCCCCGGGGTCACAGTTTTACATAGAGTTATATAGTGAAATTTTCAAACGTCTTCTTCTCTGAAACTAATATGGCCAGAGCTTTGATATTCAGAATGGTGACACTTCTGGATATCATTTACCTATTTTGTTCAACTGGTTTCAGTCTGTTGCATATGTAGGTCACAGGAGCTAAAAATAGATTTTTTTTCCAATGGAAACTTACAAAATCTTCTTGTCTAAAACCCTACTACACTGATCTTAGATATTTGGCACATAGAATCATCTACAGGTTCTCTTACAAGATTGTTTAAATTATGCCCCTCGGGTAAAAAATGACCCCTTCCTGGACATAAATATTTATCTCCATTTTGTCAGTTATTCTCAGGTGAGCGATAATGCCCCATGGGGCTCTTGTTGCTTACATTACAGATGTTTGTCTGAAGACGGTCAGGTTGCTGCACACTACAGGGAAGCTGAAATGTAACTGTTTAGAAAGATGTAGGTAAGTTTTTTTTTATGAAAATTAAGAATCAAGTGAAACAAGTATGAGACAAAGACTCCCCCCACACACAAATGAAAAATACCTCTCCCAGTTTAGACTGTCAGGTAAAATAAACAAACAATTAAGATGCTTATGAACGAGCATGCATTGATTGCAGTCAATTCTATTTAGTTTAACGCTTTAATGAAGGACGTATGTAAATCATAAATGTGCTTCCTTGAAAGACACTTAAAGCCGCTTGATACAGTTTAGGTTGTGTGAAATTCCTGGTCGCACTTTAAGAAATATTTTTTTGTTTTTGTTTTGCAGAGATGTGACCTACATGACCGACTCTTTGGATATTGAGTGGCCAGATGCACATAACATGGTATGTTGTCATGAATATACGTACATGAATTGTATGATCTGGATTACATATATGAAATTATTTGAGCCGTACTACTGTAGTTCTAGACTAGTGTTAACCTAAGGACCCGTTTCTGATTAGTGTTTACACTGCCTTACAAGTAAGATTACCAAAATATTGAAGATGCTGGTAAGTATCAAACAGTGTAGCCCACCACTAGTTGCCGTTGATTTATGTTTGCACTGCTTTCAAAGCAATGTTTCTGATTTTCCTATATGTTGCGGTACACATACGTATAAAGTGAAGACATATTTAATGTTTTGTGATGTATAAGAACATTAATATTTGGTCGTGCCATGACAAACCTGTCTTATTACATTGCAAACAGTGTAGATCGAGACCAGCCGCCGCGTCTTTGATCTACACTGTTTGGTACAGTGGAGAATCTGTTATTCTTTCCCAATAAACGCGTTTACGCTAAAACTATTATTTCTAATGCAAACAGTTGGGAGCCAGATCAGACGCCGGGTAACCCGGCGTCTGTTCAGGCTCCAAACTGTTTGCCACCAAGATAAACATGAAATATCAGAATTGTCCAAAAGTTGCAATTTTCTACGTTATAGTGTTTTGCGTTTGCGTTTCGTTTCGTTTAAACGGGAAAGAATAACAGATTCTCCACTGTACAAGTAAGATTACCAAATAGTGTAGATGCTGGACAGTACATATATCAACCATTGTAGTCCAACACCAGTCGCCGCTTGTTTATGTTTGCACTGCTTTCAAAGCAATATTTCTGATTTTCCTATATGTTGCGGTACACATACGTATAAAGTACATACATCTTTAATGTTTTGTGGTGGATAAAAACATTTATATTTGAGCCGTGCCACGACAAAACCTGTCTTATTACATTGCAAACAGACCAGCCGCCGCGTCTTTGATCTTCACTGTTTGGTACCCACAGGCATCTACAGTATTTTATGTAGCTGTAGTATATACGGTATTTGAGAGTGTACACTAAACTCAGATACAGAGGCTGGGATGACAAGGGTGCTTGGTCTGTACAATGCTGCAATGTAATATGCCTGGTTTTGTCATGGCACGGCTAATGTGATTTTTAAGGAATTTTGAAATGCTAAAGTGAAAAAGACGTTATTCAACTTCAATTTCAATGATGTTACTCCACAAACTCCTTAATTCATTCATAATAAACGTACATGTGCTGAAACGATTTTCTCTAATGCAAAGGCTATTCTCGCAAGTTCTCTCATAATGTACTATGTTTTCTCTTCTAGCATCGAATACAAGCCATCCTTGATCAGAAAGGAAAACCGATGAATGAAACAATGATAAGGTATGATACGTTTTGTTTTTCTAAAGACAAAAACAAGAGTGAGTGAGTGAGTGAGGGAGTTGGGTGTTATGGCACTACGGTACTGGGGCCCGTTTCATAAAACTTCGTACCACAAATGTTGTCGTAAGTAAGATTATAAAAGTATCAATTATTATTTATTTCTCCATCTAATCCTGTATTGTGATATCTTTTTTGGAATCGTCTTGAAAAGACGATTCCAAAGAGATATCATGAAACAGAATTAGATAAAGAAATAATAAATTTAATGTATTTTAAAGTTTTGACTTACGACATTTGTCGTACGAAGTTTTATGAAACGGGCCCCTGGACAGGTCATATAGCGCCAATGAAAAATCAGATTTGCGGAAGATAATATTGACTAATGCCATATGCTGCAAAGCAGGGCAAGACTTCTGCCTCATCTTTGTCAAGCATTAAGCTGTCATCTTTCATAAAACATACATATTTCGTTTTTCTTTGAAGTGACCATTGAACACAAAATTTACTTCTTTTTTTCACTTCAGGAATAGTCTGTTAAAAGTGTCAGTTGATCTTCGGCCAGAGGTCAGAGAAGTAGTTGAACAAAACCATGACAAGAGTGTAAGTTTGGATCTAGTTTATGTATACAGTAGAGAAGATTTCACAATAAATGTGTTTATGCTAAAACAATGTTGTCTTATGCAAACAGTTTGAAGCCTGATCAGATGCTGATAACCCGGCGTTTTACATGTATCAGGCTCCGTAGGTAAATTCTAAGGTACAGTGGAGAATCTGTTATTCTTTCCCGTTTAAACGCAAACGTACGCAAACGCAAAGCACTAAAACGTAGAAAAGAACAACTTTTAGACAATTCTGATAATTCATGTTTATCTTGGTGGCAAACAGTAAGGAGCCTGATCAGACGCCGGGTTACCCGGCGTCTGATCTGGCTCCAAACTGTTTGTATTGTAAATAATAGTTTTAGTGTAAACGCGTTTATTGGGAAATAATAACAGATTCTCCACTGTATCAGGCTCCATAGGTACATGTACATTCTAAGGTAACTGCTTCTAGAACGTAATTATAACTTTGGTGTCCTATTCTTTATATTCAGCAATGGTTTTGTCTGCAGCCTTTTGACACACAATTTGAGACAAGGGGTACTTTACGTTTGATTGGACGAGAAAGCCTTTAAACTGTCACTTACTCTTAAGAAAACTACACAACCTTCTTTTCATTGATAGCGGAATACAATGACAACTGTTTTATGATTTCCTGTTTCATCATTGCAGGTTTTAGAGCTATTGGCACATATCGGTGGCTTATCAGCACTCGTTCTTGGCTTATCAGCAGTGGCAGTAATCGAACTTGTATGGACACTCATCAGAATCAGCATAGATTTTGTCCGCTTCCTCTGCAAAAGGTACGTGAACCCCCTAATATCAAGACGGAAATTTGTCTAGCATCCCGACGAATTAGATATTATGCAGTCGGGCTTCGACAACACGAACTCTCCTAAGTAAAATTAACCTATTTTTCGTCATTAAAATTTTGATAACTCGAGATTGATTGAGTCGAATATTTACCCGTGTTACAAAGTTTAAACGTGGCTTAGCCACGTTTTAACTTTGAAATACGGGTGATTTCGATCTCCGTAAGTGAGGTCGGAATGTCGAGGTTTGATAACAGGATATCATTTATGAAGGTGACTACAATGACTTATGTGACTAAACTCATACATTCGTATCTCGTGCAGTTGCAATCGTCTATTTGACCATGATGATGTACAGTAAAAACCTAGCACAGCGATCAATTAAAAAAATAATTTGTAGTAAGGCAGTCTCATAATCATAAATGTGTATAAATGTTGCTGTTTTATGAAGGACACAAGTAATGTTAAGGCATTAACGTGTCATTAAGGAGCTTTATAGATTACTTTTGTCTCGCATTAAGTTGTGATATGCTTTATAAGATTGAATTGTTTATTTATTGCGTTTTCGTTGATTACTGGCGTTACTGTAAAGCGGAAAAGACGTTATTCTTTCCAAATACAGTGTAAATGCGTTTACGCTAAACCTATTATTTCCATAACAAACAGTTTGGAGCCTGATCAGACGCCGGGTAACCCGGCGCCTGATCAGGCTCCAAACTGTTTGCCGCTCAAATTTGAATAAATAGCCAGAGTTGCCAAAAAGTTGTAATTTTCTCCATTTTAGTATACTGCGATTGCATTTGTTTGCGTTTAAATGGGAAAAATAACGTCTTCTCTACCGTATGTGCAATTACAGTGGAGAATCTGTTATTCTTTCCCTATAAACGCGTTTACGCTAAAACTATTATTTGCATTGCAAACAGTTTGGAGCCAGATCAGACGCCGGGTAACCCGGCGTCTGGTCAGGCTCCAAACTGTTTGCCACCAAGATAAACATGAACTATCAGAATTGTCCAAATGTTGTTCTTTTCTACGTTTTAGCGCTTTGCGTTTGCGTACGTTTGCGTTTAAACGGGAAAGAATAACAGATTCTCCACTGTATTATTGTTATTACTCAATCTGCAACAAATGTGCCTATATCTGATTGCTTACAGGTCGACGAACGACGGCTCAATGCAGAGATTGACTGATTCGGAAATTACTTCAATCACATGGGCAATATACAGACAGAAGAGACAGATGGAAGAAATGAATAAAGAGTCTGAGAAAGCTAACCAAAGGAAGCAGCAAGCTACAATAGGCGGAAATGTGCCGAACAGGCTGAATCGCCGGAGCAGTTCTAGTTCTAGGAACCCTGATGACCACGATCAATTCGAACTCAGAAAACCGTCCAAAGATTACGGTAGCCTAGAGAACAAACCGGCAAGCTTAAACAATAATATCAAGATGGATAGGAACGGATATAGGAAATACAACCATCTTAATAACGGACGATTGAACTCGATATCAGAAGAAACGCAATATAAAAATTCTAAAAACGGCCATAGCGGTAGTGTAAATGCCATCCCAGAAAGTTCACACCATGGAAGTAATGGGCGTGGCAGTTATATGGGGTCGGAACACGATTCTAGGTACAGGCACGCGTATGCACAACGGTTGCCCTATATACAACCTGTCCCCGTGGAAGGGGTTCGGCTCTATGGAGGAACGGCTGCCTACTTCCATACTAATACAGAGCCAACATATCTCTGATACAGCGGAGAAAACGTTATTCTTTCCCATTAAACGCAAACGAACCGCAAACGCATAGCAAAAAAAAAGGAAAACTTGTGGCAATTCTAACCATTTATTTTAATCTGAGTGGTAAACAGTTTGGAGCCTGACCATACACCGGGTTAAACGGCGTATGATCTGGCTTCAAATGGTTTGTACTGGGAATAATAGTTTTAGCGTAAACGCGTTTATAGGGAATAATATAAGACTCCACCATGAGTGTTGATATAGGATAGGAATTTTCTCCCCCGAGGGTCAGAAATTTCATGCAGGGACGAGGCTTGCCGAGTCCCTGCATTAATTTTCTGACCCGGCGGGGAGAAAATTCCTATCCTATATCAACAAAACGAATGGTGGATTTTTTTCTCCCACATAAATCATTAAAACATGATATATATAACGAAAAAGTTGTTGTTTCTGTGCGTTTGTTTCCGCCCAAACACGACGTTGTTTATAGTAACGTCATAAGGAATGGCGTCATTTAGTTACCCGCGTCATGCAGCGCTTATGGTAAAGCTGAGCAAACAATAAAAGACGTCACGTGGCATGGAGGATAGAGTGATTCCACATTGGGAATATCTCTATCCCACATGGGCGAAAATGAGAGAGAACTACTTATTTTCTTATGTAATACTACAAATACAGCGGAAATGACGTTGTTTTGTGCCATTGAAACGAAATCAGAGGCAAGCGCAATGCAATGAAATGTAGAAAATTAGTGCCTTTTAAAATTGCTTACGTTTATGTTTTGTTCTTATCCGAATGGTTTGTAGCTTGATCAGATGCAAGGTTGCCTTACCCCGAGTATATGTACAATAGTTAGTTGCAAACAGTTTGGATCCTGATAAGACGCCATGTGACGTCACGCGGCGTCTGAACAGGATCCTACCTGTTTGACAATCATTTCAATACGTCAAGTCAAAAAACCTAACCTAAAATTTAAATTTGAGAAAAAAAGCAAATGACAATTGTGTTTAAAATTGATGAGATGTGAAGGGGTTAAAATTAAAACTACATGTACATGTACGCTCGTATCTTAAATAGACCTTTAAAAAAGTTGTAATTTTCTACATCTGAGTGCTATCAGTTTGCGTTTCGTTTGCGTCTAAAGACATTTCATCAGTCCTTTGATGGACTTACCCCCCATTGTTCTCGATAGGCGTGAACGTAACTGTAAAAGCATGCAACATAATTTTTACCAATCTCAGTTTACCAGCCCTGCGTCGTGACGCCTTGCCACGACCCGCTTACCTCAGGGCACCCACAGGTTCACGTGCCTTCAACATTGCATGCTTTTGTCGTTCTCCATAGTCACTCCACCTTTGTGCGCCTTGAGGTGAGCGGGCCGTGGCAAAGCGCCACGAAGCGCCTTCGTTAATGAACACAGGGCTGGTGACGCCCATACAAACTCATACTCTAGAGGTTTTTCAATGGTAATTTCTTGCCAAACTATCAAATATAAAAGTCTGGCCTCACATGAGATGCTTCAGTGGCTCTATGCCATTGGCATGTGAACAAGATTCGTGAGTATTCCATGGGAAATGCTTGGATAGGTGATGTCACCTAAAGTAGGTCAGGAAATGTCTTTAAACGCAAACGAAACGCAAACTGATGGCTCTCAAATGTAGAAAATTACAACTTTTTTTAATGTCTAATTTCATTACATGTACGATTCATGTTATTCTGAGTGGCACACATTTTGGAGTCAGATCAGAGGCCGGGTCTGGCTCTAAACTGTTTGCAATGAATATACATGTTTTGTTTTAGCATGAACGCGCTTATTTGGAAAACTCACCCATCTTCTCCACTGTATACTATTTATTGATACTTTGCCGGGGTGTTAGATTGGAATTTAATGACCTATTTGCTTAACTTGTATGATTGCATTTGTCAGAATAAATGCTTTTAAAATTACGCAAAATGTGTATACTTTCTTCATAAAATGATAAGTAGAATTTTAAACATTGTCTAACTGAATTTGCATTGAAAAGCAGCACACATGTTCGTCTACTGTGGGGAGACAGGCTAATAATTCCTGTTTAAACGAAATTAAACCTAAATGTTAAGTAATTAAATGTTGAATATGACAATTTCTTTAATATAAGATATAATGATAAGAGAGAATATAACTCACTGATTTTGACCGAAACAATATGATAGGCCAGGAAAAGCGGAATGTCGAAGATATGTATATATTAAACTGATTCTGATTTTTTTGCGGCAGCTACGGTAGACCTATCATCTGTTTAAATTTTTCGTCTGCCGTTTTTCTTAAAGTTACACATATAAGTTGACAATTTGGCAGAAGAAATATTATGACGAGTAACAAACAGCTTGAATCCAGATCAGACGCCGCTTCACGCGGCGTCTTATCTTGATTAAAGCTGTTTGCAAATATAAACCAAGTCTTAATTTCCCTCCCTAAAACAACTCCCTCTGAACAGCAGACATAATCTGTGTCTCCCATTGGGTTTCATTGTAGAGAGTTGGGCATGCTACGTCATTGTCGTTTGCAATATTCTGTCGACTGCAACAAATCGTTGCTTGGTCATTTCATTGTTTTTATGACGATGTTACCTGACTAATACAGTCACCACCAAATCATCGTCCTTTTATATTCAGCATTCACATTCACGTGTGTTACTCGTCATTTTGTCTTTTTTCTGTAAAAATGTCCAAAATGTGACAATGAGAAAAATAGCAGCAGACAATTTTAAGCAGCCGAAGTTGTTAGGGGGAAAGTCGTTAGCGTTGTTGTTCGGATGGAATCGTTGTTCAGACGGCCGTTGTAGGGATGGCTCACTGTATTTTAAATAATATTGTTGTAGGTAACTACAACATCTTAGTTTTTGTACGTGTCTTCATTATATCTTGTATTCAATACATGTTCCGTGGGGAACCTTTTTGTCTCATCCTGCTGTAAAAGACTGGCGTCTTCTTCTGGCGTTTTTGGAGCAGCTCCCCCAAAGGTGTGTGCTGTTTATCTGACTTAGTTAGTTAAGAAATTAACTGATTCTTTCGAAAAATCAGTTCATTTTTTAACTAACCACGTCAGCTAAACAACACACACCTTAGAAAAGCTGCTTCCAAAACGCCAGAAGAAGACGCCAGTCTTTTACAAACAGAATAAAAGAACAAAAAAGGTTCCACGGAACATGTACATTTAATACAAGCTATAGTGAAGACACGTACGTTAAATTAAGTGATGTAGTTAGCAACAACAATCCTGTTTAAAATACAGTGCCCCATCTCTAAAACAGCAATACGAAGCTCCTGTTCTTTGGTATCAAGACTTATACACCTTTGAAAGATTATTAGGATTATTGAACAATTGTAACATTTTAAACGAGTCGTTTGTTAACCAGCTCTGTTATAGTAGTGTCATAAGGTTTGAGGTACCAGGACGGAGTGTTGCAGAGCGTGATTGCAGTACGGAACATAACCAATGCAGGATTTGGTCTTACGATCTACAGTGCATGTCTAGGACATGCTTCCCCCCTTCAAGGTGCACAATTCTACGGACAAGAGGAACCAGGTGATACACCCAACAGGAGACACAAATTGTGGGCGTTGTTTGGAGGGAGTCGTTATCGGAGGGAACTTTGCAAACAGATTGATTCCAGATCAGACGCCGCGTATCAAGCTGTTTGTCACTCATCATTAAGTTTTTTATGTCAAAATGTCCATTACGTAACTCTGAGAAAAACAGCAGATGACAATTTTAAGCAGACGACAATTTTAAGCAGACGACATTGCATCCAGACAATGGTGTGTGTCAGTCATGAACCAAAACGTAATTCGACAAGCTATATAGCGAACAATGATTCTAACCAACAAAGACTGAACATGTCCTTTATCTGCGTTATTTACCCACAAGTCAATACAATTGGACTTTTTTAAAAAAAAAAAAAGGAAAAAAAAGTTTTGATTCAAATGAGACTCGAACCTATGACCTTTTGATTGTTAGTCAACCACACTACCGACTGAGCTATCAGCACTTAAGTAGAATAGTGGTACATGTATGAGCTGGGTGCTGGGATCCTAACACCTTTTATTCATATGCTAATTTAGGACCAGTGGCGATACCGATTACAAAACGACTGATGTACGTTTTATAATTTTCATTAAAATTAATTCAGACAGCACAGCTATTATAAGATTGAATGAAGAATTAATTATTATGATATATTTCCACGTAACCATGTGAATTTAAAAGCTTTTTGTATTACTTTCAGAATTTATTTTAACTTGCTGAATGTTAGAAATGTTTTATTTAAGATGTCATAAATTTCCCTTCTGCCAATTTCATTGAAAAGTGCAATACTTGCGTTCTTTGAATAGATACCCGTAAGGGTAATCACTGACGCCTTTGGTGTCATTTGTATTTGTATGCACCGGTCTTGCACCGACGTGGTGAATTAGACTGTGCGTTTGCTGCTCTTTTACAAGAGTAGCAATCGAGTGCCTGGCTATGTCTGTAAGTCACTCGGCTTCTTTGAGTGCTTGGTTATACCTGTAAGTCACTCAGTTTTTTCCTTTGCACCATTCCTTGAAGGGGACAGTGCATCAATGGATAGAAGTCTGACATATGGTCGTCGGATTCTTCCAGTTCCAACTCATTCCCAAAATGGTCTGCTTTATTTCTGCGTTCGATTCTCAAAGCTTGCTTAAATCAAACATACATACTTCTTTTAAAGCTTTAGTTTTGAAATACATGTATGTTTGTTCTGAGTAATAATAAAACGTCTCTAATACGACCACTTAATTATGTTTATTATTAGGGTTTTACAATAGTTTGATTGCTTAAAGCAAGGTGACAGTAAAATGAGGAGCTTTCATTTTAACTGTCAACTTTCTTAAGCTGTCACCTGTCTTTTAAACACTCACATAGCCTTCTTTTAGTGGTCGTAATAGAGAGTTTTTACTATTTATAGCAATAGAGTTATGTTCGACTACTGATTACAGTGGAACCTTTGAATCCCGAACACCTATATTATACTTCAAATAAACATTAAGTGGCGAGACGCTTTCCGTTGGCGCAGAAATTGAGTATATAACCTGTCACGAATTCGCCTATAACATCCAGATGCCCGTTGCGTGTTATTATCCACCTTTCACGAAAACGTAACACAAACACATCGCATTCCGTCTAAAAGATGTTCGAAGAAAATATAATGTTGGGGGAGGGGGGATTTAATTTTAATCAGAAAAATGTCGTTTTACGGTTTATACTTTTTATATTTATAGATAACAGTGGTGTAGATATGTGTGTGCTGTTGAAACATGTGCTTTGTCTATATTAGTGTTTTCTTCTGACCTGTCCAAGTTATGTTTAGATTGTACCATTCTAAAACTTTAAAAGGGATGAGTTTTCTCTACATCCAGTTCGAGATACGGAGAGCTGGAAATGTGGCCATGCAATCTTGTACAATCTAACAAAATCGCTTACGTGAAAAGCCGTTTCCCACGTGCATACTGGTTGTCATGTGACTGTAATTATTATTATTTTTTGTATGCTAATGTTTCCTGCATTGCAGGACTTATGCTTGAATAAATAAAAGTTGAAGTTGAAATTTTGTACGTAATGTCGCGGAGTAATTAGAGCTCGCTCTAATTACTCCGTGGTAATATACAGTAGAGGATACATTATTCTTTTCCGTTAAACGCAATGCACTTAACTGGGGAAATTTACTTTTAGAAAGGTTAACTAGGGTTTTAATCTGAGTAGCAAAAAGGGGTGCCTGGTTTAAATTTTCATTTTCGTTTTGCTTGATATTGACATTCGTATAATGCTGCGTCTGATCAGAGTCTACACTGTTAGCCTATTTACCTTTTGTAGGATGCATTAAACACAAGAATGAGGAGAAGGCGTTATTCTTTTCCAAAAAACGCGTCAAAGCTACATGTATTATTTCCATCGGAAACAATTCATATCTTGCAGTCAACAATGAGTGGTCGTTAAGTACTGTGTTGTTGATTAAAACAAAATAAAGGCTAAAAGATCATTCAAATGTCTTTATTACATGAGACAGAAACACATATAGTATCCCTTTCCCACATAGAAGCGACTTTTAGCGTATTTAATTTATTCCTCCGCTGAACAAAATAGTTCCTATTTAAACAGTTTTAAACATGCGCCATAATATATAATGTCTACATATTAGCAGATGGTAGCTTAAATCAGGCTGAAAGTAAAGCAGAAATCGCCTTAAGACGCCTTCTGCATTACTTTCAACCTGACTTAAGTGATCCCTTATTTTCAATACTAGAAATAGGCAATTGGGTAAAGGGGTATAGATACTTAAAGTTGAACCTATACATACCTAGACATTTTTATGAACACTTTGTTGTATTTGCATATTAAAGGGATACATTGCCAGTAAGTAGTTCTGTAATAGCGGAAACACTTGATATGTCCAGGGATATTTTATTAATAAAATATCCCTGATATGTCTGTGTATTTGGGACAACTGTATGCATGTATCATAGCCAATAATGCAGACGCAGGTGAAACACACAACATCTATAAGAGAAATTGGCAGATGCAAAAAGACATTTGCCCTCATCTCTTTTAGACCTTTTCTTCCACTTGAATTACAGAAGCAAACAATGTATATCCAGATCAAACAGCAAGTAACTGATCTGATCAGAATTTAGCCGGCAATCAGCAATCAGAAAACAATAACAAAATATTAACCCATTTTCACTAACAAACAGCGTACTTATGTTTGAATTTGAATTTCTAAATGTACACTTGCCTAAATCATCTGAACAGGACATACACTGTTTGCCATTTTGCAATATATTGTTAACATCAACCCTAAAAAGTAAAGAATGGACTAGACCTAATTGGAAATTAACATGTCAATTAACAATTTTATGTTTGAATGTGTTAACGAAACAAAGTGTCATAACTTAACCCTTATCCTGCTGATTTGTCGTCTGCTTCAAATATAATGTCTGCGAAATATAATAACTAATTTTGATCTTTTTAAATCTAAAGAAAACGTACTTTTCGAGTGACAAACAGCTTAGATCCAGATCAGACGCTATATAACGCGGCTTCTGATCTGAATCCAGATTGTTTGCAAATATAAGTCAAGTCCCGCTTAGCACGATAATTAAGGGTTAAGGAGCAGTGACTCGCGCCTTTAGTTTTGCCGGGGGCCTTTTTACTATCCCGGAGCAGAAACTTGAACTTTGACACGGGTTACCCAGATCAATCCGTGTCAAATAGTTTGGATCATGATCCGACATAAAAAATGTCTAAAATGAATACGACATTGTTTCCTATAGAATTGCATTCAGTTTCAATTTTTTTCACACAAAACACTCAAATCAAGATTTTTTCAGAGTAATTTCCGACACATAATTGTTGGGGGTCTGATCTTGATCCAAACTGTTTGCAATAGAACAGAAAATATCTTTTTTCTGTGTTTTTCATACAAAAATATCTTATTCGAAACATATTTACGCATTTCCATCATATTAATCTTATATGTGTAAATCACTCCTTAAAAAGAAATTCGAAAAATGTATGTTTTAATTTAATTTTAATTTTGTTTTTTACCATTTTAGCTATCAATTAGTTTTGATCCGATTGGTTAACAGTTTGAAAATTGACGTATAGACAACTTACTTAGTCTGATCATAATTCATTCTATCGTTTGTTAAGTGTGGATGTACCAGTAATATACTAGTGAAATATTCGATCGATAATGCTGGTCAGGGTATAATTGATGTAGAACGCGAATGTTAAAGTAACAATTTAATCAGCAGATAAACACAAATGGCTTTTCAGAGGTCCCGCTGAGAATAAGACGAGTCCAGAACCAGTGTTCCGGAGGCAGCCGAATGATAACGAAGCATTCGTTTCTTATCAAGGCTAAGATGATCAAGCGATTCCCGATAGTCTGCCTTACAAATCGATAATTGATCTCGTGGACCAAGGGAGATAATGATTTACGTCTGATATACTAAAGTGAGCAAGAACGACACTCCTGTAAATATGGCCTGCATTCTTGGACATGATTATGACGATCGCTTTTTATCTGTCTGGCAAACAGTTTCAATCCTGATTAGATGACGGGTAACATGTACATGTACCCGGCGTTTGATCTGGCTCCAAACTGTTTGAAAAAAAATCATTGTTTTTAGAACAAACTATAATCTATAAACTATAATAGCTACATGTAATCGGCAAATCACAACCAGGGTTCCATTAGAGTTTTTGTTATGTCACACACCCATAAATACTGACTGTTGCTGTTTACAATTGTAATTTTGTATTTAGATGATACCTACTGGTCCATTGTCAATGCCCAAAATCCATGAAACCATAGGTACAGTCATATTGTGAGAAAAACAAATTTTTGTGTCCCTTTTTTAGCCTTTTTTCGATGTTATGCTGTTTCACTTGAAAAATAGGTAAGTTTGTATAGTGTTTCATAGAATGACTTTTCAATAAAGTTTATCCTATTTTACCCTAGTTTAAAGCCAGATCTTTACTCTTTCTGCTGCTGGTTTAATTATTGCGATATGTTTGGTACATGTACTTCCAAAATAATGCTGGATTTAACTAATTGATCACTTTGTTATGTGTGTTTGTTTTTCAACCCCCTATTGCTTTTAAATATTTCTTAACCGAAAGTTGTTTTAAGAAAAAAGCTAAAAACAAGTTTATTCATATCCTATGCCTTGCATTTGACCATTCAACAAATTTGTTTTGCAAGTTTCATACTCCAGGAATAATGCCAATTAGCTGAAGTTCCTGAAATAAATTCAGCCAAATTTCTGTAGAGTCTGTGACACATGTCCTGTGCTGTTTTATAAAGATGAATCTTTAAATTCTATACATTTTGTACAGGGCCCATACTACTAGACTCAGATTATTTAGGTTATAGATCTTTGTCAATATGATAAGATGCATTTTGTTTTAAAAAAGAAGTGAAAATGTAGAGTCTGTGACACTTAATACTGGAGATTCATTTTTAGCAGCTTTCTGTTATTTAAATGTTTTCTACACCTTTAAACTTATGCATTGTATCACAAATAATGGCATTAAAAGTTATGATGTCAGTCTGCGCTGATGATGTCATAAATTTTATGTTGATGATGTCATCAGTTCCTGCTGTTTATATTATCCTTCTGCCGCTGCTGTTATCGTCAAAATGGATAATCTACAAAATTCACGTGGCCTGTATCATTATAATAATAGAGACTATTGAGTATTTTATGAAGATCCAAGTAATTGATGCTTGATAATTTTTGTCACAGGCACTACAGCTAAAATTGATAAAACTTTAAGAAATGAAAAAAAAATCCAGAAAAATGGTGTACAGTATGGGACAAAAGTCAATGCTAGATGCTGAAATGTCTTCATCTTTTAAAAAAATGACTCGGTTTCAAAATCAGAGCTGTTTGAAAAAGTTGATTTTTTGACAAGATGAAACACTTCTGGACCTCTGATTGTGATTTTGCTGTATTGGGGAAGAAAAACGTCTTCTTCCTTGTGTTAGACATTTCAATTAAGCACTGTGCACGATAGCAAAAAAACAGTGGAGAATCTGTTATTCTGACGTCATTACTGACTTCATACAGTGGAGAATCTGTTATTCTTTCCCGTTTAAACGCAAACGTACGCAAACGCAAAGCACTAAAACGTAGAAAAGAACAACTTTTGGACAATTCTGATATTTCATGTTTATCTTGGTGGCAAACAGTTTGGAGCCTGATCAGACGCCGGGTTACCCGGCGTCTGATCTGACTCCAAACTGTTTGTAAAATAAAAAATAGTTTTTCGCGTAGACGCGTTTATCGGGAAAGAATAACGTTTTCTCCACTGTATGTCTTCTGATCCTTTTTGATTTAATGTGCTTCAAATGTAACCTGCTCGGCGTAGGGTATATGTACATTTTATAGAGAAAAGTTATTTTTTCTCTCCAATAAACGCGTTTCAACTACAAACAGTTTGGAGCCAGATCAGACACCGGGTAACTCGACGTCTGATCAGGGTCCAAAATGTTTGCCTCTCAGATTAAAACAGTAAGAAATGTATTACGTCGTGTCCACTATAACAAAGGGGAATAACTTAATCAGACAGAAAACAGTAACAATACGAGAGTAATCTCGCTTTCAGATTGATGCACTTGCCACAAGGATGTACATAAACGCAAGTTTTTTACGGAAACTATTAATTGTGTCAACAACCAGATGGCAGCTTAACCCATTGTACCCAAGCGACGAGTACACGCGTCATTCCCAAACAGTGTACCTTGTGAAGAATACACGTGTCGTATGAAAACAGTGCTAACCCAGGTGAAAGTGTTGTTCAAAAGCCCTTTTATCAGGGTCTGCGTAGTTTGTTATTTCACAATATGTTGTAAAAAGATACCGCTATACTACATTTTGTAAATAGTTTACTAAAAAGAAATTAGAAAATGTAGAAAATGGAGCAGTATATTTGTGGTCTCATGGGGAGAATGGGCAAAGCAAGAAGAAAGTAACTCTATATGAGCTTTCTGTTCATTTTCACCCTAACGTTAACAATAACCTGCCTTAAACCATTACCCAACAGCATGTTTCTAGTTTTGAAGACACGTGACCACTTTAATCAGGTTGAAAGTAAAGCAGAATGCGCCTTATTTGAGTATTGTTAATGCGATTGGCATTGTTATTTTGGGTTTATATATCGAATTATAAGAACAACTGTAAATTAAGTACATACACCTTTAAGTCCAATTCATGGCAAGAATGAAGTACCACAAAAATTGTTTCTCTATTGGGATTGAAAAGGTGCTAATTGTAAGGATTGTTTTGCCTCAAATTGAAGACTAATGAATAAGAGGACTGACGTAGAATTTCTATTTCACGGAGCTTCATGCCAATCGTTGAAACAGTGGAGAAAACGTTATTCTTTCCCGTTTAAACGAAACCGAAACGCAATCGCACTGCAATAAAACGCAGAAAATAACAACTTGTTGGCAATTCTGACTATAAATTTTAATCTGAGTGACAAACAGTTTGGAGCCGGATCAGACACCGGGTAGCCCGGTGTCTGATCTGGCTCCAAACTGTTTGCATTGGAAATAATAAATTTGGCGTAAACGCGTTTATTGGGAAAGAATAACGTCTTCTCCTCTGTACATGGAATTTGTCATGTAAAAACAAACCAATGACATTTTTACAGAAGAGCAATAGCAATCTGTGTTTCAATGATTATTTTCCAGAGCAATAATCTTGAGAACCAATGCATAGCAAAAGGATAGGACATAAGGAAATGAGCAATTTCTATTCTAATGTAAAATTAAACACCGCCGCATGTTTACTTTAGTGACAGTTGTAAACGCGGATCTAATGTTTAGAAATACATTTATCGGTACTATCAGTCTTACAATGGATAAGTTGTTATTCTTTCCCAATAAACTTGTATATACAGTGGAGAATCTGTTATTCTTTCTCGTTTAAACGCAAACGTACGCAAACGCAAACGCAAAGCACTAAAACATAGAAAAGAACAACTTTTTGTCAATTCTGATATTTCATGTTTATCTTGGTGGCAACCAGTTTGGAGCCTGATCAGACGCCGGGTTACCCGGCGTCTGATCTGGCTCCAAATTGTTTGCACTGCAAATAATAGTTTTAGCGTAAACGCGTTTATTGGGAAAGAATAACAGATTCTCCACTGTACTACAGTGCTCTTTCCCTAAAACAACCCACCCAACAACGATTCCCTCATTACAACGACCATTGCCACTCTTCCCCAAAACAAAACAATTATATCCAACCTATTCACAACTGCAATGTCGTCTGCTTAAAATTGTCCTCTGCTTTTACATAATGGATATTTTTGACAGAAAAATTATAATGACGAGTGAAAAACAGCTTGAATCCAAATCAGACATTATATTAGCAAGTTTCCCTCCCTATAACGACTCCCACCGAACAATGCAATCAAATTCTGTCTCCTATTGGGTTTCGTTGTAGAGAGGGAGAGCTGTAAAACCATTATGCCCTTTGCAAACAGGTTGTGACCCGATCAGACGCCGAGAACTCTAATTATGGTCAAACCTGTTTGCCAATCAGATTAAAATAAAAGTCAGAAATGTAATGCCCCTATTCCACACCGACTACCAATCCCACGAATCGCTACGAATGGGCAAATGCTAGGATTCGTAGATGATTCGTAATAAATTCATGGAGTTCTTACCTGATTCGTAGTCGGTCGGGGATTCGTGGCAAAAGTTTTTAGCTGTTCAAAATTTTGGCCAAGTACTCCACGAATGAAACAATGGGTAGTTAATTCGTAATAAATTCGTAGTGCATTCGTAGGATTCATAACTGATTGGTAGGATTCGTACAATGTAGCTGATTCGTAAACCGCTTTTGGGCGTGCGTGGTATTCTTAACTCATTTGTGGGATTCGTGAGTACTAGTTTGATACCTTTCTCCTGTAGCCAGGTGTCTGAGAGTCCAGGCCAGCTTCACTCCGGCATATAGATTTGGTTTCACGTGAGTGTCCCTCCTCTGCATGCATGGATGACTGGCCTATAATCCTGGCATTCGCATATAGTTGGTATAGGTATTCTCATCTTCAACACTAAGCTAATGTTCGAGTCTTCTGGCTGGAGTCAGCCACGGTCTAACCCACCACCTTGTGGACATTATCCTTCTTCTTCGGGGTATCTTCTTGCTATTAGCATGCAGCTAGCATTGACACGCCAGTTCCAAGGCTAGTGCTACTTCTGTTTTATCTTAAAAATCCTTTTCTGAACTGATGGCCCAGTTGAAACGGGAACTACCTTTAAGAATCCCACGAATATTCTTAACTCGTTCGTAGCTGATTCGTAGAGCATCACGAATTAGATAGAAAGATTTGCCGAATTCCACGATTCCCCACGAATCATAACATTTATCAATTCGTGGCGATTCGTTGGATTCGTAGTCGGTGTGGAATAGGGGCATAAAAAAGTGTCATTTTCTACTTAATTTGCATTTCGTTTGCGTTTAGTTTCGTTTAAATGGGAAATGATAACGTCATTTCTAATGTAATGCTAACCAAACCAATGCCCCATATTTTACTGTAATAAGATTTGTTACGATTTCCCGATCGAAATAAATACAAAAACGCAGTGCAACATCATGCAGAAATCCACATTAGAATGGAACTGGCTACACTACATTTAGAAAAAACCCGAGACCGACAAATACTGACTATTGGCAATTAATTTCTAACCCGCTTCAATCCTGTGTTTCAATTCATTCTCAATAAAACCTCTCATTACGATCACGAAACGAATTGCCATGTTGTTGTTTTTTTATGTTAAAGTTGAAATTGGGTCAGTGTCGGTCAGCATTGGTACATGTGCCCTACGGTCTCTACTCAGCGATTGGCCATTCTCGTTAACTGACGGTTAATACCGAACCATGGTCGAGCATATTTCGGTGCGTACCATCATTTGACGAGAATAGCAATTTGCTCCACGGTAAGAACCTAAGAGTGACCACTTAAGTGCTCACAGTACTACTGTCAGACAGATGAATGCTTTATTTTACCCAAAATACTCAATGTGACACATTATTTACTCACCTAATGATGAAATTAATTCCACTTTATTCAGTCGTGAATATGCACCATACGAAATAGTTTCTATATCCTAGTAGATGTTTATTTAAAGCAGGCTGAAAGGAAAGCAGAATGCGCATTAAGGCGCTTTTTGCTTTACTTTCAACATACTTTTAAGTGGTCAATTGTCTTCAAAACTACAAACAAACTATGTGGTAAAAGGTTAAAAGTAAAATAAAGAGTTCCTACATGTAACAGAGCTTACAAGTCTGTTTTATCTTTTATTTTTACTTTGCCATCTCTCTTATATAAAACAGCTGTAAATATTGGTTTTACTGTAGTTTACACCATATTTATGAATATGAAAATGTTGCATTCAACCGCACCTGCATTACAAAATTGAGAATAATTGGCTTCCGAATCAGAGAATGCAAATTATTCTATCATGTTCCAAATCCAGACCATTGATCTTCACTGTTGATTGTACATGTAACAGTTGAGAAGACGTTATTCATATATCTGTTCAAACGCAAATAAAACGCAAACAAAAAACATTAAAATGTAAAAAAAAATTACATTTTTTTGACAATTTTGACATGTCATTTTTAATCTTACTGGCAAACAATTTGGAGCCAGATCAGACGCCGGGTTACCCGGCGTCTGATATGGCTCCAAACTATTTGCAATGGAAATGATGGTTTCAGCATAAACACATTTATTGGGAAAGCATAGCGTATTATCAACTGTAACAAGTGTGTTTTCGCGAGAAAAAACCATGGTTCAGCTAATGAACTGACGTAACCATTGCACTTTATCACGTGTGTCTGACTTTGGGGACGCTTTCGGATTTTTTTCTGTAAAAATCGTGTCGTCTGCTAACATTTTCGGATTCGAATAATCTGCGTTCAGTTTCAATGAATATCACCAAGGTGCCTAATAGTTTGGATTCAGATGAGACGCAGAGTTACTTAGCGTCTCATTTGGATCCAAACTGATTGCAGCAGTTACGACGAAATGGCTTTTAAATTTAGCGTGAAAAAGGTTTCATGTACATGCATCCCTGCACTAACCTTGCTTTTCAACGTCACTAAATTTTTGCTATACATGTTTATTTTCTTGTAACTTTTCATTTTTCTTAGTGTACCTTGAATATGTATTCTGTTTAGGTCGTATCATTGATAGAGGCTGTAAATATCTTAGAATATGTAAATGAAAGCTGTAGCATATAGCTTTTAGTTAAACATTTGCAATGAAATGGATTCTGATAATCAAGCAAATAGTCTCTTATAATTCTTTTATGAATGGCATGATTTTGTGTAAATGGAAATTATGTTATACATATGTATTATATGTTGAAATCATGATGAGACTCAAATAAAGATATAAAAATGTATATGCGGCGTCTGGTCAAGACACAAACTATGTGATCGTGATTTGTACTGTTTTCTGTATGGTTAAGTTATTCCCGCTAGTTCTGTTATCAAAAGGCCTACAGAAGGCCTACTAAATCAATAAGCATGTACAATTGTGCACTAAGATCATAACTCGCAGGCCATCATGTCCATGGTACACCAAAGAACTTCACGATGCTAAACACTTAAGGCGTAAACTGGAACGAAAGTGGAAATTATCCAAACTCGCAATTGAGCATCAGCTGTATCGAGAGCAGTGTGATTTTCCCCAAGAAATAGTAGAACCCTGTCAATTGCACTCCAAGAGTCCTTTCTAAGTCACTAAGCATCTCCTGGGCGCAAACAGTGAACTCGCACTGCCAGACAATGTGTCCTCAAAACAACTTGCGCATGATTTCAGCGACTTTTTCATCGAAAAAGTGGACATACGGACAGGCATTACCTCTGAATCAACGTCATGCACCCAGTCATCACAGAAACGTTGCATTCAAAGAACTCTTTATAAAGTTTTGACTCTGGTACAGCAGCAGAAATTGGGAAGATCATCAAGTTATCCCCATGTAAGTCCTGTGAACTCGACCCAATACCTACATGGCTCATGCCTTTACGAGCTCCTACCGTCGTTAACAAAAATTGTGAACTCTTCGCTGGAATCTGCGTATGTTCCAAAAGAATATAAAAAAGTCGCATATAAGATATCTTTTGTAGAAACCTGATCTCGATACAAATGATCTTAAGTACTACAGACCGGTATCAAATATGCCGTTTCTCTCCAAAGTATTAGAAAAAGTAGTAGACAAACGCATTGAGTTCCATTTGACCACCAACAATCTGCATGAACAGCATCAGTCAGCATAATTATATTAAGCACCACTCCACAAACTGCTCTTCTTAAAGTTCAAAATAACATCCTAAAATATGGAATTACAATTATTGTGATGCTTGACCTATCAGCCGCATTCGACACAATTGATCATGAAACATTACACACTCGCCTTGAAAAAGACTTCAATATTATTCGAAACCCACTAAAATGGATAAACTCGTACCTGAATGACCGTTACCAAACAGTCTCAGTAGATAGAGAATTATCTGTCCTAGTTCAAATGAAATATAGTGTGCCACAGGGGTCAATCATGGGAACGAAAAACTACATCTTGTACACAAAACCTGTCGGTTCAATTTGCAGAAATCATCATCGGGATCATCATTTCTATGAAGCTGATTCATAGTTATACTTGTAATTCAAGTCTAAAGACACATCTTGTCAACAAGAAGCCCTCTCAAAAGTCGAAGGATGGCTACAAGACATGGTTTTATGGATGTGCAAGAATATGTTGAAGTTGAACAAAACAATAACGTCGTCACTGTCATCAATGACTTACGACAACGATGTGTGTGTCATTCACACACACTCGAAAATACAGTGAAACGAAATTGCGTATAAGCCTAAATGATAAGAAGTTACATATACTTGGCAACAATTTATGGCGAATGTCATATACTAATTAACCTATAACACTCTATGTCGACCTGGTGATACTGTAACGTTTATAGGGCAATTTATTTCAAGGGGATATATTTCGAGTATAGCGTAGACGACGTTGTTCTTCTCAATAAACGCTATTGTGTTGAAACAATTTTTATGCATTTTCGGGGATGACCTTTGCAATTGAATTTAGTTAATATTTTAAAATTTACTGTAATTTGTATGTTTATAGTATGAAGGTGACAGGTAGGCCCATGGGGCCGGGTGATTGTGAGTATTAACTGTTGATAAATTTTATTTTGTTATGTAAATATCACATGTCACTATAATAAACAATTTCTCTCTATAACGGCTCTAAAACTTTTTTCCATTATTTTCACCCTACTTGAGGACTAACATAAACAAGCCTACTTTGGTTTTTAAAATAAAAAATCCGTCTTCTTGTTGAATGACCGGAAAAAGCAGCGCATATATTTCTTTTGTCGTGCTACATGTATATTTGCTTTTCATTTCAAAGTATAGCTAGATGATCCACGATTGGTGTATCATCTGGATCTTAACTGTTTGCAATAGTCATCAGAATTGTGCCCGTAGCGTGCAGAAGTTAAGTCATCAGAATTGCCCGTAGCGTGCAGAAGTTTAATACGCTTGTTACGAGGGGCATTTGAAAAGTACTGATAATTGAGCTTTTCATTCGATGGTCTGATTTTATAAAAGTGAACATTTGCTAAATGATACAACATCCCTCTAGTGAAAACAAAAACACAAAATTATCATCGGAGAATTTAATATTAACCTATATGCCATTATACATGAATGTATATTACCCATTAGATTGTCAACAAAATGAGTCATATTAGCACATGAAAGGCATATATAACATTAATGTTAATATTTTCTATAATCTTAATCCGATTGTTTGGAATTTACACATACCATATTTCTTGTTTCTTTCGTAGAAAAATGCCAACTAGTTGACAAATGTGACTACAGTGAAGCTCATTTATATAATGAAATCGGATATAGCGAAATATTAGATGTAACGAAACAATGAACGTATAGTAAAATTGGATTGATATAACGAAATTTGTATAATTTATAATTAAATAAATCTGATGGACCTGTGGACTTCGTTATACATGTAAGTGAGTTTTAGTTTATTTAATTTAATCTAAATGGTATTTTGGAGCCGGATCAGATGCTGGTTTACCTGCCGTCTGATCTAGCTCCAGACTGTTTGCAATGGAAATAACAGTTTAAGCGTAAATATTATCTTCTCCACTGTATCATATAAAGGTCAAACAGTTAATATCCAAATGAGATGCGGAGTTACTCGGCTTCTCATCTTAGTCCAACTATTTGAAGCGATTACAAATCCACCCATCACATACATGCTAAAAGTTGATATCTATATTTAAATGGATCTGAAATGGATATTTTAGAATTCCCAAAGAGTATATACGTATGTTTATCCATTGCCAATATCTTGAACGTTATTCCTCCTGAGAGGTATGGCTTATGATGGAGAGATTGCATCAACAGAGACATCCCGGTTGGCTTCCGTATACAGTGGAGAACACTTTATTCTTTCCCAATAAACGCGTTTACGCTAAAACTATTATTTCCAGTACAAACAGTTTGGAGCCAGATCAGACGCCGGGTAACCCGGCGTCTGATCAGGCTCCAAACTGTTTGCCACTCAGCTAAAGATTATTAGTCGGACATGTCAAAACATTGTTATTTTCTCCATTTAAATGCATTGCGTTTGCGTTTCGTTTGCGTTTAAACGGGAAAGAATAACGTTTTCCCCACTGTAACTGGTCACAGTAGACAAAATCTATTTTATGTTTTATTACACAGCACATAACGTAGACAATAAATAGTACATATCTTCCACCTATTCAGACACGAGCTATATTTAATATATTTCAAAGTGATGTTTCTAAAAGAGGGAATGGGATATTTTTATTTGAGAAAGTGAGTGAGAGATAGAAACAAAGGGACAGAGAGGGGGAGAGAGACTGATAAAGAGAAAGAGAGATAGGGAGGGAGACGGAGAGAGGAATAGATATAGAAAGAGAGATATGATGGAAGAGAGAGACCGATGTGCAGATATATGTATGGAGAGACAGAGAGACAGAGGCAGATTGAGAAGGTGTGAGACAATGATAGACAGAGCGACAGAGAGAGAGAGAGAGAGAGGCAGAAATACAGATAAAAAGATAGGGAGACAAATGCTGAATCAGATATAGAGAACTATAGACAAGATAAAATAGAAAGACAGACACCGAGAGACAAAGAGAGACAGACATACAGAGAGACAGGCACACAAACTGAGATAGATAGGGGAAAGAGAGAGAGAGAGAGATGCAGAGAGAGAGAGAGAGAGATAGAGAAAGAAAGAGGTGGAGAGAGAGAGAGGGATAATAAAGATGGATATTGGTATTCATAATTTATGTTTAGGTACAATTTGAAGGTATGTCAATTAGTTTTAAGTAATACAACCACGGTGTTACATTTGTGCGGTAGAGACCATGGAGCTGTGTGCGTGCGTTCTTAGAATTGAAAAAAAGTTTCAACCTCTCTATTGCGACCATTAAAATGAAGACTAATAGATTGTATAAAATACATATCACAGCTAATGCAATGTGACAGTAAAACAGAAAGCTCCTTTAGGAGCTTTCTGTTTTACTGTCACATTGTTTTAAGCAATCACCTGTCGTAAACATTTTATTGTTAGCACAGTGGTTGTGGTTGTGGTTGTAATAGAGAGGTTGTACTGTATTTGTTGGGTGCTATTTCCGCGTACCGTGTTATCCTGTCGATTACTGGATTACTTGCACAGCAAATAATCGTCATTCTACACCGCGTCAGACATTTGAATAATTACAAGGGAAAAAGATTGTGACAGCGTCTAAAGATTAAACCATCTCAGAGCACGCAATGATGTCACAGGGTTTCGTGCACAATGTCAAAACATAAAATCTTTTAAATCCCAAGCTCTATTGTAGAGATAGACTTTCTTTCGAGTAATTAAAGATGTTTTAGTACGCAAATAGCTTACCCCGTTGTTTCGTAATTATATGTTTAGTATGAAATGCCTTTTTGAAGGCCTCAACAAGTTTGATGTACTTGTTTAACCAATTACCCCATAGCAAGTTTTATGTTTTGAAGAGAGGGGGCAACTTAAAGCAGGTTGAAAGTAAAGCAGAATGCGCCTTTCAGCCTGCTTTAAGCTATTTTCTGTTTGAAAATAGAAAATACTTCTAATGATACTTATTCATGACTGTATAAATTGGAACTTATTTCTTGAATGGAGGAATAAATTAAAGGCGTACAAAGGCGTATTTATGGGGTAATGGGTTAACTTGAATATATTCAGTGCTGCGTGAAGGATTGATTGTGTCAACTGAGCTGTCTCGTTAAATAAAGTCCTTATTATTATCATTTATATTATTATTATTACTATTAATATAATTTTTATAGTTATTGTTATTATGATTATTATTATTGTTCTAGGTACAATAAAAGTGTTGCTGAACGGCAATTCAACGAGGAAACGTGCATATTTATTAACCCCATTTACCCGTTGAAATAAAGCCAGTATTGGTATCTTCAACGTAATATACAGATACAGATACAGATATGAACATTTTAAACAGAACCGTCGAGTATGATTCCACTCGTGACCGAAGTATATCATACATCTGTCTCTAGGTCAGACACAGACTCTACTATGATATGTACTCTTCAACGAACTCATGCAGTATTCATAGGTTGGTTATTTCTCGTTGCATGTTTTTGTAAACCTGCTTGACTCTTACCCATGAAACATAAATCTTGGCTTATCCAAATGTCATGTTCCAGTTATCTTCAAAGTCCTATCGTATGTCAAGACTCATCAATAAAGCAATGTTAATGCACCATGGTGAATGGTCTATAAACCGTGAACCAGACTGTTACATAACTTCCCCTGTTTTTTATAGCGAACAACGATGACGAATATCCTTATCTCCAACATGTGTAAGATCACTTTGATGACGTCACTATAACGTTATTATTTATAACGGCGTTTCGACGTCACCGGGGTTCCAAAAAATGCATATTGCTTTAAAAATAGCTTAAATCGTTTGTAATGTGAGAAAAAGAATCTGTCACTCGTCGATGTTTAAGACAAGTTGATCTCAAACTCGTCCAGAATAGAAATGTTATTAAGCTCGCCAAGGCTCGCTTAATAACATTTCAATTCTAGACTCGTTTCAGATCAGCTTGCCTTAAACATCGACACATGAGAGATCCTATATTTCTTCCCCGTTTAAACGCAAATGCTACGCAAACGCCTGACACTACAATGTAGAAATTGTCAAGCTGTTAACAAATCGAATTATTTATTTTTATATAAATGGTAAACAGTTGAGAGCTTGGGCAGACGCCGGGTTACCTGGCGTCTGAACAGGCTCCAACCTGTTTGCTAGTGAGATAATAGTTTTAGCGTAAATGCATTGTTTTGGAAGGAATTACGTCTTCTCCACTGTAAAATACAGTACAGTTATGGCCACTAGATTGTGTTAACCAATTTGTGCCCACAATCCCATATATGGGGCATAGGCAAAAGTGTAGACTCTGATCAGACGTCGCATTATGCGGCGTCTGATCAGAGTCTACACTGTTTGCTGATAGGAATTTCAATATAAAACAAAATGAAAATGACAATTTTGACCAGCTACATGTATCACCTTGATTCCAATACATATACATGGAAGAATCCACTAGGCGTAAATGGGGTAATTTTCAGACGTTTGAGGCAGGTGACTGCTAGCAAGGTGACAGTAAAACAGAAAATTCCGGTAGGAGTTTCCAGTTTTACTGTCCCCTTGTTTGTAGGAGCGTTCTGTTCTACTGTCACCTTGCTTTTAGCTGTCATCTGTATTTTATACAATCAATAAACCTTCATTTTAGTGGTCGCAATATAGAGGTTATACTGTATTAGAATACTACAATAAAACGAACAACAGACTGTTGGGAAAATCTCTTACATGGATACTAATTTATTTCATCAGTAATAAATGTTAAACTATATACAGTATTCCTGTAAATTAAAGTCAAACCTCGCTATCATGAATTCACTTTAGTCAAACTAATCCGTATTTCTATAGCTGAATTTCATTATTTCGAAATCGCTTAGTCGAACGTACTCAGTTTTAAGTTAAAATGTTTTCAGCAGCGTTCGACTTTGAAATAAAGATATGTTTGACTAATTGGAGTTGGAGATATTCTTATAATAGCATTTGCCCATATTTTCGTTTAAACAGGAAAGACTAATGCCACCTTCACTGTATAAACTAACATAATAGAAACCTTAGAGTGTTGCATATCTATACATGTAGCGGAATTTATTATATACCTATTTATAACTACAATCAAATTCATACACAAAAATCTGTTTCCGTATCAAATGGTTTGTATCAGATGGTTTACATGTACATGTATACTCTACACGATGTTGACGTCACTGCTTTTACATGTATGCAACACTAGTTATACAGTCACGTTGTATTTATATCAAGAAGCATTGAGCGTGACTTTTCGGAATTCCAGGTATCAATTCTATCTTTAAAAAACAAGCGGTGATAAACTGTGAACATTTCATTTAAATTTTAAGCGTAAATAACCAAACACTCACGTGTAATAATGTGTTCCTCCAAAGGACGAAGCTTAAAATAGTTCAACTCATAGCCTAAAACGCTTAAATGACTATTATTTGCATAACTCCACTTCTTAATCGAACCGATGATAATGGCGGAGTAAAGTCGAGAACAAAGCAATACGCCATCAATATAGATACTGACGTTTTAATACTGGTCATATGACTACCACAAATAGTTTCAGATTGCATGTGTACGCAGTAGTTTTAACATATAGGGGCCTACATGTATGCAGATATTTAATTATTTGGTTGAACAACATGTAGATCTAGATCTAGTTCCAAACAGTTTAGCTGTATGATAAATGGGAATTAAGAACAAGTAACTCTCATTCCATAGCGTCTCGCCTGGAGCTATCTGTTTAACACTTTGACGATATTGACTCAGGTCAATGTAATATAAATCAGCCATTGGAATCAACATATTTTTGCAGACAAAACTGACTAGCGTACAAAAGGTTAAACCTGGGATTTTCTGTCTGTAATTCGACAATCTCCCCAATGTTTGAAACCAATTCCGTTTTCATTAGACGTATTCATTCTCCGCGTTCGACTTTGATCCAAGCTGGGTCACAATGTCACTCAAATCACACCAGTGTTATCCTTTTTACTGCCTTTATGACGTAAATACCCGTCTATCAGAGATGATGCCATATTGTCCTCGATTTACAGTTTTCGTCTGCATTAACTTATAAAATTTAGAACTTACGCAATTTCGATTTAACCCTTTCCCCCCGTAAAAGCGACTTTTAGCGCATTTATTTTATTCCTCCGCTGAAAAAATAGTTCCAGTTAAAACAGTTATGAATATGTTTCATAAGGTATATTTTCTTTCTTCAGGCCGGTAGTGGCTTAAAGTAGGCAGAAAGTAAAGCAGAATGCGCCTTCAGGTGATTCTGCTTTACTTTCAACCTGCTGTGAAACTGTTTGGACAGTTACGCGGCGTCTAATCAGGATCCAAACTGTTTGATACTCATTTCAATATTTCTTAAGTCATTATTTCTAAAATTTTAATAATAATAAAAGCAGACGACACTTGTTTAAAATTGATGACGTCATGGTAGTGAATGGGTTAAGCGAGCACGAATGACGTATTCCCCATTTACCTACAATGTGTAATCCTGCAACTGTTTATTGTAACAGACAAGAGTTATCCCGTTCAATCATACAGCCCTTTGTAGAGATAATTGATTACAAATGCAAACAGTGTATACCCTGATCAGAGGGCTCCTATATGAGCCCTCTGGTCAGGGTCTTCACTGTATGACATTTCATTGGTTTTTGTTGTCATACTAAAATGTAACAGTAGACTGGTTCAAAAAACTTGTACCAGAGGGTCCAAAAGGATTATGACTACCCACAAGAGAAATTTAGGGTTAGTAGGGTTAACGACTTTTTATATTCAAGTCGATGTCGTTACGTTCACACACGTTCAATTTCCAATCTTTACAATGTTTTATTGAATCGCTAGTTCTCATGGAATGTTGTTTTATAATCATAAGACCTGCAAACGGTTTGAAATCAGTATCCATGCTTATAGAATGTTTTAGATATGTCTGAGCTCGTTCTCAAGGCTTTGTTTGGTCAAAGGAGCATATGCTCGAATACCAGTGAAATGCTTGAAATAATCTCAGACTCGTAAAAAACGCTGATCAACGGCTTGAGAACAATGTCGTGTTCATCGCAATTCATGATGTTGCAACATTCTACAACCTTTTTCGAAAATAAGGAAATGAGGTTGCATCATAATAATAGATTAAGAATAGAAAGAAATCGCACAAACGACGACTACATATGAATTATAGTCAACTTTATTTTGTGTAAGATCTGTATTTACATTTATAACTAATTAGTTATCAAAATATAACCGTTACACGAAAACGAACTGTGTTGAGCGATGTTTTAAAATATACCATGCAATGTTCTTTCAGAACGTGGCTGTTTTTCGAAAATACAATAGCAGAAATCTCCCAAAGGAAAGCTCGAGGCTGGAGACTTCCTTTACAAATATTCCTTCAACCCAGATGTGACAATATTATAAAACTTAGTACATGTATTAAGCATAATATCGAACACTGCTAACTCTTTCGCTGCCCATGGTGTCAAAGGCGAATTTGCAAACAGTTTGGATTCTGAACAGGATATAAACTGTTTGGCACTCGTATCGACACTTCTTCAGTAAAAATAGCCCTAAAACTCACTTTAAAAATATTGCAGACGACATTATCAAAGCAGACGATATTTTGGCGGTAAGGCGGTTAAGGCAGACAATTTAACCTGGCAATGAAAGAGTTAACCCTTTACCCAATACACTCCTAGATTTGAAAACAGGTGACTACTTAAAGCAGGTTGAAAGTAAAGCAGAATGTGCCTTACGGCACATTCTGCTTTACTTTCAGCCTGCGTTAAGCTACCACCTGATAGAATAAAAATTGGAACTATTTTCTTCAGCGGATGATTTAACTGAATATGCTAAAAGGCGCTTCTATAAGGTAAAGAGTTAAACAATAGGCTCCTTCTAGATTTGAAAATAGGTGACTACTTAAAGCAGGTTGAAAGTAAAGCAGAATATGCCTTACGGCACATTCTGCTTTACTTTCAGCCTGCTTTAAGCTACCACCTGATAGAATACAAAAATCCTAATGATACATATTCATAACTGTATAAATTGGAACTATTTTCTTCAGCGGAGGATTTAACTGAATACTGTATGCTAAAAGGCGCTTCTATAAGGTAGAGAGTTAAACATTGTACTACATGTATACTTAATGCTATCCTTTGTATGTGCTCAAGATGTAAATGAAACTAACCAGATGACATTGCCTACGGAAAAGACACACACATTCACACTGAGCAGTGTAGTAAAACGTTTTTGCAATAAAAAACATTGATCAGACTATATAAATGTCATATCTATTCTAATATGCAATATCTATGTCACTTACTATTACTTTAAAACACAGTTTTAGGCTATGACAAAAGATGGGTCCAAACCGAAAGACTGGATTTGTTTAGACTATATATACATGTACACATGTTTACATTCTTCACACAAACTGCATTGCGGATAATTTATTAATATATTATTTGAATGAGTGAATAACAGTTTCACCAATAAAATTTCATACATTATATATTTTTATGTAATTCAAAAAGTGTTAGAGCACAACCCCAATATTAAAACCACTGTAGAGTAGATTTCTATATGATATTAAAGACAGTAGTCAGATTTAAGCAACATGAAAGTAAAGCAGAAAGTTTTTATAAGAGTTAGCTACTTAAATCTTACTTTAAGCAGTCACTTGACATAAACAGCCAAAACGAGCCTTATTAAGTGTTCATACATGTAAAAGAAGGGTTATTCTGTATTATAAAGTTTCCTGAATACAGTGGAGAATCTGTTATTCTTTCCCGTTTAAACGCAAACGTACGCAAACGCAAAGCACTAAAACGTAGAAAAGAACAACTTTTGGACAATTCTGATTGGTGGCAAACAGTTTGGACTGCAAATAATAGTTTTAGCGTTAACGCGTTTATTGGGAAAGAATAACAGATTCTCCACTGTACAAAGTTCGGCTAGACGCTCGTCTGTCTGATAAGTCCGAAACGTTAAGTAATATATTGGCATCCATCCACACGCCTTGTTCTTTAAATGGATACTCGGAAATATTAGCTTGCTCCGAGACAAACAAAAGGCCTGTTTAGAAACATTTCGAGATACAATGCCTTTCAAGGGAGAGATGGGACAATATATACAAGGATGATAGTGTTTATTAGTATAATACAATGTATGGAACTATTTGTGTTCTATACATTGTGAGAGTCGTTACAATTCCGAAAATGTTTTGTAAAACATTGAAGTACGCTTTTTATCTTAAGAACATGAAATGGTCTTTTAAAAAAGAATAATGGAAATGTCATAGGGGAACTAAAATGTTCAGGTCACTTTATACTTGATGTAATTTACCAATGTCACTTCGTCGGATCGTTTTTCGATCTGCTTTGAATATGCAAGTTATTGTACTTTTTAACAAATACAACAAACTATCGTAGAATAATACCAATAGTGATAATAAATTGTTAGAGATAAAGAAGTTTCCAAATGGCACTGGCAATGGACACGTGTATTGTAATAATTTAAATCACCTTCAAAAATATTTAACACTCACGGGTTTGCTATTGGTTTATTTTTTATTTATGTTTTGCAAATGTTAATTCTTTCACTACCAAGTTTTATCGTTTGTATGTGTGCTATACAAATAGTGTGCCTGTAAACAGTACATTATGCGACCGCTGAATACACAGACCAGATGTTATGATCTCTGATTTAGGGTTGCTCTGTTTGTAATTTTGCAATATATTGTAAAAACAGTGCAGCATAGTAAACAGTGATAATGATATTATTCAAAGTGTCATGGTTAAGTGCGTTTCTGTAACTCTTTTATTGCAAAGTTGTTTTCATTTGCTTTAACCGCCTTTAATACCGCTAAAGTACCGTCTGCATTGGTAGATCTAATGAAATAGCTTTAAAGTTAGATTTAGAACTGTGTTGACTGAAGATATGTCGATACGAGTGCCAAACAGTTTACGCGGCGTCTTATCAGGATCCAAACTGTTTGCAAAGTCGCCTGTTGGCGCCGTTGGCAGTGAAATAATTGAAGGACCATATGTTTGAATTGGACAACAGCGATGCCTTTATACCCAAATGTCTGCAACCATAAACAATGCATTATTTATTCTTTATCATAACTATAAAGATTTGCTGTCATTGGTTGTCTCAGACAATTCTCGCAACAGAACTTTCTAGAAATCATAAGTTGATAACTTGCATAGCTATACTGAATCTGGGTTTTTTTCTCTCGAATTTCTGTACTAACGTACAGTAAAGATAACGTCATGCCTTCCCGTTTAAACACAATTTAGCACAAAAACAATACAACAGAAATTTGATCGTGACACAGTTTTGGACAATGCCAACGATTATTTTAACCCATTTGTGCCAACGGTTCCCTGTATTGGACATAGGCAAACAGTGTAGACTCTGATCAGATGCCGCATTATGCGGCGTCTGATCAGAGTCTACACTGATTGCTGATAGAAATTTCCATATAAAACAAATTTTGACCATGCATCCCTTTGATAAAAAACGGGCTAATCCAATATATAAACATGGAATAATCCACTGGGTATTTAAATGGGTAAAATTTGAGCGGCGTCTGATCTAATTCCAAACTGTTTGCAATAGATATAAGTGTTACTGGGAAATAAACACCTCTTCCAAACTGCATTTGCACATAAATCATTGATTAGGAATGCGTTGTTGTACAGTAGAGATATATAGGATCTGTCATGAGTCGATGTTTAAGACAAGCTGATCTCAAACGAGTCTAGAATTTAAATGTTATTAAGCAAGCCTTGGCGAGCTTAATGACTTTTATATTCTAGACGAGTTTGAGATCAACTTGTCTTAAACATCGACGAGTGACAGATTCTTTTTCTCACATAACCAACGATTTTAAGCTATTTTTTAAAGCAATATGCATTTTTTTGGAACACCGGTGACGTCAAAATGCCTTTATATATAGTGACGTTATAGTGACGTCATCAAAGTTATCTCACACATGTTGGAGACAAGAATATTCGTGATCATTGTTCGCTATAGAAAACAGGGGTAGTTATGTGAGAAAGCATCATTCTTTCCCGTCTAAACAAAACGAAAAGTCAACGTACAGCTATATAATGTAAAATGTAACAGGTTTATGTCAAAGTTCAAGATAATTTACATCTCAGCTGCAAGGAGTTTGAAACCTGATCAGACATCGGGTATTCCAGCGTCTGATCTGGATCGAGTTTGTAATTGAAATAAAAGTTGGAAGTCAAACGCGTTAATTGGGAAAGGATAAGATATTTCCCAAAGTACAGTACATGAAATGGAATACATACATGTGTCTCAACAATTATAAATTCGTAATAACACAACGAGTATTTCACAAAGTGTGTAAATCTTGAATAAATGTCATCTGTTATATATTTGCCATAGTCTTGCATTACATATACAGTGGAAAGTACGTTATTATTTCCCGTTTAAACGAAACGAAACGCAAACACAAAACACTAAAACGTAGAAAAGTGCAGTTTTTGGACTATTCTGATAATTCGTGTTTATCTTGGTGGCAAACAGTTTGGAGCCTGATCAGACACCGGGTCACCCGGCGTCTTATCTGGCTCCAAACCGTTTGCAATAGAACTAAAAGTTTTAGCGCAAACGCGTTTATTGGGAAATAATAACGTTTTCTCCAATGTACGTGTGAATTACTATTTCCAAGCAAAATGACTAAATTTTGGATTCCGAGTAACAGTTTGAAATTCGTCTAATATTGTTTTTTCAAGTTACATGTACATGTATCGTTGACATTTCGTCGTCCGTCAAGCCGCAACTTCGTGCGCTGATAGAAGTTCAGTCATCGCACTCATTGGCTTCTAAAAAATATCAGTATACGTTAGCACATAAAGAGTAGGTGATTTATATACCAACTCTTATAAAATATGCATGCAAGCCCTGTCTGAAATATCCATATACATATTTTCACGTTTCTTCGTTTTATGCAATAATACCGCCTGTATGAAAGCGTCAATTTATTCCATTCACTGCCTTGTTCTGAGTACAATGTTTACTTGCAAACAGTTTGGATTCTAATCAGACACCGTGTAAAGCGGCGTATGATTCGGAACCGTTTGTCGTTTGTTTTAACTCATTCACTGTCAAAGGCATCCGAAGGCGACTTTTGAAAGTAACGCGGCGTCTGATCAGGGTCCAAACTGTTTGACACTCCTCGTATCGATATTTCTTTCGTCAAACAAACCCTTAATCTGACTTGAAATAAAACTCCAGATGGCATTATCAATTCAGACGATATTTTGGCGTGGACAGAGTTAAAACAGACGATAAAACTTGGCAGTGAAAAAGTTAATGTGATTGATTCTTTTAATTACAAATATCCAATCAGCTTTCGTTATATCAATTTATTATGTTCATATACAAAATCGGAAATAAAATATGTTTAAACCAATTACAAATACCCAATATTTAAATTAAGAAATAAAAGCAGACTAACATTATTTAAAACAGATGATGTTATGACAGCGAAATGGTTGAAATATAGGATCTGTCATGAGTCTAGAATTGAAATGTTATTAAGCGAGCCTTGGAGAGCTTAATAACTTTTCTATTCTAGACGAGTTTGAGATCAGCTTGTCTTAAACATCGACGAGTGACAGATTCTTTTTCTCACATATCCAACAATTTTGAGCTATTTTTCAAAGCAATAGGCATTTTTGGAACCCCGGTGACGTCAAAACGCCGTTATAGCCAGTGACGTTATAGTGACGTCATCAAGGTGATCTCACACATGTTGGAGACAAGGATATTCGTAATCGTTGTTCGCGATAGAAAACAAGGGTAGTTATGTGAGAAATGATATTACAAAGTAAAATTTGTATTTTTGATAAAAGACGTAATGCATGAGTGACATAATGATAGGATCTTGTTCATATACATGTATTTGAATAGCAACATGCTAGGAATATTCCCTATAACCAAGTTACAGGAAAGTAAACGTTAGTTTTTCCAAATAAAGCGCGTCGGAGCTAAACCAATTATTTCCTTTGCGCAACAGTTTGGAGTCATAACAGACGCCGGTTTGCTATCTAAGTGGCAAACTGTTTAGGGCCTGTTCAGAGGCTGGGTTACCCAGTATCTGATCAGGCAAACCAGCACATTAAAGCATTTGAGTTGAGTCTAACTTCGTTCTCAAGCATTTGATTGGTCAGATTTGAGCCTAGAATGAGAATTATTTATGACTCAACTCAAACGTTTTAAACTGTTTGTACAGAACATAATTGTTTTACATGTAGCATTCACATGTATGACATATGATGTTGAAACAGCGTCTTCTCCACAGTACATATATTACGGAGGTTTGCTATGACATTTTCTCAGCATGTCTATTTTATATATTGCATGTCTTTCATTGCGATTGGCTTCGTTGTATTAATCATTTCCCTGTGATATTAATGTTTAAGCAACCACATGTCTTCAATACTGAAACAAGTTCTTGTGGAAACAGATAAAAGGATATATGGCGTTTTTCCCATTGTATATTCAAACTGTCATCGCCATCGTCATCCTATGACTTTTTATTATTGAGTGAGTCATTTATATTCAAATCAATGTCTTTCCTTTTGAAAAAAGCTCAACTTCACAACTTTTCGAACTTGTTCTTTAATCGCGAAAATCTTATTGGAATTGTTTTGTAAATGTTTTCAAACGTTGTAGCATCTTACACTTTGCAAACAGTCTAAAAACTAGATCCATGCGTACATAACGATATCGTTCTTAGAGTTTTTATTTGACACATTTGAGCATAATGTTCAAATCTGACAGATCGAACAATTGAAACGATCTAAAACTCAGAAGTGAAAAAATAAAAGCTGTTTACTTCGATCCAGAGTCAACAATCTAATACACATTCATATTTCAGTTAATCATCAATAGATTTGTTCCAAATGAAGTGTAGAGAATCATTTGAAATAAAGAATTTAACAAAATAGGCGTGTCAGTATGGATTATATTATCTTGTCTATGGTTAATTCTTAAATACAGCCTTCGCGAACATGTCATTTTTCAATTAAGTGTAGCAAAAAAAAGTAATATACCAGGTTAAAGTCTACTTTCAGTCCGAATGACCGCTCATCCGACTGTACATATACATATACTAGCCATGTCGAATTGTCCATTCAGGCTCTAGTATGGATATCCTTTTAATCATACAATGCATTCACGCATTGACATGTAGGCTAAACCAACTGCAATCGACTTATTGCAACGTACACAATTGTATTAATTTATCGATTTGATATAAAGAGGCTATAATGAATTGTATAATGTTGAAACAATGCTTTTCAACATTTTCTCACAAATAAAATTGCATAGTAATCAATGTTTCTGTACAGCATAAAGACGACATAATCATTATGTCTTTTCGCCTAGAGACTCGTCTGTATGATAAGTCGGAAACGTTAAGTAATATGTTGGCATCCATCTATACGCAATGGGTACTCGGAAAATATTAACTTGCCCTGAGACACACAAACGACCTGTTTAGAAACATTCCGAGATACAATGCCTTTCGGGGGGAGAGATGGGAAACTATCTACAAGGGTAATAATAAGTATAATGCTATATATGGAAATGTTTATGTTTCTCCAAAAATGTCTTGAGCAAATTGAAGTTTGCTTTATATCTTAAGATCATAAAACAGTCTCTTTACAAAGGAACACACAGGGAAAAACTAAATGTTCAGGTGACTTGATAGTTGATACCCAATGTCAGTTAATTATCTGCCTAAGATTGTATGTGGTCTGTTGTGAATATTATGGTTATTGAACTCTTAACGAATACAACAAAATATCACAGAGTAGTAGCCATAATGACCATAAGAATGAGGGATAAAGAAATTTCCAAAAGGCATTGGCAATGGACAAGTGTATTGTAGAAATTTAAACCATCATCAACACTGTTCAATACTAAGGGATTCGCAACTGGTTTACATAATTTATTGCCCATGCTACCCCATTCACTGCCCTTCCCCGAGTACAATAGTTATTTACAAACAGTTTGAATCCTGATCAGACACCACTTTACGCAGCGTCTGATCAGGTTCCAAATTGTTTGACACTCATTTCAATACATCCCTAGTCAAAATATCCCAAAATAAATTTGAAAATGTAAAACGACAATTGTTTAAAATTAAAGACGTCATAGCTGTGACGGGATTAATGACAAGGCTTCACTTGCAACAAACTATTTGAGGCGTTTTCATAGAACACGTTACAGGATCTATTTTTGAATGAATTTATCACATAAAACCGCCTCTGGCAGTGTAATAAAGCAATTCAATAATAGATAGTGAAATATCAATATTTATGCTCCGGCCCTACCTGTTCGGCCACAAACGCTGCGTGACGCAATGACGTCATTCGACGCCGGGCGTCGAATGACGTTATTTTCCATGACGTTGCCATAAACAACGTCACCTTTTGGCGGACAATACATATGGCGGAGATATTAAAAGGTACGGATTCAGATGACTTAATAGGGTTTAAAATGTTTATGTGATAAAAAGAATCTTACATGAATGCTTATTAATTATCATTTTTAATAAACGAGTTGACTAAAACAATATGACGCGAGGCTTGGCCAAGGCTCGCGTCATATTGTTTTTGTCAACCCGTTTATTACAAATGATATTTAATGAGCACTCATGTAAGATCCTCTTATATATAGCGTTATGTGTGGAGTATACATTACAGAAATATTTGCCAACAGTTTGAATAAAGCGGTGTGTGATTCGGGTTCATATTATTTGACACCCGTCCGAAGGTTATTTTCTTGGAATGCACAAACATTTGATCTCTAATCAAATGTCAGTTCTATACAAACAGCATACTTGTAGAGAGTACACTTGTCCTATGCAAACATTTAATTCAAGGAACAGAGATTAGGAATCCCCTGAACAAAGTTTGCATGTTTGTCATTTAGCAAACAATGCAAAAACATCCGTAAATAGTCAAACATGGATTATATTTTATTTGATACTGGCATTGGCAAATCTGTGTGTCAAGAATGAATGCGTTTAAAGCTGGAAGCATTTGCTGGAATTGGACAATAACGATTTCTTTGTACCTACACGTCTGCAATCATAAACAATGCATTATTTATTCTTTATCAAAACTATATAGATTTGTTGTCATTGGTTGTCTCAGACAATTTTCGCAACAGAACATGCTAGAAATTATAAATTGTATCTTGCTTTATCTGTTGTTTTACTAAATTTGAATCTAATGTGGATGTAGACGTTATGCTTTCCCGTTTAACCAATTTGCGCCCAGTCGATTCGTCCATGTTTTATATTGGATTAGTCCATGTGTTATCAAAAGGATGCCTGGTCAAAATTTTCATTTTCATTTTGTTTTATATTGAAATTCCTATCAGCAAACAGTGTAGACTCTGATCAGACGCCGCATTATGCGGCGTCTGATCAGAGTCTACACTGTTTGCCTATGTCCCATAAATGGGATCATGGGCACAAATGGGTTAAATGAAACTCAACGCGAAAACAATGAAATAAACTTTTGAACATTACAACGATTAGTTTCAATTTGAGAGGCGTCTGATCTAACTCCAAACTGTTAGCAATGGATATAAGGATATAATGGATATAATGGATATAATGGATATAAGGGCTTTAGAATAACCACGCTTACTGGAAAAGAAATACCTTATCCACAGAATATTACATTAAGTATATCAAAATCTTAATAAGGGAAGATCCTTTGAAATCACAGAAAACAAAGCAAATACTGAAAATTGCAGACTCGGTTTAATTGAGTCTGTTCATGAGCAATACTGAAATATGCAACAGTGCCCACGCCCCCTAGCACCGGCTTAAGCGGAATTCAACTTTCAACTGTAAATGCGCTGAAATCAATGATTCCAAAGGACAAGAAAGTATAAACCCTTAATAAATTCCGTCTGTTTTATATTTGTACATCTGATAGAATCCATATGTGTAAATGATGATTACGTATATATTCAAGTAATATGACAAAAGTTCGGGTCCCAATTATTAGATGATAATGCGTCTAGAACGTTGTTCAAGTTATATCAGCTTTGGCATTTCGTCTCCCAAAAAGCCTCAAAGAGTCAGTGCATACATACCCGTGTGGTGATAAAAGTTCATCCACCGCAAGTATGTACTTATAGAAATGTCAGTATACGTAAGCACATAGATACAAAGTGATTTATACACCAACTCTTATAAAATATGCATGTTAGCCGTGCCTGAAATATTCCTGCATTTATCTTCTCGTTGTCTCATATTACATGTATGCAATAAATATCGGTTGTCTGATAGTGTCATTTTATACTACAGTGGAGAAACCGTTATTTTTTCCCGTTTAAACGCATACGAAACGCAAACGCAAAACACTAAAATGTAGAAAATTTCCTCTTTTGGTCATTCTGATCATGGATTTAAAGCTGAGCGGCAAACAGTTTGGAGTCTGATCAGACATACTGTTTGCACTGAAAATAATAGTTTTAGCGTAAACGCGTTTATTGGGAAAGAATAACGTTTTCTCCACTGTATCTACTACCTTTTTCCTAGTACAATGATTAGTTGAGCGACGTCTGATCATAATCCGAACTATTTGCCACTCGTTTCAATATCGCTTAACCCATGAAAACATAAACGTATTGAAATTATTCGTCCGCTGCATATTTTGTTCTTCATTTTATAAGTTATATATATGCATCCGGCATCTAATCAGATTCCAAGCTGTTTGCCACTCAGATATTATTAATCGTCAGACTGTTCAAACTAATGACATGTTCTATATCGTAGTGCATCACATTTATGTTCAAAATAATATTATCTCCCCTAATGTAGAAGCATGAGTGAAAACATAAATCGAGCTATGTAATAAGCATCGCGCTTTGATTAATTAATGGATTAACTGGTTTCCTACTGCGGGAGATGTGATTAACCTCACTAACACAGTTTCCACTATATCATTGTTTGTTTTAAAGCATTCGACCCTGAAACATCAACTTCCACTTCACCATTAACTCTTTCACTCACCATGACGCCAAAAAGCAAGTTTACAAACAGTTTGGATCCTGATCAGCCGCCGGGTAACGCGGCGTCTGATCAGGATCAAAACTGTTTGCCAATTGTTTTGAAATTACGTCAGTTATATTGCCTTAATCTAACTTTGAAACGTTATTTCAGACAACAATATTGAAGCAGACGACAATGCAACGGTGAAGGGGTAAGATCTCACGATTTATTTGGCAGCAAAAGAGTTAAGACAAGTCCATATTTGACTATATAATTATGGTTGTTTTCTATAACGTGTTATAAAAATATTATTATTAGGAATGCTCTGATCTGTGTCTTGTCTACACTGCTTGTAGAGGACAAGCGTACTCGTCCCTTGTTAAATGATCTATGAAATCTTACATGTTTACTGGAATATTTCAGTATAGATATACAAGAATCACATAAGGACAATAAAGTGTTAATTTATACAGTAGAACATTTATATGAACACGCTTAAGGTGTAAATTCGGCTGAGACGCCGCGTAATGCGAAGTCTTATTAGGATCTACGCATATTGTCTATGCTTTTTAGTAGACACTACGCTTAAATATATATTAAAGTAAGTGATATAATATTACACTATGGACTATTATTCTAATACGTCATACACGTACAAGGATTGACATGTCAACCATTCGTCAGTATCAGTCCCAGTTTGGCACTTTGCGTATTTCAAATATAAGTTTAACGTTCTGAAATGAATAAACAGAAAATGTAAAACAGGTGGCATATGGAATATTTTCAACTTTTATGTCTCACATGTGGTTTAAATCAAGAAACCAAAAGACGAGTGGTAAACAATTTTGAGGACAAACAGACGCAGTGTTACTGACCGTATACATGTAAGCTGATATTAACTTATTTGACTATGCAAGTAATAAGTCTCACTGCGTCGGACAATGTTCTTAAAGGGATTATACGTGAACTACAGTGCATGTCAATTTATTCAAATGCTGTGCGTAATCAATCTATTACAGTTACCGCAACAACACAGGTTAACGCCCGCGACTTTAGATTGCATGTGCCAATATTTCAGGGGAGAATACGTTATTCTTTCCCTATAAACACGTTTACACTAAAACTATTATTGCGTGTGCAAACAGTTTGGAGTCAGATCAGACGCCGGGTAACCCGGCGTCTGATCAGGCACCAAACTGTTTGCCACTCAGATTTAAATGAATGGTCAGAATCGTCAGCGATGTTTCCTTTGCTTCATTTTATTGCATTGCATTTGGATCTCGTTTGCCTTTAAACGGGAACGAATAACGTCTTACCCACCACATTTAAAGGCCTTCAAACAGCTACTGTGTATATACGTTTTGCTTCCCGCATGAACGATGTAAGCACAAACACAATTCAATAATTTTCAGAAAATAACAACACTTTGAAAATGGTGGCAATTTATATAAATCAGAGTGGCAAACAGTTTAGAACATGATCGGACGCAGGAATATCCGGCATCTGACCAGGCTTCAAACTGTTTGCATAGGACATACATTTGTAATTATTTTGGTATCTGCGCGGTTATTGGGAAATAATAACATATTCTCTTCTATACAGATACTATGGAGACTCAGTATGTTGAATTTATATATTTCATGTCTTCCATCGCCACATCAGTCCGCTGCCAACAACATTAAAATGCTAAGCGACTGTCAAGCAGTTTCGTTTCACAAATACCAATTTGAACTCATTAACCCCTGAAGCTTCCAATGGACACTTCCAATTTAGAATAAAGGGTGGTCCATTCAAGACTATTTAGGGTTGCTTTTTCATAATATATTGCAAAATGACAAAGAGTGAAGTCCCTGATTAGAGGGCTCCTACAGGAGCCCTCTAATCAGGGACTTAACTGTTTGCAATAGACAAGTGTACTCTTCACAGGTACACGTTTAGTGGAGGACGCATATACGCGTCACTAGGGATCAATGAGTTAAGTCCCCTCTGCGTTGGATAAGGTTTTAACGGGATCGTACCTTAAACGCAGTGTATGGCAGTGTATTCAAATGCACTGCGTAAACAATTATAACCGCTACAGTTACAACAACACAGGTTAACGCCCGCACTCTCAGATTGCATGAGAAAATGTCGTTTATTATGTTGTTCAATGAGATACTTGTACAGAAGAAAATATGCCATTCTTTCCAGTTAAAACGGAACTAAAGGCACACGCAATTCAATAAATATGTTGACATCATTGGTAACTGTTTATTTTAATCTAATGGGCAAAGAGTTTACAGCATGACCATACGCCGGACTACCCAAACCTCCAAACTCTATGTACAGAACATAATAATTATTGTTTTAGAATTAACACGTTTATTTGGGGGAAAACATCTTCTCCTCTGTACAGATACTATGTGAGCTTGGCATGACATTTTCTCAGTAAGCCGAGTCCTTGCGTGAATTTTCTGACCTTAGGGGGAGAAATCTTTATCCTACATCAACAAAACGAATGGTGTTATTTTTTCACCCATTTTAATCATTAAAACATGATTCAAATAACCAAAATAATTGCAGTTTGTGAGATTTTTCGCCAAATCCAGCCGTTGTTTATTGTAACGTCGTCGCAAATGACGCCATTTAGTTACCCGTGTGATGCAGCGCTTGTGGTTAAGCTTGGCAAAACATTGACGTCACATGGTATGGAGGATAGAGCGATTCCCCATGGGACAAATTCTTCTCCCACATGGGCGAAAAATAGGAGAAAAATGTATAAGATAGCATATACTCCACTGTACAGTAGATAACACGTTATTTGTTTCCGTTTAAACGCATGTACAAAACGTAATCGCATCGCAATAAAATGTAGAAAAGGACACTTTGTCGACGAGAGGCAAACAGTTTAGAAATTGGAGTTATTAGGCACCAAATTGTCTGCAAATAGAATACAGTGCTCTCACTCTACAGCGACACACAACGGGAAACACAGATTATATGTGATGTTCGGAGGAAGTCGTTATAGGGAGGCAAAATTAAGACTTCGCTTACATTTGCAAAAAGGTTGAATCCAGATCAGACGCCGCGTAATGCGGCGTCTGATCTGGACTCAAGCCTTTTGTCACTCGTCATTTTATTTTTTTCTATCACAACGTCTACTTATATGTACATTTGAGAAAAAACAACAGACGACAATGTTCATCAGACGATGTTGCATCGGTAAAATCTTTAGACATAATTGTCCTGTTTAGGGAACTGCAGCAAAGGTCGTTGTCGTTGTAAGGAGGGAGTCCTTGTTTGGCTGGCTCTTTACCTTGTTATAGGTAGGGAACAGTTATAGTTTTAGAGTAAAGTCGTTTAAACGGGAAATAATAACGTCTTCTCCACTGTATCTACACACTGTCATCGTCATCATTCGACCTTTTATTGTAACAGACAAGAGGTAACGACTCATTTATATTCAAATAAATATCATTACGTTTACAAAGCTTCACAATTTTTCGATCTTTTCTTTAAATCGTGAATATCCTGTTGGAATAGTTTTTTTTAATTGTTTCACTGCCGTTTTACTTTGAAGCATCCTATGGCATGCACACAATAAGAAATCAAGGTCCATGCCTGGCAAATGTTTTGGAAATTGGTTTGCAGCCTGAACAGACCCTGGGTTACCAGATGTTTGAACAGGCCCACACTATTTGTAATATACAAAAAGCTTTCAGCATAAACGAATTTATTGAGAAAGGACCACGTCCACTGTATCAATATCAATTTAATGAAATAAGATTAGATATTCATATTTGAATTTCACGTAAAATATAAGAAGGCAATTTCGAAGAGAAAGAGTAATATATGTTTACTTTATTATATACCTACCAATGTTCTGCCCGAAATATTTCTGTATTTTATCGAACAAATACACATTGACGGATTGAAAATTCCGTATTACCCATGTACCTTGTGTAATGGGAAAAGAACGTTTACTGTGTAGTCGGAAGTTCGGAACTACAGTAAAACCTCTCTATTACGACCACTAAATTATGTTAAGTATTAGGGTGTTTACGGTAGGTGACCGCTTAAAGCAAGGTGACAGTGAAACAGAAAGCTCCTTTAGGAGCTTTCTGTTTCACTGTCACCTTGCTTTAAGCTGTCACCTCTCTATTATTTAATCAATTAGCATTCGTTTTAGTGGTCGTAATAGCGAGTATTTACTTTCACGCGCCATTCTCCGAAGTGTGACGTATGGGAAATCCCGTTTATTTATAGTAACGCTCGAAACATTTCTATCGTTTTTCATTTTATTTTTATTATAAGAGGTATATAATAAAAGGAACATTACTATACTTTGCATATCTTATGTACCGGATCACTCTCGTTGTGTGTGTAAAGGCTATATCCAACTCGACATTCGGTCTCGTTGGATATAGCCTTTACACACACAACTCGAGTGATCCGGTGCATAAGATATGCAAAGTATAGTAATATTCCGTTTGTATCATTTTTAAGGGACGGACCAAGTTGTTGTTTATTTCCAGCGTCAATCAATCAAATACATATTTATATGTCCAGTTATTATTCAATAGATTTCTTCCAAATGAAATGTAGAGACTCATATGAAATAATAATTTAGCAAAATATACTTGTCAGTAGCGTGGCAGTATTTTGCCTCTGATTAATTCTTACATAAAAGCTTTGCTAACATGCAATACTAAATTAGTTTTAAGTTGTAATATCCGTTCAGCCATCTCTTGCATCATACAATGCATAACCGCTTTGGCATAAAAGTTGCATATTAATAAATAATTTTGTATAGGATAGAGACGCGAAATGGACCATAACACATGGTTACATTCAACCATATTTAGTGTAACGTGTGTATTTTGCAATCACGGCTTATTTGTGCCCAACATATAAACATTACACGAGAAAAGCTCCTTGTAAAGTAGCCTTTTTAAAATGTAAATTGTAGTGTTCTTTCACAAGGTGACTGTTTCAAGACAAAAGCATTGCAGATTTTTCAAATTAAAACCTTATCCAAATAGGACCATTATTCAGGATTCTTTTTCAAAGATTGATTCAACACAGATCCGGCACTAATGTAATAATTACTTTTCAGCAACATCTTTGCTATCAAAACACAGTTTGGAAAGTGTAAATGTCACAGCCAGACTAATGTAAAACATATATGTCACTTACTACTAATTGAGAGCACATATTTGAGCTTGAGACTAAGACGCTGGGCCAAACCGTAATGCTTAATAGTATTATATTAAGGGTTACATTATTGGGTTATACTAATACTTTTGACACTTATTTATATTCTTCACATTATAAAACATGTATCGATGATTAAATATATTGCTTGATTGAGCATTTAACAGTTTTATCAACAACATTATATACGTTGTATATAACCACGTTATGCAAAATAGTTTGTTCAGTGAAAGGTCTTCATTTTGATCATTATTAGTAGATTTATTGATGGTTTTAAAGACAAGTGTCATATTTAAGCAATATGTAAGTAAAGCAGATAGTTCGTATAGGAGCTTTCTGTCCTATTTACATCTTACTTTAAACATTCATACGGCTCAAACACCGAACACGAACTTTCAATTTATTGGTCGTAATACAAAGCTTTACTGTATTATAGAATTTCCTGAATACAAAGTTCGCCTAGACACTCGTCTGTCTGATAAGTCGGAAACGTTAAGTAATATATTGGCATCCATCCATACGCCTTGTTCTTTAAATGGATACTCGGAAAATATTAGCTTGCTCCGAGACAAACAAAAGACATGTTTAGAAACATTCCGAGATACAATGCCTTTCTAGGGGGAGATGGGGAAACATCTACAAGGATAATAATGTTTGTTAGTATAATGCAATATATGGAAATACTTATGTTCTACACAATGTGACAATCGTTACAATTCAAAGTATGCATTTTATCTTAAGAACATGAACCCATCTCTACCCACAGACTAATGAATTGGACACCGAGGAATTTAAAAGTTCAGGTCACTCTATACTTAATGTCAGTTAACATATATATCACTTCCTTTTTATTGTTGTTGGTCTTTTGCAAATACAATGAATTAAAGTAATGAATTGTTTAATCAATCACTCAGCAGATATTATTTTTTCTCCATTGTATAAAATTGTTCAACTGAACGCAGTCATAAATATGCACCATAAAAAATATTTCAAAGATCTTAGTAGATGGTAGCTTTAAGCATGCTAAGAGTAAAGTACAGTGCTTCTGGCAAGACTCTTAAAGGAGCAATAAGCCTGCTTAAAACAACCATCGTCTTCAACACTAAAAAACCTATTGGGCAACGGGATAACGAAAACATCAAACTACCGTAGAGTAGTATCAACAATGGCCTTACATACTTAATAATTAGGGATAGTAACGGCTACAAATGGTATTGCCATTAGATATTGTTACCATTTGAAATGTTCAATACTCATATGTTTGCAATTTGTTTACACATTGCACAGTCACTGGGGAATCAAATTGTTCAGGTCACCTTATAAAGAATTTCAGTCAACAGTATCATTTCCCGTGTTTGTTTTGGTCTTTGGTGAATATCGCTTATAATGTGCTGTGATCTACAGACTCCCTCCATACAACGACTCTTGCCGCTGTTCCCCAAACATGACAATTACTGTTTTTACTGGTGCAATATCGTCTGCTGGTTTTCTCAAAGCTATATATTTGACATTTTGATAGAAAAAAACATAATGACGATTGACAAACAGCTTGAATCCAGATGAGACGCCGCGCTACGCGGCGTCTGATCTAGATTCAAGCTAATTGCAAATGTAAATCAATTTTCCTCCCTATAACGCCTCCCTCCGAAAAACGTACACATTTTAGCGTCTCATTGGGTGTCGTTTTAGAGAGGGAGCGCTGTATTATGACCATACACGATACGGGATAATGAAGAATCAAAATGACACTGTAAACCGATGGGGGCCAACGAAGTATCACGACGACCCGTTTCGCACAGAAGCCCCCTATATAAATTCAATGACGACTTCAGTTGGTATCATATACATTTACAATGTACTTCGTTTTATAACGTATACATACTTCTGTGCGAAACGACCCTCGTGGTACTCTGTTGGCCCCCAGTTCTGTCAACGGACAACAGAAATATATTCACTTCAATCACCTTCGAACATACGGCACTTACATGTAATATTCATGGCCTGCAACTGATTTGAACTTAGAAAGCTTTATTTCAAATATAATACTTGATATGTATAAGGTGAATTGCATATTTAGATAAAACACTTCAAAATTAATCTTTGAATATGTTGTTTGATACTTTGAATATACATGTACTTTGCCATCATTTGCCGAACAGTTTGTATACAACTGCGTCTGATTAGGTTTCAATTAGTCTAATACTCATCTTAAGGTTACTTTTGTCCAAATACACAAACTAGAACTTGAAACGTTTAACCCTAGACATGCATATATGCAGGTAAAGCATTGTTTGTCATTTACCAATACATTTGTAAAATACCACAATAAACAGTAAAACATAGACTTGACTCAACTAGGTACTAAAATTGTCCATTTGAATTGTCAGGTTTAACCCCTTCACTGCCATGACGTCCTCACTTTTAAACAATTGTCGTCTGCTTTGATTTATCAAAGTCAATGTTTAGGGTTTTTTGAGTTAAGAAATATTGAAATGAGTGTCAAACAGTTTAGATCCTGATCAGACGCCGCGTGACGCGGCGACTGATCAGGATCCAAAATGTTTGCAAAAATATTGCACTTGGGGTAAGGCAGTGAATGGGTTAAGAAATAAACACAGACGACAATTTATATCCGACGATGTTGCTACAGCGATAATGTTCATGATTCTGATACTAGGACGGGGAACACATTTAGCACTTTTGAAAAATTCAATGGTACAGTGAAATCCCTCAAAACCGGATATAAATTTCCGATTTAGAAGGGTTTCCGGTTAAGAGGAGTTTTAACCCATAGCTTGTTTCTAGTATGGAAGATAGCGGATCACTTATAGCAGGTTGAAACTAAAGCAGAATGCGCCTTTAAGCGCATTCTGCTTTACTTTCAACCTGCTATAAGTTATCATATGTTAGAATATAGAAAATATTTCTGATGATACATATTCATTAATGTATTTTCTTTAGTGAAGGAATAAATCAAAGGCGTAAAAATGCATATTTATGGTGTAATGAGTTAAAATAAAAAAGAGTTGGAAACGGGCCCAACGTTTTTCTCCGGTTTAGAGGGAATTCCGGTATTTAGAGGTTCCGGTTAAGAGGGGTTTTACTGCATATCAATGTTTTATACCCTTTAATTCGGTAAATAAAACTCGAACGAGTTTTGTTGCTGAATATCAAACCTTTTGGCGACATTTAAGACGGATAGGTTTTTAAAACAGTACAAGTTAATGGAGTGAAAACGTATGTTTTGATAATACTACAGTGATTTCTTTGCACATGCAAGATTGCAACAATAAACAATGCAATATTTATTTCATATCACAACTATATAGATTTGCTGTCATTGGTTGTCTCGGACAATTCTCGTAACGGGGCATGCTAGAAATCATAAATTGCATACATGTATCTTATCTGTTGTTGGTCTTATGCATGTGCTTACCCACAGTAGAGAAGATAATATGTTTCCGCTTAGACGTAATTGAATGCAAATGCAATGTAGTAAATATTGAACAGCTCACCTTTTGAATATTGTTGATGCTTAATTTTTAATGTGAGCGGCGTCTTATCTGACTCAAAACTATTTGCAGTTGGACGTAAGGGTTCGAGTACTATTACGCTCATTGGGAATTAATAACGTTTTCCCCACTTTATTTGCAAACAAACTAATGACTCATCAATATATAATAATGCCATAAGAAAACAAACCTGCACACAAAGTGACTCTTGTGGGTACACGTAATTAGGTTATCTTGCGGATATTTTTGGTTGCCACAACATGAATAAGTCTACTTGGAATTATTGGTAGTTTAATAAATACTGCTGTAAATTAGCACACTGTGTAGATCAAGATCAGTGGGCTCCTACAGGAGCCCTCTGATGTGGGTCTACACTGTTTGCAAATGTTATGAGTAAATTGAAAACAGGTATATACATGGTGTTGAAAGAGTTATGTATGAACACCTTGAATAAATATTTGCCTTAGAGTGGAGAATCTGTTATTCTTTCCCGTTTAAACGCAAACGTACGCAAACGCAAAGCACTAAAATGAAGAAAATGACAACTTTTCGACAGTTCTGAATGTTGAGTTTAATCTGGACGGCAAACGGTTTGGAGCCTGATCAGACGCCGGGTTACCCGGCATCTGATCTGGCTCCAAACTATTTGCACTGCAAATAATAGTTTTAGCGTAAACGCGTTTATTGGGAAAGAATAACAGATTCTCCACTGTATTTCTGATCTAATCCACATATGTAAATAATAGCAAATATTCAATCGGCATGTAACAGTTTCGGATCCCGATTTGAAACAGAAAATCTGATGCTGATGTCTAGTGCTGTTTATTGTTTGAAAACTTTGACCTTTTAAAATATCGTCTCTCTTCAAGGCTCGGTGCAGATAAGAGTACATATATACTCGGTCGCTGATTAAAGTTCAATAACCAGGATCATTTGCTTATAAAAATATAAGTATACCTTAGCAGTCAAATAGTAAGTGATTTATACTCTGATTCTAATAAAATATGTATGTAAACCCTGCCTGAAATAAGTATGAATGCCACATCTGGTTTCCTCATAATATGCAATAAAAGCGTCTAAAAGTGTCATTTTACAAGGGAATAGTTTGGTATTTTATCTAAAGGAGCAATGTTACGTGTACGAGGAATACACTGCTTGAATCTTGATTTTATATATATAAGAATAAATAATGTGAGGAATATACTTCATAAACAAGTTACAAAGGAGAAGATTATATTCTTTCCAAATAAGCGCATTCGCAATAAGCAGTTTGGAGCCAGATCAGACGCTGGGTAAACTGTCGTCTGATTAGTCTCCAAGATGCTTGCCGCTCGGATAAAAATTAATTGTCAATATATGAATAAAACATATTTTCTGCATTAAATTGCATTTAGTTTGCATTATGTTTCGTTTAGACTGGAACGAATAACTTCCGCCCTACTCTATATGAGCATGACAGGAACACATACAACAGCTTTGTATTAAAGTTGGGAAGACGTTATTCGTTCCCGTTTAAATGTAAACTTAACGCATCGCAAATAAATCGTAGAAAATGACACATATTTGTTCGATATGTTTAACCATTCATATTAATTTGAGTGGCAAACAGTTTGGAGCCTGATCAGATGCCTGACTCTAACCTGTTTGCAATAGAAATAATGTTTTAGCGTTAACGCGTTTGATAGAATAACTTCTTCGCCACTGTAAGTATTAATCTTTGAATAATAAATGACTTTACTGGTCCCCTACAGTTTCTCATGTTGTTAACCTCATTAACACATTTTCCAATAAATCACCAATTGCTTAGACCATTTCTCCCATGAAACATCAGAACAGAACAGAATAGAACAGAACAAAACAAATATTTTATTACATCTCTGGCATACAAACATGCAGTACGAGGTATTGTTATACATCAAATTGTTAATGTTACGTGACCAATAAAGTTCATATTATATAAAGTGCTACAAATCCAGTACCCCATTAAGTCAAACCAAATTTGTTTATATTCGATTGTGAAACCTTACATTACAAAATGGCATTCACTGCAGACACTGTTCAAAGGGTTCTACATTGTTTTGTACTTGTCATGTGTTTTCTCCGCTAGAACACTACATTTAAGCCGTACCATGACTCAACTAGCCTTATTGCATTGCAACATTATACAGACCAAGACCCAGGCCCTGCATCTGAGTTTGGTCTACACTATCAAATAGAGTATATGATATAACTACATAACGTACTTAATATGTTTGTGGGTGCCAAACACTATAGATCAAGGCCAGCCGCCGCGTCTATGACACGGCGACTGGCCATGATCTACACTGTTTGCAATGCGATCAGACAGGTTTTATCATGACACGGCTCATTTGTATTTAATAATTACGCGTATCGCGTCACTAGGTGTGAATTGGTTTAAAAAATCAAATTTGGGATTTAAGCATTATAGTCTGCCTAGGGATCGACAATAAGGCTCTGGAAAATGGGTCTCATGGCATGTCGTGTAGACGGGATGTAAAGTTCTTAGACGCGTATTAAGGTCAGAAATAGGTCAAAGGTCATTGGGTGCAGATTATAGAGATATGATACATTAATGCTTATGCTATTTGCAATCACTCATTGATAACCTAAAATACTTTAATTTTTTGAATGTATAATTGGTCTAAAAATCTAGAAATAGAACTTTCGTGACAGAAAAAAACATTTATTAGTCACAAACAAGGGCGATAACTCTTAAAATAAGCCAGAAAATCGCGTATTCTGTTAATTTCTGCTATAATATCTGGGCACATTTGTGAAAAAATCATAAACTTGATTATACAATTATCAAAGTAGGTTTACATAATATACTGGTATGGCCCTTCTTTCAACAAAAAGCCCTTTTGCATCGTAAAAATTCAAAATGGCCGCCATTTTTCAAGATGGCCACCATTTTCGGTTTTCATATACCATTTCTCTTCTAACAGTTGACATGTATGACCAAATTTTATACTTTTTGTGTTGATACATATGTTTTTAGGAAGCTAATCCAGAACATCTTAAATTGATTTGAAGCTTACTTATATGCATAATGACCAATGTTTGACAAAGAATTGTGTTCGTTTTCAAAATGGCCGCTATTTTATATGGGATTAAGCTAATTCATTTCTTAAATTTGACATATAAGCTTTCAACTTTCGTGCATTTTGGCGTCAAAAAAAGTGTTATAATGTACTAGAACGCTAATTCAGTCAACTTCAGGCCGATTTGAAAACTTACTTATTGAATAATCACCAACACCGACAAAATGTTACTGTATTATTTGCTTTAAGATGACCGTTACCTTTTGCACTTATGATTAATTTCGTTTCTAATATTTTCTCATACATGACAATTAGTTAAACTTTCGGAGTCATAGGTAGTGTTAAAGATCACTTATTTTGTGATTATATGATTATTAAAAAACTTGGCAAATATATATATATGGTTTATGAATAGTAAAGTAGTAAATCCTAGTGAATAGCAAATAGTATATGTGTTGTTTGTTGTTGTATTATTGCTAATGATGTGTGATTATATTCACAAATTCACTAATCTGAACAAAAATGGCAACATCGACAAGACATGCATTCTGTCACTGAAATCAGTTTTCTTTAGCGCATATGCTTAATCTTCGCAACTATATGTACGTTTATGTATATTCAATAAATAGCAGCTGTGTTAAATACAGTCTCTTCTGCAGCTACCACTGACATCCTCAGCCAGGAACCACCCATCGCCAAGTGTTTCGACCCTTCGAATCCTCGGGACACTCTCCAGGTGGCGGGTCCGCAGTGCTGATCAGACACTACGTGTCAGTGGTTGGCCTCCAGCTCTTCTCGTCTCTCTTGATCCACAGCCAGCTGGATGCGCGTTCAGTTGTTTGACTGAGCTTTCCAATAGCTCTCTTCCTCTCTCCTCCTATGATACCCATGGCACTAAACATTCTAGTCTAATGTATCAGCGATGTTTCCTTGAAGTTCATGAACACTCTACTGGACACTTCCATTATTTTGCGTAATGCCGCAAAACACTAGCTATTTGGTATGCAAATACTTTCGTGTGTTTAAACAAAATTGCTTTGCTTTTAGGAATTGCGCAGTAAGGTTTTTTGCCACTATCAGGCCAACACGCCCAGTCCAACACAATAATTGGATTAAATACAACTTACCTCATGGCTTGTCATACATAGCAATCGCAATGTTTTGAAGACTTTACTGTTTCTACATTATAATTAATAGTAAATATACAACGTTTTTTTTAAATGTATCATATTTTCTATGAAATGCATTCGACGTGGTCCATGCAGCCATTTGAAAAAAATATACGAATTAACAGAACAGGAAATAATATAATGCGTTGTTTGTGTATGTTGAGATCTCACAGGGTCAACTGACAAAAATATTAACTTCATTGCGGGAAACCAGCTCATTTTTGATTGTTTTCCAAATGAAACCAACTCTTTCAGTATACTAAGGTCTATTAGCAAAGGTAGTTCTAAGCCCTTGCTGCATTGGTCGGTTTGTTAGATGTATTTTGCATTTCTACAAGTGAAAAATCGAAAGACGCACCCTATGTCCTCAGCTCCGCTAGCATCGGCAAAATCAAATGGAGCAATAAACCAGACAGTTCAGTCCTGAATTCTTGATATTCTGATAATAGACCTGTGAATTGAAATCGCACAACAGATACCTGACTCTCAGACATCTACATATGTTATAATACATGTATATGGCCATGCTCTTATTCAAGCTCGAGACAGACCTCAAGGATGTCAGACATCCGGAGAGTATGCTCAAGAATTTGTTCAGTCAGTATATTCCAATTTCACAGGCACACATACTCGCATTGATGTCACATTTGATACCTTGGGAACATGTGTATCAAAGCTGCCACTGAAAAAAATCACAGGTCCAGAAGACCCACTACCACATGTCAGAGAGTTATACCTTGTGCTCGACGAAAAGTAGAAATACATTGTCGAGTTTCTATCATCTGAGTGACACATTATTACCAGAAGGGATGCTTGTTGTAGCAGGGGGAACGTTCGTAGGCGTTATAAATGCAAAGTCAAATAGCTTCCATGCTGATAAGTTGTCGGCCGATCATGAAGATGCTGAGACTAGAATGATATTCCATGCTAAGGATGCTGTTGCAAGCGGGGTTGATCGTCTGATTGTAATATGCAGGGACACAGACGACGTAATACTGTTGATGCTTTGTAGGAAATGACGTGGTAACATGGATGTTATCCGGTACAGCAAAGCAAAGGGGATGATTTCTTGATAACAAAATATGTGAGGCACTCAAGGTCGACACAACATCATAGGTTTCCATACCTTTACTGGTATATAGACACATGCCTGTATAGGCAACTCATGAAAGTCACGACAGCCTTGGACCCCCACTAGCTATATATCACCCCCAATTTGATAACAAACCCCTCTATCCCAATGGCACAAATGCAACTTGCATCTTGTTATTGCAATACAAAGTGCAGCTGGGCAAGATGTGCTTGATATAAAAGCCAACAAGTATGCATGTATGAATGTGGTTGTGAGGCAACAAACTGTGTAACTCAAATTAATTTGTAGCATGCGTCTGTATTAGAATCCCCGCATACTCACTTTTGCTAGACGTGTCATTGTTAACTGAATGTATGTAGATCGATGATCAGATTGTTTCATAACGAAGCATTATGCATGTCTTAGTACATCGAATTGGCGATGAAAGTTCTGTAAATTTCTTCGAAAGCTTGGTCAAATGATACCATGAGTGAATGGTTTTGTGATTGTTCTTTTTCGTTCAAATATCTCTAAAAGGATATTGATATTGTAAATGTTCATTTGTAAAACTATACGTTAAAGTATGTGAATAATTACACTGAGTATTTACATCTAATTCATTTGGTATGTGTTAAAATAACACATATACAGACTATAAAGCACAACTTCCCGTCACAAAATTGTTTTTAGCCAGATACATAGTGATAACCCTTGGATTTGTCACAAAACAAATGACATTTTATAGCAATTCGAACCTTACATAGTCATCCATTCTGTATGTTCATGTCAATCCAGTGTTCCTAAGAAAGTAATACTTGATACAATGATAATTTCCCCAAAGTGAATTTAAGAGAAACTCATTTGGTATCGCACACAATCCAATATTTTGGCTTATTTTACATATATAACGGGGTTGTCTGTATCTATACCCTGAAGCGCATATTTCAGTGATTAATTTTTATAGTGAATTGCTGATTAATGTCAATGGTGTAGATATACATGCACATAAAAGTAATTTGATTGTATAAGAAAACAGACAAAAAATAACAAACAAACAAACAAACAAAAAACATAAAAAGAAAGAGAAAAAACAGAGTTATTGCCAGAAGAAAGAACAGTGACTGTAAGATTACATTTGATTTGATTATTAAACTGCTGCTTTTATTAAAATTGTACTAAGTAAACCCAAAAACGTTCGATATTATAAGAAAACAGTCAAAAAATAACGAAAATAACTCTCATTAAATATAAAACAGGAATAGAAAACCCAGAGTTATTGCCCCTGGAAAAGAGCACTGACAGTAATATTAACTTCTATTTGCATATTGAACTGCTCCTTTATCTCAAAAATGTAAACAAACATAAATATAATTATTATCAATAAGGTTTGACCTGACGGTCATCACTTTCCGTCAGCTTTCGTTGGTACAATCGGGAGTTTCCGGATACTTTATTGATATATACCTTAGCCGATACCAAAAGTCACTGTGTTGCAATAGCTGAATGGATAGCGTTAATGACTCGATGTGGAAGGGTTATGGGTTCGATTCTCGGTACTGTTTTGTAAACCTCGGCTGTAAATATTTTTTAAATAGTAAAAAATTAAAAGTTTAGTACGCCTTAAACGATACTAAAATAAATCAGTCAGCATTTTTTTTGAAAAACGGCCTGCTGCCTGATGCCTTTAGATGCTTGACGAAATACAAAAGTAACGCATAGTGCTTTCTGGGAGTGTTTTGCATAACGTGGTGTTCTTTGGACCAGTTTTCTAGCCAAGTTTTTCCTAGGCAAGTAGCACTGTACTCTATTTCATATACATGTACATGCAATTGCATGAATGTCATGGTTTGCACGCGTCTATCCGCATTTTTAAAAAAAAATACATGTACATATTCAATAAATAATACAAAACTCTACCGGGGATCGAACCCAATACCCTTACCTTGGTAGCGCGGCGACCTTACCACCGAGCCATCACCGACTGTATTTATCTATAACCGATAACACTATTCCAGTTCGAGTCACCGTTGAATTGTCTATTCTCAATACACTGTAGTTGTTTTCGGAAGCTAACGAATAACTTACGGAAAAAGACGGAATATGCATGAACCGTCAGGTCAAACCTTATCGACAATATAAGAAAACAGTAAAAATAATAACGAAAACGAATTCCAATTTAAAATCAAATATGGAACAGAAAAACCAGAGTTATTGCCCCTGGATAAGAGCATTGACTGTAATATCTACCTTAATTTGCATATTGATCTGCTCCTTTATGTCACAAGTGTAAACAAACATAGAAACATTATAAGAAAACAGTCAAAAAATAACGCGAAGAAATTCCCATTAACAATTAAATCTGGACTAGAAAAAACAGAGTTATTGCCCCTAGAATAGAGCATTGACTGTTATATTTACTTTTATTTGCGTATTGAATCGTTCATTTTTGTCAAAGGTGTAAAGAAACATAAAAAAGTTTGATGTTATAAGAAAACAGTAAAAAAATAACGAAAACAAATTCCCATAAAAAGAGAATAGAAAGAGAAAATTCAGAGTTATTGCCCCTTGAAAAGGGCATTAACTGTAATATTTACTTTCATTTGCATACCGAATTGTTGCTTTATGTCAAAGGTGTAAAGAAACATAAAATTAATTTGATGTTATAAGAACAAAGACATAAATAACGAAAAAATTACTATAGAAATATAAAAAGAAAGAGGAAAATCAGAGTTATTGCCCCTAGAAAAGGACAATGACTGTAATATTTTTTTATTTTTTTTATAATATTTAGCAATTACAGACATTTGTGAACTAATTATTACCAATAATAGTTCATTTGATATATTTGAAATGTAAATAAAGTTAGGTATATATTATGGTATACAAAATCTGCACTCGTTGACCTTTGACCTCATTTCTGACCTTAATTTGAGCTTTTCGACTTTACATCCCCCCTAGAATTTCTAAGATATGTTCACTGAACACAAATCAGGTGGATGTAACCCGTCTACACGACATGCCATGAGGGGTCAAAAACGGTCAAAATGTTGGTAGACTATTAGCGTATACAGTTCCTGTGTGCTACATTTATCATTGGAAGATTTCTGTGAAGATATACATGTACAATGGTAATTTTATACACAGCAATATTTATTCAAAATACATTTAGCAGAACATTCTATATGCAATAGCTTACATTGAAGATGCGGCATCTCATAAGAGTCTGTACTATTTGACAAATTGCCACTTTTGTAGGTAAAGTAGAGAAAATTTCATTTTCAAATAAACGCGTTTAAACGATAAGGAATGACGTCTTCTCCACTGACTACGCTTTAATGGGTAAAGTAGCCACCAATAAAATCTTGACGAGAATGGCCGATTGCTCATCGTCGAATTCCGACATTGACCCGATTTCATAAGAGGTCCACAACCTCTAGAAACTTATTTGATAATTCCAGTGAAGTCCCATTGGGTTGAATAATATTGCGTCAAATAATGTATCTGTCAAATTGTTCAAATGATGCGAGTAGACAGTTATAACAACTGCAGTTACTACAACAACACAGGCTAATGTCCGCACTTATAGGTTGCACGAACAATTGCTGTCAATGGCCTACAAACTGCAACAGTGTAAACTACGTTTAACTTATTAATAACAATTTGATATTTATCCCGATCAATTCTAATCTGGATGACAAACAGCCTAGAACCTGATTAGACGCCACGTTGATTGGGAAGGAATAACGTCTTCTCCATTTTACATATATAACGGAGGCTTCGTACAGTGGAGAATCTGTTATTCTTTCCCGTCTAAACGCAAACGTACGCAAACGCAAAGCACTAAAGCGTAGAAAAGTACAACTTTTGGACAATTCTGATAATTCATGTTTATCTTGGTGGCAAACAGTTTGGAGCCTGATCAGACGCCGGGTGCCCGGCGTCTGATCTGACTCAAAACTGTTTGCAATGGAAATAATAGATTTAGCGTAAACGCGTTTATTGGGAAAGAATAACGTTTTCTCCACTGTATGACCTATTTTCGGTAGGTTAACTTCTATATATTGTATGTCTTTCATAGCGATTGTCTCCAATGAATCAATCCTTTGCAAAACAACATTTTCACTCTCAATGACGTCATAAAGCGCATTTGCAGACAGTTTTGATCCAGTTTTGAAATTATGTCAGTTATACTGCCTTTAATCTAACTTTGAAACGGTATTAAACGCAACAATATTGAAGCAGACGAATATATGGCAGCAAAAAGGTAAAAATTTCACGATAAATTTGATCATGAAAGGGTTACATGTAATATGTACGACAAACAGTCCAGTTTTACCATTACCAAACAGCGTAGAAGTCCCCACTATCACAACTCTTCATGAGCAATCATGTCTAGACCAGCCCTGTCATACGATATAGGATACGAAATAACGTTTGTTTGCACAGCAAATTGATTTTGTACACTTGTCGCTTTTTCGAACAGAAACAAATAAGTGCCTTACATTTGCGTGTCTGTGTTTCTTGTACAGGAAAATAAAGATTAGCAGTAAATAGTAGTGAACATTCCCCTATTTAAGGACTGCTACCCTTGAAGCTGGACATCCTATAACACATTATAAAAAGACAAGTTATGCCTTGTAAATCACGTTGCACTTAATACATACATGCGTATGTCACACCGCCCCCTCTCTACACTGCTCCCTCTCTACAGCGGCCCCGAACAACGATTCCTTCCTTACAACGACCCTTGTCACAGTTACCTTAACAATACATTTATTTCTAACGCTTTCATTGCTGCAAAATCGTCTGCTAAAAGTTATCGTCTGTTTTTTTCTCAAAATTATTTATACGTGGATATTTTGATACAATAGATATAATGACGAATGACAAACAGCTTGAATTCAGATCAGACGCTGAGTTACGCACTGTATAAGAAGACATGCAACGACTTGCGAAGTACGTTGCAACATAATACATACATGCGTATGTCAATTAGTTCCATTGCATACATCATACGATTTCTATTTCTGCGACAACAACAGGAGCGCCATCAATCCCAGTTTTTTCAAATGTACTCAGCAAAATATAATTGGATTTCGTGCCGATATCAATTTTGTCGGATAATTTTAGATTCTAAAACTTTGTAATTGTCACGGAAAACTTATTTGTTTGCCTACTTAAAAAAGTCAAGTTGATTTTCAGTGAAATTAGAGTGCATGTTTGCTCATAAACATAATTAATATATTGTAAGCTGAATAATGTTTTATCAAAATAAAGATAACCCTTATCGTGTTAAGCCCGACTTGGGTAATATTTGCAAACAGCTTGAATCCAGATCAGACGCCGCGTACCGCGGCATCAAATCTTGATCAAAACTGTTTGCTAAGTTTCGCAGACGATATGTAGCCGATATTAATAAGGATACGACAATATATAAATATTAGTTGGAAGTTTGCGTGACATTCAAATTGTCCACCCGAGAAACAGAATGTCACCCGCCCCGAGGCGTAGCCGAGGTGACATTCTTGTTTTCGAGGGTTAACAATTTGAATGTCACGCAAACTTACATCTAATATTTATTTTATTTCACCGAGCTTATTAACCCTGGCTTTGGAATCGTATCAATCGTATTTTAATAAAATATGTTGTGAATACCAATTTAGCGCGGACATGTACTTAACGCTGGAAATGACTTCGCCGGGTATGACGTCACATTCTTTTATTTACCCATAGCGAAAATCATATCATAGTTGACAGTACCTTAAAGAGTGGAAAAACAAAAAATACTGTCACTTAGAGTGATGTCACAAAAAGAATATCATAAAGAGTGACAGTATATTTTGGTAGATGTAAAAGACATGCAAAATGTTAACTTTAGGTCTATGGGAAATTAACATTGTAACTCAAAGCGAGGTGTAATAAATTCAGAATGATAATGGCAAACAGTTTACCGGTAGATGCCGCGTTTGATCATCATCCAAACTGTTTGACAATCGAATCGAAATATACAACCTTAAATCTAACCTCGAAACGATCTTAAAATAACAATATTGAAGCAGACGACACTATAGCGGTGAAAAGGTAAAACTGTAACGAATAATTTGGCGCCGAAAGGGTCACGGATTTACTAAAAAGAAGATAAACTGGTCTTACATAAAGGAGGCAGACTAATGCAGATATTATATAATGTAGACAAATCTTACAACAAGCCTGAATAAAGAACAATGGAACAGACGTTATTATTTCCAAATAAACGCATCAATTTAATATGCTAAACCATTAACTCATTTTCCCCTGAAACGTCCAATGGAAAATTCCAGTTTGCAATAAAGGATGGTCCATTTTAGACTATTTGGGGGTAACTATTGTAATAAATTGCAAAATAACAAACAGTGAAGTGCTTGATCAGAGGGCTCCTGCAGGAGCCCTCTGATCAAGGACTTCACTGTTTGCATAGGACAAGTGCGCTCTTCACAGGTACACATTTGGTAAATGACGTATATATGCGTCACTAGGGCTCAATGAGTTAATATCCATTGTAAACAGTTTATAGATAGAACAGACACTTAGTAAGCAGCCATCTGATCATGCTCCGAACCGTTTGCTACTTTGATTATTTAAAATCTTTTGAACTTAATTTCAAAACATTACCATTTTCTACATTTTATTTCATTGCGTTTGCGTTTCGTTTCGTTTAAACGGGAAATAATAATTTCTTATCCACTGTATAAAGTTATAAACCTCCTTCAGATATATCATTTCGTCTTAGACACTTCCTCAGTCCATTGATGGAATCCCCCACCCATTGTTCTCAGGCGTGAAAAAATACAGGTAAAGCAGGAGTAAAGTGTGCTTAGCCAATCTCATATATATATCGTCTACGAAAAAGATAATGATCAATTTTGATATTTTTCAAACTTGAGAAAATAGCATTATGAGTTATCATGCGTAACTTTGTTAAGGATAATTATATTTAGCCCAGGTCATAGCATTGTCACTTATTATTACGGATGTGAATTTAATTTACTTAACCCTTTCACCGCCAGAATCGCCTTAAGTCGAATTTGCGAACAGTTTTGATCCTGATCAGACGCCGCGTTACGCGGCGTCTGATCAGGATCAAAACTGTTTGACACCCGTATCGATATTTCTTATGTCATACTCTTTGAATTCTAACTTTGAAATGATATTGCAGACAATAATACTGAAGCAGACGACACAATACGGTGCAGGGGTAAAAAACTCAAAAATAACTAGGCGGTGAAAGGGTTAGAGTAATGAAACATCGATACGAGTTTCAAACAGCTGGGACCAAGGTTATACACTAAGTAAACTGTAGTTATAGGCCGATTTTTTCACCTGGCAGGGCGGAGCTAACCTTTGGCAAAGATAAACTAATTTTCATTTGATTTTAGGGGTGATAGGTACATGTCCGTATAATATCGTTATTATCCGATACTTTCAACATGGAGAAACACAAATTATGCATGCAGCCATATCAACGTGAAAAGGATACGGTATATACAGTGTAACCTCTCTACAACAACACGCAATGGGAGACAAATATTGCGTGTTGTTCGGATGGAGTTGTTATAGGGAGAGAAATTAAGACTTGGTTTAAAATTGCAAACAGCTTGAATCCAGATCAGACGCCGCGTAACGAGGCGTCTGATCTGTATTCAAGCTGTTTGTCATTTTTAATTATATTCCTTCTGTCAAAATGTCCACTAATATGTAATGTTGAGAAAAAAACGACAGACGACAACGGTAAATTCCGATAATAAAAGAGCGTGCTGCCGCCCCCAAAGTTGAAATGCAAAGGTCCGCATCGAAACTCCGCCCTACCAGGTCAATAAAATCGGTATATACACTGAGGATAGCGTAATAGCACGTTGGTGCTGCAACAATGATGCCCATTGCAAATAGTTAGGAACACGATCAGATGCCATGTTATCCGAGGTCTGGTCATGATACAAACTGTTTGCCAATCATATTGATAGAAATAGTAATAGCTTATAGTCAAATTCTAAACAAAATGTTCTTGTCTAAATCCGCTCGAGCGATTTAGGGCCATTATTGGCCTCTTGTTTTGAAGATGATAACTGATATTTTTAATGCAATATGCACGGTAATGCCACGCTTTTGAGCAATTTGGTGTTCAATCACTTTTTCCTCACCTTTTTCAATTTCTTAAAAATATCTATACTAATGGTGTTTGTGCTTTATTCAAACGTCAACTAGTAACATTTACCCAACTGTACAAACCATATTTTATCAAAGCAAAAGTTATTCATGTACAATGTATTGTTATTTCATTGTTTTTGATATGTTTCATTCACCAGTAACTTCAATCAGACGCTGCAGTCGATAGTTCATAGTTGAAAAATAATACGTGATAGTAACAATTGCATGTTCTATTGACCATGCTTGCACATTCTTGCAAAAGTGTCATTTAGCAGACAAATATTCACTTTCCCCTGCTCATTTATGGTCGAATTTACATAATTTATTCTATTTTGACTGTAATGTATAATTTAATTCGACCGTAACGACTACTCCAAAGACTTCAGTGTTATGGTTTTAAAGACTGGTGTGTGAAATGATGACGTTGCTTCTATTACCTTTGGCAATATAACAGCACTACAATGTTTAGACTTCCTTTGCTGTCCAAACAACTGCCATTAAAATGCAGCCAATATGAAAGTTACGAGGCTGCCATGATCATACTAAAGACGATTTTGCTATTATGTACAGAAAACATGGACCCAGGTCAGACGCCATGTAACGCGGCATCCTATCTGAATACAAATTGTTTTGCACACGTTTTCAACTTTTCGTCAGTTTAAAATCCATACAATGAGATACGAGTTAAGTAGGTTGATAGACTGATTTAAGCTACCATCTGCTTGGAAACAGAAACACTCTTATGACACACACTCATAACTGAAGAGTTGGAATTACAGTGTTCCCTCCCTACAACGGCCCTCTCAACAAAGACATTTATGACAGATGGAATGAATAATGTTTTGAAATATGTTGTATGCATGTCAAATGTGTCATTAAAATATGTTGTCTGCATGTTGAATGTGTCAATGGTTAACTTATCTTCAAGGAAGCTACTTTATGACAGATTTAGAGCAAATTTCACTTCGATATTTGCTTAATCTTATTCAAAAATCAACTTTGAAAACATTTACACGTCTATAAATTAACTTTTTAAACAATTAAATGGAGAATATATTCTATTACACGTTCCTCAAAAAACGATTGTCGCAAAAATGGCCGACATTTGCCAATGCATTTTTAGGAAAGTGAAAAAAAGGTTTAGGGTCGGGGGATAAAACTAGGGTCGTTCGGGTTACCGGAAACACAGGTACTTTTTTATTTGGCATATAACAAATTGGATCCTGTTCAGACGCGGTGTCTCATCAGAATCCAACTTGTTTGAAAGGAACCATCGGCCTGAAGCTTCAATGTAAGGCAATTGTATGTGTTACATGTAACGCCGTTTTAAGAAATAAAATACCAAAACGTACTGAACACTTTTACTGCCATGACGTCATCAGTTATAAACCGTCTGCTTTTATTTTTTAAATTCAAACTTAAGGTATTTTGACATAAGAACTATTGAAATGATCAGACATCGAGTTACATTTGTACGCGGCGTCTGATCAGGATCCAAACGGTTTGCAAATAACTAACGTAGATCTACTCTGGGTAACGGTTGAATAATGTGAAATGATATGATAAGAGAAAGAAATCAATGTCCTCACTTGAATTTGCATTGGCGATGTTGCCCTAATAGTCGGTCTGATTGTTATACAGTGCTCCCTCTTTTCAACGGCCCTCCAAACAACGACTCCCTCCTTACAACGACCCTTGTCGCAGTTCCCCAAACAGGACAATAATGCCCAACATAATCACGGCTGCAATGTCGTCTTCTTAAAATTGTCGTCTGCTGTTTTTTCTCAAAGTTACATAATGGAATATTTTGACAGAAAAAAACCACAACCTTAATGACGAGTAACAAACTGCTTGAATCCAGATCAGACGCCGCGTCACGCGGCGTCTGATCTGGATTCAAGCTGTTTGCAAATGTAAGTCAATTTCCCTCCCTATAACGAATCCTTCCGAACAACGAACACAATGTTTGTCTCCCATTGGGTGTCGTTGTAGATAGGGAGTACTGTATATCAACAGCGGCAGGCATTGACGTTGTTTATAAGCACATTGCTGCATTGCAAATAAATACAGTAGGATATCTCTTTTAAGACCACTACATTGTGTTAATGATTAGGTTTTTAAGACAAGTGACTTCTCAAAGCAAGGTGACAGTAAACCAGAAAGCTCCTTTAGGAACTTTCCGTTTTACTGTCACCTTGCTTTAAGCTGCACCTGAATTTTATACAATCAATTAACCTTGGATTTAGTGGTCGTTATACAACAGTTTTCTGTAGTTATATATTTTATATATACAAACCTGATGACGATTGTCAAGCAGTTTGGATCCAGATCAAACGCGGCGTATGATCTAAATCCAAACGGTTTGCGAAACCCGGTGAAGTGGCGACCAGCAGACGAAGGGTTAAGTTAATAATTAATAAGTTAATATAAATGTTTGTTTATATGTACTGTGTAGATCCTGACTGCTGTGACCATGTATTGTTAACATGTTTTCTTGTATGTGGTGTGATAGGCGATTGCCTTTCTTCCGAAATAAAACATATATATATATATTTTATAGCTTTCGCCTACGCTGTACAATTCTTGTTCCTGGAAAATAACGATTAACATCATGTGGTCCTATTCCACAACTGCACACCAAAAATACTATAAGAAGGTGTGTTTTTACAAATTTTATCGGATAATTATAGATTCGAAACATTTGTGTCTTTCTCGACAATGACGTTGTTTTCAAAAAAACGAAATACCAAAGGACATAATCAGTGTACATGTTTTGATCCATTACGCATACAAACGACTTTTAGCGCATTTAATTCATTCCTCCACTGAAGAAAATAGTTCTATTTTATACAATCATAACCATGTTCTAAAGTAAGTATTTTCTATGTCATATTTGTAGCAGATGGTAGCTTATAACAGACAGAAAGTAAAGCAGAATGCACCTTAAGGCGCGATCGTCTTTTCTTTCAACTGGATTTTAGTGGTCTCTTCTATTCTATAAATAATACCACTCTTAAGGTGGAGATAAAGTTTGTCCTTCACCTTTCAACGCAAAGTAGACGTAAAAGCAAAGCAGGAAAACGTTGAAATTTATCAGAGTTTTGAAATTTCTTACGATTTATTTTATCGGTTAGTGATTTTGGATTCTGATCAGAGAAAGGGATATCCGGCGTCTGATATGGCTCCTTAATGATTTCAATGCACATAAAAGTTTAAGCATAAAAGCGTTGATTGGAAAATAAAACCGTCTTTTCGAGAGTATACTGAAGTTAAAAAGTAAAAACAAATATCTGAAATATGGTAAAACAGAAACATTTAAGCGTGTTTCGTTCGTTTTACTTTGTCTTGCAACGTGTTAGTTCGTTTACTCATATATATTGTTTTGACGGCGTAGACGTTAAGAATCAATTATTATGATATTTAACTTAATATTTAAAAACATCACCCTTTCGCCTGCGTGGGTGTTTTTGTTTTTTATATCATGTTTTGTTAGACAATATTTTTTAATAACTATCTTGGTAACCTTTTGAAATTAGGAATAATTGTTCAGTATTCTGAGCAATATACATCAGTTCATTCACTACATAATTATTTATGTACTTTCCAAAAGGTATGGTGTACCTTAAGTCTAATTATTTATTCAGCTTATACCACTGTACAATACATGGTCATTTAAATAACACCTGATTCCAGATAAAAATGATACCGTGTATGAAAATCAAAACAAAACAGCGGACGACGGACAGATTACGACGGATAAAGGGCGACCACAATAACCTACATTGACACGCCGTGCCAGGTAACATGTAGCTAAACATCCGCCATAACCTCATCACCAGCAGGGTTTGATTATACGTGTTAATATACGTCTTATTTTAATTCTGAATTTATACATAAGACAGACGAAATACTAACATAATTCAGTTAACAGCTATACACAGGACATACTTAAACCATTCCCAATACCCACGTTTATGTTAAAACATTTTGTACATCACTCCAAACAGTTTGGAACCAGACCAGACGCCGTTAACTCATTGTCCGTTCAGGCTCGAAACTATTTAAACTAACAATAATTAACAGTTTAAAGCAATTGCCGCTCAGTGCATTGGAAAAGAATGACATATACACTCGTACATAATGAACTATGGGTTTTATGAATTTTCTGTGACACATTTGTTCCGCATGAAACATTCACTTTCTGATAGAATTAATAATTCGTTCCACAGCATTCTGTTCAACACAATATCAATCATTTTACCCATTGTGTCTGTAAAACTCTGTTTACGCCTTTAATTCATTCCTCGACTAAGGGAAATCGAATCAATTTTACAAAGTTATCAACATGCAGCATACTAATTGTATATATCCTAGCAGATGGTGACATAATGGAACCTTCTTTAAGCGGTCACCAGTCTTAAAATCTCGCAACACGTTTAAGGAGCTACAGTGGAGAATGTGTTATTCTTTCCCAATAAACGCGTTTACGCTAAAACTATTATTTGCAGTGCAAACAGTCTGGAGCCAGATCAGACGCCGGGTGTAACCCGGCGTCTGATCAGGCTCCAAACTGTTTGCCACCAAGATAAACAAGAATTATCAGAATTGTTCAAAAATTGTTCTTTTCTACGTTTTAGTGCTTTGCGTTTGCGTACGTTTGCGTTTAAACGGGAAAGAATAACAGATTCTCCACTGTAAATGGACGCCTTCAGATGAATATTACTTGTTGTGTGAACGCAGTTAACTCTTTCACTCTCAATGACGGCTCAAAGCGCGTTTGCAAACAGTTAGGGTTCTAATCAGACGTCGCTTATGGCGGCGACTGATCAAGACCCAAACTGTTTGACACTCTTATCGTTATTGATTAAGTCATACGACCTTAAATCTAGCTTTGAAACGTGTCTTGCAGACAACACTATTAAAGCAGACGGCAATACAGCGATGAAAGGGTAAAAATCTCCCAACTAATTTGATAATGAAAGGGTAAAAAGAGCTAAATGGACGCATTCAGATGAATATTAATTGTTGTGTGATCGGAATTAACTTTGATGGAAACTATCAGTGAAGCTACAGTGGTCAGTGGGTGTAGAAGACGTTGCTATTTCTTCATATGCGTATTCTTACTAAACCCGGTATCTTACCAGGCCCTACATCATTGTGTTATTCAATGTAACTCTTTCCCGGCCAAGTTTTATCGTCTGAAGGAGCTGTCTGTTTTACTGTCACATTGCTTTAATCTGTCACCTTGTCTTTCATACAATCAATTAGCCTTAGTTTTAGTGGTCGTAATAGAAAAGTTTTACTATACAGCGCCCCCTCTCTACAACGACACCAAACGGGAGACAAAAGTTGTGTGCGATGTTCGGAGGGAGACGTTATAGGGAGGGAAATTGCAAACAGCTTAAATCCAGATCAGACTCCGCATGTCGCGGATCTGATCTGAATTCAAGCTGTTTGTAACTCGTCAATAAGTTTTGTTCTGTCAAAATGTCAATTATGTCACTTTGAGGAAAACAGCAGACGACAATTTTAAGCAGACAGCATTGCAGCCGTGATTAGGTTGAACATACATGTCTTGTTTGGGGAACTGCGGCAAGCTTCATTGCGAGGAGGATGTCATTGTTGGGAGGGCCGTTGTTGAGAGGGAACACTGTATTTATCATCAGCACAAATACGTTTGTTTGGAAACAAAACGACCTCTCTTATATACAAAAATTGATGTGTAAAAGGTTTATGTAAATATTGTTTGCCCCAAATCACCGCTTGCACGAGAGTTGTGGTGATCATAACTTTCTCCAGGGAAATGTGTAATTAGGTGATATTGGTTATCTTAGATATTCAGCCATGACCAATGGTAAATAAATAGTTATGTCTTGACGTGGTGACTACAGAAATCGATATAAAAATCCACTAGAAACATCACGTAGAAAGTCGAACTGTTATGCAAGTGTTCGGGTGAAACGTATCTTACATAATATTATGTGACTACGGCATTTCTTTCCTGTTAAAATGGTTCTACATGCAACTGAAATGTAATAAAGTATTTCAACCTGACTGGAAAACAGGTTGGAATCTGATTAGAATCAGTCGCCGGGTAACCCGGCGTCTGATTCTGATCAGGCATCAAACTGTTAGCAGTAGATATAAAGGTTTCAGCATAAAATCGTATCAGTTAAGACGATTAACCCTTTACCTGATAGTCTTAGTATTGAAAATAGGTGACTTCTTAAAGCAGTTTGAAAGTAAAGCAGAATGCGCCTTAGGGCGCATTCTGCTTTACTTTCAGCCTGCTTTAAGCTATCATGTACTAGAATATAACAAAATATTTCTTTTATATATATTCATAACTGATTAAATTGGAACTATTTTCTTCAGCGGAGGAATAAATCATATTCGCTAAAAGGCGCTTCTATGGGGGAAAGGGTTAACGTCTTCTTTACTGTAACTTCTCGCTTTACACAGGAAATATTAAGACAGTGGGAAATGTCAAGCCGCTGTCCGAATAACAGATTGTGTGTGGGTCAAAGGTTTGCTTGTCTATCCTTTGTTTATGCTAATATCATAAACCTTTCTTGTGAATTCTGAGCATTAAACCTAACGTTTTTTTCTCGCGAAAGAGAGAGAGAGAGAGAGAGAGAGAGAAAAGAAAGAAAGAAAGAAAAAGATAAGAGAGAGACAGAGAGAGTGGTGGCAGACAGACAGACAGACAGACATACAGACAGACACACATACATACATACATACAGACAGACAGACAGACAGACAGAGAGTGGCAGAGAGAAACAGTTAGACACACAGAGTGAGATATAGAGCCACAGAGAGACAGAGCTATACAGAGACGGATATACAGATATAGGCAGAGAGACTGAGAGATACAGAGGGAGATAGTGAGAGAGAGAGAGAGAGACATACACACACATACACACACACACAGAGTAAAATCGAAAACAACTTGGCAGCTAGCTATTCAATAAAATTGGCCGCAAGACTTATTACTTCTACTTTGCTATAACCTAGCTGTGTCTGTTAACATATGCTCTTTTAAACTGCATGAGAAGACATCGTCAATTCCAATGACATGCAGACAGTTACAGATTATACGGAGACTTTGTATGACCCATTCTCAGCAGAATGTCAGATAATACTAGATTCGAAGCATTGGTGTTCCTCTAAATGGCTAACAAGTTTAAACCTGATCAGTAGCCGGGTAATACGGCGTCTGACCTTACTCTAAACTGTTGCAATGAAATTGTTCGTTTTAACATGAACGTGTATCGTAGAAGAGAACAACGTCGTCTTTAATTACAGGAGCATATATCATTTATGTTAGTGGCCAGCAGACAGCAACAGATTACACGGTGCCTTTGTTCAGTGGTTAGGACGTTATTCTTTCCAAATGTACGCCTTTTACGATAAAACTATTATTTTCATTACAAACAGTTTGGAGCAAGATCAAACACCGGGTGACCCGTCGCCTGGTCAACCTCAAACTGTTTGCTACTCATATTAAAATGAAAAGACATAATTGTCAAATGTTTTTTTTTTTACGTTTTATTACAACATCCCTTCCAACAACAACTCCCTTCTTACAACGACCCTTGTCGCAGTTTCCTAAACAAGACAATTATGTCTAAAGCTTTTACTTCTGTAATATCGTCTGCTTAAAGTTATCGTCTGCTGTTTTTTTCAAAGTTTCACTTTGGACATTTTGACAGACAATAAGTTAATGAGGAGTGACAAACAGCGTGAATCCCGATCAGACGCCGCGTAACGCGGCTTCTAATCTGGATTCAAGCTGTTTGCAAATGTTTATCAATTTCCCTCCCTATAACGACTCCCTCTGAACAACGCACATAATTTTTGTCTCCCATTTGGTGTCGTTGTAGAGAGGGAGCGCTGTACATTGTAGTTATATTCCATGTTTCACACCATGATTGTCTACGATGCATGAATCCTTTGCCTGTATTATGAAGGTGTAATCCCGCTTCACATCTACTGGACGAAAAGCGTACAAAATCATCCTTGTTACAACTCATCATGAGGTATTTTGTCTAGACGAACCCTGGCAGATGATATTGGATTCGTCAATCTTGTGTTTTTCTCACTGATGCAGTTTCGTGCAGTAATTATGTCAAATTGGAAATATCAAACCACACTGTCGATGAGGTGTTACAATTGAGAAGACGTAATTATTGTCGGTAAAACGAAACAAATTGTCAATGTTATTAAATCAAATGTAGAAAATTACAACTGTTGATTATCAATTTTCATCAGAGTGGCAAACATCCAAATGCAAGTTCAGATTCCAGGCCCCATGGTTTAAATGAGTTTGCGATGAGTCTGAAGCCGTTCTCAAACATTTGATTGGTAATGTTTGAAAACATTCTAAGACACAACTTAGAATCTTTATAAACTTGGATCCTGGTGATCTTGTTCCAACTAATTGCAATGGAAGTTAATGTTCTATTATAGGTGCATTAATCGGGAAAGAAATTTGTTCTCCAGTGTTAATCAGAAACTAACACTAGCTAACATACCGGACATATCTGGGGCCCGTTTCATAAAACTTCGTACCAAAACAATCGTCGCAAGTCAACACTTTAAAACACATTTTATTTCTGATTTCTCTATTTAATACTGTTTTGTTACATCGCCTTGGAATTGTCTTTTTAAGACAATTCCAAAGAGATGTCGTAAGACAGGAATAGATAATAATTGAGACTTTTATAATCTGACACACGACCGTTTTTGTCGTACATATATGAAGCTTTATGAAACGGGCCCTAGTTCTTTAAAAAATTCTGTCAATTCGGGATTAGTTTTTATCGGATACGTTGTATTCGCAAATACATGTATAGCGAATTTTTAAATTGTATGTGAAAATAAAATTCATGTAAATAATCTTTAGACAATTATTCAGAAACAATGCATCAAACATTCCCAGCAATGTGCTGTTATATAGTTCATGTCTTACATGGCGATTGTCTGCTCTACGTTAATCCATTGCCTGGAAGATGAAAGACTAGTGTAATCCCAGTTTACAAATACCGAATGAAAAGTGTAAAAGTCATTCTTATTACAGCTCTTCAGGAGAAATTGTGTCTAGACAAAGCCTGTCAGATGATATTTGATTTGATGATTAGGTATTTTGCAATCTGGTGCGTATTCTTGTACAGCAACCCTCTCTGCAACGGCCCTCCCAACAACGATTTCCTCCTTACAACGACCCTTGTCGCTGGTCCCCAAACAAGACAATATTTTGTAACAAATTCATTGTTGCAGTAACGTCTACTTATACTTGTCGTCTGTTGTTCTTCAAAAAGTTATATAATGGACATTTTGACAAAACAAGCTTAATGACGAGTGACCAACAGCTTGAATCCAGATCAGACGCCGCGTTACGCGGCGTCTGATCTGGATTCAAGCTGTTTTCAAATTTAAGCCTATTTCCCTCCCTATAACGACTCTCTCTGAACAACGCACATATATTTTGTCTCCCATTTGGTGTCGTTGTAGAGAGGGAGCGCTGTACTTTCTATATTCGACTTGACAGGTAAAATTTCACTGTATGTGGAGATAACGTCATCTCTTCCCGTTTGAAGTTAAACGAAGCGCAAATGCAATGCAATAGAATAGAGAAAATGACAATGTCACTGTTTATTTCTATCTAAGTGGCAAATAGCTTGCAGCCTTATCAGACACCGGACCCAGCGCTTACAAAGCGTTTGAATTGAGTCTGACTTCGTTCTCAAGCATTTGATTGTTTAGTTTAGAGCATAGGCCTAAAACGTGTGGCCCAATCCTTTTTCCTGTAAAAACAATTGGAAATAAAATATATTTAAACTATCTGACCAATTAGATGCTTTTGAACGATTTTAGACTCAACTCAAACGCTTATAAGCATGGACCCGGGTAACACCTTGTCTGATCTGGCACTGTTTGCAATGTAAAACTATGTTTTATTACATTCACATGTATGTTTTTGGGGAACGAATAATATTTTCTCCTCTGTATGACCATCACATTACAAAACAACACAGGTTAACATATGCACATTTTGGAATTGTATGAACGATATTGTTTGAAAGAATATTGTAGATGTCAAAGGCCTGTAGACAGTTACAGATTAGACGGAGTACCATGTATGACCTTTTCTCAGTAGTATAATGTTATAAATTGCAAGTCTTAGATCGCGATTGTCTGCGCTGTATCAATCCTTTGCATGGATTAAAAAGGTGTATTTCCGTTTGACAAATACGGAAGGAAACGTGTAAAAACCATCCATGTTACAACTCATCTTGGAACTTTGTCTAGCCGATCCCTGTCAGATAGTATTGAATTCGAAGCTTTATTTCATTTTTCACTCTGATTTATTTTTGTGCAATTCCGTTGTCAAACTGAAAACAGATCAAACTACACTACATATATCAATGAAATATTACAGTGAGAAAAGATGCTATAACATCCCGTTTTAACGAAACTATACGCAAACGTTATGCCATAAAATGTAAATGACATTTTCTTGACAATACATTTTTATCTGAATTGGAGCCTGATCAGAAGCATGATTCCAAGGTTATAAAGCTTTTGAATTGAGTCTGAATTCGTTCTCAAACATTTGATTTATCAGATTTAAGCTTTCACTCAAATCTGAACGACCTCAGACTCAACTCAAAAGCTTTATAACATTGGAACCTGGTCTGGCCTTGCAACAGAAGAACTTATTTGAGCACAAATGCATTCATTGGGAAATAAACACGTCTTGTCCTCTGTAGTAAAACCTTAAGAGTGACTAAAACACAAGTGTTTGCTGTACAGGTAACTCCCGATACCTCGACCATATTTATTTTTACCTTTTAAAGTTAATTTTGCACAATTAAAGTCGGCTTACAAGATATTTCTAACTAACAAATTGGGAAGGTCCAGATCAGATGTATCATTTAGGAGTCATCTTAAATATCTTACGGATATGGACAAGGGTAAATTTTAAGGAAGCACTGTTTGTAAATGACAAGTATATGTGTCACAACTGTTAAGAATATTAATGTTTTGCCCGCTGCCAGCGAATTTGTAATTACTGTTGCAAACTGTGATGGCACTTTATGAAACAAAATGCATTTTTATTTATTGTTCTAATTCTTGCAGACAACAAAGTAATTATACAGCGTGCAGAAGTTTCAATCTTTACCCCTGAACTATTTCTAGTATTGAATATTGGTGACAACTTAAAGCAGGTCGAAAGTAATTTTAGTTTAAACTTGCTTTCAGCTACCATCTGCTAGAATATAGAATATATTATTATGAAACATATATGTGGTTGTATTAACCCATTCCCCATAGCCTGTTTCTAATATTGAAAATAGGTGACCACTTAAAGCAGGTTGAAAGTAAAGCAGAATGTGCCTTATGGCACATTCTACTTTACTTTCAGCCTGCTTTAAGCTACCGTCTGCTAGAATCATAGAAAATATTTCATATGATACATATTAATGATCGTATAAATTGGAACTATTTTACTTCAGTGGAGGAATATTTTAAATACGTAAAAGGGCGTATTTATGGGGTAATGGGTAAAATGGAACCATTTTCTTCAGTGGAAATAAATTAAATGCATGTACTCCAAAAGGCGTATATATGGAGTAAAGTGTTAATCAGCCTATATCGTACAATGTCGACTTACGGGAGAGAAAACGGCATTTTTCTCCTTAACAGCGTTTGTGCTGAAGCAATTATGTTAAATGCAAACAGTGTGGAGCCAGATCAGGAACCGGGTATCCCGGTTACTGGCCAGGCTCCGAACTTTTGTTTACTCAAACTAAAATGAATTGTTATCATTTTCATAGGAAGTTATTGTAGGTCATTGTCTGTCCAGTGATGGATTGTCCTTTCGATAAGTGTCGTTTAAATGTGACCGAATAATTTCTCCACTGCAGTCAAATTGTGTGCCAAATGAGTTATCATTGTCCTTGTTGTTTCTTATATTGATTAATTACCCATGGAATACTAGAAAATATCCTATTCGCAGTAGGTCATGGATAAGTATCGTATATAACCCATATTAACCTAGTTTCATACTTCCTTGGGGACGGCCAATATCACGATTTCCATGTTATCTGTGATTCCAGATAAGCAATATCTACATACAAAATGTTCTCTCTTCCTTTATCATTGACATGGCATCTTGAACTGATAAAGATCAATTTTCTGAAAAAGGAAACAGCACTAATTAACAAAATCAACAATAACACAACCGACAAAAACTACATTGAAACCATTTCATCTATGCAAAGTTGAAAGTAAAGTAAAGAAGACGGTATTATTTCCACAATAAATGTGTATTTGTGAAAACACCTATATCAATTTTTGCTTCCAAAATGTCTAAATTCGTATTTTGATAATATGTAAATGTAAGAATAAAATATGACAGCCATCTATACAGTTAAGGTTGTTCTTCTTTCTTAATTAACGCTTTTGCGCTAAAACGACAATGTGACTTGTCCAGTGTGAACAGTTAGGAGTCGTCTGATCTGGATCCAGAGTGTTTGCTATTTGGAGTAAAAGTATTAAGTAGCAATTTAAAATACAGTAAAACGTCTCTATTACGACCACTAAAATGTGTTAATTATTAGGTGTTTACGATAGGTGACTGCTTAAAGCAATGTGACAGTAAAACAGAAAGCTCCTTTAGGAGCTTTCTGTTTTACTGTTACCTTGCGTTAAGCTGTCACCTGTCTTTTATACAATTACTCATCCTTTTTTAGTGGTCGTAATAGCGAAGTTTTAATGTACATATAATATTCGGCACTTTATTAAATTGAGTTTGCTGTAAGTTTTTTTATAAGGGACAGGATAAGTCTTTTCCACTGTATGCCGTAAAGCAACTTATTAACAACTGTTAAAATGAAGTACATTGGCTTGCATTAAGTGACATAACCTATCTAAAACATGTGTTTCTTAAATGTATTTGGCGACATGTAGAAACAGTTCAAACAAAGCATGTCTTCGTGAAACGTAGGGGGGAACGGCCCTTTATCAGGATCCAAACTTTTAACAAAACTGATAGATTTCCATAAAAATAGACAAAATAATATCCTGAAAGAATAAAAGATAACTAAACCGTTTCAGACAAAACCAGTTTGGAATGCTGAAGGGTAAATTGGGATACATAGCTATAAGAAAATCAAATTGCGTTTGAAGATTTCAATGTAACATTCAGTGAATAGGACATAATTGTGTCTTGTTTGAACGGAACAAGACTCAAATATACTTCAATTAGATAACACTATTTTGCAAAATTGACGATTTGCATTTTATTTGGATGGTAAGCAATTTGAATCCAGATCAGATGCCAAACAATCTGGCGATTGATCTGACACTCAACTGTTTGCAATGTAAATAATTGTTGATTTAGCAAACATTTGGACAGAATAGCGTCCTTTCTACAGTACAGTGCCAGAAAAAGCCAAATATAGCAATATAATCATTCAAGTTTGTAAAAGGTGTTAGATTTTTTTAAATCGAATCAGCGAAATAGCTGCAGTTTATTTGAAAGGACTTAAAGTTCAGATGATCGGAGTACGAATTTGCTTTCCTTACGATTGCAACACCGAATGTTAATTAGTTTGATGTTAATAATGCATACGGGGTACGCTAGTTAGTGTGTACCAATCAACGCGAGCATACCCGATACAATGACGACCACTGAAAAACCAGTGACATCAAATTAGTCGATGTTTGATCAAGCTGTAGACTACTTGAAACAAAGGCAAGCTTTATTTAACGTCGCATATGGTAAACAAACAACATAAGCTCTGTAGAGCTTTTATTGCGACAAACAAGGTATCCATTAACATGCATACTTACCTGGGCATTACATTTACCTTCCTAGTACTACCCTTTCAATGCCGAGCGCCGGGCAAGGGAGCTACTAGTACCGTTTTTATAATGGTATTTGGTATGACCCGACCGGGGATCGAACCCACAACCTCCCGCCTCGAAAGCGGACGCTCTACCACTGAGCTATCGAGGCGGTTAAACAAAGCATGCTGTTATACGTTACTTCTATAAAAACATTAGTTTCTTTTAACAGGAAACTTGTGTGCCCGCCTCAACATTTCTGTTTCAAATCAAGCCCTTCGTGAACCACAAGCATGACATGCCTAGCTTTAGATCTAAAAGTTTCATATACACAAACACAGTGCTAGGGAAATTAGACGATTTGTCGAACAGAATTGAGCAATTACATGTACAGCGCTCCTTCTCTACAACGACATCCAATGGGAGACAACAACTATGTGCGTTGTTCGGAGGGAGTCGTTACATAGAAGTAAATTTGCTTACGTTTGCAAACAGCTTGAATCCAGAACAGACGCCGCGTCTGATCTGGATTCAAGCAGTTTGTCACTCATCATTAAGTTTTTTCTGTCATAATGTCCAATATGTAACTTTGAGGAAGAACAGCAGACGACAATTTTAAGCAGACGATATTGCAGCAGTAAAAGCGTGAGGCATAATTGTACTGTTAAGGGAACTGTGGCAAAGGTCGTTGTAAGGAGGTAGTCGTTGTTGGGAGGGCCGTTGTAGGGAAGGAGCGCTGTAATTTATTTACGATAACAGTTCACATTGGTTCTTGGTAATGTAGGAATGATTAGCATTTATTGTCATGAGATATACTACCTCTCAAAACGAATATAAACAATCTACAGTGCTCCCTCTCTACAATGACACCCAATGGGAGTAACAGATTGTGTGTGTTGTTAGGGGGAAGCGTTAGAGAGAGAGACAATTAGGACTTGGCTTACATTTGCAAACAGCTTGAATCCAGACCAGACGCCGCATAACGCGGCGTCTAATCTTGATTCAAGCTGTTTGTCACTCGTCATAATGCTTACTCTATCAACATATCCAGTAATATGTAACCATGAGAAAAAACAGCAGACGACATTTTTAATCAGACGATATTGCAGCCGTAAAAGCATTAGACATAATTGTTTCGTTTAGGAAAATGCGACAAGAATGTTGTAAGGAGGGAGTCGTTGTTGGTAGTGCCGTTGAACAGAGAGGGAACATTGTTTATGGAACTTAAAATAAGAACTGTGCATGGGGAATTGCTATCGAAATAGCAACCCATAAACAAAGACAACACAGTTTCGCTGTTCTAGACAAGTGGTTGCTAAAATAAATCAACATCAGAAATAAATCAACTCATTCACTGACCTACCCAATAACAATGATTATTTACAAGCAGATTAGATCTTGACCAGACGCCGTTTGTCGCGGCGTCTGATCAGGATCAAAACAGTTTGAAAATCATAATATAGTGTCTTAAGGGTGTATCAAACTCATGAATTTGTGAAATGTTCAAAGTACACAAAAACACTCTATTTAATTTGAATGGAAAAATATTATATATTATATATATTGGTGTACACTATTGGGTTCTACAGCCATTCAGTCAGATTAAGATTTGATTTTCTAATCTTGACCTTTTTAAAGAACCTGCTTCAATAAAATCTATTTCAAATAAAAACAAACATGGTAATTTGGTTTTGTATTATTTATTCCATGTCTATGGTAGTACTTCCTCATTAAAGACAAAACAAGCACGAACTGTAAAATTTATGAAACTCTTAATATCATTGATACGGTACTATTTTGTAAATGGTGTAAAGGGAGATAACTCTTTTTTCTTTAATAACTCAAAATTTTCAACACTACCCTATCAGTCTTTTCTTATTTTAAACTGCCTTAGTACTGGCTTTCACTTGCTACAATATAAGAAAAAGTTAGATTCTAGAAATATGTATTTTCTTGCCTGTTTGATCTCGTTTTAGTTTCTTTATGTGCAAATAGATTTTAATGAAACTTATACTTTGAATTTGGCAAACTTTGAGTAAAAAAACCGAATTTGACATATCTTTTTCAAATTGCCGTATTGCAAAAAAAACACACCAACATATGATTTTTTTTTCAATTTTCTTCATTTATCATAAACATTTTTTCAAAATAAACATGACACCAAAATAGTTTGAAATTTTGAAAAATTCGCTTATGGGTTTGATACACCCTTATGTCAATGTACTTGAAATGATTAACAATACAAGCTGACGAAATGTGTATGGACATATGACGTCATTTTAGTGAAGTAGTAGTTAAAGTAGGATACGTTTGTGCCCTGGTACCAGCTGTCTTAGAACCACACAGAGAGGTATCGTGGCAGTGGTCTTAACCCCTTTACTGCCATGACGTCATCAAATGTAAACAATTATCGTCTGCTTCTATTTCAAAAAAGCAATTTTTAAGTATTTTTACTTAAGAAATATTGAAACGAGTATCAAACTGTTTGGATCCTGATCAGACGCCGCGTAACGCGGCGTCTGATCAGGATCCAAACTGTTTGCAAATAACTACTGTTCTCGGGGTAAGGCAGTGCAGGGGTTAATGGTATTTACAATGTAACCCCGAAAGCCGGAGAGTTTTTACAGTCGAAGGCCTGTGGCAATTGAACATATATCTCAACCCCAAATATCTATTTGCTTAGCGGGGGGCCTCCGTGGCCTAGTGGTATAGTCACTGTGACTTACATCACTAAGCTCCTCACCGCTGTGAGTTCGAATCCCAGTATGGTCGTTCGGATTTTTCATGTGGGGAAGCCTTCCAGCTGGCTTGCGGAAGGTCGGTGGTTCTACCCTGTTGCCGATTTGTGCCTGAAACATGCATAAAGGGCTTCTGGGGTCTTCCTCCACCTGTAATTAGCTGGACGTCGCGATATGACTGAAATACTGTTGAAAGCGACGTAAAATCAAAACAAATCAAATCAAATCTATTTGCTTAGCGGTATATAGTTGATTGACATATTGCTGCTTTTCCGACACGGCAGTAATGCAGAAAGCTTCGAAAGTACTTTTTCAGATACGTATATATATCAGAATGCATTGTGTTTAGTATCGTTTAAGCGCAAAATAATGATCTATTTACTGTTTCGTTTTACTCCGGTTCATATTAATGCTTTGTGATTTGCTGTTTATAATTATACTGAGCAAAAATAGAAACGTACCACCCTATTACACAGGTAAATTTTCTTGAAAATCATAAGGTTGATGGTAGTAAAACCTATACAGAAAATAAAGTTTATGCATTTTTGAATCCATATCAGTTCACCTCATATTGCTGATATAGAAACTTTTCGAGTGATGTAATGAAGAAGTTGGTAGGGGTCAAAATAACAAGTCTGAATAAATGTTTGTTTTTTTAAAAAAGGTTTAGTTGATTACTGAATTCTCATAAAAAGTCTAAATTTATATTCAGTAAGATTAAGATCGTGTACGGCCACCGTTTGGACCAATATACGCTCCATTTCTACGGCGTAACGTAATGTTTAATGAGAACGTCAGACATTCACTCTTGCTGTGCGGTCTGTGTCAAATGTTGAACGCTGAATCTTAAATGTAATCAATTTGCGTAGTCTACCATCTGAATTGCTAAGTGTGAATCGAGATTCGTCAGTAAAAATAACTTGGTACCAGTCAGTTTGCCTCCAATTCAAATGACGTCGTGACGACAGATAACTTAGCACCACGGTGACGTGTCGTCCTAATTTGACCGGAATATGGGCGTCATACTGTGATTGGTTTAGCGTTGAATTGCACGCGATTATAAAGGTCTGTGATGACTCACCGTGTTCACTAGCCGTTTCGGTGGCTGGAAAATGACATATGCGTAAGTGCGTTAACGTGCCGTAGTGGTCAGTTCTGACGGAGGAAAAACGGGGTGACCAAGGCGAAAACGATTGTGAACAGTCCCAACCTGATGGTACCGGGTCGCAAACCTATGTTTGGTCTTTCGACAGCAGCCAAACCAGCGGGCGACGTCAATGGCCGTCATTGCCTGATTTCTGTCAACTTCAGACGAGCGTGGCATGATGCAATGATGAAATTCATATGGTGTTTTTCAATTTTTTTATTAGAATGTGTCGTGTGTATTGTACGACGGTGATAGAAATACTTTATTAAAACGTACGTACCGTGCACGTGCAAATCATGATTCTGTTACGTTAACGGTTTTTATGTGTGTTATTTTGTGAAAACGTTACACATGTGTAACTCCAACTAACCAGTACCCCACAAGTACATTCACTTGATGTATAACTTAAATAACGTCAGAGATATGTCCGTTCAAAACGTGGAACGTTTCTATTTTTGCTGAGTATATATTTCGTTTTCATTTATAGAAGCCGCTTCGAAAATATTCAGCTAGATTGATCAAACTGTTAGACAGGGCTTTCCTGTCCAAATAAACCCGTTCGTACTACAGTGGAGAATCTGTTATTCTTTCCCAATAAACGCGTTTACGCTAAAACTATTATTTGCAGTGCAAACAGTTTGGAGCCAGATCAGACGCCGGGTAACCCGGCGTCTGATCAGGCTCCAAACTGTTTGCCACCAAGATAAACAAGAATTATCAGAATTGTCCAAAAGTTGTTGTTTTCTACGTTTTAGTGCTTTGCGTTTACGTACGTTTGCGTTTAAACGGGAAAGAATAACAGATTCTCAACTGTAACATAGCTACTTCCAGTGCAAACAGTTGGAATCAAGATCAGAACCCGGTGACCTGATATCTGGACAGAGTTCAAACCATTTAGCTCTCAGAGAAAAAAATGAATAGCCAGGAAGTAAAACAAAACATGACAGTCTCTTCATTTAAATGCATTGCGTTTGCATTTAGTTTAGTTTAACCGGTTTAAACGGAGAACTTGGCGTCTTTTCCACTGTATAGCTAACATTTTCTAGCATCAAGGACGTTATAGAGATACTATGTTTCATTTTTAATTAAAAATATGAAACGAGAGACAGACAAACCTGGCACACAGTGGCAATAAAGTATCAGACGTATATACAACATGTCCGGATGTTTAGTATCCATAACATAACTCACCGTAAAAGTGTGCATGTTGTTATGCAAAATTTAGAGAAACACAAATGTAAACGTTTAGGCAACATAAAAGATGCATAATAAAACTGACAAAATGAATTAAGCAATTTACCTTGTCTGGACTGAACATGTTTTATTGTGCCATTAATACTGTATTTCCAACCGGAGATCTCATGGAGTAAGTCCAATTACCAGTCTTGCATTTAATAACCCAAGTAAAAACCATTTTCTTGGAAGTCATGTTTGTTGTGTCTTATCTTTTTATTTTTAAGCAATAATTTAGTTTAATAATGTTTCTGCATATACCGAAATTCATTGAAGGAAAAATATGGCGTAATAGTGAATGTATGTGGACGTAAATTCCATATCAAGATCAAAATAATCATGAACAGACATGTGTTGTCTACCTTTATTGACACGATAAACATCAACAAGCAAAACTAAATAAAAGAAAATATTTATCTCCAATATTGTAAAATATTCGGGCTGACTTTCACACAATCAACACTCCGGTGATTGTTTTACTAACAGCTACATTAATAAGTATGTTATTGTTCTATGTTCTGTTACAATGTTAATCGATACCAATTCCGTTATCTGAGGGGATCAATTTCGTCTACGTTTGTCTTGAAAACAACTAAATTATTAAATTTGAACACTGTTGCAATTCCTCGTTAAGATCAAGCAGTTGAGTGATTCGACGTCTGGCATTTGGTCAGGACGCATAATAGTTGACACTTGTAATACAATTTCTTCCTTGAAATGACATAAAACAGAATGTTATAACACAAGCAGACACTGATTGGGAACCAGACAAGACTTTAGTAAAAATGTTTATCGACGATGTTCGTGATGAGATGTAACATACAGAAGAAAATTGATTGTCTAATAAAATCCGTCGATTGGAAAACAAAGTCAACCAAAATGCCAGGTGTCATTTCGGGAAACTTCTTACAGCGGAAAATACGATATTCTTTCCCAATAAACACGTGTGCACTAGTACACACGTTTTCATTATAAACTATTTAGAAACTGACGTCTGTCCAGAATCTATAGTGCTTTCTACAGTGATTAAAAAGTTCGTAAACATGATCAAACTGTCATTTTCTACGTTTTTATTGCATTGTTTTTACGTTTTAGTTTTGTTTAGAAGGATACAAATGCATAATTTCTATCACAGAAAGGTTTTGACAAAATAGTCCCATGTAAAAATGGTCAAATTGTTAAAATTCTCGTATTTCCTTAAATAAACACTCAATTTGATACAGCAATACACACAGCATGTACTTAGTTTAAACACATTTATTTCAAGGAGTACATATGATTAAATTTCTACATGCTAACGTTAATTAACATTACTTAGGAAAAGGATTGAAACGAAAGAATAAACTTATTGAGTTTCTCTCCTTGCTTATTTACTAAACAGTTTGTATTGTGTTCAGCGGCTTGCTAGAGATCGTTCTTTCTAGAAGAGACTATAGTTTCAAATTGTATTACTTCAGTTGCTGGAAACAGAACAGAAGCAAAGGAGATAACGCAAAGTGTCTTTCTGATTTACTTCTGCAATGCACCAATATTTTATCTTTTTAGCAATGCTACCATATTCATTCAAAGGGTGCCGCTGGAAAAAACTGTATGTGCATGCGGACAAACACATCAATTTGTTATTGGAGTAAATGCCTCATTTGTTGAGCAATAGTTTTGAACAGTTCAAAAGGAGACATAATAAACGTTTGTATAGAATAGAGATAAAGAAGATGGTAGTAAATAGAAGAATAGGCAGGGGGTAAAGATGTGGTGATGGTAAATCCTGACTATACATTATTTAATCGAGGGATAGTAATAAGTGATAATAAGTTAGATGCATCGGTTTGAGCTCTTAATAAAATAATGAAAAATGTCACAAATATGTTTGTTGCTTTCTATACTAAGTGTAGAGTCTCCATATAGTATACTATCTAGGCTAAAGTTGCTTATTTGGCATACATCTCTAATGTTATTGTATGCATGGCATTCGAGAAAGAAGTGGAGACTTAACAATGTTTTTAGAAAGATATTGTGATTGGGGGAGCTACATTTTGTACGAAGGCGGGTGTGAAGGATTTGGAATGTACGGTCTCCATATTAATAATATTCAGGTTACTTCCTAAGGGCTTGATTTAGGGATGATTTAAAACTACTCAAGGATGGACTTTGACGAACGGAAAGCGGCATATTGTTCCATTCACGTATTGTAGATGGAAGGAAAGAATTGAATTACAGAGACGTTCTAGCTGGATCAGTCTAGCTTCCTGTGAATCTCCAGCACAGACTTATACATATCTATGTCTTGAAATATAAGAATAAATACAGTGACATATTCAACTGATTCGTCTGGTATAGTTTCCTTGTAAAGTGTACAGTCAAACCCTAGTACTACTTCCATTAAAAAGAAGAATAATTTATTGTATTCGAAAAACAAGTGACTGCTTCAACCAAAGATGAAAGTAGAACTATTTTACTTTAACATTCCATTAAGCACTTACAGCAGATGTCTACCTGTAACACTTACAATATTATTTAGTGGACGTAAAAGAGGGGTTTAGCTGTATCTATTGTTCAACTACAAATGAACCAAACTGCCGACATCATGTCTCATAGATGTTAGATAAATAATAATGCCGATGTCAGAATTGATACAATTGGATTATAATACAATTGCATTTGAATGTATAAACAGGTCTATCCACAAATATCGGTCACCTACTAAGAAACATTTTCGTCTGCGTGCTTGATAAATATATAACGTTTTGAAAACAAAAATGAATCAAGAAAGTAGTTGTAACCTGAAAAGAAATATACAAGCTAACCATCAGTGTATACCTAGATTAGAGGTCTCAATAGGGTTTATACAGCGACAGCTGCTACATATATAAACGTTAATTGAATAATTGGACACCATCATACAGTGGAGATGACGTTATTATTTCCCATTTGAACGCAAATTAAACGCAAACGAATAGCAATACATGGTAGCAATGACAGCTTGTTGACATTTCTGAATATTCTTTTAATCTAAGTGGCAAACAGTTTTGTGCCTGATCAGACGCCGGGTTACCCGGCGTCTGATCTGGCTCAAAACTGTTTGCAATGGAAATAACAATTGTAGCGTAAACGCGTTTATTGGGAAAGAATAGCGTATTCTCCACTATAAGAGAAATAACAAGTTTGACCGTGGATTACTTTAACGACAGCCTGCAAGGCAACTCATCACAAATACCTTACTGATACAAACAAGAGAACACCATTCAAAATAAATCTTCTATCTGATGGCTACGCGTTTGTGAACGAAGGGTTGGACATTGCTCATTACTTAAACCATAATTTAGAAGAATATTAAAATTAAGATAGCACCACAATCTATATCACAGTTCAAATAATAAGATGGTTACAATTAATCGCCGGATCACGATCAATCACTTAAATATTCTGTATGTAAATAAGAACACCAAAACAGCATGTTTAAAGTTTAAAATTGTATCTACTTTCAATTCTTCTTGATTGAGGTGTATTAACCATTCTAAGTCATCAGTAAAAGAAGGAGAATATTTGTAACAAGTGTAGACTCTGATGAGACTCACAGTTACATCTCACAAGTGCCTGCACTGTTTGCTAATTCAAATGAAATGTTCTGCTATGTGAGATAACACTGCATTGTCTTCCGATCACCATTGTATACCTATATCTTAATCGTACAGCCAGCAAACAGAGAGAGTTGATTCCAATAAACAGGCAAAGTGGGTTAATTATCAACCACTGGTCATTTCCCTTCGGATGTTATATATCGCGTGGTTTAATATGATTAAGCGAAGAAACAAATGCTATCTAGGGACGTACTTTGTTTCTTTTCGACAGAGTGGTTCCTTTTAATTTGGAGACATTATATAAAGTGTTCGTGATAATATGTCCAATTCGTTACATTTCAACATTTTGTCCTCCAAACCTGACATTGTTTATCGGGATTTATCCTTTGTGTCGACACGAATATACTTACGTATTAAAGTGTTTAGTCGGGTTTTTATTTATATCTTTGAATGCTATAATGTTATTTTATTTATGTTACAATAGCTAAGTCACAAATATATCGCCTAACTATATATTACTATATAGCTTTCATTTACCAAGGGATGCATATGTCTGATCTAGGTGCAAGACACATACGTAATATATGTAATCTGTACGATTATGTTTCACAATAAAAAGTCTTATTAGTTACACCTTGTTCATTATCCGCTTACGGTTATGTACTCTGTTTGTGATGTACATACTTTATATTCCAACACTTTGTATACCATAAGAAATTCAAATATATGCATTTCCATTTTGTTAGTTTATTTTTGAAATAACGATAGTATGGATTTGCAGAAGTGAAGGTCAATCTCGTGTGTCTTTAGATGGTGTGAAACATCATTACCTAGAATGCGATCAATTCCATTTGATCAATTTCGCCAAGTTTCAGAGGATACGTATAGGCATTGCCGTTTAGTTTTAGTGTCCTGAAAACAAACAACAACTTAAAATAAGGCAACATAGCTTCTTGTCAAAATAATTTTCTTCTGTCATTGATTATTACTACAGTAAAATGTACACACAGAAAATGTTGACCTAGTTCCGTTACCCAAGTACAAATTTGTATACCAATTTCTTTTGACTGGAATTATGTATTGAAACTGACATAAGTTGTAATGGATATTTATTACTTTTGAACAACCAGTTCCCTGGAGAAAACATTTATCAAAAGCATACGAATGTCAACAAAATATGTTGAGACGGATCATATATTAGTATGATAGTGGTTCGTTAATAACAAGTTAAATGTTAATATGAAAAATGATACCGAATTCAAAGTTGAGTTACCATTACTTGTTAAATTTAGAATTAACAGTTCTAAATGAGTATGATACTAATTCAAAAAAAAATTATGCGTTAACGCTATTGACAAACCCTTTTTTTGACGATATTGTACAAATCTTGTATGAGGATAATATTGACCTAGAATTTTAAGCGAACAATATTAATTTATTAGCTCATTTAGTCCAGAAATTATAAATGCTCTTCAAGTGGCATTCTTCTTCACTTCAGCATACTTTGAGCTATTATCTGATTAGGTATCGGAACTATATTTCCTATGGTTCATGTTCATAAAAGTAAATAAATTAAACAGTTTGTCTCAATGGAAGAATAACTTAAAGACGTAAAAAAGCGTAGTTAAGGAGTTATAGGTTAAACATGCGGATGGATAAATATGTGTTCTTTCATGAATCTGCCACAATCACCGATTAGTGTGTTTGAACATTTTCATATTTATCATGTTACATGATAGAAGTTGAAAAAAACTTCACTTTCATTAGGATCCTGTAAACATGTGTACTCGAGAAAATACTTGAAATTGACTTGACTATTTTTTACTTGATCAATATTTAAAGCATTAAATAACAGTCAAAATGTATAGGGTTTTCAAGCAATCGCAAAACTTTTTGTGGAAATAAGAAACGTGGAATTAAAAATTGGTTTTGAGTCATTCCTTTTAAGAACAAAATATAAAAGATGATCAAAAAATATGTTAGTGTCTAGACATGGTAAATTGTATGATTTATTATGACGGCTTTATGATGTCTCTTAGATAGAAGCTACTTTAAACATGGACATAGGACTTGAGATTTCTTAAAAGCATGTAACTTTCAGTGAGACACAATTATTGATAATTGCTGGATTGATAATAAAATGGCCATCGTTGATCAACTGTGTGACGCCTAATCACAAGTTTGTGTTCGATTGAGTTTGTCGTTTGTCATTCATTGAAATACTCATTTTACGTACTAGGCCTAAACTGTTTCAGAACGTTATCATTTTAAACAGGAGGAATAATATACATGATATAGGGAGACTACGTGCCAATACTAAGGTTCAACTGCACAACGTATACATTCAGATTCACGATTGCTGAATAACGCATGTTAAGCATGATAATAGCTACAGTTGAGGTAAGTAAGTATTAAACTAATAGAAGTTTTATGTCTCCACTAAACCCCATGAATGGACGTTTCACTACAATCATCAACACACATGACCTTTTGGTTTTAAGGTAGTGGAACAGGGTTTATATTTTATGTACACTGTTCGTCTTTAGAGATAAGAGTGAGGCTTGGCGCCCCTAAACTTAGGTTTAACCCCCAGTGGCTGTTGATGGTACATTTATAATTAATTGTTAATACCAAGGCGGGCTCCTATGTTCACTTTGCTTTATGTTTGTCTTGCGTGTTGTTTTCTATTTAGTGTGTAGGTGAAGGAATGGTAGTGAGCGCATGTGTGTATGTGCGGGTGTGTGTGGGTGCGTTGGTGACACTATCAAAGCGAGGTACGTCATAGGAGTACACAGCAACGAAGCGAGGTACCTCCAACAAGCGAGGTAGTTTTTATTAATACCTCGGTAGGTATACCTTTCATTTAGCATGCTCAGTTCAAGATACAAACGCACACAAAATATCTCGTGTACCTCGGTTTGCTTTTCTAGAACCTGTTTGCGTGTCGGTGTGTGTTTGCACACAGTCGATAACGATATGTGTAGGTGATGTGTGAGTGTACCTCGTTTTGTAGGTGATGTGCGTGTGTGTGTGCTTTACCTCGGTTTGAAACAGAGTTTTTGCCCATTACCTACCTCACTTTGTAGGTCTGGTGTTGATCAGTAATTCTTTATAAATTCAATATTTTCTTCACATCATTTGAAACTGTGATCATCCTGAAAACCTTTTGCCATATTTATCTTAAGCTCTTTGACCTATAAAGCGTACACCTCGGTACGATGCTGTGAAACGTGTACCTCTGTCTGATAGTAAAACCAGTATGTGTGTGTGTGTGTGTGCGTGCGGGTGTGTGTGTGTTTGTTATGGTATGACTGTGTGTGTGTTCTGCTTGAGAGGTTGGTGTATTGTTTATGTTGCGTCTTTCGTATTTATTGGAATAACGAACAATGGAGGCATGAATAGGGATATATTTCGTGTTGACGACCCTATTGTTTCCCAAAAATAATTTTCTGCCATTAACTGTTTTCCTTGATACCGGGGTCTATATCCAAATTAAACACCCTGTAACTCCCTGTCAGATCATGTTGCTCAGTGTTGTTTGCGACTCAGATTAAAATTAAAACGATACTTTCTTCATTTAATGGCACTTCGTTTGCGTTTTGGAAAGAATAACATATTTGCTATTGCATGGATACCTTAGTGCGTGCTCTCACCGACAGACTATCTCATTCATATTAATTCATTACACATTTGTATATAATAAACAACAGAACATATGTTGTCTATATTCATCAATATGTTGAAGTGAAACTTAAACCCGTTTACTCTCAATGACGCTTGAAAGCGCGTTTGCAAAAAGTTTGGGACCTGATCATACGCTACTTTTAGCGGTGTCTGATCAGGACCCAAACTACTTGAAATAAATACGAAAGACTCAAGCAGGTAACGTAACACAAACAATACACTCACCTCTCAAGCAGAACCCTTATCGACATTAATATTGCATTAAGTCATACAACCTTCAATCTAACTTACTTTGAAATGTGTCTTGCAGCCAATATTAATGAAGCAGTCGACAATAAAGCGGTGAAGAGGTAAAAATCTCCCAAAAATTTTGATCATAAAAGTGTTAAATCCACTGCCGTAGTGTTATTGTTGTATGCAAACATTGTCGGTTGCAACAATCCTCACAGTTGATATATATACATTGCCGTCAAAGACACGTCACCAGGGTGTCAAACAATTTGAATCCAGATGAGATACCGAGTAACTCGGCATCTCATCAGGACACAAACTGTTTGCATAAATTATAACAAAATCGCCCTCATCATGTATATGGTTAAATTCAAGCGTTAAGGAAATAACATAAATGTGAACGGTGTGACAAGTGCAGAAACGGTTATAACTAACCAAGAAATGTTACCGTTTCGAATACAATCTAATAGAAAACACAAGACCAGGGCATGTATTGCCATCTTGTAATTGTTAAACTTGTTGTCTAAAGCTATTTGATTGCAATTACATTATCTGTCGGGAACAATTCTGTCAATAATTGTCTTAAAAACCCTTTAGTGATTAAAAGGGAAATATGTTGTGACAGTTTGTAAGGGTCAGTTAGAGGACGTTACCTCTAGCAAATACGTCATTATTACTGTCTGAATACTTCGTTTGCTACAATATCGTCTGCCCTGCTTCACAGTTTCCGTCTGCAATCGTTTAAGTAATTTCATTTAATTTTAAATACGAGCGTCGTGAAAGTACATCATGTTCAAACGCTGCGTTACGCATAGCATGATTTGGAGACAAATGTTTTGCAAATTTTCGGGACGCCACGACTAGCAAGCGACGAGTTATCGAACCCTTTCATGATCAAATTATTCGGGAGAGTTTTACCCCCTCACGGCTTTATTGTCGTCTGTATCAATATTGTTGTCTGCAAGACACGTTTCAAAGTTAGATTTAGGGTTGTATGGCTTAATTAATATCGATAAGAGTGTCAAACAGATTGGGTCCTGATCAGACGCCGCGTTACGCGGCGTCTAATCTGAACCAAAACTGTTTACAAATGCGCTTAATGGCGTCACTGAGAGTGAAAGGGTTGAGTGGCACATTACGTTGTTTTATATGTCATTGATAATTGTTTGATGTAAATGAACGCTTAATGTTTCAAGTGATTTCTTTTTTAAAGTAGCAACTGCACCCATTGTTATAACACTATTAAGTGAAAAGTGGTCTAAATGCATAGTAATCTATTTCTACGGGTTAAATTATTAATAATAACAGTTTGAGAGGATGTAATAACGTCGTAAAGAAACTGCAAAATTTCGGCTTTCAAAATGTTAACAACTTCTTTTACAGACGACAATACAACAAACATGCTAAAAGCTTAAATCACTAAAATGAAAATCATGCCGACTTTGACCAGAGGACCCCAGATGACGTGGAACACGAACGATATGTAAGACAAAAATATGTACATACTTTCATCATCGATGGAGCTTTCGGTACTAGCTTTGACCAACATTGAGGTGCAGTATATAAAAACAACATTTAAATTACTTGTAGAGGTATTCTGTTATGAAAGTACTAATGTATTTAGTAAACAATAGAAATAGCAACTAGATCTACACTGTTGCCAATTACAATAATATTTATAGTGGGCATGCAATACAATACCCAATGCTGGCAACAATGAAAACACCAACCACATGGTTCAGCGAAAACCCTGGGGCGAGACCATCTCTGTTTGCAGCGAGCAAGTATACAACCACAAAAAGCATATAAGAAACTTTGACTGAAGAATTACTTTTATAAACATTTGTAGTTAAATGATACATGGTCAATCTGTCTAATGCAGACATTCATCAACTAATTAGATGCAATAATAACTGTATTTGTACTGAGCATAATGTTTAGGGAGAGAGACAGGGATGGAGAGACAAAAAACGAGAGAGAGAGAAAGAGAGAGAGAGAGAGAGACGAGAGAACTGCTATCTTCAAACTCTGTCACGATATATGTTCAAACATAATACGAGGTCAAATTGACTATTTCCAATATCTGTTGAACTAATGAAATATCTAACAAAAGAAAGTGCAAATTGATTATTAAGCTAACTGTAAATGACTCATGGACGAAGTACCTATGGACCGAATGGAGAAAATAGCCTGCATGTACCATTTTTTGTAAACAAAAACGAGTAAACTGACCTTTAACGGTTAATTATCCAAATTACAATAGAATATATTACATTAATCCCATGAAACATGAATGGCACCTCGCGAAAACACTGGTAAAATCCGTTATATTGAACTCACTAGAGCCGTTGGCATAAAACGCACGCGGGGACATGTCTTAATCACGGGGATCTGCCGCTTATCTGCGGCAATATCTCCGGATCTCCCATATATCCACTTTAAATAATATCAACTGATAGTTTTAAAACAAATGTATGCTGTTCTCTTCCTTTCGAAATTATAAGTTACATTTAAGTCATTAGTTAAGAATTTATAACTGATGTTACTATATCAATAATAGATGTACCTGACCTTAATGTGTTGAATGTGTGTTATGGAAAGTTCTCATGTATATTTACACATGCAAACTGAAAAAATAAAGAGTACTTTGAATTGAATTGAACATTTCGCACTATACGAAATTACTTTGTGATGGATATTGCAAACAACTGAGATTAACATTAAATTTACAAGGCGATTCATCCTGCTTTACATGCTGGGCGTAGTATTGTACATGATATACACTTCAATATTGAAAAGTTGGAGAATTCATAAACGTTTAAAGAAAGTTAAGGCAAACGCAATGTAAACAGAAAAAAATACAGTTTACTTGTTTTCTCTAAAATCTTACTTATTTGTATCTAATTGGCAGACAGTTTGGAGTTTGATCACACTCGGCGTCTGATCTGTCTCCAAACTGTTTGTAATGGAACTTTGGAGCGTTTTGTGAGAAATTTCACCTCTGTAGTTTGTAAATGACAATTCTATATGTTAGCCAATCAGTAAAACATCATAATGAAGTCATCAAAAGTACGGCATATCATCTCGTTCAAATTCAATTTAAGACTTCATTCATATTATTTGAAAGATAAGGCATATTATATTTTTAACATCGATTGATGTTGCACATGGCGGTTTTTATGGACGACAATTTCACAAGCGTGCTAATATAAATTTGACTGCAATATGCGTTAGTCGAGTGAATAATTGATCCTGCCTATCAACGAGAGGAAACACCCTCAAACATTAAGCAGTTAACAATAATAGGTGTTTCGATGTTCAGTCTGGTAGTTTCAATCCCCCTATAAGAGCTATTTGCACACACTGAGACTGTCTGTTTCTTTACTTAGAACGAACAGTGTAGAATATAATGATTTACAGTAAGTAGTATCAAAATGAACAGCCCAAAACACATGTTATTATCGCTTACAATCAATTCTGTGTTTACTTTAACTTAACCTTTTGCACCAAAAATACGCATTTTACGCCATTTATTTATTCCTACATTAAAGCCAACATTTCCACTTTAACATGCATGCATATCCCAGCAGATGGAAGCTTAATGCATAGTTAACCCATTACCCATAGCCTGTTTCTAGTTTTGAAAATAAGTAACCACTTAGAGCAGGTTCAAAGTAAAGCAGAATGTACCTTAAGGCACACTCTGCTTTACTTTCAGTCTGCTTTAATCTATAAGCTGTTAGAATAAAGAAAAAATATCTTATAATACTTAACAATGACTGTATAGATTGAATTGTTTCCTTCAGTGGAGGAATAAAATAAAGGCGTAAAAAAGCGTATTTGTGGGGTAATGGGTTAAAGAAAGACATAGTATGCCATAAGGCGGATACGCTTTACTATCAACCTGTTGTAAATGGACACTTGCTAAGTGGTAAATGGACGAAACCTCATCAATTAAGACATTTTGCAGCCTTTAATAAAATGTTTACGTAAAAGCCAATTGTACTTTCATTTGCCCCTATATCAAACAAATGTTATTAAACATTGACGCTGACTAACCTTGTGTATGATCAGGCTCTCATATGTTTTTCAGATAAAATAAAATGTTTATAACATTCCTGAGGTTGTAGTAGTCAATATGTTATTACATTGAATTTGCTTTTCAAATAGATTAAGGACAAGACGCTACGTTGACGTCAAAATCGCGTACATAAATGATTATCGGTATTGGAAATAACAGTAACGATATACAAGTGAAATAGAAATACAGTTTAATCTTTCTATTACAACAACTAAACCGAATGCTAAATTATGGTATAAAAGACAGGTGACAGCTTAAAGCAAGGTGACAGCTATCACAATAGTTTTCTGTTTTAATTTCATCTTGCTTTAAGCAGTCATTTGTTGTAAACACCTTCAATTTTACACAATTTACTTGTCGCAATAGAACGGTTACTGTATACAGTTTTAATTTTAGTTATTTAACATATCTCATATTGTAGTTAATTCTTAAACTGTTTTACACTCCCTGCTAAACCAATATTTTTTATTTTATTTAACAAAGAAAAGAAACATTGCGCACAAAATTAATTTCCACAACCTACAGACATAAACATCGGCAAACAATTTACATCAATTTCAACATCGTCGTATGACGTTGCAGACATCCGTCGTAAGTACTCTATTTTGTCATAAAAAGTGAAGTAGCTAAAGGCTTGGACCTTTCATTGCAATCCCTGAACGGCAATAATATGTAAAATTGTGCTGTAAAATATAAATAGTCTAGACAAGCAATTTTTTTGTTAAACATTGGTTCATATTTATTTCTAAACTTAACATAGTTTTCTGTTTCTAGAGGCTATAAACATGCACCGGCTGAGAATGAAGCGCAGATAATAAGACCATATTCCAATGAACGAAAACATTAAATGTTAATAAATTTATAAACAGAACAAAATCCGTATGACTCTAAGTCTGTAACAATATTTTCGCCTTCAGCAATGTAGATGATACCCTGTACTTCTAAGCGTCTCATTGCGATCCAAACAATTCCACACACTGTTTATAATTTCTGTACAAGTAGGCCTTTAAATTAGTTTAAGGATTCGTTGCAGACAACACAGTTTGCAGACGGCACTTATACAGCATGCAGAATATTAAGGTTGTCTTTACTATTAAATTAAATCGCTGGATTAAACTACAGTATTGTGCTGGTAGTATCCATAAAATGATTTGATTCAAACTTTAAAAAAAATGTTTAAACATATAAAAGTTACAGAAACATATCGCACTAAACCTTTTACATTATCTTCGCCATGGTTTAACATCTGCGTCATCCGTATGAACGCAATGATAACGTTTGCTTTATTAAACACGATCAATAAAAACACAAAACATTTTTAGTAGCGTTATTTGGCAATGTGAATGGTATTTAGAGTTTTATTGTATGCCAAAGGCATGGTATATAGATGCTAGATGTAACCTTAAATTTTGCGAACGGATATAGTCGAACAAAACTTCTAATATACGTGTATGTTTATGTAATATCTAAACCTAAGTAAATGGCAGGCGATTTTAATATTCAGAAATGTAAACTAGCCAATTAATTGAACATGTAATAGGTGCATCTTTTGTTTTATCCATGAATTATTGGCACAGTACTGAGATGAATACAAAGTAAAAAACTATTGAGTTTTACTTATGTTTCCTGTCAAGTTTGTTTACAAGAACTGTAGCAAAAAACATACACTATTGAAATATTTTGGCATTTTAATTTGATTTAATATGTCCTTATTTAACTCTAAGATTTTGGAGGTTGTGATTAACGTCACTTGCCTATAGAACATACATCAACGTTTATCTTTAGAAGAATATAAATGCGGACTATTCATTATGTAAACATTTAATAATAATAATCAAACTAATAAAGCTATTTATGCATTTATCTCAGCTACAATACCGTCGAGTTTAGAGCTCCTGATAAGGCAAGTGTTTCAAAAACTAATATCTTTACTTCTCTAAAACAAAAATACTACCCATTATAATCCTCTCTTGCAGACACTTCTAAAAAGTCTTATGTACTTAACCGCCTCTTGTCTGCTGATTTTGCTGGGATTTAATTACATGAACTATATACGAAATTTGAACTGACCAAAAGCACGATTCTCCGTGTGTTTATCTGAAACTTTAGCAAACGTTTTTTAAGGAACTGGAACTGCATAGGATAATACAACAAGCAGTTTGCAGAACAGTTTGCTTAGTATTATTTTCATTCTAATGCAGCAAGGCATCCTAACGGAAGTTAAAATGTTAGACAACATCTGTTTACGACTGGTATTACCTGCCCGTTTGGACAAGAAGAGGTCGAATACTTTCTTATTAAATCTAAATTAAAGCGAACATGTCCCCTTGCCAACAGTTAAGATCACATTAGGTTCTTAGTAAGTCGCAACTGATTCTTGTTTGAAACAAGTTTGCTAACAATATCGATTTGTCTTTAGTGAAAAGATTAAAAACGAGTTTTAGATGTAGATACAGAATAATGATGAATATAAGCTTACAAAAATATAACAGGATCTGATTATCTTGCTCCATAAAAATGATTGTATTCTGTGAACAGGTTAACTACTCGTAATTTGTCCTATGAAACTTCAAATTGACTATTTTCCGTTTAATGATAATCTAGACCGTGATTCCTCGACTCCTACAGGAGAAATAGGCGCTGCATTATTTGAATAGAACGAGTCTACTCTTAATAGGGTTTCGTGTGTTTGTAAAGAAAACGTGTACCCATAAGCAGACAGTAATGGATTAAGCATTTATTTAAATATCTATACGTTGCACAAAGTGACTGTAAAATCAAATTCGTTTCTCGAGTTTTATTAGTTAAAATGTGCAAAAATGTTTTAAGCATATTGCGTGATCCGTCGGGAACGATTTTATCTGAGCCACTCTTAAAAACAATAAATGCTACATTTGGAAATATGTTTTGACATTTTTATGAGAACAGCGTTATCAAAATGCCAAGTCATGGTCTTTGGCCTTGGAGGAAAGGAACTCATATTTGTATTGACGCTTCAACCGTAGCAGTGTGTGTTTGGAAGTTCATAATCGACGTGTGAAGTAGTTATTCGTATAAATGAGACACACAGTACTTGCAAAGAATATAAATGTTTCCACAGAGGGCACTGGTTAAATATTTAAAGAGTAAATCGGTGGCAATTCAAGTGCGCAACACTCCTCAAGTTTTTACACCAAAATGAACTGAGATCGGGGAAACAGAATAGGTTATCTTGTACATTGCGCTCTTAACCCTTTACGCTTTAGCCTGTTTTTAGATTTACAGACTTTTGATAATTCTAAGCAAGCTGAAAGCCTAGCACATTCTGCTTTACTTTCAACCTGCTCGAAGCTATCATCTGCTAGGATTTTGAAAACAATTTCCTGGTACATTTTCATGACTGTAAAAATTGGAATTATTGTCTTAAATTTTTCATAAATTTAATGCACTAAAAGACGCTTATATGGGGGATAGGGTTAAGTGCGGTTCCTCTGACAGTTGAAGTTTTGGATCAGACACATCAAACAACAAACCTTATCTTAGCTCCTATTTCGAAAATGATCAACATTTATTTGTAATTAAGTTGTAGACTTTACTTGATTGCGGACGACCTATTATCACAATATGGTTTTATCTAGTTAGTGTCTAACATGTTGCTCAAAGGAAGAGGCCGTAGTTACATGATAATAACATATTCAAAAACTACAAGCTGGATATTTTATTTCATTCTGTTCAAACTCGACCAAACGTTAAAACAATGCCATATTATTTAGAAAATGACAACTTCTTGACAATATTGAGGAGCCTAGCAATTTAGGTGGCACGGAATGGACATCAGATCTTTTATAAACTGTTCCAAATGAGCATAGTGATTTCCAAATAAATGCTACTGTTTAAACAGTATTGTCGTCTTCCCAGTATTCATATATTGTTTAAAATATAAGATACAAATATTGCACTATTCTTCATTGGAAGCAAGTATTCAATGTAAATGTTTGCAATACATACACATTACCAGTTGACAGTGCGATACAGAGTGATGTATTTAGCTCGAGACGTTTTTGGCGGAAATAGCCGATCTGACGAGCGCCTTGGCGCGAGTCTGATCGGTTGTTTCCGCCAAAATTGCAACACTCTGTTGCGCACTGCCAACTGGTGATGTGTTTATTATATGCCTTGAATACAAACCAGAAACAACTAAATAGTTGTTTAAATCAATTTATATCCAAAATTTATTAGTTATTTGAAGCAGAACAAGAATTTGTGTATGCCACAAAGAATAAAGCGGCACTCGTACATGTACGTAAATGACGTCACGTTAAATCGAAAGCGACATCAGAGTAAAATACAAAGTGGCTGATACAAGGTGGCTGATACAGACTCTTGTATTTTACTCCGCAGATACACGCGAAAACGCTCGGTATCATACGAAGGCATATAATACAGCACAGAAGCGGGATATTGAAATAAGTGAGTAGTTTTATGGTAACAATCAACCGATTCACTGTCATGACGTCATCTGCTTTAATATTTCTCGTCTATTTTCATATCTCAAATAAAGATTCTAGGCAAATGTAACATGAATCCTTATGAGACACAAACTCACTCGACCGCTCTTATGGTACTAAACTGTTTGACAATCTGACTGAATTGTCAGATATGAAAATGCCTTTAAATGAACATTAAGAAGACGAAAACCAATACAATATTTTTTCCCTAGTAAGGCCACCCGAACAGCAGTTTCCTTCTTACAAAAAATGTTTGTCTGCTGTTCGCCAAACAAGACAATTATGTCTAACGCTTTAACTGCGGATATATCGTCGGCTTAAAACTGTCGTATGTAATTTTTCCCTTCAGTGTTACGTTATGGACATTTAGACAAAAGAAACATTTAGATGAGTGACAAACAGTTTGAACCAAGATCAGACGCCTAATTTGATTACTCTAAGTTTGTTTTTTATATAAACAGTGATAATTTCCGAGACAGACGTCAGTAACGTATGTATACATCTATGGTCATAATAAAGATTATTTGATACTTTTATATTGATTAAGAATTCCGACTTTAATGATGTTGTTGATGATTCACTGAAGACCAATCTTATCTTAATATTTAAATCAGTACTATTGTATGCTTACTAATATACACAGTTCGTTCTTCAAATGCAGATATTTTTTTTAACATAAAAACCCAACATGTAGTCAAAATAGGGCAATGGCAATAGTACTGAATAGTTTGTATAATGGAGATGGATGAAATAACATATTCACTAAAAACAATATCTGAGCAATAATACTATATTAAGTATTGTCCGTGCATATTAAAAGAATAATGCATGCATAGCACAAAAAGTACTATTGAAACGACTAGTTCTATATAATCTAGCGTAAGCGAGTAAGGTGTCATGGCAAATCAGTTATCATAGTGTTATAAAATGATAAATTTAGAGACTGTTAACTGACAGAAACAGATCAAATAGCGAAGGTAAGTGCCAATACAAACTAGATTGATATAGAACAATGCATTTGTGCCAACACTTAACAAAAGTCAAACTACCTTGGAAAATGTTCAATGTTTAATCAATGAAGCAAATTGTCACAGTGTATACGTAAATGTTGGTTTGACATTTGTTTTAACATTTGCAAAACAAGTTATTGCTTTTAAAATTTCCACTGCCATATCTTTCTCGAAAGTTTCACCCATTCAATGTTTTATTGTCTCTTGCTTCAATTTTGTTGTTTGCAAGATAGTTACAAAGTAAAAGTCAACGTAGTATGACTTAAAACATATCGATAAATGTGTCAAACAGTTTGAATCGTGATCAGACGCCGCGTTTCACGGCGTCTGATCAGGATCAAAACTGTTTGCAAATGCGCTTTCAGGCGTCATTGAGAGGGAAAGTGTTAAGCTACTTTTTTCCGTTAGGCAAATGCATTTTACGTTTTTTCTTTCAGGGTTTTTATTGATAATCTAATAGAGGAATTAATACGGGCTTAAATATTTTAGAAGAACATTGTAAAATGAAAATCGCCTAGTTTAACCAACAGTAAGGCTATTCCGAGAAGGCCACGAACTATTTGATTTTGTTTTTGTCGTTCTTTGTATTACATGCTGTAAATTTAATAAATTCACTAGCATAGGAATTGTACTTAAACAGGTTAACAGTTTTTTTTACAAAACAATGACTGCACTAGAAGGCCAATATCCTTAGTCCTTATTCAAAGTCAAAAGTTTTACAATTTCGTTATTTAATTCTAAACACAAATAAGAAATGTCTTAACCCTTATCGTGCTAAACGCGACTAGAGTAAAATTGCGAAACAAGTTTGGATCAGGATCAGACGCCGCGTAACACAGACTTCGTTTGATGTTACAAAATTAAAGATTGGGAGGGCACATGACACTTACCTCTTGCGAGGAAAATATCTTTTCGTCTGCTTAAAACCTTTAACTTTCAACTGTTAAAAGCTCAGCAGCTACTTTCCAATAAAAAAGGTCCGAAAGGTCTGTCAACTGATACGTGTGTCAATTTGGACTGTTTAAACAATTGCGAATAATTCCCTTGTATAACCCATGACCTTTTTATTTGAACCAATTCAAAGTCACGGCTTTCAATATCGATTTTCCTTAGCTCAACCCACGATCAAAATACCGGATATATACAAATGATGATTTTAAAACGAAAAAGTCACAAATCATCTGACATCCTTTTGCAAACGACACTTATTTAATTACCTGAAAATTGCGGGTTGTTTTTAGACGTGATTTACTAGTAAAATAGCCGTGAATAAAGCGTATCATTTGGTGATAGATAATGTGTAAAGAACAGACCTTTCGCTAAAATTTGACAAACAATTAAAAACACTAATCTTGCAAATTTACAAGGATTAAGATACATAAACACTCTGGCTGCTCAATGTTTTTGCGTGTATTGCCAATTCTTAAAACAGTGAATACCTAGATCAGACAGTTTCTTAAGGACTTTCTCGTCATTTTCTGCACTGGTTTCGTATAGAATCTTAAGTTCGGCATTCGCTCCTAAGGAAGAATCTCCTGTTCGTAGTTTTCAATAAGTATCGCCTTAGTTGATCCCAATTACAGAATGTATTATCATGCAAAGAAATACCTTACACCAATTGACCATATTTTAGATCTTGTTAGACTGTAAACTCATAAAGAGGAGTCTTATAAACTCTATTACTGCCAGGGCCAGAACAACTAACGTATACAATGCATAATGCCTTAGATAAAAGATGACAAATCATCTTTGTAAACCAGTATATTACAGTGGAGAATCTGTTATTCTTTCCAAATAAACGCGTTTACGCTAAAACTATTATTTGCAGTGCAAACAGTTTGGAGCCAGATCAGACGCCGGGTAACCCGGCGTCTGATCAGGCTCCAAACTGTTTGCCACCAAGATAAACAAGAATTATCAGAATTGTCCAAAAGTTGTTCTTTTCTACGTTTTAGTGCTTTGCGTTTGCGTACGTTTGCGTTTAAACGGGAAAGAATAACAGATTCTCCACTGTATGTCACTTACTGTGTTCTATCGGGTAAAGACTTTAAGGAGTATTAAGGTTTAAGGAGTATTCCTGTGTAACATACATGAAATATAATTTATTTAACTAGTTTGTAAACACAGTAATTTTATTGCATATATTATATTGATAAAAACAACAATATTATACCCAATATATAATATATGACCTCGAATTACATATAAAAAAGAAATAACTGTAAAAGACATGTGTAAAAGACACCAAAAAGCAAGTTCAAAAAAGACAATTGGAAATTATACGGGTCGACTTTCACATAAAGTTGTTATTGTTGTTCCAGTGCTTATCAATTCAGATTTCGTCATATAAAATTTCGTCTACGTTTGTCTTGAAAACAATATTGATAATTAAACTTGAATACCGTTGCAATACCTCGTTAAGATCCAACAGTCGAGTAATTGTGTGTCTGGCATCTGATCAGGACGCATAATAGTTGGCACTTGTAATAAAATGTCTTGTTTAAAAAGACATAAAACAGAATGTTATTACACAAACAGACACTGATTAAGAACCGGATAAAACTTTATTTAAATGTAAACAGACGATGTTTGTAATTGGATGTAACACACAGACGATTATTGCTTGGCTAATACAATCAAACGATTGACAAACCAAGTCAACCAAATTGCCATGTGTCACTTCGGCAACACTATTACAGTATTTCCTCCCTACAATTGCTTTTTGGACAACGATTTCCTCCCTACAACAACACTTACCGCCATTCCCATAACAAGACACGTATGTCCAATCTTTTCACAACTGCTCTATCGTCTGCTTAAAATGATCGTCTGATGTTGTATCTCAAAATTACTTATAAGTGGACAGAAACATATATTGACGAGTGACAAATAGTTTAAATTCAGATCAAATGCCACGTTACGCGGCGTCTGATCTTGATTCAAGCTGTTTGGCGATGTAGGCCAACTCTAAATGTTTCATCCCTAAAACAATGGCCTCCAAATAACACACATAATTGTTTTCTCCCCTTAAGTGTCGTTGTTGAGAGAAAGAGAGAGCGAGAGAGAGAGATAGATCTGTACTGTGGAAAATATGTTTTCCTGCTGATCCATACAGTGTCGCAGTGCCGTAAGTATTCAACTCAAGCACTTAATATTTCTAAAAACACATATGACTACTACAAGTACTATAATTGTAAACAGTTCAGAAACTTGCATGTGATCAGACTGCAAATTATCGTTTACTACAAATGCGATAGATAAGCATCTTTCAAACTTTTTTACGTTTTATTGCATTGCAATAACGTTTAGATCGTTCTAAAGTCGCATATTATAATAGTTAACGTCATTTAAAATTTGCATCATTTTTAAATAACTATAATAAATTAGCAACACATACACACATTACTAGTTTACATATATCCTTGCATTAAAAATGAAGAAAAACAGCGACACATTCAATATATTCTTCTATTTAGATTTCTTGTGAATTGTACAATACATTCTCCTTTCTACTACCATCAAAATGAAGGCTTAGTCATAGTATAAAAGGCAGGTGACAGCTTAAAGCAAGATGAAAATAAACAGAGAATAAATAAAACGTTCCGTTGCAAGGGCGAATAACTGCGTTGTCATCAACCTTATACACTTCTATTTTAATCTTCAAGCAAACAAACAGAGATAACTAGTTCCAGTATTCGATCGTATAAGTATAAGCATTGTCAGTTTTTTTGTTGTGTCCTGCAAAAACATGTGTGCACAACTAATTCAGCTTTATGTCAAAATAGTTTACTTCTGTCATTGATTATTGCTGCACTGAAATTTAAAAAACAGAAAATGTTGACCGAGTTCCGTTAACCAAATCTAAAAAGCTGTATACTAATTAACTTTGACTATACTATATACTGAAACTGACATTAATTGGTATGTATATATATTACCTATGATGTAGAAAGTCCCTAGAGAAAGCGTATATCAAAATTGTATAAATTTCACACAAGTCCATAAAGTATGCGCAAATAATATTTTGGTAGTGGTTCGTTCATTGAAAAGTATGTGCAATACGATTAAAAAGATTTGCCTCCCTTGTGTTTGTTTGAGACAGTTCGAAAAATCATAAACCTTTTTCAAAACAATCTTATTAAACGCTATTTTACATATAACACATTTATTGACGATAATGAAACAGAAAGAAAGGAATTTATAGTTAAAATCGAAACATATGTTATTAGATCTTTCACTGCCAGATTTTAATGTCTGTTTTAACCTTCTAACCGCCATAATATCGTTTTTAAATTGATAGTGACGTCTGCAATATTTCTTCAAGTCAGATTTAGGGCTTATTTGATCAAAGAAGAAATATCAATACACATGGCAGGAGCCAAACTGTTTGACACTCGTTTTGATACATCGTAAGACACAACTACAGTGCTCCCTCTCTTCAACGACACCCAACGGGAGACAAAAAATATATGCGTTGTTCGGAGGGAGTCGTTACAGGGAGGGACATTGGCTTATATTTGCAAACAGCTTGAATCCAGATCAGACGCCGCGTAACGCGGCGTCTGATCGGAATTCAAGCTGTTTGTCACTCGTCATTAAGTTTTTTCTGTCAAAATGTATATTATGTAACTTTGAGAAAAACAGCAGACGAGAGTTCTAAGCAGACGATATTGCAGCAGTAAAAAGCGTTAGACATAATTGTTTTGTTTAGGGAACAGCGGCAAGAGTCGTTGTAAGGAGGGAATCGTTGTTGGAAGGGCCGTTGTAGAAAGGGAGCGCTGTACCTTAAATCTAACTTTGAATCAATCTTGCAAACACCATTATTGAACCAGATGACAAAGTAACGATAAAGGGGTAAAAACCTCTCGTTTGATTCGGCACAGAAATGGTTAAACAAAAAATGGAAAGATACGGCCGTATTCCTACTTGAGCTGCTACAACCCTTCACCTGTATAGAGGGCTTTATAACTGTCATATTTATCATCAACATGGCAAGACGGGTCATTTGTGTAAGGACCAGCTTAACATGTGCATTAAAAATGCTGTTGAAGTAATAGTAAATGAATGCCAACTACAAGGAATCATCCACACTAAGGCAGTCTGAAAAATAAGTCTTTAAGATAACGATCCTGATATACTTGTTTGGCATAAATTGCAAAATGAAAAAGCTGTTACCTTATCACTTATAATGTTTTTCACAACTAGACTGTCGAACTTGTCGAAATGACTTTACTAGTTCTTTCTTAATCACTATTTTAATCATTACAATACAGTTCAAAGTCATCCAGCATTTCAGCTTCAGTCAAAATAACATGTATTCTAAAGTTAAAACGTGGCTGAGCTACGTTTTAACTTTGAAATGCGACAATGGTCGAACACAGCCAGCTCGAGTTCTAAAACTTCAACGAATCAGGTACGGGTACATTTGATACGAGCAAGTTTGAGCTGTACGGTAATGTATTGTAACAAAACGCGAACATTGGTTTTAGAATTGGTATTTGAGTCCTTCAATTGGAGAATAGAAAATAACAAAAATGCTCCCAAACATATTCCTGTCTAGACAGGATAAATTGTTTGATTTATCGTGATGGTTTTATAATGTCTTTCAGTAAAAGAAACAACTTTAAATATGTACGTAGTCTTTTAGGTTCTAAAGAGCATGCAGTTTTTTATTGATACGCAATAATTGATAGTCTTTTAATGGATAATAAAACGTCAAGAATTGATAAATAAGGTTTGCCACTTTATTGCATTTTTGTGTTCGATTGAGTTTTGTCTTTTGTTATTTATTGAAAACTCCTATTACATGTACTAGGCCTGCAACGTCTCAGAACCTTAAGTGTAAGAAACAACAGGGATACCATGGGCTGACTTCGTGTCATTTAAGACACAAAAATGTTTAACGGGACGACAATTAAAAAAAGGCTATTACTGAAGCTTTCTGTTTTCATTCCGATATAACTCATTGAAATTTAGTGACGAGCATACTCATACTTTTCTTTTGGAGCACCCTGCTGAAAGCGGTCCGTCTAAAGACCCAAAACCTCCCCAAACTTATCCAAACCTCTCAAAACCACTTTTAAAAGCATTTTATTTATAATTCTAGCAGATTGTAGCTTAAAGCAGGCTGAAAGCAAAGCAGAATGCGCCTTAAGGCGCATTCTGTTTTACTTTAAACCTGCTTTAAGAGAATACTTGTCTTCAAAACCCGAAAAGGCTATTATGATAGAAATCTAATATTTAGAGGTAACTGTGTAAAGTGATCTTAAGTTTTGTTCGAGTTGTCTCCCTTGAAAAGAAAAACATCGAATATTTAATTTTAAATTAACATTTTTCATTGTTTTAGCCTAAATTCGCACTTTTATAAGCTATTTATGATTAGATATTAAGAAATTTAAGTGGTTTGGATTGTTTTCAAATGCTTTAGGCAGGTTTGGAGAGGTTTGGAGTGGTTTGGGGAGGTTGGGGAGGGTTGGGGAGGGTGGTTGGGGAGGGTTGGGGAGGGTTGTGGTCTTTAGACGGACCCTGCAGAAAGATATACACTTAACTAATCTTCTAACTGTGCACTTTTCTTTTTGCTATATATCTTTTATTTATAAGAATTTCTACACAATGTTTGCGTGTTGACTATTGACGGACATTGGTCTGTCAAATCGTTATCAAATTTAAAAAAAATCTGTTGGAAGACCCAGTGAACCATGAAACGACAACATACTCAATTTGCACGAGAAAATCGTGAACTGGTTTTAAATTGCTTCGAAACTTTTCTCGTGCATTCACTATCAAGCCGCACATTCAGAAAACATGCTGTTAGCCGTTCAACTATGCGTAACGTCGATATGACGTCGACGTCAGGCTGTTATAAACGATGCTGGACAAAGGCGTTACCGAATAAACACTGTTTGATTGACTAAATTGACAATAAATACTGTTTTAATGACTTTTTGTTACACTCGCCGTCGGACGCGGTCGATGAGTAACGCGCTCGACTACGAAACAAGGGGTCGTACAATCGATCCCATGCCCGACCAATTCCTTCAGATAAGACTTTATAAAAACCGAAGCCCAATGTTTTAACAGTTATTTACACTGGGTATCTGAAATAACCTGAGAATACGAGTAGGGAATCGCACCTGCGTTTTCTGTATACATGTACGTCCCCTCTCTCTTTTTGAGAAACCAACTTTTTTTACTCACTCATATTTTTCGTTCAAATTTATATATTTTTTGTTTTGTATTAAATAAAGTAAATACATTACCATCAGAAATATGATTTCTTGATTTCTGCAAAGTTTTAACACGATCTGACCATTAGCGCCGGATATATGATACCATATATAAGTGCACAGTTAGAAGATTCGTTAAGTGTACACCGTTGGCCAAATAGTAGTACAACACAATAATGTTACATTACACACGATTATCTTTGTGCGTGGTCTTAAAAACCGAATGATAAACCCAACACCTGACAAGGGAGTCGACAATTTAGCTCAGATGTTATAGTATTGAACTGCCATGCTGGCATGCTGGTTTTGATCCCCATGCGGGGTTTTCATGATATCCAACCTTGTCAAAATCCGTGTCTCGAATGCCCGAATATTATCGTTTTAGTGATAACAATCTTATTAGACACAAAGGTGATCACCGTACGTTTGTCGTGACTCATAACACGATTGGGTATTCAAAACGTCATAATTTCCTAGATAACTCATTTCTACCAATACAGTTACATGTATTTGCATTGAAGTCAGTTTGGAGTCAGATCAGGTGCTCGGTATTTGTTTCAATATTCAATAAACAATTAAATCAATCTCGATTATATTATACGCATTGAATATACATTCTTAACATTATACCTTCTGTACAAAGTGTCGCCTAAAATTCTAAAAATTTAATTCGCTACATTTGCTTTCAGAAAATGCCACCAGGGTGTTATAAGGTTTTGTCCTGATAGAATGCCGATTTACACGGTGTCGCATCAGAATCAAAACCTTCTTCATATGTTACATTAAGCTCACCCATCATTCAGAAAGTAAAATACAAATTAATTTCAAGAAAAAGCATAACTATGACACGTAAGACAGAGAGAGTCCACGATTATTACTAACCAAGAAATGTTACCATCTTAAATAAAGCTAATAGAAATGACAAAAACAGGGCATTTATAACCGACGTTGTAATTGTTAAACTTGTTGTCTAAAGCTATTTGATTGCAATTACATTATCTGTCGGGAACAATTATGTCAATAATTGTCTTAAAAACATTTAGTGATTAAAAGGGAAATATGTTGTGACAGTTTGTAAGGGTCATGACGAGGACGTTACCTCTAGTAAATACAGTGGAACCCCTCCAAACCGGAACCTCTTAATACCGGAATTCTTTCTAAACCGGACACAACGTTGGTCCCATTTTTTATTTCTTCTTCCACTTTATATCATTTTGAATATGTATCATCATCATATATATTTTTATATATTCTAGCAGATGATAGTTTAAAGCAGGTTGAAAGTAAAGCAGAATGCGCCTTAATGCGCATTCTGCTTTACTTTCAATCTGTTTTAAGTGGTCAAATATCTTCCGTACTAGAAACAAGCTCTAGATGGGATAATTGGTTAAAACTTCTCTAAACTAAAAACCCCTCTAAACTGGAAATTTATGTTGTCCCCCACATATGTCCGGTTTAGAGGGGTTTCACTGTACATCATTATGTCTGCCCTAACTGCAACAGTCGTCTGCTAAAATATGGTCTTTGTTCGTGGTACCCATTTTCCCGTTTGTTTTTACAATTTTGTTTATTTCAACTATGCTGTACATCAATCAGTCAACCTTGACAACACTTTGACAGTGCGCTTAAAACTTAAAAGAAACAAAGTAAAAATAGTGAAGATAGAAAAAGAGCTATTTGATATTTCAAATCTATATTGAATATTAGAGTCCAACAGTTCGGATATCAAACATATGCCTCATTACGTTGCGTCTGAATTGGGTCAAGCTGTTTGCAAATTATACTCAGTCATGAATAGCAATCGAAGGGTTATTCTAACACACTTCGCGCACGCCCCTATATAAACAAAGAAGGGACGTATCTGTGTTTGAATTCTCAATGAAACACGCACGCACTGTTATGTCGTAACGTGACGTCATAAGGCTTCGAAATTGCGTACGCCAACAAATGTAGCAGTTCGGCCTCGTGATTAAATTACTACGCATCTCAACTCCTATCCGTGTTCGGTTGCACGATAAAACATTGGTACGAATTTATTATTTCTTAAATAACATGGTGCATAACAATGTTTCATAATATCATTGAGTATTGTTTGTAGTAAAAGAACGACTAACTCTTATCGTGCTGAAATGTAGTCTGCTAAAAATAGTTCGTCTGCGAAAAAATATAAACTATTATTTTGTCTTTTTTCAACTGACGAAATTATGACATGAGGCACATACGACTTTGATTCAGATTAAACGCCGCGTTACCCGATGTCTTAATCTGAATCCAAGTTGTTTGTAAATATTAGCTAAGTCGCACTTAGCACAATAGGGGTTAATATTAAAAGTGATCTAATTTGTCAAGAAGCAAATTTAACCATTATAAAAAGTAATTGAGTGAAATTGTCTCTAAATGCACAGTCACAATTGTTTAACCTACTTCTACGGGTAATGTTTAATAAAAGCTTGAAACTTTTGTGATAACACTGTGATGAAACTACAAAACAAACTCAACGCTAAGAAATGTTAGTAATGATTCGTTGTACAGAAGACAAGTATACAGCATGCTTAGCCCTTTCACTCTCAATGACGCCTTAAAGCGCGTTTGCAAACAGCTTGTGTCCTGATCACAATACTAGTGACAAAAGTACCGTTTTTCTTTTACTTCAGTAAGATGATTGTTTGATATTCTATCCTTGAAAAAGACCTGGTGAGGAATCGAAACGTTGGACCAAATAAAAGATCGGAACTACCATATTGCCTTGGTCGTGTGTGTCTACTGCCTTTCCTTTTCTACAATACTAGTATTTGTATTGAAGCAGACGACAATAAAGCGGTGAAGGGTTAACAATTCTCCTTAATAATTTGATCATGAAAGAGTTCAGGTTTCATACACTAAAATGGAGAAGCATGTAGACTTGAAAGTTGAATTCCGCTTAAGCTGGTGCTAGGGGGCGTGAGCACTGTTGCATATTTAAGTATTGCTCATGAACAGACTCAATTAAACCGAGTCTGCAATTTTCAGTATTTGCTTTGTTTTCTGTGCTTTCAAAGGATCTCCCCTTATTTAGATTATATAATTCACAACAGCAGATGTTAAGTGCTTGTGTGGCGGCTGTAAAATGTCGCCCCGTACTTCATTCTCAGTGTTGTTATACTTTCTGGTCCTTTGGAATCATTGCTTTCAGCGCATTTACAGTTGAAAGTTGAATTCCGCTTAAGCTGGTGCTAGGGGGCGTGAGCACTGTTGCATATTTAAGTATTGCTCATGAACAGACTCAATTAAACCGAGTCTGCAATTTTCAGTATTTGCTTTGTTTTCTGTGCTTTCAAAGGATCTCCCCTTATTTAGATTATTTAACCAGAGACCTAAAATGACGTGGAGCACGAAATTACTTTGTGACAGCACAGCAGTACAAAACATGAGGATACTTTCATTACCGATAGAACGTTGGCCTATATTAAGGTGCAGTGTTTCACATTTTAATTAACTTGCCGATGGAGACTTTAAGTTCAGCACTCTGAAATAACGTTAATGATAGATATTGCAAACAACTATTTAACACAGCGTCACATACTGTTTTACATGCCGGTGATAGTTTTGTAAATAAAATGCATCCTACTTAAACGCTAAAAAGGTTCGCAAGCGCCATTCAGTGGCGACGACATGTATTGTTTCCGTTTAAAGCAACTGAACACAATCGTATTGCAATAAAAAAGTAAGTGACATATATTTTAGATTCTTACAATATATGTATATCTAACAGTTTGGAGAATTATCACAGTTGGCGTCTGATCTAGCTTCCACACTGTTTGCAATGAAAACTAATAGTTTACCACCGTTTATTGAGAAAGAATAGTGTCATTTTCTCTGTAGTTTGTAGATAACAGTTCCATGAAGGTTAAGCCAATCAGTGAAACGTGGAAGCATATACACGTTACCATGTTATAGCCTATGAAGACAGAAGTAACGCAGTAAGGATTTTAACATTAAGTTAGATCAGTTGTAAGATGCAGTTTATTCTAAAATTACTATTGATGTGTCATATCGTTTGAAGCTTAATCGCGTACGTGTTCTCAATATGATACATTTATTCAAATAAAAAGGAAAAACTGATTATCTAAATCAACAAAAGTGATCAACTAGGTCAAACTCAATTAAAGACTTCATTAATATTATCTGAAAGATAATGCAAATAATTGTTATTTCGAGAGATGATACTGATGCGGCTTTAGACGATTATTACATAACGTGTATAATTGTTATAAAATTGTGAAACCCCCTAGACCGGATCCTCTAAATACCGGAATTCTCACAAATCCGGACAGATACGATGGCCCGTTTCCAACCCTTCTTTATGTCAACCAATTAAACCTTAAATATGCCTTGTTCACCTCTGATGTCTAAGCGGATAGGCCTTTAAACAAATTTCGAGATTTGTTGTGGACGACACATTTTTCAGATGGCTTTGTATAGCATGCAGAATGTTGAGGTTGTCTTTAACCGGAACTAAATTGTTGGCTTGATTGCGTTTAATTGACTATTTTTCTGAGCCTACTATTCGTGTCCATAATATAATTTGCACTTCTTACACTGTTTTCACATATGCGTCTGACCTAACTGTTTGACATCGCCTGCTTCTATTACTGTTGTTTGCAATATTAAAATATGCATAAAATACACTGAAACATAATGAGAAACAAAATATATCATAGCAATCAAACCATTAACACTTGCATTGCATTTAAGGCAAATAAAGTCTGCATTGCAAACACTATGGATCAAGATCAGACTGTTTAGCACTTGTATCAATATTTCGTCAGTCAAATCTTCAAATTACTGAATCCGAACAAAATTTTATGTGATGGTATATTGTCTGTGGAAGGGTAAAAACAGATGCATTAATTTGTATATGAAAGGGTGAAAATGCAAAATGACAACAAAGACCATCATAGGTGGTGTCAATTTTCAAAGTGAATTGATTTAGACCTTCACTGCATGATAATGCCATGGTCTATTAGTCCAGCAGCTTAAGTCAGTTTTATGAAGAGAATACTTCGCTTTGTGATGCAAGCACCAACGTTGGCACATATATACAACATGACATGCTTTCTCGGAAAATAACGCTGTTTACGTGAAAAAAACAAAATGGCCGCCATTTTTCAAGATGGCCGCCATTCGAAGTGCTTTCAAACACTTTTTGAACTATAATTTGATTGAATAGTCCTATTTTGAAGATCTTAACATCAAGATATATGTTTTAGAGGATGAGAAAACCATTTTTGAATTTAGAAAAATAAAAATAATTGAAAATTATGATGATATAATATGAATTAAGTGACAATTTACCGTCTCGATGACGTTTGAATGGATAGTGCAGCAGCTTACTAAAATACTACTTAATTTGGTGATACAAACTTCAAATTTAGCACATATATGCTTCAAGAATGCTTTCTCGGAAAAGGACGCTGTCCACGTGTAAAACAAAATGGCCGCCATATTTTAAGATGGCCGCCTTTCGAAGAGTCTTTTCACTTTTTTTAACTATATTTGGTTGATTAGTCCTATTTTGAAGATCTTTACATCAACATATATGTTTTTCGGGATGATAAAACCATTTTGGAATTAAGAAAATAAAACATATTGGAAATTATGAGATCACTCAGGTGGCGGTTTAATACTGAGGCATGGAGTGAAAAAAAAACAGGAATTTACTAATAGTGAACATTCTAAGAGAGAACAATATATTTCTTTTTAAATGAATTTCATAGTAGGATTTGAAAATATTTCATGTAATGATTTCATGTAACACGTTGAATATGTTTTTAAGCATATGTAAATGATATGTTCATATAGCCTTTAAATGTCATTCAACAATCTCAAGGAAGTTTTTTTTAAACTGTCGCGGAATCGACCGCATCGATACCCGCCGTATTTCAAAGCAGCATGCCAATTTCCTTGTCCAGAAATTATTCGTACACAAAAAAGTGCAAATAAATGCTACTTAAATTATTGTTTAAAAATGTTTGAGTGCATTTCGAATGGCGGCCATTTTGAAAAATGGCGGGCATTCTATTTTTTCTCTTGGATAACGCGTGCCTTACCGAGAAGAAAGCATGTTTTAAAGCATATATGTGCTATATTTTATGCTTGTATGACCAAATTAAGTAATTTTCGTAATCTGCTGCACAAGAAGCACTATCCATTAAAACTTCAATGAGGCTGATTCTTTCATTAAATTCATATACTATCATTATAAATTTTAATAACTTTGATTTTCTAAATTCAAAAACGGTTTTCCCATCCACAAAACAATATACATGTACATGTATTTTGATGTAAATATCTTCTAAAAGTGTTTGAAAGCACTTCGATTTGGCGGCCATTTTGAAAACATGAGACCATTTTTTTCACGTGGAGAACGTTCTTCCGCCGAGAAAGCATGTCTTCAAGCATATATGCGCTACATTTGATGCTTGTATCACCAAATGAAATATTGTTTTAACGATGTATTGCACTTTGCATTAAAACTTCAACGAGACAGTAATCTTTCTTTTAATTCCTATTATATCATCATATTTTTCAATACTTTTTATTTTCTTAATTCCAAAATAGTTTTCCCATTCCGAAAAACATATTTGTGATGTAAAGATCTTCAAAATAGGACTATTCAATCAAATATAGTTCAAAAATAGTTAAAAATCACGTCAAAAGGCGGCCATCTTAAAATATGGCGGCCATTTTGTTTTTTACATGGACATCGTCTTTTTCCGAGAGAGCATGTCTTGAAGCATATATGTGCTAAATTTGATATGTGTATCACCAAATTAAGTAGTATTTTAGTAAGCTGCTGCACTATCCATTCAAACGTCATCGAGACAGTAAATTGTCACTTAATTCATATTATATCATCATAATTTTAAATTATTTTTATTTTCTAAATTCAAAAATGGTTTTCTCATCCTCTAAAACATATATTTTGATGTTAAGATCTTCAAAATAGGACTATTCAATCAAATTATAGTTCAAAAAGTGTTTGAAAGCACTTCGAAAGGCGGCCTTCTTGAAAAATGGCGGGCATTTTGTTTTTTTCACGTGGACAGCGTGATTTTCCGAGAAAGCATGTCATGTTGTATATATGTGCCAACTTTGGTGCTTGCATCATAAAGCGAAGTATTTTCACTTAATCTGCCGGACTATATAGATATTACACTAAACCTTGAGATTTGGTGTTCTGATATACTACAACAAAACTTATATTAGACGAGTAAGTCGATTTAGTATCGCAACCTAAGTAAATGGCAGGCAATTTTAAATCTCAGACAATTATTTGAACACGTAATTGATTCATGGTTTATTTCATTTTATCTGTAAGTTATTGGCAGAGTAATGAGATAAATATCAAGTGGGCAGCTATTACGGGTTTTACTTATGTTTCCTGTCAATTGTGATTAAGAGAACTGTAGAAAATGGCCGATAACCATCGGAATTATTATGGTATTTGAATTTATTGAAAGACTGAGTGTTCAGAATTTGCGAGTAACTATAGTTTCCTGTAGATATACATTAACCTTCGTTTGCAGATAATTTTAACGGAATACTTTTCATTATATTATCATTTCATCATCATCAACATGATATATTTTGTATATATTTTCTATTAGGCTGTTGTCTACATGTAGTACAGAGTTCTAGAAATGTCAAGATTTTGTTTTTAAATACTAGCATCTTTGACTTTGTAACAACACGCAGTTATGTAACTATCAATTAGAACAATCTCTAATGCATATTCACAACATAGAGTTTGATGAATCGATAAATGAAAACAGTAGTGGAAATGTTTCACTTTACAATTGAAGTCATATGGTTGTAATATGTCGTCTATATAGCATTTGCGAAGAATTTTCTTGAATGCAATTAATGTACACTCAAATTGAACACTATAAAAAAATAACATTTTTGTATATTTGTATATGTTTATTTAAAACTTTAACAACTTTTTTTAGCACGCCTATTCGGATAATGGGGTAGGGGGGGGGGGGGGGGGGTGGGGGGGGGGGGGGGGCTTATGGAATCACTCCGGCGTCGGCGTTGGTTTTTCATTGTTAAAAATTTCGGGTAAGTGTTGTTATCCACTTATACTTCATGAAATATTTGCATTAGGAAGCTGAAAGTAGGAATTGAAGTGCCCTGTGGGTTGATCATTGATGTTGTGTAGTTATAATTTAAAACAAGTTTAAATTTAGTCAACATTTTACATGTTTTGCCTTAGGTTTTTCGGCTGATTTCTCATGGTTAAAGTTTTGGGGTAAGTGTTGTAATGCACTAATACTTCACGAAATATTTGTATTTTGAAGCTGATATTTGGAATTGAGGTGCCCTGTGGGTTGAACATTGATGTTGGGTAGTTAAAATTTAAAATAAGTTTAAATTTAGTCAAAATTTTACCTGCTGTGGACATAGGTTTTTCGGCTGATTGCTCATGTAAGCTGATATTTGGAATGGAGGTTTCCTGTTGGTTGAACATTGATATTGCGTAGTTAGAATTGAAAATAGATTTTTATTTGAGCCATAACTTTACCTGTTGTGGACTTAGAGTTTTGGGACTGAAATTTCAAAGTTAGTTATGGAGTTAAATGCATTTATACTACATTACACATTTGCATTCGAAAGCTGATATATATTTGGAATGGAGGTTTTCTGTGGCTTCAATATCAGTGTACTGATACACTTTGTTTTATAGATAGTTACCTGTTTAAGATAGGTTTCATTAGGCGAGCTTTGCTGTTCTCCGACAGTTTTTGTTACATAAGGTACCACTTTCGACAATACGGTAAGCAGTTTGCAGAATACATTTTCATTGTAATACCAAAATGCATCTTTACGAGAGTCAAAATGTTAGGGAGCAGCAGTTTGCAAATTACGTGTCTGATCGTGTGGTCATGAGTGGATACATATGTTCTGAGTAAATCTACATTGAAATGAAAATTGTCTCTTACATGTACAATCCGTTTCGATCAGATTAGGCACTGAGTAAATCAGAACTGCATCGTGCGTGAAACTCTTCTGATTACCGTATCGACTGGTCTACCATTAAAGAACCAAATATAAATAATAGAAGTATATAGATGTTACGATTATTGGCACACTATATCAAGACAGTTATCTCGTTTACTAATTTGTTCCAGCCTATGAGAATTGATGCACTGCTTGAACTGATAAACTAATTAGCTCTATGAAACTTTAACTTACTTAACCCTTTTCTTATTTGGTTTAGCTTATATTTGAATTTCAAATGTTTTAAATAACATATTATCAAATGAAAATTACGTCCAACAATGATAAGAAGGCTCATATTAAAGAATCTCTGTTTGAATCGGAGAAATATACTCTTAACATGTCCACTGTATTATGTAAGGGTCACATATACCCGTACCTAGGGAACAACATATTAAACGTTTTATACCTATGTTTGCACAAAGTGACTGTAAAATAAAGTTTGTTTCTCGGTTTTTTATTAGTTCAAATTTGCAAAATTGCTTTTGGCAAATTGCGTGATCCGTCGGGAACAATTTTATCTGGAACACTCTTAAAAACAATAAATGCAAAAATTGGAAATATGTTGTGACAGTTATATAGGAACAGCGTTATCAAGAACCACGTTATGGTATGTGGCCTTGGGGAAAGGGAACATAACTGTGTTTACGTTTCGAATGTAAAAGTGTGTGTCTGACGCTATCAATAGCGTATTCCTTTGTCAAGTAGTTATTCGGGTATGCGTAGAATGATGACACACAGTACTTGCAAAGAAGAATTATTCCACGGAGGGCAATGGTTTACAAAACGTACAAGAGGAAATCGTTGGAAACTAAATTGCCCAAATATATGTGAAAAAGTCAATTGAGATTGGTTAAAACAGGTTGGGTTATATTGGACAGTACGCTGTTAAGAGCGTTTCGTCTGACAATTGAACACAATTTAATGTCAGATCAAAAACCTTCAAACGCGATATCTCGTTCAGTGTCACACCGTTTAGAATATGCATTTAAAATGATATATCAATAATTTATAACACAAATGTAGACGTCACTTGATTGTAAACGGCCTAGTCGCATGCTATGATTTAATCCAATTTGCTTCGTGATGCTAAAAGAAGATGTTGTTCTTATAAAAAACACACATATTGCTGTAAAATCATTGAGAACTACATTATGTTGTTTCATTGTTCAAATAAATCAAACGTACGCAATCGCATTAAAACAAAATAAAGTGAAATTCAACTTGTTGAAAACATTGTTGATCGTATAAATTTGGACGGCAAATACTCGACTGACTGCAAAGTTCAATTGATTGATTGATTGAGTTGGGTTTTAGGGCACCGCGACACATGGTCATATGGCGCCTAAGTGTTTTAGAATAAGAACTATTATAGACGAGTCATGCCATGTCAAAAAATGCCTTATTGCATTGCAACATTGTACAGACCAGGCACTATTGCCACCCCAGGCTCTGCAACTGAGTCTTTGACGCGGCGGCTGGTCTTGATCTAAACTGTTTGCAATACAATGGCTCGTATATTTTCCTCTCTATTCATGTATAACATTTGAAATATAATATATAAATACGGTCATTGTTTTCATGTCAAGCAGGCAATGAATGTAAATGATTGCAATACAATACAAAAATTGAATTATTATACTATTATAAACAGTTCTGATCTTATTTCTCCAGTTTAATAGGCAAATTTAATGATATATCGTTATTAGTGTTTAACCGTTTGGATCCTGATCAGACGCCGAATGACTCTTCGTTCCATGTGTTACTAAACAGCTCGACACTCTGGTTTTTCAGAAATAAAAATGTATTGGAATGAACTTTTAAAAATGATTGCACATAGAAGCGTACAGAGTGTTAAGATTAAGAGAATCCTGTATTATAGAGTATTTGAATAGCTCTGATTGAACTGTACATGTCAACACCATATCATTCACCTCCATACAATCGTTAAAAACACTATCTCAAACAAACATGAATAATGCAAGAGTTTCGTACGTTGTCATTACTTCGTAATGTATTTTAAAGCCGTTCATTTAATCAAACCCTTTCTAGTTCCACAGTTTCTTGTCGAAAATGTCTCTTGTATAAATCACCATATCACATGTGTATATGTTCAACCATTCGTTTTATAAAAAAATCCTAAAGCTATTTAACTTTAAACATTACATTAGCTTCAAGAGATTTGAATGCCATCATACAAGGCAGACGTTGCATCTACGTAGTGTTTTTTCTTGAGGCCATGAAACCCTGCGGAAATGTACAAAGAAATTATAACAAATATACGCATATAAACGGAGCGTGCAATATCTTATTTTCTTATAAGGGAAAGAAAAACATTTTGACTTGGAATCTTGGATGTTTTGTTTGTTTATAAATCAAAAGTTTTGATCATGAGGGTATAGTCTATATGACTGCGTTTCATTCTAGACTTTGTGATAATTGTTGTAATCAGTCTGGATCTAGAGAGAATACAGAGTAAGTCTTGATCTAAACTGTTTGACTTTCTAATAGTTTCTGAAACAATTGCAAATAAATCTTCTTCGAAATAATTGTCTGAGGATGGATTTAGTATACGTTGTCGTAATGGTTTCCCCATCAGAATTAATTTGACGACAACTGTATTGTGTATAACAATGGCCCTGCCCCTATACACATTTGTATAAAACTAATTATGACTAGAACATTAACATACTTTTTTATATTTATATTTAAATTACTATGTATACAAGTTGCATGGAATATTAGTCTGGGAGCAATAAAATGACTGTCATTACTGGCTTTTGTTATTTTATTATATTAAACCTTAATGCATTGCACATACATGAAAGGACAAGTCTGTCTCTTTGATACAGTGGAGAATCTGTTATTCTTTCCCGTTTAAACGCAAACGTACGCAAAGGCAAAGCACTAAAACGTAGAAAAGAACAACTTTTGGACAATTCTGATAATTCTTGTTTATCTTGGTGGCAAACAGTTTGAAGCCTGATCAGACGCCGGGTTACCCGGCGTCTGATCTGGCTCCAAACTGTTTGCACTGCAAATAATAGTTTTAGCGTAAACGCGTTTATTGGGAAAGAATAACAGATTCTCCACTGTATAAATAGAATTGCGATAAGTTGACCCTCAGATGAACTTACTCCAATTGTATCAACAAAAGTTCCGAATTTGCGTAAGTGAAATATACCCGTATTTTAGAATTGAAGCGAGGCATAATCACGTGTTAACTTTAATCTACGAGTTTGTCAAAGTGAGCTCGAGTTATCAAGATTGTACTGTTATTTAACAGTACAGATCAGAACATAACACATCTTTTATTTTCACCCAGCTATGATTGTTTTGCGCATTTACTAAATTTCTGATTTTTATTTGTAAAAGTCCAAATCTACTGCAATGGTGTAATATGCCTACATCTAACAACCCTAAATCAAACATTCACTTCACTTTTAGCAAATCGTTTGGTCGTTAAAAATTAATACTCTGAGTCCCTTAATTTAAATGTCACCTTTCAAACTAAGTCTAATCCATTTTCGATTGTTTTTCGATTATTAGATTTGTTTTAGAATATGTTGTCAAAAAGTGTAGACACTGATCAAAGGGCTTAAGGATCCTTCAGATAACAAACGGGCAAATTTTACATAGGACATACTCGCTTGTCGCACATACACTGTTTGTACATGAATAATATACACGTCGCTAGGTCTAAATATGTAAAACAGAACAGTCGTGATAGTATTTCTGCTATGCCTTGGAGAAGAACCAAATGCGAGTTTGTTTTTATTCTCATTCAAATATATGTCCATTTTTGTTTACAAGTGTTGCATGTATTATAAGATAAAATATGATTATACTAAAATGGAACAATTATATCGTCTGTGACTTTGATTAGGACATTCCATAAGACGTTCGAAATACAATATAATTAATCTAAATTACCCTAGTTACTTAATACACCAGACGATGGTGTGGCAATGAATGGTGTAGCTATTATTTATGAGTAAGATTTTACAAAAACCATGTTTAAATCTGGCCTAATTTAGGTCCTGTCTCGAATATATATGATATCTGCACCATATCGCTCCTTTATGTTTTTGTGTGTTCTGCATCGTGTCTGCATTTTACGTTTTAAACCAAAGCATGTCTGAGTCATTTCGCTTGGGAGTTTGTTATCGCATACTTTGAAACAGTTCTGCAAAGTAGACGATGTTCCCTATGGACTACTTTTGTGAAGTTTAGACAGAGTGGTTCTTCCTAATGTACAGAAAGCATATAGAGACGATTTTATCTCAATGTTAATTTCATATAATAATTAGATCAAAAAAGGTTTCTATTCAAATAGTGGTAATGCCTGAGACAGATGTCAGTTAAATGTTGTTTCATAATAAAGATTAATGGAAGGTTTGATTAATTATGATTTTTTGTTGTATTGAGGTTGGGTTTTATTAAACGGTAAACCGTCTTATCTAGATAGTTTGTTTATCGTTACGAGTATATTACTTAGTCACAAGTAAAACTGACGGTTCCTCAACTGCAGACCGGAGCGATTGAACGTGTTATGTTTTAGGTGTTTTTGTTGCTATGAGATACCAGTCGGCCTTCAATATCTCGAACTCGGTTATGTCGAACATACCCGTAGTTCAAAGTAAAAACGTGGGTATGTTCGACTGACCCGAACATGAAATAATGTAATTGATGTGTCGAAATATCGGTTCGCTCGTGTTAAGCGAGTTCCAGATATCGAAGATCGACTATAAATGAAAAACATACACAATGTATGTGTTTTAGCGAAATATAGATTATGTTTAAAACTATCACTTAAAACACTTCCAATTAACAGTTATATTGAAAGTAATATGGGTCATCTACTTCGCATGTAATTCAACAAAGGGAGTGCGGTGTTCAGGTACAGCCGTCATCAAAACTATTATATATTCAGAGAAGGCGTTATTCTTTCCCAACAAATGTGTTACGCAAAACTTTAGTTTCCACTGCAAACAGTTCGGGGTCAGATCTGACTCCGGGTAATCCGGTGTCACACGAGGCTCCAAACGGTGTGCGACTCCTTTAAAAATGAATCGTTAGAAACATTATTAATTTTCTGCCTTTTATATACGAATAATTGCGTTTCGTTTGCCTTTAAACTGGAAACAATAATGTCTTCTCTACTGTAGTGGGATAAACTGACAGAAAATGTTTAAAATTTGTAAAACAAGTCATATTGCATGAAAACTTCTTATTCCCATAAGGCAAAACACAGGGCGCGTTTTATCAGGCCCGTAGGAACAGGGGGGGGGGGGGGGGGGGGGGGGGGAGGGGGGGGGGGGGGGGCTGGGACTGGAAATGAAAACTCGGCGGTGCCCCCAAATGAAGAGTAGCCAAAGTTGAGATGAAGAGTGTGCCCCATCCCATTTTGCTTCCTATGTCTGTTTATAACCCCTTTCCCATGTTTTTGAAAGAATATCTCATAGGGGAATTAATTTATTCAAAAGATCGTTGAATTAAAGGGAAACACGTATTTGAAACCCAAGTAATGGGTTTTCAAGAAGACGACGGAACCTTGAAATAACTACATTTCTTTTTTTTCTCTTTCACTGGTGTTCGTCTGCTTTAACCCTTATACCGCCCAAACATAATCTGCATTGGTAGTGCCGTCTGCACTAGTTTTAAAGTCAGCACTTGAGTTGTTTTGACTTGAAAAATATATATACGAGTGTAAACAGTTTCGATCCTGTTACGCGGCGTCTGTTTGGCGCTGTTGGCAGTGAACGAATTAAATGATTGTAATTTTATAAATTCATATACTTGGGAATTTTTCAGTCTTTATTAACCCTTTGACTGCCAAATGTTCCGCGAGGTTTTTACCCCTTCACCGTTTCATTGTCGTCTGCTTCAATTTTGTTGTTTGCAATATCGTTTCAAAGTAAGATCAATGAAGTATGATTTAAAACATATCGATACGAGTGTCAAACAGTTTGGGATCTGAACAGACGCCGCGTTACGCTGCGTCTGATCAGGATCCAAACTGTTTTCAACCGCGCTTTTAAGCGTCATTGAGAGTGAAAGGGTTAAAACTCTAAGCTAGAAGGCTAAGATCCTGAAGTATAATTCGAGTTTATCGACGTATTTCCAATTTAATAGTGCTGCAATAATAAACAAAGAATTACTTAAAAAGCAACAACCGGTTTAGTGTTATGATGGACGCCGATAAGCTGGATTGAAAAATATCAAATTCTTTGTAAAACAAGTTTTGCATTTACTGAGCAACAAATAGGAATGTATAAATAAGTAAAGCTAACAACAAAATACGTTTACTTTATGAGGTAGTAAGTTTAATAATATAAATGATAAATAACATACAACATGGATTTCCTGAATATCATTATAACAAGACCAGCGAATCTCAAAATTCACTTCAACCCTACGGTATTATTATCATGAAAATAAATGTGCAGAATATGTATTTTTTCGTAAAAGACAAGTCACATGAAAATGACCTGAGGATAAATTGAGATTCGCTTTCAGTTTCTGCAAATTCAATGGCATAACATAATTGAATTTAACACAAAAATACAAATGCATTTCAGAAATATCCGTAATGCATAATTATAGTTTGTTTGTCGATCTAAATTCAAACAGTATAACAATTCTTTTAAACACAACTTATTGCTGCTGTTTAACCCTTTTTTGATATCATTTTCATGATAGATAGTGTTTTTCTTAAAACATGCTACAAGTATAGCACACCGCTCCTGTACGAGTTGGTCTGTAGTTATTATAGTCCACCTGAACCCTTTCCCCCATTAGAAGCGCCTTTTAGCACATGCAATTGATTCCTCCACTAAAGAAAATAGTTCCACTATATACAGTCATAATCACGTACGATAGAAACTGTTTGCTATTTCCTAGCAGATGATAGCTTAAAGCAGACTGAAAGTAAAACAGAAGGCGACATAAGTCATATTCCGATTTACTTTCAACATGCTTTAAGTGGTCATATGTATTCATACCTAGGAACATACTCTGGGGTAATGGGTTAACTATCCAAATGGCAGCCTTCTTGAAGCTTTTCACTGCCTCCGTAACAGGACATCATTAGAACATTATTATTAGCACATAAGTACAGTGGAGAATCTGTTATTATTTCCCAATAAACGCGTTTACGCTAAAAGTATTATTTGCAGTGCAAACAGTTTGGAGCCAGATCAGACGCCGGGTAACCCGGCGTCTGATCAGGCTCCAAACTGTTTGCCACCAAGATAAACATGAATTATCAGAATTGTCAAAAAGTTGTTCTTTTCTACGTTTTAGTGTTTTGCGTTTGCGTACGTTTGCGTTTAAACGGGAAAGAATAACAGATTCTCCACTGTAACACATTTTTCATATATGTATCATGATTCTAAAATGTCCTGAAAAAGAGTCTAATGATACTTTTCCAGGCTGCACGGTTATAAAGCGTTTGAGTTGAGTCTGAACTCGGTTTTAAAGCATTTGTTTGGTCAGATTTAAGCCTAGGCTCAATTTGAGCCTAGGCTCAAATCTGACCAATCAAATGTTTGAGAACGACTTCAGATTCAACTCAAAAGCTTTATAACCTTGGAGCCGGCATCCTGACTGGTGGACGTAAAAGAGTGTTCTGCTAAACGTTCGGCCTGCATAAATCAATTCGCCAACAAGCTCCAAGAAAAGAGAGTAAATAACGACAGTGCTGTCAAGTGACTTGTGGCACACATGATGTCTTTTTGCTGTCGTAGCATTTTCCTCGAGCACATTCTATCTCGTAAACTAATGGTCCACTGTTGAGGCAGTATATCACGAGTGTACATGGCCCATAAGGATGAGGATGTATGGTGAATTCCCTTTTGTCATCGCAGAAATTGCCTGTGGAAATAGAAAGTCATAATTTGTTATCCATTTACCTCATTGTTTAGACAATATCACGTTATGTAATTGTTGTTTGCAAATTGTGTCGTCTGTGGATGTTATCTTGATATTTGCTTGTCATTCTCAGACAATATCGTCAGAGAGTCAAACATTTAGAAATGCTTCCCAATAAACATATATGTTAAAATCGTATGTCCTGTGTAAATAGTTTTAAGCCAGAGCATACACTAAATAGGAACTATTACCAGTTTTCCCATTGTATATTACAGTGGAGAATCTGTTATTCTTTCCCGTTTAAACGCAAACGTACGCAAACGCAAAACACTAAAACGTAGAAAAGTACAACTTTGGATAATTCTGATAATTCATGTTTATCTTGGTGGCAAACAGTTTGGAGCCTGATCAGACGCCGGGTTACCCGGCGTCTGATCTGGCTCCAAACTGTTTGCACTGCAAATAATAGTTTTAGCGTAAACGCGTTTATTGGGAAAGAATAACAGATTCTCCACTGTATCAGCAGTACAAAGTATGTCTTTGTTCCGAAGTAGTTACATGTAATATTGAATAATTAAACCATTATTGCTGAAGTGTCCCCTCCTGTGAAAACGTACTTATTATGTTTTTTAGACTGAAGAAAAATTGAATATGAGATATAAACAGTTTGTCTTTAGATCAGACGCGCGTTATAATGGGGCGTCTGATCTGAATCCAAACAGTATACAAATATTAGCCTAGTCAGGGCTGCCATTTCTCCGGATTTTTCCGAAATCTTCGGATTTTTATTCCAACAGATGTAAACTTAAAACAGGCTGAAAGTAAAACAGAATGCGCCTTAAGGCGCATTCTGTTTTACTTTCAACCTACTTTAAGCATTACGTGTCTTAAAAACTAGAAACAAACTATGGGTTAAAGATATAATCAGGAAAATCGGGCTGAAAAAATTGAAAAGTTTGAAATCTTAGGATTTTTTATCAACTTATGGCGGGCCTGCCTATTTGCGCTGAATGTGATATTTGTTATATTTGTTTTGAAAAGAATCTGTTTAAGTAAGCATTTACGATTTACAATCCAGACGACTGTTGGACTGAATAGCCCTCAAACCTTAAATGGACCATGTCACTTTCAAAAGACAGTCTTGCCCAAATATCATTATTTAAGATTACGTTTGACTATATATTATGACATACAAACAGTATAGACTATAACCACAGAGCTCCTGAAGGAACCCTTTGTTCTAAATATTCAATAATTGCCTAGTACATAAGAACTCTTCAGCGAAACATTGTTTCTTAACCCATTACCCCATAGTCTGTTTCTAGTTTTGAAAAAGATAACTTTTATCTGGTTGAACGTATAGCAGAATGCGCCTTAAGGCACATTCTGATTTACTTTTAGCCTGCGTTAACCTACCACCTTATAAGATAAAGAACATATTCCTGCTGGTATATATTCATGACTCTATAAGTTGGAATTATTTTCTTCAATGGAGTAATAAATATGAGGCGCAACAAGGTGTACTTATGGGGTAAAGGGTTAGGGACGTATTTACGCGTTATAAGGGTCCTAAGAGTTAAAGCAATATGGAGTATGTGTTACTTATTCTCTACTTTAGACTGTTAATGGATTTGATCATATTCAAAAGTTTAGGTATTTATTTTTACCTGTTTTTTCTGATAAGTCGACTTCGATATCTCGAACTGACTTAACTCGAACTATCCGATATTTTGACACATGAACCTTATTATTTCATGCCCGGTTTTGTCAAACATACCCTTTTTTCAAAGTTAAAACGTGGCTAAGCCACGTTTTAAATTTGAAATACGGGGATGTTCGACTTAACCGAGTTCGAAATATCGAAGTTCAACTGTATCTGTACAAATTGAGTGACAAAACAGTAAGAAAGAACATTGCTGATTAATGGCACTTCGTTGTTGAATGCAGTTAACAACTAGTAGTAACAATTGTTTTTAACTTGTGCCTTTCTAAAACTTCAAACGTAACCCTTTACCCAATAACCCGTATATAACACTAAATACAGGTGATCACTTAAAGCAGGTTGAAAGTAAAGCAGAATGTGCCTTAAGGTACATTCTGCTTTACTTTCAGCCTGCTTAAAACTCCCATTTGCTAGGCTATATAAAAATATGTATGGTAATTGTTCATGAGGCTATAAACTGGAACTATTTCCTTCAGCGGAGGAATAAATTAAATACGAGAAAAGTCGCTTCTATGGGGTAAAGGATTAAGGGACAATGCCTTTTTTAAGTAAACGTCGTAGTCCAGTTTTCCCTATTAAGAGTTGCTTTTGACAATATATTTAAAACATACAAACAGTACAAACGCTGAACATAGTAGTCCTATGGCAACCTTCAGATCTAATTTGCCCTTTTTGCATAATTTAACTGTACTGTTTTCAGGTAAACTGCGTTAAAAGACGCACATACTACTTATTAGACGTCAATTTCTTAAACCCCTCAAACATAACGTTTTAGTAGTAGACTCTTTTACGAGACAAATTTCGAGACAGAATATAACGAGCTAGGATCATGAAACAGAAAACAGTCTAACCTCCAGAAATCATGCTCATGTTTAGCGCACTTATGTCTCTTCATTTTCTATTATTTTAATTTTCTATTCGCGATTTTAGAGGTATTGGATTTACAGTAAACTTCTCTACTATTACCACTAAAAAGAAGACTAATGAATTATGTAAAATAGTGGCGACAGCATAAACAAGATGACAGCAAACCAGAAAGTTTCTGCTTTACTGTCACCTTGCTTTAACTCTTTGCTCCCTGAAACTTAAATAAACAATTCCAGTTTCCGTTTTAGTCTAGTTCATTTCTGACTTTTAAGGGTTGTTTTTGTCAATGTTTGGCATTATGACAAACAGTGAAGACCCTGATCAGAGGGCTCCTTTCGGAGCCCTCTGATCTGGGTCTTCACTGTTTGCATAGGACAAGTGTACTATTCACGTGTACACTGTTTGAAAAAGACGCCTATATGCGGGACTAGGGTTCAAAGGGTTAATCAATCACCTTGTCGTTAACACATAATGATTAACACAATTAAGTGACAGTAAAAGCGTAAAAGAGAGTTTTACTGTATTCTATTTAATTGATACTCACCAGGAACCACATATAAGGTCGTTTCATCTGTTCGTTCTTGGATTATCTCTGGATTTACCCATGTATGTTGCAGCTCACATCGGAACTGGGAACCATTCTCGTATTTCGTTGGTGATATATTGAGTGTGCTGTTTATAGTCTTGGTACAATTATTTTGTTTTTCTTCAATCACTGGTACCACGCTAAAGTCCATAAAGTCAGTGGCCCCTGCTGGTTTTATCTTCCAAAGTAGACTACCATCATTGCCCCAGACCTCAGCGAAACATGACATTGTGACTAGACGGTCCTCAACGATGGCATGTGGAAGATATATCTCTGGTTCTCCCATGTATACTGTAAAAGTACAAACGAAATACAAAGTTCATGGTCTCTTTAGAGCATAAAACATCAGTCGGTAGCTACAGTGGAGATACGTTTTTCTTTCCCGTTTAAACGAAACGAAACGCAAACGCTAATCACTAAATCGTAGAAAAGTGCAACTTTTGGACACTTCTGAAAATTCATTTTTATTTTGGTGGCTATCAGTTTGAAGCCTGACCAGACGCCGGGTTACCCGGCGTCTGATCTGGCTCCAAACTGTTTGCAATAGAAATAATAGTTTTAGCGTAAACGCGTTTATTGGGAAATAATAACAGTTTCTCCACTGTATTCGTCGTAACCCCTATTTTGTTTTTATTTTCAAGATAGGCTGCTTAATCCCTTTGCGCCCGGTGTCTGGTCAGACGCTGAACTGTGTACAATGAATAAAATAGTGTCAGAATACATGCGTTAACTGGACAAGAGTAACATCTCTACTGTGCAAAATCGGACCGCTTTTGGGAAAAGTTGAGATTCATATCAGACACAAAATAAGTTAGCGTCGTTTTGTGGTAACGATTGGTTGCACAGATGAACAGACTTAAAGTCAACGTGTTAAGAAAACTTCCGTGTACAAGTATATTGCATTAAAGTGGTTTATTTGGTGAGAATCAACAACGGTCATAAATATTGGACAAAAACCAGTAGCACTTTTCTATTGCGATCATTATAACAAAGGCTAATAGATTGTATAAAAGGCAGGTGCCAGGTAAAAGCAAGAAGGGAATTAATCAGAAATCCTCTTTAGGAACTTTCTATTTAATGGTCACCTTACTTTAACCCTTTCCCTTATAGAAGCGACTTTTAGCACATTCATTTTATTCATCCGCTGAAGAAAATAGTTCCAAATTATACCGTAATGAATATGTGTCATATTAAATACTTTCCTTATTCTAGCAGTTAATAGCTTAAAGCAGGCTGAAAGTAAAGCAGAATGCGCCTTAGGGCGCATTCTGCTTTACTTTCAACCTTCTTTAAGTAGTCACATATCTTCAATACTAGAAACAATGCTATCAGGTAAAGGGTTAAGAAGTCACCTGCCTTAAGCACCTAATACTCTACACAATTAAGTGGTCGTGATAGAGAGGTTTTGCTGACTTTCTAACTTGGAGAAAAATGTTGTACTTACTTGATACTTTTGCTTTCGCTGTCACAGTTTTGTCGTTTGTATCCAAGGCACATGTAAAATTAGTAAGATCCTCACATTCAAACACGTCAAACGTCAACGACAATGTTACTTCATACTTGAACACAATTTTGTAGAACGTTAAATTGGGATAGAACACATGAACATCTGTGTCATTGTTAAAACTGTTTGCTATTACTGCTACAGGTTCATAACTGTCTTTAAACTGGCGTCGTATTGTCAAACTGTTCCAATTTCCCGAATGTTTACCTTCACAAATTAGTGACAAGTAATTTGTGTCTTTGGGACTGTACAGCACATCAGATAAAGACACCGCTGAAACAAATATGCAAATAACGAAATTACATATACGAACATGTTGGATTTAACAAACAAATATATCCATACTTATTTGATATAACTATATTAAAATAACCTATTATAATAAAGTTGTTGTATGTATGCAACAGAAAAATAAGACCTGGTGACTTCGTTATAATTGAGCTGTATTGCATGTTAAACTCGTTTGACCCATTACTCCGTAAATACGCATTTTACATTTTTGATGTATTCCTTCATTGAAACAACATGTTCCAATCTATACAGTTTTGTATATAAGCATGATAAACATGTTCTATATCCTAGCAGATATCAGATAACTTTAAGCTGACTCAACCTAAAGAGCAGAACGCTTTAAGACGCAATCTGCTTTACGCTCAACCTGAATTTAGTGATCCTGTGTCGTCATATCCGGAAGCAAGCTATCAGGTAAAGGGTTAGATCGCCGTTATTATTAAATCACATGCAGTATTTCGATAACTCGTTTTCGCCTAACTCTTTCCTCCCTGAAACCTAAAATGGACAATTCTAATTTCCATTTTAGTCTAGTCTATTTCTGACTTTTAAGGTTGTTTTTGTCAATGTTTGGCATTATGACAAACAGTGAAGACCCTGATCAGAGGGCTCCTTTTGGAGCCCTCTGATCTGGGTCTTCACTGTTTGCACAGGACAAGTGTACTATTCACATGTACACTGTTTGAAAAGGACGCCTTAATGCGGGACTAGGGTTCAAAGGGTTAAGTCAAGCAAACCCGTGTTTCAAAGCTACACTTTTACTTTGAAATATGTGTAATTCTGATTATAGCGAGTTTCAGCTTTTGTTATTTTACTAATTTGACAAGGTATGCACATTTCTTTCCTTCTAGATTCGTTCCTCATTAAGAAAGTGCTTTATCAAACTACAGTCGAACTTCGATATCTAGAACTCGGTTAAGTCGAACATACCCGTATTTCGAAGTTAAAACGTGGCTGAGCCACGTTTTAACTTTGAAATACGGATATGTTCGACATAACCGAGCATAAAATAATGAAGTTCATGTGTCGACATATCTGATAGTTCGTGTTAGGCGAGTTCGAGATATCGACTGTACATGTTAACCGAAGCTAATAGTTCGTTTAACGGAAAACAGTAATGTCTTCGCCACTAATACATCGATTCTAATGTTTGAAAATGTCGAATATGAGAAGTTAAAGAAATTAAATGCCTTAAACGAGCAAAATAAATTGAAACCTTTTTTGTAGTTACTTCAGTTGAAGAATACTGTATTGTACGCTTATGCTTCAGGGTTACAAAGCTGTTGTGCTAAAGCTGAGATCTTGATGAAGTTTTGAATTGGTCAGTTTTCAGAAGAATGCTCACGCTTGATCAATCAAAGGCCTGCGATCGACCTTAGACTTATCATAAAGACTTAAACAGTATGGGTCATGTCCCAAACATCTTATTCCAAGATCATAAAGGGTTTGAGTTGATTCTTATACAATTACAATTCTTAAGCATTTGATTGGTTATATTTGAGCATTCGCTCTACAAAAGCTCAATTCTGACCAATCCAACGATTGAGAACGATCGGAGACTCATTTCAAGCATGGTTGGTGGTTTACTTACATAGATTGCTTGGTGTTGTTTTGTCTATTACTACAGGTGTAGTTGTTGTATATGACGGGGTTGTCACCTTTGGTGTTGTTGGTAGCGGTGTAGTTACTGATTTTGTAAGTTTACGTGAGGTAGAAGCAGCTGTCGACGTGGATGCGTTGCTGCGAAGGGTTGTGTCTGAAACGATGCGTACAGAAGGGTTTTATATTAATGCCAATCGACTACATAAATAGACATAAGCCGAGCCCGAGATAAGAGGAGTATTTCAAAAATTAAAATCTTAATTTCTGCATTAAACTATATGGTGTTACTACTCAGTAGAATCGTCTCTTCGAGACGATTCTAATGAGTAGTCACACCATATGGTGTGGTGCTTAAATAGGAGAGACACTGTTGGATTTATTAAGTTAACTCCCTCTTATCTGGAGCCCTGATAAGCAAACAGTGTAGACCCTGTGTGAAACATCAGGTTCTGCTATGTTTGTTATTTTATTCACAATGGTATGCTGTATTGACAAATACCGTAGTGTCATTAGATCACCCACGTATATTTATATCGACTTTTCAGAAAAACATATAGGGAGGCTACATTGCAATACCCATGTATAAAGGGGCTAAATTGGTTCGTGTCAATCACACGCATATCTACTATGTAACAGAACATTCAAGTGTTCATTGCAAACGACTTTAATCCAGATCAGGCGCATGGTGGTTTTGCCATTCATCAAGCTCCATATAGTGTGTCGCTCGAATGCTCGGGGAAAATAAAAGTGCGTTAAGTGTCATTCAAACAGAAAGTAGTGCACATTAAAAACTAAAGCCATATTGTATCAGAATGAATTGTTTTATCTCTCATTGAACCAGACTTTTACGTTCAATGCGATCAGTTTTGAACCAGATCAGGCACATAGTAATGCTGATATCTCTTAAATGAAACACTTTATATTTAATTTTATATAGTCTCCTAAAGGTACAATTCACATATAAAGTGTACGTGTATGTATGCCAAACATATCGTCTTCGCACGTTGATGCAATACTGTTATTGAAATATCAACACTATATCAGTACAGTGGAGAATCTGTTATTATTTCCCGTTTAAACGAAACGCAAAACACTAAAACGTAGAAAAGTACAACTTTTGGACAATTCTGATAATTCATTTTAATCTGAGTGGCAAACAGTTTGGAGCCTGGTCAGACGCCGGGTTACCCGGCGTCTGATCTGGCTCCAAACTGTTTGTTATAGAAATAGTAGTTTTAGCGTAAACGCGTTTATTGGGAAAGAATAACGTTTTCTCCACTGTATGCTTATACGGTGGAAAATACGTTATTCCTTTCTTAACGAAAGTACATTGATCCAGAATGCGCTGAGAACATAACAGTTTTTTTTAAATTGGTGACGATTCACTTTAATCAGATTGGCAGCGATTTGAGCCCAATCAGTTACTCATCGTCTGATTTGGTTCAAACGTGTTTGTACTTGAAATATTTGTGTTTTGTCCAAACGCGTGTTTCTGAAAAATACCGCCTTCTCCACTATAAAATTTCGACTAAATATATAATAAATGTTGGTGTCCATACCTTTTGGTTTTGTGCCACTCAATTGACTGAACGAAACATCTGCAAGAAATACATTACACATAAGAAATTACAAATTGTAAGTCATGTGTTGGTACTCGTCTACATTCATTAGCCCTTTCAATGCCATGGGGTCATGAAATTTAAACAATTGCCTTTTGCTTTTATTGACTTCAGAAATATTGTAACGAGCGGCAAACAGTTAAAATCCCGATCAGACGCCATGTGACACGGCGTCTGATGAGGTTCCGAGCTGTTGGCTAATGACCGCTGTAGGGGTTGTTAGGTAATGCACCCCTAAAAATACAAACGGAACATTTAAGTTGGAAGTAAAGTCTAGCCAATCTTAAACTATTCAATGTAACTTATTTATATTTGTTTAGCAAAATGACAAACAGTACAGGGTCAGGGAGCCTTCTACTCTTAATGTACATACTTTACATGGACACATGTACTCTTCACAAGAAAACTGTAACTGTACTTATCTTCCCTCAGATCTTAAAAGTACACTGCTAATAAAACACACGTATACTCTAGGGTCGAATGAATGAAAGCTGTAGTTATACTATAATACACAAGGTGTTAGATGTAAATAACATATTCAAATATCTGCATCGTAATACTTCCGGAGACACCCTTTAATATTAAATGTGCGCTTTGAATATAAATGAGCTGTACCATGACAAAACATGTCATACTGTATTGCAAAAGTATACTGCACCGCTGTCATCTCAGGCTGTGTATCTGAATGTGGTCTATACTGCCAAATAGCGTATGTAATACAGCTACATGAAATACTTAACCCTTTCCCCCATAGAAGCGACTTTTAGCGTATTTAATTTATTTCTCCGCTGAAGAAAATAGTTCCAATTTAATCAGTCATGATTATATAGTATAGGGAAAATTTTCAATATTCTAGCACATGGAAGCTTAGAGCAGGCTGAAAGTAAAGCAGAATGCGCCTTAGTGCGCATTCTGCTTTACTTTCAACCTGCTTTAAGTGGTCACCTATCTTGAATACTAGAAATAGGCTATCAGGTAATGGGTTAAGTTGCACATGGGCGTCAAATAGTGGGGATCAAGACAAGCCGCCACATCTTGAAAGTGGCGGCTGATCTCGATCTACACTTGCTACAGTGCAATAAATTTTCTCTTGACACGGCTCAAATAGAATAAAGTAGCGTTTAGCTTCTATGGGAATATATATATTCTTGAGTATTATTTCGTGACGAAGGACGTTGTTTTGTTTTCCACAAAAACGCATTTGTACTAAACCATGTTTTCAATGGCAAACGGCTTATGACCAATTCGGACGCCAAAAAACCCTACGCCTTGTCAAGTTCCTGATTGTTTGCAACCAAGATAAAAACAAACCACCATACTTTTTAGGAAGCTCTCTTTTTCCATTATATAACTGCACGCCGTGTGAACTATTAGCTTAGCTTACACGGAAATGAATTGTTTCTTCACAGTTACATGTAACGCATTATCCCCTGAAAATTCCAATGGACAATTCCAGTTTGCAATAAAACTGGTAAATTTTAGACGATTTAGTGTTGTTTTTTGTAATAAATTGCAAATTGACAAACAGTGAAGTACCTGATCAGAGGGCTTCTGCAGGATCCCTCTGATCAGGGACTTCACTGTTTGCATCGGACAAGTGTACTATTCACAGGTACACATTTGGTAAAGGACGCATTTATACGTCACTAGGGCTCAATTTAGTTGAAGCAAACATTCGGCTTACCTTCTGTTTTTGCGGATGTAAAATATACAGCTGTTGTAATAGCAGTAACAAGTACTACAACGACAAAGATGACAACAGCCAGTGCTATCCATCTCGCTCGACCCTTGGTCTTTAACTTCGTGGTAAGAATCTTAATGCTGGAGCGGGCGGAGCCTCTGGATGAGGCCGAAGTTGCGGATCGTGTGTCGGGTCCTCCCCCGCCTTGTCCCTCATCCTGTAATACAGACAATAAAAGATAACTCATTCATTCTTGAAACTTTTAATGAATGTTTCTGATTTCAAAAAAAGTCGGGTCCATATTTTTATTATATTAGATTGTTTTATATAATATATAGCAAAGTGCAAATCCTGATCAGACGATCATGAACCTTCAGAGACTGGTCTACCTTATTTGTACAGTGAAACCCCTCTAAACCGGACATGTGTCGGGACAACAATAAATGTCCGGTTTAGAGGGGTTTCCGGTTTAGAGGGGTTTTAACTCATAGCTTGTTTCTAGTATGGAAGATAGCTGATCACTTAAAGCAGGTTGAAAGTAAAGCAGAATGCGCCTTAAGGCGCATTCTGCTTTACTTTCAACTCGCTTTAAATAATCATCTTCTAGAATATAGAAAATATTTCTGATGATACCTATTCATTAATGTATTTTTCTTCAGTGAAGGAATAAATCAAAGGCGTAAAAAGGGCATATTTATGAGGCAATGTGTTAAAATAAAGAAGGGTTGGAAACGGGACCAACGTTTTTGGCCGGTTTAGAGAGAATTCCGGTATTTAGAGGTTCCGGTTTAGAGGGGTTGCACTGAATTTACATTTTGCACTTTCATAGATCCAGTGCCTGTAAAGAACGAACAAACTGGTCGTTATGATTCAATGATTTAACCATTTTTTCAACAGAAGCCCATGTGAGTTCATTTACATTTTGCTCAACAAAAGATACTTGATCAACGTCACTCATTTAGTTATTTAAACGTATGATTGCTAAAACCGGGTCGACAGTGAAGCCGACTGAAGTTTCCCATATGGGGTCTGTACTTTACTGTTTACTTCTTTAAGCAGCAATCTGCCTTAACCTATTACTCCATAAATACGCTTTGTTACGCTTCTGAGTTAATAACCCACTTACAAAAATAGCTCCACTTAATACATTCATGAATATGTACCATCAGAAATATCTTCCACATCCAAGCAGATGATAATTAAACCAAACTGAAAATAAAGCAGACTACGCCGTTGTGTGCATTCTGCTTTACCTTTATTAACCCGCGTTACGTAGTTACTTATATTCAACAGTAGGAACAGGTTTAGGGGTAATGGGTTAAACAGTTGAATTTGAGAGACATTGTAACAGTAAATTATAAATAGTTCTGCATTAATTTCACTTTTCGTTGGGCAGTATCTTTTCTGAAATACACGTATATACACGTTTAAATATTAAAATAAGTAACAGGTCAAGTTGAAATTTATGTAAGTTGTCTGAGATGATAACATTCGCTATTAATTATAGATAAAGTACTTAAAGACCTTCAAACACTAAAAACCCTGAAACCTAATAATGTAACTATATTATCCACAAAAGAACTGTAACACCTCTCTATTAAGACAGCTTAGAGGAAAGTGACGGTAAAACAGAAAGCTTCTTAAAGAGCTTTCTGTTTTAGTGTCACCTTGCTGTAAGCAACTACCTGTCTTAAACACCTTAATGTTAACACAATTTAGTGGTCGTAATACATGTAGATACATTTTATTGTAGACTGTAATATACAATGTAGACTGGTCAGGAGCCACAGTTTGTGGTGTCTCACCAAGGAGTTTGCACTGTTTGCTATTTGACCTGGGGCCCGTTTTACTAAAGCAAAAAGTTTGCGTAAGTCAAAATCGTTTAACTTTTCTTTTTCGATCATAAACGTTTGCAAACAGCAAATAGCCAGATCAGAGGACGCGCTAAAAGCGCGTCCTCTGATCTGGCTATTTGCTGTTTAAAGCAAGTGATAATAAAAAATATGAATTAAAATTTAAAAGTTTGACTTACGCAAATAATTTGCGTAAGTTGTTTAGTAAAACGGGCCCCAGGTAATGTCTTCAAATCACTCTTGTATTTCTATAATGAAATCTCATAGCAACAGTATATGCATGCATACATTGATTAATCAAGTTAATCAAGGAGCTTTCTGTTTTTTGTCACCTTGATTTTAGCTGTCACCTGTCATAAACATCTAAAACGGAATACAATTTAGTTGTCGTAATAGTGAGGTTTTACTACATGTAAATGTCGTAACAGTTTTATAACAAGTGTATCGCACCATCATGAAACTGGCTATTGGTCATTGGAAGAATTTGCAGCCCAGATCAATGCGGCATTGGGCACTATTAATATTTTGAAAATGCCAATCTATTGTCCGAATCTACTGTTAACGTGATTTTCGTTGAACATCCACAGAGCTAGAATCGCGTCGGATAGCATGTGGTTTTATTGGATGTACAATGCTCCGTCTCTACAACAGCACCTAATAGGAGACATAGATTGTGTGTATTGTTCGGTGGGAGTTGTTACAAGGAGAGAAACTTACTATGATTTGGCTGATATTTGCAAACAGTTGGAACCCAGATCAGACGCCGCGTGACGCGGCGTCTGATCTGGGTTCAAACTGTTTGTCACTCGTCTTTTCGTTTTCCGTCAAAATGTCCAATACGTTAAAAAACAAGGAATAACAGCAGACGATATTGCAGCAGTGAAAGCGTTAGACATAATTGCCTTGTTTTTGAAACAGCGGCAAGCATTGTTATAAGGAGGGAATCGGTGTTCGGAGGTTCGTTGTTGGGAGGGAACACTGTACTTCTTTTAGCACAATGCGTTGTAAATAAGGACAGGATGACATCTTCGCCATTGTATAAACACGTACATGTAACGAGTAATTATAGTTATATTTGAATACACATGAAGTGACATTGATGTATTGTACAAATTTGAATTTCAAATTTGCCCTTTGTAATTGTGGTAGGTTCATCGGTCAAAAGGTCGCACCGCATATCACGATCAGTTTGGCTATAAATATAGAAACGAACCTAGTGACAAGCGACAGTATGAAAATACACTGTAACCCTATTCCACTAAGGCACCAGTTTCCAGCCAAACGGTGTTCTTTAAAAATACACTATGCAGACGTATTGACAAGGAGACAATGAAATAAAGCTGCTGCTATCCATCATCCCTTCTACTGCCCACACATCGACTGCTTTCAATCTGTCGTTTCTATGTTTTTATTCTTAGATAACGTAAGACGGATTCGAACTTTTAGCATTCAAATTAGATGCTTACTTGCCCGTCGTCTAATATGGAAGCAATGTGTGTACTAGCCAAGTCTAACCGGTAGGTAAAGTATTAAACAACAGGTAGCATGCTAGCCAGATTATTTATTTACAACTTTGTCGTATTCAGCAAAGTTCAAAATATATGTATCTGCAAATTAAATATAATGAAACAAAATATCAATTAATTAAGGTTTAGATTAGATGTGTAGTTAATGGACGTCTCTCCTGAATCAAAATGGTTTGCAAAGGGGTTTGACAAAAACCGTCCGTAGCATGTTTAAGATAACGTCGATGAGAACTCAGGTTGTGGTTTGCATCATCTTGTATAAAACATAGAGCGTTGAAACGATAAAAGCTGTCATTACGCCTTCCTCAGGCCTGTTCAATGCAAATGAAATAACATGTCAAAGAGTTCCGTTCATATGATGATCACGAATGTTACAATGATAATATACAGTGAAGAAGACCCGGGGCCTGTCTTACTAAACGTCGTACGACAAATGTTGTCGTAAGTCAGTTTCTAAAATTCTCAATTATTACTTATTTTCCAATCAAATCCTGTCTTGTCACATCTCTTTGGAATCGTCTTGAAAAGACGATTCCAAAGAGATGTAACAAGACAGGATTAGATGGAGAAAGCAGAAGTTAGGCGTATTTTAATGTTATGACTTACGACCAGTTTTATCGAACGACGTTTCGTAAGACAGGCCCCTTATTCTTTCCCATTTAAACGCCAACGAACCGCAAACACAATTCACTAAAATGAAGAAAAAAACCAACTTTCTTTTTGACGTTTTGACAGCGATTCCCTCCTTACAAAAATGTATGCCGTTGTTCATAAACATTACATGTATCGCTTTCACTGCTGCAATATCGACTGCTTTAATTTCTTGTTTGCTGTTTTTCTCAATTTTTGGTATACTAAATTTGGTAGGCGAAACATACAGACGAGTGACAAACAGTTTGAACCCTGATCAATCGCCGCGTTAAGTGGTGTCTGATCTGGGTTCAAACGTTTGCAAATGTTAGCTAAGGCATGCTTAGTAGCCTAAGGATATTAATTGTCCATCACGTTAACAATAACCTCCGAACAACAAACATAATATGTTTCTCCCGTTGGGTGTAGTTGGGGAGAGAGAGCAGTGTACTTCTATTTATTAAGGCCACTTGGGCTGTGAAACTCAAAGTAAAGATACAATGACAGTATTTACTACTTCCTTCTCTCACATGCATTAAACACTATATCTGCGTTTTTATTGACTGTGTGTATCAGTAGAGTTGATGCCTTTACCCCATAGAAGCGCCTTTTAGCGAAGATGATTTATTCCTCCGCTAGAGAAAATATTTCCAATTTAATCAGTCATGAATGCATATTATAGGGAATATTTTGTATATTCAATCATATGATAGCTTAAAGCAGGCTGAAAGTAAAGCAGAATGCGCCTTTAGGCGCATTCTGCTTTACTTTCTACCTGTTTTAAATAGTCATCTATCTTCAATGCTAGAAATAGGCTATCAGGTAAAGGGTTAAGACGTTGATTTAAGTAGTGGGAAAGATGTTATCTTTTAAATTACAAATTGGTCCATGACCATTGCAAACAATTTTGAGACAAATTAAAATAAAAACTCGAAAAACTCGGCATCTTTCAGGCTTCACACTCTTTGCCACCGTGATAAAAAGAGAGACTATTTAAAAAGATTATTTATCGTACGTTTGCAGTTCTTTGCGTTCATTGCGTAGGATTGTAGTTTAAATCCAAATGTTGAAGCGTTGCACGGTCTCTGTAGTGCGCAAAAAGACAATCAAAGGAATGTTTTATGGTCAAAGTGTATTTTGCACAGCACTGCATGTAGTTACTAAAGCAATATACTTATCAGATATTATCTAATAATATCTTTAAAAAGTAGGTAATCATACGCAGTATTAAAAGTCGTATATGGGCAATAAAAAAGTATTAAACATATCACAACACACTTAAAGATGTCAAGAATGTCACTACGAATAAAACCAGACAGTCAAATATACCTGAGAGGTCAGGTTTAATACATCAGCTGCAACATTTCACGACATTTATCCTGGATTATAAATGTTTAAACACTTCACTGCCACGCCAGCGTCTGCTTTAATCAATTGTCGTCTGCTTCCAATTCTAAAATGTCAATAGTTAAGTATTTAATCTGAAGGAATACGGACATGAGAGCCAACCATTTTGAAGTGTTACGCGGCGTCTGATTAGGATCTAAGTTTTTGAGAATAACTGTTATACTTGGGGATAAGATAATGAAGGGGAACCCTTAAGACCATTATATGATATGCAACAAATTTAGATTTATTAAATGTGCAGTAGCATTACATAAACTGTCATTAGAAGTTCAAACAGTTTAGACCTAGTATAGACTGAGTAACTCAGCGTTTCATCGGTATTCTTACTGTTTTCAACAGTTACCCATTTTTACCGTAGAGTGTGGGCTGTTAAACTAGTAAAAAAGGAAATTGGCAGGTACTGGGTTTTTACACATTAATAGTTGTTTTATGCAATGTTTTTCAACCGCAAATGTCTTTGTCACTTCCTTAAACAGTTTAAGTAACATGCGGTTAACCATTTGTAGTCTACTGTTAACTATTGCAATCAAATAATAGGTTTTAGTTTAATTAGTTGAAACGGGAAATGATAGCTACTGCTAAAATTTATTTGTGTATCGAGTCTTTACTAATATCTATGATTTTAATCAAATCAAACAACTCGGTTTCTTTTTCATTCATTTGCATATATGTTTAATTATTCATTTATGTGTCATGTAAATGTTTATCTTATTGTAAGATAAAAAGGCAGTATGTCTCTATATGCATTAAACTGTACCTATATCAAGAAATCCATTCAAATGTTGATGATGCACTTATGCGATATATGTGGAGTATTGAAATTGAATACTATGTATGTATTTTGCGATGGTGTTCTAAATTATTTACATTGTGTCCAAACTTTACTAGAAATCTAGAAAATATCTAAACTTTCATTGACATATGATAAACTTTCACGCGGACTACTATGGCACCTGCTATGTTCTTTTGACAACTATGTGATGACTGTATGAAAACAAATTGGAATACGTCGTCTTATCTGGTTGTTATATATGCGAGAACATGTAATATACATCAATTTTAAGGGTTGCTTCAGATGTCAAACCTTGCAGATGACATAGCGTGTTAAAAGTAAACGTGAACAAATACGACTATCCTTTCCTGTTTAACTAATATCCCTCTGAATAATGAAATATTCAATTCCTGTTTCCATTGACGTCTAGTCCATATGTAACTACAGTCGAACTTCGATATCTCGAACTCGTTTAACTCGAACTATCCGATAGTTCGACATATGAACTGCATTATTTCATGCTAAGTTAAGTCGAACATACCCATATTTCAAAGTTAAAACGTGGCCCAGCCACGTTTTAACTTTAAAATACGGGTGTGTCGAAAAATCCGACTTCGAAATATCGAAGTTCGACTGTATTTAGATTTGTTTTACAATAAATATGAAAACGACGAATAGTATCAGCCTGTCTACATATTTCTCTGTTATAAATGTTTAGTATAAGTCATTCATTGGATATTCAGGGCAGCGACATATTTATCAAAATACTAGGAAAAAATTCTTATGTTATAAATAGAATAAAACATTAGTTCTCATAATTCATAAATTTAATTTATCAAATTCGTCGATCTCGAAAACGACAAACAGAAAAAACATCTTATTTCGTTTTCTAAATAAAAACGTCTATTCCTTATAATATCGTCCGTGTAACATTTTCATAACCTCGATTGTATCCAATTAGAATATGACAAAATATACATTATTCAAAGCAAATCAAAACCATCACTTATACAATATAACAATTACATAGTTGAATGTCAGTATTTAAATATGAGGGTTATCAACTGCAGTTGTATAGCATTATCTCCTTTTTATGTGTGGAATATTAGCTGCATATTTTATATACCGGTACATGTATATGCAACGGATCATTATGTCACATTAGAGACATTATCAGACATTCTTCTGGTACAGTGGATAACACGTAATTACTTTCCGTTTAAACGGGACAAAACGCAAACACAGTGCAACTAGATGAAGGAAATTAAAACATAATCAAAATATTGATGTCTCGTTTTAATCTGTGTATAGACTGATAAGACGCCAGGTGGCAAACTGTTTTCCATCTATATAGGTTTTTAGCATAAATGCGTGTATTAGTAAACATTACGTCTTCGCCCCTGTAATTACCCAATATTTAGCCTGTCCTTGCATAATTATAATATATAATCGTCTAACGAGATGCCAAACAGCAATCTTTCGAAATTGCTAACTTTATAGATAGATACTTTATTCAGTACAAAAGCCATCGGCTTATCAGCACACAGTTGCTACATACATATAATTATGGTCATGTCAATGGTGGAACAGTAATATGTATTGATCTCAATTAAAGCTAGTGCGATGCGTATATATAGATACGTAACAATATGAACCAATATCAAACATTTGTGTCTTATAGGGGTTCACCGCAGTAGCCTTCTATTAAAATCTATTTTTTACCTACCTTATTTGTGTTCATTTACGTAAGTTTTGCGACAGATTGGGTGCCACGTTTGACATTTATGTTTATTTGTCTTGTGTAGAGCTACGCTGCCTGTGACAGTAGGATATTTATTTTCAATATCGATGTTTCGAATTTAAAACCCATTTGTGACCACGATCCCATATATGGGACATAGGCAAACAGCGTAGACTCTGATCAGAGTCTACACTGTTTGCTGATAGGAATTTCAATATAAAACAAAATGAAAATGAAAATTTTGACCAGGCATCCCTTTGATAAAAAATGGACTAATCCAATATACAAACATGGAAGAATCCACTGGGTATAAATGGGCTAAGTGACATTGATATGTTGTCATTGCAGTATGAAATAATAACCTAAAAAATCGTCATTGTAAGCTGCAAAAAGGGGCGTTTGAACGTAGCGTTATACGTCGTACTACAAAGTATGCTTTATTAACCCTTTACCCCATAAATACGCCTTTTAACACCTTTGATTTTTTCCTCTATTGAAGAAAATAATTCCAATTTATACTGTTACAAATAAGAATAATAATATTTTCTACATTCTAGCAGATAATAGCTTAAAGCAGGAAAAACGTAAAGCAGAATGCGCCTTAAGCTTTAACCTGTGTTAAGTGGTCACCTGTCTTGAAAACTAGAAACATGCTATGGGGTAAAGGGTTAAACAGTGTGTACCCTGCAGTGACACATCGCTGCGTCACGTTTCATTATGGTCTGTAATGCTTGCTATGTCATAATTAATGTTCTGGGGCCCGTTTCAAAAACTTCGTGCGACAAAAACGGTCGTAAGTCAAAACAAATACATGTACATTTACTTTCAGATTTCAGTATCTAATCCTATCTTGTAACATCTCTTTGGAATCGTCCTTTCAAGGCAATTCCAAAGAGATGTCACAAGACAGGATTTGATGGAGAAATAAGTAATACTTGAGAAATTTATAATCTGACTTACAACAACATTTGTCGTACGAATTTTTATGAAACGGGCCCCTGCTTTATGGATAAAGACTGCAGTGTTTTGTATCACCAAACTGCATGATGATGAAATCGTTTAGCAATCTAACAAAGGGAGTGCATTGCAATGTCAAAGCACGCATAAGTTGAAGTTAATAATTCCAGAAAATATATTTACTCTAAATAACAAATGAAGTATAGTTCGTGATGTTTTGAGATATTTGATTTGTTCCGGGTTTATAGTCCTTGACCTTTCAACTCTATGTTTTAACCTTATACAGTTTGTACAATTTGTAAACAGCTTGTAACTATATTAGACTCCGAGGTCTTCATTTCAGCCACTTCAAATAACAATTTCGCCCACATCATGCTGAGGGATGAATTTCGAAACCCTTACACGAAATTGCATTTAGCACGCACTGAATTATAATTTCGACTTATCACTCAATTTCGACACCAGTTTGACTTCATTCACTGTCAAAGCCTGATATCAGCAGCATTTACAAACGGTCAGGTCCACATCGCATGCCCAGTGATTCGGCGTCTGATTAGGATCAAAACCCTGTGATACTCGTATTATAATGTCTTTATTAAAATGTTTAACATTTAATTTTGAGGAATAAAAAATAGGCGATGCTGTTCTAAATAATTGATACTCTGACAGCGAAGGGGTTAACTTTTACGCATTGGGATGTTCATTGAGTATTCTTCTTTTGCAAATACATTCATCGACAAAACGAGAAACAAATTTCAATTCCAGAAAATTTGGGAGATTGGGTTTTATGAATAGTATGGCTTTTGCATGATAATTGCTATAACCACAACGATGTGCAAGGCGCTTAATGTATAAAACTATTCCCTAAGAATATGATGTGGAATTAGTCAAACATTAGTATGTTTTTTTTCCACTACTGTAAATCCAAATTGCGATGTCATGTTACAAGGCGTTCAGAAACAACCATTTCTCATGTAAATTGTTTCAATAAACGCGTCATAAACAAGAATCGCGTGGCATTCCGAGTTACAAATCGTTTCGTCAGGATCTGAACTATTTGGAGAATGCGAGAAGAGATAAAACAGTTACGCGTTTCTTAAGCGTTTCATACGCGTTAATTGTCCGTTTCGTTAAACGCATTTCCTAGCCGTTTCTTTACGCGTTTCTTCACGCGTTTAAAAGAGCCCGGACTAAAGGGTCATCACTTAGCCGAAGGACCCCTTAGCCGATACGGCAGTGGTATAATCGTTTTTAACGCGTTTAAACGCGTTAAAATCGTTAGGCGTTAATCGTTCGTTAACCGGTCACTATACGTTTCTTACGCATATATTAACGCGTAAATAGGTAGGAATAGCGTATTTACCACTGTACCAGTAACGAACAGAGCTATACGTTTGTCATAAAAAATCCTAAGATTTCCAAATTTTCTTTTTTTCAAGCGCAATTACTTAAAGCAGGTTAAAAGTAAAACAGAATGCGCCTTAAGGTAATACTGCAGTGCAAATCAAGATGGCCACCAAAACAAGTAGTGGCGGTGCATTTATGGTGAAAACGGCACAGATATTGCCCAACCCCTAAAAATGTCACTCTATACAACTGATAAATATATCCCTCTTTTCATTTGCATTTATAGAAATTAATAAAAACGTTTTTATAGTGAAAAGAAATTACCTCCAAATTTACCAAATTTGGGCACGTCCACCAACATCTGCGGCTAACTAATTCCAAAACTATCTATGGCATAGTAATTTTCAAACTGTTCCCGAGGTGCAAGGAATCCTTATTTTCTCTTTAGAATGTCCATTTGAACACTATATAGTCTCACATTATACCCATTATCACCAAGAATTTCAATTCTCCATATTGGCTAGCACATGTAATTGAAATAAGTCTTTCAAAAGTATGGTGGTCAAACATTGTCGAAGTTAAAAACATCAAATGAATGCTACATAGTACCTGTATAAACCATTGTGGATTCCAAATGTAACTAGTACACTGACCAAGTCAGAAAAGATCCCACAAAAGGAGGAGTAAGACACAATGAGAAAACTGCTTAAGTTCAACGCATAGTTAAGCCAAAAGTTAGAGTTAAATGAAAATCATTCAAGGGGTAAAGAGGATATGACGTGGTCATTCGTGACCTTCTTACCAGCATTACAAGTACTGAACTATTGCAAACACTGTCCGAAAATCTGGCTAAATCCCATGAAAACTATTTCAGTAACAGAGAAAACAGGGCTAAAATGGTGTTGTTCTTGTTATAAATGAGTATGCCTTATCCAATTTAGCCGGTTTTCAAAGTTGGCCAAGGTTTTACACATTCATATCAACATGTTCAGAAAGATTTTACAATTCAGCTTAAAACTTCTCGAGTCCAAAATAGGACAAGGCTAAAATTGACAAATTATAGTTTTTCAAGGGTAATGATACTTGGATGAAAAGTATAAGAGTTAGTAAGCGGACAAGGTTAAATATGGTTAATCACGAAAAATAACTGATCAAGCTACATCACTATGACATAAGAGGACAGGTCTCTCAGGTCTCTGCCAGTAGCTGCAAATATTTCCATATCCTCCACCATCCCAGTTCCATCGGGTGTCCCCCAGGGCAATGTTTTTGGCCCATTACTATTCAACATTTACATTAATGATCTCCGCGGGAATGAAAATCACCTATTCGCTAATGACACAGCTATATACCTGTCCTTTTCCATTGTCGATACTGATCATATATGTATGTATAAGCATATAGGTTTTAAGCAATTGAGCCATACCTTTCGAGATTTCGCCGTAATAGATCTATATTTCCAGGGTTCTCCCCAGAAAAACTGGAAGGCGCTGGGGCAGGGGGAGGATGCCGGAGAGAGTGTTACCCCCTTCCGCGAGTCGAATTTTTTTTAAAGTTTTAATGTATAAATGGTGTTCTCTGTGTGACTTTAAAACATTTCTTCAGTGGTGTTATAAAGATAAAGAGCCTGCTAAAACTTTGTTTTTAAATTTATCAATCTTGCTGTGTGACTAAATTGACTATGGTATATAAAGAAATCCTTGCTAGAATCTGTATGTAAATGGTAGATACAAAAAGGACTAATATCTCAGTCAACCTCTGAAACAAATTCAATGCACGGTTTGACAGAGAGGTAAAGGAAACAGTTTACCTACAATCACTTGCTTTCTGATTATCATGATGATGAATAAGCATTATAATAATTTGAAAAAGAAAATTGCAAACAGTGCAGTACTAGATCATAAGATCTCTAAAATCTGGGTCTGTAGTCTGAACTGTTTTCCCATGTTCCTGTATACAGACATGTTTTGTAGATGTAAATCTATCATAATCCTAAATCAGAATGTCATTCGTATTTACTCCATAATATTTTGACTTTTTAGCATGGCTTGTTTCAAAGGCATTTCTTTCTGCTAATTCTTTCATAATTCCGAGAAAACTTATAAAATGTTTGGTCTTATCAATTCACGGACGTACAAACATGACCAAAATGCTTAAATAAATAGCATTTTGTCATGGAATTGGTTTGTCATTCTTATACTGTATGTTTTCTGTCTAAGTGATTAGCGATAATTTTCAATTCTATTGAAATACGCTGAGTGCTATCGTTAATTCGCGAAAACTGATGACAAAATGTTTGTGTACGATTGATAGAAACAATTGATGCACTGTCAACAAAAACATTTACGCTTACATGTATAGATACGTTCCTTCTTTGTTTAAATTATATCTAATGGGGATATGCGGCAGCGCGACGTCTGTTTGATTTAAACATGGTATTTATTTTTCATTAGACTTATAGCGATAAGACACCTTTTGTCTCGTATGTAGGCGTGGCATTTTTCGTCATTCACTCCAAACTGATGTAGATCTAAATGGCATGAAGGGAGCTAAAAATAAATGTCGATTACGGAAATTCACGATTCTCTATAGCGGACGCTTTTTTGGTAATTATCACGAGGAACCGGCAAATTCCGACACAATGGGGAATGTTAACCAGAAATTAGCGATACGTTTGGATAGATAGTTATTATTCGTCATAAGTGTCAATGAAATTTCGCTGCCAGGGACTCGCAACCGGATGGTGTACTTGTCAAAATAAAATAAAATACTCAAATAAAAGCAAATTTGTGGCATTATTTGGCTTCTGACATTAAAAAAATATGATCAGTCCAAAAAAAGTCTCAAGAATCGTCACCGAATCTTAGATTTTTATATATTTTCCATCGTTTTTCTATAGCGTTAGCTAACGGTATAGTTGTTGTTGTTGCTTCATTACACGGGCTCAGACATAAACACGAGCTGAATTGTGCACTTTCGATCGCTACACATTTAAATACGATAGTTCCGTGGTCCATTGGTCTAAGCGGTTTCCCCTATTTTGCATTCTGTCCGCCAATGCCGGGCCCGGGTTCGAATCCCACCAGAGACCAATATTTTTTTTTATTGAAATACATTTTTTTAAACAGAATTTCTTATCCTAAACTAATTCTTTACCATTTATATAAGCGTTTGACACATATTTACAAATTACTATTTTTAATGCACCATCTGGTTGCGAGTCGCTTTAACAACTTTGAGGACAGTACATCAATTTAAAAACACAAATAAAAGCATTAACTAATTTTGTGTCATATTTTCCATCGATTTAAAATAAACGCTCTTATATGAAAATTAAAGGAAACTTGGAGGTCTTGCGTTGGCAGTTTGGCATGTATATTTAATGTAACAATAAGATATACATGCATGCACATGCCACAACTGCTCATCGTATGCTAGATAAGTAGGTGTATGGGTGAAACCGACCAAGGTTTATGAAAAATACACTAATTACGCATTTTACAGGTAAAAAATATGCGAAAATCAATTAACTGTCACTTAATACCGTATTGAACTTTTCCCGTACATATTCTATGTGGTACGCTTCAACCAAAAAGGGTACGTTTTGACTATGGTACGCTTTGACCATAACCCCTTTTATTTTCCCCAGGGAAAAAATTATATTCACCATTGGAAGGAAGATCGATTTATCATTATATTTCAAATGAATATTCCAGAGACATTTGCGAAAATTCTTAACTCGGACGCAAACACCACACCGTAGATAAGATATTTATACCTGGTGGTTGCAAACAATTTGCACGGGATTTTCAAGATTTCCGAAGGTAACCCATTTGTTAACAACAATGAGAGTTCGCCCTTATCGAACGAAGATCGTTAACTGACGCCAATATAATTAGGTCTTACATGTATTATAATGGTTTTGAGACAGATCATAGTGCGATCATAGAAATGTTAGCATACGTTTCTGATTTTATGCTTGGAAATTAATTGTTTAATTCGCATATATGTTATAATCTATAGGGTATAAATGTGTATTTTTTGCGCAAAGCCGGGGTCAGTATTGTCGTTTGTATTTTAAATGGTTATTCGGCTATGAAAAAAAAACACGACATAATTATCTAAAACGCTATAAATTGCGACTTCGTCTTAAAACAGTTGATTCTGAATTAGAAAAATTGTATCTAAAACAATGACGTTCATGTTTATGAAAATAAATACGATCTTTTCGCGAAAGTAGTTTTGGAGCGCATTAATATATTTCTTCCATAACGAATGATTCGGTGTCATCTTTTAGCCTGTAAGTAAACAAAAGCGAACAGATTTTCAGGAGAGAAATCTAATAAAAAACAATATTGATCTGGGAATCAGAAAAGTGCATGCTGTATTCTCATTTCTCGCCTAGTAGAAAAGCAAGTAAAAGTGTATGATCAACGTAGGAACAGAGTTTTAGATCCAAAATACTCGTACCACATTTCACTATACATGTCGTGTTTTGGCTTCAAAATGGCGGTGGATTTGTTTCACTACACGTGGTAAATATATTCAAAACACCTATTCAGAAAGAAATGCTTGAAAATAACATTCCTGTCATCTCAATGAAGAACCGGGTTGCAATTTGTCATAGTTTTTCTGTTGAATTGTTTGCTATACAGTGCGGTGCACGTGCCCAAAAATCCCTTTGTTTTAATGCTTGTAAATAATTAGCGAGGCAGCTTTTGTCGGCATAGTTCGGTCAGTGTTAGAACATATACATATGCTTTGAATTGGACTGTGCGTTTTGATTGAGACTCATCTCTGTAAAGCATGAGTAGCATTTGACCTCAAAGTTGGCTACAATAGCCAGAATTCAATATGGCCGTGCACTATTACCTTAAGACGCTTTTTGCTGTACCTTTAGCCTGCTTTAAGCTACCATCTGCTAGGATAATAAACCGAAGATTTCGAAAAAATCCGGAGGAACGGCAGCCCTGAAATAATGAACTAACACACACTTAAAAGAACATTTATTGGCTGTTTATAATTCATATATACCTTTGTTGCATCTTATGCATCCTATTATTTCAGTCAAATTTGTGATTACTGTTATATCTACTACATGTAGCAGTTTGGATACAGATGAGACACTGGTTTTACTGGATTTCCATCTGTATCCAAACTGTTTGAAACAATGCTGACCCTTTTAAAAAAGTACGCGTACATAACTTTACTCATGTAGCCTGATTATACATACTCAGTACCATATAGAGAAGACACTATTCTGACGTAACTCTTTCCATTGCAAATAGTTTGGAACCAGAGAAGACGCTGGATAAGCCGGTCTGTGATAAATTTGATACATGTACCATTTAAACAGATATATACAACCGTATTTTCCTGAACTTATTGTACTGTGTTTGCGTTTCACTGAAACTTGACATGATAATGTGTTCTAGTAATTATGCTGTAAGATGTAACTACATTTCAAATACAGTGAAAACCCTCTAAACCAGAATCTCTCAAAACCGGAAATCTCTCTAACCAATTACACCATAAATATGCCTTTTTACGCCTTTTATTTAAACCATCACTGAAGACATTACATTCATAAATATGTATCATCAGAAATAATTTCTATATTCTAGTAGATAGGCGCATTCTGTTTTTAGTTCCAACCTGCTTTAAGTGGTCAGCTATTTTCATGCTAAAACAAGCTATAGGGAAATGGGTTAAAAACCCTCTATACTGGATACCCCATCTAAACAGGAAATCTATGTTGTCCCCACACATGTCCGGTTTAGATGGTTTTCACTGTAATTGCATTTGTGCCTTAACACTGATATCAATTTCAGACAGTTTAGGGCTAGTTCAGACGTCGGGAAACGCAAACTGTTTATCACTTATATTCAAATAAATTGTTAGAAATATAACAAAATTGTAGTTTTCTATAACTTTTCAATGAATGATGTTTAATTTTCGGTTTTATTTAAAGAAGACATAACAGCGTGTCATCCACTGTATAGTGAATCGATAAAGTCAAGCTGCCTTTTAAGCCCTGTACTGATCATATTTCAAAGAATAACATGACGGAAAGCAGATATCCCTTATGAGCCATAAACATCGGATGAAATTTACACAACCGAGATGTAACACCGCAATAAGTCACTTTCATTATCATGCAACCATCTGTTCGAGGTCGTCGTCAAAAAGCGTCTTACTAAATTAAATTAAAGGAACATTCACTGACGAAATATTTAAATAATCATAAAAAATTCGAATTTGGATCTTTCGCAGAGTTTTTTGACGTCTGACCCCGATCCGGACTGTTGGCATTTGTCAATGAAGTCACAAATTGCAGTGATAGGGGTAAACCTTGTACTGATCTATTTAGGCCGTGTAGGTATCACAGAGTATAATAAAAAATATTTCATAAATATTATTCTATATTACATTGTCTTATGTATGCTACTTCAATTTCAGCGGTATACAGTGTAACCCCTCTAAACCGGAACCTCTAAATACCGGAATTCCCTCTAAACAGGACAACAATTTTGTCCCCTTTCCAGCCATTCTTTATTTTAACCCATTATACCATAAATACGCCTATTTACGCCTTTGATTTGTGTCATCAGAAATAATTTCTTTAATCTAGTAGATAATAGTTTAAAGCAGATTGAAAGTAAAGCAGAATGTGCCTTAAGGCGCATTCTGCTTTACTTTCACCCTGCTTTAAGTGGTCAGCCATCTTCCATACTAGATAATAGGTTCAAACCCCTCTAAACTGGAAACCCCTCTAAACCGGAAATTTATGTTATCCCCACACATGTCCGGTTTAGAGGGGTTTCTCTATATGCATGTATATTACAGAGGAGAAGACACTTCCCTTTCCCAATGAACGTTTAACCCTAAAACTATTATTTCGGATTCAAACGGTATTATCATGATAAAAACGATGCCAATCATAAACAATGAATGTTGTTAACTTTAATAAAGGCCGTAACTTTCTAAAATTAATTACATTGCGTTTACTTTAAATTTCAATTAAACTGGAAAGTACAACGTATTTACCACTGTATATACAGTGCTCCCTCTCTACAACGACACCCGATTGGAGACACAGAGTATGTGTGTTGTTCGGAGGGAGTCGTTATAAGGAGGGAAAATTAAGACTTGGCTTACATTTGCAAACAGCTTGAATCCAGATCAGACGCCGCGTAACGCGGCGTCTGATCTGGATTCAAGCTGTTTGTCACTCCTCATTATATTTATTCTATCAAAATCTCCAGTCATTTGAGAAAAACAGCAGACGACAATTTTAATCAGACGATATTGCAGCAGTTAAAGCGTTAGACATAATTGTTCCGTGTAGGGAACTGCGGAAAGGGTCGTTGTAAGGAGTGCGTCGTTGTTGGGAGGGCCGTTGTAGAAAGGGAGCACTGTATATATATATTACCAGTAGCGAACTATACATCATGTCGGAACAAGGCTAGGCACTATGAATCTTCGTATTACATTAAATTTTCCAACGTGTGAGATGCATTGGGAATCAAATCACTCTGTAGTAAACCGACAGTAGTAAAAGTGTTACATTGTATTCTTCACAAAAATGAACTTTTCTTGAAAATATTGCAGATACTTTCAGCGTAGACGTGTCTAAGAGTTTGGAGCCAGATGAGACGCCTAGTTTATTTTAATACTGAAATGCTATGTACCCTAGAAGAACGCTTAAAAAGTCATTTTAAAAACGGCGAGCATGCAATTGAAACTAATCTCATTAAGGTTCTGTTACAAAGCAGAACCATTTTAATGATACCGTCATCAAATAAAGTGTATATTTCCTCTCAGTAATGCCAAAGCTGTTTACTTTTATGCAAATTACGGAAGTACAGATATCTCTGAGGTAACGTTAACGCTATGCCTGCTGTAATATCGTTGTCATCCCTGTTGTCGTCTGCAGTTATTGTTTTTAATAATACAAAGCCACTTTAGCGTACGCCATAATTATGAACTGTCAAAACGTTTGGATCTTGATCAGACGCCGCGAATCGCGGCGTCTGATCAAGATCAAAACTGTTAGCAAATTACAGTAAAATCGCGACTAGAAGAGAAATGGTTAAAGGCAGAATTTATGCAAATTGGCTGGTTTCTTAATTTTCGATTAGATCACATGGGTAGTATTAAAGGCTCGATATTCGGAAACATTTCCATTTTTACAAGTAGTGGTATAGAATGTAATAGCAGGTTGTAAATAGAGGATCTTGTATGAGTGCTCATTATTTATCATTTTTGATAAACGAGTTGACTAAAATAATATGATGCGAGCCTTGGCGAGCGTCATATTCATTGTAGTCAACGAGTTTATTAAGAATGAAAAATAATGAGTACATTATTATGAGCTTCTATTTATCACATAACAATTTTAAGGACCTATAAAACTAATTAAAGCCGTAGTTTGTAGACCCTCTACTATATAGATTTTTCGCCAAAACGTCACGTTGGTTACGTAATGCCTAGGTCACACATTCACGGATGAGCCTCCCGGACGGCTACGGATTCAATCCGGCAGCATCCGTAATGGTCCGTAAACGCTCGTACAGGCCCGCGCCTGAACCTTGATCATCCGTAGGTGTGGTTCCACACCGTACTGGTTTTTTAAACATGTTCAAAAAACCAGTACGGATAACACTCCGTACTGGTCCGTGCTTAACCGTATCGAACCCGTATAAATCCGTACCAAAACGTAGCTAAACCGTTCTAACCCGTACTGGTCCGTAGACACATGGCTGAGCGTCACAGTACGGATTGATACGGACCAGTACGGGTTAAGTACGGTTCAATACGGCTTTCTACGACTGTCTACGGGGAGACTAAGTATACGAAAACGGACTAAAACGGTTCAAACAGGACGTCTACGGTCCGATACGTTTCAACACGGATAGTGCCGGATTAATACGTCTTGCTAGGGACTGACACGGTCACTTAAGTTCTAGATCGGAGTAGTACGGTTCAGTACGGGTTTTATTTTAATTTCAGGCGGATAATTAAATTGAAAACACATCTAAGTATACTTGTGTGAAAAAACATTTCCATTTTCTCAATGTTTATGGTCTTGTTTAATAACTTCTTTGATTGTGGACGCAATAATGAGCGATAGAAGACATGGTTTGTTGTTGGTTTTTGTGGAAATTAACAGAGGTGCTCTAAAAATATTTCTTTCGTGTTAGAACTTAAATAGAGACAAGAGAGGAGATGGTGGATGAGAGTCTGGTTCGTGGCCAATATGATACATTAATGAATGAAATAAGGAAGGGAAACCAAGAGGCATTCAGAAACTGCACAGTTGTTCGCGGAGCTTCTTGAAAGACTTCGCCCGAGGAAAGCAAAGGAATACCCTTGTTATAGAAAAATCGTCAGACCTAGGATAATACATGTACTTGCAATAACTTTGAGGCACCTTGCAAAAGGGGACAGTTACAGGTCACTGATGTAATGATTTAAAGTAGCACACTACACCATAAGAGCCATTATGAAAGATGTATGCAAGGCTAGTATCGAGGAATACATGGAAGAGGTTGTAACCACTATTTCCACTCCTGAAAAATGGCTGGAAGAGGCACGCCAGTTCTAGGAAAGATGGAACTTCCCACATGTTCTAGATGCACTACATAGAAAACACGTGGACATCAAACAGTCGAAGGGTAGTGGATCGCTGTACTTTAACTATAAAGGTTAAAAAATGCAATAGTTCTGATTGCCCTTGTGGACGCTGACTATAAATTCCTCTTGGTAAATGTGGGTGCAGAAAGCGGGTGTTCGGATGCACGGAGTTAATCGACGTCTCACTTGGATCAAAATTGTCGGCAAAGGTTTTTTTTAAGAAATCGTTCATAAATCAGGGACCACAATGGAAATAAGAGGAAAATACCTTTCTATCCTTGATTTTGGTGACCAGGGGTCATGATCTCGATCCCCCGCCGGACCAGCGGTCTGACTAGGTTTTTTTTCTGAATCCCCAATGATGTACAGGAATGTCTTAAAGCAAGACATGTACCGCGAATTGCTCCTCTCTACCCAGGGGTTAAATGGGTACAGGTCTGTGAAGGGTCTGAGTCGGTACTGCGGCTGCATTTGACTGCGCCATATGGTAGCAGTGCTCAATATTGTAGGCAAGATGGCTCAATGATCAGGGGAGTAAATGTACAGTCGGCTCATTAGGACTGAAAGTAGAATTTAACTTGGTATATTTTTATTTTTTTACGACAACACAATTGTGTTCATTTAAATGATAAGGTATCTAAAACAGGTGCCTGCTTAAAGAAAATTGAAAGTACAACAGAAAACCCGCGCAAGGGCTTTTTAATCTACTTTCACCTTGCTTTGAGCTGTCAACTGTCTTTTTACAATCAGCAAGCCTTCATTTTAATGGTCGTGTCTGTGTAAAATGAACTGCCGCCAAATAATAATAAAAATAAGTGTTTGTGTAGTTCTCTGTGTGTGTACATCCGTAGGTACCCGTAAATCTCCGCCGCAAACTGTAGTAGCCCGTACGGAATCGTATTTCACCGTAGCAAACCGTATTACTCCGTGTCTATCGAGTACGGTGCTACGTATTATTCCGTGAAAATCCGTAAAAGTCCGTGAGAAACCGTACCAATCCGTTCTGTTCCCCGACAATTAAAAGCTAATCCGCGATACTCCCCGTAACTAAACCGTAGAAACCCTTTCTAGCCCGTTCTCATATCGTAGAAACTCACGGATCTATCACAGTCCGTAGCATTTTCATCCGTACCCATCCTTGACTATCATCCGTGAATGTGTGACCCAGGCATAAACGTCATTGCAAATGATGTCATGTGGTGTCCTGCTACATTTAGCGCTTGTGGACGATCAGGCTGGGCCGGAGCCCAAAAAACGATATTCCACTAGTGGATTACGATGTTTATGTAATGGCTTTATGCAAATCCCAGACCGCAGGTTATGCGATAAAAATGTGTATGTATGTGTGTTATGTATTACTATTATCCCCACTTATCTATAATATACCTACAACGTCTATAAATCCAGATAAAGGGAGCATTTAAAATACAAAATTATAGCTCCCCTCCAAATTGTTTGAAGACCTTTCGAATGTTAAGCATAAACATATAGTTTTGCGATGAGATAGAGGACAACATATTCCTTACTCTTCCTCTTATATGGAGTATTGTACAAGTAAATACTGTATATAGTTTAAATGCGTTGTGAAGCAAACATTTCCTTTTAAATAAAAATAAAAGAAATATTGAAAATTGTTTCAGATAAGTATAGAAGTTAACAAAAGAAGTGTCTATGACCTCACTATTCAAGTATACAGTGGAGAATCTGTTATTCTTTCCCGTTTAAACGCAAACGTACGCAAACGCAAAGCGCTAAAACGTAGAAAAGAACAACTTTTGGACAATTCTGATAGTTCATGTTTATCTTGGTGGCAAACAGTTTGGTGCCTGATCAGACGCCGGGTTACCCGGCGTCTGATCTGGCTCCAAACTGTTTGCACTGCAAATAATAGTTTTAGCGTAAACGCGTTTATTGGGAAAGAATAACAGATTCTCCACTGTAACCATGCTTTAGATTAAATCTTCGCCTGTACGTTCTTCCCATTGTTTAAGAAATATAGTTGCCAAAAGTAGTCAATCATATTTATTTGCAGCCTATTGCAAAATACCATCCGTCCGGATGCAGAAAATATTCATCTTGTTACAAGCTCCTATCCGAAGTATGAATGTACACTTTCATTATTAATAAGTAAATGCGTACACAATAATTATTTTCGATAACGCGAATACTTATGGAATTGTTCCAAACAAGTACATACATTACAGCAGTCGAATTTCGATAGTTCGAACTCGGTTAAGTCGAATATACCGGTATTTCAAAGTTAAAACGCGGCTAAGCCGCGTTTTAACTTTGAAACACGGGTTTGCTCGCCTAAACCGAGTTTTGAATAAGGAAATTTATGTTGCGAAATATCGGATAAATCGAGTTAGGCGAGTTCGAGATATCGAAGTTCAACTGTATTTACAGTTTAGTGGCTTCAAACATTTACCGTTTAAACGAAACTTGCCTAAAACCTAATCAAATAAAACAGAAAAGAGAAACTGACAGTTTCTTTGGTAAAACCTGTTTATTTATCATAACCTGAATGACAAATTTTAGTCTGTATAGAAATCGTTGACAGTCGATGACGTATATGGCTCCAGTATTTCGCAACTGGCCTATAGTCAAACCTGTATTGGGCGACCACTGATTGTATATCATGATGGTTTTCACAGACAGGTGACCGCTTAATGCAGGACAAAAACAATGCAGAATGTTCTGATAGGACCCTTCTAAATTACTAGTGTCCTGCATTAATCTGCCACATGTTTTTAGGACTACACTGATATCGTTTTTTCGCTAGGTAAAGTTTGATTGTAGTTGTTTTAATATAAAACGTATTTATTTGGAAAGACTAGCGTCTTCTCCACTTTGCTAAATGACATGTTGTATATTTTTTTCACTTAACGTTTTTGAGTTCGATCTCATAAAAGCGTCATAAATTCATGTTAAGTTCGTGAATGACAATCTGAATATTAACCCTTTGCCTGTTGATCGTGACATAACTTGTCCTTTCAAACAGTTTGTATCCAGATCAGACGCCGCGTTAAGCGGCGTCTGATCTGGATCCAAACCATTATAAGACGTATTTCGATTTCTTGCAAGAAATATTAATTTGACAATCTTAACAACCGATAGCGTAAATGCAAGCCATATAATGCTATGAGTAGTGTAAAATCTTATGCATTGTCATGTTAAACTTTGATCAATTACTGTCAAAAGAACGTTGTATATGTAATAAGTAATTAACTACTTGAACTACTTAAAATATACCAATCAATATACATCAAATTACAATTAATGATATGGAAATGAATCTTTACAGGGTCATACTACAAATGAATATTTATCCAGGTCATTGTATTTAATTACCGAGGCGAATACATGTAGACCGAGATAAGATTACAGTAGCGGACAAATATTATATCCTTTTAAATTGAAACGGAATGTGTGAATCGGAGTATAGGAGAGTGACACGGTGGAGTAACATTTTAGAAAATAACTCCACATATTTCAATGGTATTTACGCTTATATGATAGTTCTGGTAGGCCAACTGATGAATTGAAATGTTAGATTGCAACATATTCGCTGGAGATTCGATATTTTAGTAATAAGCGAAGAGTGTAATAATGTACATGTATGTCCTGAAATCAGTAGTGACAATCTATATTGATGACATATCTGTAATGCACAGTGGCAAATCAGTTTGTCTTCCACAATAAATGCATTCATGTTAAAAAAATTCCTTCCTTTGCAAATAGTTTGAAATTAAATTAGACACCAGGTAACACGGCATCTGACTAGGCTAAAATGATCAACATTTTAATGCTCCTGTAATTTTTGATATTTTATTGAATTGCATTATTTTTTGCAATCAGTTTCGTTTAAACCGGAAAACATAAATTTGGTTCCACTATACACAGTGGGGAAAACGTTATTATTTCCCATAAACGCGTTTACGCTAAAACTGTTATTTCTATTACAAACAGTTTGGAGCCAGATCAGACGCCGGGTACATGTAACCCGGCGTCTGATCAGGCTCCAAACTGTTTGCCACTAAGATAAACATAATTCGTCAGAATTGACCAAAAGTTGTACTTTTCTGCGTTTTCTGTGCTTTGCGTTTCGTTTGCGTTTAAACGGGACATAACAACGTTTTCTCCACTGTATGTATTGCATTCTAGATAAATAACACAGTCACGTAATGACTAGTTGACGTCAACAAAATAAACAGAGAATTAAAAATACAACCATTAGTCCCTTTACTGACATGACTTCATCAATTTAAACAGCTGTAGTCTGATTTTATTTATCAATTTAAGGTTTAGGTATTTCAACTTAACCTTTTCATGATCATACTATTCGGGAGAATTTTAAACCTTTACAGCTTTGTTGTCGACTGCTTTAGTATTGCTGTCTGCAAGACGTGTTTCAAAGCTTTATTTAAGGTTGTATGACTTAATAAATATCGATAAGAGTGTCAAACAGTTTGGGTCTTGATCAGACTCCGCGTTATGCGGCGTCTGATCAGGACCCAAACTGTTTGCAAACGCGCTTTAAGGCGTCTTTGATAGTGAAAGGGTTAAGAAACATTGAACTGCTTGCCAAACAGTTCAAAATAACCCATTGTACTCGGGCTCAAGCAGTTAAAGGGTTAAACTGAATATCAAACAGTCTAGAGACTGACCAGGTGTCGACCTATCCGGCGTCTGATAATACCCCACACTGTTTGCAATGACCTTCGATTCTTTTAATTTCAATTCAATGCGTTGAATAGGAGCAATAATGTATAGTCTACAATAAAGCAATTTATATTGTAAAATCAGCATTGCTTCATTCTTGGAAATCGTACTGTCTTTTTCTGTTAACAAATATGTTACATTTCGAAATTAGCATATACCGTGTGGCCTCAACTTCAAGTCTTATCATTAGATTTGATTTGTTTTTCAATCGATATGTCTGACCAACAACCATTGTTCGTCCCATGAGTTTGAATAAAGGATGAACATCCCCAATCGGACCAGTGTCAGTTGATATCGGTACTTGATACAGAGTGATCGGCTATTCTCTTCAGCTGAAAGTCCGTTCCGAAAATGCCCGATCATATTTAGGTACTTCTCGTCAGCTAACGCGAATGGCCGATTGTTCTGGGTAGGGTACCGATACAAACCGACTTTGAGCGGATCGCCTTATGGATGTTCTACCTTAACGTCTGATTTGAATAATGTGCATTGGGTAGTTGTTAATGCTGTCGCATACGTCTGCGAAACATCCTTTGGGTCATCAAATATACTACTTGTGTCTACGAAACAGCAGCAGTGATACATGTTAACATGACCTTGCAGTTGTTTCACTACATTTCTAGTACACACTTTAACCCTTTTACTCTCAAAGCGCGTTTGCAAACAGTTGTAACAATACGTGGAAACCCGTATTGCAATATATTGCAATACAGAGGAACTGTATTGCAATATATTGCAATATATTGTGGCAACTTTTAAGTACAAAAATTGGATGGAAATTTGCATTGAAAACTTGTTCATAGCATTGAAAGAATAAAAGGAGTTCTTTAAATACAAGAAAGAGTCCAAATTAACATAGACATTTGCTTTGAATGTTATAATTGTCAAAGAATAACATTCAAAATAACAGGGCAACCCTCTCGTAGTGTTCAAATGATATATATGTACATGTATAGAATATTGCAATACGGAAAGACCGTATTGCAATACGTATTGCCAAGAGGTGTATTGCAATTTAACAATATATTGCCCTATTGTTACACCCCTACTCATCAGACGCCGCGTCACGCGGCGTCTGATCAGGATTCAAACTGTTTGACACTCGTTTTGATATAACTTCAGTCATACTGCCTTAATTTTTAACTTTAAACACGACATTTCAGACAACAAAATTGAAACAGACGACAATGAAACGGTGAAGGAGTAAAACTTCCACGAAAAAGTTGGCAGTGAAAGGGTTATTGACTGTGAAGACGGTATACTTTCGCAGTAAACCACTTTAAGGAGTTGAAATAATTTAATGTTTTAAATTTCCATAAGGTCACAAACGTTGCAGCCGGAAAGTGCAATACTTGTGGACACTCAGTAATTAAATTAGATATATAGAATCTGTCATGAGTCGATGTTTCAGACAAGGTGATCTCAAACGAGTCTAGAATTGAAATGTTATTAAGCGAGTCCTGGCGAGCTTAATAACTTTTCTATTCTAGACTCGTTTGAGATTAACTTGTCGTAAACATCGACAAGTGACAGATTCTTTTTCTCACATACATGTACGATTTTAAGCTATTTTTAAAGCAATACGCATTTTTTTGGAACCCCGGTGACGTCAAAACGCCTTTATAAATAGTGACGTTATAGTGACGTCATCAAATTGATCTCACACATGTTGGAGACAAGGATATTCGTGATCATTGTTCGCTATAGAAAACAGGGATAGTAATGTGAGAAAGCACAGTTCTCTTTTTATTTTATTTATCCTGTTATTCAATGTTTATTTTCCCAGATATAGGTGACTATAGGTCGGTCACAGAGCCACCTCATAAAAAGTCAAACTTACTTCTTCACTGTCAATGGCGCCAAAAAATTGACTTTGTAAACAGTCTGAATCATGATCGGACGCCGCGCAAGCCGGTGTCCGATCAGAATCCACTATGTTTGACATTCCAGTCGATTGTGAACAACAATGATATATATCGTGGTACAGTGAAAATGTTTTGTCTTATTGAACTATCGCAGTGATCATTTCCAGAAAGTCTGATGCCTCTTGTAACTTAAGTACATATTATATTAGTATAGAACAGAATAATACAACAACACCATAATCGTTTTATACTAACAAGAAGTCCTACCCACACTTTTGTAGCAAAACAATAACTTATTATGTACAGTAAAATCTCTATATTGCGACCACTAAAAGAAAGCTATTTGAATGCATAAGTAAAGACAAGTGACCGATTAAAGCATGGTGAACGTAATCAGAAAGCTCCTGAGGGAGCTTTCTGTTTTACGTTCACCTTGCTTTAATTAGTCACCTGTCTAAACCACCTAATAGTTAACACAGTTTAGTGGTCGTACTAGAGTGGTTTTACTGTAAACAGTTTGGAGCAAGAATAGATACGGATAAACAAGGCGTCTGACAATATAATTTCAAAGAACCAGATACGACGCCAGGTTAGTAATAGTCTACTCAAGCCACCATGAATTAAAAACGCAATAGTCCTAAAATAGTTCTTAGGTTTTGCAATCGGTTTTATTGCGTTTATGTTAGGTATCGTTGAAACGGGCAAGAGTATCCTTATCCGTTCAAACGAAATTAAACGCAAACATAATTAGATGAAATAAAGAAATTGACAATGTATTACGATTTTGTTTTGTCTGAGTTGGAAACTCAAAGTAATTGCATTGAACATACAATTTTAAGCATACACGTATTTATTTAGAAATATTATGGTCTTCTCCATTCTGTCTATTGTGATATCAGTTAAATCATTGCGGTGCCGAAGTCGCATACATTCGACTTTACAAACACTTTGGATCCTGATCATATGCCGCGTAAAGCGGCGTCTGATCAAGATTCAAACTGTTTGACACTTGTAACAATATGTCTTAAGTCATACTACATTGAATTTTACTTTGAAACGATATCGCCGACAACAGTATTGAATCAGACGACAATAAAACGGTGAATCTTACTTTGAAACGATATTGCAGACAACAATATTGAATCAGACGACAATAAACTGGTTAAAAGGGTAAAAAAACTCACGGTTAATTTGACGCCGAAAGGTGAATTATACAAATACTTCGTTACTTAAAAAAGCTACTATATATTACACGTTACTTCCAAAAAACTACTACCGGTATGTATTACACTATTATAAGAGTACACCCAGCAGGTTGCATTTAAAGGTTAAATCTTCATGAAGGACATGGCAAATAGCAAATGATGCTACACTATGACCTGTACACGTAAGTTCCTTCTGGAAATGTTGTTAGTAGGAAACATTGTTTACAACAGGAACTGTTTCGTGGTAAAGTGATAATGTTTTGTCTTTCTGACTTGTCGGGGTAATCAATTACAGAAAGCCAGACGCCCCCAGTAACCCAAGTACATAATACATCAGTATATAACAGAATAAAACAGCAATGCCATAATTGGGCTGTACAATAGAGAAGACGCTATCATTTCCCAATACAAGTCTTTGTGCTTAACCTTTTCGGTGCCGAAGTCGCATAAAGTGGACTTTACAAACAGTTTGGATCCTGATCAGACACCGCGTAAAGCGGCGTCTGATCAGGATCCAAGCTGTTTGACATTCGAATCGATAATTCTTAAGTCATATTACATTGAACCTTACTGAGCAATGATATTGCAGACAACAATATTGAATCAGACGAGAATAAAGCGGTAGGAGAGGTTTTTTTTGTTGTTTCTTTTAAAAACTCACAATTAATTTGCCGCCGAATTTGTCAATTTAAAACATTTCGTTACTTCTTAATGCCTACTAGATATTATTATTATTCTTTACGCCCATCAAGCTGCATTTATAGGTTAGACACGGGATGCTACACCATGACTTGTACGCGTAAGTTCCTTCTTGAAACGTTATTATTAGGAAACATTGTTTACAACATTTACCATTTCTTCGTAAAGTTACAATGTTATGTCTTTTTGACTTGACGCAGTAATCAATTACAGAAAGCCCGCCGCCCCTAACACCTCACGAACATAATAAATTAATATCGAACAGAACAAAACAACAACACCATAGTTAGTTATGCTAAACAATGAAGACGGCGCTATCATTTCCCAATATAATTCTCTGTGTTTAACCATTTCGGCATCGATGTCGCATAAAGTCGGCTTTGCAAACAGTGTTTGTCACTCGTATCGATATTTCTTAAGTCATACTACATTGAATCTTAATTTGAAACGATATTGCAGGCAGCAATATTAAATCAGATGATAATCAATACCAATTCGGTGAAGGGGTAAAAACCTCGGGACTAATTTGGCACCGAAAGGGTTATTATACAAATATTTCATTACATGTACTTCTAAAAAGCTACCATATATAACACTAATATACACCCAGCAGGTTACATTTACAGGTTAAATATTCATGAAGGACAGTTCATGCCAAGCGACTCATGATAAAGGTTAAATATTCATAAAGGGCACAGGATGCCTAGTAAATGATGCTACACCATGACCTGTTCGCGTAAATTACCTCTCGAAATGTTGTTATTAGAAAATATTGTTTACAACATTGACTGTTTCGTGGTAAAGAGATAATGTTTTGTCTTTCTTCCTTGTCGGGGTAATCAATTACAGAAATCCAGACGCCCCTAGTAACCCAAGTACATAATACATTAGTAAATAAAAGAATAAAACAGCAATGCCATAATTGGGCTGTACAATAGAGAATACGCTATCATTTCCCAATATAGTTTTTGTGCTTAACCATTTCGGCGTCGAAGTCGCATAAAGTCGGCTTTGCAGTAGGTTACATTCATAGGTTAAATCTTCCTGAAGGGCACGGTATGCCTAGCAAATAATGCTACACAATGACTTGTACTCGAAAGTTTCTTCTGGAAATGTTGTTATTAGGAAATATTGTTTACAACATTGACTGCTTCGTGGTAAAGTGATAACTTTTTGTCTTTCTGACTTGTCACAGTAATCAATTACAGAAAGCCAGACGCCTCCAGTAACCCAAGTACTTAATACATCAGTATATAACAGAATAAAACAACCATTTTTGAAACGATATTGCAGTCAACAACATTGAAACAAAGGACGATAAAGCGATGAAGTGGTAAAACCCTCGCGATTAATTTGGCACCAAAAGGGTTGGAGAAGACTCACATGGGCTTTGCCTGTTGTCCAATCCTTTTCTTCTGAATAAAATATTGTTAAAAAACTAAAGGGTTAATATACAAATTTTTCATTACCTGTACTTCAAAAAAGCTACTATAATTATGTAACACTATTATTAATCCAGCAGGTTAACATTTATAGGTTAAATCTTCACGAAGGACACGGAATGCCTAGAAAATGATGCTACATCATGACCTGTAATCGAAAGTTCCTTCTGGTAATGTTGTTATTAGGAAACATTGTTTACAACATTGACTGTATCGTGGTAAAGTGATAATGTTTTGTCTTTCTGACTTGTCGGGGTAATCAATTACAGAAAGCCAGACGCCCCCAGTAACCCAAGTACGTAATACATTAGTATAGAACAGAATAAACAGCAATGCCATAATTGTGCTGTGCAATGAAGGAGACGCTATTATTTCCCAATAAAATCCTTTGTGCTTAACCCTTTCGGCGCCGAAGTTGCATAAAGTCAGCTTTACAAAGAGTTTGGATCCTGATCGGACGCTGCGTAAAGCGGCGTCTGATCAGGATCCAAACTGTTTGACACTCGTAAAGATATTTCTTAAGTTATACTACATGTACATTGAATCTTACTTTGAAACGGTATTGCAGTCAACAATATTGAAGCAAAGGACGATAACGCGATGAAGTGGTAACATGTCACGATTAATTTGGCGCCCAAAGGGCTGGTACATGTATACACATTTTTCGTTTTGTCTATAAAGCTACTATACTTTACACTATTATACATCCAGCAGGTTACATTCATAGGTTAAATCTTCCTGAATGGCACGGGATGCCTAGCAAATAATGCTACATCAAGACCTCACGCGTAAGTTCCTTGTGAAAATGTCGTTATTAGGAAACATTGTTTACAACAGTGACTGCTTCGTGGTAAAGTGATAATGTTTTGTCTTTCTGACTTGTCGCAGTAATCAATTACAGAAAGCCAGACGCCCCCAGTAACCCAAGTACATAATACATCAGTATATAACAGAATAAAACAGCAATGCCATAATTGGGCTGTACAATAGAGAAGACGCTATCATTTCCCAATATAGTTTTTGTGCTTCACAATTACGGCGTTGAAGTCTAATAAAGTCGGCTTTGCAAACTGTGGATACCCTGATCAGACGCCGCATATACGCCCAGCAAGCTATATCAACAGGTTGAATATTCGTGAAGGACACGGGATGCCTAGCAAATAATGCCACATCATGACCTTACGCGTAAGTTACTTCTGGAAATGTTGTTATTAGGAAACATTGTTTACAACATTGACTGTTTCGTGGTAAAGTGATACTATAACGTTTTGTTTTCTAACTTGTCGCGGTAATCAATTACAGAAGGCCAGACGCCCTCAGTAACCCAAGTATATAAATAAGTATAGAATGGAATAAAACAGCAATGGTCTGTACAATAGAGAATACGTATCATTCCCCAATAAAACATATGTGCTTTTACAATTTCCTTTCAATGGAAACAGTTTGGAGTTGGATCAGACTCCTACGAGAAATTCGGCGTCTGATCAGGTTTTAAGCAGGCTGCTCTTCTAATCAAATAAAACGCCAATATGGTCAATTTTTATTTACTGTATGTTGTATTGCGTTTGTGTTTCTTTTCTTTTAACAATGATAAGTAATTTTTCTCCACTGCTATTCACTAACCAGTTATATTACGCATTTTGTTCCTTTAAATAATTCCACCACTGAAGAATCCATATATACCATCATGACTATATGCCATACAATTATTTTCATTATCCTAGGAGATTGAAGCTTATTGCAGGCTAGAAGTAAAACAGAATGCGTCATGCTTTCGACCTGCTTTAAGTGGGCATCTGTCTTCAAGCCTAGACACAGGTCATGTGATACAGGGTTATATCAAACTGTGTTGTATGCTGTAATTAGATATGACATAGACACAGGGTAGTTATGCGCTGCTAAACCAATCAACAAGGGAATTTGTATTTACAATATATTTGTTCTTGCGGAAATTGTTTGCGTGACAATTCCACTATGCAAATGCAAAACATAGAACACATTGACCTGATGCGCCAGTGCGTGGCTATGTGCAATACATCGACCGGGACCACCAGAGAAAGACAGCGTAATAGTACACGAAGGAAGGGGATCCTCTCAACACAATCCTCGTTAACCATTGCTATGCTGATTCAGTTGATATGGACTGTTCCATATTTGAAAAAAATCCAGTTTATGTTGACTTTAAAGGCAGGTTATAATTATAAACTATTTCAAAATATGAAGAAATGATGCGAATAGTGAAGATGCTGATTAGAGTTATCAGGGTATACTATTTTTGCAAACTAACTACAGTTGTCCTCGTTTCAAGTATATGAAGGGTTAATTATAACTGCAAGGTCTATCATTATATCATCCAATTTACAGTCAATCTTGTGTTTTCCGATCTCTAAATCATGCTTAAGACTAAAGGTCTTAAACACAAGTGACATCTCAAAGCAGGACAATAGTAAAAAATATAAACGCTTAAGGACAATTATGCCTTTGTTTTATTTTGCAATTTGATACATCGGTCATAAGGAAGTATTTTCTACTTAAAAGAGTGGGCATTGAACATGCTATTGACTGTATCTAATATTGAGACAATGGTATATTTGCCTTTCCCCCAGTGCTTGACTCAATACATTAAATCAACCAGGCGGAGGTTTTTTTTGTCGTAAATAAAACATAATGATAGTGCGGCAAGTTCCTGAAACAATGAACACATACAGTGGAGAAGGCGTTATTCTTTCTCGTTTAAAGGCAAACGAAACGCAAACGCATTGCAATAAAAGTTAAAAAAGGAAAACTTGTTGGTGATTCTTACCAGTCATTATACTATGAATGGCAAATAGTTTGGAGCCGGATCAGACGCCGGGTCACCCGGCGTCTGATCTGGCTCCAAACTGTTTACAATGGAAATAATAGTTTTAGCATTAACGCGTTTATTTGGAAACAATAACATCTTCTCCACTGTACATACATGGAAGGGAAGAAGTTATTCTTCACGTAAATGCCGATAACCCATTACTCCATAGATACACATTTCAACGCTTGTTTTAATAATTTTTCCACCGCATAAAATAGTTGTAAAGTAATACAGTAATGGATATGCATCCTATACGAACTATTTCCTTATCCTAGCAGAAAGTAGCTTAATAGTGGCTGAAATGAAGAAGATTGTACCTTAAGGTGCATTCTCCTTTACTTTCAGTCTGATTTAAATGGTTATCTTTCTTCATAATTAGAAAACAGCTATAGAGTAAAGTATTACGCCTAAGAAAATGATTAATGTAAACCGTTTGGAGTCAGGTTAGACGCCGAGTGAAGTGATGTATGGGCAAAACTGCCTCTTCTCTAGATCACCGTGTAGATGTATCTCTTAAAATCCAACAACTATATTAGAATATTTTATTATAGTATCAAGGCAATAATTAGTGAGCAGAACTTGGTATAAGCCCTGTATCAGTTTCTGTTTCAGTGGAGAAAACGGTATTCTTTCCCTTTAAACGCAAACGAAACGCAAACGCATCGCTATAAAAGGTAGAATATGACAATTTGTTGACATTTTTTGTTATTTACTTTAGTCTGAGTGACAAACAGTTTGGAGCCTGATCCGATGCCGGGTTACCCGGCGTCTGATCTGGCTCCAATATGTTTGCACGGGAAATAATAGATTCAGCGTAAATGCGTTTATTGGGAAAGAATAACGTATTTTCACTGTACCCTATTTTAAGAATAAAACTACGAGTGTACGCCAACCCGTAAAACATCATTTCGCTGAACCGTGCTCAATTATTAATGCTTATAATTCAAAAACAGTATGTATGGGGTATAAGTGGGTCATTCCTTCATCTAGTCGTAAATATAAAACGAGGCTTGCTTTTCAGATGCAATTACACCTAGTTGGAATTGAATAATAGGAGAAACGAGCACATGACTAAACTTTTTAATGGATGGTGTTCATGTACAGTAAAACCTCACTATTACGACCACTAAATTATGTTAATTATTAGGGTGTTTACGATAGGTGACCGCTTAAAGCAAGGTGACAGTGAAACAGAAAGCTCCTTTAGGAGCTTTCTGTTTCACTGTCGCCTTGCTTTAAGCTTTCACCTGTCAATTATACACTCAACTCAATTAGCCTTCGTTTTAGTGGTCGTAATAGCGAGGTTTTACTGTATTTCAAAATAAAATGAGTCGTGTCGTGACAAAACCTGCATTTTGAGCATTGCAACATTGTATAGATTATGTACCATTGTCATCCAAGGCTCTAAATCTGAGTTTGGTCTGCACTGCCAATAATACGATTTATTATATACCTATTCTAAAAACAAGCGAATACAGGCCATACAATCTTTTTCCGTATCAGATGGTCCGTATCAGATGGCATATATGCTACACAATATTGACGTCACTGCTTTTATGCAACACAAGTTTTACATGATCTATTAATATAAAGAAGCGTTGCGCGTGACGTTTCGGAATACCAGGTCCGATGCTATTTTTAAAAAAAGTTGAAACTTAGAATTGGTCAACTTAGAATAGTTAATTTCCATTTTAAGCGTGAATAACCCAAATAACCCATTTTTACTTATGTTTTCCTCCAAAGGATAAAGCTTAAAACAGTTCAACTCGTGCTCTGAAACGATTAAATGACCGTTATTTGCAAAACGCCACTTCTTAAATAACGGATTCAATCGAGAACAAATGACGTATTTTATTGGTGGTCACATGACTTCCATAAATAGTCTTGCATAGAACTCAGGATTTTTAACATATAGGGGCCTGCATGTATGCGTATATTTGATTATTCGGTTCATCGGTTGAACAATATATAGATCTAGATCTATTCCCAAACAGTTTAGGTATATAATAAAAGGAACATCACCACAGTGTGTGATCCGGGGTCTTGTATCACTTCTCGTTGTTTGTGTAATCCAGATCACACTCGATGCTGCGCCTCTCGTGAGATCTGGTTAACACAACCAACTCGAACTGATACAAGACCCCGGATCACACACTGTGGTGATATTCCGTTTATATAATACAGCTACATAAAATGCGTTAGATGTATATGGTTGTCAAACAGTGTAGATCAAGACAAGCCGCCTCGTCTTTGACGCGGCGACTGACTTTGATATACACTGTTTGCAATGCAATAAGTCATGTTTTCTCATGGCACGACATAAATGCATGGTGGAGAAGACATTATTCTTTCCAAATAAGTGCGCTAATGCTTACAAACGTGTGTTCATTGCAAATAATTCGAAACCAAATCAAATGCATACATCAAAATGTACAAAAAGACAACCTTTTGAAAATAAATCTTTCTGTTTGTACAGAGCAGAAGACGTTATTCATTCCTATTTAAACGCAAACGAAACGCAAACGTAGTGCGCTTAAATGGAGCCCTCTGGTCTGGGTCTACAATGTTTGCAAATGTAATAAGTACAATTTAAACAGGTCCATAATGTTAAAACAGTTAAATGTTTTACTGATATAAAGAAACTGCAACTACTCTCAATGTTACACGGGTTGCTTTCCTGTAGACACTAATACAGTGCAGAATGTGTTATTCTTTCCCAATAAACGCGTTTACGCTAAAACTATAATTTCCAGTGCAAACAGTTTGGAGCCAGATCAGACGCCGGGTAACCCGGCGTCTGATCAGGCTCCAAACTGTTTGCCACCATGATAAACATGAATTATCAGAATTGTCCAAAAGTTGTTCTTTTCTACGTTTTAGTGCTTTGCGTTTGCGTACGTTTGCGTTTAAACGGGAAAGAATAACAGATTCTCCACTGTATGTATATGCTGTTCATGTATCAACCTTGTAATGGCTGATTTGATTAGTGGAAAATATGTACCTAGTTTGGCGCCCCCTAGTGTGTAATATAATGACAATTATAACACGGGAACCAGTGTAACTCACTATAATTGCTTTAGCGTTTACTATTATAACTCTGAACGTCTTCAAGCTTACACATTAAAGTTTTAAGTAGTGTAAACCTCTCAACGCAAAACACATTGTTGTTCGTCTAAGACATTATTCTTTCCCCATAGAACGCTTTATGCTTAAACAGTTATTTTTATTATCTGACTCTCTATTTAAGTGATTACTAAGCATTTTTGACTGTTTTTCCGTAAAGATTTAACAGACTTAAGCCAGGATGCAACAGTTGACTGTTGCACAGCACTTTAACATGCGCGAAAATGGTGCGTAAATATTTTCTGCATCGCGGGACCGAATAATGCGTCTTTATGATACAGATTTGTTGTTTAAGGATCTAGCCAATTGCAAACAGTTTAGAGCAATTCGGTGTCTAAATAGTTTGTAGTGTTCAAGAACATATTGGTTTCAGCATTTTATTGCATTGCGTTTGCGTTTAGTTTCATTGAAATGGGAAAGAAGAACGTTTTCTCCACTGTACAATGTACAAGTCAACCATGCTTCTGATCAAGCTCCAATCTGTCATTCAGATTAAGCTAAATCGTTGATGCTCTTATATATCAACAAAGATGCATTAAAAGGCTTGTACGTTTCTTTATTGTATTACGCTTATTACATTGCGTTTGCGTTTCTGTTTAGTTTTTTTAACCAGAAAGAATAACATGTTTTCCACTGTAAGCTTTGCCTAAAACTATGTTTGTAACGACTGAAAATTTGCTCCTCCGTCCAAGCCACTTATTCATGACGTAACCCCTTAATAAGTTCATATCCACTGTATTTGTTTGTTTTGTTTTGAAATTACATGTACAGCGCTCCATCACTATAACGACATCCATTGGGAGACATAAATATGTGCGTTGTTCGGAGGGAGTCGTTATAGGAAGGGAAATTGGCTAACATTTACAAACAGCTTGAATTGAGAACAGACGCCGCATGACGCGGCGTTTGATTTGGATTCAATCTGTGTGTCACTCGTCATTAAAAATATATCTCTCAAAATTCCAAATATGAAACTTTGAGAAAAACAGCAGACGACAATTTTAAACAGACGATATTGCAGCAGTACAAAAGTCGTACTAATGTGTCTTGTTTGGGGAACTGATACAAGGGTCGTTGTAGGGAGTGAGTCGTTGTTGGGAGGGCCGTTGTAAAGGGGGAACACTGTAATACTTTAACTGTAGGAGTTTGTACTCTGTAATTTATACTACAGCCCAGTTTGTTTTTATATATTGCTTAATAGAAGACACGTGTACAATACTTTGTATTTAGTTGCTAAATACAGGGTAAAATAAAGCTTGTATATGAGTTATTGCTATTCTATATTATATACATATCGGTGATTTATAAGGATTTCTCAGTTAGATAAATTTGATATCGTCACAGTTCATATCATCACTAGTGATATCACTTTTTGTGACGTCACGTCATAATACTTTTTGTGACATTGCGGGTAAGTATTTAATTGTGTGTGTTTTTCTGTAAAAACGTCATTAAAATATATATAATAAATAGAATAATCAATTGTTTTGAATAGATATGAAAAATATCACTCGAATGGGGTTGTTATCTGGTTAAAAAACGAGTCCTGCGGATTGCAGGACTCGTTTTTTAACCAGATAACAACCCATTCTCGTGATATATTTTTCATATCAATCCAAAGAAATTGATTATCCTGCGGACTCGTTTTTTAACCAGATAACAACCCATTCTAGAGATATATTTTTCATATCAATCCATAGAAATTGATTATCCTCTAATTATTTAGCAGTCACTTGTTTTAAGATGATCCCTTACTACTTCACGGAGTGGTCGCGTTTTAAAACACTATTGGTTATACAGCGTATTTGGCATAATGCCACCGTTCAAGTAAAGAAACACGAAAACCCCTAAACATAAAGGTAAAATAATGGGTTTATAAAGTCTGCAATTATATGTAAACATAGAAAAATATGGATTGCTTTTATAGGAATCTTCACTGCATTAATTCGTCGTAGTTCTAGTAAGACCCCCTATGTGCTTGCTTGAAGATTTCGTTATACATGAACATGATGATTTAAAGACATTGCAATGTTTGGCCATACATCATAATATTTATATATGCAATAACAAAGAGTGCATACCCTGATAAGACACCGTGTTGTTCGGTGTCTTATCAGGGTCTGCACTCAGTGCTAATTATGTACTTTGGTATTGACCGATTTTATTGACTTGGCAGGGCGGAGTTGCGATGTGGACCTTTGCATTTAAATTTTTGATTATCGGAATTTACCGTTGTAGTCTGCCGTTTTTTTCTCAACATTACATATTAGTGGACATTTTGACAGAAGGAATATAATGAAGAATGACAAACAGCTTGAATCAAAATCAGATGCCGCGTGACGCGGTGTCTGATCTGGATTCAAGCTGTTTGCAAATGTAAACCAAGTCTTAATTGTTTGCACGGGAGATAATAGTTCTAGCGTAAACGCGTTTATTGGGAAAGAATAGCGTTTTCTTCACTGTACCCTATTTTAAGAATAAAACTACTAATGTACGCCAACCCGTAAAACATCATTTCGCTGAACCGCGCTTAATTATTAATGCTTATAATTCAAAAACAGTATGTATGGGGTATAAGTGGGTCATTCCTTCAACAAGAGGTAAATATAAAACGAGGCTTGCTTTTCAGATGCAATTACACGTAGTTGGAATTGAATAATAGGAGAAACGAGCACATGACTAAACTTTTTAATGCATGATGTTCATGTACAGTAAAACCTCTCTATTACGACCACTAAAGATAGTTAAAGTTTGTGTGTTCAAGGCAGGTGACTACTTAAAGAAAATTGACAGTGAAACAGAAAGCTCCTTTAGGAGCTTTCTGTTTCACTGTCATCTTGCTTTAAGATTGCGCCTGTCTTTTATACAATCAATTAGCATTCGTTTTAGTGGTCATAATAGAGGGGTTTTACTGTATTTCAATTTCCGAAAATAAATGAGTCGTGTAATGACAAAACCTGCATTTTGTGCATTGCAACATTGTATAGATTATGCACCATTGTCATCCCAGGCTCTGCATCTGAGTTTGGTCTGCACTGCCACTAATACGATATATAATACAGCTACATAAAATCCGTTAGATGCATATGGGTGTCAAACAATGTAGATCAAGAAAAGCCACATCGTCTTTGACGCGACGATTGACTTTGATTTGATCTACACTGTTTGCAATGCAATAAGTCATGTTTTCTCACGGCACGACATACATGCATGATGGAAAAAACAATATTCTATCCAAATAAGTGCGCTAATACAAATAGTGTTCATTGCAAATAATTCGAAACCAGATCAAATGAATTCACCAAAATTTACAAAAAGACAAACTTTTGAAAAGATGACTTGTTGTTTGTACAGAGCAGAAGACGTTATTCATTCCCATTTAAACGCAAACGAAACGCATACGTAGTGCGCTTAAATGGAGCCCTCTGGTCTCGGTCTACAATGTTTGCAAATGTAATAAGTACAATTTAAACAGGTCCATAATGTTAAAACAGTTAAATGTTTTACTGATATAAAGAAACTGCAACTACTCTCAATGTTATACGGGTTGCTTTCCTGTAGACACTAATACAGTGCAGAATGTGTTATTCTTTCCCAATAAACGCGTTTACGCTAAAACTATAATTTCCAGTGCAAACAGTTTGGAGCCAGATCAGACGCCGGGTAACCCGGCGTCTGATCAGGCTCCAAACTGTTTGCCACCATGATAAACATGAATTATCAGAATTGTCCAAAAGTTGTTCTTTTCTACGTTTTAGTGCTTTGCGTTTGCGTACGTTTGCGTTTAAATAGGAAAGAATAACAGATTCTCAACTGTATGTATATGCTGTTCATGTATCAACCTTGTAATGGCTGATTTGATTAGTGGAAAATATGTACCTAGTTTGGCGCCCCCTAGTGTGTAATATAATGACAATTATATAACGGGAACCAGTGTAACACACTGTTATTGCTTTAACGTTTACTATTATAACTCTGAACGTCTTCAAGCTTACACATTAAAGTTTTAAGTAGTGTAAACCTCTCAACGCAAAACACATTGTTGTTCGTCTAAGACATTATTCTTTCCCAATAGAACGCTTTATGCTTAAACAGTTAATTTTATTACCTGACTCTCTATTTAAGTGATTACTAAGCATTTTTGACTGTTTTTCCGTAAAGATTTACCAGACTTAATCCAGGATGCAACAGATGACTGTTGCACAGCACTGTTACATGCGCGAAAATGGAGTGCAAACAATTTCTGCATCGCGGAACCGATTAATGCATCTTTATGATACAAATCTCTTTGTTTAAGGAACTAGCCCATTGCAAAAAGTTTGGAGCAATCCGGTGTCTAAATAGTTTATATTGTTCAAGAATATATCGGTTTCAGCTTTTCATTTCATTGTGTTTGCGTTTAGTTTCATTGAAATGGGAAAGAAGAACGCCTTCGCCACCGTGCAATGTACACGTCAATAATGCTTCTGATCAAGCTCCAAGCTGTCATTCAGATTAAGCTAAATCGTTGATGCTCTTATATATCAACAAAGGTGTGTTGAGGGGCTTGCACGTTTCTTTATTGTATTACGTTTATTACAATGCGTTTGCGTTTCTGTTTTGTTTTTTTGAACAAGAAAGAATAACATGTTTTCCACTGTAAGCTTTGCCCAAAACTATGTTTGTAACGACTGAAAATGTGCCGCTCCGTCCAAGCCATTTATTCATTACGTAACCCCTTAACCCATTACCCCATAGCCTATTTCTAGTATTAAATATAGGTGACCCCTTAAAGCAGGTTGAAAGTAAAGCAGAATGCGCCTTACGGCACATTCTGCTTTACTTGCAGCCTGCTTTAAGCTACTATCTGCTAGAATATACACAATATTACTTATAATACATATTTAAGACTGTTTACATTATAAACTATTTTCTCCAGTTGAGGAATAAATTAAAGGCGTAAAAAGGCGTATTTATGGGGTAATGGGTTAATATGATCATACCCACTGTATTTGTTTGGTTTGCTTTGAAATTTATACTATTACTGTAGGAGTTTGTACCCTGTAATTTATACTACAGCATAGTTTGTATTAATATATTGCTTGATAGAAGACAAGTATGTACAATTCTTTGCATGCGGTTGCTAAATACAGGGTAAAATAAAGCTTGTATATGAGTTATTTCTATCCTTTATTATATACCTATCGATGATTTATAAGGATTTCTCAGTTAGATAAATTTGATATCGTCACAGTTGATATCATCACTAGTGATGATATCACTTTTTATGACGTCACGTCATAATAAATTTTGTGACATCGCGGGTAAGTATTTAGTTTTGTGGTTTTTTTTTCTGTAAACACGTCATAAAAATATATATAATACATAGAATAATCAATTCTTTTGAATAGATATGAAAAATATATCACTCGAATGGGTTGTTATCTGGTTAAAAACGAGTCCTGCGGACTCGTTTTTTAACCAGATAACAACCTATTCTAGAGATATATTTTTCATATCAATCCAAAGAAATTGATTATCCTCTATATATTTAGCAGTCACTTTGAAAATGATTCCTTACTACTTCACGGAGTGGTCGCGTTTAAAAACACTATTGGTTATACAGCGTAATTTGCATAATGCCACCGTTCAAGTAAAGAAACACGAAAACCCTTTACACATAAAGGTAAAGGTATGGGTTTATAAAGTCTGCAATTATATGTAAACATAAATAAATATGGATTGCTTTTATAGGAATCTTCACTGCATAAATCCGTCGCAGTTTTGATAAGACTCTCTATGTGCTTGCTGGTAGATTTTGTTATAGATAAACATGATGATCTAAAGAGATTGCAGTATTTGACCATACAGCATAATATTATTATTTTATATGCAATAACAAAGAGTACATACCCTGATAAGACACCGTGTTGCTCGGTGTCTTATTAGGGTCTGCACTCAGTGCTAATTATCTACTTTGGTATTGGCCGATTTTATTGACCTGGCAGGGCGGAGTTGCGATGCGGACCTTTGCATTTCAATTTTGTATTATCGGAATTTACCGTTGTAGTCTGCCTTTTTTTTTCTCAACATTACATATTAGTTGACATTTTGACAGAAGGAATATAATGAAGAATGACGAACAGCTTGAATACAAATCAGACGCCGTGTTACGCGGCGTCTGATCTGGATTCAAGCTGTTCGCAAATGTAAACCAAGTCTTAATTTCCCATCCCTATAACAACTCCCTCCGAACAACACACGCAAATTTTGTCTTCCATTGGGTGTTGTTGTAGAGAGGGAGCACTGTACACACCCTTTTCACGTAGATATGGCTTAACGCCCATGTGTTTCTTCATATTGAACGTATCGGAAAATAACTGTTTAATACGGAACTATACCTAGCATCCCTAAAATCAAATGCAAATTAGTTTATCTTTACCAAAGGTTAGCTCCGCCCTGTCAGGTGACAAAAATCGGTCTACAGATGATATTTATTGGCTAAATCATAGTAATAAACAGCTTTTCTTGTGACCAAATGCCGATTTACATTTTAAAAAAGTTTTTATGCTAAAACATACTACGCAATAAATATAACAATATTCCACATAGCGTGTTAAAACAGTATTATTTTATCAAAAGAATAAAAAGAAAGGAGCAGTTTTATAAATTAAAACATATCAATTTGGGAAAATTATGTCATTTTTCGCTTCTTATTTTATTCTCAAAATAGTTTTAATGTACTAAATGCCCATTTAATGCGTCGGACGTGTGCCAAAAGCAATAATAAATGGTTGCTTTTACATTATGATTAATATTTCTGCACCAGGTGCTGTTGATGAAAAAAACTTTTGTTGATATATTAGAGCCTTTAAATTGTGTAAAATAACCCTATTAGTACTCCTTGTTGTGAGACTAGCTTAATGAAATTAATTAATATATCTGAGCCGTGCAATGATATTACCTGCCATATTGCATTTCAGCATTGTACAACATAAGCACTGTTGTCATCCCAGGTTCTGTATCTGAGTTTTGTATACACTGTCAAATACTGTATATAATGCAGCTACATAAAATGTTTTAGATGCATGTGGGTGTCAAACAGTGTAGATCAAGGCCAGCCGCCGCGTCTTTGACGCAGGAGTTGACATTGGTCTGCACTAGTTGCAATGTAATAAGGCAGGTTTTCTCATGGAACGGATCATATATATGTAGCTAGAAATATGCGCACTATATTGGTGTTGACAACGGACGAGTAAGTAGAACGAACGATCCCTTCAGATTTTTATACTACAGCTAAACAAACATTAGTGTAGGTATACTTGTATTCACTCTTTGCGCAATTTCCTGTACAAACAGTTTGGATTCTGATGCGACGCGGCGTCACACCATGATTCATTCTGTTTGACACCCTACTCCGGTTTTGAAAAGAAATTTAGAAAAGAAATGGTTTTAGAACAGTAGCAGACATTAAGTATTTCTGATCAATCATTAGCAAATCATTTAAAGCGTTAAGAACATGGATGCCAAGTATTGAAACTTGGCACTCATAGATACAGTTCGGAAACTGTTATTGTTTGCCTTAAGCCTTTACAATGGAAATTTTAATCGTCAGCTTTAAACACTCGCAATCACTATATGGTCTGCTGCTAAACGTTCGGCGCAACAATTATTTCCTAGTAAACCTTAAAGCAGATTGACTGATTAGCTCTTGCCACGATTGACAAACATGTTTTCGGCCAATAAGGACGTGTACTATCTGCTTACTTATCATTCATTTAGGAATTTTATGGACATATGGTTGCCTAAATATGGAACAAAAGACATGCAGAACTTGCTTCATTACTGCTGTCTGTCATTCAGATCTCATCTGTTTTGAGCACATACTAACTTGAATGGTTGTGAAACCTTTTTTAACTAGGAAACCTCTGTAAAGCGAACTATTTGCTCTCGATTTAGCGTGTTTGCTTTATATTGATATATCGTATTATGTCTTTGCGAAGCAACTGCTTGCACCTCAAACATTTTGAAGGCATACCAGAATCCCTATACTTAGCGTAAAATTAAACCCAAAACCTGGTAAATTTCAGTCTCAATAAATCGTAAACATTTTCATCAAACTGTCTCGTTTTAATCATGATACACTGTGGATGTACACAAATACAGTGGAGAATCTGTTATTCTTTCCAAATAAACGCGTTTACGCTAAAACTATTATTTGCAGTGCAAACAGTTTGGAGCCAGATCAGACGCCGGGTAACCCGGCGTCTGATCAGGCTCCAAACTGTTTGCCACCAAGATAAACAAGAATTATCAGAATTGTCCAAAAGTTGTTCTTTTCTACGTCTTAGTGCTTTGCGTTTGCGTACGTTTGCGTTTAAACGGGAAAGAATAACAGATTATTCACTGTACAACAGCAATACAACATTTAATTTTCTCGTTTTAAATTACAAAATCCTACTTTCTGAGAGACCTATTGTGATTCGCAGTTGCATTATCTATTGATAGAAATTGATTTACATAGAAAATACTTTCACCCTCAGTACGCTAAACTATTGCCTAATTCAAGTTGTCAAATAGTCAAATCATTAACCTCTTCTCTGCCATAACGTCTTTAGCTTTTAATAGTTGTTCTCTGCTTATTTTTTTAAAATAAATATTTAGGTCAAATAACTAACAATTTAGCAACATAGATGTCAAGCAGCTTGGATCGTAATCAGATGCCGTGTTACGCAGCGTCAACTCAGGATTCAAATTGTTTGGAAATATTCAATGAACACGGGGTAAGACAATGAAGGTTTTAAACTTAATTTAAATTTTGATGTACATGCATTTAAATTGACGTAATGTTTTTACACTTGTAAAACTAATCGGACGCTCAAATAGGCCGATTTCTGATCTTCAGTTAAACCTTTTGAAAATGTCAGCAAAATCTTAAATTAAAGTCTTAATGTAAAACTCGCAAACCGTGATTTAAAAAAACGGCTTTGAGATGAAACTGCATTGACGTTTGTTACATTTAGCATTTCTCCAAATGGAAATTTGTTCTGTCCAATTTCAACTTGTATTTAATTCTAGCACGCTTTGCGAAACTTGTTCAAAACTGTTGTATATGTAACCAGTTTGGATCTTGATAAACCTCAAAGTGCACGACATCACATCAACATCAATATGATGAACATACTGATATAGTGCTTTAAAAGAAATTCTACTCGATTCTACCGAAGACGCATATTTGTAAAAACAAAACTGCTAAGTATATTAAGGGTTAGATTACTGACGTTATTCCATAGCTTGCTAGATTTATGGATAGATCTTAAACATTTCAATTAATTACATAAATGGAGAAAGCGTGTTAATCTACAAGAGGAGAATATCCTATAATGACTTTAGCAAAATTAAAAGAAAAAACTTGTTGTTGCAAAAGCCGACAAGAAGCATTTCAACCCATTCCCCATATTCTGTTCAAAAGTTTTTGTAATGACAGGTTGCCGCGAAAGCTGGCCGAAAGTAAAAAAACAGTATGCGTTTCTTACAGGCTACTATAAACAATCACCTGCCAGCATGCAGGAACACTTTTGTTTGATTCTTAAACAGGATACAGCACTCCCTTCCTACAACGGCCCTCCCAACAACGACTCCTTCCTTACAACGGCATTCGCCGCTGTTCCCAAGAAAATTATGTCTTATGCTTGCACTGATGCATCATCGTCTACTTAAAATTGTTGTCTGCTGTTTTTCTTACATAAATGGCATTTTGACAGAAAAAAACATAATAACAAATGACAAACAGCTTGAATCCAGATCAGACGCCGCGTAACGCGGCGTCTGATCTGGATTCGAGCTGTTTGCAAATGTAAACCAATTTCCCTCTCTATAACGACTCCCTCCGAACAACGCACACATTTGTTGTCTCCCATTGGGTGTCGTTGTAGAGAGGGAGCGCTGTATAATGAAACTGTATATCTATAAGGATAAAGAAACTGTTCCAAACGGCGCTTCTATGGAGGAGAGGTTTCAACAAGATTCAGTCAAAATTGCACTTAGGCTCTATTTAACAAACAAGAACGGAACATTCTGAGGGACTGTAGCTGTTAAATGTCGAAGAAAACATATACAAAAATGTAATGTGTATAACAGTGTTCATTATTTATTTATCTGTTACACTGAGTCCAGGTTTTCCAGGGGTTACGCTGTTTGTAACAAAAGGAAACCAGATACCGGTATATCCTTGAATACATATAAGCCGTGTCATGAGAAAACCTCACTTATTGTATTGCAAACAGTGTAGATCAAGGCGGCTGACCTTGATCTACACTGTTTGACACCCACAGTCATCAAGCATCGCATTTAACTATAATATACGGTTTATGGCAGGATAGAACAAACTCAGATACAGAGCCTGGGATAACAGCAATAAAGAAGGTTTTGACATGACATGGATCTTATGCCTTTTTGATAGTGATATACATGTACTAAGAGGAATGACCTTGTGGTTCAAGTACTTAGTCTTATGAGATTGTCGAATATAGTTCAGTATAGACCGTAACTGATAGCTAAACATAGAGTATCAATATCGACTCTGGCAATGGTCCGATCTCAATAGGGAAGTGCATGTACAAACGAACAAAGGAACGACATTACAAACACCAAGCAAACATCCCTCCCACCGTGCTGCACAAACAGCATATTTTTTACGGTCTGAATAAAATATTGAATGTTTCATATCCTAACGGACTGTACCTCGTGTGTTCATGGGGAATAACTAAATCCGATGTGATCGTTGCTGTATCCCCAAAGATGTCTACATTAGGTTATGTCATATATCATTACTCGTATGGTATAAAATGACGTATGTTTATGACATTACCCAATATCGCACAGCCGCAATTTTCTTTGATTTTCTATTTGTGACTAGAAACAACATCCCAGTATTATTCTTTATGTGCCTGAGTCCTCGTTATATCTTTTTCCCCGTCGAATCCATTTGTACAATACAGCAAACTATGTATAGTACGGTCCTTAAACCGAAGCTTATATGTAAGCTTTACTATCATTGGCAGCTTATTAGAGAATGATACTAATACGGAAAGCTCCTGCAGGAGCTTTCCGTATTAGTATTATTCTGTAATAAGCAACCTCTCCCCTTTAACGCTCTAATATTTTCTTAAATGATTGGTTGCTTAGGACAAGGTGGATTGTATATGAAATATAGCGTCTAGAGTACATGTATTTAATTAATATATGAGACAGTTTAAACGACTACCGTTGGTTTCATGTTAGACTGGTTTTCCGATATATTAAAACAGAGCGGCTCATAAACACTTATTTAAGAACCTGGAAGTAGTTTATGGTGTATGGGGTACGAGCACGAGGCTCGTGATAATCATTTTGGAGAAAACGTCGGCCTTAATTTATAAGTCACTACTTAAGCTTTATATAGACAATTCCAGATTCCGATTAAGTCTAGGCCATGTTTACTGATAAGGGTCCTGTAACCTTTCCATTCGCAATGACGTCATAAAGCGCATTTGTAAAGAGTTTTTATCATAAGCAGATACCGCGTAATGCGACGTCTGCCCTGGATCAAAACTATTGCCGCTCGTTTCGAAATGGTTTCAGTCATATTGCCTTGGATTTAACCTTGAAACGATATTACAGACAAATTGAAGCAGACGACAACAAGGGGTAAGCATATCCAATAGGGTTAACAGTATATTGCACACACTTGTGTAATAGGAAAAATAAGTTTAGTCCTGCAAAGAGTTGTCGACTTCTTAAGTTTTTTTCAGCCGAGTGTGATCTATAACGCAAATGAAATCAGTTTCGAATCATATATAGTGGAGAAGACATTTTTCTTTCTACAAAAGGCGCTTACAATAAAACTATTATCCCATTGCAAAGCTAGAAAAAAAACCGTTTTAAGGCTATTATGCAAGAAGAAAATATGTTTGATACAGACATGTTTGATATAATTAGGCTTCCAGTGTTATTTAGGTCACACAGTATTTTCATCCAGGGCATTAAGTACGAGACCATATGTACATCTTTGGCAATTCATCATCATGCCAGCTTTAAATTTACTATCTCACAAAGATGATTTATAATATGCTTGAACAGAACCATCTTTAGACCACGTAAGTCACAATGTATGCCTCTTGCACGTAATACTAAAGATGTGACAAGAGAATACTTCTTGTTAACGACTAAAATCTTTGTAGTCTGCTGAAATCATGTCATCGACTCATTCGTCATTGAAAATACAGTGCTCCCTCTCTACAACGACACCAAATGGGAGACACAGAATGTGTGTGTTGTTCGGAGGGAGTCGTTTAAGGGAGGGAAAATTAAGACTTGGATTACATTTTCAAACAGCTTGAATCCAGATCAGACGCCGCGTAACGCGGCGTCTGATCTGGATTCAAGTTGTTTGTCACTCGTCATTATATTTATCCTATCGAAATGACCACTTATATATATATATACTTTGAGAAAAAACAGCAGACGACAAATTTAAGCAGACGGTATTGCAGCCATGAAAAGCTTGGAGATAAATGTCTTGTTTAGGGAATTGCGGCAATGGTAGTTATAAGGAGGGAGTCGTTGGGGTGTTGTAGGGAGGGAAAACTGTAACCCATTGAGATCAATAGACGTGTGTATACAACCTTCCACAAGTTTTGCCAGAATCACAGGACTCTTTGAAGCCCTTAACATCTTTACATGTATACGTTATGTCATAGTGCATGCTCGATGAAAAACATGTTTTCGTCTTAACATATAAACAACACTTGAACATAAAATGGAGAGGAAATTATTCTGTTCTACTACACATACATGTATCTGTGTAAAAAGCAATAGATTAGTTGCAAACAGTTTGGGTGACTAGGTGACTAATCAAGCTTGAAGCTTGAAGCTTTTGCTACACAGAATAGATTAAATTGGCATCGAAATTTTAAAAAGTTTCATTTCCACATGTAATTGCATATAGTTTGCGTTTAATTTTGTTGAAACGAGAAATAATTACGATCCATCCATTAAATATATATCTGTATTTTATGAACGTTGTAGTCACATGTAGCAATAACGTGTAATAAGAGATCTCTATGAGCTTCTATTAAATAAGCACGCTTATCTACTTACCCATGCTAAGGTTAATATCCGCACCATATACTCATATTAGTGTCTAAAGTATAGTATTCTTGCAGTGTAATCTTACATTTATTATCACGGAGGCAACTTGCAATTTCTGCGTAATCAGGTTTGCATGTAGCGGTACCTGAAGCGACGTTTGTTTGAACATACAGTCGACATTCGTTACATCGAACTCACTTAAATCGATTGTACAAGTATTTCATATGTTGAATTTCGATCATTCGATCTCGATTAATACGAGCGTACCTATATTTCAAAGTTAAAACGTGGCTAAGCCACGTTTTAACTTTGAAATATCGGTATGTTCGAAGTATCGCGAGTTCGAAGTATCGAGTTTCGAATGAAGTTCTACCTCTCTCAGCAACCGATACTATTATTAACAGTGTGTGTCGTTAACATTCAGCAGCATTTGCATTGTACTGAAAAACTAATACAGATATAACTATAATATACATGCTGCATTGCTTTTGTCCAGCATTATTTTACGGTATACTTCTAAAGGACCTAATTCATCGTGGCTTGTTGGGCGATCAAGATGGGTCATTCTGTATGACTCGGGTGTTTAATCATGGCCTAGAACTATGTTAATCATTAGACAAAAGTTGTTGTTTCATGAAATACGCTTATTTGATAATGTCGAACCTCAATTACTTGAATTCCCTGAAGTCAAACTGATTCATCTGTTGTCTAGTGACAGTTCGATCTCCCATTATAACTAAAACGTACCCGTTTGTTAAAGTTAGTGCGTGGCTTATACGGGTAAGTCCGACCATAGCGAGTTTGAGTTATTTCGTTTCAATAGTGCAATAGCTCTGTATTGTGAAATACATGGAACTTTGTTTATTTTTCATTAGCGCATTATATCTAATACATGTATGTGTCAATTACGAAAATGCAAATAACAAGTACTCAGTCAATTAATTAATCAAACAGAAAACTTGCCTGGTGTATTATGTAATTCAAGTAGCGCTCAACGTTAATTAAAGTTATGGCAGTTTGCAGTTATAAACGTTATCCATACTTTCTCCTGTGTAAATTGTGTCATGGCAGCAAACTGGGTATTTGCCACAGGACATTTGAACAGGCCTTATTGACAGTGACATTATTGAAACCTATTTGTGAAACGTATTAGATTTTTCCTCAAAAAAGATTATGATCCAACTATATTGCTGCGCACTTCACGTTTGGTTATCGATCAATCTATAATTGATAACTATGCTTTCCTCTTTGGTTGGGCGACGACAGACAGGGCTTAGCACTACATGATGATGTATCTCTAAAGCCGTCCTTAACCGGGAGAGTTATGTCGGATTTTCGTGCTTTGGTTTTTCTCTCCCTCTCTGTCGTACCCTAAACCCTCCCATGTCTTACAGTTACTCGTGACTACAGACTATTCGCTTGAGTACAATTTGACCGTTGCCATAGTGGGTTATTTTTAACACGGGCTTGAATGTTTAATTCTTTCCCGTGTTACTAATAATCCTGTCAGAGAATTTTGTTAGATGTTTTACATGTATTTACTTACTGTGCTGGCGGTCTTTTTGATTGTAAGGTTGTGGAACAGGGTTTATATTTTATGTACACTGTTCGTCTTTATAGGTGAATATAGGAGATAAGTGTGAGGTTGGGCGCCCCTAAACCCAGGTTTAACCCCCCAGTGGTTGTTAATAATTAATTAATTTATAATTGATTATTGATTGCTACTGACCGTACCAAGGCGGGCTCCTATGTTCACTTAGCTTTATGTTTGTCTTGCGTGTTGTTTTCTATTTAGTGTGTAGATGAAGGAATGGTATTGCGTGTGTGTGTGTGTGTGCTTGTTATGGTATGGCTGTGTGTGTGTTCTGCTTTAGAGATGGATGTATTGTTTGTGTTGCGTTTCCTGCTTGAGTCTTCTTTCGTATTTATTAACTTACATGTATCAGTCCTGGGCGTTAAGCTTAATGATTATGTCATTGTCAATGCATTTCCGGGTATTTCAGAAAATGGATATTACCTGTATTGATAATACAAGCCAATATTAACAAGCAGTGCACAAAATATAAACTAGATCAAATGCCGAGTGACTGATTTATGTTCATATTTCAAGAGAGTGGTTAAATTTCATTTTAAAACGTATTTCACACGATCACTTGGATGCTATTTAAAAAGTGATTTAAAAAGACCAACGCTGTTTCCTGATACAGATTATAAAATATAATGAAATGCTTTGCTCGTATTCAATGTGACATACACCGTGAACCTCTTTTAACTCTTTCGCTTCCAAAATCAAGCATGAGAATTTTCCCCTTCACCATTTAGTATCGTCTGCTTCAATTTGGTTCTTTGAAAGATCATTTCAAAGTAAGATTCAATGTAGTATGACTTCAAATATATCGGTAAAAGTGTCTGATCAAAGTCCAAGCTGCTTGTAAATGCGCTTTTGCGTGTCATTTAGAGTGAAAAGGTTATGGTTCTCAATTATGTGTTTATGGCCCGCATTGTTTTAATAAACCGGAATACCACTTTACTTCGAAACCGACGGTAGCCGTTTCGTCTGTCCCATATATTAATTGAATATATGTATGGACCACGCTCTATCAAACTGACAATCAAACGTGTCAAAAATAGTAATCCAACAAAAGCACAAGAAGCCCTTTTTAGAGAGGGGATATAGCTTGCTTCAAAAGGAATATATTGCAACCAAACCATGCACGAACTTTCTGAAGTATTGTCATTCTGAATAAAACTGTCATCAAAATTGAATCCATTTTAGTCGTCAAATACACATGCACGACACAACTATACCAAAGAGTGTAGTGGCATATAAAAAGCAAACTTAAAAATGTTTTTACGTATTAATAGACGATTGGGGTGCCATGTTGAGTTGTGACATACGTCATAACATACCTTGTAGTTTAAAGACAGCATAAAAGTTATGTGACTTAATTAAATGTATTTTATAACTTAAAGTAGACATAGTTTAGGCGTTTACATAGATAACATCAATCATATCCCGCTACCTCAAAATGCAGTAGAGATTTAACAAAATACGAATTTTACATTATACAGGATTTTGTCAAATTGAGCTATTCAATAATAAAACACATGGCCTGGAGTTTGTTGAAATCCATGACGTCCTTTTAAACCCTTTCACTGTCACTGTTACCTAAAAGACCGTCTATTACTGTCACTGCCATGGTATATTCCGCTCTCTTTGTTATTCCACTTATAAATTTATACGTGAGTATTTCTTAAGATAAATTGTTATCCGTTGCCTGACCATGATTAAAACTGTTTCAAAATGGAATTCTAGACCGATCGGTAGAAAAATAGTAAAGTACAAAATCATTGCGGGACAGATTGTTTGTTTATACTCTCAAACAACCACCATAAATGGGACGAGACGAAATGAGTTAAAACGACTGTCCATATGTTCAATGATTTTTCAAGCGTAATCAAACTAAATGACCAAATGTGATTTCCAAACAACCTGAACGATTTTTCCAATGTTCAAGTTGCCTGTCTGAAGCTGTTGGTGCCTGGGTTTTATGTAATCGCTTGAAACAATTTGACTGTACGTATCTTAAAACGTATTTTCTGCGTTATACCAGTTTTAATTGTTATACTTATTAATATCCGAATAGCAATATAGTGTATATATATAAATATGTTTAAATGCCTATGTTTATACTTGTATATCTTATATTAACTAGGTTCTAAAAACTTATCAGCATTTTTATGTGTCTGTCCAGCCTTGGATACAGAAATAATTCAAATATCGTTAGATAGAATCTTTAATACTCACTATTAGGAAGAAAACTGAGGTTTCATATGACCAAATTTCATAAAACCCGCTTATTGCCCAAAGTGGGCAATGAGTACTTATTGCCCAACCCGGCCAAACCCGGGTGTATTGAGTTTTACTGGGTGGGTAATATCGTGCCAACCCTGGTTATTTCGCTTGATCGCCGAAAACAATCTGTTCATTTCTTAAATGAATAAAAACGCGTCGTCTCCATCTCTACTGAGATGCGTGCTCACAGCCTAATGTGCAAGGCTGTTTACAGGTGTGCTTAATTAATTTGCTTTGTCATTTAAACTGCAAGAGAAATTACAGCATTACCTTACTTAATCAAAAGAAACCCACATGTCGAAAAGCGTTTTACCTACACCGGAGTAACATTGCAGGGTTATTACGTACAACGTATAGCTAAATAAACTATGTTGTCATTCCATTTGGTACATTAGAAACACAATTGGATACAATCGTCTAGAACTGTAGAATGATGAATCTAACGTAACTCTTAACAGAGTGTATGATGTGGCAAGAAATAATACAATTCGCAACGTATCTGCTGAGTCTTAGTAGAATATCAAATGAAAATATTGGCTATTCATGTTCATTTATATAATAATAGTGTACACTTTACATTTTGTATCACACATTACTTGATAATACTAAATAAAGTACTAAGCTATTACTCTTTTTAAGTTTTAATTGTTTATATGAATAGTGTATATTTTACAGTATTATTTCAACACTTATTTAAACGACTACTTACTGTAGTTGAATACCAATTTTATGTTTTAAAATGCTGAGTGGTGCTAATGCAGACCAACGTAATGCATTAACTTCCTAAAAAGAGGCTTCAAACCCAGTTTCATCCTGGAAAAAGCAGTACCATTTTACACATTGCCAACTTAATTGTATTGGTTTACATTTGAATGCACAGTATCTGGTTTGTAAATAGGAAAACAACAATATAAGCAACAAATTGTACTGAAAGGGGTGGCTTGAACATATAGCAAAGGTAAAACTTACGTAATTTAGGAACCTCAAGTATATTTTCTTTTATTTATATGTGTACTCCTTCGTTTGCTGAATTATATGAATAACAAGGTACAGCCGGGAAAAAGTAATTTTTGTTCCGTTTAATCAAGCCTAAACTCAATTGAAAAACAATGAACTATATAACATCACAGTTTCTTGAGACTGTTGACATTCTTCCAATCTGGGTGTCAAGCAGTAACTCAGCGTCTGATCAGGCTCCAAACTGCTTTCGATTGACATGTTATTTTCAGCCCAAACGTGTTTATTGGGAAAACCTTCTCTATCGTAACCACTCTTAGCGTATAAGTATTGATTTCGAAGCAAACCCAAAAGACTGTATACCACGAAAAGGCGAACACAATACATCAACAGAATATTGGTCTCACATCGGGTAATAAACGCTTTAATGTGAGTGTTGGTAGACTTACAGAATTTGAATGGTGCATGTTAAAGTAATTATACTGATCTACACAGGTACCTGCAATATAATTGTCATGTTATTAGACACTAGGGCTAAGTAAATATGTCCCCTAATCGAATCAACCATGCCGGAGCTAATAAATGCACTACATATACACATTAATATATACAGTATAGCACTCTTGCAGCCAACTGCCACATGAAATAATACCGATATAACTTGGAATTTCTTCATAATCAGGTTTGTCTGTAGGTGTACTTGTAACAATTGTTTCACCAAAGCACTTTTCTTGTACGTATCACTTTCAGTATTCAAGACATGTGACTGATAATACAGCACGACAACTATGCACAAAATTCCATCAGGACATGTTTGCACATCTGTAACCCTGCGCAAGCACCCGCCTGCCTCACCAATTCCAATTCGTTCTTATCGTTTGGTTGCTAAAGAGAGGCAATGTTTTTATAATTAAACAATGTTAAACATTGCCTATAACTATATTCCTAATTCGCCAGGACTTGCAAATTCCTGCAAGACACTAATTGTATACTTAACTCCGTACTGTGTAATATCGTGTTCGCTGTTATTTTCTCATTTGCGCATCAAATATAATACATTTCATACGAGAATCTGAATAACACCATCCAGTTTGCAGGCGAACCGAACTGACAAATAGTATCTATAATAATGGTTATTCAAAGGATAAGTAACGTACAACGAAATGCAAAACGCAATAAAATGTAAAAAGAGACAATAGTTCGGCAAGCCTGACTCTTTGTTTTACTTAAAGTGGCAAAGAATTTGGAGCATAATCAGATTCTGGTTTACACGGAATTTGATCCGGCTCCAAACTGTTGGCAATTTAAATGATAGTTTTGGCATGAACGCTTTTAGGAGAAAGAATAACGTCAACTAAACTGTATTAGGCGTTGTTGATATTTCACAACATTTATAAATTGTCTAGATATACATTGAAAAAGTATGAAATCCAGATCCAGGGCATGGGTCACCAAAACGGCTCTCCTATATAACTTATATAAAATGCGTAATTTCCAAGGTAAAAAAAATACATTTTTTATTCCAACCACAGGCGCTACCCTATATTTCCCACAAAGATACACCCTTGCACAAGTGAAAAATGTAGAGAAAACAGGGAGTCATGTGGCATTTAAGAAAACTCTCTTGCCTCAGTGACATGACTGGTGTTTTGCTACATTTTGAAATAGGCACCGGCTAAAACAGGGACATGTCACTTCAGCTCACATAATTTCTCCAAAAACCCATCTATTATGACAGAAAGTTTTTGTATCTATTCTCTACCATCCATATATTACATAAAAGGCTCAAAATAGTAAATATTTCTTGACAAAAAGCTATTCTGAGGCACTATTTCTTTGCCGGACTTCTTTCGTCTACACCATGAAGCACTTCCGGTCTATTTGGTGGCCGAATACCTCCAGGGGCACGCACTGTGTGTCATACAAATAAATACGAAAGACTCAAGCAGGAAACGTAACACAAACAATACACCCACCTCTCAAGCAGAACACACACACACACAGTCATACCACAACAAACACACACACACACACGCAATACCATTCCTTCATCTACACACTAAATAGAAAACAACACGCAAGACAAACATAAAGCAAAGTGAATATAGGAGCCCGCCTTGGTACGGTCAGTTGCAATCAATAATCAACTATAAATTAATTAATTATTAACAACCACTGGGGGGTTAAACCTGGGTTTAGAGGTTTAAATCCATTACTGACGGCTGTGATAAAAATGCAGGATGGTTTAACCCATAACCATATAGCCTGGTTCTAGTTTTGAAAATAGGTGACTACTTTAAGAAGGTTGAAAGTAAAGCAGAATGCGCCATACGGCACATTCTGCTTTACTTTTAGTCTACTTTAAGCTATTACCTGCTAGAATAAGGAAATCATAAAATATGACACATATTCATAACGGTATAATTTGGAATTATTTTCTTCAGAGGATGAATAAAACTCATGTGCTAAAAGTCGCTTCTATAAGGGAAAGGGTTAACATTATGCATTAATCACTCTTTCAAATGGCACTACAACAGACGATCAGGACATTATCGCTTTCAACACCATGGACTCTTTGAAATATACTCATTACATTTGCAAATAGTGTAGACCCAGATCAGAGGGCTCATATAGGAGCCTTCTCATCAGAGTATGCACTGTTTGCAAATTTAGACCAGTATTATACTAACCTACCAATAATTCCAAGGAGACTGGTTCATGCTATGGTTACTGAAATTATACACAAGGTAACACTAAAACCCACAAGAGTAACAAAGTATTAAATGAGTTAAGTTATCATTCAAAATTGGTGATTCAGTAGTTTTGAAACGGAAAACGCATCTTTAAAGCTGTATCGTTACAGGAGCGTTACAAGTCTTTTTGAAACACGCTTGATTTAAAATAAGGTGTGACTAAAACAGATCTTATCTTGACCAACCGAGTTGTATTGTCATACATTTTCCATCATTTTATTTAAAATTTATGAATGTACAACCATCATTCTCCATGTGTGGCGTCGTCTGATAAATACCTAATCATTTCGATACTCCTACATGCAGTTAGTCTTTTATAAACACTTATAAGGACGTCATTTCAGGACTCTATAATCTATTTCGTTCTATCCAAATTTCGTAATATCGGCTCCTTTTTACTATACGTATGTCAAAAAAAGTTGTGCAATGCATTTTGTTGGTATATCCTATATTTCGTTATATCCAAATTTGTTATAAGTTAATTTTTGGTAACTGTAGAGAATAATGTTATATCCAATATTTAATAACAACCAATTTCGTTATCGGTGAACTTTTACTGTAAAGCTTTGCTAAATATTAAAAAAGCATTTAGCACTCCATGAACTTCAGAGATTGGTATACAAAGGCCAACATGTTTCTCTAGATACATGCTCTGAGTTCTATGCTCATAAAATATACATCATAAACCGTTTTCAGATTCTTTAATATATATTTATGACCCGTTTTGCTTTAAAATCTCAAATACCAGTCTGCAATGAAGCTGTAGGTAGACGTTTGCTCTGCCCTGCATGTCACAAAAACGTTTGGCAAACCTGGAGCAAATTCTTGATTAGTTTTGAACATAGTTCCGACCCAGGTTAGACGCTGAGAAACTCGGTGTCTCATCTGGATCCAAACTGTTCGACATGCAGATGAAAAGGTATTTAAATGTACTTTTAGATTATTACAAACAATAAATTTTGCATAGGACAATTACGTCTTGTGCTTAAGGTCAAATACTGTTCACGTTTGGCATATAATTTAAGTATTTATCGTACAGCAACAGCTACCGGTCAGTGTTAGATGTTTTGTCCAAACACAAGTAGCAAATAAAAGAAAATACCGGCTGTGCCTTATCTGGTATTGTCATAAAGAATACATTAACATGTTCCAGTGAACAAGTAATGCTATCATAATGGCATTACTGTATGTAGATATGTTTCGGGATATATTAGAAATCAATCAGGTTTACAATAGATTGAAGATGTCCCTTTCCCTGATGGAAAATGTAGAACCAATTAGGAAATTGATGTGAATAAGTACAACAAGTTCAACTGTAGGGACCAACGATAAAAACCAGTGATGCCTTCGTATCAAGTCAGCGGAAAGTGTTTTCGCCATATCGACAAATATACTCGTCCATTGTCATATGTGTACCTATTAAGAGTATCCGCGTAACATTCAAGTGGACTGAGCATATACCAAACATCAGAAAGCTCCTTAATTCATCCACTGTTATGGATCTGCACCGTTTGTCATGTTGAAGTAAATTCTGATACAAATCCAATAAATAATCAAAGATTTACTAGATTTTATTTGAGTCTAAAATAATCCATTTGAGGTTTCAGAAGTAAATGAGTTAAAACAAGTTTTACTTGCACTGGTCTAAAAAACTGTTATTTCTCTTTTTCTATCATAAAAATTTCAATTTTTTGAATTTTGAAACTTTTTGTACAATATCCCACTTCAGTAAATTAACATGCATTCTCGATTTACGTTATTAATCAAAATGTTTGAGAATAAGCCCATAAATCTAAAAAGCCAGACAATGGCGTTAGTCATTCAAACTTACAAACGCTACACAGTTTCGGTCGACATATATGATATCAGCAACAATTCTCACAGAAGATTTACATTAACTTAATTAAGGGCATCTCAATGAAGTGTCAATTAGTTTCAAAGCAAATAAGACGTATCATCCTAGTCCAAACTGTTTGTACAAATTTCACAAAATGACACATATATTGTTTAAAGTTAAATACACGTTCAAAATGGACAGAACAAATTTCCGTCGAAGACATTTCAAATGTTACAAATTTAGGTTCTTTTTAATTCAAATTTCTTCTGAACACCCTTTACGAACATCCCATGGAATTGGCGTTTTTATTGAATGCATGCATATTTAATTTCTCACAGAATTGATAGTGTTCTTCAAAAACAAGTTGCAACCAAATTACATTTCAATAAGAGAGCTGCAGATCCAGATGCAGCTGTTTTATAACTAAAATATAGACTTTGAAAAAGTAAGACGGATAGAAATGGTTTTAATGCGATTATATATTATTTCATCTTATCAAGGAACTGACTATGCCCATAACAGTCTTGGTGGACTTATCTAAACTCGTAGGTGATTTTCATCAGAGCATGTTATTTGGTTATAAATATGATTCAAAAGGGGTCGAATGATGACAAGTCGTATTTCGCACAGCGATTCATCGCTTGCTTTTGCGTGTGATAAATCGTTGAGCGATATTCCATATGAGGTTATGAGTTCGTTTCTTACCGAAAACTCTTTGTACTTAAATAACATATGTCAACTATACTAAATCGAGCCGGACAAGACGCTAAATAAGTAGGCGCCTTGTCAGACTTCATTCCTTTGATTCTCATATTAAAATAAATCATCAGCATTCCAAAACGCTGTGATTAATTGTGTTGCGACTGTTGTTTGTTAATTTTGCGTTTAGTTCCTTTTAGAAGAAAAATTAGTATTGTTACTCTGCGCTGTAACTAATGGTTCTCAGTTTCAACGTGTGTCGTGCATGCCCTCAATGAAATTTTGCCTACAGCCTTGAAATGTGCAGACTCATTTACAGATGTGCATGATTAAAGTGTTTTGTTTTATTAACTGCAAAATGAAATAGTAAGGTTACCTTACTTAAGAGACACACATATATCACCAATTGTTGTTTACCTACAGCAAATGTTACAGAAATATTTCATATGAGTGTACGAGTAAAACCTGTATTGTTTTAAGAAAATGTTGTTCTTTCTTACTCAAAAAGTTTGTGATAAAGCAATACAAATTATTGCATATAATTAGCAATTATTAAGAAATTAATTGATTTTTTGGGCGTTCAAGCAAATTAAACGACAGAAAATTATCGGCTATGAATCCAGCTAGCGATTCATGGTAAATTTGCCGATAATTTTCTGTCGTTCATTTCGCTTTAACGCCGAAATCAAATCTGTTCATTTCTTATATTTACAATATATTTGCTGTAATTTCTAATATTAGATTAACATTTTTTAAGTATGCGTGCATCTTTAATCCCTATTAGAGGTTGATAACACGAATAATGTGTACCCTATCAGGAGCAGCCATGAATGAATTACTGAAGCTGCGTACATTCGAAAGCAAAAAAATAAGTTCAATTGTTTACGTTCTAAGATCAATAAATTTGACAGTTTGGCGCGAAAATGCCGATTTAACGTCTTTTGGAAGTGACGTCATATTTAAAGTAGGATAAATATATATGTTCTTTTAGTATTAAGGAATGTAGACAGTTGCTGTTTATAAGGTATGTCAAATTTCTTGCAATTTATCTCATTAATAAAGAAGAATTTTAGTCGGGAATCATGGTTAAGAACAAATTTTGAAAACAATCCGCCAAATGTTTACTGTCCAAGTTCCAAAGATTAAATCGCGAATCGAAACTGCATATGCCCCGCCTCCTCTTCGAAACTATTCCACAACCTCTAGAGAAATGGTGTTTATACGAAATGAACAGCAGTTTTGTCAATGGAATTGAATAGGGCCAATGTAAATATTTGTCTTTGTTTTTTTACCAACATTATTCCAACGTATTTCAAAATGAAAAATAGTGCATAACCTAAGCAGGGTACACCTTTTTGTCCTCTGATTATTGTCTACACTTTTTGTATATGACAAGTGTACTGATCACAGCTAAACTTTAAACCTAGATAATACTCTTTGATAGAATTTAATATGTCAATCTCATTACTTTTTGTGTATTCGTTGTTGTTGATATCGAAAGTTTACTTACGTATATGTAAGCTCTGTTCATGTGCGAGAGGTCTTCTTTCTCCGACGTTTTCTCTTTCCCTGTCATGTCTTGAAACGATGATTACTAAAACGAAACATGTAGAATATTACAATGGGGACAACATTATTCTTTCCTGTATAAACTAAAACAAAAGGCAAACTAATGCGACCAATGTCGACAATAACAGATTTTGACTTTTACAGGTTAAGCCAGGCACCTACTTTAACCCTTTTCCACATGGAAGCGACTTTTAGCACATTAGATTAATTCATCCACTGAAGAAAATAGTTCAAATTTATACGGTCATGAATGTTTTAGAAGAACTATTTTCTATATTCTAGCTTAAAGGAGGCTGAATACCACAATGATATAGCGGCTAGTGTCGTCGGCAAAAAGGCGGATATTTGAGTCGATTTCGGAAACAATGTCATGGGTAAATATAGGACCAAAAGATGTTTAACCATTTCCCTTATAGGAGCGACTTTTAGCGCATTCTTTTTATTCATCCGCCAAAGACAATAGTTCCATTTTATACTGTCATGAATATGTACTATAAGAAATATTTTCTATATACTAGCAGATAATAACTTAAAGCAGGCTGAAAGTAAAGCAGAATGTGCCCTAGGGCACATTCTGCTTTACTTTCAACCTTCTTTAAGTAGCCTCCTATCTTCAAAACTAGAAACAGGCTATGGGGTAAAGGGTTAAACCTTGACATACAACTTGTAAATTCTACTTTAACGAGTTTAAAATATCTTGTGTTGGCTGTATATTGGATAAGGCAGGTTATACTATAATATATTGCAATAACATTTGTTAACGTGAAATAACATTCCAATGTTACTAAACAAAGACTAACTGCACAATTTGTTAAAGATAGTTTACATTTTACTAACGGAACATTGTACTGGTTTCCAGCAAAAAATATAGTGTACAATTGTGCATGTTTTATGAACATTTAGAAACAAGAAGATTCCGATATCATTTTTTGTTCTCGTTTAAATCTTTTCATAGTAATATATTGTCTGCCTACATATGTTTTATTTCGTAATTTGATTGGAAAAACTAACATTTGTCCTACTGTAGAAATATATAAACACACATTTCTATGAGGCATAGCACAAGGTGTATTGACTTGTTTCTATATAGAAGGGGAGAAAATTGTAGCAATTAAAGACATCTCCTGACGACCTTTTGATCATAACGCCTTGCCAGATTATTTACTGTCAATTTCCTTGCAAAAAGCATGGGTCTTGTGCATATTGAACCATTGAATCGTCTTATGTGAGACCGGACCTTTATATTTGATAGTTTGGTTAGAAATAACCATTGAAAATCACTAGAGCATGAGTATAAACTGGACCTCAGCAGGTAAAATGAGATTGTGAAGCACGTGCTTTACAGTTACATTGACACCCCCAGAACAATATGCTGGTGGTCCCTCAATGGACTGGGGAAAAGTCTTTAAGCTCTAAACTACAGTAAAACACATCAAAAACGACTATTGTAAAGGCTGCTTATTTATAGGTGGCAGCTTAGAGCAGTGCAAAGGTAAACCAGAAAGCCATCAGTTTTACTTTCAGCTTGCTTTAAGCAGCCATCTGTCTTTAACACTAACTAATTTAAATAAGTTCGTGGTCTTTTTTTATAAGGGTTTTAACGTATGTTTTGAGTAAGAAACAGACAGAGATAGACATATATAAACACTGAGAAACGGACAGACAGATTGACATAGACGGAGACAGACAGAAAGACAGACAGTAGTGCAGAACGAGAAACACAGTGACGGAGAGAAACGGATAGAAAAGGGGGGGGGGATAAAATAATATCTGGTTCAATCAACCATTACGAAACGACAATTAAAATCAAATGTACATGTACACGGTGCAACATATCAGTTTTGTAATAAGTGTCGATTAGTAACAATACCTTCCCCATGCATAACACGTTTAAAAGTGCCAAAACAGGATTTGAGAGACGTCAACCTGTCAGATATTGCGTTTTGATAATGATGTTGTAGTTAAAATGAATCTACAGTGGAGAGGGCGTATTAGTTGTCGTTTAAACGCAAACGAAACGCAAAAACATTGCAATAAAAAGGAGGAAATGGCAATTTTTTGACAAGTTTGACTATTTATTTGATCTGAGTGGCAAACAGTTTGGAGTCTGATCAGACCCCGGGTCACCCGGCGTCTGGTCTGGCCCCAAACTGTTTGCAATAAAGATAATAGTTTTAGCGTTAACGCGTTAATAGGGATAGAATAAAGCCTTCTCCGCTGTAATTACAGCTGATGCCCATAAGAATACAATTGCTATTATTCTATTTGCCCATATCAATCATAATATGTTGTATACTGTCATTTTACAGCTTCTGAGGAGAATACTTTATTATTTCCCATTTAGAAATACTAAACGCTAACGCAATGTAATGAAATGTAGCAATTGACAGGTTTTTAAACATTCTGACCTTTTGTTTGGATCTGATTTCGAAATCAGTTTGTATCTTGGTCAAATGCCGGTTAACCCAAAGCTGTTTGCAATACACATAAACGTTTTATTACACGCGCATGTATTGCGAAAGAATACCATATTCTCCACTGTAGTAACCTTTAGCGATTTTGAAAGGGACTCCATGAAACGTAGTAGTTAAGTAAATGCTGAATAAGAGCTTCAGATAAAGGGAGTATTTTTAAAACTATCTCTTCATTAACCCCTTCACTGCCGTGACGTCATCAATTTTAAACAATTGTCGTGTGCTTTTATTTCTTAAATTTTAATATTTGCTAATTTGACTGAAGATATATTGAAATGTGTGTCAAACAGTTTGGATCCTGATCAGACGCCGCGTAACGCGGCGTCTGATCAGGATCCAAACTGTTTGCAAAAAAAACCCTGTTGTGCTCAGGGTAAGGCAGTGAAGGGGTTAAAACCCTATGTTTTCACTTCTCATTTGAATCATATCTTTGAAACATTTCTAATGAGTAGTACAGTTACACCATAGGAATTGGTGCTGGAATGAGGGAGAACATGTTTGGTTTGTTCAGTGTATTCCATTTGATCTGCAGCCCTGCTTATTAATGAAAAATTAAAATAGTGTAGGACATCCCTAAAGGAAAGTGCCGCTTTATTTTAGTCCTGTATTAGGCAGCTACATGTATACCTTTCTGACCGACAGTGGATATATTTTGCAGGTTGAAAAGTGGTATTTTTTCTATGGTAACTACGATCTGCGAACATGTAGAACTGACATATCGAGCATTTACAAACAGTTGTGATCAAGATCAGACCCCCCGAAAATCTTTGAGAGTATTATTTAACCACTTTGCGCCAAGTGGATTATTACATGTTTATATATTGGAATAGTCCATTTCTTATCAAAGGGATGCCTGGTTAAAATTTTCATTTTTTTTTTATATTGAAATTCCTATCAGCAAAATGTGTAGACTCTGATCAGACGCCGCATAATACGGCGTTTGGATCAGAGTCTACACGGTTTGCCACTATATCCCATAGAATGGCTCGTGGGCACAAATTGGTTAATTAAATATTGATCTTAAATGTTTTTCACTTTTGTCGTATTTGGAAAATGAATGCAATAATTACAACAGTCGTCACTTTTGAAGAGGAAGACATTCATTAACGATAACAAAGCGTTCAATCGTTGAATCGAACTTGTTACTTCACCTTACCGAGGTTAATTGATGTAAAGCATAAATTGTGTCATCTGAAAACCATTGTCAGTCCTTAAAACCGCTTGCTATTAATATTTCACATTGTCAAATATGTGATATAAAACAGCGGTAGTAGATGATAAAACACGTTACAACAAACTTTGAATTAAACGACCACTTTTAAAAGACACATTGTGCTCTATTTAGACGTGTTACTGCTTAATACAGGGCAGAAGTAAACAGAAGGCTCCAATTGGAGCCTGCTGTTGTTATGTCCTGCATAGAGCGACATCAACTTAGCTGCCATCGCAATAAAGGCTGATCATTCGCATTGTTCCGACGGTTTTTGTTTGATGGACTTCACCTCAAAACGAGGAAGTAATGTAGACTGAATGCAACAGCCCGAAAAATATATTTCATTTTCCATAGTAGCTACAGTGGAGAAAACGTTATTCTTTCCCAATAAACGCGTTTACGCAAACAACTATTATTTCTATTGCAAACAGTTTGGATCCAGATCAGACGCCGGACTAACCGGCGGCTGACCAGGCTCCAAGCTGTTTGCCACACAGATTAAAACTAGTAGTCAGAATTGTCAAGAAGTTGTCATTTTCTATAAACTATTGCAATGCGTTTGTGTTTTGTTTTCGTTTCAATGGGAAAGAATAATGTTGTCTCCACTGTATGTGTACATTTGGGAAGGCGTTACTCTTCCCCAATAAACAAGTTTGTGCTGAAACAATTGTTTTCATTGAAACGCTTTGGAGCTAGAGTGGACGCCGGATAACGTGACGCCTGTGATGGCTTCAATAGAGAAATCGATGGCCGTCGATTGCGAGTTGGCTACCGGTCTGAACTACAGAGGAGAAAACGTAATTCTTTTGTTCAAACGCAAACACATTGCAATGAAATATAGAAAATGTCAACATTTTGACTATTCAGACTACCAATTTTAATCTGAGCGGCAAACAGTTTTGAGCCTGATCAGACGCCGGGTTACCCGGTGTCTGATTTGGCTCCAAACTGTTTGCAATGAAACAAATTGTTAAAGCGTAACAGGGGCGTTTTGGAAAGAAAACGTTTTCTCTACTGTAATCTGCACATTGCACACGGGGCAAAAACTGCTAACCTTAACAGCACACAATGGCAATTGCACGCGCTACATATTCGATTCCAAAGTGTATGTCGCGCAGATTAAAATGAGTCTTTAACATTTTCAAAACGCTGTCATTTTCTCTGTTTTATTGTATTGCATTTGTGTTTCGTTTGCGTTCAACAGGAAATACTAACATCGTCTTCACTATTTGTACAGTGTTTTGAGGACGTTAATCTTTGCAAATAAGTGCGTTTATGTAGAAACAAATAGTTCCATTGCAAACCGTCTATGTTTCAAAGAAACTTCCATTTCACCTTTTTTGCTGCATTGCGTTTACCAATATTGTTTAACTTGAAATGAATAACGTCTTCTCGATTGCAAAATAGAGTGTTTATGCTATCAAGCCGAGAACGATGCAATACGTCATCAATATACATGATGACGTATTGCATGACGCAATATTGTAGGTGGTCACATGACTACTATATGTTTTATTACGAATAGTTTCGTAACCATACTAGATCCCTGCAGGGTGATTAGTATTTACAATGGAGAAAATGTTATCCTTTACCGTTTAAACGCAAACGAAACGCAAATGCAAGACACTAGAATCTAGAAAATTACCACTTTTCGTTAATTCTAACTATTCATTTTAATCTGATTGGCAAACAGTTTGAAGCCTGATTAGACGCCGGGTTACCCGGCGTCTGATCTGGCTCCAAACTGTTTGCAATGGAAATAATAGTTTTAGTTTTAGCGTCAACGCGTTTCTTATGAAAGAATAACGTTTTCTCTACTGTTCAATACAAATGATATTTAATTCATGAAATATGAGGATTGACAATATATACATGATGATAGTAGTGCTTAACAGATTGGACCCTGATCTGACGTCGCGTCAGGTTGCGTCTGATCGGAATCAAAATTGTTCGTAAATTTGACGTTTGCTGCCTAAGGTGTTACAAAGGTTTGGAACAATTGCCTATAAATTTCTACATTATGTTACGTGGCGTTTAGTTTCCTTATAAAGGGAAATGATAATACTTTTTTCATGGTATAACAGGAGAATGGTTGAACGGCTTGTCATGAAACGCAGCCACAATAATTAAACGTTGGCCACAAAGGATGAAATGACAAAGTATGTTTGAGTATTTCCTGAAACGGCCTACATTTACATTAACCTTACGGTACAATGAAAACAGGTGAAAACTGTGACATCTCACTATTACGGTAATACGGTTGTATTACGTGAATACATAAGCTGATTATTAGGTTACTTAAAACATGATACAAGTAAGGCAGAAATATCATTTAGGAGTTTTCCTGCTTGCTTTTATTGAGGGTTATGTGGTACTTAAACAATGAGTATTCATTTAATTTGGTAAGTTAGAGGTGCTTTGTGGTAACAAGGACATGACGATAATGCACAATGTTGATACGAAACTAAGGAAACATGATTTTCGGGGGGGGGGGGTGCCTTTATTTTTTGTTAAATGTCGATTTGATTTTATCTGAGTGGCAAATAGTTTTAAGTTTGATCTTTTTGCCTGACTCCGACCTGTTGCATTGGCACAGGGTGTTTAGCATAAAAGCGTTGATGGGGAAAGAAAAAAATGTACTCTTCACTGTAAGTATTTCCTTAATGGTTACATGTACATGTAAATAAACATAAATTGTTAAGTACGGTTAAATATACATAGGTAATGTAGATAGGTGTCACTTGTCCTTGTTAACGACATTAAGTGTTCATTAGAGAGATCATGATAAATGAATTTCACTGTGACCTTATGTTTCACTCATTCACCACCAAAACTTCGAATATACAATTCGAGTTTCCAAATACAGTGGAGAATCTGTTATTCTTTCCCGTTTAAACGCAAACGTACGCAAACGCAAATCACTAAAACGTAGAAAAGAACAACTTTTAGACAATTCTAATAATTCATGTTTATCTTGGTTTCAAACAGTTAGGAGCCTGATCAGACGCCGGGTTACCCGGCGTCTGATCTGGCTCCAAACTGTTTATATTGTATATAATAGTTTTAGTGTAAACGCGTTTATTGGGAAAGAATAACAGATTCTCCACTGTACAACGAAACCCAATGGGAAATAAATAGTGTGTAAAAAGTGTCTACTCCATGGTACTTTTTATTACTATTTAGTGTTTTCTGCAATATATTGCCAAATGGCAACCACAGATCCAAACCATAGGGTTCATGTAGGAATTATGTTATATTGTATTATTCTATATCTCGTGCTGCATGTAACTATACCTGAGACGAAATAAAGTTATGTTCTGCTAGAATTATTATGGACACTATGTTTAAGTTATATATTCGTGACAATGTAAATTGGAACTGTTTCGTCGGTGGACGAATACCTTTAAGGTGTGAAATGAGTATTTTTAACTTTGAAAGTGGCCTCCCATTTGGGGTATTGACAGAAGCCTAGATACTCGATTTGAGCCGTGACATGACAAAACAAGCCTTATTGCAATGCAACATTGTACAGACCAAGCAATATTGTCACCCCAGGTTCTGTATCTGAATTTGGTCTACACTGCCAAATACAGTGTTCCCTCCCTTCAACGGCCATCCCAACAACGTCTCCCTCCCTACAACGACCCTTGTCACAGTTCCCTTAACAGGACAATTATGTCCAACCTATTCACGGCTGTAATATCGTCTGCTAAAAATTGTCGTCTGCTGTTTTTCTCAAAGTTACATAATGGACATTTTGACAGAAAAAACCTCAATGACGAGTGACAAACAGCTTGAATCTAGACGCCGCGTTACGCGGCGTCTGATCTGGATTCAAGCTGTTTGCACATTTCCCTCCCTATAACGACTCCCTCCGAACAACGCACACAGTATTTGTCTCCCGTTGGGTGTCGTTGTAGAGAGGGAGCGCTGTACCGTATATAATGCAGCTACGTAAAATGATTTAGACGCATGTGGGTGTCAAACAGTGTTGATCAAGGTCAGCCGCCGCGTCTTTGACGCGGCGGCTGGCCTTGATCTAAACCATTTGCAATGCTATAAGTCAGATTTTCATATGACACGGATTGTATCTAGCCTGCTTTAAATTCTTTGCATTGGACATACATGTAATTGAATAAGCACAACCGCGATAGGTGGGACAGAATAACGCCTTTTTCCTCTATCATATAAAAACAGGGAAGTATACGTATATGAGTATGCACATAACTGACAAATAAGGTCACCATCAAAAGCAATAAATATGTAAAGACGTTAACAATGGACAGAGCGACATTTTAGGTCAGTAAAATATTAATGAACATATACAGGACATGTGTCAGATAAATAACACACAACATAATTATCCCTGGTACAGTGGAGAATCTGTTATTCTTTCCCAATAATCGCGTTTACGCTAAAACTATAATTTCCATTGCAAACAGTTTGGAGCCAGATCAGACGCCGGGTAACCCGGCGTCTGATCAGGCTCCAAACCGTTTGCCGTCCAGGTTAAACTCAACATTCAGAACTGTCGAAAAGTTGTCATTTTCTTCATTTAACTGCTTTGCGTTTGCGTACGTTAGCGTTTAAACGGGAAAGAATAACAGATTCTCCACTGTACTACAGTTGAGAAGACATTACTCCTTCCCGTTTAAACGCAAACAAAATGCAAACTTATAGCAATAACAGAAAATGACATTTTTTTTTTACAATTTTGAATGTTGATTTTAAACTGGATATCAAACAATTTGGAGCCTGATCAGACACAGGGTTACCCATCGTCTGACCTGGCTCCAAACTGTTTGCATAAAAATAATACTTTTAGCGTAAACGCGTTTATGGGAAAAGAATAACCTCTTCTCTACTGTATTCTGGTGCTGTCCACCAATATTCACGCCTGACGTACATATGACATGACTTTATGTTTTGATTTGTCATTGACCACAAGTACGTTTGTACATGTATGTGTACATGCTTAACATAATGCGGATAAGATACCATTCTTTCTAAAGCAATGTTTCAATACTTAACCCATTACCCCATAAATACACCTTTTTACGCCTTTCATTTATTATTTCTCTGAAGAAAAGAGAGCAGATTTATACGGCTATTAAATATGTATTATAAGAATTATGTTGTAAAGTATAGCAGATGATAGCTTAAAGCAGGGTGAATGTAAAGCAGAATGTGCCGTAAGGCACATTCTGCTTTACTTTCAGTCTGCTTTAAATGGTCACGTATCTTCAATACTAGAAACAGGCTATGGGGTAATGGGTTAAATGGACAAACACTTTTGAGTGTGACCAAAGGCCGAATAGCTCTGGTTGAAGCTTTATTAGAATCTTCCACATTTTCAAGAACTTTTCATTTTTATATTTGTATCGTATTGCGTTTAATTTTTATTAAACGGTAAATAGTACAACATTGTCCGCACTGTGAAAACATTCAGTTCTATACAATGGAAACTGGTGAAAAGAAATAAAAATGTGGACGAAGTCTGACTGAGTGAGTGTTAAACAGAATTAAAACTGACAATACACCAAGTAACTCGGCGTCTGTTTTGGATCAAACTCGTTTGTCTCGGAAACAATTATTCAATCACAAACGCTTTTAACCCTTTTCCCCATGGAAGAGCCTTTTAGCACATTTAATTTATTCATCCATTGAAGGAAATAGTTCCAACAGTCATAAACGTTTACCAAAACAAATATTTTATATAATATTATCCTAGTAGATGGTAGCTAAGGCACTTTCTACTTTACTTTCAACTTGCTTTAAGTGCTCACCTGTCTTCAAAACTAGAAACAGGCTATGGGGTAAAGGGTAAATTGAAAAATAAGACACCTTTCCAACAGTTCAGTTGATGGCATATGTGAATGACCTAGTGCATTATCATATACAATTGAAAAATATTATAAAATTTTAAAATTAAATAAATGAGATACATGTAAATGTACATGTTATACCTTTCTCTCAGAATCCGTTAAACACCATGAATTAATTCCGTAATCACATACTTCCCGATACGAATAAGCTGTGCAAATATAATCCTGATCTGACGAAGTGTTTTGTTTAATGATCTGGCGATACTTGTATGTTATTATAAATCACCTTGTAAGACCGACCTGTCAACTGACGTGACGTCTTGCCTGTAAGACTGATACAGAGTAACGTCACGCGTGACCTCCGTTCAGTTATTCATCGTGATGACCTTTAACCTTTTGCCTGTTACGTTATCGCCTGTTTGATAGTTATCGTCTGCACTTTCGTTCTCAATGACGCTTAAAAGCGCTTTTGCAAACAGTTTGGATCCTGATCAGACGCCGCGTGACGCGGCGTCTGATCAGGATCCAAACTGTTTGACACTCGTTTCAAAATTTATTCAGTCATACTGCCTTATTTTTTAACTTTGAAATGACATTGCAGACAACAAAATTGAAGCAGACGACAATGAAACGGTGAATGGGTACACTTCTCGAGAAAAGGTTGGCAGTGAAAGGGTTTAAGTTGGTCTTAAATCCAATTTTAGTTTAAGAAACTTAACCGCAAGATCAAAATGTTTGGATCCTGATCAGATGCTGCATTGACGCGGCGTCTGATCTGGATCAAAACTGTTTGTAAAGTCTAGTAAAGTCGCGATTAACCATTTACCCAATAGCATATGTCTAGTTTGAAGACAAGTGACAACTTAAAACAAGTCTAAAGTAAAGCAGAATGCGCCCTAAGGCGAATTCTGCTTTACTTTCAGCCTGCTTTAGGCTACCACCTGCTAGAATGTAGAAAACATTTATCACATAATTTGCGGTCTGGGAGTTGCATAAAGCGATTGTATAAATATCGTAATCCACTAGTGGAATATCGTTTTTTGGGCTCCGGCCTAACTTGTTCGTCTATAAGCGCTGCATGTAGCGGGGTGCCAGATGACGTCATTTACTATGACGTTAACGTAAACAACGTAACGTTTGGCGGAAAATCTATATAGCGTAGGGTCTACAAACTACGGCTTCAAATCAATTTAATAGGTGTTTGAACTTGTAATGTGATAAATAGAATATCACATTCGTCTTCATTATTTATCATTTTTAATAAACTCGTTGACTAAAATGAATATGACGCTCGCAAAGGCTCGCGTCATATTATTTTAGTCAATTCGTTTATTAAAAATGATAAATAATGAACACTCATACAATATCCTCTATTTATTTTGTACATATTTATGACTGTATTAAATGGAACTATTTTACTTCAGTGTACGAATACATTAAATGGGCTAAAAGGCGCTTCAATGAGGGAAAGGGTTAAAACGCGAATGGTTAACAATTTTGTCGCGAACATGTCGTCTGCTTACAGATATTTCGCCAGCAATACATTTATACATGTCCATGTATATTTTTTTTAAATTTTGTTTGAATGGACTGGTCATATTGAAACTGTCATGGAGTTTCAAAACCTTCTCAGATGAAGACTTACTAAAATGCTGATACGGATCCAAACTGTTAACAATATCGTATAAAGAGTTAACGAGTCAGATTGTCACCTGATACAGTTTAACTACTTTAACCTTTTACTCCGTACACGCTTTTTACGCCTTCATATATTTCTACACTATAAAGCATAGACCTCACCTGTTCATACAGCATAATTCGTCTCTATAAATCATAACCCGTCGTTTGATAAGGCTTAAAATAGTTTGCCACTAGAATTAAAACAAAATCGTAAGAATGTGAAAAAGAAATTTACTATCCTTAACAAATTGAACCCTAGCAACGAGTTTACTCGTCATTTACAAACAGACTACCTGCGAGGAGGACACATGGCCTATGCAAACAGTGTAGACCCTGATCAGATGGCTCCTTAAGGAGCCCTCTGATCAGGGTCTGCACTGTTTATAATTATGAAATATATTGTAAAACACAACCCTAAATATTTCATAATGGATTAGACTTTATTGAAAGCTGGAACTGTCCATTTAAAGCTTCAGGGATGGATGTGTTAAATCGTTTGTATTGCGTTTGCATTTAGTTTTGATTAAAATGAAAGGAATATCCACTATGCTAAAAGATATAGTTTGTGTTTCTGAAGAAGACACAAAATACAAGTTCCACTGTACTTATTATGTTGAGTCTGAAGATATATGCACCTGCGTGAGTTCCTTGTGTTTATTTTCGTTGAAGGTAACTATCAATAAAACAACAACCGCAACTAGCACCTTTCAGAACAGGGATTCAGACAAAGCTTCGTGTCAGATCAAAGTTAGGCAGTTGGAGAACACAATTATTCAACACACAGTTGACCGTTTTGAACTAAAAGTCGGTCGACAGGAGAAAATGCATATATCATATATACAGTGGAGACGGCGCTTATTCTTGTTAAGTAAAGTTACAATCATTTCTGTGATATTACACTTATTTCTGTTGCAAACAGCTTGTAGCCTGATCAGACGCCGGGTAACCCGGTGTCTGATCAGGCTCCAAGCTGTTTGAACCGCATACTGTTCACCTTTAATGTTTCGTTTTCACGGAAAACAATATCGTCGCATCCATTGCGTGTGTGCACTTACAATGTAGCTGTTCCGGTATCCTCATTTAGTTTATTCAGCATAAAATGTGCAGCTTCATTTTATTGCCCATACAGTGGAATACAGTCTGCATTGGTTTCCCTTTAATCGAAACAAGAAGCAAAAACAACATAATTATACATGTACAACGACAATGACAACTCTTTTGGACATAATCACGAAATAGCTGAATCTGAGTAGAAAACAATTAATGGGCCTGACCAGACACGTGTTTAAGGTAGTCGTTTAATTAATTCAGTATTAAAAGTGCAGTTTACTTTTATTGCTCACACAGTGGAAAATGTATTCATTTGTTTCCGTATAATCGAAGGAATAAGCAAACACAATAAGTTTTTTCCCCCATTTAACGAGTTTTATGCAATCAGTTTTGAGTAAGAACAGACACCGGGCAACTAAGACTTCACTGTTTGTCATTTGGCAATTTATTACAAAACACAACACTAAATAGTCTAAAATGGACCAACCTTTATTGCAAACTGGCATTGTCCATTGGAAGTTTCAGGGAATAATGAGTGTGCAGCATGATCCAACGCCGGCTTTTACGTCTGATTAAACTTAAAACTGTTTGTCAATCAGGTATGAAACAATCACCAAACTAGTGAATACCCTGCATTTTTCTACATTTTCGGATAGTTTTTCTAATTTTGTTTAAACCATAACGAACTACGTCGTTCCCTTTGTATCCAAACTGTACCGAAAACAGCTATATGTACAGTGAAAACTATGTTATCCCTTCCCGTTTAAATGAAAAAGAAACGCAAGTGCGTCGAAGCAAAATGTCGAACATTTCGATTTGTTTCAAAACTGTTACGATTCATTTTAATCTATGTTACAAACAGTTTAGAGCCTGATCAGACGCCGGGTTACCCGGCGTCTGATCTGGCTCTACACTATTTGCAAACGAGAAAAAGTTTAAGCATAAACGCGTTCAATTGGAAAAAATACCGTAATTTCCACTGTACATGTAATTGTTCATGCCAAAGCCTCGCTCTAGATCAGATAAAAATAGCCACAGGGCACGTGACTGACCAGCAGGTAGATTGTCCTTTGATTTCAACGATACATGACAAATATGTGACCAGGGTAGGCTTATCGGGCGTGTATCAATGTAAAATTATTGCCTTGTTTAAGGTCAGTTCTAATTACCCATGAAGGTCAGGCCTTTTGTTTACCGATTTACGTTCTTTACTTTTATGCTTCCGGCTGATTTTCGGTCATTTCACGGCCAAATACGCACTAGAAATAGAGGATAGTTTATGAGTGCTCATTATTTACGATATTTTAATAAACTAGTTGACTAAAATAATATGACGAGAGCCTTGGCGAGAGTCATATTTATTTTAGTCAACGAGTTTATTAAAAAGGAAAAATAATGAGCCCGAATATGAGATTCTATTTATCACATAACAATTTTAAGCACCTACAAAACTAATTGAATCCGTATTTTGTATACCGTCTGCTATATAGATTTTCCGCCAAAACGTGACTTTAGCGTCATTGCAAAATGACGTCATTTGGTGCGCTGCTTTATGCAGCGCTTGTGGACGAACAGGCTGGGCCGTAACGATAATAATATAATGGCGTTATGCAACTCCCAGACCGCAGGTTATGTGATAAATGACGTTATTTTATACCAAATAAAGGTGTTCATACTCAAACCTGTATGTTAAGTGCAAACAGATTGCAAAAGTAAACGAAACTAAACGGAAATGCAGTGTAGTACAATACACAATAAAGAAATAACATGTTTTTGAAAATTTCTGATATTATGCAAGCAGTTTTTAGCCTGACAAGACCCAGGTTATACGGCGTCTGACCTGGCGCAAAACTGTTTGCATTGGCAATACTTGTTGTACATGTAGCACACATCTTGAGAAAGACTTTTCTCCACTATGTTAAGAGTTAAAAAGCAGAAGTCTGCAAAAACCAAAGCAAAAATAAAGCAAAATGTCCAATCTGCCATACATTTATCTTTGTTCAAGATGTTACATGTTTTTCATCCCATCAATATTCTTGTTAGTAGTTTATTTCGTTTAAACGAAAAACATCAAACTACAAAAAATGTCATAACGCATACAGTGGTGAAGACGTTATTACATGTGTATTTCCCGTTTAACCCATTTACGCCCAGTCGATTCTTCCATATTTATATATTGGATTTGTCCATTTTTATCAAAGGGATGCCTTGTCAAAATATTTATTTTCATTTTGTATTATATTGAAACTCCTACCAGCAAACAGTGTAGAATCTGATCAGACGCCGCATAATAGGGCGTCTGATCACAGTCTACACTGTTTGCCTATGTCCCATATATGGGATCGTGGGCACAAATGGGTTTTAACCAAAGGTTATCGCAGTCGCAATATAATAATATTAAATTACAGACACGATCTTGAAAATATTTACGATTTATCATATTCTCATTTGCACACAGTTTGTAGCCAACATGGCTTCAAACTGTTTGAATGGAAATAACAGTCTTAACATAAACGCACTGATTGTGAAAGAATAAAATCTTCTCTACTGTACAGTGTATAATACGTTATTCTTTCCCGTTTAAACGCAAACGAAACGCAAACGCATCGCAATAAAACGTACACAATGACAAGTTTTCGACATTTCTGACTATTCATATTAATCTGACTGGCAAACAGTTTGGAGCCTGATCAGACGCCGGGTAAACTGTTTTAAGGAAATAATATTTTTTGCGTAAACGCGTTTATTTGGAAAGAATAACGTTTTCTCCACTGTACCAGAAAGTAGTCCAGCATATATTGCACGCCGCAAATAGCTCACTTTGCAGAAAGTGAAACCGACTGATCGTTATTAAAGATGCATATTTCCGGCATACTGTCAGGGATGCTAATACAGAAGGTTTTATGTGACATTACAACGTTCTTAGATTTACGTTACAGTATTAATGTCAAATATCTTAAAGCCTGATCGATGGCACAGCGTAACACCATTGCAATCAACAACCCCGCATTATATTTATTATATGCTAAAACAGCCCATATTTTTGTAATTAATATACACAAGTGTATATGTAATTCTGTTAACAAAATCTCAAATTTCCTCTGAGCGCATACATGTATATATGTAAATATGTATTCACATCAACTGAACGATATCTTAATGAATGGCACTTTTTGACAATTTTGACTATTCATTTTAAACTTAGTGGCAAACAGTTTGGAGCAAGATCAGACGCGAGGTTACCAAGCGTCTTATCTTGCTCCAAAGTGTTTGCAATGGAAATAATAGACTTATGGTAAACGCGTTTATTGGAAAAGAATAACGGTTTCTCCACTGTACTAAATTAAAATTTCTGACATACGCATAGGCCTTTAAATGATTCTAACACCATGCCAAGATTTGTCCCATTTTATCGCGATAAATTGATGTCTAAATGACATGTTTGCTGAGGGGAATATGACATTGCAGCATTTCGGTATAGATCAATCAAATTCACGTTCATATTTTTAGTGAATATCTGACATTCATTGCTTCGTGTAAGCCCTTAATCTGGACTAGGCTTTAAATTCAACCAATGTAAGGAGAGAGTAATTATTTTATAACGAAACGAATTGAAATAAGTCGGGTAATCAAATGTAGAAAATTACTGCGGGTCAAAATTGTTTATACATGTACCATGCCTTAATGTGACGGATAACCAACGTGGACCCTAATTATACGCAGAGTTTCTATTTATTAACCCTTTACCTGATAGCCGATTTCTAGTACTTAAGATAGGTGACTTCTTAAAGCAGGTTGAAAGTAAAGCAGAATGCTCCTTAGGGCGCATTCTGCTTTACTTTCAGCCTGCTTTAAGCTATCATGTGCTAGAATATAGAATATATTCCTTATCACATATCTTCAAAACTGATTAAATTGGAACTATTTTCTTCAGCGGATGAATAAATAAAACACGCTAAAAGGCGCTTCTTTTGGCAGAATAAAATAAAAAAACATAAAAAAACTTTTTTGTTATACTATAGAATCTACTACATTTGCCTGAACTCCATGATTCAGTGGTGTAGGTTTTAAATGCCAACGAAACGCACACCCGTAGTAATAAAAAGTAGAACATTTCATATTTAGGAATTCTTCGAATGTTCGTTTAAATCTGAGTGGAAAACAGTTTTGAGCAAGATAAGGCGTCAGATAACCGTGCGTCTGATCTTGCTCTAAACTGTTTGCAATTGAATTGTTTGTTTAATATAAGCTTAACCGGGTGATGTCGAATGTTTTAGTTTCCCTTTAGGTAAAGTGCAGAAGACGTTAGCCTTTCCAAATAAACGCCTTTACGCTAAAACAAATACATGTACCATGCATTTACGTTGCAAACATATTAGAGCCAGAACAGACGCCAGGTAACCCGGAGTCCGTCAGACTCAAAACTATTTGCCACTTAGATTAAAATAATTCGTGTGAAATGTCAAAACAATGTATATTTTACATTTTTTTTTAATTGTGTTTACGTTTGAACGGGAAATAATAATATGTTCTGCACTGCACATGTAGGCGTTTGGAAGAGATTCGTACAGTGGAGAATTTAGCCAATTACCCAATAAATACGCCTATTCCACCTTTAATTTATTCCTCCACTGAGGTAAATTGTTCCAATTATACAGATATATAATATATGGTTGCTTAAAGCAGGCTGAAAGTAAAGCAGAATGCGCCTTAAGGCGCCTTAAGGCGCATTCTGCTTTACTTTCAACATGCGTTAAGTGGTCAACTATCTTCAATTCTAGAAATATCCTATGGGGTAATGGGTTAAACAATTTTCCAATAAACGCGTTTGTGCTAAATCAAATGTTTTGATACCAAACGTTTTGGACCAAATCGGAATCAGCATCACAGGTATCCATGCTTCTGATCAATGACGTATATTTCATTTTTTTTTTTACATTTTATTGCATTGTGTTTACATTAGCTTAGTTTAAACGGGACATACTAATGTCTTCTCTACTGTAACACTGGTATTTTGGTTGAGCCCATTTATGTCTAGTGGCAAACAAAAAGAAGCTTTAAATATGTTGAATGTCACTCTTAATTAAACAAAGATTGATTGCGATGTCAGTGGATACGTGTTTCATTTCTGGTTTGAAAAGAAAAAAAAAACTTTGCTGATGTTATCATACAGTTGAATAATGTTACATAGTTGGTATTTGCAAGCTATTTCGACCCAGACCAGCTGTCTGGTCTTGGCCCAAACTGTGTGTATGCCTGCTACAGAAGCAAAGACACCGTCTGCCATGTTTAAACGAACTATCGCGTTCAAACGAAGCTAACGTCCAAAATACCAAACACGCCACCATTTGCGCCATCGACAATAACTTGCCTAAGTTGTTAGAACTTGTTTTATACATGATGTAAACCATATAAAAACTATTTAACTTAACGAAACGAAATACAAAGCTATTAAATGTAGAAAACAACATGTTTTTAATGTAGCGAAACGTTTGGACTCCGATCTGACTCCAATCTGTTTTCATTAGAAGTAATGTTTTTAGCATAAAACGCAATTAATTGTGAAATAATAACGTGTTCTCCACTGTATGTCGCACTAAGCAACCGTACTATTTGACATTAATATTGATGTTCCGATACGAAACCATACATTTTCCTTATGTTTTGTTCTGATGTTCTGAAATGATGACCACAGTGAACTTAACATGTCCAGTACAATGACGTACATTAGAGAAAACGTTATTCTTTCCAAAAAACCGTGTATAGTGTTCCCTCTCTACAACGGCCCTCCCAACAACGGTTTCCTCATTATAACGACGATTGCCGCTGTTCCCAAAAAATATACATATTGTCCAACCTTTTCACGGCTTCAATAAAATCTACTTAAAATTGTTGTCTGATGTGTTTCTCAAATTTACATATGAGACATTTTGACTGACAAAAAAACATAATGACGAGTGGCAAACAGTTTGAATCCAGATCAGACGCCGCGTAACGCGGTGTCTGATCTGGATTCAAGCTGTTTGCAAATGTAAGCCAATTTCCCTCCCTATAACGACTCCCTCGGAACAACGTACACAACCTTCGTCTCTTATTGGGTGTCGTTGTAGAGAGGGAGCACTGTACATGTATTATGCTGAAATCCTTATGTACACTGCAAACTGTCTAGAGCCAGATCAGATACCGGTTTACCCGGCGTCTGATCAGGCTTCAAAATGATTGCCACCCAGACAAAAAGCAACGATCAGAAGTTTTGAAAGGTTGTCATGTATCCTTTTTATTACATTGCATTTGTGTTTCGTAAACCTGTGTTTAAACGGGAAAGAAACACATTTTCTTCACTGTACATCTGCCAACATTTAAGTTACTCGGCGTCTTGTCAGAATCCTAAATGTTTCAAAAAGATAGTTATATCACACTCCGCAATGCTATTATTGGTGTTTTGAATATCGTGATTTCATGTGGCAAATCTTTTGGCCAAAGTTAGAAGATGATTGTATTAATAAAATGTTTAGAGATATGTGGAAGCGTTGCTTCCATTACATTGGACAAAACTTATCATTATTATTATACCCGATTTATATAGCGCTGTTTTCACACAAGAATTGTGCGTTCAAATGCGCTTCACATGAAATTATATAAATGTACCTACAAAGCGAGAAAAGACAAATAACTACATTCACAACAAACATGATACATTATGGAGTTACATGGAAATGTTGACATTCTTTCAATATTATTACCAATATTATAAAATTGTTATAGTTAGTTTGCAAAATCAATTTTAAAATGAGTCAAATAATTCAAAGATCAATGGCATAATTTTTTTATTTTAAGATAGTCTTTCTCGATTAACGCGTTGACGGTCATAACCTTATAACTCAGAATTTAAAAAAAAACAATCGTTGAAACTTTCACATGTAATTTTGTACCTTTGATTGAATAACAATGTACAGTGGAGAATCTGTTATTCTTTCCCAATAAACGCGTTTACGCTAAAACTATTATTTGCAGTGCAAACAGTTTGGAGCCAGATCAGACGCCGGGTAACCCGGCGTCTGATCAGGCTCCGAACTGTTTGCCACCAAGATAAACAAGAATTATCAGAATTGTCCAAAAGTTGTACTTTTCTACGTTTTAGTGCTTTGCGTTTGCGTACGTTTGCGTTTAAACGGGAAAGAATAACAGATTCTCCACTGTACATGTACGTCTTGTACTCTGTACATAGTTTAACGTGTCTGTCCATTGAAAACAGTTTGATAAGGCTGCCAACTCCATGTCTACATTTTCGATTGAAATAGCAGACCTGTAACTTTCAAAATAATATTTTTGTATTGCATTTACATTCGTTCTGAGAACGGAAATTAGTCCATATGTGCCCATGATCCAATACATAGGACATAAGCAAACCATGTAGACACTGATCAGACGCCGCATGATGCGGCGTCTGATCAGAGTCTACATTGTTTACTGATAGGAATTTCAAAATAAAACAAATCGATACTGAAAATGTAGACCTAGCCACCACTTATATAACAAGAGCTGCCGGAGAACAGTACAGATCGCCTTATGCTTTCCTTTTTCAAATAGGTATACATGTATATCAATAGAAAAGTGTACCAGTACATTGATATTCAAGCCAAATGGAACCTCCATTCCAAATATCAGCTTTACCTTCAGCCTGCTTTAAGTTATTATCTGCTAGTACATGTATATAGAAAATATATATTCTGATACATGTATATATTCATGACTGTATATAAGGGAAATGTTATCATCAGTGGAGGAATAAATAAAAGGCGTAAAAAGGCGTATTTATGGGATAATGGGTTAAACGAAACGAAACACAAGCCCAAAATGCAGACATTTGCAGCTTTATAAAAGTTCTATTTATTCTTTATCATTTTTGCAAATACCTTTAACCCTGATCGGACGCCTGGTTACCAGGCGTCTGATCTATCCTAGTGAGATGCCTGTTTACACGGCGTCTTGTCTGGTTCGAAATTGTTTTGTATTAAAAACAAATGTTTTAGCACAAACGCGTTTATTAAGAAATGATTTTGTCTCCACGGTACTGTCAAGGATTATAGTATGACAGAAATGACCTGCCATTCCGTCATAAAGACATAAAACCACCTGCAAGTGATATAAAAGCATTAATGACATAACCTCTTAAGCTTTTATCTCCTTACCACATCTGTCTAAATTATATTCTAGGTATTTTATATAAAGCTGACATGTCGTGTTTTTGCCCGTGTCAATCCAGACCATGCCTTTTTATCATTTATATGATAGTGTAATTAGCCGGTTTATATCTAACCTTATATTATATTACTATCTCTTAGTTATTGGAGAGTCGAGAATTAAAATATTCAAAAAAGGGGTAGAGCGATAAGAAGAAATAGATAGAAAGAAAGATATTTACATATAGAGAGAGACAGACAGTCATGCAAATAAAGACATACATACAGACGGAGGCACAGAGACAGACATACATACATACAGTAGAGAAAACGTTATTCTTTCCCAATAAACGCGTTTACGCTAAATCTATTATTTCCAATGCAAACAGTTTGGAGCCAGATCAGACGCCAGTAACCCGGCGTCTGATCTGGCTCGAAACAGTTTGCCGTCCAGGTTAAAATCAACATTCAGAATTGTCAAAAAATTGTCCTTTTCAGGGAGAGCTAGCGAAATTAATCCAAAATGTGTAGAGACAAGAGACAGACAGCTATACATAATGAGAGAAACAGAGATTCAGCGACAGAGTGTGAGAGACAGTTTGAAATTTATTTTTCATTTTCGAACACCAAGTTATAAATCTTCTCCGTTAACCTAAAGAAAAGTAGGTGTTTTATGATTTTTAAGAGTTTATCCTTTGTTCTATATGACATTTACATGCCGTGATAGTTCGACCTATAACGTATCAAAGTATGTAACACATGTAAATAGAGAAGGCGTTATTACTTCTCATTTAGACAAATTGCAAGCATTATGCGATCAAATATATACAACATACATTTTGTTAAAAAAGTTGACGATTTTTTTTTAAAAGTAGGGTAACCAAAACTGTAGAGTTACATGTATAGTGAAGAACATTTTATTTACATCTATTCCCGTTTACACACAAACGAAACGCAAACGCATTAACCATTACGCTTTTATGCTGAAAGAATAACGCATTTCCCCATGTATTAAGTATTTGCATTGGAAACAGTTCTTTAGCATAAACTCGTTTCTTTAGAAAGAATGGCTTCTCACTACATTTGTACAGTGGAGAATCTGTTATTCTTTCCCAATAAACGCGTTTACGCTAAAACTATTATTTGCAGTGCAAACAGTTTGGAGCCAGATCAGACGCCGGGTAACCCGGCGTCTGATCAAACTCCAAACTGTTTGCCACCAAGATAAACATGAATTATCAGAATTGTCAAAAAGTTATACTTTTCTACGTTTTAGTGTTTTGCGTTTGCGTACGTTTGCGTTTAAACGGGAAAGAATAACAGATTCTCCACTGTATATTTTTAGATGAAATAACCCAGAGACCCCAAGCGACGAGTACACTCGTCCTAACAAAAATAATACCAGTGAGCAATGTACTTGTCTACGCAAACAGTGATCACATTTTGCACTGTTTGTAATTTTGCAATAAATTGTTAAAACACATCTTAAGTAACAAAATATGGATTATCTTTGTTAGATACATGTACTAGAATTTGCATTTGAAATTATACGGGTGAATGATTTCAGATAGCGAATGCAAGGCAATGCTTTATATCTATTTAGTTATACGTATTAAGGATATTGTATGAGTGTTCATTATTTATCATTTTTAATAAACGAGTTGACTAAAATAATATGACGCGAGCCTTGGCGAGCGTCATATTCATTTTAGTCAACGAGTTTATTAAAAATGATAAATAATGAACACGAATGTGATATTCTATTTATCACATTACAAGTTCAAGCACCTATTAAATTGATTTGAAGCCGTAGTTTGTAGACCCTACGCTATATAGATTTTCCGCCAAACGTTACGTTGTTTACGTTAATGTCATAGTAAATGACGTCATTTGGCACCCCGCTACATACAGCGCTTATGGACGAACAAGTTAGGCCGGAGCCCAAAAAACGATATTCCACTAGTGGATTACGATATTTATACAATCGCTTTATGCAACTCCCAGACCGCAAATTATGTGATAAAAACACTTTTACAACATGTACATTAACAACGTTACTGTCTTACCCCGATTGCAATGGTTATTTGCAACAAACAGTTTAGATACAGATTAGACGCCGCGTAACGCAATGTCTGCTCAGGTCCGAAAACTGTTTGAAACTCATTTTAATATTTCTTTGCATAATAATATGGCTGCTATTAGTCTAAATACCTACACAATTGAATTGAGAAAACAGAGCAGACAACCATTCTTTAAAATAGATGACTTCACAGTTATGAAGGGATTTAACCCATTACCCCATAAATACGCTCTTTTACACCTTTAGTTTATTCTTCATCATAGAAAGTTGTTGCACTTTGTACAGTTATAAATTTCACTATACGAATATTTCCTATATCCTGGCAGATGGTAGCTTAACTCTTTCCTCCCTGAAACTTTAAATGGACAATTCCAGTTTCCATTTAAGTCTAGTCCATTTCTGACTTTTAAGGGTTGTTTTTGTCAATGTTTGGCATTATGACAAACAATGCACACCCTGATCAGAGGGCTCCTTTCGGAGCCCTCTGATCTGGGTCTTCACTGTTTGCACAGGACAAGTGTACTATTCACATATACACTGTTTGAAAAGGACGCCTATATGCGGGACTAGGGCACAAAGAGTTAAAGCAGGCTGAAAGGAAAGCAGTCTGTTTTACATTCAATCTGCTTTAAGTGGTCATATATCTTCAAAACTAGAAACAAGCTATGGGGTAATGAGTTAAGAGCAATATCAGCACAATGATAAGAATGATCATTTGAACTCATATAATAATATTATAATTCTTGTAAAAACGGAATATTTAACACCCCGGTCACACAGAGCCATCGGTGATAGATCAGTTTTTTTTTTCGCCAAACTAGGGAGGGGACCGATGACAAGCTATTTACTACCGACATCACCTATTGGCCACCTGTTTTCCACCTATCAATCGCTTTTGGGTAAAGATGAGTTTCGTCGGCGAAAAATCACCGATTGGGATTTTTAAACGTGCTTAAAACTCTCGATCGGTGAAAATATTTTACAAATAACCGATTGACAACCTGTCTACTACCGATATCACCGACGAGTCACCGATAAACCACCGATAAAGCACCGATGAAATGATACTTACCACCGATGAAAAAAGATGAGAATTAAAACGCAGGATCTCGTCGGTTTTCATCGGTTGTTAATGGCAGTTCAATCGGTGATCAGTTGGTGATCAATCGGTTGCCGCCAGCATTTCATCGGTGTTTTATCGGTATTCGTCGATTATTGAAAGGTTGTTGGGCGCTTTTAATCGGTGGCCCATAGGAGTTCATGAGTTGCCAATCGGTGGCCAATCGGAGGCGGGATGGCGTTTCACCGATTGAACAATTATTTATCACCGATACCCGGTCACACAGAAAGCCTGAAATTAAATCACTTATGACAACCGATCAAAACAGCAAAAAATTCGACCGATTGGGTACCGATTTAAGCCCGACCGTCTGTGTGACCGGGGCATAACATACATGTAATACCTAATTATACGAGAATGCATAGGACGTCTTTTCTCAATACAGATGCAAGTTTGTGCTATATGTAAAACGCTAGTTCAATTGAAAACAATGCAGACACAAAACTACCCTATTCGGTTGTTATTCAGGTTAAAGGGAATCGCAAATATATTCATAGAGGATCTTGTATGAGTGCTCATTATTTATCATTTTTAATAAACGAGTTGACTAAAATAATATGACGCGAGACTTGGCGAGCGTCATATCCATTTTAGTCAACGAGTTTTTTTTTAAAAATGATAAATAATGAGCACGAATATGATATTCTATTTATGACATAACAAATTTAAGCACCTATTAAACTAATTGAAGCCGTAGTTTGTAGACGCTCTGCTATATAGATTTCCGCCAAAACGTAACGCTGTTTACGTTAACGTCGTCGCAAATGACGTCATTTGGTGTCCGGCTACATGCAGCTCTTGTGGACGAACAGGCTGGGCCGGAGCCCAAAAAAACGATATCCCAATAGTGGATTACGATATTTACATAATGGTTTTATGATAAAATCAATTACATTTTCTCAATTTTAGTACATTGTATTTGCGTTTCGTTTTGTATAAATGTAATAGGGAAAGCGAACAAACTTCTCTCGTAACACATTGAATCTTAGCGACGAGTAGACGCATCTACAGTGGAGAATCTGTTATTCTTTCCCGTTTAAACGCAAACGTACGCAAACGCAAAACACTAAAACGTAGAAAAGTACAACTTTTGGACAATTCTGATAATTCATGTTTATCTTGGTGGCAAACAGTTTGGAGCATGATCAGACGCCGGGTTACCCGGCGTCTGATCTGGCTCCAAACTGTTTGCACTGCAAATAATAGTTTTAGCGTAAACGCGTTTATTGGGAAAGAATAACAGATTCTCCACTGTAAATGTACCTTTTTTCTGTTGGAAACAGTGTAGAGGGTTTCGAAAGGAGCCCTCTGATCGGTGTATGTACTGTTTGCATTGCTCCAATATACACTCAAGGCCACAGCTAACGCAACACTTTCCGAAAATCCATTTTCTTGAAAATAGTTCCATGTACATGTACAAAGCTGAAATGTCAACTATAGTTTAATAAGACGATTATCTTTACAATAGCGATTAAACAATTCAATCGTGACGAACGCTTACTGATGTGAGCTAGGTGGGCATGGTTTGCACGTTTTGCACGAGAAAAATTTACCAAGTGAAATAAACCGATTTTTATATTTATGACATTATTTTAGAAGAAAAGCCAGGCTAAAAACAGATTTTGAGTAAAATGACGTAAATAAATAAATAAAACACGGTCCCGTATACGGCATGTTTACTGCATGATATTTTTCTTCAGACAGGTATGCTATTAATATTTATAAAACATAATCACAAAAAGTAATTAAATAATTTAAATGTAAACTTCTTTCGATTTACTATGATTCATAACCAATTTTTATATCATTGATGAGATGACCTTAACAGCCATGTAAGGATACATCCAGTAGCTCTTCGTTATCTACAAGAGCTGCAGCTGTCCCTTGTTCGTGAATGGAGGAACATCCGGCTTTTGTCAAGAATTACCCTCTGACAGAGGTTTTCTATAGGTTATATGAGCCAGAGGTGGTCACCCCTATTATTTGATAGAGTTGTGCTATGTAAATGCGACAGTGGCTGTACGCAGCTACATGTAGGATTGTAACATGGACTTGATGGTGACCTTTGATATTGTTCAATTAAGGTTTGGCTTAATTTCGTAATTTTGTGAATTTTACTTCCTCTGTGGTAGTTTAATTTGTTATGATTTACATTTATTTGCTGATCGATTGAAAACAAACTTTTACCGTGTATGTATGATGTATTGAGTTATACTTGTTTCTGATTTGAACGCATGCCGTCTACGAACACTCAAATCAATTTATATATAGAAGGTGTTGCGTTAGCTGTGGCCTTGAGTGTAATGTAAAAGACAACCATAATTAATCAAGAATGGACAACATGTACGTAGTCTTAAAGGGGCTCGCAACCGGATTTAGCATTAAAAATAGTAATTTGTAAATATATGTCAAATTCTTATATAAATGGGTAAGATTTAGTTTAGGATAATAAATTCTGTTAAAAAAAGCATTATAAAAAAAAGAAGCTCTGGTGGGATTCGAACCCGTGACCCTCCATACGGAGACAAACATGACAAAAAAGGAAGCGCCCTTATCCACGCGGCTACTGGCGCTCTCTATCTATATGGTAGCGAATTAACGTACTTCACTGGTAGCGATTCATATACATTATTCGGCTTAGGTTTATGTCTGAGTCCGTGTAGAGAAGCAACAACAACAACTATACCGTCAGCTGACGCTATAGAAAAATGATGGAAATATCTAAAAGAACTAAGCTTCGGTGACGATTCTTGAGACTTGTTTTGGACTGATCATATTTTGTTAATGTCAGAAGCCAAATAATGCCACACAATTGCTTTTATTTGAGTATTTTATTTTATTTTGACAAGTACACCATCCGGTAGCGAGTCCCTTTAAAGTAATTGCGTTGTACAACGACTTAGTGAAGTACCATGAAGAGCCTTTTCCATGTAACTACTTACAGTGGAGAAACGGTATGCATCATTAATAATCAGGATTGTCAATAAGTTGTCATGTTCTACATTTTAATGAGTTGCGTTTGCGTTTACACGGGAAAGAATAACGTTTTCTCCACTGCAACGCAGGATATAATTAAGGCATAATTAACCTGTGCCTTCTGTTTGAGTGATACCTTTACAATAATTGACAGTACTGCTTAATGTGTGGTCTATTGCCCACTGAATTAAAATGCAGAAGTTTTATAAATTAGGTTGAGAAAAATAACTTTCATTATTCAAATCAGAAACTATTAACAATCGCAGTGTGTCATCCTCATAAAAACATTGTTTAAAAACTTGGTTTAGTTTTGTCTGATGGATTTTGCAGTGTTTTTTGTTTAAAAACAGTGATGGTAGGTAACAGCTAGGTATTTAATATTTTTTCAAGAGTAGCACACAACTTAAAATACGCTATCCTGTTCCTTATGAATGAAACCTAACGCAATGTAATGTTTTATAAAGCATATACAGTTGAGAAGACGCTATTTTTTCCACATAAGCGCGTTTACACTAAAACTATTATTTACATTGCAAACAGTTTTAAGCCAGGTCAAAAGCCGGGTTAGTTGTAAACTTTTTAAAAATAGAAATAATCGTTTAACCCTTTGAACCCTAGTCCCGCATATAGGCGTGCTTTTCAAACAGTGTACATGTGAATAGTACACATGTCCTATGCAAACAGTGAAGACCCAGATCAGAGGGCTCCGAAAGGAGCCCTCTGATCAGAGTCTTCACTGTTTGTCACAATGCCAAACATTGACAAAAACAACCCTTAAAAGTCAGAAATGGACTAGAAAAAAATTAAAACTGGAATTGTCCATTTAAAGTTTCAGGGAGGAAAGAGTTAAGCGCAAACGCGCTCATCAGGCAGGACTAACGTTTTCTCCACTGTAACATCCGTTTCCGCATTCGAATGACTAATTATCCATAATTACTTTGTTGTCTTACTTCTGTTAGAAGGCTCATGAATATTCATAATCTGTAAACATATATAATGCACATGTCACTGTGGTGAGACTGTGGAGAAGACGTTATTCTTTCCCGATTAATTAACTCATTTTCCCCTGAAACTGTTCCTTTTTGTGTTACAGAAGAGAATGTGTTATTCTTTCCCAATAAACGCGTTTACGCTAAAACTATTATTTCAATTCCAAACTGTTTGCCACCAAGATAAAAATGAATTATTAGAATTGTCCAAAAGTTGTTCTTTTCTACGTTGTAGCGCTTTTCGTTTGCGTACGTTTGCGTTTAAACGGGAAAGAATAACAGATTCTCCACTGTATACTTGGTGTCTAGGTGTGCATTGCATGGCTCTTATATGTTTGCTTTAATTATGTTTTGCCATGTTTACCAAAATAAATATATCTATCTATCTATGGACAATTTCAGTTTGCATTAAAGGCTGATATGCTTTAGACTATTTAAGCTTGGTTTTATAATACAGTACTGAATCTTATTAAATTAACATTTTTTGCGATTCGCTTGCAATTCGATGGCAATTCGATGGCGATTCGCTTGCGATTTCAAAATACTAATTTACCCTCGGATAAGTTTTCTTGAGTGGTGTATCTTCACAAATGTTCGCAAATATGCCTTCGTTATTTTTTTCGATTCCATTTTTGTCACAACCGCTTCTGAAAATTCGCGTTAAAGTATTCAAACGTAGGATTTGGTTTTTTGAAGCGCCCGATTCGATGGCAATTCGATGGCAATTCGCTTGCGATTATCAATTTAATTTAATAAGGTTCAGTACTGTATATTGTAAAATGACAAACAGTGAAGACTCTGATCCTGTAGGAGCCTTCTGATCAGGGACTTCATTGTTTGCAAAGGGCAAGTGTACTTTTCATACTTTTGGTAAAAGACGCATATACATGTACATGTATGCATCACTAGGGCTCAAATATAGTAAAAGGAAACAAAATAATATCTCAGTATAATTATATACAGAAAAATGCCAACATTAAGAAAATGATAACGAATAATGTCAGAGTGACAATTATTTTGGAGCCTGACCAGAACCGGGTTACCAAGCGTCTTATCAGGCTCCCAACTGACACGCACATACCATAATTCTTGGCATAAATGCAGATTAATGCATTCAACACTGTATGCGTACAGTGGAGAATCTTTTATTCTGACGTCATTAGTGACGTCATACAGTGGATAATCTGTCATTCTTTCCCGTTTAAACGCAAACGTACGCAAACGCAAAACACTAAAACGTAGAAAAGTACAACTTTTTGACAATTCTGATAATTCATGTTTATCTTGGTGGCAAACAGTTTGGAGCCTGATCAGACGCCGGGTTACCCGGCGTCTGATCTGGCTCCAAACTGTTTGCACTGCAAATAATAGTTTTAGCGTAAACGCGTTTATTGGGAAAGAATAACAGATTCTCCACTGTAATACCTGGTGATTAATACTAGTAACACTTTTGTCTGCTTATAGGAAGTCGTCTGTAATAATTAATCAAAGTAGTAGTGCAGACTACTTATTTAAAGGAACATTGGAATAAGTGTTTAACAGTTTTGACTCATGATCAGACTTCGGGATATCTGATGTATGATAATAGTCTAACCTGTTTGCCGAAAGGTATGCACTGTGGTCAACGGACGCCTTGCAACACAGTGTTCCCTCTCTACAACAGCCCTCACAACAACGACTCCCAGCTTACAACGACCATTGTCGCGGTTCCCTAAACAGGACAATTATGTATAACGCCTTTGCTGTTGCAATATCGTCTGCTTAAACTTGTAGTCTGCTAATTTTCTCAAAGTTACATAATGGACATTATGACAGAAAAAAACTTAATAAGGAGTTACAAACAGCTTGAATCAAGATCAGACGCCGCGTAACACGGCGTCTGATCTAGATTCAAACTGTTTGCAAATGTAAGCCAATGTTCCTCCCTATAACGACTCCCTCCCAGCAACGCACATATTTTGTGTCTTCTATTGGGTGTCGTTGTAGAGAGGGGTGCTGTTTTATTAACTTCGTCAAAAGTGTAGTCTGAAAAGCGGTTGGTTTTAACCCCTCCACTGTCCTACCCCGAGAACAAGGGTTGTTTGCAAATTATTTAGGATATTGCTAAGGCGTCTGATCAGTATGCAAACTGTTTGACATTCAATTCATTTTTCTTTAGTAAAAACAAACTAAACTTTAAATACATGTACGATGTATACAAGTAGGTGATATATTTTTTTAATTGATGACGTCACATCATGCTATTAAAATGAAACTCACAAACAATTTTGAAGCTAATTACAATGCCGCGTCAATGACTTAGGCCCAAACTGTTTGCACATTCACAAAAACAAACTGCGAACCGTATAAGGTGAAAGACCTTCTCAATCACTTCCACTTTCCACTTTGATGTATGCTTTCAAACCACAAGTGTTATGATTCATGAACGTGGTCGAATTTAAATGTACAGAAAACCTCCCGAAAGTCAACCCTTTCCGAAACGAGAAATGCGATTGGTTAACAGAAGTGTCTCAAATAGGAAGTTTTTTGTGGCTAATTCAATCCATTGACGTCATTGATTTTAAACATTTGTGGTCTGATTTTATTTCTTAACCCTTTAACCCATAACCTGTTTCTAGTATTTAAGATATGTGACCTATTAAAGCAGGCTTAAAGTAAAGCAGAATGCGCCCTAGGGCGCATTCTGCTTTACTTTCAGCGTGCTTTAAGTTACTATCTGCTAGGATATAGAAAACAATTCTTATGGTACAAATTCATGACAGTATGAAATGGAACTATTTTCTTTGGCGGATGAATAAAATGAATGCGCTAAAAGTCGCTTCTATAAGGGAAAGGGTTAAATTGAAATGTACGATATTTTGACTTAATGTATTGAAATGAGTGTCAAACAGTTTGGATCCTAATCAGACGCATCCACATTTAACTTGATCATTTCACGATAGCACCAAAAGCAAATTTCAGTGATGTTGTTTAATGTTTCTCTTTTATATATAGATATATAGTAGATAGTCAAAAATACATTGTAACGTGGCATTTGGTCAGAATTTAATTTGCTTGCATATAACCATTGTAACCATTGGGGAAAAGAAGTGAAGCCAGGGATATAAGCATTGTCGTATGGATGATGGTCGTATGGGTGATGGTCGTATGGATGATTGTTCTGCTGATGCAGCTGCAAAAACTCATTATACCCTGAAACTTCCTATGGACAATTCCAGTTTACAACAACGGTCCTCTAAACAACGATTCCTTCAATACAACAACGCCTGCTGCTGTTTCCCAAACACGACACATATGTCTAATATTTTCAGTCTGCTTAAAAGTGTCGTCTGTTGTTTTTCTCAATGTCACATATTTGACATTTTCAAAATCAATGAAAAATGACAAACAGCTTGAATCCAGGTCAGACGCCGCGTCTCGCGGCGTCTCATCTGGATTTAAGCTGTTTGCAAGTACATGTACATGTATAAGCCTATTATTCTTCCTATAATAACTCCCCCCGAACAACATATAAATTTTTTGTCTCCCATTGTATGACCGCCGTTTTACACCAATACCATTTACAGTCTAACTTGTGTCAACCGACCAGTCAAACAAGATGAATTACGTTTAAGATTCAACAATGCATACGTTTGTTAAATACAGGACAAAGGTAAAGCAAACAGCTACTGTAAACGCTTTTAGCTTTGCATTCGTTCTATATTATGTAGTCACATATCTTAAGAAGAAATCATCCCAGGTCAAAATGTGGCCGCTAAACACTGTTTTGTATTTCCTATACAAGGAAGCTTAAATCAGCTACATGTATAATGTCATGTCTTATTATACGAATGTTCAACCTTGTGTCTACATGGACATGTAGTACAGGCAAACTTGTATTCACTCTTTCACTGCCAAATTAATCGTGAGGTGCTAACCCCTTCATCATTTCATTATCGTCTGCTTCAATTTGGTTGTTTGCAAGATCGTTTCAGAGTAAGAGTCAGTGTAGTATGACAAACCGATACGAGTGTCAAACAGATGGGATCCTGATCAGACTGCGCGTTACGTTTGCAAATGCGCCTTTTGGCGTCATTGAGAATGTAAAGGTTAAACGACAAAAAGTATATGACCAGTCTTTAACCCTTTACCCAATAACCCGTTTATAACATTCAATACAGGTGATCACTTAATGTAGGTTGAAAGAAAAGCAGAATGTGCCTTAAGGCACATTCTGCTTTACTTTCAGCCTGCTTCAAACTATCATCTGCTAGGCTATATAGAAATATTTGTTATGGTAAATGTTTATGAGGGTATAAACTGGAACTATTTTCTTTAGCGGAGGAGTAAATTAAATACGCTAATAGTCGCTTCTATGGGGGAAAGGGTTAAAGATGGTTGCATGATATTGTAGGACTAAAATAAAGCAGAATGCTCAATAGGACATGTCTGATTTATGTACATATATGTCCTACATTAAGCAGTAACCTGTCTTCAGCGAGACATATGTCTTTTCATAGAGAGGTGGTTAAACACGTATCCTGCCGATCGCGACTTGCAAACAGTATATATCCAGATCAGACGACGCGTAACGCGGCGTCTGATCTAGATCCAAACTGTTTGACAACCGTCTATAAGTTTCTTCCACTTTAGAAAATAAAAAAGTTACTTTCACCAATTTGCAGACGTTAATTTCAAAGCAGACGATAAGTTCAAGGCAAGGTAACTGTTAATACGAGTTTCGGTGTGTCTCATTTAAACTCTTTCACTGCCATTGGGCCAACATGCGACTTTGCCAACAATTCCGAACTGTTTGACATTCGTATCGATATGTATCTTACTTTGAAACGTTCTTGCCAATAACAAAATTAAAGGAGACGACAACGAAACGGTGAAAGGGTAAAATCTCACTATGAATATGACTGTGTCTCATTAAAAAAATGTTGTCCAGAGATATCGGAGAAATTAACCTTTAGCACGCGAGACTGGCTTGGTCTGCACAAGTTGATGTCCGTGGCAACACTCAGTGTTGATTGGTATGCCAGTCTTTCTAAATCCGTGTTTCTTTACCAGACATTCCGACAGTGGAGTCGATGTTATGCGTCCCTGCTTAAACGAAACTATCCGCAACAAAATTAGATTTTGTAAAAGTAAACATCTTCAAAAACTGTATTTTCTATATTTCATTTGACTACATTGCAGTTTTTGTTAAGATTATCTCAAATTCAGGAATAACGTTTTCTCAACTGTGATTAACACATCAAACTCTAGCGAAGAGTATACTCGTCAGATAAAAACGTTATATATGAAGAATATACTTGTCCTATGCAAACAGTGTATATTGTGATCCAAGGAACTGTTTGTCATTTTGCAATATATTGTTAAACTCAACCCTAAATAGCTACAAATGGACTTGACACAATTGGCAGCTGGAATTGACCATTAAAGGTTTCAGCGGTGCATGGATTAACTTGAACGTACCTTCTAAGCAACGTTTTTAACTTTGATAAACTGTTTTGTGCGAATTAAGTGAACTCGAATTCTTAAGCCTGCATAAAGGTCGAAATCCTTGCAGTTTTAATAACAAGTGGATTGGGTCTTGATCAGATGCAGAGTTACTCGGCACCTGTCCTGGTTCCCACTGTATTGTAATGGGCACACCGTAATGATATTAAGTATTGGGACACACATGCCTAAGTCATTCATGTTATGATAAACACAACAGCTACAAATATTAGAATTACATGTATTACGGTTATGGTTTTGCACGAAAGTGTTATTTGGAGAAAATAAAACACCCACTCTGTATGAACGCATTTGCTTCATGGAACACAGCTTATGTATATTTTATGAAATACAACCTGATACAATTATATCGCGTGGGTTTCCAATTTCTCGGATTTAATAGGTCAATCTCATTTAGATGTTGTTTTCATGCAAAAATAAAAGAGACAGCCATATTAGTAGTTTCCATGTCGTAAGCGAAGATTTCCTCAAGGCATACAGTAGTGATAATTTCTTTTAAGAAGCGGAAATTATTGCCAAAGGTATTTTGCACTACAAAGACTGTTTTTTGTTATTGTGCTCAACCGTTTGCATAACCTTGTCCCACATGACCTATTTGCAAGTTTAAGACATTCAATTGCCTAAAGCAGATTGAAAGTAAAACAGGGAGAATGATGTAGGGTTTAATATTAAATTTTTCATGACTACGCTTTAATTGAAGAAGTACATGGTACGTGTATCATGTCATACGACAAGTAACCGCAGCGTGTACAGTGGAAAAGTTGTAATGCATTTCATTCAAGCGTCGCAAATAAATAAAATCAAGAAAACCCATTGTAAAAGTTCGAACAGTTTGTTTTCGCTTGAGTGGCAACATTTTGAAGTCTGATCAGAATCCGGATCACCCTTGTTTCAAACTACAGTGGAGAATCTGTTATTCTTTCCCGTTTAAACGCAAACGTACGCAAACTCAAAGCACTAAAACGTAGAAAAGAACAATTTTTGGACAATTCTGATTATTCTTGTTTATCTTGGTGGCAAACATTTTAGCAACATTTTCCAAACTGTTTGCACTGCAAATAAAAGTTTTAGCGTAAACGCGTTTATTGGGAAGAATAACAGATTCTCCACTGTATTTACACTGAATATGACTATTTCTCACGAACGGGTTTATTGGGAACAGATACAGTCTTCTTAATTGTAACAGGTTTGAAACTGATTTACACTCCAACAATTCTCAGATCTCATGCAAAATGCAATCGTTTTTTAAATATTTTATATAATGGCAATTAAACGTGTAGATCGGCGAAAAAGTTCTGAGTCACATGAACAATATCCCCGTGGCATAAAACGCATATATTAGCAACACTAACACAATAAACACTGCTATAATGACTATTTCATAGAACTATTTTTGTGCTTAAGATAGGCGATTGCTTTATAAAGAGAGGGAAACCCATTTCGTTCTAAATAAAGAAGAGCTCCTTCTGCTTAAACAGTTTGGAGCCAAATAAGACATAGAACATTTCGGTGTCTGATTCTCCAAACGGTTCGTTACTAAGAGAAATGAATTGTAAGAGTTTGCAAAACGCCAAGATAATTAGACAGATAACCCTTAGCCCGCCAAATAAATTGTCGTCTGCTATATTTCTCGTCTGCTTCAAGTTTCAAAGTACTTCAAAGTTGCTCAAAATTGCTGAAAATGTTGTCCGAGTGTCAAACAGCTTGGATCCGGATGAGACGCCGAGTTACTCGGCGTCCCATCCGGATCCAAGCTGTTTGCATATGGAGCTAAAGTCGTGAGTGGCAGGCTAAGGGTTAAAAGAAATTAGATGCGCTGCGCCGTACCGGTAATGGAGTATGTGAGCTTGATAAAGTGCTAGGTCTTAACTATTTCACTGCCACGGCACCAAAAGGCGACTTTGCAACCAGTTTGGAACCCGACATTTAACAGCCCTACTTTTAATTTAAAAAATATTGCAGACGACACTACCAATGCAGACGGTATTTTGGCGATAAGACGGCTAAATGAGACGATAACACTGGTCAGGGAAAGAGTTAAAATAATCCAAACGCAAATAAATGAAATATACAATATCAAAGTGCTTTGTTTCCCCCCAAAATTGACGATTCATTTTTTATCTGTGTGACAAACAGTTTTGGGTATTATCTGACTACCAATGGTCATAACAGTTTAACCCATTGTATGATGGGTAATATTTGGAGGCCATTTTGAAATGTCGTCTGCAGCAGGTATAACTCAAATATTTACAAAATATTTTAGCAGTTTCTGATAGAATGCTGAACTAGATGCAAACAGTTTTGTTCTCAGATCAGGCCCCACATGAGATCATAACTGTTTGCAAACGCAGGCTTATTTTAAAAGCATCACGTATTTCCGTAACATGCATGTCATTACTACCATTTGATTAGGGGGGTAAATATAGTGGAAAAGACGTTATTATTTCCGGATAAAGGAGAGAGTAAAAATAATTGTATAACAAAAGCAATTCAATTCAATTCAATTCAATGTTTTATTTCCTCCATATAGGAGATATGTATAATATTGCAATACAATCAACACAAATATGACAAATACCATCATACATGGACTATGTACTAAATCAGTATTTACAACATAATGTTACAGTAGCCCCTCTAACCAACCTATGGTATTTAACAGTAGCAAGTGGAGTTGTTATATGATCAATGCAGATCAATGTCAACTTCAATGGGCTTGGATTCCGATAAGACGAAAACAACTGTGCCGTCTTATCAGGATCCAAACCGATTTACACACTCAAAATAAAAAGAAACATGATGAAAATATAACTGAAAGTTAAAAGATCTAGCACCAACCTTAAATATAGAACAACGTAGTAGAAACATACATCTTGTATTTCGTGATATTTTAAAGACCTTTGTTTGTTTATAATATAATGTCAGAATTTAATATATATTCTACTGTACAATTAAGAAAGTTAAATCATTGTCATCTCACATTTTGTCATGCTTTTCTCCTGCTTATGAAACTGTTTTTCCTGGTCTAGTACTATATAGTTATTTATTGTTAGTCATGTAAATTATGTTATATGGCTATGAACATTATATATGTTTAATGCCAATAAAATTTGAATTGAATTGAATTGTTAAGAAGGTCAACGAGACCTAGTTTGTGTGGTGTAATGACTTCGGGAAAATTCTTTACCATTTTGTTTGTGTTTGATATAGTTTAAGTGAATGAGATAAATTAACCATAGTCGACTTGCAATGTAATTATTAATACAGTGAAACCCCTCTAAACCGGACACGTGTGGGGACAAAGTAAATGTCCGGTTTAGAGGGGGTTCCGGTTTAGAGGGGTTTTAACCCATAGCTTGTTTCTAGTATAGAAGATAGCTGGTCACTTAAAGCAGGTTGAAAGTAAAGCAGAATGCGCCTTAAGGCGCATTCTGCTTTACTTTCATCCTGCTTTAAGCTATCATCTGCTAGAATATAGAAAATATTTCTGATGATATATGTTCATGAATGTATTTTCTTCAGTGAAGGAATAAATCAAAGGCGTAACATGGGTGGGAAACGGGACCAAAGTTTTGTCCGGTTTAGAGAGAATTCCGGTATTTAGAAATTCCGGTTTAGAGGGGTTTCACTGTATATGTCATTTTTAATAGATCACCGTATCATAGATTTAACGGTCTACCAACTTTAAAAATTCTCTGTTTTTTTTCCTTTTTGATATTCTCTATTACAACCAAAGTAGCAGTTATCAAATTCGGCATGTGGATAGATCATAATTCAACATGTCTATTACTTTTTTGGAAAATGTTGACTATCAAGGAATGTTTAAAAGTGGGATAATGTTTTAACACTTTCGTTGCCAAATTTTAACGTCTGCCTTAACCCTCTTACTGCCAAAATATCGTCTGCATTGGTAGTGTCGTCTGCAAGAATGTTAAAATCAGCTTTAGGGCTGTTTGATTGAGGACATCTTGATACGATTGTCAAACACTTTAGATCCTAATCAGACGCCGCGTTATATTTATATAAAGATATGCTTTCATTTTGCACTTAACATTTCATTAGCGAACATCCATGGGTTTCTTTTAAAGCCAGTGGTATTGTTTATATGAACAAACCAAATTTCTGACCTGGATTCAAGCTGTTTGCCACTCGTCATTATGTTTTGTCTTTCAAAATGTCCAATATGTGACTTTGATTAAAATAGCAGACGGAAATTACAAGCAAACGATATTGCAGCCTTGAAAAGGTTGGACATAATAGTCTTCTTTAGTGAAGAGCCACAAGCGTTGTTGAAAGGATGAATGGTTGTTCGGAGGGCCATTGTAGGGGGGCAGTACTGTACTTAGCTTTAGAACTTTACCTTTTATGAAGTTAAAAAGTTCGAATGTTTGAATATCAACTGATCGAAGTTCGACTGTAGATGAAAAGCCATTATTATCCACCTTTTTAAGTACAAAAATCTGCAATGAAATTCACACAAAAACAGACTTAGTGAATTGATACTGTGTCTGGGCAAAATAGTATAACTTGGTCACAACCCATAAGCCAGATCTTTAAAAGTATATCTGGGTGTTGCAGAAGTGCTATAATGATCCGAGTTTTGTAAGAAATGTCTGTTACTATCCGTCAAAAGCCAGACATCTATTGCCTGTTTTAGCATTTAAGAGCAACAGGAAGTTTATCTTATGATCTTTTATTAGCATTAACAGCATTCTCTATCTTGTAAATGGGAGGTATGTGCAGACAGGACTAGTTTACGATAGACATACATTATATTTCAATACCGACTCGACACATTGTGACCTTTTGCCATCGGTCTGTATATGCCTATCTTAATGTCTGTCTGCCTGTCTGTCTGTTTAAGTATGTATGTATGTCTATCTGTATATCTGTTTGTATCTAGATGTACGAGGGGCATGTTTTAACTGATCAATAATAATCAATATAATAAGTGCAAAATGCATGAGTGATATATCATTTTAAAGAGCAATTCTTTGCCGACACGATGGTATAACGTACGATAAGATCACAGAAGTCGATACGTCACAACATGAACCTAAATGACCCCTACTTTAGGACACTTGCACGTTATTAACCTGTATTGTTGAGGTAATGTTTTGAACAAAATTTGATAGTATAGCTATTATTGCGGCTTTATTATTTTGAACAAGTTTATGAAACTTTCTGTCAAGGAACATCATACAATTATGTATACACTTCACAGTTTTGAATTATTCTATTTTATAGAATAACAATTATATTATGAAATAAAATAAATGATAAATAAAATAAATAATAATAATACAAATATGAAATAAATAAAAAACTTTAAAAATACTCAATTTTAATATTAACCAGGCTATAGTTGAAGTAGATTTTATGTTTTAAAATAAAAATATTGATATACCGATCTAGAAAAAAATATAGCATTCGAAAACACATTTCAAGATTTTTCATAAGCAAAATAAGAAATGTTGTTTTTGAAAAAAAAAATATCTAAGACAGTTTACCCTTTCAAAGGTAATGAAATTTTATTTACATTAAAATAGAGAAATAAACTAATATAGAAAATTCCAATAAAAAAAAATGAAAAAAAATAAAATAAAAAAAGCTATTACGTCAAAAAATAATGGCTGACAAGTGCTATGTTCTAGTGTCCTAAAGTAGGGGTCATGAATTAATGGTAAATGCAACTTAATCAAACCCCAGTTATTTGGAATCTTCTGTACTTGAAGTTGAATATGGTTTAGAATGAATTGTAATTATCTGCTAGCATTTTATTGTTACACATAATCACTATTCAATTCTTTCCAATAAGCTAGTGCTCGCCTAGCAGCAGTGTAGCTATACGTTAAGGTTTAATTTTCAAGTCAGCGCCATAAATTTGACACACATTTAGTATGCTTACCCTCAGGGCGTAATAGAAATTTCGAATCGACCATGTACATACAAAAAGAGAAATGTTTTGAAATATAAAGGTGGCGCCGAAATAGGTTACATGCCTATGGGATATTAAAATAAACAAACAATCATTTCCAGACTCCTTTGTCCCTTACTTGCCAACACTTCATCCGCTTAAAATTTTATATTTGCAATGTGTCATTTATTTCTAAGTGTGAATCATTTTGAAAGAAATATTATATATACCTGTTACAAACAATCTGATCTGAATTGAAACTGTTTGAAAAATGGCAGTGCTGAATGTCGTGCTTAACGACAAAAGGTTAAAACTGTGAAAAAGATGTGTCTATTCAAATAAAGATATATTCTTGTAGAATTTAGGAAGAATTATGTCAGGGACACCACTTGGGACTCCTGTATATGTATGTCGTACATGGCAAGAAAAATACAAACATTTAGTGTGTACAAAACTACAGATTTTAAGCATTGTCAAAACAGTTAACAAAAAGTCAATTATCTTGGCATTAACTGCTAAGAATATTTGCTCGTTGCATGATGCACGTTGTGGCTAAATTATATATGTTTATCTGCTATTAAGAAATACCATTCTTGTAGTTAATGAGGAATGAATTAAACTGCAAAAATGTTAACCCAAAATTGGTTAACATATTCAACCGTGCGATGTATATCATATAGAGGATATTGTATGAGTGTTCATTATTTATCATTTTTAATAAACGAGTTGACTAAAATAATATGACGCGAGCCTTGGCGAGCGTCATATTCATTTTAGTCAACGAGTTTATTAAAAATGATAAATAATGAACACGAATGTGATATTCTATTTATCACATTACAAGTTCAAGCACCTATTAAATTGATTTGAAGCCGTAGTTTGTAGACCCTCCGCTATATAGATTTTCCGCCAAACGTTACGTTGTTTACGTTAACGTCATAGTAAATGGCGTCATTTGGCACCCCGCTACATGCAGCGCTTATAGACGAACAAGTTAGGCCGGAGCCCAAAAAACGATATTCCACTAGTGGATTACGATATTTATACAATCGCTTTATGCAACTCCCAGACCGCAAATTATGTGATAGAAACCGTGTAACTATCAAAAACACATTTTTTCTATGCAAATTGTGAAATAAGAGGGAAAATGCTTTACAAAACAACCCTAATTGGTCAAAAAGGAATATACCTAATACAAAAATGGAATCTTCTATTAAGTATTTGTGGTTAATACAGTTGACCCTCGATAATTCGAACTCACCTAAGTCGAACATGCCCGCATTTCAAAATTCAAACGCGGCTATGTTCGACTAAAACAATATCGGGTCATCGAAATTAAATATATGAAATAAGGGTTAGTTCGACTTTTATCTTAACTCTTTCCTCACTGAAACTTTAAATGGACAATTCCAGATTCCATTTCAGTTTAGTCCATTTCTGACTTTTGAGGGTTGTTTTTGTCAATGTTTGGCATTATGACAAACAGTGAAGACCCTGATCAGAGGGCTCCTAGGAGCCCTCTGATCTGGGTCTTCACTGTTTGCATATGACAAGTGTACTATTCACATGTACACTGTTTGCAAATAGACGCCAATATGCGGGACTAGGGTTCAAAGGGTTAAGCGAGTTCGAAGTATAGAATGTCGACTGTAAGTAGACATTTAAACTTTTTCAAGTGAAATTATGCAATTTATACCCTCATGGGCAGCTGGGAAATAACTTTGCTTCGTACATCTATATTTTTTATAACGTTAACTAGGTATGTGCGTTCGGTTTTTAGAGATTGCTATTTAAAAACTGATATAATGTATACTTGCCGAGAGCAAGATGTACATATAACGGCTGACGACGATGTTACGTGACCGCTTAAATGTTCACGCTTGCGTTGTTATGAAAACTATGTCTAGCTAAATGAAAATCTTCAGAAATGGGAATCGGCCAATTTTCAGTTCATCCAAACGAAGATTTAGTTAACTATGTTCTTTATTGTTTTCGTCAGCTTCGCCTAACCTTATTCGAAATTTATAAAACTAATATGCACATGCAATGCACTTGCATGCATCATTCTTGATAACGATAAATGTGGCAAGCCTATATAAGAATTAATCAAAATAAGTCAAAATAAATTAATATTGTCCCGAATGAAGAGTGTTTGTATTGAAAATTAGGTCTAATGTATTTTACGTGGAAAGCATTTACTTATCTGATGCTCCGATTTTGTCTTACGGGTAAAATTTCTTCATCACAACTAAGCTTTCATTTAACCTGATGGTTTTGAACATGTCCATGTCCTCTCTCAGAGCACTGAATACTTACTATTAGACCCAAAACTATGAAAGTTAAAATAAATAAACTCAAAATTCTTCTCGGCCCATAACATCTTTAACAAATTTTTGATATATTGACTAGTATTCGCATACATACTTCTATATCCAAATAAGTTTACATGTACAAGAATCGGTTAAGGCTCCACAGGGTAACATTATAAAGATATTAGATGGCAGTTTGCGTGACATTCAAATTGTCAACCCGAGAAACAGAATGTCACCCCGAGGCGTTGGCAAATATCCTCTTTCGAAATGGTGGCAAATCGTTTATCAAGTGGTCCAGGCGCTTTAATTCTTGTAAGGAATGGACAAAAGGAAGCAACTTGTACAGAAAATGCCAAAAGTTGATTGGGAGGTACCACTCTTTAAAATGTTTGTTTATGTTCCCATAGCGAAAATCATATCATATAGCTGACAGTAGTTTCAAGAGTGGAAAACAAAATAATATCACTTAGAGTGACGTCACAAAAAGAATATCATAAAGAGTGACAGTATATTTTTGGATAGAATGTAAAAGAAATGCAAAATGTTAACCTTAGGTCTATGGGAAATAAACATTGTAACTCAAAGCGAGGTGTAATAAAATTATTTGTCAGCGCAAATAAAAAGACTAACATTTTCTTCATAGAACAAACTCCGATAATGACGAGCTTGTAATAAGGGTAAGCATTAATTCAACCCCTTCACTGCCTTACCCCGAGTACAGTAGTTATTTGCAAACAGTTTTGATTCTGATCAGACGCCGCGTGATGCGGAATTTCGATACGGACCTCTGCATTTTAATTTTGGGGCAGACAACACGCACTTTTACTATCGGAATTTACCGTTGTCGTCTGCCGGGTTTTTCTCAATATTACATATCAATGGACATTTTGACAGAAGGAAGACAATGAAGAATGAAAAACAGCTTGAATCTGGATTCAAGCTGTTTCCAAATGTTAACCAAGTCTTAATTTCTCTTCCGATAACAAATTCCTACGAACAACACACGCAATCTTTGTCTTCCATACGTAGTTGTTGTAGAGAGGGAGCCCTGTACATGTATATACCAATTGTACGTGGCTATTGGTGCACGCATAAATTGTTTTTCTTCAAGTTGAAGGTATCGGACAATAACTGTATATTACGGAACTATACCTATGAACCCTAAAATCAAAAGTAAATTAGTTTATCTTTGCCAAAGGTTAGCTCCGCCCTGTCAGTTGAATAAAATATACCTATAGCAAGTAACATTCCATCTAATCAGGATAGAAAATGACTGGCACTCCGATAATATGTTCTTGAACATGGTGAAGGAACCAGCTGTACAAGTTGCTTCAGGCGACCGAACTCGTGATGGAAACTGCCTATCATTCTGAGTGTTAAATAATTTGTAGAAACATCTGTATGATTGCATATTTTACATTTACACATATGATGAAACTCGGATGTTCGGATTGCGCAGTGTTAGGGTGTTCGAAAAGCGCCGTGGTGGCGCACCGCTTCTCTCCAATGCAGACTCGAGTTCGATCCCGGGTCGGAGCAGTATGTGAGAGGTACATTGGTCGTCCGTCCGAACACGTGGAATTTATCCGGGTAGTCCGGTTTTCTCCCAAAAATGACCAGATACGCCACCATTTGAGCCTTCGACAGTGCTATGTATAAATTATTATAGTTGGTTTCATAATCGCTGTAAAAAGAAATAAACAATGAAAGTCACTTATAACGAAGTCATCAATCTGAATAAGGGGAGATCCTTTGAAAGCACAGATAACAAAGCAAATACTGAAAATGGCAGACTCGGTTTAATTGAGTCTGTTCATGAGCAATACTGAAATATGCAACAGTGCTCACGCCCCCTAGCACCAGCTTAAGCGGAATTCAACTTTCAACTGTAAATGCGCTGAAATCAGTGATTCCAAAGGACCAGAAAGTATAACAACACTGAGAATGAAGTACGGGGCGACTTTTTACAGCCGCCACACAAGCACTTAACATCTGCTGTTGTGAATATATAAATCTGAATAAGGGGAGATCCTTCGAAAGCACAGATAACAAAGCATAATACTGAAAATTGCAGACTCGGTTTAATTTAACCCGTCTTATAAATTTCGTTTTATCAAAAGTTCGTTACATTTTGTTTTGCTAAATAAAAAGTTCCAATTTATCATTGTCTACGAATGAAATTCCTTTTATGGAAAATCCAGTTACTAGTTTGGCCTGTTTGAACCGAACACTTAATATTCGGCACAAATTAATGACTTAACTCTACCTGGAAACAATTAACAAGCCAAGAGCATTTATCTTCCCATGTAATTACCAACCCAACAATTTGTCTCGCACGGTTAACCATTACCCTGTTGTAGGATCGTCTGCTTTAAAATTGTCGTCTACAAAATTTGTTAACTTTAGATTTATACGTTTTTGTAAAGAAATCAAAAGACAAGTGCCAAACAGTTTTGAACGCGGCGTCTGATCTGGATCTAAATTGTTAGCAAAAAATAGTAAAGTTGCGATCAGCAGGCAAAGGGTTCGCCTTGGACAGAAATGTGTTTTCACGATACCGCTTGTTCTAATCAAACGGTCGTAGCCCTTTGTCTGTCTCGTCTTAATCCTTTCGGCGCCAAACTAATCGTGAGAATTTTACCCCGTCACCGTGTTTTGTCGTCTGGTTCAAAATTGTCGTTTGCAAGGACGTTTCAAAGTCAGATTTAAGGTAGTATGACTTAAGATATATCAGTACGAGTGTCAATCAGTTTAAATACTGATCAGACGCCGCGTAACGCGGCGTCTGATCAGGATCCAAACTGTTTGCAATGTCTCATTTCATGCAACATCGACTCCGAAAGGGTTACATTTCACGACGATTAACAGCCTTTGAGCAACAGCACGAGAAAATCAATTTTATTACAGAGTAAACAATGTAGAACAAGATAAGTCACCGCTTCTGTCGGTCACTGAAAATAAATAAATTAATTAGTTAGAAATTTCACAAAAAGTACATTTTATACATGATATTGAAATGCGGTTGCGTTTCGTTTGCATTTAAGCGCCTTCTGTAGCACGTTTTTAGATGTCAGCTAGGTGAGTAGGTAACAATTAAGCCGTGTACTAGTTTGCATTTGATCACTATTACCAAGTACTGCGTTATCTAAATTGTATGTATTGAATTGTCGTCTGGATTGTTTAAAAACAATTTTTTTTTCATTTAGCATGACTGATGGAAGAATACTACAGATGTGAAACGATTTGATCAGACACTAGGTAAGTCGGTTTTTGTACCGTTCGGTCTTTATTCTAATCTGGTCCGCTTATTTTACGAGTTTAACGGACATCCATAACTAATGGCAGACCACATTTAAATGTATGTCTTGATTGAACGTTTTAAATCTTTACCCCATAGTCTGTTTCTAGTTTTGAAGACAAGTGATCACTTAAAAAGATAAAAGTACGATAGAATGCGCCTGAAACCATCATCTGCTAGGTTCTAAGAACTATTTCTTATATTGCGCATATTCGTGACTGTATAAAGTGGAAATGTTTTCTAGGGTAGTGGAATATAAGGTATATAGACGTCAAAACGAAAGTGAAGTGACGTTGACCAGGGCAGCAAGGCATGGCATGATGCATAAATATATAGCTTTGAGTGGACGTAAAACCATCTTAGCCACAACAACAATAGTACACAAAAGGCGTGTTAAGGCGTGTATATTTTGTAAAAACATAAATAAGTTCAATTATTGCATATATCGTGTTTATATGTGTTTTAAGTCTAATAATTCTGTTTGTCATGCTCAGTTCTACAATGAAAACTTCTGAGAAGCTTATTAAAGAAACTTCTGTTTTATAATATACGACAAGTCAGACAATTGTTCTTCGATCTCTTGAGACCGAGACATTCGTGTCAACCCTATTGAAAAGCAACCCAATTATTGTAAAACAAAAGCAAATAAACACACATCGCTTGCACATGACAATATTTTGGAGAAATAACCGGTTTATATGGTAAATGCTGTATATGTTGTTCGTGTGTTAACTTAATTCAACGTCTACTTTTATTGTGTTTTTGAGAGCAACGGACATACATTGTATGACTTTCGCATAGGCGTACACTACACTCAGTGCAAAAAGAAACGCACACTTTTATAACAATATTATCTGTATGTAGAAGGAACGTATTTGTGAAATAATCTTTTCATTACAGTCAGTAGTTCCGTCTTGGGCTATCAATGTTGAAAATGGGAGGTTTATCATTGAATTGGTATCATCACAACCTGTACAAATCGGTGCGATGTTTTCAACAGGCACTAGTTAACTCTTTCGCTGCCAAATTAATCGTGATATTTTTTTATCCCACCTCCGTTTCATTGTTCTCTGCTTCAATTTTGTTGTTTGCAAGATCGTTTCAAAGTAAATTTCAATGTAGAATGACTTAAAGCAAATCCATACGAGTGTCAAACAATTTGGATCCTGATCAGACGCCGCGTTACGCGGCGTCTGATCAGGATCCAAACTGTTTGCAAACGCTTTTTGGCGTCATTAAAGGGAAATGGTTAAAGGGCAGCACAATGTTTTTTTTTAGTATTTTTTGCTGAACTTGTTGCAGAATTAAATACATCTTGAGATATGGTCTTTCTATTCTAATTTTCTTCCAAATTAAAGGTGTCTTAATCTGCGCCTGAGCACGATGTGCGTTTCTTTTTGCACTGAGTGTACATTGTATGAATTTTGCATAGGCGTGCACTATATTACATAACATAGCACTCCATCATTCAGACATTAATAATTGTGTTAAATTAACAATGAGGTAAATACATATTTTGTAAACATTACTATTATCATTAATATACTAAATTGTGCTCTAATCGATATTTTAAATAAAACTGCATATAAGTCAAAACGCATCATACATGCAGAAGTGAGGACGCCAATTAGTTCGAGTTGTGTGTAACGTGGTTTCATTACGATAGATGATTCCTTGGTTAGATTGGCAATAGCAACCTTACATTTCCAGTAAAAAGTTGATGTAGGGTTGACTCCAACATGAAACTTAAATCACTTTCAGTACTATATAAAGTCGTCCCATGAGTGTATTTATTCCATGATTGATGGTATCATATTTAGACCAAAATTTATTATATCGCATATTGCATCAGCGATGAGATTTGCATGCGAATATTTAGACCTGATGTCTGAAGATAATAACTATATATGCTTTTTTAACTTATTACTTACATACGATGTTTTGAACTCTACGATTTTTGTTAAACGAGTTTGGCGTTATTTACAGGGCTGCCATTTCTCCGGATTTTTCTTAAGTATTCAGATTTTCATCCTAGCAGATCGTAGCTTAAAACAGGCTGAAAGTAAAGCAGAATGCGCCTTAAGGCGCATTCTGCTTTACTTTCAACCTGTTTTAAACAGTCATGTGTCTTCAAAACAAGAAACAGACTATGGTGTAAAGGTACGATTAGTAAAATTGCGTCTGAAAAATTGAAAAATTGAAATCTTAGGATTTTAATGATAAACTTGTGGCAGCCCTGTATTTAGCAGTCACTTGTCTTTCATTTCCTGTACACGTGGATTTTAAAAAAGTTCACACAATTCATGTTTGACTGTAGATCTACTAATTCGTAGGAACTCGTAGTTGTGTCGTCTGTGACAATTAATATGTACTTCTGTTACTATATTCAATTTTTTTAAAATTTCTTTTAAAAACAGATTAGAATCTTAATTAGTGTTGGTCCTAATGAGAAGTCGTGTCATGCGGTGTCTAATCTAGTGCGGAATATCTGTTTTACAATTAGTTAAATAGGATCAGGCAAATTTGAATAATGGCGGCGCACTTACAAATAATATTTTGGTGAGGTTTCATGCTATTCTTTTAAATACTCACTATACAATACTGTATAAAACGACGTCTGATCTGTATCCAGACTGTTTCCCATGGATCTTACGGTTTTCGCACAAACGCATCGATTTGGAAATAATAACGTCTTGAAATTATTTATTTGGATGCAGAGGAAACTTCGGGTAATTTGACCTCTTATTTCAAATTAATTTTCACTCTGGCAATATGCATCTTAGATATACTCTTAGGTAAATATATTAACGTTGTAATCGTACCTGTGTTCTTTATAAGCATTGACGACATCTCATTGATACCGTCATATAGACCATGCTGAGAGCAAACAATCAGTCTGAATGACTTTGATTGGCTTGTATACCACTTTGTTCTTGAGGCAAATAATGTCTTCCAAAGAATGATAAAATATTCATTGTTTCTGACGAACATGACTAAACAATACCTCAAAAACAATTACGTTATCAGTTAGGGATTTTCTTTGCTCCTGTATCTAATAATCCTTGGTCAGTAATGTAGATATAGGTTTTGTAAGTGTAATGGTTCTTACACAAAGAAGTTTACTCTTGTTAACCTTGGTCAACATATTTCAGGTTCAATCATGTTTCTTGATGCCATAATTAAGACCATTTTGTGTCGTGGCACCGTTAAACCAAACTCATTCAATTTATCAATCAACCATGGTGGTTACATTGTTTTAAAAATTGAGTATACACATATTGAATTAATTCCCCCCCCCCCCAACAAATTTAGATTTAAGGTCCACTTAGAAATATGGAGGCCGTGTCCTAAGAAAACTCCGCTAAACAATGCAAAAAAGTGTTGTTCTAATCTAGAAGTAATCTTAATCTTGGCGTCTACTTAAAATATACAACTGCAAACGTGTCAGGTAGCAATACATTACACATATTGGTGTAACACACGGTATAGAAGATGACTTACTACTTTGACGCGGTGGATGGTCTTGGTCTACAGTGTTTGAACTTTGCAGTGCAATACATCTAGTAATCTTGAAGTAGGCCTCATATATTATATCACGTCCTACATTTTAATGTCAGGGCCAACGCTTATAAAATATTTGAATTGAGTCTTAGATCGTTTTCAAACATTTGGTAGATCAGATTGGAGCGAACGATATACAGCGTTCCCTCTCTACAACGGTCCTCCTTACAACGACCCCTCCTTACACCGCATTCACCGCTGTTCCCACGAAAATTATGTTTTACACTTGCACTGATGCATTTTCATCTAGCTAAAATTGTTGTCTGCTGTTTTTCTTATCTAAATGACATTTTGACAGAAAAAACATTATGACGAATGACAAACAGTTTGAATCCAGATCAGACGCCGCGATACGCCGCGTCTGATCTGGATTCGAGCTGTTTTCAAATGTCAACCAAGTTCCCTCCCTATAACGACTCCCTCCAAACAACGCACATATTTGTTGTCTCCCATTGAATGTCGTTGTAGAGAGGGAGCGCTGTATGATCATACACTAGAAACAGGCTCTGACATTAGTAAAGGGTTAATATAATAGAGGAAAGAATCTAAACGAACTGATAACAACGCATTGGTACATATATTCTTTCACATTCGTATATTGTTCTTCGATATTATTTCCATATACATGCAATATTCGTCATTTAAACAATTTGATTGTGATAAATTGTGCAGCTGTATTACTACCATTGGAATGTGTTGATTAGTATGTAGTTAAGACAGGTGATTGTATTATGCAAAATAAAAGTCAAACAGATTGAAGCATTCTAGTTTACTTTCAGTTTATTTTAAACTTGCACCTGTCTTTCATCCGATAACTGAGCATTCTTTTCAATGGTCGTAGACGAGGATGTCGACTGTCTTTCACCATGTTTGCCTTTATTTCAAACTAAAAGGAAAATCACTATCGCCATACTGAAAATAAGCAATAATTCCTTATTACATACACATCTAACACTTCAAAACCACTTTGTGGATACCATGAAGCGATCTCATAACGTATCTTGATGTTTGATGTTTGCCATGTGTACACATCAATAACGATACTAAAGTGGGTCAGAGATTCCCATCTAAATAGCAGGTTGGAAAGCTTAATAGTGAGAGATTTAAGAAACCCCAGAAGACATCGTACATGTTGAACCATATGCGTGCAAAGTATCAGGATACTCTTGGTTCAGTCCAGTAATTGGGGCCTGCCAGTTTGTAATCAAACATCACTTTGGTCACCGACTTCATCAAATCTAAACAAGGTTAGAAATTGAAAACCAACATATGTATTTCAACACATCATTCATAAATATATTTGGTAGAAAAGTGATTTTATTTATTTCACAACTACCGTATTAGTGCTAAAACAGTATCGCAAATGCAAACAGAAATCGACATCTGGTTATGCTGCAAAACAATGTGCCAAGAAACCTCGCTACCGTGTCGTGGTTCTGTGGCTTAATTGCGAAAGGTAATCGTTTCTGTTTATTAGACAGAGAGTATTCCTTACGTTAAGAAATAAAAGGAAGCAGGTCAGTGCTTTTAAATAATAATTTCATCTCATCATCCCTCATTACCCCATATCATTCATTGGCGCTATATGACCTATTTTGTTTCGCATTGCTGTAAAACCAAATCAACCATCACAAGAATTGCAATTTGGATTAATCAGTGGTATTTTTAAACGCTATCATTTTCTTCATTTCATTGCATTATGTTTGCATTTCGTTCGTTTATGATGGACATATACCATGTTTTTTCTCTTTTGTACAGTAATGGAAAGATTGTTATTTCCAATGTATGTAAATTGCAATAAGTTTAAAGCCAGTTCAGATGCCGAGTAATACATCGCCTGATCAGGCTCCAAACACTTTGCCATTCCGATAAACTGTAATCGACATACTTGTCAAAATATGTCCTTTCTGTATGCTACTGAATTGCGTATGCATATGGTTTCGTTTGTAAATGAAATACTGATAAATATTCCCCTGTATACATATGATAATATCATCAGAGTGTCTGGACTGTAGTATGTATATTTATCTCACTACTGTACTTACCACAATCGTCCCATGAGTAAAGCGGTTGATCGCATTGTCTAAATCGCATCTGTCACTTACATTAAAGCCGGTAACGTTTTACATAACTTTGGTTCTAGACGGGACAGAACAATATTGTTATTCCTTACTATACTTGGATCCATTTTGTGTAGCTTTAGCAAAAAGTTTAGACCCTGATCAGAAGGCTCCTGAAGGAGCCTTCTGATCAAGGTCTATACAGTTTGTTTTCATTTCAAAAACATATCTGGAGATATCTTTGATAATAATATCAATTTATCAATGCTCAACAACGGATTGACCATTTACAATCGTTTGCATGGTAAGTTTTAAGGTTATGATCAAGCTCCAAGCCAAAGGCATTAATCGGTCTCACGGGTGAAATTACGGATTTGTATAATATGTCTTTCGTACTGCTATTTGGAAAGGTTGAGACGAGATAAGCTACCCGTCGCACGCGTCCTCGACGAAATAAGACCGTATTAAGGATGTTGAGTTTATGTAACAGTAGAATTATAAAATAGTTAGAGGCGTAATTGTATGTACGCATTAATGCTGGAACACTAGAGCAATAACGTCAATTACAAAAAACATAGTTCAGACGCCAAAGAACATCCAGTGTTCCCTCCCTACAACGGCCCTCCTAACAACGACTACCTCCTTACAACGACCCTTGTCGCAGATCCCTAAACAGGACAAGTATGTCCAACATATTCACGACTAAAATTCATTCTGGTTAAAATTGTCGTCTGCTGTTTTTCTCAGTTACATAATAGACATTTTGAGAGAAAAAAAACTTAATGACGAGTGACAAACAGTTTGAATCCAGATCAGACGCCGCTTCACGCAAGCCGAACGAACTCGGAAAATCTCCGTCGTTGATCGGATGTCAACAAACCGATTTAAAGGTCGAATTTTTTCCACCAAATGCATGTGTTTGTCAAATGTATTGCCTCCATAATCATCGCGGATTACTTCTTTTTATATGTTTAGATTACGTATCTGCCTGAATATTCAGGTTTAAAAAATGCGCTATTTTGGCTCACATACTGCCTTTAACTAATTACCCAAAGCATGTTTTATACTTTTGAAAACAGGTGATCACATAACCATGTTATAAGTAAAGCAGCATACGATTCAATGCGTATTCAACTTTACTTTAACATACCTGTAGTTTAAGCTAGTATCTGACAAGATATAGAGAACATATCTTTTGAAAATGTTAATGACTGTAAAAAGTTGAACTATTCCGTGGATGAATAGATAAGTAAAAACATATTTATGGGGAAATAGGTTAAAGTGGATATCCGGTTTTTGATCACAAACATCATGATTCGTTTTTTTAGTGAAGGCGCATTTGGGTTTGGGAGACTGTCGTTCAAGAATAAAAGTACTGTGATGTGTTGATTATTAGACTCTATCGCCATGTATTTGCTGTGTCTGAGGATATAATGGACTGAAATATAAAGTTAGAAAAAATATGTTAACTTTTCCAGTTTAAACCAAGTAAAACCATTACGCAGTTAAATAAAAAATGACAACTGTGTTTATCATCGTATAAACCCTATTAAATGGGCCAGTAAATTTCACTTACGAGACAACTATTTTGTATACGCACAGTACCTCCCGAATTCCTTCGATTATTGGTGGGTGCCTATCCAAGATGGGCCTTCGGTAACCACTCATTTAACTAGCTAGCGGCTCGCCATTCAGCCACATCAGTTCCAACTAAGCTTCCGCTGTGACTCGAACCTTCAATCTCCAGATTCCGAGTCGTACTAACTAACAAAACGTACTCGGTCGCGATAGTATAAGTCCTATTATTATGCGAATCTCGATATAAAGACCTTGCTTTAGCCGATGTAACACCATTACATCGAGTCCACCTTACTCAAACATTCCTATAGTTTCAGTCAAAACGTGACTGAGCTACGTTCTTAGTTCGACATATGAGTATGTTCGATGGAGACGAGTTCGAATTATAGAATTCCAACCAGCAAACTAAGGGTTATATTGAATTAACTCATTATCCCCTGAAACTTCCAATGGGCAACCCCAGTTTGCAATGAAGGCTGGTCTATTTAATACTATTTCGGGTTGTTTCTTTGTAATAAATTGCAAAATGACAAACAGTAAAGTCCCTGATCAGAGGGCTCCTGCAGGAGCCCTCTGATCAGGGACTTCAATGTCTGCATACGACAAGTGTACTCTTCACAGGTACTCTCTTGATAAAGGACGCATGGTTTGGCTGTACTTCTATAACACTACATCAATTATTACGCAATGTAACTGGGATGTTTGTAGCTAGAAATCAATATTATTAGCACCATCGCTGAGTCGGCGAGTTTGGAACATGAAAGGTTATACTCATTTACTATCATCAAAACAGAGGAAAGACCTGTTTACCATTGATGTATGGTGGCGTTTCTTCCCGCACTGAGAGAAAAGAAATACAATTCCAAAATGATTTACAATAAATTCCGTGTTAACCCTTTGAATCCTGATCATTATACAGTCATTGGACCCGTGCGGAACATACTTGTTAAATGAAAACAGAGTAGATCCTGATAACCCTTTGATCAGTGGCTGCCTGTTTGTCATTTTATTAATTCATTGTAACAGTTAATCCTAAATAGTAACACAAAGGAACAGACATTATTGGAAACTGGATTTGCCTATTTATAGTTTGAGGGCTAACGGGTTAAGAGTAATAACTATGTTAAGAGTCCACCTAAAGCATAATATATTGAAAACCTTACTTAAATGGAATCATCTTCACTAGAACGTTACGTTTGACCTGTATTAAGCATGACCTTGTCCTTTGAGATTCCAATTAATATACCTTATTGAGTGACCGCTTAACAAAACATTTACTTAAATGTTTTTGACACTTTTATTCCAGAGAAAAAAGGTAAATACAATGCAGTGAAGCATTGCAAATGACAACATTTTGTAAAGTATTACGTTTAATTATAATGTAAAGGGAAACTAGATTGAAAGCCTGACCATACGCCGAGTAATCAAACGTTTTGCAATTAAAACGCATTTATTATGACAGCTAAACTTCAGTCGAAACTCTATAAATCGAAATCGCGTTAGTTCAAAAAGGTCATAGGAAACACACCATCAGTAAAACACGTATCGTAACATTCGCGAACATCGGGACAACCTTTATAACTGCTTTAGGTGTTTGATATTTTTGCTTCTGTCAAATAGGTATTTGTCCAAAAGGTGAATGGCAATCAGAGGTGATTCTGACAAGACTGTTCCGTAATGCAACAGTCTTATCAGCGTCTGCATTATTTGCTCAGGACTAACTCTTAGAGTTACAGTGGAGAATCTGTTATTCTTTCACAATAAACGCGTTTACGCTAAAACTAATATTTGCAGTGCAAACAGTTTGGAGCCAGATCAGACGCCGGGTAACCCGGCGTCTGATCAGGCTCCAAACTGTTTGTCACCAAGATAAACAAGATTTATCAGAATTGTCCAAAAGTTGTACTTTTCTACGTTTTAGTGCTTTGCGTTTGCGTACGTTTGCGTTTAAACGGGAAAGAATAACAGATTTTCCACTGTATTACGGTATCCCATAACATACCTTGGCCAATTAACACGAGTTACTGTCGTCAATGGACCTTCTTGAACAAATTACAATATTACTTCACCACTGTTACTCCTTTAACCCATTTGTGTCCTACAGTGGATTCTTCCATGTTTTATATTGGATTAATTCATTTTTTTATCCAAAGGGATGCCTGGTCAAATTTTCATTTTCATTTTGTTTTACATTGATATTCCTATCAGCAAATAGTGTAGACTCTGATCAGACGCAGCTTTATGCGGCGTCTGATCAGAGTCAACACTGTTTGCCTATCTCCCATATATGGGATCTTGGGCACAAATGGGTTAATATAAGTCGAACATAGCCCCTGTGTATACATTTTATAAATATGCATGTAAGATATAGTATCTTTATCCTAGTAGATTGTAGCTTTAAGTAGGTTTAAAGTAAAGCAGAATGTACCTGCTATGATTCAAGTTTGCATTACGTGGTCACCAGTCTTAAACTAGAAGCGGTATATTAGGTAAGGAGTTAAGTGAATTATGGCAGACCTACGTAGACATACTACTATAATTCATATTCAGTTTAACCTCTCTAGTGTAGCCACTACCTGGCTAATTGATTGTATATAAAAACAGGTGACAGTTTAAAGCAAGTTGGCCTAAATACTTTATTTAAACTTTCTGTTTTACTGTGTCATTGCTTTAAGCAGTCACATACTTTAAACACATGCTAGTTAACATTATTTAGTTGTCCTAATATAGAGGTGTTACCTCTGTATGTATAGAGGCCAATGAACTCTTAACTGCTGCAAAGTGTACGTTCCGATTAGACATCAAATCACCAAATATGGCATCCTGATATTATAGGGAGCATGTTCAACATCAAGGCAGTTAACATCACCCTAGAGAGTAGCTGCATGCGACCTATTTTCGTAAGGCAACTGTCTGTCGTGATATTGTTATCCGTTATTTCTACGTACACATTTGTACTTGAATGATACATTTTCGAACCTTAGTGCAATAGAGCTAAAGATGATGTTGCTGCAGTTATACATCTTTCTTTTGACCATGTTTTTCGTTGCTATGGTCTAAGAAGACTTAAACAATTTGTGCCCATGATGCAATGTATTGGACATAGGCACACATTGTAGACTATGTGACATGTGGCGTTTGATAAGAGTCTACACTGTTTGCTGCTATGAATTTCAATTTAAAAATTGAAATTTAAAACTTACATCAGGCACTACTTACATCAAAAGTTGACTTTACCAATATAATATAAGCATGGACTAATCCACGTGGCGCAAATAGGTAAGCGTCCGTTCGGACCTTGTGCTGACAGTTATCAACAGCCAATTGTACTTTAGACTACGCAACTATTTAATACCTTATAGTTGAACAAACCGATCAAACAAACCGATCAACATCTCCATCACTTATCCATTTCACTTTAAATGACGCCAATAGTTAATCTTGCCTGCATTTAATCACTCTTACTGCATTGAATCTAAATTTTAAATTGTGAAAACGATACTACAAAAAACAATATCGTAGCAAACGACAAATATGGCAGTAAAGAGATAAAGCTTCACGATAATTTTGACCATGAAGGTAGACGAAACTATATTTAGCGTGTGATACCGAGATACAATCTTAGTGACCATGTAGGCTGTCAATGTACTGCAGTGGTAAATACGCTATTCCCACCAATTTACGCTTTAACCTATGCTTAAGAACGCATAGTGAACGGTTAACGAACGGTTAACGAACGGTTAACGCCTAAATATTTTACCGCGTTTAAACGCGTTTATTAACGATTATACCAATGCAGTCTCGGCTAAGGGGTCCGTCGGCTAAGTGATGGCTTTTAATCCCGGCTCTTTTAAACGCGTAAAGAAACGCGAAAAGAAACGGCTAGGAAACGCGTTTAACATATAATAAATGCGTACGAAACGCTTAAGAAACGCGTTGAGTGGGTAGGAATTTACCACTGTAAAACAATCACAAGGTGTTTAGCTCTTTCCAAAAATGAATCACATTTTGAATCATTCACCGATTATAAGTGTTCAACTTCTTCTGACCTGTCCAAGCTATTTTTAGATTGGAACATTATAAAACTTTAACAGGGATGAGTTTTCCCTACAGCCAGTTAGAGATACGGATAGCTGTAATTTTTGTGCGTAATGTACAGTAGAGGATATATTATTCTTTCCCGTTTAAACGCAAACACAATGCACCAATCTGTTGAAATATACTTTTAGAAAGTTTAACTATATTTTTAATAGTAACAAACAGGTTGGAGCCTGATCAGACGCCCGGTTCTGTTTGCAATAGAAATAATAGGTTTAGTATATAAATGCGTTTATTGGGAAATGATAAAATATTAGTAAAGTAATCGCACCGGTCTCGTGCTGCACGAGGATCATACTTATCTCAAGTAGGAAAGTATACGATTATATACATGTATTCGATGTTACCTTGCTTACCTTTTTACCATTATTAACTATTCTGTCCTAAAAAATAACTCTGACAAGTCAGAAAAATCGGACAATACATGTTTATTTTTTTACCATATCTTTTTAAACCCATTACCCCATAGCCTGTTTTTAGTTTTGAAGACATGGGCCTACTTAAAGAAGGTTGGAAGTAAAAAAGAATTATTCATAAGCCAAACTCTCCAAACCTCTTTACAACAACATTCAATGGGAGACAAATAGTATGTGTGTTGTTCGGAGGGAGTTGTTATTCGGAGGAAAAATAAAGGTTTGGCTTGCATTTACAAACAGCTTGAATCCAGATCAGACGCCGCGTGACGCGGCGTCTGATCTGAATTCAAGCTGATTATCATTCTTCATTATAAATTTATTCCTTCTGTCAAAATGTCCACTTGGAATAAAACGACAGACGACAACGGTAATTTCCGCTGATAAAACGAACGTGCTGCCTCCCCAAAAGTTGAAATGCAATGGTCCTCATCGAAACTCCGCACTGCCAGGTCAGTAAAATCGGCCTATACTTGGATAGTTCTAAACATATTTAGGCACAGTAGATGTTTTGTTATCGGGATGTCAGGCGGGTGTGAGACTAATCAATCGTCGGGTTACTTGGCTTTTTGTCCTCAAGTTGTTTACAGTGGACATCGATTCTTGGATTACAGACGCCTTTGGTGAGATAACATTTAACCCCTGAACACCAGAGATAAATGTTCTGCTTCTTGAAGATGGCCGAATCGATCAATAGAACACCTCATATCATCTCCAGTGATTTGCTGTCTACAGATTCCTGGTATTTTGTTCATACTGTAGTCGTTAATAAGTATACATTTATTCTGCAATGTGTGATTGTCATGCTTTGAAAAGTATTTCCTTAGCACATGTGTTCAGTGACAAAGACGTTTTGTTCCCAGAAATATGACATGTATTTAGTTGAATTAATCAAATCATTTGTAAACCAGGATCCAAATAGTTTGCCACTGATGTTGACCCAGTTATACGCGTTGTTCGAAACATAACTTCAAACATTTTATTATTATTATTATTATTATTGTACCATATTTATATAGCGCTCTTTTCATACATGGGTTGTGCTTTCAAAAACGCTTCACATGAAATTTCATAAATGTACCTGTAAAGCTAGAAAATAAAAACAACTTCAATTAGATATAAAATAAACACGAACAAACACACAAAAGACAGCCCCAAAGCAGCGATTACATTACCCCCATAAATCAGCAATGAACCGACTGGCTAAAGATTGCCGACTGATAGAAAACCTCTCTACCACTACAACTAAGGATACTTGACTGTATTTAACGACATTTGACAGCTTAAATCAATGTGACAGTGTAACAGAAAACTCCTTAAGGAGCTTTCTGTTTGACTGTCACATTGCTTTGAGCAGTCATATGTCGTAAATGTTTAATAATGAATTGAGTGGGCTTGATAGAGAGTTTGTTTTAATGTTTTCAAACATTAAGTAAAGTATTGTTACCAGAAAAGTAAAGTTTTTGACAAGTAAATGTAACTTATTTTTGAACTGTTTTATTCAAATATGAATCGATGTTTTGTGATTATCATTAGATGTTAATTTCTACCCATTTACGCACAGTGGATTCTTCCATGTTTACATATTGGATTAGTCCATTATTATCAAAGGGATGCTTGGTCAAAATATTCATTTTCATTTCGTTTTATACTGAAATTCCTATCAGCAATACTGTTTGCATATGTCCCATATATGGGCTCGTGGGCACAAAGGAATGTTTTGCTTATGTTTCTTTTTCAACACACGGTATAACGACGGGTGTAAGAATCAGAGATAAAACCGTTTGAACCCTCAAACAGTATCCATGTCCTACACAAACAGTGTATAACAATATCAGAGAGTTCCTAAAAGAGATATCTAATTAGGACGTGCAATGAATGTCCGTTTGCAATATATGATAAAATAACAACACTAAATAGTCAAATTTGACTTGACTTGACTTGACTGAACATTAGGAGTGTCCATTTGAAATTTCAGGGGTCATTGAACAAATATACTGTGACATATCGTATGTAGTATATCTGTAGTGCATTTTAGAAACTTAACACATGTTAGTGGTTGAAATTATTTTTTGACCAATGAGAGTTGATTATTTTTGAAATTTTTTCAAGGATTAATTTTTGTAAGTCAGTACTATCAAACACTAATCAACGACTAAACAAATTAATCCTGCGCATGCGTATTTGGGTTGATTCGCAGATGTTTCTTTGGGTGCGGCCTGTGTCCATTTCCTTTGACATCTCTTTGTCGGTGCTATTTAAAAAGGGTGTTTCGGGAAGAACAAACGTTTTGTTACTTCCAATTGACGGTGTAGCTCTTTGTCGGTACCAAAAAAATAATTTCAACCACTTAATGGGTTAGTGTATATTAGTCTATTTTAACAAAAGATTAAAAGTCGCTCGGATGCCCCTCGCTTGACTTTTAATTTTTGTTAAAATCGACTAATTGACACTAACCTATACTAATAAGTCTAATGAATGTTTGGCTTAGCTAGAATAGTATTTGGACTAGTCTAAATCATGTTCATTTCGTTCACTGTAGTTCAAACACTTTTTAATTGAATAAGAATGAACAATTTACTTTCAGTAGAGAAGTAAACTCTATGCAATTAAATTAATGGAAAGTTCCATGATATTCACAAATTTAATTCACAAATGTAGTAATACTTTATAAAACAAAGACATGGAAACAAATTGAATAAGATTGATTTTGTATTCAGTAAACGGCAGGGTAATGAACCTTACCAGTTTTAGATTTGATGTTATTTAGTTACTTGATGTATAAGCAGATAATTTGCACTTTAAGTCCTTCTATTGTCGTTTTCTTATCTACTTTAAACAGTTTCGTTTAACTGCAAAGGACAAGGTTCTTGAATCATCCGTTTTTGCCCTGTACTTTTTTTCTTCAAAATAAAAGTTGTTCTTTATTTTCTCATTATTTGTCTATATCAGATGTTTAAACTTCATAGTACAGCGTTTCCTCCCTACAACATCCCTCCAAGCAACGACTCACTCCTTTCAACGACCATTGCAGCAGTTACCTAAACAGAACAATAATAACTAACCCTTTTATTGCTGCAATACCATCTGCTGAAGTAATTGACATAATGTACATTTTAACAGAAAATAAATTATTGACGAGAGACAAACAGCTTGAATCCAGATCAGACGCCGCGTAACGCGGCGTCTGATCTGGATTCAAGCTGTTTCTTAATGTAAGCCAATATCCCTTTTGTTTTGAAAAATGATCTGTATAGGCCCAAATCGGTGGATTCGTTAATCTTATATTAGGGTCAAATAATTGACATTCTAATCAAGCTATGGATTACATGTCTGAATCAGAACCAAAAAGTTAGCAAACGAAAATTATATCAAAGTGGAAGGTTTTATTACTAACACTAGGTTAACATATTGTTGATACCGTTAAAACATATAATATATAGGTATTTCGCAAGTCTAGTAGCACTTGTTCACAAAATAAAACTGAAAAAAATATTTGAGGAGGTTGGCAAAACGCTCTTTTGGCAAAACAATTCTATTTTCTTCGCAGTAAGTATTGCCTAGTCAATCATAAGTACCGGTGATCTCTTGAGACAACGACATTCGTGTCAGTGTTAAGTAAAATAAGTCAATTATTGTAAGGCAAGTGAAATATATCATTCAGATGCTGCAAACCGATATACAGTGCTCCTTCTCTACGACAAAACCCAATGGGAGACAAAGATTGTGTACGTTGTTCGGAGGGAGTTGTCATAGGAATGGAATTTTAAGAATTGAGTTACATTTGCAAACAGCTAACATCTGCATTCAAGCTGTTTGACACTCGTCATTATATTTCTTCTGTCAAAATGTCCACTAATATGGAACATTGAGAAAAAACAACAGACGTGAACTGAATTTTAAGCAGACGTTAATGATATTGAATCAGTGAAAGGGTTAGAAATAATTGTTTGGTTTGGCGGAACGGCGGCAAACGTTGTTGTAAGGAGGGACTCGTTGTTGGGAGGGTCGTTGTAGGGAGTGAGTACTGTATGGCAGGTATATTCCTCTGTTAAAGGTTCGTTAGCAAACCGTGTATAACAAGGGGAGTGCCAAGGGGCCTTCTTATCAAGTTCTGCACTGTGTGCTTCTCTCACATATTTCGGAATTTATTCCGACAAAGACTCTAAAGATATACATGACCTGGTCATATTTTAAAAGAGGAATTACCTGGGGCTATGTTTTTGTTTCTAAACCCTTATAAACATGCTACAAATGAGCCATGTTTGCTCTCTGGTCGTTGGGAAGTTTCGGAGTTTTGGGGCAAAAACATACGATTTTGAATAAAAGTCGCTGAAATTGGAAACTATAAATAACTTGTATCATTTCAGATCGTTTTACAACTTAAAACGGTCAATATAAAAAAAATATCATAAAGTATCAATTTTGATATTTCAAAGACTGAATCGCTTAATTACCTGTTGGTTTTGGAAAAAATACTTTTTTAATGAGAATTAATGCAAACAATCAATATATTTTTCAAATTGCAATTTATATTAAACAAGCTAAAATGTCAGGTTTCTGTATGACTATTATAATTCTGCATTTATTTCATCGACAACACTGACTATAAGCATGTTGTATATGTATTGGTAATCAGTCACTGTTTTATGTAAAATCAAGAGTGCCTTTAGCCCAGGAAAATGCCCCGTTAATGGGCAAAAATGGCATTCAATTATTGTAAACAGTTCTTACACCATTGGTACTTTGAGTGACTAAGCACCTGATCTTGATCAAAATGTTTACCACACTAATGATATGTCCTGTAAGAACATATAGAGATACTGTAAAAGCAGAACTTCAGACTTGCAACGGACAAATGTTATAGAAGAAAATTACTCAGTGAGATAAGGGTAAACACATGATACAGCAAGGGCAAACACAATAAAAACATATTAAATCATTTTATTATATACTTAATTTTAACAAGAGATTTTAAAAAGGCAACTTACCCACTCCAATCATTATTTTAAATAGGTGCTTCATAATAAAAAAATGTCTTCATCACAGTGCAAAGGAGTTAAATAGGTAAACAATTGTAAACATGTTTCTACTATTATTTACTTATGTTAAGGTCAGTATGTGTTTTAACGGACCTGTAAAAATGGTATTGAACGAGGACACAATGCCATATTGCCCAAAACATATGTAAATTATTATTAGTTTATATGCAATTATCAAACGCTCTCATATGATTAATCCGACATTTAAGAATTATAAAAAATAAATACGTTCAAAGTGTTCTTCTTTCGAAGTTCTTGCAAATTATGATGATTTAGTAGATTTTGATTCCACTTTGTTTGTTTAGAAAGTGTCGATTTTATTCACACGTTTGTAAAAATTACAAGAGTCATAATCACTTTTGCGGGTCAACATTTGTTTGTTGCGGACCCACACGTAAACCCTTCTCTACAAAATAATTGTTTAGCAGGGTATATAATATTGTAGGTTATTGTTTAATATATACTGTTTAATCAATGTTAGATTCGTTCAGAACTTTACGTCAAATATTACCATTCTAGTAAAATATGCCGCGTAATGTAATTGAATGTTAACACTTGCATCAAAATACTGTTTTTGTTCTTGCTACACTAGATATAAATGATGAACTCATTAAGAGTGTCCATGTCCTAAAGCAGCTGCTGAGTACAAATTTTCTATGACATAATTATGCACACTTGCATCTTACCCACTGCTATTGGATTTCAGTGAATCAATTCAGTTTACACCTAGTCAAACTATGCTACAACTATAAAACGTTTTAACTACATCGCATCATAGTCAGTCCACAATGAAGGGTGAAGGAATCAGAATCTTACGAGTTCAGACAATGTCGCTAGGTGTAATTTACGAGTCAAAACATAAAGGGCAAATTAATAATTTCGTTTTTTAACGACACTTCATTAATATTTAACCTTAATGAAATTTCAATCGAAATTCCATCTATATAATGTAAATAGTTCATATAGTTCTAGTGATATTTAAGAAAAGGATTTTTTTTCGGCGTTTAATCAAATGATCGGAAAATTCCATGGTAAAGTTGCCGATCATTTTCTGTCGTTTGTTTCGATAGAACGCCGAAAAAATCAGTTTTTTTTATATTTGCTGTAATTCGTCATATTGAATGAACATTTTATTATGCACGTGTGTTTAATCCATATTAGAGGTTGTTAACACGAATTATGTGTATCCTGAAAGGAACAGTCATAATGCATTAACGCAACAAAATGATTCGCGGAGAGCAGATCCTTAACCCCTGCATCCTTTGAGAAATATATCTACAAGTCCCGCCCCTAGAGAAATCGCGTCTATACGAAATAAACGTCATTTTTTTCAATGGAATTGAATAGGGCTATTGTAGATATTCAATGCATGTACCGAAACCTAAACCAGTGCAAACAGGGATGCCGAAGGGAACACTCACGCCGGGTGACCATATGACCGTTACTATATTTCGAATATATGAGCTAAAAAGGACATAATGTGAGTAAAATCAGAATGACATTTATTGGATTGTACACCAATTTGCCCTGGGGGATAGTAGTTCCTACTTCAGAATAATAAAATATTCATTGCTTCCTAAGAACATGACTAAAACTGCCTCAAACTTATTACGATATAAAATAGGTATTATCTTCTGTATTGCATCTAATACACTTTGGTCAGTAATATAGATATGTATTCACATCCAACAATAAAAAATGTCATTTATGAAGTTTATTTGCAGTTAAAACTGTTTTTCTTCAATTATTAATGCCCAGGTCACTGTAGATATTTGGGGATTTGTATGAAGGCCTAGTATGTGTGTTAGTATGTTGCTTGGTGTCAAACATTCCAGTTTTAAACCAACATGTATGTATACAGTTATGCTGCTTCGAAAGTGGGACACTTCTGTACACCTGGTGCCCGTTTCATAACAAAATCTTACGACAAAAACGATCGTAAGTCTAATATTAAAAATACATTTATTTTCTGATTTCTCTATCTAATCCTGTCTTGTGACATCTCTTTGGAATCGTCTTTTCAAGACAATTCCAAAGAAATGTCACAAGACAGGATTAGATAGAGAAATAAGAAATTAAATGAATTTTAAAATTTTGACTTACGACAATATTTGTCGTAAGAAGTTTTATGAAACGGGCACCATATCTTTTTACTAAGATAACTAGATTAGTTGGTGTCATACGTTTGATAATCTTTCTAAAATACTGAAATAGGAACTGAATTGTAAGTAAGTTCTGACAGTGACGAAGTTAACACTTATCCTGCGGTAATATCGTCTGCTTCGAAATTGTCGTCTGCAAAATTTGTTAAATCTAGATTTATACAATTTTTAAGTGAAGATTCCTTAAAACGAGTGTCAAACAGTTTGGATCCAGATCAGACGCCGCGTTTCGCGGCGTCTGATCTAGATCCAAACTGTTTGCAAAATTCAGTTAAGTCGCGACCAGCAGGCAAAGGGTTAAGCAAGAACTAACTAAAGTTGGATACTTTTTGTTCTTAGTACATGTACGACACGTTTAAGCAGGCGAACATCAGGTGGCTTTGACAATATTCTGATAAATATCATTTTGTTGAGAGTCCTTAAATAACCATAAACGATGTAGTTTAAGTTTATGACATAATATTGCATGTTAAAACTGCAGTAGTGTTAGGTTTAGTTTATTGCAATATTTTGCGTAACTCCTTTATGCATTAGTATATCAGTGATATATCCCTGTGTGCTTGATTGAATATTTCATTACTCATTATAAATATACAACTGTGATTTAATGCAACTTCAGTAGATGTAGTAGAACATTTCATACGAAATAGTAAACGCTGCAGAATCTATGGATATGTTGAGTAACGCATCATTGTTAGTAAATATCTTCTTTACTACACATTTACAACCTTAGATTTATATGTTTCACGCTGTTATTTAATGAATTTTCAGTATATATGTTCCTGGAATTGTGACTTGCCCCTAAAACACGGTATATCTACATGCCTTTCTATTAAAAGGTGAGTTGTACTCGATTCTTTTTTGCTTCAAAAGCTTTAAAATATTACTTGTGTTATCTAAATTTACTTTTTCCATTTTACCTTGTCTCAAATGGATGGGTTAAACGAATGCAAGCTAAACATTTGCGACAATTATTGAATCAGTGCTTAAACAATGGGATACTTAACTAAGCGTCCAATCTGGATCAAAATGTGTGTCACTCAACTGATATTTCATGTAAGAACACGCAGAGCTTATATAAATGCAGATTGTTAGACATGTGACAGACTAATGTTATAGATGACAATTACAAAGTGTTTAAGATTAAACACAAATTAAAGCAAGGGCAAACACAATTAAAACAGATTAAGATATGTTTTGAAGACAGAAAACCGCTTAAAACATAATGATAGTAAAAATTAGATTTACGAGCTTGGTGAAACCTTTTTAAACAATCTTTGTGTATCTTCAAGCTTGTTCAGACGTATTGTATTGCTGTTGCATCTATGGTGCTGGAGCCATACTTATGGAGGCTGACCGTTCGTCCGCTCTGGCGTGCAATCGTATACGAAATAAACTTTACTGTAGATTTTCGTCTAGCAGTGACACCACTCACTAAATGTAGAGTACTTGGCGACGTATACACTCATTGTCTTGGAATATAACAAATGCACCCATATCTACCAATCTAGATTTCTTGTAGACTTAATTTGGACTGAGCACATTTTAATCGGATATTTATTAGGAAACTATATTTTTACTGTACTGTCTAGCACCAACGTCGCTTACATGGATGCTGAACTAACGTTATTGCAGTGAATTATTCCCAAGCTGGCAATATAACCAATCCTGAATTTACATTAGTCCATTCAATACAATGGCGTAATCGTTTGGAACCAATTGTCGTCTGCTTTTAATTCTCAAATTTAAATTTAGGTTTTTTGATTAAAGAAAAAGTTTGATTTAAGAAATATTTAAATGAGTAGAAAACAATTTGAAACCCTCATGAGACCCTACGCGGCGTCTGCTTTGGATATAAACAATTTGGTTTTGTACTCGGGGTAAAGCAGCGAAGGGATTGAAAGAGACATAATTTGTATGTAGAACATATTTAAATCTGGTGTCAACGATGTCATTGTTCCCAATATCTCATTTCTATTTATAACCAATGTACAATTACCGGACCCTCTTATATTGATATACTAGTATACAGTTTGCTAGTCTAATGAAAACAACACAAAAGTGTGTATGTTCCAGACGGCCAATATAAACTCACTATCCCATGAAACTACCAATGGACGATTCCAGTTTTTAATAAAGACAGGTCTATTTTAGACTATTTAGGGTTGTTTTTAATAATATATTGCAATATGACAAGCAGTGAAATCCCTGATTAGAGGGCTCCTGCAGGAGCCCTCTAATCAGGCACTTCACTGTTTGCATAAGACCAGTAAAGTTTTAACAGGTACATTATAGGCAAAGGACGCATGTATATGCGTCACTAGGGCTCAATGAGCTAAGGACGGCACTTACGTTTCGTTTTAAATTGTAACAACCGTATGAACTACAGTTCAACAGTGTATATAAATGTGTTAACATATTAGTATTAAAAGGTATTGCCAATGGCTCTTTTATACCCACGTCATGCCGTTAGCAAACTATCAATGACTAAATGACTTTATTGGCTGGTTGTTACGGGGGCAAGTAGTATGTTCTTCGCAATGGTAAAATATTAATTGATTCCGACGAAATTGACTAAACGATTGCCTAGGTAGGGCATACCGCTTGCTTAATATAATAATCGTTTTGCAGGTGTCGATACATGCGAAAGTCGACAACTAATACCTATACGTGCGCCATCTACTGAACAGTTAACATCGTCTGCTCTTATATTCAATATTAGGCATGTTAATAAAACATGTTAAGGTTTCGATAAGTTCACATAATTGTTAACCCTTTACCCAATAAACCGTATATAACGTTAAATACAGGTGAACACTTAAAGCAGGTTGAAAGTAAAGCAGAATGTGCCTTAAGGCACATTCTGCTTTACTTTCAGCCTGCTTTAAACAACCATCTGCTAGGCTACATAAAATATTCGTTATGGTAATTGTTAATGAGGGTATAAACTGGAACTATTTCCTTAGCGGAGGAATAAATTAGATGCGCTAAAAGTCGCTTCTATGGGGGAAAGGGTTAAGAGGCTTCTAACTCACCGGAGTAATTCACCTGTGTATATATAACCCATTACTCCATAATACGCCTTTTAACCCTTTCATTGTATTTTTCCACTGTGGTAAAGTGTTATCATTTATACAGCAACGAATATGCATCATGAAAGGTATACTCTATATCCTAGAAGATGGTAACTTAACCAGGCTCGAAGCGAAGCAAAATGTTTTCCAAGGTCAACCATCTTAACCCTTTGAACCCTAGTCCCGCATATAGGCGTCCTTTTCAAACAGTATACATGTGAATTAACAGTGCACTTGTCCTATGCAAACAGTGAATACCCAGATCAGAAGGCTCCTTACGGAGCCCTCTGATCTAGGTCTTCACTGTTTGTCATAATGCAAAACATTGACAAAAACAACCTTTAAAAGTAAGAAATGGACTAGACTTAAATGGAAACTGGGATTGTCCATTTGAAGTTTCAGGGAGGAAAGAGTTAAAAACTCTCAATAAGCCATTATATTACATATTAAGTTTGGTCAAACTTCGCAATTTCAAACTAAAGTTATGTATCGCCATCTTCTGCTCGCCCAAGGGCGTACCCCAATCAAATAACTAGGTATGTCGTTGAAAACCTGGTTAAAAGTATGCTATTTGCTTTACTCATATACTGCATTATCTTTCTTCGGAGATTTACATGCTACCTCAAAGAATGGTCGCTTTATACCAAACTATATCTCCCAAATGCAATTACCAACCAGACAAATTTCCGCGTAATGTATAGACTTCCATAGATATGTATTATCATGTTAATGTTGTTTCCTATCAAAGGATCTTAGGAAAATGGATCGTCTGAAAGCACTGTGACAACGACGTCATAAATGCGTGGTATAGTATCTGAACGGACCAATTGTCTCGTGGAACCAAGAATAGCAGGTTATAAATCTTGTTTCACACAATGAGTATTGTAATTGTATCTTGCTGTGATACCCATACATAATCATAATCAATTTTGCTGAAGCTATTTTCTGAATGCTAGTGTAATGTCGTGATGTAAATATGCAATTTGACCTATTCATTGTTATGACGTAATCTGTTTAAAACAATTGTCATCTGGTTTTCCTTCTCAAACTTACATGTTTTGTACATTGAAGTAAGTTTTAAACAGTTCGAAACCTGATAAGATGCAGCATATTGATTTTATAGGAGTATTTTGCAATGCATATGGCGTCTAAGAATACGCCATTTCATGTACATAAATGATAGTCCAGCTTTACTGAGCGAAAACAGTTCAGACAGTTGTTTAAGATAGGATTTCTCATAGACAGCATTCCCATTGTTCTGTAGGTCTGGAAAGCAATATCAAAGGAATATGGAACAGCAGAAAATAAGGTGAGGTTCACCGTTAAGGGGATGACATTGAGAGATATCGGTTGCAATACTTTGTTTTCGAGTATTACTGTTTCAAACTGTATTCCTTTTTCAATGCAAAGGGAGATAATTTCCAAAATCGCCTTTTCAACGGACGATTGTACACACAGTTGTAAAGAATAATTGTCCAAAGTCCTGGATGTTTGTTCCTGGCTTCTTTTCCAACACAACTACTGACATTTATGAAGAAACCATGACTGACATTTCGTTTATGACTGGTTAAGCAGTTACAATAAAAGAGGAGTTACCTCCCTATACACAGATGTTTAAAGCATAGTCGATATTTCTCTCTGTTCTATAAAATTCGGTTACTTATGTCATTATAAAATATGAGAGATAAATTGTACCGCGCAGACGTGGTTTGCATCCTTAATGTATGACTAAACGTTTTTCGCTTAGTACATTTGTATATATGAAGAAGTTTGCATTATAGATTCGGCAATAGTATAGCAACGTTGTCGAAACAATTATCTTCTGAAAACAATAACTGTAACAACCATCAAATACAAATAAGGATTCGTAATCGGTGTTTAAGGTATATGGCTGCATAAGGCAAGAAAAACAATTAAGGCACACATCACCTTTGGGATCTCTTTGATTTACGTTTACCTTGTTTTTAGCTGTGTTTTGTTTTTAATTACACAGTCATATTAGTCCTATATTTCTGTGGTCGTAATAGAGGGATTTTATTGTACAGTGATCCCTCTCTACAACGGCGCTCCGAACAATGACTCCCTCCTTACAACGACCATTGTCGCAGTTCCCTAAACAGAACAATTATGTCTAACGCTTTTACTACTGTAATAAATAAATACGAAATACTCAAGCAGGAAACGCAACACAAACAATACACCCACCTCTCAAGCAGAACACATACACAGTCATACCATAATAAACACACGCACACTCCCATTCCTTCATCTACACACTAAATAGAAAACAACACGCAAGACAAACATAAAGCAAAGTGAACATAGGAGACCGCCTTGGTACGGTCAGTAGCAATCAATAGTTAATTATAAATTAATCATTAACTACCACTGGGGGGTTAAACCTGGGTTTAGGGGCGCCCAACCTCACACTTATCTCCTATATTCACCTATAAAGACGAACAGTGTACATAAAATATAAACCCTGTTCCACAACCTCACAATCAAAAAGACCGCCAGCACAGTAAGTAAATACATGTAAAACATTTAACAAAAAGTCTATGACAAGATCATTAGTAACATGGGAAAGAATTAAACATTCAAGCCCGTGTTAAAAATAACCCACTATGGCAACGGTCAAATTGTACTCTAGCGCCTAGTCTGTAGTTACGAGTAACTGTAAGACATGGAAGGGTCCAGGGTACGACAGAGAGGGAGAGAAAAAACAAAGCACGAAAATCCGATATAACTCTCCCGGTTAAGGACGGCTTTAGAGATACATCATCATGTAGTGCTAAGCCCTGTCTGTCGTCTCACAACCAAAGAGGAAAGCATAGTTATCAATTGTAGATTGATTGATAACCAAACGTGAAGTGCGCAGCAATATAGTTGGATCATAATCATTTTTGAGGAAAAATCTAATACGTTTCACAAATAGGTTTTGAAAATGTATATGTCCAAGAATCTTACGAAGTCTGTAAATCGCATCACCATAAAACTCCGGATGTGAAATACCTTGCCGCAGAAAAGACTTTAAGTTACATTTATACTTGTTAATGAGAGGAAGATTTCTATAAAAGAATTTAGAAAATGTTTTACGAAGTTTATGAAATCTGTACCCCTGTTTAAGAAGCTTTTCAGTAATAGTTTTATTACGAATGTGGAAGTCCTCAACAGAGGTACAGGCCCTAGCAAAGCGAATAAGTTGTGAAATATAAACCCCGTAAGATGTGGAACGGGGAACATCGCCATCTAGATGAGGATAATTTACAATACTAAAATCAAAATCATCTCGTTTATCGTAAATCTTAGAAGAAACAATTCCGTTATTTATAAAAAGATCCAAATCTAAACATGGTGCCGATAAATTTGACTCGTTAGTTTTATTAAGGCGTAGTTCTTTTGGTTAAATAAAAGGAAACAACGTATCAAAAAATGGGTTGTCTATATTGAAAATATCATCTAGATAGCGCGATGTATTATTAAAGGCTTCGATCATATCTGCCTGTGTATCAGGTTTTAGACTAAGCATAAAGTCCCTCTCATACAGTACTGAACCTTATTAAATTAAATTGATAATCGCAAGCGAATTGCCATCGAATTGCCATCGAATCGGGCGCTTCAAAAAACAAATCCTACATTTGAATACATTAACGCGAATTTTCAGAAGCGTTTGTGACAAAAATGGAATCGAAAAATTTAAAAAAGGCGTATTTGCGAACATTTGTGAGATACACCACTCAAGAAAACTTATCCGAGGGTAAATTAGTATTTTGAAATTGCAAGCAAATCGCCATCGAATCGCAAGCGAATTGCAAGCGAATCGCAAAAATTGTTAATTTAATAAGATTCAGTACTGTAACACTACAAAAATAGGTCTGCGACAAGGGGCGCACAGTTTGTACCCATAGGAATACCAATCACTTGGCGGTATATGGTACTCCCAAAACGTACATACATATTATCCAGAAGAAATGATAGTGATTCACAGACATCGGTGCAAGTCCACATAGTATACCTTCTGCTTAAACTTGTCGTCTGCGTTTTTCTTTTAAAGTAACACAATGGACATTTTGACAGAAAAACTTTAATGAGGAGTGACAAACAGCTTGAATACAGATCAGACGCCGCATTACACGGCGTCTGATCTGGATTCAAGCTGTTAAGCTAATGTTCCTCCCTATAACGACTCCCTCCGAACAACACACATAATCTGTGTCTCCCAATCGGTGTCGTTGCAGAGAGGGGGGCACTGTACTGAATATCTAAATACCGTTATCGGTACAGTTGTTGTCGACATAATATATTATTAAAACGGGTGTCAAACAGTTTACATGTTGCTCAAATACCGTGTTACGCGGGGTCTGATCATGATAGAAATGATTGTACATATTTTTTGTTGTACTCCCGATTATGTAATAAAGGAGTTCACCCAAGAACTAGAGAATACTATTGGCAGGGATTTTGTTATTTCACAGTATATCGTAATAATACGATATGACAAATTCTGTTCGTAATGTCTTTAAAAGCAAAACCAACAGTAAGAACCTCTTGCTGAATTTGACCTAGATCAATATCTACCTCATATTTTACTTATAAATTTGACGACTTATATTCGAATGAGACTATTTGGTTATTTATTATGAGATCGTTCAGTCGATGAATGGATGCATTCAGACACATAAATCAAGTGCGGTGATTTAGTTTGAACCGCAAAGCAGTGTTATTAATAGGTAATTAATCCAGACAGTAACAAAATATCAATAAAACATTGCGTTACATGCTTTTTCTGAATTAGCTGAAAGAGGGGTTTGGCAAGCCAGAGTAAAGTCATTCTGTTGCAATCATGTTAAAGAAATATAATTGATTGTAGTAATCAGCTAAAAGAGTTATATGTTTTACTGTTACCTGCTTTTAAAACAACTACCTTTCAGAAACATCTTGTCATTTACACTATTAAGTGGGTTTATAGAGGGATTTGACTGTATTAAAAAATGCATATTAAGTTTGTATTCATTTTGACAGTCAGTTTAATAGTTTCACTGATTGAAATTTAAATAAAACATTCTTAGTGAATGAATAAGCACACGTGTTTAACGTATGTATATGCAATTGCTTGATTTGAGCTTAATCGTGTCTGTCCTTGCATCTGTTAGGTAATTGTTTACAATATTTATGCTGTAAAGCCTAAGATGGCTACAACTGCAATAGCCACAGTACCTAAACCTGTCTAAGATTTGCGTAACATTTTTTCACGTTATGATAAATGGAAACCTTTAAAAAGAAGACAAAATTATTCCGAAAAAGGGGATTTAAGATAATTAAATTACCCTTTTATCAATATGTCTACTTCTTTGATGCCCGTAGATGTCGAATTATTAGAGCATTGGAATTAGTGTATTAAACATTTTCATAGCTTAAATTTCTTTAATCTGCATGTAAATTAAAATAAATATATGTTTGTATATATTTTCGCAGTGTCCTTAAGTGTTTTATGGTGCGCTTATCTGAAGATTGAATAACCGATTTGATTGATAGTTTTACAATTGTGTTGTGCATTATTAATCATTTTGCTCGGGACATACCTCATCAACTAAGTGCTGAACAGTGTAAATATTAAATGTTAATCTTGAACGATTATTTAAGTTGATAAACAAATCGTGTGTGTCTGTAAAAAATTCTTCATCTGCATTGTCGGATCAGATTTAGAATCTTGGCATATAGACTATTAAAGGAATTTTGATCATATCTAGGAATTTGTAATTCAGTTTAACGATGTCTGAGCTAGATGATATAGTGCCTTGTTTTCACGTTGAGACTGCAGCACTGCATGTACGATGGGTATCCGGCGAGATATTATATATAGCACAATATTTGCCACAATACTATTTCAGAAATTAACAGGTATGTTTCGGTGTTCATGCGAAATAAACATTAGAAAATGATCGAAATAAATGTGTACATACATCGTGCTAGATTCTAAATAGTTCGGTATCTATATTAGAAAACAAAACGCCTGGCATCGGTTTTGAAATTAAACTGGAATCGGAAATGATGCTCACATGGTTGCGTCGGACCTCGCTAACACCAGTTTATTAATACTGAGTCATGTTTAACTTTGCAATATGGACACATTCGACTAAAGTGAGCTCTACCTTGCAAATCCTCACTAAATAGGTATAGTTTGACATAAGGGAGTTTTGATTATCAATATTTAGCAGTATGCAGAGTTGTTTATTGAACATAAACAAGGGTTTTGTATATAATTTGAAGAAAAAAAAGAGTTTTTATTAAAGAGGTTATGACCATCTATATCGGCCTCGCAACTGATGGCACTCAGATTAAAATAAACTGTCTGAATTACTATTATAGTTCTGTCCCTTTAGCTACTTTTCCGTGTTGCATAGCGTTGGCGTTTAACTTCGTTAAGACGGGAAAATAATAATACTGATAACATCTTCCGACTAAACTAGTATTATATCGAACTTGGATTACATGTACAATCTAACATTCGACATTCAACATTTCATTTCATTAATCTCTTCGTTGCCTTGACATCATCTGTGTTAGCGATTTGTGGTTCGCTTTTAATTCTGACATTCATTTTCACATCGCAAATGTCAAACACGTTATGCGGCGTATGACCAAGATCAATATTATTTGCAAATAACTATTATACTCGGGGTAATAATATATACTAATGTTTACTGTTTTTCATGTATTGTAAAACGCCATTGAATACATACGACTGTTGTACAAACAGGCGTTTGGTAAAATAAACTGGTTTCAGTTTCAGTAAGGCAATTAAGTGGTTAAATTTATTTCCGATAGAAAACCGTCCCAGTCTAAAGACGAGTCATCCATAATTTGTCCTCTTTAAAATGCTCATCTTTTACACAAAATCATACATATTTGCATTTAACCCCATTCACTGCCTAAACCATAGAGTACAATGGCTACTAACGCGGCGTCTGATCAGGATCCAAACTGTTTTACACTCACTTGTATGCTTCTTAACCCTTTACCTGATAGCATTTGTTCTAGTATTGAAGATATGTGACTACTTAAAGCAGGTTGAAAGTAAAGCAGAATGCGCCCTAAGGCGCATTCTGCTTTACTTTCAGCCTGCTTTGAGCTATTAACTGCTAGAAAAAGGAAAGTATTAAATATGACACATATTCATTACGTTATAATTTGGAACTATTTTCTTCAGCGGATGAATAAAATGAATGTGCTAAAAGTCGCTTCTATAAGGGAAAGGGTTAAGAAAACATACCTAAGATTTAAATCTTAGAAATATAAGCAGACGCTAATGGGTTGAAGCTGATGCTGTAATGGTAGCGTGGGGTTTAATTTGAATATTGTGATTGTTATAAATTAGAGAGAAATAAAGGTTCAACGAACTTGTTGTTTGTAAACGAATTGACCCAGTCTGCATTGACATGCTATCAAGGTTATCATATAAATTGCCTTCCATCACCAAAACAAGACAAGATCTCCAAATCAATTACTGTACCCACTTTATGGTATATACGCAGTGATATAAAACAAACATGAAGTATGTTATGTAGAAATATAGTACACATTTAGATCAAAATGTAGCATTGGAATGAGGTTGATGCCACGAACGGAATGTACACGCCAAAGGAAACTAGACTGTTTGTATAACAAAACATTGTAGACCAATCCTAGTCACGGTATCTGGTATGATGCCTGTTGTGAACTTACAAAGTGTAACAAGTAGCGTTGTTGTTGTTACTGCTAAGGTCCAGAATAAGCTTTTTTCAAGTGCGTCAGTACCGTTGTAAAATAGCAAACCCCTATTTATACTGGAAAACGCTTGAGAGTATCAAAGAGTGTAGAGTGTAGACCATGATAAGTCGCCGCAACATGTGACAAATTCCGCACCATAGAACAGACATGAGACCTCTTTCAGCAAATACAGTAACCCATTGATGCCATCCGACTTCCTAAATGCTTATACGTATATTGGACGAATTGATATTTTAAGGGCACTTTGTCTAATATTTTATTTCCTTTTGACTGAAAATCTTGTTAGCACACACAGCGAACACTCATCTCAGACCGAGCATATGTTATCGTCTGATCCGAGTCAGCACTGTTTGCCTATATCCCATAAAAAATGGACGAAAGACACAAATGGGTCACCCAATGTGACAGTATTACCATACTTAGTTGTTTGCAAAGTCGTAAAAGGGGTATGTTAATAAACCATAAACGGTAATAATTACATATTTTTCTTGTTTGGAATGTACAGCTTATTATTGGATTTCAACATTTGTAGTCATCCAGTTGCTTTAACCCTTTCATGATCAATTTATTCGGTAGAATTTTATCCTTTAACCGTTTCATTGTCATCTGTTTCAATTATGTTGTCTGCAATGGCGTTTCAAAGTTACAAAATAAGACAGTATGACTGAAGAAATTTCAAACCGAGTGTAAAACAGTTTGGATCCTGATCAGACGCCGCTTTACGCGGCGTCTGATCAGGACCTAAACTGTTTGCATCCGCGCTTTAAAGCGCGTTTGAGAGTGAAATGGTTAACGTATCATGCATGGTTATTATGTGATAACAAATGATAGTAATTCGACATTTATTAAGTGGTTGCTATTCAATCGCTATCGTGAGCAAGTTAAATTAGCTTAAGTGATTAACGATTATTATAATTCTCAATTACACTGTTAATACTAGAATATTGCTGCACCTTGTATAAACTCGCGTTTAAATATATACTCACGGAATTTAAAAAACTGTGCATGGTTGAAATTTGTTTTAAATGAACACGTTTTCAATTAGCTCAAGTAAAACTGTTTATACAGCTGAATAAAGTCTAAAGAATGTATTGGTTACCCTTTTTGTGAAATTTACGTTAAGTTTACGTGTCAAAAGACGTTAGTCTATTTTGGCATAAACTGGTCAGTACATCCATTTGTATGGTACATGCAACGCGTTTTCAATATACACTGATTGTTTTGTAAGCAAATCATCGGGAAAAAAGTAAGGTTTGTTTTATTATCCATGACGGCCATGTCACGGCTGTATGAAAATGCGCATTTATGTTCAGTCGGCATATAAGAGGCTGGAATGAAGAATAATGATGTCACATACCGACTTGGCCTTCATCGTAACATTATGTTGTCATTATGGAGACGTATCGACGAATTGGCAATGCTTGCGAGAACCTGTGACCAGGGATAACGCTATTAACGTAACGTCACGTCGACAAGATATGTATTTTCCCGTTACACATGTGCGTAAGCGTTTTCAGTCTTCAAACTGTACGGCTCGAAACATTCCAGTGCTTCGTAAAATCAGTGTGGTAATGGTTACGAAAAATTGAATCCATCCGCGACGTCCTACTGTACGTCCCGTTATGACGTCAAACCCGCCATATTGTCTGCCACCATGACAGCGCTCACCAACACGTTGCTAGCGTGTGTTGTCACTGCCTTCCTATAGAAAAAAACAACATCAAGGACACTGAGCCCGCAATTTCAAGATTTTACGCAAACTGAGCACGTTTTGGGATGAGATTGTCTACTGAAACAACCAGTAACGTTGGAACAGCTGGCTGATTGTTTAGTCATGGTATTGAATGACATTCCTAAGAACTTTTTCGCAGCGTTGGCGAGGTCCATTCGACGATGATGCCGTGCTTGCTTTGATGCAAACGGAGGAAACATGCGTTTTTAATTATGTGACATGGGTTTTGACCCTTAATGACAAAAGTACATGGCAGTACACTCATGCTTGACATATCACATTAATGACTCTTTTGAAATGTTAGATTGATGTTTAAAATAGCACGATAACAAAGACAATTTATATATGGTTTGTTATTACTATTATTTATAAAGCTATTCCCAATGCATAGATTTTAAATTCCGTGAGTATAGTTTAGTACACACAACCAGGGGCCCGTTTAATAAAACTTCGTACGACAAAAACGGTTGTAAGTCAAAACTTTAAAATATATTTAATTTCTGAGTGTTCTACTAGTGTTTAATCCTGTTTTATGACATCTCCTTGAAATTGTCTTTTCGAGTCGATTCCAAAGAGATGCCACAAGACATGATTAGATGGAGAAACATATACCAATTAAGACTTCTATAATCTGACTTACGACAACATTTGTCGTACGATGTTTTATAAAACAGGCCCCTGCTTCTCTACAAGATATTGTTTCACTTGTGTTTCCGTTTAAGTCGATACACACATGTACCTCTTTAGCTTGACGTCAAATTATATAATAAGTAGATGGGAACTGTATATTATATTTTACGAGCACCACAAAGTGTTACTGCATGTTTAAGCCATGTTTATGATAACATAACTGACACTGGTCGTCTATAGTTGTACGTAAATTAGTTGCTTGCAAGTACATGTATCTGAAAACATACAGTGTGTTTACAGATAGCTTCTGTCAAGTATGTTAAGTGTCCTTTCAATGAAATAGCACATTAATCTGAGGACAAGCAGTTGTGTTAGTCTAGGACATTACAAATGCAGAACACTCCGTCTGAATATATGGTTCTTCATTTGTTTCAACAACTTGTTTTAAAACTTCCTACGATGATCGCTGAACAGTTGTAACTCAACATCATCCAAAACAGCAATCTTCGTTGAAGTCGAAGGACACCAAATTGCTTTAGTAACACAGCAACCGTAGCAGTCGAAGTGCAACAGTAGCATTTATTCCCCTAAATACAAGCACATAGCTTGACCTTAACTGCAATATCAACAACTCTCGATGGACGTTAGAAGAAAATGTATTGTGCAGTGCTCCCTCTCTACAACGTCACCCACTGGGAGACAAAGAGCATTTGTGTTGTTCGGAGGGAGTCGTTGTATAGAGGGAAATTGGCTTACATTTGCAAACAGCTTGAATCCAGATCAGACGCCGCGTAACGCGGCGTCTGATTTGGATTCAGGCTGTTTGTCAATCGTCATAATTCATTTTCTGTCAAAATGTCCATTATGTCACTTTGAGAAAAAACAGCAGGCGGAAAGTTTAAGCAGCAAATATTACAGCACTAAAAGCGTTTCATATAATTGTCCTGTTTAGGGAACTGCGGCAAGCGTTGTTGTAGGGGGAGAGTCGTTGTTGGGAAGGGAACACCTCCGCATAAAGACTGGAATAAACCAGTCAACTTTCAAAGGCGACAAAAGCTGCCTTTCAAACATTGTTTATCCTGATCAGACGCCGTTCGTTGAAAAATATTCGAACTCGTATGGACAAGCTAGTTTGTATCTTTTTTTGAAGTAGATCTAAATGTGTAGGCGACAATTATATAACAGACGGTATAATGGAATAAAGAAGTTCTGCAGTAAACATAAGTGGCAGCGAAAGGGATTAGAGTGACTGGTTTTACAGTTTGGTGAACGGACAACGATATGCACTCTTAGAAATACGCCAGCATCGTCAGTCTCTTAAAATTTGTCTTTTATTACTATAGACGTGATATAAAAAAGTCATTGTGGTTAGAACGCCTGTAATTATCTGTCAAAGACCAGACATGTTGGGTCATTGTCAGCATAGCGAAGTAGCAGCTTGTCTAGGATACGATCGTCGGACGGCATAAAATACAAACGTGTGTTATTTTAGTATGTTCAAGCAGACCATACTATCGAAAGCCTGTCCCCACTCTATTGAAAAATTAGAAACGTGTTTGTTCTTCACAATATCGTATGGTCGTCTATTTCTGTTTAATCATTTCAATATTATAAACATATATTTTCTTCTTCTAACTCATACAATGTAATGTTTTCAAATATGTCGTGCCAACACAGGACCGTTTTAGTAAAAGCTGACGTGTCGATACAATAATGTATAGCCTTGTGTTATATACAATTAGCCCCCGTGTTGCTTTCTGCTTATTTAATATTTTGTATTGTCATATCATCCTGCAAGAATTTCGTATGAACTGTATCGCTAAATCCTGTCTTGCTACCTCATAGAATAGTACGACACATGTAACAGGCCCTGGTACAATTATTTTGAAATATAGTCTTCCTGCTAAACAGTTTTTGCATATTTTGACACTTACTGTTGTTTTTTTCCCTCAAACTAAAAAACACTTTCAAAATGGAATTTGGCTAACTTAAGTAAATCTTTGGACTAGACATGCATATATGATTAGGTGCAAAGCGAACTACATTATTATTTTCTTATGATCACTATTTATCACAGTGCTAAAACATGTGAGTCAACCAAACTAGGTTGATGCATATATACAATTGATGCGTTGCTACACTTATACATTACAGTAAAAGCTCTATACTACAACCATTAAAACGAGGGCTTATTTATTATATAAAATATAGCTGACAGCTTAAAGTAAAGTGGCATAAAATGAGCTTTCTATATATTTGATTGTTACCTTGCTTTAAGGAACGACTGACGGAAATACCTAATATTTTATCAAATTTAGTGGTCGTTTATAGAGAGTTTTACAGTATGTGATAAACATTCATTTAGTCGTGTTAAAGGTCCTAACACGTTCCCGAAGAAAACCTCACCACCGAGCATTACTTCATTAATATTGTAAAACAGTACTCGCCAGGAAATAACTATGTTAGTGTGTTATTATAGGAAAGCGATAAGTGCCACTTCCCACTCAGTTATAAAGAGGTCTAAGTACACACTATTATTTAATGTGCAATATACCCGGCGCGTCCAGGGCTAGAAATAAATGTAGTTACAGTGGAGAAAACGTTATTCTTTCCCGTTTAAACGCAAACGAAACGCAAATGCATTGTAATAAAATATAGCAAATGACAATTTTTCGACGATTCTGAATGTTCATTTTAACATTGACGGCAAACAGTTTGGAGCCTGATTAGACGCCTGATTAGACGCCGGGTTACCCGGCGTCTGATCTGGATCCAAACCGTTTGCAATGTAAATTAGGGTTAAGCATAAACGCGTTTATTGGGAAAGAATAACATTTTCCCCACTGTAACACCCCTTTGAACGATCAGTTAGAGTGTAACATGAAAGGGTACCATTCATTATTGACGTACCAGAACAAAGATCTATTTATCGTTGATGTATGGTCAGCGTCTTGAAACAAATTGGGGATTGGCGAAAGAAACCAAGCGATACTTATAGTTTTCTTTGAAAAACATTTCGACAGCAGCAAGTAGGCTACAACAAGGGAACAATATTTTCCTAGTCTACGTGTTTATGCTAAAACAATTAATTCCATCACAAACAATTTTAAACCGGGTAAGACGCCGGGTAATCTGGCATATAAGCTGTCCTAAATTTTAACTACAGCGTTCCCTCCCCCTTAACGACCCTCTGAACAACGAATCCCTCCTTACAAAAACGCTTACCGCTGTTCCCACAATACGACAATTATGTCTTACCTTTTCACGGCTGCAATATTGTCTACTTAAAATTGTCGTCTACTGTTTTTCTCAAAGTCACACATTTGACAGTTTGACAGAAAACAACATAATGATCGAGAGACACACAGCTTGAATCCTGAACAGATGCCGCGTTACGCGGCGTCTGGTCTGGTTTCAAGCTATATGCTGTTTGCAAATGTAAGCCAATTCATATAACAACGCACACATACTTTGTATCCCATTGGGTGTTGTTGTAGAGAGGGGCACTGTACTTAGATTAAAAATAATCGTCAACATTTTCAAGAAATTTACATCTTCAACACTTTATGTCATTGCGTTTCACTTTGTTTCGGAGATTATAACGTTTAGCGATGTAAGTAGGGGCCGAGTCAAACATACTCATACATTTATAGGATAATACTGTCATGTTTGTCTAACGCAATCATCTAAAAGAGGAGAAACCTTTAACCCCTTAAATGTCGGGACGCCATCTCTTGAAACCAGTGCCGTTTGCTTTTATTTCTCAAATTGTTAATTTTTGTTTATTATGACTTGCAAAATATTTAGTTTGGATCCTGATCAGGATCTAAAGTGTTTTCAAATAACCGTTTTACTCGGGGTGATGCAGTAAAGGGATTAATAAAGGTAAGAACTAATGCAGAACACAATGTAGAGCGAAACGCTCATATAGACACACTCTGTTGTACATAGATTATTCATTAAACAGTATATTGTCATTTAAGTGATTATGTTTTTTCTAAATATGACCATTTAATACAAAAGTGTCTTTAAGTCTATATTCCTTAGATTGTTGCCCCTTGATAATTCCAATGACACAATTTATTTTGTACGATGGTAGTTAATATTCAAGGAATATACGGGTCCAATCTCAGCATCTCTTTGGGATATAGTTTTATTATATTATAAAGGACAGTGCGAATGCTATTCATTGATATATAATCCAATAGTATCGCTAAATGGTAAGCCAAAAGGCAATTATCTTGCAACTCGTTTTATTAAACCATTCCACAAGGACCCAATTATGCAAACAATCTAAAAGCGTGTGTCGCAACATAAACCATATAATACACAGAGTTACTGCAAATGTTTTACTTTAAAATTCATTATGTTTGTTGTACTACATTGTCAATATCTTAACTGGTTTATGTCTGGATATTGCAATAAACTCTCCAAAAGATTTTATTATAGATATATAAGTGTTTTTTCTGACTTGGCCAAGTTATTTTTATATTGGACCATTCTAAAACTTTAAAAGGGAGGAGTATCGTACTCGATGATTACCCTACAGACAGAACGAGATACGGTTTATTGTGCGTATTGTACGGTAGAGAGGACAATTATTATTTCCCATTTAAACGCAAACGCAATGCACTTAACTGTGGAAATTTACTTTTAGAAATTTCTAACTATCGTTTTAATCTGAGTGACGAACAGGTTGGAACCTGATCAGACGCCGGGTTACCCGGCGTCTGATCTGGCTCCAACCTGTTTGCAATGGGAATAATAGTTTTAGCGTAAATGCGTTTATTAGAAAAGAATAACATATCAGTAAAGTTAGCGCACCGGTCTCGTGCTACACGAGGATCATGCTTATCTCAAGTAGGAAAGTGTACGAGTATATATCAGATATAACCTTGCTTACCTATTCACCATTATAAACTAGTCTAATCTAAAAATTACTCAGCCTTTTCAGATTAATTTAGATAATACAAAGGTTCATTTAAGACACTGCAGTGTTTTTCCACACAACATAACATTCTAGGTGTAATAGAAAAGGTTGTAGACTCTAACGAGACGCCCACTCAGCGTCTACAAACAGCTCCAATAGGTTTTTTTTTAATTCTGAAGTTTTAAACCCGTTCATAGTAAAATATATTGTGATGTTTTGACCATTTAATCCAGTTTATTCCGTCTGCTTGTTTGTCGTTTTAATATCAGATTTACGGTAATATGACTTGAAAAATACGAGTATCGAACAGTTTGGATCCTGATCAAGTACCGTTTTACGATGCGACTGATCGGGATCCAAATTGTCGCACTTTTTAACGTCATTGACAGTGAAATGATTAAGATATGATTTAGTTAAAGCAGTACTTTTGGAGTTTTACAACACCAGTCTTACTTGTTAAGTACATGTAATTCAATCTTTCTGTATCATACGTCAACATTTAATCATATTAAAACATGTTCTCTTCTAACAGGAAATAGAATGTGCAAAACAATGAATCTTTAATAAACCTAAAAGCAGCAAAAACACAATTTCAATTTATTACGACGTCACGCTATCACATAATACTGAAATTAAATGGAAGCTTATTAACATGCTCACGTGAGATGCTCAAATTGTTTTTTTACAATCAAATGAGTAGAAACGATGTTTGCGTCACATAACTATCATGGATAATAACATTCTTCAAGTGATATCTAAACAGAGAGCAGATCATGAACATATGGTTAGACTGAGTTTGATGTCAAGCTGGAGAAAGTTTAGAGATGTGACCAAATACTGAACATCTTTTAAACCAACTTATATTATTGTTTTACCCTTTCACGGTCAAAACTTTCGTGAGATTTTTACCCCTCACCGTCATCATTGTCGTCTGCTTCAATTTTTTTGTCTGCAATGTCGATTCAAAGTTTAAAAAATAATCAGTATGACTAAAGAAATTTCATAATAAGTGTCAAACAGTTTGGATCCTGATCAGACGCCGCATTACGCGGCGTCTGATTAGGATCCAAACTGTTTTCAAACGCGCTTTTGAGCGTCAATGAGAGTGAAAGGGTTAGTATCAACTTAAGTGATTGACATAGACTTGTAGTGAAATCTGAAAATTGTCCATGTATCATGCCAATACATTAAAACCTAGAAACTAAGTCGTATACAAAGTGCCACATTACATGAATTGTAAATATGTTTATATTAGAGAAACTAGCAGGAAAGTTGGTACTAGACTCTTCAGGAACACTGTAAAACCGACTTGCACACTATCAACAAGAAAAACAAACTGACTGAACTAGAAACGAGTGTCATTACAGACTATGTAAACAACTACAATCATGAAACAGACTGGGAGAGGGCGACAGTAATACAACAAGAAAGTGACTATAAGACTCGGATAATAAAGGAAGCAGTACACGTACGAGTGAACAAAGACGTCATGAATCGAAATGAGGTGCACACAAGCTCTCGAATGTATACGTCCAGGTTTTCGCCAAATTAACGGAAAGTGGCGAAAATCGTCAACCTAACAGAAGCGAGCAGTTAGGTACTACTGATGACGTTTCTAGTGAGAAACGAACCCGTCAAAACCTAAGTTTTTTTTCGTACTGTGTTTAAGAAGATATGATACTCACTGTAAGATATTTGAAAAGTTGTTCTCATACAGATTCAAAATACTAACCAATTCATTATATATAACGTGGTTGAGTGGCAAATCATTTTGAACGGATATGGATCCTTATCTATTTACACAAACCATTGTGCTCATCGTAAGGCATTGGAGGCGTAACACACCTTTCTGCATAAAGACGGTTATAAATAACAAAATAAAATGAGAACCTGCTCTAATTATACGTTCGGCAGCTTTGGATGAAACACATATATTATACACACGTACTCGTGTCCCGTACAGTAAGTATTAATAGTTCGCTTTAGTAGTCTTTTACTAAAGTTTACTAATTTTTATGCCCCGCACGACTTAGTCTGGGGCATATTGTATTTGGTCTGTCTGTTTGTCTATACACAACTTTAACCTTCGCCCAAACCTTAGAACTACATAGGATATAGACTTTATAGTTGGTGTGTTTCCTCACCATATAAAGTTCTTGAGCTCACTGCAATTTTGGTCATGCCCGACAAAGGTCAAGGCTATTAAGAGTTAATATCGGGGGAATACAACTTTGGAATGAGTTGTCAGCCTGTTTATTTTACATACTTTCAACCTTTTTAATTTAACAAAAACAAAATTGGAAGGAGTACAATACCTGCTGTATAATTTTACTTTAACAGCCAAATGAATATATTGCAGTGACAAAACTTCTCGGGGGCATTTGTCACTTACTGTGACACCGTTCTTGTTGTATATCTTAGTTTCGTTATCCCGTTTCAACAATGGGTCTGGTTTTGAAAAAGCCATATCTAGACTGTTTAATGTTACCCATATGTGCGTTGTCCCGTTACTATCAACATCATCAGCAATTTATTCTAAGACTTCATAAAACAGATATTTAATATCATACATCTATTGAAAAGAGATTTTGGCAATACCCACAGTACATAAATATCAGCATAATGCCTTAAAATATTAAAGATTAATACCACTGATCTGTCATACTTCATTTATTTTTTATATGGTATTGAAAAACAAACAACCTGGAATTTACATACAGGAAACAACAATATTACATCTGCTTAACAGCACTAGAGTTAAGCGTTGGTGGTGTAATTAAAGAGATCTAATGAGGCCTTTTATGGTACTTTTGTATTGCAATAAACAGCCACGTCCTTTACAAAAAACATTTTATATACAAGAACGTTGATCAGCCGAGAGAGTATTGTTTTATATGTTTTAGTAATCAACTTTGAAAATGAGTCTTTAGATTGTTTTGCAGAAGATGTTTAGGTATCTTTAACGTTAAACAAACTGCATATGTTTGTAACAAAGTAGACAAAACAGATATTTTAAGTTTTACTACTTTAGTCACTGTAATTAAAGCTGGCTAAATATCATATACTTTGATAATTGATTGGACAAACACACAATGTTAAAGACGTGATAAACCAATACAATACACGCGTTTATCGCTCCTATGCTTCGACTTTAAGCTTGTAGTACAGTGGAGAAAACGTTATTCTTTCCCGTTTAAACGCAAACGTACGCAAACGCATTATACTAAAACGTAGAAAAAGACAACTTATTGACAATCCTGATAATTTATTTTTATCTTAGTTGCAAACAGTTTGGAGTTTAATCAGACGCCGTGTTACCCGGCGTCCGATCTGGCTCAAAACTGTTTGCACTGCAAAACATAGTTTTAGCGTAAACGCGTTTATTGGGAAAAAATAACGTTTTCTCCACTGTAGCAGTGTCTGTCTTTCACATTGGTCTAGAGACATAGTTAGACGCAATACCTACCGATCAGAATGGTCAACCACATTGATAAGATTGAACACATACAGTCATACAAACGCTAGCACTGCAAATCATTGTTTCTAAAATTACAATCACTATTTACTACAAACCATATTTTCAAATATTTACAATCGCCCCATTCAATTCCATTGACAAAAAGTGTGTTCATTTCAAATAAACACCAATTATCGAGAGGGCGGGACTTGTGGAAAAATTTCGAAGGGGAGGCGGGGCATATGCAGTTTTCATTCGCGAATTAATCTTTGGAACTTGGGGCAGCAAACATTCGGCGGATGTTTTCAAAATTTGTTCTTAACCGATCTATGCCTTCCTACTAGTGGAAACCATGATTCCCGACTTATATTCTTCTTTATAAATGAGATAAATTGCAAGAAAATTGACATAAGAATCTACCATATAAACAGCGGCCTATATCTGCGTTTCTTTATGACAATAAAACCCCGATATATTTATCCTAAATTAAAATTACATCACTTCTAATGACGTCATAAATCAGCATTTTTCGCGCCAAACTGTCAAGTTGTTGACAATGGAACTTATTTTTCTGCTTTCGAATGTACACAGATTCAGTAAATCGGTCATGGCTGTTCCTTATAGGGTACACATTATTCGTGTTATCGACCTCTAATATGGATTAAACATACATGCGTACTGATAAAATGTTTATTTAATGTTAGAAATTACAGCAAATATATTGTAAATATAAGAAATGAACTGATTTTTTCGGCGTTCAAGCGAAATGAACGACAGAAAATTATCGGCAAATTCCATGAATCGCGCGCGATTCATGGAATTTGCCGATAATTTTCTGTCGTTCATTTCGCTTGAACGCCGAAAAAAAATCAGTTCATTTCTTAAATGGTTACACGAATACGGTAGATTGATTTTAAACTATAAAACAATATAGGAAAATAACTCCTGTCCATGAATATAAAGTCTGTAATGAAATAGAACATCTATTATTTTAACTCTGCGTTGCTAATAAACAACAGGCAACATAATGTAGATGCAATTATTTTGATTATGAATAGGGTTGAACGAAAGAAGCCCTTTGAATAAACATTACGTTACATTATATCCAAAATTTATAAATTTCGGATGTATGTTAATTCGACCCCGACTTTATCATTTGTTCATTTTAACAAAAAAGGTATTGACGATTGAAATACGTCAATTTGCACAAATACTTCAATATAAAACTATAATTTGTATTAAATAACACATGAAGTATCGATTTGTGTAGACAAGCTGGAAAACAGTCAAAGAACACTGTAAAAGCATACGCAATGCTTCTTTCGTATTTGTCTTTCATAAAGCTTTCAGAGGATACCTATCAATATCCCGCTGAGTATCGGTTTTCTTCGGAACATATATCCCGGAAATGCTGATCGTTTGATTGCAGTCGTGCCAGTATGGCAATCAATAGTTGTTTGTTTTGATACATGCCTCTGCTGTCGGGGGCTAATAATTATCGTACTTGTTATATTAAATTATTCATTGGTACTAAATGAACCTGACAAGGACACGAAACGTATGCTAGAAGTGGCACACATTAGCTTTACTATTGCTTAGAAAAGGTAGTGGTGTTCCCTCTCTACAACGGCCCTCTCAACAACGAGTCCCTCTTTACAACGACCCTTGCCGCAGTTCCCAAAACGGGACCATTATGTCTAACGCTTTTACAGCTGCAATATCGTCTGCGTATAATTGTCGTCTGATTTTCTTTCTCAAAGTAACATATGAGTGGAGATTTTGGTAGAATAAATATAATGATGAGTGACAAACAGCTTGAATCCAGATCAGACGCCGCGTTACGCGGCGTCTGATCTGAATTCATGCTGTTTATAAATGTAAGCCAAGTCTTAATTGTCCCTCCCTGTAACGACTCCCTCCGAACAACGCGCACAATCTGTGTCTCCCATTGGGTGTCGTTGTAGAGAGGGAGCACTGTATTTGGAAAGACTCGTAGTGTCGTAACATCGTCACGAGTCCTGTCGGTGCATGTACTTTGGCAAAGAATAATATGACAACATTAAATTCTAAATTTAAGTTTCTTGTTCTAAACCCATAAACTTTGTTTAATTAATTTCTGAAAAATATGCCATAGTTCACCCTTTGTACCATATCATGTTTCCTATTTCGAAGACAGGTGACCACATCAGGCAGGTTGAAAATAAATCTGAAAGCACATTAATCCAAACCTGCAGTATACTTAAGTCTGCCTTTAACAACCATCTGCTTGGATAAAGCAATATTTCTATTTGTGTATGGCCATGACTTTTTTAAACAATTATTTCAGTGGATGGATTGATTAAAGGCGATAAATGAGTATAAATGGCGAAATGATTACATTTAGTTAATTTTGTTTTTTAACGATACACGAGCTGTTAGTAAAATTTACATTCGTCGGTGCTGAATGAACTATATCCATAGCAAAGAGTTTATAACTAAACTAGAGGGCTATATAAGCTAAAACTGTTTGTTCTTGATTAAAATAAGTCTTTATGATAAACCGATCTTCATTTAATGAATTGCGTTTGATTTATGTACACGACACGGGAAAGACCACCGTCGTCTCTGCTCAAACATAATAAATGTAATGGTCATTCCGTAACTTACATAACCAGTTGACATTTCCAAGCATTAGCCTACTTCACACTGTACATTAATTAGTCAGTATATATACTTTCAAAGCAATCTTAACCCTGATAAGGCCTTTTGAAGCTGATAGTTTGTTGTTTTTTGGTTTTTGTTGTTATTTCTAAAGACACCCTTACACTCAACATAAACTAACTATTTTGAATAATAGACTGGTCCATAGGATTTTCTCTTTATAAAGGTCAAACAATATTATTAAAAAAAAGACAAAAATGTGTGGTTATAAATTGAAAACATGAAGTTCAAAAACAGGAAAAAATATTAAAAACTCTCTAGGATGCAGGTTAAATAAAGACTGCTATATACCTATTGAAAAGCATTACCCTTTGAACATGAAACATACATTTACAATTTCCAATAAAGTGAACAATTGTTTTTAGATAAAGGATTGTTTTGCAATGCCTTGCAAAATGTCAAACAATACAGACCCTCGTATTTCACCCTCTGATGTATGTATACAAGTTGGCATAAGGTAACTCCTCTCGTGTACACTGTTTTTATATGTGTGGTAATCAATAGTTTACAGTTTAAAATTTAAAAGCAAAGTACCTGTATGTAACTTTTGCAAACAGGGTAGATCCTAATTAGAGGCTTCTAATAAGGATTGGAAAATTTGTTGTTATATTATTTGAGTATTTGGTAAAACACTCCTGAAATCAACATAAAAGGATTTTTGTAAACTCAGTTAATGTTGTTGTTGATATTAGATTTTAGTCGCTTTAACCGTACGCCAGTCATATTGCGATTCCAGCAGAAAAGATATGACAACTCCTTTGCATCGATCTAAATAAATGAGGTATTGATCTAAAAATTCTTACCCTATTTAGTATACCAAAATACAATTAATCTGGATTTAACCTTTTCAGAAGTCGTAATGACGTTATTTTCATGATAGATATATACAGCAATCGATTCACTGAAAAAGTTACAAGTTTTAGCAGCCTTCTACTGTATCATTTCAGAAAATGACAGTGGTCCCCATTCTGTTCTGTCCGTTGGCTAAGCTGACATGCCACAGAATACGGCCACTGTTTAAGCCTGCTGTCAATGTTGGGGAACGTGCTGGCCGTGGTGTTGTTTTTACTCTGATTATCTTTCGAAGATGTTCCTCAACCCTTCACCACATAGCCTGTTTTAGTAGTTAAGATATGTGACCTATTAAAGCAGGCTGAAAGTAAAGCAGAATGCGCCATAGGGCGCATTCTGCTTTACTTTCAGCCTGCGTTAAGTCACTATCTGCTAGAATATAGAAAATATTTCTCATGGTACATATTCATGACAGTATAAAATGGAACTATTTTCTTTGGCGGATGAATAAAATGAATGCGCTAAAAGTCGCTTCTATGGGGGAAAGGGTTAACCATGACCTTCTTACGAGTTATAAGCCTCGTCTGTCCTAGATCTACTTACAGCTTCAAATTCCCGTAATCATTTGAACAATAATAATAGTGGTATGCTCCTATCTTCCAATGTGCAATTAATTGTTCACGTTACTTTCAATGAATGTTATACATCTAAAATAGAAAGCTATTTATAAATATGTTACGTAAAAAATGTTCTTTTCTCCATGAAATACAAAGACCCATAACTCAGCCACGAATACCTCGTTGTACTCAGTGTTCGATAGCAATTATATCTTTCTTATCTTTGCATTTATCACTTTAAAACTTCACACAAGTGGTCATTCTAATCTGGCCGATGTACAACAACAGTCCAGTAACTGTTTGCTAATATTAAAGGGTTTTGGCCTTTTCGTATTTGGAAACATTTGCATCAGTCAATTTTGTAAACAAAATATATCAAAGTAGTGGCGTTTTGGTCAACCATACTATCAAACATCAAAAGAGTCGTGTGCACTGTATACAGTGAAATAGTCCATTCGAAACACTAAGCTTAAACTATGTTATTCGATGACCCTAGTATTCATTTTATACAAGCGTGTACATAATAAAACGCCCACATATTTGTTTAATAAAATTAATGATACGTTAGAAATATTCTGACAGATAGGTCCTAGGTAAAGGTAAATTATTATTGAAACTGTCTTTGAACAAACGTCCATATGACTGTATATTATAATTCACATATATGCAAATAATGTGGTAGTCAATATAATACGTTAGTTGAAATCATTCAATGAATATTGCATCAGCTGAAGTTGACTTCATACACTATAAAATTGTTCAATACTGAACCCATTCACTGCAGTTAAGACGTAATAGCCGAACACAGTCGCTGCCATATTCTCCGCTGCTTATATTTTCAGAAAATGTTTGGTTATAAAAATAGAATTGTATGCGTTTTACTTAAGAAACATTGGTATCAATGTAAAATAGTTAAGATCCAGATTAGTCGCAGCGTTTCGCAGCGTCTGATCAGGATCTAAAATGTTTTCACATGTCAGTGTTGATGACCTTGCCATAGAAAAGGCAATAAAAAGAACGGACTTGTCAGAAATAATTTGCTTGTACAGGTAGTCTATTCAGCCAAATGCACTACTGTGGTGCTATAGACCGATTGTTTCAACAGGCAGGGCGGAGCTAACCTTTGGCAAAGATAAACTAATTTGCATTTGATTTTAGGGGTGATAGGATATTGAATATTTATTTTCCTATACCTTCAACATGAAAAAACACATGGGCGTGCAGCCATATCCACGTGAAAATGTGTGTACAGTGTTTCCTCTCTATAAAAACATCCAGCGGGAGACAAAGATTGCGTGTGTTATTTGGAGCGGGTTGTTATAAGGGGAGAATACTTGGTTTACATTTGCAAACAGCTTGAATCCAGATCAGACACCGTGTAACGCGGCGTCTGATCTGGATTCAAGCTGTTTGTCATTCTTCATTATAGTCCGTCTTTAAAAATGCCCACTAATATGTAATGTTGGGAAAAAACGGCAGACGACAACAGTAAATTATATTAATAAAAGAGCGTGCTGCCGCCCCAATAGTTCAAATGCAAAGGTCCGCATCGAAACTTCGCCCTGCCAGGTCAATAAAATCGGCCAGTACAATGGTTTTTATCGACTGATTAATTAGGTAAATGGACTGAAACAAAACCATATTATACAACCATAAAGGTTTATGCCAAAACAGATTTTATCAATATATACAATATGATATCAAATAAATGTCTAGACTCAAAACTCCATTTTACGCTTCTTCTACCGTAATAGCGCCTTTATTGAAATTGTAACGTGTGTAAAAAGATTCAAATTTAATTGATACGTCTTTAATTCGAGCGAATCTGAAATTACATGCCAAACATTTAAAATCCTGAGAATAGCGAAATGTTAACTAATTTTGATCCAAACTGAGTGCAGAAATCAGACAAGAGGCAATCAGTATATCAAAGGTTATATAGTAGATACCATAATACAGACTTAACGCTTCCCAGCGGAGCAATGCATTTGAACTGTATCTAAATAGCTTCAGTCACTTATCGTAATTCAGACTATAAATAGCATTATGTCCCGAAATTGACGCAACATCAGAACTAGTCAATATTAGCCATTAATCCTTTCTGCGCCGATGTTATATAAAGTCTACTTTGCAAACAGTTTGGATCCAGATCAGACGCCGCGTTACGTGGCGTCTGATTATCAGGATCCAAAGTGTTTATTTCTTTAGTCATACTACAGTAAAATCTCGCTATTACGACCACTAAAACGAAGGCTTATTGATTGTATAATAGACATGTGACAGCTTAAAGCAAGGTGACAGTGAAACAGAAAGCTCCTTAAGGAGCTTTCTGTTTCACTGACACTTTGCTTTAAGCGGTCACCTATCGTAAACATCCTAATAATTAACATAATTTAGTGGTCGTAATAGAGAGGTTTTACTGTATCTTAGATATAATTTTAAAATTTCTTGCAGAGAACAATATTGATGCAGAAGACAATAAAGCGGTGAATGGGTAAAATAAAAAGTCACAATGAATTGGGGGCCGAAAGGATAAATCCTGTAGACAGTATGATTATATAAGTAACGAATGTATTGCGTATCTATCAAGAGTGTCCTGTTTGTATGTATGTGGAAATACTGTAAACTCCTTTATAAGAGTTCGTAATCAAAACATATAATTATGTAAAATTAGATGACGATTTTCCCGGTATCCTTTCCTCTATACTTTTTTATGTCTTCTATGTTATTCCTACTCTGAAGGAAATTGTTCCACGTTATACATTTCGACTAGTATGTACCTTAATAAATAAGTTCTATGCCTTAGAAACTGGTATTTTAAATCAGGTTTAACATATTGCAGAGTGCGTCTTTAGTCGCTTTCAGTGTTCAGACTTAAAGGTAAACGATAGAGTATATACTGAATTAACCCCTGAACTCGAGAAAAAAAGTAACAATATAACCCCATTACTACGACCACTAAATTCTGGTAATTATTAGGTATTTACGACAGGTGACTTGTGACTGCTTAACCCTTTACCACATAGCCTGTTTCTAGTTTTGAAGACATGTGACCACTTAAAGCAGGTTGAAAGTAAAGCAGAATGTGCCTTAAGGCACATTCTGCTTTACTTTCAGCCTGCTTTAAGCTATCATCTGTTTGGATGTAGATTTTTTCCTTATGGTACCTTTTCAAGACTGTATATTTTGGAACTATTTTTTTCTTCAGTGGAGGAATAAATTAAATGTGCTAAAAGACGCTTCTATGAGGGAAAGGGTTAAAGCAAGGGGACAGTAAAAAATAAATCTCCTTTAGAAGCGTTCTGTTTAACTGCCATCTTGCTTTTAGCTGCCACATAATATCCTTCATTCAATCAATTCGCCTTCGTTTTAGTGGTCGTAATAGAGAGGTTTTACTGTTTCTGCAAACAGTTTGGATCAAGATCAGAGGCTGTGTCACATGGTGTCTGATTAGCATACAAACCTTTGACAGTTATTTAAATATTGTTTAAGTCAAAACACCTAAAATCTAACTGTTAGAAAAACAGCAGACAACATTGATGACGTCATGGTAGTGAACATGGTAAACACTCACATTTTGAAAACACCAAAATAATGTCTTCTCGGACTTTGTCCTACACAATACCAACTGTGCTATTTTCTTGATGTAGATATATTGACTTATTATCAAATAGGTCGTCTGCCAAATATTGTTTAGAACATCGATGTCTTTATTAGTCTTATAATGTGAAATGAATGATGTTTTCGGACGTATGCTAGATATATGTCAAGAGACTGTATCATTGTCGAACAAATTTTGACTGGCTGTAAATTCTGGTTTGGCTTATGAAACATAGTTTGGTTTTATGTATTGGGAGAGCAGGGGCCCGTTTCATAAAACTTCTTACGACAAATGTTGTCGTAAGTCAAAACTTTAAAATACATTTAATTTGTGATTTCTCTATCTAATCCTGTCTTGTGACATCTTTTTGGAATCGTCTTTTCAAGACGATTCCAAAAAGATGTCACAAGACAGGATTAGATGGAGAAATAAATAATAATTGATACTTTTATAATCTGACTTACGACAACATTTGTCGTAAGAAGTTTTATGAAACGGGCCCTTGGTGATTAGATAACCCGTCTGCTAAACATATGTTTATCTTCTGAAAGTGAAAGAGGAGTTTGTTGTAACTAATGCAAACATTTTAATGTAAAGATTGTTCTGGATCAAAATTGTTTTTCAAGTTCGCAAATAGTCACAGAAGATGTAGTTTGCCATCCATTTTGGTAATCACTTCTTATTTCTTACGATAGGAATATTGAACAGTAGTGGCAAGTGTCTTCGTCATTTTCAAACGATGTAACTGTGAAAAATAAACATTTCAAAGGCAAACAATGAAGACCCAGACCAGATGGATCATGATACTTAAATAGTCACAAATGATAATGAACTACACTTAAATGGAAACTGGAATTACAGCGATTCCTCTCAACAACGACACCAAATGGGAGACACAGATTGTGTGTGTTGTTCGAAGGGAGTCGTTATAGGGAGGGAAACTGGCTTATATGTTCAAACAGCTTGAATCTAGTAGCGGCGTCTGATCTGGATTCAAGCTGTTTATCACTCGTCATTATATTTATAATTCAACATGTTTATGTAAGTTTAAGAAAACACAGCAGACGACAATTTTTAGGCAGACGATGTTGCATCAGTAAAAGCATATTATTGTCCTGTTTAGTGAAATGCAGCAAGAGTCGTTGTAAGGAAGGAGTCGTTGTTTGGAGGGACGTTGTAGGGAGGGAACACTGTACCCGTGAAACGTTTAAGGGACGAATGAGTTAAGACACAAACACAGTGACATTTCCATAAGAGCCCATAGCAACATGTATGATTTTTTAAAAAAAAAGTTCAATTGATCAAACCAAACAGACACTCCTGCCCGTGGGACTGGAAATAAGTTTCTGATATGTCAGGAACATAAACATACCAAACGGTTAGAAGATTGGAAACTGTCTTTGAAGTGCGTTTATCGTACAACATAATACTCAGCCGAGTCTCAAACACCTATTCACGCTAAGGTTGAATTGACACGAAACTCAATTTCAAAGAAGTATTTGGTATATGTTATGACATTAAAAAAACAAGCTTGCCATACTCAAATACACTGGTATAGACGGCAATGTACCTTTGGGAAGAAAACTAGTCTGCTCATCGTAATGTAACACGTCATACTGCATTTCTTAACGCATTCGCTTCAAAACATGTGAGCCGTGCTCTGACAAACCCTGCTTCATTGCATTGCAATAGTGTACAGACAAAGCAGTCTCTTTATCTTAGTTTGGTCTACACTGCCAAATACCGTTCATAAAACTACTAAATACAGTGCTTTAGATGCCCGTGGGTTTCAAACCGTGTAGATCAATACCAGCCACCGCGTATTTGGCCTTGATCTACACTGTTTGCAAAGCAATACGTTTTTCATGGCACGGCTCATATATAAACAGTGTGTATCAATATCAGAATCAAAACTCACATCAATGCTTTTTAAAATGCCGAACAATTCCTATTAAAATGAAAACAACAGACACAAAGTTTGCTAGCAGACGATATTAAGGCAGTGAATGTGTTCCGCCGGTTATGACGTCATAATGGCAATGAATAGTTATTTAAGTACAATCAACACACCTGAAAAATGATGTACTTTAGACAATTGCAAGACGAAGTTTTGGTGATAAGCATTTATTCTCAATAGATGCATCACTTTCAGGGACAGTACATAATTATATAATTAGAATTAATATCAAAACATATGTAAATTGCGTTATTGACATATCGATTAACTTGTGGACACACAATTTCAATCAAATGCATTTACCGTGTCTTTATTGTCTCAAGTATTCACCATGATGTTACATCAGGACTACAGTTTAACCCTTTACCCCATAGAAGCGACTTTTAGCAAATCTGATTTATTCATCCGCTGAAGAAAATAGTTCCAATTTAATAATTTGATATATATTATAGGGAACATTTTCAATATATTCTAGCACAGGATAGCTTAAAGCAGGCTGAAAGTAAAGCAGAATGCGCCTTAAGCGCATTCTGCTTTACTTTCAACCTGCTTTAAGTAGTAACCTATTTTCAATTCTAGAAATAGGCTATGAGGTAAAGGGTTAAACCTCCCTACTACGTCAACTGAAATGAATGCTAATTGATTGTATAAACGGCCGCGGGTGACAGTTTTAAGCAATATGCCAATAAAACAGAAAGCTCCTACAGTAGCTTTCTGCTTTATTGACACCTTGCTTTTAGCAGTAACCTGTCGTAAACTCCTAATAAATCAACTCAATTTTTTAGTCATAACAGAGAGGTTTTACTGTAATGATATTCAAACGAACGGTATGAATTAGCACTAACATTGATTCAGGAATTCAATCTAGAAAACCTCATTTCTTAAGTCTGTAGACAATTGTCCCGTAGTGTTGAAACCATCATCAGAGAGGACAGGTCTTCAGTCCCCTTCCAACATGAGTGATGAATGCAATTACTCTGTAAATGGCTAGTTGCAAAGAGGGAGAAGTAATTTCGAGGAAGGGCAATTGTTTTATTTAGATAAAGTGCCAAAAACCCAGACAAACTGAGTGATGGACGTCACATTAATTGTCGGCCCTCTCTGTATTGGAACTACTGTCCTTCGCTAACTATAAGCATTGCTGTTTGTTGCGGCAGAACCATTGATGTATGGACTACGATAGACTACACCATATTAGGATATTGCAAACAATATCAACCAAAACAAGCTATTGAATGCTTAGCCCATTACTCCATAGCATAAACAGAATGTAGCTTTGAAGACAAGTGACTAGCTTAATAAGTAGTTTGAAAGTAAAGCGGAATGCTCCTTAACCCTTTAGCCAATAGCCTGTTTCTAGATTTGAAAATATGTGACTTTTTAAAACAGGTTGAAAGTAAAGCAGAATGCGCCTTAAGGCGCATTCTTCTTTACTTTCAGCCTGTTTTAAGTTACCACCTACCAGAATTAAGAAAATATTTCTTCTGATACATTTTCATGATTGTATAGACTGGAATTATTTTCTTCCGCGGAGGATTAAACGGAATGCGCTAAAAGGCGCTTCTATAAGGTAAAGGGTTAAGGCGCATTCTGCTTTATCTTCAGTATGACTCAAGCATTCATCTGCAAGAATATAGAAAACATGTCTTATAATGCATATTCATGATCTATTTTCTGCAGTAGATGATTGATTTAAAGGCGTAACAGAGCGTACTCATGGCTTTAAGCACTTACTTCCATAAACGTGCATAACGAGTTACGATGCAAACATTTCATGGCATCTTCTGACTTGCTTTAAAATAGGAAAGGTAGGTATTAGTACAGACAGTAGAAACTACATATATTATTTTTTGTTTATACGACAATAAAGAGTAAATATAATGCAATGAAAAAAGTGGAAATGCAAATTTATTTCAATTTATCATTGGTGTTTAGTTTTCAAGTCAAGAGATTGCTGAAAATACAAAATAAAAAACTCTACTCTAACAACTTTCTGCTTTACTTCCATGTGTTTTAACCCTTTAACTGTCAACGACGCCAACATACACGTTTGCAAACAGTTTGGATTATATCTGAAGCCGCGAAAAATCAAAATTGTTTGATACTTGTTTCGAACTTTAGACTATCATACTGCATAGTAAATTAAGTATGAAACGATAGTACAGTCATGGAAGCTGACGACAATATTGCGGTAAAGCGGTTAAATTTTCACGATCAAATTACCATTGAAAGGGTTAAGCAATCGCCTGTCAGAGCGACCTTACCAATCTCTCCGACTGGTTATCTGGAAATAGCTAAGACATGAAATGCATATCAACAAGGATCGCCAGATCCGTTACAAAGCGCTAGGTGGACAATTATGACTTTGTGTGATGGTATCAATATCAAATCTAAGATTGCGATTTTGAAAGCTATTTCTGAAGGCGGAGGATTACACAAAACCTTTTGTGAAACCGTTTTAAATTTGATTGGTACACATATTGGCGGTATCATTCGTTTGAAAACGCAGATAAAAGCAATCCTTAAAGTATGTGTTTGACAATTACATAGCATTTTAAATGTTAAAACTACAAAGAAACTCTGAAACTCTACCTCAACTACAGGAGATACATAGAATAAGATGTTACTGTTTATCAATAAACACGTTAATGTTAAAATAATTATTCTCATTGCAAACAATTTGGAGCCAGATCAGACTAAAATCGATTGCCAAACACATTGGATGAGTAATTACTTCTTTTAAACATGTGTCAGTTTCTACATTTTATTACATTTATAACATTACTTTTCCTTTTCGTTTGCCTCTAAATGGGAAATAATAACATGTTATCGACTGTAAACAGCGTGCTTAAGGGTAAACTTCTAAGAAACCCGGAAAAAAGTATTTCAAATGATGTTTCTGTGATAGCCAAGATGTACAGTAAAACCTCTCTATTACGACCACTAAATTGTGTTATTTATCAGGTGTTTAAAGCAGCCCGCAGGTGACTGTTTCAGGCAAGGTGACAGTAAGACAGACAACTCCTTTAGGAGTTTTCTGTCTTACTGTAACCTTGCTGTAAACTGTCACTTGTCTTTTATACAATCAATTAGCCTTATTTAGTGGTCTTAATAGATAGGTTTTACTCTGCATTGGAAGCATAGACTTGTGTCAGGCACAGTAAGCCAAGGAACGATGTGTTATACCCTGCATCGAATAACTCACATGTCCCTTGAGTATACCCATGTTAAATATAGTAACAGTGATTAATAGTATGGCATTCGTCAGTGATTGTGTCTGTGAGGAGACAACTCATCTGTATTCCTCTAAATAAATTGTCTCTCTGTTTCCCAAAATGGTCACGTAAGTTGATTCAACACTTGTGTCTAAGCTCGGCTGAAGACGATAATTTACAAAAACGGTTTGGATTAAATCAAGTCTGACGTCTGTAGTACAATATTTAAAGGACACAAGGAATAACTTGTAAAAATATTAATAATTTTCACGCAAAAAAAGAAAAAATGAAAATGAAATGCTTAAAAAAACAAAAACAAAAAACCCCACAAAAAACATGTTCATAATTTTTTGATATGTTTTCTTCCAATCTATATGAATGTTATTTCACTTGTTAAAATCTGGAATGTATGACCAGTTTTGCGCAAAGCTTTATTGTTTTGAAACAGTTTATTCCAATTGCAAACAATATAAAACAAGAACATACACATTTTAACATGGCGTTTGCTCAGGCTCCACGCTGTTCAATGTTCCGATTAACCCTTACAGTAATATATTGGAGAAAACGCTATTATTTCCCGTTTGAACGAAACGAAACGCAAACGCAAAACACTAAAACGTAGAAAAGTGCAACTTTGGACAATTCTGACAATTTATGTTTATCTTGGTAGCAAACAGTTTGGAGCCTGACCAGAGGCCGGGTTACCCGGCGTCTGATCTGGCTCCAAACTGTTTGCAATTGAAATACACGTTTTAGCGTAAACGCGTTTATTGGGAAAGAATAACGTTTTCTCCAAACTGTTTGCAGCGAACGTAAACGCGGCTTTGGGGAATCAATAACATACTCTCCCATGTACTTCAATGTTGTTATTTTCCTTCTTAAGCCCAAACAATGCAATGTCCGTTGAAGCTAACTAGAAAAACGCGAGTTGTCACATACAGAAAAAATGACAGTTTAGTGTCATGTCAATTTCCTATAGCACCGAGACATTTATCATGGAAGTCTACAACTCCAACATAATTTCCGGAACAAGTGATACGCGGTAGGGTATCGACAGGTCATTTCAACTGATTTATAAGAACTCTTAAGTCTGCAGAGGTTTGCAACAGCGTATTCCACTGCGAAATCAATTTGATATGTCACAGTCGTGACTGCCTTCAAACAAGACAAATAATTAATTTGTGCTATCAATACATCGCATGATTTTAGTTTAGAAAACATGTGATAACTTAAAGTGGGTTGAAAATATAGCATAATGCTCCTCTAAGGAGTTTTCCGCCTTAAATTCAATCTGCTTTAACTTACAATCTGCAAAGATAAAAAAAATCCCTCTGTGTTTTATGATCCGGACTTCCTAGTTAAGTACTACTTTTCTGAGTATAAAAAATGGGGCGTAAAAAAGGCATATTTATGCAGAAATAGGATTTAGTTAAGCGATTTCTATTGTTTGCACATGATTGTTATTACAATGAAGCATTCCTCCAATGAAATATGTTCGAATATTTTGTCAATTGTTTAATAATGGCTGTGTATTATTATCATAGAAAAATGTATTATTAAAACAACACTCGGACAAACAGCCGATACATTTTGGAATCATTGTTTCAAAGCATTTGAGTCTACGTAAAGAAAGAAATTATCACTTAACACACCATATGATGTTTTATGATGTAGCTAAGGTTACGTTGCTATGTTACATTATACGATACAGAATACTATTTAACATGAAGTAGTAGCCCTGACGCTTCGCCGAAAGGGTCTACGTTGTTTGCTGATGTCTACTATCGTTATTAGTTGGTTATTCTCTCAATCAAAATTGAACATTTAATATTTTTATGAATATCAAACAGCTTTCGCATCACTGGTTAACAAACACACAAACCGGATATAAAGGACAACATGTAGACTACAGCAGGGCTGCCATTTCTCCGGAATTTTCCTAAATCTCCGGATTTTTTCCCAGTTCATGGTAGCTTAAAGCAGGCTGAAAGTAAAGCAGAATGCGCCCTAAGGCGCACTCTGCTTTACTTACAGCCTGCTTTAAGTAGTCGCATGTCGACAAAACAAGAACAAGGCTATTGGGTAAAGGTACGATTCGTAAAACCGCACTTGAAAAATGCAAATTTGGAAATCTTAGGATTTTTCATGTCAACTTATGGCAGCCCTGCTACAGTGTTACAATAGAGAGGCCGTTGTTCTTCCTCGTCTAAACTAATCTTAACGCAAACGCATGGAAATATTATGTAGAAGATGCCACCCTTTCGAAAAGTATGTTGGCCAAATTTCCTCTGAGTTACCCGGCGTATGATCTGGTTCCATACAGTTTCCATTTGCAATACGGTATTTTGCATAAACGCGTGTATTGGGAAAAGCAATGCCTTCTCCTGATTAAGTCTACTGCGTCGTTAACTAGATACCATTTGAAATAAAATGTGTTTATGTTTAAACAACAATGTCCGATGCAATCTGTGTCCTATCAGGCCCAATATTGTATGTAAAACATTGTCAACGTTATCAAAATAGTGTAATTGTCTACAATTTAAAGTATTTTGTTTGCCTTTTTGTTCAACCCCTTTACTGCAATGACGTCATAGTTTGTAAATAGTTGTCGTCTGCTTCCATGTCGTAAATTTAAATATCAGGTAGTTTGACTTAAACATATTGAACTCAGTATCAAACAGTTTGGATTCTGATCAGGATCTAAACTGTTTTCAAATATATAGTGTACTTGGGGTAAGGCAGTAAAGGGGTAAAATGTAACAAAAGGAAATTTAAAATCTTCTCCACTGTAGCAACCAGTCTTTAGTATAAAAGCATGTTTATTGGCATGAGTACCGTTTCATAAAACTTCGTACGACAAAAACGGTCGTCAGTCAACACTTTATAGTACATTTAATTTCTGATTGATCTTTCTAATCATGTATTGTGACATCTCATTGGAAACGTCTTTTTAAGACAATTCCAAAGAGATGTCACAAGACAGGATAAGATGGAGAAAAATAATAATAATTGAGATTTTTATAATCTAACTTACGACAACATTTGTCGTACGAAGTTTTATGAAACGGGCACCTAGTGCATAATTTCCCTCTCGGCTCTAGACCAGAACTCGTGATTGGGAGACGATGATTGGTGATTGGCTCAACAGTGGCGAAGATTCAGCTATAATTATTCGAGAACAGTGGTAAATTTTGATTTTTGTTTTCAAGCGCTTTATTAAACATTGATGCATTCGACTAATTTACAGTGCTCCCTCCCTACAACGGCCCATCCGAACAACGAATCCCTCCTTATAACAACATTTGCCGCTGTTCCCAAGACAGTTATTGCCAGTGCTTGCATTGCTGCATTATCGTATGTTAGTGTTGACTTGTCTGTTGTTTTTCTCACATAAATGACATTTTGACAGAAAACACATAATGACGATCGACAACAGCTTGAATCCAGATCAGACGCCGCGTTACGCGGCGTCTGATTTGGATTCCAGCTGTTTGAAAATGTAAACCAGTTTCCCTCCCTATAATGACTCACTCCGAACAACGCACACAATTTTTGTCTCCCATTGGTGTCGTTGTAGAGAGGCAGCGCTGTATATGTAAATCCCGGCAGCTGAATCGTGTACGTCCTTGGATATACCACAAACACTGTGAAAGGGTTGAATCAAGCGAGATAAGGCTCTGACTATTTTTTCCACTGCCAACAGTTTGGAGCCAGATCAGATCAGACGCTAGGTAACCCGGCGTCAGACAAGGCTCTAAACTGTTTGCCACTGATTTAAGAATAAATCGTCAGATTTTTCAAAATTGTGCCATTTGCTACAATTTAAGGCAATGCAGTTGCAAGAAGGGACTATTTTTTTAAGTAGTTTGCCTCAAGTGTATGTTAAATTACAAATATTGTGATCTCTATTTTACAACATAGTATTTGAGTCTAAAATACGTTTGCACAAATATACATCACATACTATTCTAGATAACCATGACAAAATATAGTTTGTAGGTAACCATTGTATAATACATATTTTCCAAAGGAATTATTTTATGCCCTGCAAGTCCGTTAAAACCAGTAAAGGCCAGGACAGACGCCGAGTCACCGGCCGTCTCATGAGGTGTCCCTCTCTTTACCACTCAGGATAAAATAAATCGTATGATATATCAAACATTATTATTGTTTCCATTTGTTTGCGTTGCGTTTCCGTTTAATTTGATTTTAAAATCGAAATAATTATGTCTTTACTATTTTACACACATGGTGAATCACACGCTCTAATCCTTGTATACACATTCTTAAACACGTTACATGAGTTTGCACATGCATGATTTGTTAACGCATACATTAATTGTTGAAATATTGACATCGCTAGAAGATGTTCATTTTGACATTTCAGGAGACGCAGACAAAAACCCGAGTTGTGCAGTATTGGGATCAATATCTAATTACCAGACGCTTTGTGAAATAGTGAGAAGAAACGGCTGTTTCAGGTCTGTACTATAAAAGAGACAGTTTTCATATCCATGTCTCTCACATTATGAAACATAATGAAACTGCCTTTCACGACAAACACTATAAGGAGTGCCAAGTTATATTTCCTTTACTATTCATTTAGAGGTACTTTGTAGATTGTTTTCCAAATTACTGTTTGAAAATCTAATATGCCAATCTTTTGTAGTCATTTTCAGCTGGAATTTGGCATGGATTAACCGAATTGCAAATGTTTTCTTTCTGTATAAAAACGTAACACGTGTCTAGTGTTAGGTACACGTAGTCAAAACTAAGTTAGCAAGCTTGCATGACAATTAACCCAATTGCGCCCAGTGGATGCTTCCATGTTTTATATTGGATTAGTCCATTTTTATCAAAGGTTTGCCTGGTCAAAAATTTCATTTTCATTTTGTTTTATTTTAAAATTCCTATCAGCAAACAGTGTAGACTCTGATCAGACGCCGCCTAAAGCGGCGTCTGATCAGAGTCTACACTGTTTGCCTATGCCCCATATATGGGATCGTGAGCACAAATGGGTTAAGCAATTTGGCATGGATTAACCGAGTTGCAAACGGTTTCCTTCTGGATTAAAGCGTAACATATGTCTAGTGTTAGGTGCACGTAGTCAAAACTAAGTTAGCATGTTTACATGACAATTAAACATTTATCTAGGGTAAACATTTGTTATCGCTTACCGGCCACCGAAATAGAGGTAATATAGTTTTCTTGTCTTCAAATATTATCGTCATACCGAACAAAAGTACAACATAAAGCTGCTATTTCTACTATACGTTTGTCCATTCTTCAGTAGTAACCCGTCCTAAGAAATATCCCTGCATCTTCAAAGAGTGGGCACTGAAACCTTTCCCTGCCACCATGACGGAAAAACGGTGAAGTTCATCTTTTATCATAATATTTTCTGCTTCAAATTGTCGTCTGCTTTTATTCTAGAATTCGACCTTAACACGGTTTAGATCCTGATCATATTCTGCATTTGCAAAGGCCAGTGGTGTCGGCCTTGGCAGTGAAAGGGGATAATACGTGACACACATTTTCCGATCTAAAATACCAATTATATCGTTTGTGGAAACAATTTCAAACTACACATATATTCATATGCTCAAGGAGAACAATAACTTATGAAAAGGTTGAGAACGCAAAATAAAACTGCATTGCTGTCAAGTTTCTTATCCTATCGTCTGCTGGTCAATTGCAATTTGCGTTTTTATGTTTTCCAGTCTCATCTCATTTACCCCTGGGTCCAAGGTTATAAAGCTTTTCAGTTGAGTCTAAAGTCGTTTTCAAGCATTTGATTGGTCAGATTTGAGCATATGCTCAAATCTGACCAATTAAATGCTTGATAACACACCAAGACTCAGCTCAAACACTTTATAACCTTGGACCCTGACACTAAAAAGGATTGTAATACAAGTTTCAAATTAAATCATTTATGTTTATAACTATTGAGAATTAGTTTCTGAAACGTATTTAAAATTCGAAAACAGTGAAGCCACTGATCGTATAGCCCATTTAGGAGCCCTTTGCCTTGAGTGTACAGTGCTTGTATATATCAAATGTACTCTTACATATAGACTGTTTGTAAGGGACAATTATATCCATGACTATGGTTTAATGAGTTAAGCAGTTTGTATATTGATACGAGTGTCAAAACAATTTTGAATTACTAGACCAGTATTATATGAAAATGCAAAACGTAATATGAATCTACTCTGCTTAAGATATGTCCAATAGTCTTTGCAAATGGTAAACCAGCATGTTAACATCAGAGGAACTGCATCGTTCCTGGGCTACTTTAAGATTTGGCATTTAAACCGTTGTGCAGTTCTTGGGGAAATTCCGCAGTGTAACTAATATAATTATGCACATTTTGTAGAATTTGCAACTGATAATATATTAATTTCAATTATGTTATATAAATTTAGACTCGATTCAAATGAAACAAACTAATGAAAAGGAATTCTTAGAAAGAAGCGCCACGGTTGTTTTCTATTATCAATTATCAATTACCTGTAATTAATAAAGCAAGAATGACAGGTAGGAAGTACTGTTTATATACTAAAATGTCGTGCCATTATTATGTTATGCCCGAATTAATTTTTCGAAGACTGAGTATAAATATATAAATGTGTAGTTACCGATTTGACACAGAGTGATTCGTTCATTTTAAACACAAAACAATATTCGTTTATTATTATATATATTCGTGCTTTGCGATGAACGGACTCATGTGCCATATTGTTTCTATTTTCAAAGCACCTGTCGGTAGAACAATACATCTCTTGAATATTGAAGTTTGCTTCTATTCTTCAGATTTAGCTTTTTATGATTTTATACTAAATGACATTGGTTTGGTGCAAATTATAGTAGATTTTACTTAAACATCGCCTTTACTGTAGTTTAGACCAGCGACAATGCGTTATTAGTGCGTATGTAAACCACTTTACCCTTTAACCCATAGCCTGTTTCTAGTATTTAAGATATGTGACCTAAAAAAGCAGGCTTAAAGTAAAGCAGAATGTGCCCTAGGGTACATTCTGCTTTACTTTCAGCCTACTTTAAGTTAATATCTGCTAGTATATAGAAAATATTTCTTATAGTACATATTCATGACAGTTTAAAATGGAACTATTTTCTTTTGGCGGATGAATAAGATGAATGCGCTAAAAGTCGCTTCTATAAGGGAAAGGGTTAACCCATATACGCCCAGAAGATTCCTCAATGCTAATTTATTGGATTTGTTTTTTTTTAATCTAAGGGTTGTCTGGTCTAAATGTTCACTTTTGTTTTATATGATATTCCTATCGACAAACAGTGTAGACTGTGATCAGACGCCGCATTACGCGGCGTCTGATCACAGTATACACTATGTATCTATGACCGATACATACGATTGTGGGCATAAATAAAATACCACAACAAATGAAATTCCATAACGATGTCCAATGCGTATTCTTTTTGTCAAGATTTGAGTGTTTCCAGTTTTGAAGACAAGCAAGTTGAACGTATAGAAAACACGCATGAAGGTGTATTCTGTTTTACTTTCAACCTGCTGTAAACTACCATTTGCTAAGATATGGAAACGCTTTCCTATGGCGCATGTTCATGACTGTATATATTGGAGCTATTTTCTTCAGCGCGAAGGAATAATGAAAAGCCTAAAATGCGTATTTATGTACTCCTTTAAGTTGAACAGGTCGATAACAATCGACACTTATATGTAAAATATCGGACGTGCACTTTACAGAGAGGTAATTGTATTACCCATATGCTTTTCTAACAACAATTACAGTCGAAACGTAATACTTCGAACTCGCTTTAATTCGAATAACCTGTATTTCAAATTTAAACGTGGCTAATCCAAGTTTTAACTTTGAAACATGGGTATGTTCTACTTAAGCGAGATCGAATTATCGAAATTAAACTTATGAATTATGGATATGTTCGATCTAACGCGAGTTCGAAGTATCGAGTTTTGACTGTATGTGAACCTATGACATAATAACGGTAAACACGTCAGACAACAGTAATATTTCAAGTTGAAGTGTCAAAAGTAATATTAACGTACTGGTAATTGAACCAAGATTGTAGACAGATAGATGCTATGTCTACGAGACAACAATATAGTAGAATATGATATAGTATAAGGGTTGATGCACATGCATTTTGTTCAACTGTTTATCGTAATACTTTTAACGATCCCGAACCCACATAAGTATGGCAACTATAGGTAACAAAATACCTATAATAGTTAAAAAGTATATATTTGAGTATTTGACTGCCACCAGCGGAGAGTATACTTAAACTGAGAGAGCTCATTTGATTCCTAATACCCTTAACATATACAGTGGAGAAAACGTTATTCTTTTCCAGTAAACGCGTTTACGCTAAAACTATTACTTCCATTGCAAACAGTTTGGAGCCAGATCAGACGCCGCGTAACCCGGCGTCTGATCAGGCTCCAAACTGTTTGCAACTCAGATTAAAACTAGAAGTCAGAATTGTCAAGAAGTTATCAGTTTCTACGTTTGATTGCCGTGCGTTTGCGTTTCGTTTGCGTTTCAACGGGAAATAATAACGTTTTCCCCTGACCTCCACATCTCAATGACTATATATAAACAAAGACTAGATAGTAGACTTTACAATGTATTAAATTGGCCAAAAGCGATTGGACGGTGCTGAGTGGCATACTACATCTCAGTCATTTACTCATGATACTCGTACTCAATCATCTTATACTCAGTCCATATCTACCGTAAATTAAATATTATGTGATCAATATGTAAATTTTGTATCACCTCCATAGTGATAACTTATCATGGGTGAAAGCTCTCAAACATCAAGAAACTGAAATCAGTCAAAACTGAAGTATTCAAATCATACAACATTGCATTTAATACTATAAAAATACTAAAATTAGTATTAATACTGAGAACATTCACCCCTGATAGTCAATCAACAATCAAAATAATAAACAAGCATATAGAATATGACCTGGCTAAGTCATAATAGACAATTAACTGTAGTGTCCACTATGAATATCCAACGCTGAATGACTAATACCTGTACAGTGGAGAATCTGTTATTCTTTCCCAATAAACGCGTTTACGCTAAAACTATTATTTGCAGTGCAGATAGTTTGAAGCCAGATCAGACGCCGGGTAACCCGGCGTCTGATCAGGCTCCAAACTGTTTGCCACCAAGATAAACAAGAATTATCAGAATTGTCTAAAAGTTGTTCTTTTCTACGTTTTAGTGTTTTGCGTTTGCGTACGTTTGCGTTTAAACGGGAAAGAATAACAGATTCTCCACTGTATGCAATAAAGCATACTGACCATAGTCAGCTGACTATATAAACAACTGTATAGCAACCAATCAACATTGAGATTCCTACACACACGGGAAAATTATTTTCTGTCTAATTCACTTCATTCAAACGACAAAAGATACTTTTCTTCACTATAGTATTCAGTACTACCGACCACTGTGTATACACTTCATTTACAAAGAGTTTTGCAATATAAGGTTAAAGTCAACCCCAAACCACAATAGACAAGACTAAAATGTAAACTGGAATGTTTCATTTGAAGTGTCAGGTTTAAAAAAGTATGTATAATGATCGACGCCATTAAGTAACGGTACTATTGTTACCTAGATCAGAAACCCCGGAAGTTCCTTAACCCTTTGAACCCTAGTCCCGCATATAGGCGTCATTTTCAAACAGTGAACATGTGAATAGTACACTTGCCCTGTGCAAACAGTGAAGACCCTGATCAGAGGGCTCCGAAAGGAGCCCTCTGACCAGGGTCTTCACTGTTTGTTATAATGCCAATCATTGACAAAAACAACCCTTAAAAGTCAGAAATGGACTAGACTTAAATGGAAACTGGAATTGTCCATTTAAAGTTTTAGGGAGGAAAGAGTTAAATTGAGAACGTCTAATCTGTATGACACTAATATAAACAAAGTCTATATAAAATTGACTAAATTTCAAACTTGACCTTTAAGGTATTAGATGTGTAACGGTTCACTGCGTTTCCGTGTAACTTCGACGACATTCGTTCTATATCGTTACTCCGATTCGACAAGTACCGGCCACGTCCCGGCAACGTTCGATTTTTTAACAAACAGGAAGTTTCCCGACCTGTGACCGTCATTTATTGCTTACCAAAATCGCGGCGAAAAAATGTGACCGGGTTGGAAAGATGTTTACTTCGGCAAGTAGGCGGCGAAAACAAAAGGAAAACAGTGTTCTAGTGGAACACAACTATTGTGCATATGATAAAGGCTTTGATTCTGCCAATGATCTTCTTGATCTAGAAGTTAAGAGTTTGTGTCTTTAAAACGATAAACATTCGAATTGTTAGATCAATATAATTATTCTAAGACTTCCTTGCCTGCAACCATTCACTTCCGATTAGCAATCGCTACATGCAGGTTAACATGCATGCATATAATTGAGTTCACATGCATTGATATGCATGGTAATTTAATTGTTATGTGTAATAATATCGTCACATCTAAATTATTATTTTATCGACTTAGCACAAAACATTCGAATTATCAAAAAAAGATATCTGACAGGCTATAATAAAGCATGTTAAATTCCCTTTAATTGAACATTAGTAGATATTTTAGCCATATTACTGTTTTATTACCAAAACAGCAGCAGCACTTGCAAATAAATACCCTTGACATTTAATATGCAGGAACATTAACAATAGAAATACCTTTTTTGCAATGACGCCGTCTGCTTTAACTCTTCCGCTACCACATTTATCGTCTGTTTCAACCATATTACTGCCAAAATATCGCCTGCATTGGTAGTGTCGTCTGCACTACAGTAGAACCTCTCTATTACGACCACTAAACTGTCTCAAATATTAGTCGTTTCAGACAGGCGACTGCTTAAAGCAATGTGGAAGTGAAACAGAAAGCTCCTACAGCTGTCACCAATCTTGTATACAGACAATTTCTAGTGGTCGTAATAGAGAGGTTTTACTGTATTTTAAAAGTCAGCTGTAGGGTTGTGTTGACTGGAGATTTTCGATAAGAATGTCAAACGTTTAAATGCGTTACGCGTCATGTGATCAGGATCCGAACTGTTTGCAAATTAGGCGCCAATGGCAGTGAAAGAGGTCAAACAATTGCACTTTCATTTAGTTACCCAATTTACATTTTATGCATTTTTATTTAAAACTATTGAAATGCGTGTTAAACAGTTCGGATCTTGATTAGATGCCGTGTTGCTGGATCCAGAATGTAACATTTTCCAAAAGAAAATAGTTTAAACATATTTATTTCAGAAAATGTACAGAAACAATATATATTTTATTATACTATTAGTACTTAAGCCAAATCTTTTTAAACCAAATTTCAATTGAAAATGCAGTATGAAGCCGTCTGCACGTTGCGGGAACATTTACGATAACTACAGGAAACGGTTTGAATCTAAATTGGAGGTCGAGTAACTCGGTGTTTCAAACTGATCCAACGTATCTGGTGTTCAGATGATATTTTAACAGAGAATATGCAGGGTACTCAATGCAGGCGGCACATCTTACAAACTGGTAGCATGCAGAAGGTTAAGTATAAGTGGAAAAAAGTTGGGCATATCGTCGGCAAACAGCATGACCTGATGAGAGATTGGTTCTGGATTCGCATATCTTGAGCAAGTCGTACGTAACTTCAGTATAGTATATATTAATCAGACTGATTAGTGTTTTTACAGCACACTATACCCCCTCCACCACAACAACTACATGAGGTATAGTTAAGGTAATCGAGACAGGTGGCTGCCTAAAATAGGACAAAGGCAGGACAGAGAACCTCTTCAAGAGCATTATGGCCTACCTTCTTCCCGCCCAAACTGCAACAGGGTAATGCACCGAACGAGTGAACTACACTTCATGGGCCCGTTTCATAAAACTTCGTACGAAAAAATCGATCGTAAGTCAAAACTTAAAAATGCCTTTAATTTCTTATTTCTCTATTTAATCCGGTCTTGTGACATATTTTTGGAATCGTCTTTTCAAGACGATTCCAAAAAGATATCACAAGACAGGATTAGATGGAGAAATAAAAAAATATTGAGACTTTTATAATCTGACTTACGACAACATTTGTCGTACGAAGTTTTATGAAACGGGCCCCAGATTCATGAGATAGTTAAAATTTATATTGTATACACATACAACAATAAGGTAAATTGTATTCAATCTTACATAAATAGTTTGGGTTTATACGTGGGGTTTAATTGAGTTCATCATATACAGTGGAGAATCTGTTATTCTTTCCCGTTTAAACGCAAACGTACGCAAACGCAAACCACTAAAACGTAGAAAAGTACAACTTTTGGACAATTCTGATAATTCATGTTTATCTTGGTGGCAAACAGTTTGGAGCCTGATCAGACGCCGGGTTACCCGGCGTCTGATCTGGCTCCAAACTGTTTGCACTGGAAATAATAGTTTTAGCGTAAACGCGTTTATTGGGAAAGAATAACAGATTCTCCACTGTACGTGGGGTTTAATTGAGTTCATCATATCCTGTCATATAAACCAGTCAAATAGAAATCTATTTCATATGATGTAATCGTTATTGAAAATATATCGCAACAAGGCAATATTCCTAGATTTGCTAATTTATCAAATGTTCCAAACCATTGAATCATTTGTTCTTTAAGGTATACACGTACTTGTAATGTAGCATATTTTTGCTGAACCCTTGGATCCAATTTAAAAGCATGCATTCAGTATGATGTTAGAGTGCAATTATTTCATCACTCGCATTGAAACTTTTATAGCACGTAGTCATGATCGAACTCATTACATGACATCATTAGAGTAGAAAAATAACTAAAAGTACATTACAACAATTAAACACTCACGTTATCTAGGAATAATGATCAATATATCTCTGTCTGTAATTGGCGGCCAATTATCAGTATGCTAAAACTATTTTAGGAATTATACAGTATGATCTGTGTGTGCCCTCCAAAATATTTGATGGCGTATCAATTTTGTAGGCAAATCTTATAAAGTAGTGACTCATTTACATCAATTGGAGACAAACAGCAGACAACAATTTGAAGAAGATTTTATTGCAGCTGTGAACAGGTTGAACATAATTATATTGTTTAGGGAACAGTGGCAACGGTCGTTGTAAGAGGGAACCGCTGTTCGGAGGGCCGTTGTAGAGAGGGAGTACTGTGCATCATGTATTGAATCTTAACAAGTAGGTTGTCGATGCTGCAGATCATTTTATATAATTATGAGTTTTGATACAGTACATACCTTTCGCCGCGGATCACGGCATCCCATCAGAAAATACACTGATGGTTCATATATTCTGTTTCTTACAAATAAAGGAAACATATTTCCGTATCGTAAAACAATTTAAGATAACGTATAAGAGGGCAACAATACTTTGTCTATACTTTTCAATTATGAAACACAGCACTATATTTACATGTAGTACGATTTCAACAAAATTCTGTTTGGAACAGCATTGATTTTACTAGTACTAGACACTGCATATTGTTTTAAACTTATGACTATTGTAAGAATAACGCAGACCTAATCATATCCATACATCGTACATAGGACGCCGTTAAGCACAACTAACAAACGATGCACAGTCATGTAAAAATGCATGTGCCTTGTGCAAACAGTGTAGTTCCAGATCAGATGGATTCAACAGGAATTCCCTGATCTATATATTTACTTATTTCTAGTTACTTTTTATATTAAATAGCTGGACTTAATTCATCACAAGCAATGTGCATTTGACGATTCGGGGTAAATGTGCTAATAAGTCCCTTTTCAATTCCAGTATTCTCACTCTCAGATATTTAATACATAGACAGATGAAATAAATCATGATATCAGCATAAACTCTATAGAATCAATCACTATATATCCTATATTTAATTAAAGCATTGGTGTTACTGTTATCAAATAATAGTTTTTGTCTTGTATTGTAGATGAAAGTTAGATAAAAGCAGATTAATTTACATCACAAATGCAAAAGCTTCGCGTACTATGCATGCGATGTAATGATTTATCTTTTGATGTATCATGTGTAAATAATGTACATGTAAAGAGTGCACGTGTTACTTGCAAGCAGTGTACACATGTATCGGATGAATTCAACAGGAGCCCTCTGATTTTGGTGGTTATTTTTTAATTTGTGCTTAATATTTAAATAGGACTTGAATAGTAAAACAAAATGTGATTTAACCCTTTCGCTCTCGATGACTATTTAAAGCGCGTTTGCAAATAGTTTGGATCCTGTTCAGATGCCGCGTAACGCGGCATCTGATCAAGATCCAAACTGTTTGATACTTATTTTGAAATTTATTTAGTAAAACTGCCTTATTGTTTAACTCTGAAACGACATTGCAGGCAATAAAATTGAAGCAGACGACAATGAAACGGTGAAGAGGTAACAATCTCACGAAAGATTTGGCAGTGAAAGGATTAATCGAATACTAGAAATGTACATGTGAAGATCCAGATGTCAATCAGTTCAGACTCTTTGTAATACCAGATACCAATATTGTCACTGCCAGAGACTGAACACATTCACCAATTATACTCTTAATGAATATAAACTATCTCTAATTAAGTCCTAACATATATTACTATCTAGGTTTGTATTCTGCAAATTAGTTATCATCGTGTAAACGATATCAAAACTCATAAAAAAGGGTAACACTGTTTATAAAAAAAGATTATTCACGTCACATGTTATGATAAATTTTACTTTACACTTTCAATATCAAATGTATCCATAACAACTTACTCTTCATACTGTCGTCTGCTTCAATACTGTGTATGCAATATCGTTTCAAATTAGATTTGAGTCGGTATGACTTATTTTATTGCAAAACTTGTGTCAAACCGTTCGGATCCTAATCAGACGCCGCGAAACGCGGCGTCTGAACAGGATCTAAACGGTTTGCAAAAGCGACCTTCGGAATAATTGACAGCGAACAAGTAAATGGGTTGACCGGTATTGTTTTATGCAAAATCGGTCTTTTTTTGTTTAGTTAAACAAATAGTTTCTGATATCAAAGCATGTATCTGAGCAAAATAATGCATACGGCGATCGCTTTAAAGTTACATCCCGAAAAGAAAAGTAATATTATTTTACAAAGCATGCGGTAATTAACTATTGATTCTAAAATTCCTACACTCGTGTTTGCAGGCGTCGCCAGTATTGTCAAAGCAAATTAGAAAAGACATGCGTAATTTTCTATCAATTAATTTGCGTGCAAAATGTGTAATTTGTTATCACGTTTTTGTGTTAGATCGATGAAAAAATGTTATGAATGATACCGCGATGATAGTCTCTGTTGGCTGAAATATTTAGACAACTCCCCTTATACTGCAGCATTTTTACCATATTTTTATGCATCCTTTTAGGCACAAAATCTCATTCAACAGTGCGTGTGTCAGTCCTTTTGCATGTGCGTCAGTCTGTCGTTCCGCCCACCCGTGTTACTTTTGTTCTGACCATGTTTCTTATACAACATAGGCTACGGATACTTATTTGATGTGTGACTATAGCTTGGAATTATATAGGGCACTGTAGCATTTTAGGTCACTGTTACATTGAGTGGATTTACGTCCATGCGACATCCTATATCGATGTTGTTCCCATCATCTGATTACGATGTGTATTATCAGGATCAAATTAGTTTGCAGTGTCGACTGAAGTCGTTTGTAATTGAGAAAGGGTAAATGTACATCTTAGAAACGTGCACTAAAACCTTTTTGCGTTTGTCGGTTATAGATTTCAGTACGGTCATTAACCCTTAGCCCGCCAAATAAATTGTCGTCTGTTATATTTCTCGTCTGCTTCAAGTTTCAAAATTGCTGAAAATGTTGTCCGAGTGTCAAACAGCCTGGATCCTGATGAGACGTCGAGTTACTCGGCGTCTCATCCGGATCCAAGCTGTTTGCATATGGAGCTATAGTCGTGACTGGCAGGCTAAGGGTTAAGAATAGATATAAGGGGTTTGAGGATCTTTCAAATTGAGTTTCGTATTGGAAAATGTAATTTTTACAAACTATAGAAACTATGTGCTTTAAGTTAATTACTAAAGCATGTTTGCCAATATACGTTAGATCGTTAGTATTCTTAAGTTAATGGATCTAACTCAAAGTAGACATTGGAAACGCAAATAAATATACCGTGTAAATACATACATATCAGCCTTGCCGGACGACTTAGTGCATTGCAAACAGTGTAGATCAAGGAAAGCCGTCACGTCAAAGACGGCAGACTTTTTCATGGCGAGGCTCACATGTTTTAAAAGACAATGGACTGGAGCGAGGGGCGTAGCCTGTCTAAAATAAAGTGTATGCATAACTTATCCATACCTAACTTTCAGTCAATTTTGACTGGCTTAATCAAGTAGGTTGTCCCCCTTGCAAAAAGCCGATAAAACCGATATGGATAAATTTCTGGCCTGACTGCCCTATATAGAATATATAGGGGAATAATTTTCAAAGTCATATTTTAAGGTGTTGCATATATTTGTCAATAATTTAGCAGTTATAGCAATATACTTTATTGTCTTCTTTTTCACATGATGTAAATTTTAATTTTCTATTTTAACGACATTTTGCTTCCATTTTGATTAGAAAATGGTTGGTGTCGGACACATTAAACATATAGTAAAAAAAAAATGAAAGTGTGTAGTTTGCTGATTTTGAACGCAAATAAAGTATCTTTTTTATTATCTGCGAATTTTTTAGCAGTTATGAGGTGAAAGAATGTTTTCAAAACAATTCTAAAATCTCTTTTGCTTTGAATTTGAATAAAGTATTTTTGCTTCCAATTTAATTTGAATATTGACAAATGTCGTGATGCTGAAATCATTTTTCCCCAACCCATAATCGGATATTTCCGTAATTCACCGTAATCGTTCAAGGGCAGTGATCTCACTAATCTGATTCCCGCTGTGTGTTGATTGGGGCTGATGTCCATGTGTGATAAACAAATGCCACATATATACATGTATATAGAAACATATGTCTATTACACATGCTTTCAGAGTACCGGATATTTTGATTTAATAAATTGGTAAACAGTTTGCAACTTGACGTATGGACAAACTACTTAGTCTAATCAATTGATCATAATTCATACCACCGTTTGATCGATTCAATCGATAATGCTGATCGGGATATAAAAGTTGTAAAACGCGAATGTTTGGTGATAACTTATTGATCATTGATACACGAGACCCCGCTGAGAACAAGAAATAATTCGGAAGCAGTGCTGCGGAGGCAGCTGAGCGATAACGAAGCATTCGTGATTTCTTATCAAGGCTAAAGATGAGCAAGCGGTGCCCGATAGTATGCCTAACGAATCGATAATTGATCTCGCGGACAAAGGGAGATAATGGTTTACGTTTCACGATCAAGACAGATCAAGGAAGACAACTATGTAAATATGTCCTGCATTCTTGGACATGTTGCATGTATGTGTTATCCATATTAGAGGTTGTCAATACGAATAATGTGTACCTTGAAAGGAATAGCCGAAACGGCACTACTGAAGCAAAGCAACAAAATGATTCGCGGATAGCAGACCAATAAGCCTCGCCTCCTCTGCGGAATTGTATACACAAATTCCGCCCCTAGAGAAATAGCGTTTATACAAATTGAACGTCACTTTGTCCAATGCAATTGAATTGGGTGAATGTAAATATTTGGGAGTGGAGTGACGATCTCATTCAGGAGCATGAATGGCCTTCACCCTAATATGACTTCCTAAATACATGTATAGTAGGTACTAAAACCATCGACGTTCAAAATATCTTTCAACAACCAATTAACCTTTTGGAACCTCTCACACTGCTTTTGGAGCCACCAGAAGCGCACCTCTTCAGTCAACACCTTCCATTTTATTTTACGACGAAGGACTTCGGTTGACGGAATGATAAGAGAGAATATAATTCACTGATTTTGACCGAAACAATATGATAGGCCTCGAAAAGCGGAATGTCGAAGATATGTATATATTAAACAGATTCTGTATTTTTTGCGGCAGCTACGGTAGACCGATCATCTGTTTAAATTTGTCGTCTGCCGTTTTTCTCAAATTTACATATAAGTTGACAATTTGGCAGAAGAAATATTATGACGAGTAACAAACAGCTTGATTCCAGATCAGACGCCGCTTCACGCGGCGTATTGATTAAAGCTGTTTTGCAAATATAAACCAAGTCTTAATTTCCCTCCCTAAAACAACTCCCTCTGAACAGCATACATAATATGTGTCTCCCATTGGGTTTCATTGTAGAGAGTTGGGCATGTAACGTCATTGCTACGTCATTGACTAGTACAGTCACCACCAAATCGTCGTCCTTTTATATTCAGCATGCACATTCACATGTCCTTTATATGCGTTATTTACCCACAAGTCAATACAATTGGACTTTTAAAAAAATGGAAAAAAAAGTTTTGATTCAAATGAGACTCGAACCTATAACCTTTTGATTGTTAGTCAACCACTCTACCGACTGAGCTATCAGCACTTAAGTAGAATAGTGGTACATGTATGAGCTGGGTGCTGGGATTCTAACACCTTTTATTCATATGCTAATCTAGGACCAGTGGCGATACGGAGTACAAAACGACTGGTGTACGTTTTATAATTTTCATTAAAATTAATTCAGATAGCACAGCTAGTATAAGCTTGAATTAATAATTAATAATTATGATATGTTTCCACGTAACCATGTGAATTTAAAAGCTTTTTGTATTACTTTCAGAATTTATTTTAACTTGTTGAATGTTAGAAATGTTTTATTTAAGATGTCATAAATTTCCCTTCTGCCAATTTCATTGAAAAGTGCAATACTTGCGTTATTTGAATAGATTCCCGTAAGGGTAATCACTGACGCCTTTGGTGTCATTTGTATTTGTATGCACCGGTCTTGCACCGACGGGGTGAATTAGACTGTGCGTTTGCTGCTCTTTTAAAAGAGCAGCAATCGAGTGCCTGACTATGTCTGTAAGTCACTCGGCTTCTTTGAGTGCTTGGTTATACCTGTAAGTCACTCAGTTTGTTTCCTTTGCACCATTCCTTTAAGGGGACAGTGCATCAATGGATAGAAGTCTGACATATGGTCGTCGGATTCTTCCAGTTCCAACTCATTCCCAAAATGGTCTGCTTTATTTCTGCGTTCAATTCTCAAAGCTTGCTAAAATCAAACATACATACTTCGTTTAAAGCTTTAGTTTTGAAATACATGACTGTATGTTTGTTCTGAGTAATAATAAAACGTCTCTAATACGACCACTTAATTATGGTAATTATTAGGGTTTTACAATAGTTTGATTGCTTAAAGCAAGGTGACAGTAAATGAGCTTTTTTAAAAGCTGTCACCTGTCTGTAAACACTCAATTAGCCTTCTTTTAGTGGTCATAATAGAGAAGTTTTACTATTTATAGCAAGTTGTGTTCGACTGATTGAGAGATTCCCGAACACCTATATAATACTTCAAATAAACAGTAAGTGGCGAGATGTTTTCCGTTGGCGCAGAAATTGAGTGTAACCTCTCACGAATTCGCCTATAACATCCAGATGCCCGTTGCGTGTTATTACCCCCCCCCCCACCACCTTTCACAAAAACGTAACTCAAACACATAGTACTAACTCGCATTCCGTCTAAAAGATGTTCGAAGAAAACAAAATGTTGGGGAGGGGGATTTAATTTTAATCAGAAAAATGTCGTTTTACGGTTTATACTTTTTATATTTGTAGATAACAGTGGTGTAGATATGTGTGTGCTGTTGAAACATGTGCTTCGTCTATATTAGTGTTTTCTTCTGACCTGTCCAAGTTATGTTTAGATTGGAACATTCTAAAACTTTAAAATGGATGAGTTTTCTCTACATCCAGTTAGAGATACTGATAGTTGTAATTTTTGTGCGTAATGGCACGGAGTAATTAGAGCTCGCTCTAATTACTCCGTGGTAATATACAGTAGAGGATACATTATTCTTTTCCGTTTAAACGCAATGCACTAAACTGGGGAAATTTACTTTTAGAAAGGTTAACTATGGTTTTAATCTGAGTAGCACAGGGTGCCTGGTTTAAATTTTCATTTTCGTTTTGCTTGATATTGAAATTCCTATAATGCGGCGTCTGATCAGAGTCTACAATGTTTACCTATTTCCCTTTTGTAGGATGCATTAAATACAAGAATGAGGAGAAGGCGTTATTCTTTCCTAATAAACGCGTTAAAGCTATTATTTCCATCGGAAACAATTCATATCTTGCAGTCAACAATGAGTGGTCTTTACTTTACTTTGTTGTTGATTAAAACAAAATTAAGGCTAAAAGATCATTCAAATGTCTTTATTACATGAGATAGAAACACATAGTATCCCTTTCCCACATAGAAGCGACTTTTAGCGTATTTAATTTATTCCTCCGCTGAACAAAATAGTTCCTATTTAAACAGTTTTAAACATGCGCCATAAGATATAATATCTACATATTAGCAGATGGTAGCTTAAACCAGGCTGAAAGTAAAGCAGAAATCGCCTTAAGGCGCCTTCTGCATTACTTTCAACCTGCTTTAAGTTGTCCCTTATTTTCAATACTAGAAATAGGCAATTGGGTAAAGGGGTATAGATGCTTAAAGTTGAACATATACATACCTAGACATTTTTATGAACACTTTGTTGTATTTGCATATTAAAGGAATACATTGCCAGTAAGTAGTTCTGTAATAGCGGAAACACTTAATATGTCAGTGTATTTGGGACAACTGTATGCATGTAGCATAGCCAATAATGCAGACGCAGGTGAAACACACAACATCTATAAGTGAAATTGGCAGATGCAAAAATACATTTGCCCTCATCTCTTTTAGACTTTTTCTTCCTCTTGAATCACAGAAGCAAACAATGTATATCCAGATCAAACAGCATGTAACTGATCTGATCAGAATTTAGCCGGTGTAACGAAGTATTTTGACCCCCATCGAAAAATGACCCCCGGTCATAATTCGACGACGTAGAATGACCCCGGTCATTTTTTGATATCGTACAATGACCCCCCGGTCATAATTCGACGTCGAAATTTGACCCCCGGTCATAGTACTATGACTCCCCTCATGAAGTATTTTGACCCCTCCTGAAATATATCGACCCCCCATCGAATAATGACCCCCTACCCTCTCAAGCAATTAAGCGACACAGTTTAACCAATTGGACCCTAGCTACGAGTATATTAGTTATTTACAAACAGTGTTCATGTTAATAGTACAATTGTCCTTTGTAAACAGTGTAGACCCAGGTCAGAATTTACCCACAGGAGCCCTCTGATATGTGTCAGTTTTGAAATGTATTGTATAAAACAACTCTAGCTAGTCGAAAATTGACTTGACATAACTAGGAAAACTTGAATTGTTCACTTACATTTTCAGGTGTGAATGAGTTAAAAGATAAATAAAATTTAGATGATAAACAAGTTAAAATTCAGACTTATGATAAGCATGCCATGGGAACGTACAGTATACTAAATGCTGTTCCCGAGGGATACCGTTAACATGGTGCTTATATGTTGGATGCAAATGGTTGGGATTACCCGATCTCTTTGAAACAAGCTGGTAGCGGGTCTGAGGTTTTATTCGTGAACAGCTTATTTATAAATAAGTTAAGGGTGTAATTCAGCCATGGAGTATGCAGGTCGGTGCGGCGGGGGCAGGCATGGTGTGAATTACTTGAGAAAGTTATAAATTACTTAACAAGTTTACAATCACATTGCTAAAGAGTGCATTATATTACAATTACATTACCATTACGCACTGTTTACAACTACATTGGCAAAGTAATGCATTAAATCGTACATTACATTTTGATAACATTCCAAAACATTAATAAAAAAGACTAATAAGCACATCATATATAACTGATAGGTAATCATTTACAAGTTCTTTGTCAACTACATAATCAAAGATGCATACATGTATGCAAGTATACAGTTTGAAAAGTCAAAGCCGTTTTGCCTGTACACTTCTTATTTGAATTACTGATAAAGAGGGGTTCAACTGTACCAAGACAAAATGTATAAATGTCACTGCTGCATATAACATCATTATAGTGTCAAATGCATTGTCTGTTATATGCATTAAGTCAAACATGAATACTTAACCCTTTACTCCATAGTCTGTTTCTATTCTTGAAGATATATGACCACTTATTGAACGAAGTTTAAAGTATACCAGTGGTACTCGATATCAATAAACGTGAACAAGTGAAAATATTTATCCCCCTTTTACAGTATATTATATCTAATACATGTATTTACATCGATTCCAATGACATTCGTCTTCTTACAATGTGTCGCAACAGAAACATTGCAGCATGTGTCTATGAAAATATTAATTAGATTATTGACAGTATATTATACAACATAGAAGCATCAAATGATTTTTAAAAGTAATTAGCAATCTGACATGACTTAATCCTCAGGGAGCTGCTCGCGACATTGAATAATTAGAAAGGGCCTTTTTTTGACATCAAATACGGTAATTACCATACCAGGACAGGGCGTGGCATTCTATGAAATAGAATAATATCAGGGGGGGGGGGGTCATTCTACGACATCGAATAATGACCGGGGTTCATTCTACGACATCGAATAATGACCGAGGAGTCATTCTACGACATCGAAAAAAGACCGGGGGTCATTCTACGACATCGAGTTATGGCCGGGGAGTCATTCTACGACATCAAAAAAAGACCGGGGTCATTTTACGTCATCGAATAATGACCGGAGTTATTCAATGAAACTGATTGATGACAAGGGTAATGAGGCAACATTGCGCAGCGTCCGATCTGGATATAAGTTGTTTGTAGATGGTGTTAAATGTACACATAAACCTGATAAACTGTTGAATCATATCAGCAAGAGTTGGCAAAACACAACATAGCCCGCTTGTAATGGCTTTATTAGAATGATGGCAATTTGACAGGTACTTCAGGGTCCAAGGTTACAAAGAGTTTGAGTTGAGTCTGTGCGTTTGCGCTAATCTGAACTATCAAATGCCTGACAACGATCTCAGACTCAACTCAAACTCTTTATTATCTTGATATTTGGTCACTACAGAATTAAATAACAAAACTGAGGCAACAGATATCACGATACTCACAATATTGGTCACTTGCTGAATACGACAAGAGTATATTTCGCTGTTGCTAACTTATGCAGGGTAAAGAGTCTTACAAGTAAACATTACTATAATACTTAAGACATTCGAAGTGACACTACCTTATTAAAATGCAAATCCGGGGAACACTAAAACACAAGTAATGGTAATAAATAGATGACCAAACTATACCTGCAAGTGCAGCTTAATAAAGGTTTTACAGTTGTTTGATACCAATAAATACGAAAGAAGACTCAAGCAGGAAACGCAACACAAACAATACACCCATCTCTAAAGCAGAACACACACACACACAGCCATACCATAACACACACACACACACGCAATCCCACAATCCAAACAGAAAACAATACGCAAAACAAACATAAAGCAAAGTGAACATAGGAGCCCGCCTTGGTACGGTCAGCAGCAATCAATAATTAATTATGAATTAACCATTAACAACCACTGGGGGTTAAACCTGGGTTTAGGGGCGCCCAAACTCACACTTATCTCCTATATTCACCTATAAAGACGAACAGTGTACATAAAATATAAACCCTGTTCCACAACCTTACAATCAAAAAGACCGCCAGCACAGTAAGTAAATACATGTAAAACATCTAACACAATTCTCTGAAAGGATTATTAGTAACACGGGAAAGAATTAAACATTCAAGCCCGTGTTAAAAATAACCCACTATGGCAACGGTCAAATTGTACTCAAGCGAATAGTCTGTAGTCACGAGTAACTGTAAGACATGGGAGGGTTAAGGGTACGACAGAGAGGGAGAGAAAAACCAAAGCACGAAAATCCGACATAACTCTCCCGGTTAAGGACGGCTTTAGAGATACATCATCATGTAGTGCTAAGCCCTGTCTGTCGTCGCACAACCAAAGAGGAAAGCATAGTTATCAATTGTAGATTGATCGATAACCAAACGTGAAGTGCGCAGCAATATAGTTTGATCATAATCTTTTTTGAGGAAAAATCTAATACGTTTCACAAATAGGTTTTGAAAATGCATATGTCCAAGAATCTTACGAAGTAAATCACATCACCATAAAACTCCGGATGTGAAATACCTTGCCGCAGAAAAGACTTTAAGTTACATTTATACTTGTTAATGAGAGGAAGATTTCTATAAAAGAATTTAGAAAATGTTTTACGAAGTTTATGAAATCTGTACCCCTGTTTAAGAAGCTTTTCAGTAATAGTTTTATTACGAATGTGGAAGTCCTCAACAGAGGTACAAGCCCTAGCAAAACGAATAAGTTGTGAAATATAAACCCCGTAAGATGTAGAACGGGGAACATCGCCATCTAGATGAGGATAGTTTACAATACTAAAATCAAAATCATCTCGTTTATCGTAAATCTTAGAAGAAACAATTCCGTTATTTATTAAAAGATCCAAATCTAAAAATGGTGCCGATAAATTTGACTCGTTTGTTTTATTAAGGCGTAATTCTTTTTGGTAAATAAAAGGAAACAACGTATCAAAAAATGGGTTGTCTATATTAAAAATATCATCTAGATAGCGCGATGTGTTGTTAAAGGCTTCGATCATATCTGCCTGTGTATCAGGTTTTAGACTGAGCATAAAGTCCCTCTCATAACAGTACAAAAATAGGTCTGCGACAAGGGGCGCACAGTTTGTACCCATAGGGATACCAATCACTTGGTGGTATATGGTACTCCCAAAACGTACATAAATATTATCCAGAAGAAATGATAGTGATTTACAGACATCGGTGCAAGTCCAAATAGTGTAATGCTTAACCGTGTCATTTGTAAAAAATGCACGATCAGTATTACACGCCAGAAATAGCTTCCTTTCTCTGGCAAAAGTCTTTTCAATAAGTTGTACAAGTTTAGCTTTTATTAGATTATGAGGTAAGGTAGTATATAGTGTTGAAAAGTCATACGTACTAATATTGCAAGCTTGGTATTTTCTATGTTCAAGCTTCGTCAAAATTTCATTCGAGTTTTTGATAGACCAAAACAGATTAAGTCCAGAATTTTCGTAAGTCTTGTCACAATACCTTTGAACATGTTCTTTGATTTTAATTAAAGACGATGTCAAAAGTTTGGAAAGCTTAGTAGTAGTACATGCACTTGAATTAGCAATAAAACGAGACTTATATGGTGTTTTGTGGAGTTTTGGTATCCAGTACATAGTAGGAAGTTTATGACATGTAATGTTGACGTCAGCTTTTAATTGTTTACAAGTATCAAGATGATCAGATTCAACTTTACTTCAGATTTAACGACCGAGATCAAACTCGAGTCAGTATCTTGAGACTAGAACAGTTGAAACGAACCCCGTAACCAAAGCACAGATTATATCAAAGTCTGTTGGCCAAACTGAGATACTTTTCAACAGTACTGTTGTTTTTTCGAAAATAAATGTAAACCTTTAGTCATGTTTAAAAAGAAATGCATTAAGAACTTCAAAAGCTTTTGTCACGGAGCCCCCTCAAAATCTCCCAACGTTGGGCAATGACGTATTGACTTGCAAACTGACAGGTATCCTTCTAAATCAATAGAACGTACATGCATGAGCGCCGTGGTACCAAATAAAGGCCATAAAAGTTGTTTATCGAAAAATAATGTCAAAGGTCAAGGTCATAGTGACCTGAAAAGTGAAAATTGTACAGGCTATGTTATAGGCCAATTTGCAATGGCAAGCTGTACTCACACACCAACTTTGGTAAATCGTGCTGGTGTAATAAAGAAAATATGTTCTAAACAAAAGGTACATGTGAAGACGGAATCACTTCCAGACACGCAATTTTGTCACTACATACGCCCAAAATGGAGCTTTGGGGTATAAATACACATTAAGCACTTGCAAAACTAACTTTAAACCAAAAATAAAGGTAAGTATAAAGGGGGTCATTTTTCGACAGAAGGGGGTCAATATTCGACGATGGGGGTCCTTTTTCGACGACAGGGGGTCATTCTACGACGTCGAATTTTGACATGTACTTCGTTACACCTGCACTCAGCAATCAGAAAACAATAACAAAATATTAACCCATTGTCACTAACAAACAGCGTACTTAAGTTTGAATTTTAATTTCTAAATGTACACTTGTCGTATGCTAGCATAAGTCATCTGAACAGGGCATACACTGTTTGCCATTTTGCAATAATTGTTAACATCAACCCTAAAAAGTAAAGAATGGACTAGACCTAATTGGAAATTAACATGTCAATTAACAATTTTATGGTTGAATGAGTTAATGAAACAAAGTGTCATAACTTAACCCTTATCCTGCTGATTTGTCGTCTGCTTCAAATATAATGTCTGCGAATTTTTGATATTTTTAAATCTAAAGAAAAAGTATTTTTCGAGTGACAAACAGCTTCGATCCAGATCAGACGTTATGTAACGCGGCATCTGATCTGAATCCAGATTGTTTGCACATATAAGCCAAGTCCCGCTTAGCACGATAATTAAGGGTTAAGGAGCAGTGACTCGCGCCTTTAGTTTTACCGGGGGCCTTTTTACCATCCCGGAGCAGAAACTTAAACTTTGACACGAGTTACCCAGATCAATCCGTGTCAAATAGTTTGGATAATGATCCGACATAGATAGTCTAAAATGAATACGACATTGTTTCCTATAGAATTTCATTCAGTTTCAAAGTTTTCACACAAAACACTCAAATCAAGATTGTTTTCAGAGTAATTTCCGACACATAATTGTTGGGGGCCTGATCTTTATCCAAACTGTTTGCAATAGAACAGAAAATATCATTTTTTTCTGTGTTTTTCATACAAATATATCTTATTCGAAACATATTTACGCATTTCCATCATATTAATCTTATATGTGTAAATCACTCCTTAACCCATTACCCGATAGCCTGTTTCTAGTTTCGAAAATAGGTGACTACTTAAAGCAGGTTAAAAGTAAAGCAGAATGCGCTATATGGCGCATTCTGCTTTACTTTGAGCCTGCTTTAAGCTATTACCTGCTAGAATAAGGAAAGCATTAAATATGACACATATTCATTACGGTATATATTGGAACTATTTTCTTCAGCGGATGAATAAAATGTGTGTGCTAAAAGTCGCTTGTATAAGGGAAAGGGTTAAAAAGAAATTCGAAAAATGTATGTTTTAATTTAATTTTAATTTTGTTTTTTACCATTTTAGCTATCAATTAGTTTTGATCCGATTGGTTAACAGTTTGCAAATTGACGTATAGACAAATTACTTAGTCTGATCATAATTCATACTATCGTTTGTTAAGTGTGGATGTACGAATAATATACTAGTGAAAGATTCGATCGATAATGCTTGTCAGGGTATAATTGATGTAGAATGCGAATGTTAAAGTAACAATTTAATCAGCAGATATTCAGAGGTCCCGCTGAGAATAAGAACGAGTCCGGAACCAGTGTTCCGGAGGCAGCCGAATGATAACGAATTATTCGTTTCTTATCAAGGCTAAGAAGATCAAGCGATTCCCGATAGTCTGCCTAACAAATCGATAATTGATCTCGTGGACCAAGGGAGATAATGGTTTACGTCTGATATACTAAAGTGAGCAAGAACGGCAATCCTGTAAATATGGCCTGCATTCTTGGACATGTAGGCGGGTCCTCCGGGAAAACATTACTCCTAGATGACCTCAGAAGAATGCGTTTTGAGGTCTTTTCACGCGTTTAATACATGCACAATACTAACATGAATCTATATATATGTAAAATAAATAGGGTTAACCCCTACACCCCATTAGTCGTCGATATTTATTGTATTTTCGTCATTTCTTGCCTTTTTTATTTTTTGGAATATCACTTGAAAATGTTGTAATTTAGGAGTACTGGATTACCAAGCAGATATTAACATTTGTCAGAAAAGCAAATTATCATACAGTCAATAGATTGCATCCTTTATCAAACCGCCTGTAAATACCCACAAAATGTAAGTCAGTTTGAGATGTTTATGAGATTGTTCTCGAACTTTTGATTTGTCTGATGTGAGCAGAATCTCAAATATGACCATCCAAAAGCTTGCCAATAATCAAAGACTCATTCCTAACGCTGAACAAACTTTGTCTCAGTACTGTTGCCGACCTTTTGACTTTAATGAAAGTCTTATTCGTTATCTATGTCATGTTATCTCTTATCTGGTCGTTGCAATAAAATGAACGCTCTTGATAATGTAAAACCTAATAAAATATGGGCTTCATTTAACATTGTGAGTCTGGTTGGATGATTTAGATCTTTTTTAATAGTTTTCAAGTTATAACTATTTTAAAAAGACATTTACACACATAAATCCATTGCGCAACGGAAATGAAAAGTTCGCCGACTGAGTTATTTAGTTCCTTTTAAATCAGGCAGAAATCGAGCTAGCATATTTACATTCATTTGATTCATTGGAACATGACACTCACGTTAACGTTGCTTATTGTTTTAGACAAGTGAAGTTGTACTTTAATGAAAACCATATCGGGTCTGAAACTTTTAAGACATGTGATAAGTTTAGACTATGAAAACGGGTAGATCTTTCACAATTGTTTTATTCCACTGGTACACCTGTAAAAGACAGTCACTTTTTTTTAAATTTCGTAACGCCAAGTTTAGTTGTCGTCTGATTAATATTGAAAAATGCACGATCGTTTCAAAGTTGATTTAAGGCAATATAATTTAATATTGTTTGTTTTCATTACATTTGGTTAGCTGTGATTGGCTGTAATTTTTGTTTCATAACTCCATGAAAAAAAATAATATTCAGGCCACGCCTTGTCAGGACTACTTTCCCTTAGTCCAACTGCTCTTCACAAGCGATGCATGAAACAGGATGCCAAATGACGTCATTGACGTCAACGTTACTACATAACAACGTCGCGTTTTGGCGGAAAATATATGGCGGAGGGACTACAACCTACGTGTTTTAAAAGCGTTTAAAAAGAACATTCGCGTCAGATTCTCTATTTAACTACTTTCTTAAATTCAGAAGTGATATTAAATTATAAGGAATAATTCGGAATATTTATTGTATTCATGGAGGTATGAAAAAAAAAGCTGGTCACACTTTTGTATGAAACCGCTTCGCGGTTTCATACAGTGTGACCAGGTTTTTTTTTCATACCTCCATGAATACAATAAATATTCGAATTATTCCTTATATGACTGAGGAAAGCTCGTGGCATCTTCTCTAGATCCAAATAGTTTGCAAAGACGACTTTAAATGCCAACGTGTTATTGATAACATCATTCTAAACAGTTTCATTAGTCTACGGTTCATGGCTATTTCAGTACCTTTATCGTATTGTTCACATTGCCTTGATGCAGGGATTTATATCATTAATATCAGGACCTTCTACTCGTAGAGCAAATATTCCACTATTTCAGTCATTGGGCCCTAGTGACGCATACATGCGTCCTTTACCAAAGGTGTACCGGTGAAGAGTACACGAAATGTCTTGTCCTATGCAAACAGTGAAGTCCCTGATCAGATGGCTCCTAAAGGAGCCATCTGATCAGTGTCTTAACTGTTTGTCATGTTGTAATATATTATAAAAACCAACCCTAAATGGTCGAAAATGGACTTGCATTTATTTCAAACAGGAATGGTTCATTGGAAGTTTCAGGGGATAATGAGTTGATAATAATATAAACCATTATACCCTTCAGTACTAAGCGACGAACAAAAAACTATAAGTGTATGTTTAGCTATATAATGTTTTATTGGTACATTCTTTTTCGAATTCATAGAAGCACCATGCAGCTGGTTTAAAAAAAGGAAAATACTTGGCTACAAAGTGTTTGGCATTTGATTCGTTATTTGGTTTTATACAGAATTTCAATATGACATGTTTTTCCAATTTTGTTTAATTCTGTATTAACTCGTTTTCAAACAAATACACTAATTACTCTTGCAATGTTTATAGAATGTTGTTGTATCATAACACCCTGTTAATCCATGCGTCTTATGTCGTACAACTGTACATGGACATGGAAATTGGTCTCAACCTACTAAATACCACGAAGAAGACATACTTCATTACATGTAAACGCATTCCTGCTAAAACCAGTTTTTGGTTGCAGAAAGTATGGCAGCACGGCGTCTGATCCGGTTCCAAACTGTTTACAAATTGTTCATTTCTAGTCTGATAATCGGGATTAATCAGAACGAAAAAAAACGCGTTAACCCTTATACGTAATAAAGCGCGTTTGCAAACAGTTTGGTTCCTGGTCTGACGCTGCGTATCGCGGCATCGGACCAGGACCCACACTTTTTTACACTCTTATCAATATAATATTATATTATGTCATACAACCTTAAATCTAACTTTGAAACGTGTCTTGAAGACACCAATACTGAAGCAGACGATAATAAAGCGGCGAAGGGGTAAAAGTATCCCTAATAATTTATAATAAGAGGATTAAGTGTTTGTAAATGTGACTTTGATATCCTGCTCATTGCATTTTAAATATACATGGCAATACCATTATTAGCGTTTACGACAAATGGAAAGTTTGGTGAGAATATGAAACTCCGTGGACAAAATACTGTATTTTGTCCACGGAGTTTCATATTCTCATCAAACTTTCCATTTGTCGTTTATCTTTACCATATACACTGCATAACTCCGAGTACAATGTGTATTTCAAATACAGCGTTCCCTCTCTACAACGGCCCTCCCAACAACGACTCCCTCTTTACAACGACCCTTGTCGCAGTTCCCTAAAAGTGTCGTCTGCTGTTTTCTCTCACAGTTACATATAAGTTGAGATTTTGATAGCATACATATACTGACGAGTGACAAACAGTTTGAATCCAGATCAGACGCCGCGTTTACGCGGCGTCTGATCTGGATTCAAGCTGTTTGCAAATGTAAGCCAATTCTTATTTTGCCTCTCTGTAATGACTCCATCCGAACAACACACATAATCTGTGTCTCCCATTGGGTGTCGTTGTAGAGAGGGAACACTGTAGACTTCATCCTGAACAAATGCAGTGGTACCTTCGTTTACGTCGCTTTAATGCCGAAATAAATCAGTTCATTTCTGAAATAACATCGCTGTTCGTTTACCTTTCGGCTCTGCGTGATCTTGAGAAAGGCGAACGTTTTTGCCTTTTAAAACCTTTCCGGAGTCTGTGCAAAAGAACTCTCTAATTATGTGTCCACAGCAGTCGGTACTTTAATGCTTTGTATATGTCATCTGCTAAATGCCGTCTGTTGTTCTTTTGAACCAACTTCATATTCGTTCAGAAGGTACCACAAGAAGGTCAAACAGCTCAGTACTTGGGGGAGTGCCCGAATTAATATGCGTTTTATATCCATTCAAACTCAAACAATATTAATCTCAAACTCTCCCTTAGCATGCCTGCTGTTAACCCTTTCAACGTCATTTTTGAGTCTTTCAATCCTTTGAAACCTCTGTAGTAAGAATCGAGTTTTCAAGACATTGAATCAGCCGTCATCTGCTCAAGAAAACAACACTCAGTATTTTACATTATCAATAAGACAATAATCATCGATACATCAAAAGCCAGTTAATTTGGAGAGATGTGTAAAACGAAACAATGAAAACAATTTGAAAATGTTTAACTTGCAGTGAATAAATTCTATAAATGAAATAAACTTGATAATATAATTTCACTTTGTTTTGTGTATGATTAATATCCGGAAGGGGTATGCGGCTTTGGAATGCGGCGGCACCGACGGTTGTCGATTCCACGGTTACTGAAAATTCTTCTTTGAGATTGTTTGATAAAACTCGAAGACCATATGTATAGATAATCTCAAAACATGTCTGAAATAATATTCAAGTGTTTAAATCATTTACGAAAATGGGTTTAGGCCAAATCCGGCTTTCAGGCTGTTTACAGTAATATTCAATATATTCTCGTGTAGACAGTTATAAATCCTGCTGTCAAAGACATTGTCTTCAAAATTCACTATTTATCTTCTGATGAGTTTTCATTCCATACCTCTGTATTTCAGTTTGGAACTATCATCAGTATTTTCAAATTTTGATATCGTTTGTTTGACCCCATCCAATGTCTGCTTTAAACGTCTGACTTAACTGATTTGAAACAGTTAGACATTAGAAATATCGACAGTTGTGTCACATTATTTGGATGTGTTATGCGGTCTCTGATCAGCATCCAAACCGTTTCTAAAGTCTGTTTTGTTTGCATTTGGCAATACAGGGATCAGCGTAAAAGCTAGTTATCGAAACATAGAAAATAGCAATGACTGTAAATGTTTTCACTTATTTGTTGTTAGAAGCAGTGTCAAAATTGTAAAAATTATAAGTTTGTCTTTTAACTGAGACTAGATAAAAGTATAGTCAAAATGTTAAAAAGATGGACCAAATGCAATGATATACAATTAATGAATTTATTAAGGTGAATATTCATGATTTTCTATTATGATTTATATTTTAGGGAAACAATGAGTTAGAGGCGTAAAAAGGCGTGTTAAGTTTATATACACATGCTAACGTATTTCAATAACGGGTAAAATGACAGTGTTGTCATTAGGTTGAAGAGTTATAAGCAGTTTTAAGCAGTTCAAAGATTGATATGACGCCGAGTTACTCGTCATCTGATCTTGAGCGAAGTTCTTTTCAATGGATATGAGGTCGTTATCACACAAAAGTGTTATTGGGGAGGAGATGACGATTCCTCCCGCTGTAATATTCTTATACGGTTACTATCCTGCTGCTGTAATAACGTATCTCTTAACTCTTTACTCCCTGAAACTTTAAATGGAAAATTCCAGTTTCCATTTTAGTCTGGTCCATTTCTGACTTTTAAGGGTTGTTTTTGTCAATGTTTTGAATTATGACAAACAGTGAAGACCCTGATCAGAGGGCTCCTTTCGGAGCCCTCTGATCTGGGTCTTCACTGTTTGCACAGGACAAGTGTACTTTTCACATGTAGATCTACACTGTTTGAAAACAACGCCAATATACGGGACTAGGGTTCAAAGGGTTAAGTAGTTGGAAATTGCAGTTATTTCTCAAATCTAGATAAAGTAATTTGATCAAGACATTTTATTAACAATAACAACCCTTTGATTGCCAAGATTGACAATACTGACGTTTTGCAAACATTTTGGTTCCAGTATCAAATATGTGTGACTCTCTATCTCATATCCATGTTTCCAAAATTAAACGACATATAAAAATCCTAATTTCAAAAGTAAAAGCAGACTAAAATATAAGCAGAAGATAAAAGTAACGACTGTGTTTCCGCCATACTGTCAGTGGAAGGGATAAACAATTAGTACCGTGATAAGAGTTTAGAATCGTGTTTTGTCTGATCTGTACTATGGAAAGTTTCACTGAACCCATTCACCCCTTAAACTTTTTTAATAGAAAATTCCTATTTCAAAATAGGTATAGTCCATTGTTTTCACATTTAGGTTGGTTTAACAATAAATTTCAAAATGACAAACAGTGTAGACCCTGATCAGAGGGCTTCTTAAGGAGCCCGTTTACCAGGGTCTACTCTGTTTGCATGGGACAAAAATAATACGTGCAGGTACACAGGTCGCTAGGGTTGAACGTGTTAAAGCTAAATTTAGAGCAGCACTATAAGGTTTAATCTAAATATTTGATAGCACTTCCTTGTAAACGTGATAGCTTAAAAATATTTAATATGCAGTATATGCCCGATGGTAAGGAAAGAATACTCCGATTTATTCGTATAAGATACTTTGCAGTAGATAGACTGTAAATAGAATTCAAAACACAGTTGTTTACTAGTGCGAGATTTTAAATCGATATTTGCTTAATTATTTGCTTACTCTTTAATTTTGAATTTAAGTTCACTTGAATGTTGTCAAAAGCTTTATTTAGAACTTTATAGTAATGTTTATAATGCCTCACCATTAGAGATACGAACCTTGAGGCGAAGGCAATAAAATGCATAAAATAGCAACCTGATGTTCGTATATGAAAATTATTTTAGCACAAACACATTTATTTTGAAAGGTAAAATGCTTCTTTGCAGTGATGCTTTAGATAAAGACTATGTGTATAATACATATCGGAGCATGATGCAGAATCATGAACATCTTGTAGTTCATATTATTATGTTTGCACCGAACAGCCAACTGACCCTAAACTGCCTATGTTTCTCAGAGGTACGAATCTGAAAATATGCACAAAAAACCTCTCATCACGTTTTAAGGGTTTATAAAGATGGTTGTAATAAAACTAGAAAGCGACGTCAATCACCTGTCTTCAACCACTAGACAATTCTACGGGATAATGGGTAATATATATGTGTGTGTGTGTGTATTCCGAAGGTGGGGATTCACTAAAAATGGAAACTTTGAAAGGTAAACTACATACGAAGATTTCGGAAAATCCGGAGAATTAGCAGCCCTGCCTTTTACTGCCAATATGACGTAAAAATTCGTTTCAAACAGTTGCTACAATATCATATTCTCTTTATTGTTTTTCAATTTTTTAATCTGCTTTTACTTTTGAAACATGGTCTTGTTTGCGTGTTTGACTTAAGAAACGATTACAGTGTCAAACTTTTTGAAGCAAGATCAAATGCCGTATAATGCGGTGTCTGATCATGATCAACTCATTTGGTAAATGTCAATAGAGTGGATCGTGACAGTGAAGTGGTTTATCATTGCAGACTAGAATTACGATCATCTGCAGCATGGACAGACTTTCTACTTAGTTATTTTCAAACATTCTACAATTATAAAACATTAATTCGAATGCTTGGTCAGGAATGGAAACAAACAATGTTAATTTCGTATAATTATAACTGTCCAAACGTATTGTCTTTAGTAAGTGTAATCAAACAAATTGATATATGCTCCCGACAGACATACAGTGGAGAATCTGTTATTCTTTCCCAATAAACGCGTTTACGCTAAAACTATTATTTGCAGTGCAAACAGTTTGGAGCCAGATCAGACGCCGGGTAACCCGGCGTCTGATCAGGCTCCAAGCTGTTTGCCACCAAGATAAACATGAATTATCAGAATTGTCCAAAAAGTGTACTTTTCTACGTTTTAGTGCTTTGCGTTTGCGTACGTTTGCGTTTAAACGGGAAAGAATAACAGATTCTCCACTGTATGACGTCACTAATGACGTCAGAATAACAGATTCTCCACTGTATGCTACGTCTCGATCATGCACTTTTTTATGCTACCAACTTATGCAGTAAGAAACAACAATTAGACATTCGCAATAATTTATTCGGTTGTTCACCACATTTGAGCGATTATACCCATGTGTGTCCACGTTTACTTATATTGAACATAGGCAAACAGTATATAATTTGTTCAGACGTCGCATAATGAGGCGTCCGATAAGAACATATACTGTTTGCTAATTAAAATTATAATATAAAAAAGAGACGGGGAAAGTTAGACAAGTACCCTCTTAGATAAAGAAAATATTAATCTGATACTTAAGCCTGGACAAATCCACTGGGCGTAAAACTGTTTCAGATATCACAAAATACAAACGTTTAACCATTTTCTTATCAATTGATTGATTGAGTTGGGTTTTACGGCACCGCGACACATGAAATGCTTATATGGTCCCTAAGGGTTTTCTTATCAAAAGCTTGTTACATCTTTAAATATACTTAGTATAACAGATATTGGAATGTCATAACATTATTTCGCAGACAGCTACGATTGTCAAGGCAACTATTTAGCCAATTCCGTTGATTTGCACTTTAGAAAGGAACACTGAATTCCTGTGTGTCAGGAACTAGACAAATCAGGACTTGTTTGTGCTCAAATGATTTCCCTGCAGTTCGTCTATTTGCAAATATCTCTAGACACACTTAGCACAAAGCTCAGTTTTTGTGATTTACATTTCAAATTTTGTGAAGAAACGTCATACTGTATACATACTCCATGCACATACTGATACCGAAAGTGACACGAATATAGATTTTTAAAGTTGGCCTGTAACTCAGTGACCCGATATCAAAATATTTTTCCTTATAAGGCAGATATATAGCAATGCCTTTAGATACATTTTTGTTTGTTTCACATTTGCAAATTTAGTGGTGTATTAAAATGGAATTATGCAGAAAATACAAAACAGTTATGACGGGCAGTTTATTATACTACCTATGTGTATACATTAAAATCGGTTCAGTATGACATCTGAGTATTCTTGGCGCCATATGTGTCGCATTGTCGTAAACCACAAACGATCAATCAACTGAGTATTGGGTTCAATCTCAAAGTTGCGAATAGGTTATTCTTTCCCGTTGAAACTAAACAATTTAATAGGAAAAACAATGAAATGAAATGTAAAAAATAACACTTTATCGAAATGTCTGATAATTTAGATTTTATCTGAGATGCACACGATTTGGAGCTTGATCGGACGCCGCCTATGATCAGGCTAAAAATGTTTGCCACGAAGAGATACATTCATTGTCGGACATTAACAAAAATGTAATTTACTTTATTTTGCTACATTTTATTTCATTGTATGTGCGTTTCGATTGCGTTTCAACTCGGAAGTCTTTAACACTGTAATCTGGCAACTCATCATTTATTCTATAACGATAGATATTTTATTTAAAACAGTAAAACCTCTCGATTACAAACTCAAACTTATGTTGAAGTTTTCGGTGTTTACGACAAGTGATTGCTGAAAGCAAGGAAACAATAAAAAGCTGTCTTACTGTCACATTGCTATAAATTATCGTCAGTATTTTAAACATTTCATTAGCATTTGCTTTAGTGCCCGTAAAAGAGAGGGTTTTCTGTATTATATTGGTAAAAACGTTATCATTTCTCATTTGAATAGAATAGTAGACGTGTGGACTATCTATTTAGGCCGGAATGGCAAGGCAAACGATTTGAAGCCTGTTCATATGACAAACTACTTGGTATCTAGTAATCTGGAATCAAACTGTTTTTGATGATTTCAAATCTCTGATTTGAATCCATCATAGTCAGAGTCGTTTCCAAGACTTTGACTCAGAATATGCATCCGCCCAAGAAAGAAACACTCAATAAAATCGCGTAAAACTTAAAATCGATTAAATTTGAAAGCTGTATTAGAAGAAACAGTGAAACGATTAAAAACAATAAACGTCAGATGGATACACATAACACTCTAAAGTAATTATGATGATAAAAAAATGGAACAAACTTATTTCAATATTGATAACGGACACTCTCTGTGAAGGAGATTAGGTTACGGGTCGTTTCTTGTTCGTCTCGGCTAAGGTTGTTTCGACATAGGCCGTTTCGGCCTATTTTAGAGGTAGGTCGTTTAGGTTTATTTGGTGGGTCGTTTTGGTCTATCATTCCAATAAGCTATATTGATATCTAACGTATAAACTCAGTCCTGCATTAACATGCTGTACAAACAGTGTAAATCCTGATTTGATATTTTAAAAATCAAATATATGAATTAATGATATTATTTATGTAATAAATGTTCGTTTAACCCTTTCACCGCCAGAATCGCCTGAAGTCGAATTTGCAAACAGTTTTGATCCTGATCAGACGCCGCATTATGCGGCGTCTGATCAGGATCAAATCTGTTTGACATCCGTTTCGATAGTTCTTATGTCATACTCTCTTAATTCTAACTTTGAAATGCTATTGCAGACAAAAATATTGAAGCAGACGACACAATAACGGTGTAGGGGTAAATAACTCAAAAATAATTTGGCGGTGAAAGGGTTAAGTGGTAATAGCCTGGGTTTGAACCCAGAACAAAAATGCAGAAATACGGCATTAACAAGTTATTGCATCCACCAGACCAGATGTTGATTAACACTGCCAGAGTTATTCAGCATCAGGGGCCCGTTTCATAAAAAAACTCGTTCTACCAAACCGACCGTAAGTCAAAACATTAAAATACATTTAATTTCTTATTTCTCTATCCAATCCTGTCTTGTGACATCTCTTTGGAATCGTCTTTTCAAGACGACTTCAAATAAATTACACAAAAAATGATTAGATGGAGAAATGAATATAAATAAATACTTTTATATTCTGACTTACGGCAAAATTTGTCGTACGAAGTTTTATGAAACGGCCCCCTGATCTGCTTCTGATCTGAATGGAAATTGATTGATGCTTTTGGATGAAATACATATTACTTCTGAATGATTAATTGAAAACATTCACTTGTTTCATGAAATCATTTACAATATAGAGTTTTGGCCAAATCCGGGTGTTTGTCTCTTTACAGTATTGTTCAATGTTTAACGAAATACGGATCTCTCCAATTTTGTACTTTTAATTAAGTGTACTCCTTATTTTATCCCCACACCCCATACCTCTGTAATTCAGTTTGAAACCATCATCATTACTCTCAAGAACTTTCATTAATATACGTCAGAGGTTTCGTACACAGCATTACCTGAAAGTAATAAATTCCTCCTTACTGTATACACGACACATCCAATGTCAACCACCGGCAGATAAGTCTTTAAATATGCACAGACAATGAGTTTTAAATCACATCATGACCTACCTTTCTCTTTAATTATTGATAACTGATCGGCAAGTCTTAAAGCTAACGACCGATACTTTATGGGTTTGTCTTTTGTTCTGATGCACCTAAGAGTACAACTCTATCTATGTCAGAGTGTGTTACACAGTAATGAAGAGATACAGTGGAGAAAACGTTATTCTTTCCCGTTTAAACGCAAACGAAAATGTCCCAATTTCTCGATATGACAATTTCACATCCAAATTTCCCAATTTCTTGAGTGCACAATTTCCTTTTCAAAATTTCCGGAATTTCATTGTTCTCGATTGCACTGCATTTATCCACAGAATAAAATTCATTGCTGAAGAGACATTAGTACGGACACATTTCTTTTAGAGTCTAGGGGCCCGTTTCATAAAACTTCGTACGCAAAGTATCAATTATTATTTATTTCTCCATCTAATCATGTCTTGTAACATCTCTTTTCAAGACGATTCCAGAGATGTCACACGGCAGGATTAGATAGAAAAATTAGATATTAAATGCATTATATATTTTTTTGCCCTACTACCGTTTTTGTCGTATACAGTTTTATGAAACGGACACCAGCTCAAGGTCGAAATAACGTAAAATGATACGAGAAACTGTGCTATTCTGAAATATGCCATCATACCAAATATACACGAAATAGAATAAGCTGTAAAGCTACAACCATACCTGAGTGAAAGTACCAAGAAAACAACCTAAGATCTCAAGTGTTTATATGGACAGGGCCCATATCCGGCTGAAAAACTACAGTACTCCCTCCCCACAACGGCCCTCTGAACAACGACATCCTCCTTACAACGACCCTTGTCGCAGTTCATTTAAGGGTGTATCCAACCCATAAGCGATTTTTTCAAAGTATCAAACTTTTTTTCTATCATTGTTATTTTGGAAGAGCTATTTATGATGAAAGAAAAAAATGGGAAAAAAATATATGGTGGTGTCCTTTTTTTGAGCTACAGCGATTTGAAAAAGGTATGTCAAATTTGGACTTTTTCTCTCAAATTTTACCCATTCAGAGTACAAGCTTCAGTAAAATCTATTTCAAAACAAAACAAACATGGTAATTTGGGTTTTCATTATTTATTTCATGTCTATGGTGGTATTTTCACATATAGAAACCAAATTTAGACAAAGCAGGCACTTGGTTTGAACAATATGGATCCTCGAATATCATATATATGCTTTTTATAGGGCATGATTTTATTAGATTTTTTATTTTATGAAAAAAAGTAAAAAAAAAAGTTTGACAATGAAATAGTTCTATTATTAAACCTTTTCTTATATTCTACCAAATGAAAGCCAATGCTAAGGCAGTTCAAACTATGAAAAGAAATTGACAGGTCAGTGTTGAAATTTGTGGGTTATTAAAGTAAAAAGAGTTATATCCCCTTACAAAATTTACAAAAAAAGTACCATATCGATGATATTTAGAGCTTTATAAATTTCACATTTGGTGCCTGTTTTCTCTTAAATTAGTTTTTGTATGAAGGAAATACTACCATAGATAGGAACTAAATAACACAAAACCAAATTATCATATTTGTTTTCATTTAAAATGGATTTTATTGAAGCGGGCTGTTTGAAAAAGGACAAAATAAGAGAAAGTGGGTGGGGTAAATTTTATATGGCCATGGAGGCAACTGTTATTCACCAAAATGTACACTTTTTCTATTTTTTCATTCATCTTAAATAGCTCTTCAATACAAAACCATCATAAAGTGTTTTCATATACTTTGAAAGTTTCTTAAATTCATGACATTGATACACCCTTAACAGGACCATTATGTCTAACTCTATTCACTGCTGCAATGTCGTCAGCTTAAACTTTTCATTGCTGTTTTTCTTGAAGTTACATAATGGACATTTTGACAGAAAAAAAATAATAACGAGTGACAAAACATATAAAAGCTGTTATAAATACCCCTCCCTATAACGACTCCCTCCGAATAACGCACACAATGTCATGTTTTTCTCGTTGGGTGTTGTTGTAGAGAAGACGTGCTGTAATCTAACTATTAGAACTCTATCTAGCTGATATGGTATAGGATATACAGTCCGAAACAAGTTATTTTAATGGAAGTCTAAACTTAAGCTACTTACAGGTACATTATATAAATGTATTCACATGTTTTGCTATTCATTTGAATAACCTTCCAATATAGTATGGTCCTAGCATTTTATGTTCCTAAAACATGGGTTAGATTGGTGAAATTGATTTTGTTAAATTTCCAATAAATTTCCAATACGGTCCATTGCAATACAACAAACAGACGATAATATCCGGCAGACTGATAAATAAGACAGCTGTTAATACGATTTTACCATTTTTTGAAATGCTCGTTTGTATTTAGCGGAAATAAATAGTGCTTGAGGCTACATCGCTATCCGGTTTTGTCTCTCCTAACTCGCTCTTGATAACAGGTCAAAATCAATAAGTTGGGGTCTAAATAGATTCCAAAATTAATAACACTCAGATTTAAATGTCACTAGTGTGGCCCCTTTAATGCCGTATTCTATGGGCACTTGTTAATTTTGGACCCTGACCAGATGCCATAATCTATATCTATTTTACAAGTGTTCTGGTATCTGCTAATCTAGTGAACATAAAAATGTTGTTGTTGTATTCCTTAAACATTAGAATCAGGCTCTGAATTTAAAGTAGATCATTTGCCAAAACCATGCAATGATTGAATCCTGGTGTCAAACTACGAGAGGTGTCCACAATTACGCGGAGTGGTGGAATCACTTATTATTTTGTTTGTAAAGTAGTGAACGTATCTTTTGTACTCTGGACTCAATCATCGACTTAGTGGCGACAATATTGTATGTGCAAAACTCACATGACGAATGCTAAAACGGAAAGTTTGTTGGATAGGTTTTAAACTACTCCAACATACTAAATAACTATGTTATAATTATAATGGCTTAATCATGTGTAATGAAGCTGCTTTACCATACTACAAATTAGAAGTGTGAATCTGAAATGTAGATTGTTGCCCTTTGCTTAATTATGAATCGATGTGTTTTAAGCGAACCAAAAATAAAACGATTGCTTATTAAACTCGGCGACTTGTGTCATAGATCATGCCCACTATGTTCATATTTGTATTAGAAATTACAATGCAGTATATACAGTGTTGTAGCATAGTACAATGGCCCTTCCATATTGATAAACGAAATAAGACCACAAAAGTACGCGGCTAATGAACAAATCCATATTTAATTCACTGTGGAATTGAATATGTAGATGTATTTGGCATTTCCTACGCACACACAATACACTAATCAAATTTACACTGTTATTGAAGGATTTCGGTTGAGACAACCTCGCGAAGCCATGTGATAATATTTGTCCTTGATCATTATCTACGTAAAGCTAATAATTTAGTACGTTATTCAATATAGATAATTGCTCAATGTTAGCGTAAAATGTCATTTCTTTATCATCGGCGCTAATAACGTTCACAAAGTCACATTGGTACGATACACATATTAGCTGAGTAAATTCTAACATTTTCTTTCAATACAGTTTAAAGTATTTATCGTAAAGAAATCGTCAAAACAGTAAAACCTCTATATTGTGAGCACTGAAATATAGGCTAATTACAATACACTTGTATAAAATACAGGTTACAGCTTTAAGCAAACTGACTTCCCAACTGAAAGCTCCTAAAAGAATTTGACTGCCACATTACTTTAAGCGTTCACGTGTTTTGAACATCTATTAATAAACACAATTTAGAGGCCGAAATAGAAATGTTCTACTGTATGATATTATGCGAATGAACCATGAACTCAAGTCATGAAGCACACAGCTGTATGTGCTTCACTTTGATACAGCGTTCCCTCTTTTCAACGACATCCAATGGGATATTAAATACGTGTGTGTTGTTCGGAGCGAGTCATTATAGGGAGGAAAATTGGTTTACATTAACAAACCGCTTAAATCAAGATCTGACGCCGCGTTACGCGGCGTCTGATCTGGATTCCAGCCGTTTGTCACTCGTTCTTAAGTTTTTTCTGTCAAAATGTCCATCATGTAACTTTGAGGAAAACTGCAGACGACAAATTTAAGCAGACGGTATTGCAGCCATGAAAAGTGTTAGACATTATTGTCTTGTTTTGGGAACAGCAGCAGCAAAGATCGTTGTAAGGAGGGTGTCGTTGTTGAGAGGGCCGTTTTATGGAGGGAGCAATATACCTAGTTATAGCAGCAAAGCATCAGACCTGACAGCCAAGTCCTTTCATAAATTTAACAACATCTTTAGAACTATCAGCAGGTATTACATTTCATTATTGGCTTATTCCTTATCATAATTCACAAATGAGTAGTTCTATAAATTCAAAGTGCCAGTTACACGTAAATGTTTGAAATTCTTCCAGCAATTTCAGGAATTTGAGGTACGTAGACAATCTAGTTTTGCGTGTGAATGAATCGTAGGATCAGGAATTCAATTCACAAGAAGTTCAAGGCAATAAAAAAGCAGTTTTTCGTTAAGTGCCGTTTGATAACATTATGTCCAAACGTAAGGCAAACAATTACAACAATAGCATACTATTGAACACAGATTACACATTATAATAATTTGAGTGACAAACACTTCTGAGCCTTATTACTCGACGCCTGATCTGGTTCCAAACCGTTTTAGCATATGATATAGGTGTTTGAGTTCAAATGCGTTTATTGGGAAATTATGACGGCTGTTCCAAAAGGTTTAGTATGCTATACTAATAGACGAAAGCAACCTTTTGTAAAATAAGATTCCACCTGGTCACAAATATATGTTCAACTTAATTAAGGTTTGATGTATATATTTACATATTTAGTATCGAAATGAAATACTTTGAGTATACTTGTCAAATACGTGAAATATATGAGCACTGACATATTATATATTCTAGGCAGTAATTATAACATTCTGTCTCAAGAGTTGTCAAATTAAAACAACACTGACTATGTGACTGTGAACATGTGTTTTTCTTATAAACAATGAAACAGTTTGTTAGTATTCAGGAATGTATGCAGTTCGATAATAGCAGCTATTTCATGTTTGAATATAAACAATGTTTTGCTGAAACCTCTTTTACAGTTGCAGACTCTTTCGAACACGGAATCGTGTTTCATATACCTTTAGATTAACCCATTTGTGCCCACGATCCCATATATGGGACATAGGCAAACAGTGTAGACTCTGATCAGGGACCGCATTATGCGGCGTCTGATCAGAGTCTACACTGTTTGCTGATAGGCATTTCAATATAAGATAAAATGAAAAGTTTGACCTGGCATCCCTTTGATAAAAAATGGACTAACCCAATACATAAACATGGAAGAATCCACTGGGTATAAATGGGTTAACGCAGAGCTATGAAAATAGTGCTGCAACTGATATGATGTGTGTAAATAAACTTACATTAGACGATATATAATCTATCAAATAGTTTTGTTTTTCAACTTTTGACAAAAGTAAAAACGTTTATAGTGGCATGTGTTTTAGTCGTTTTATTTTAATTGATTGATTGGGGGAATATTTATCAATGTGATTTAGCGTAGATTGGATACCCGCCAATGCTGAAACACAAATAAGATGACAGACACTGATTGGGAATAAATGTTATGAAATGTTTAACAATTTGTTTGCGTTGTGTCTGAAATAGATTTGATTAGATAGATTATACCTATTGAATATGGATAACCTGATGCAGACAAATATACACACGATATCTAGAGGCGTATTAACGTAGATGTGCTCGTGACAAAATCGGAACACAAACTTATCTTCACAATATTTGTTTCTATACAAGACACTCCTCAAAACAATTTGGAATAATATGTACTCAAGAATAATAAGCCTCTACATTTTAAAGATACAGTGGATAAAACATAACTTTCTTTAAAAACGCGTTTATGCTTAAACCCCTGTTCACATTTCAAACAGTTAAGAGACCAGTCACCTTATAAGGCTCCAAAATGATTGGCTATTAGATTAAACTGATCATTAACCTATACAAAATATTGGCGGTTACTATTTTTATCGCATTGTGTTTGCGTTTAATTTCGTTTAACTGTTTGGGCTCCAAATAAATCGTGAGAGTTTTACCCGTTCACCGCTTTATTGTCGTCTACTTTAATATTGTTGATTGCAAGATCGTTTCAAAGTAAGATTCAATGTTGTATAACTTAAAACATGTCCATATGAGTCTCGCGGCGTCTGATCAGGATCCAAACTGTGTGCAAAGTCGAATTTATGCGACTTCGGCCCAAAAGGATTAAACAGGGGATAACTGTTTTTTTTTATATTTTTACGATCGAAATTTAATCCATTGAGTGAACATAAGACGTTATATTTTCACGAGTGGCGAAGTCACGAGTGAAAATATAACAGTCTGATGTTCACGAAATGGATTAAATTCGATCTTATACTGAAACAATACAATAATTCTATTTATTTATGCTTTTTAGCCACTTTTTAAACGAAATTGTTCGACAATTGAAAGCGAAAGTACATGATTTAACCCGTGTGGAGCCCCAAGTTTATATCGAACACATTTTCGAGACAGTTTGTCGTGCAATGACGTCACAGATTTATTGATTTGACGTCATCAGAATTACGTCGTTACTTCCGATCATGGATTCGTGTTCTTCCGTTGAGTAGTTCGCGACAAATCGGCTGCCGGCATTAAACGATAAGACACGAATGACTACGATTCTTGGGGTGCCCTACGGGGAAAATTCATAAAAGAAGCACGCGCGACGATTATCCTACTGACTTGTAAAAGTGAAATAATCAAGTGACAATCCACTGCTATTTCCTAGTAATCCACCGAAAAGCATAAATATATAAGACAGAATCACGTCTTCGCCATTCTCAGTATGCACTTTTCTACCATCCCTTTCCATAGCTGTATCTTGACTGAAGAAACCTTGGCGGTGACAAACAGTTTTGAGCCTAATCACACGTATGATGTATGTTTATTTACATAATGTTATATTCTTTTAAGATTTAATCTCACTTCACCTCTAAGATAAGTGTGCATTACAGTTACATATATAGATATGTATATCAGTAATCGGATTATACCGATGACGAAAAGGTGAACAGGTTATGGGTAAGAATTGTGTATTTCTAATTGACGTTAGTCTAGACATAAGATGGCTTAAAAAGCAATCCTTTCTAGAGTTCTATTGTTGAATGTGCATGTCGAATAAATGGTCTCTATTATAATTATACCCATTTATACTTAGAGAAAATAGAATGCATTAAACTTTATGGTTGCTTACGCGTTGAACCTTCTTGATAGCTAGTTCATTTCTAGAGCTCAAGTAGCTCTCATTAGGGAAAATTGCTCGCAATGTAAACCTTTCAATTGAAAACAGTTAATAATGATACAGGCCAACACTGCTACAAGGTCGCTCTACTAGGAGACATAGTTTGTGTGCGTGTTCGGAGGGATTCGTTATAGAGAGGGCACATTAAGACTTGGCTTACATTTGCAAACAGTTTGTATCGTGTTTGCAAATGAGAGGCTATTGCTTTGGAGCTTGATCAGACGCCGGATCACAAGACTACTGGTTGTGCGTCAAACTGCTTGCATATGAAATAAATAGTTTCATTCATTAAAAACTTTATTGGCAAAATTTAATTGAGTGTTGTGCGCTCTATATTTTACCAATAAATAAAGTTGTGTTAAAAGATGTTTTCACTTGCCAACTGTATAGAGCCATATCAGACACCTTGACACCTTTTTTAAACCAATCAAACTTTCAAAATATTTTGTCATTTTCTACAATATACTGTATGAAATTGGGAAGGAATGATTGCGACGTCTTCACTGTAACCAGTCTATTAAAACATCATTCAGCGCTAATAAGTTACTATGTCAAGTGCCTATTTAACCCAACACTCCAGACAGTTCTTGGTGCATAATTAGTGCTGCAGAATGAGTGATATATCATTCGGTCTGGTTCCGAAGTTATAAAGCGTTTTAGTTGAATCTGAGTGTGTTCCCAAGCGTTTGATTGGTCAGAATTGAGCCTAGGCTCAAATCTGACCAATCAAATGTTTGGGAACACACTCAGACTAAACTAAAACGCGTTATAACCTCGGAGCCTGTTGTTGTTGGTTTCTAGATACACTGAATGGGTATCTTGCTCGAATTTGCGTCGAACAATTTATTCTTATCTTTATACCCCGGCATATACTGATTCAGGGAGTATATAGTAATTGACCTGTACGGTCGGGTGTACGAAATAACAATGTCGTAATGTATCGTTTAGCTTCAGTACCTATTGTATGCCTTCTCCTGAATGCAGGGGTACTTACACAGTTCCTGCCTTTGACTATGACATATTCATTGATTGTACATAGCGTCACCCTTTACTTATTTTTATCTTAGGAAAATTGCAGAAACTATTGCCAATCATAAATCCAGATGCCTGTCCCTATGACCTTTGTGGCATTTTATACCAATATCTTTTCAGTCAGAAGTTCAAACATGTGGATTTTGAAGAATTGTGCAGACGAGATTTTGTGTTTCCGAAGGCGTTCTTGGAGACTTGAAAAAGTTAAGTTATTACATGATAGTGGTGATAATATTAAGGCATATGTAATACTTTTGATATACGGGGTGTCCCGAATAACACCAATTGTATATTTTCACATTTTCTTTAAAATATATATTATTGTAAAGGAGCCGTGCCACGAAAAAACCTGACTTATTGCATTGCAAAGAGTGCAGGTCAAGTTCAGCTGACGCGTCAAAGACCTACACTGGTCTTGATTGACACTGTTTGTTTCCCACATGCATCTTACGCCTTATATGTAGTTGTATTATATACCGTATTTGGAATTTTAGAACAACTCAGGGGCACGTTTCATAAAACTTCGTACGAAACAAAAACCGGCCGTGAGTCAAAACCTTAAAAATACATTTAATTTCTTATTTCTTTTCAAGACAATTCCAAAGAGATGTCACAAAACAGGGTTAGATGGAGAAATAGATAATAATTGAAACTTTCATAATCTGACTTACGACAACATTTGCCGTACGAAGTTTCATGAAACGTGTCCCTGATACTTCTTAGGTGACAATAGTGCTTGGTTTGTAGAATGTTTACTGCAATAAGGCTTGTTTTGTCGTGGCATGGCCCGTTTGTTTATTTTCTCAGTGTTACGTATTGGACATTTTGACTGAGGAAATACATAAACACGAGTGACAAACAGTTGGAACCGAGTTCAGACGCCGCGTTACGCCGCGTCTGATCTGGGTTCAAACTGTTTGTACATGAAAGCAAAATCATAGTCAGTACTCATAGGGTATTTGTTTCCTCCCGTCTACTCCCCCTAATAACAATCACAATATGTTCCCCGATTGGGTGCTGTAGAGAGGGAGCGCTGTTGTGTGTGTCACGTGTGTTGCATGATAATATTTGTGAATGCATGGTGCGAGATCAACAAACACAACACATTCATTTGACGCCAAAGAAAGTGTTATGCATAGAACTGTTATAACAAACATGTGAGCAACGACGGTCCTAAATCACTCACACTGTAGACGATTTCTATGGTCATAATTTCATTACACTTCGGCAGACAGCTTAAAAAAGAAGAGTTTTAAGCATTCACTAAAGCCATATACGAAAACTATTTCATACTCTCTAGTGGCTTAAAACGGAAATATTATCTTTAAAAATATTGTAGAGGGTCACCGATGTATTACCTGTGAAAATTAATATGCACATTGTTGGAGCATGTGACCTAGATATGTAAAAACTGGAATCATGTAAACAATTTGGTACACCATACCTGATATCAAAAGGTCAGGTCATAAACAGAAACAGAAATAATATGATTGAAAATGCCCCAAAATAAATAAAAAAACACGTTTAATCCTAGGGACATGTTTGATAAAATACATGTAGTTGATGCTATGTGCCACATATCGGGTATAAAAGCGCATGTAAAAGCGGTTAAAGAATAGAAAAAAAACAAGTATCAATTGGAAACATAATTATATGTTTTCTCCTGTGAGCGATATATACAATCGACTGGACCATTTTAAAGAACTTAAGGCATAGAATTATGTATGGATCACTCCTGCCAATTGTTGTAAAACCAGTAGACAGGTGACTGACGACGGATGTTGCAAGACGACGAGCACTTAAATAAACGCGCAAAATAATATCAATTTTGCATTGACCATCAACTAGAAATAAAATCGATCATTGGTGTTAAACGCATGGAATTTATAAACGCAGCTACTGTTAATTAAGAATCCTCATTTATGTGCTTTCTTCAGTTGTTAACTTATACAGTGGAGCAGGCGTTATTCTTTCCCGTACAAACGCAAACAAAATGCAAAGACATTGCAATAAAATGTAGACACGGACAACCTGCTTGCAAGTCTGACTGTTAGTTTTAATCTGAGTGGCAAACAGTTTGGAGCCTGATCAGACGCCGGGTTACCCGGCGTCTGATCTGGCTCCGAACTGTTTCCACAAAAAAAAAGTTTTAGCGCAAACATAATTATAGAGAAAGAATAACATCTTCTCCACTGTATTATATATTCTAGATATAGTTCCTTAACGAAAAGCCGCTTAACATAAATCTGTCTGTATTTTTGTTAAAATTTAATTCAATTGTGTGTTGCAATTTTATTTTTCTCTAGGAGATAAGCTTTCTCAAAGGTCCAACGGGCATGTTAGTATGTTTGCGACGTTGGTTGATATTTTTGTCAATAGGCTAATTTCATAAATGTACACGTTGTTTCCAGTTGGTTGTCTGACAGCAGTTCATCCTGAAAATAAAGACGTGTGTATATACTTTAGAACACAGGTGTCTGTCTCGCTCAATCACATAGAAAACGCAATGTAAGGAAATGTATAACATACAGTGGAGAAGACGTTATTCTTTCCTGTTTAAACACAAACGAAAGGCAAACACGCAATGAAAAGACGACAATGATAACGTTTTGAACTTTCAAACGATTTATTTTACTCTTAGTGGCAAACAGTTGGAATCCTGATCAGAAGCCGGGTAACCCGGCTTCTGATCAGGCTCCAAACTGTTTGAAATAAAACTAATAATGTTTGTGTAAATGCGTTTATTGGAAAGAATAAAGTCGTATACACTGTATCTAGCTATTTGTTTTAATCTATGCAATGTTCATGGCTATCTTGCGTCTGATCTGGCTGCATATTATTGGCTGATATTCGTTATTCTTAACGACTGGTTTGGTAACCTAGATCTTTGTCCCTTAACTCAGTATCCAATCAAACATCAAATGGACAATATCTGTTTCCAACATAGTCCAGTTTTGACTATTTAAGTGCGTTGTATTGTAAAGCATTTTATACTGACAAACAGTGTATACCCTGGTCATGTATTATCAAATGACATATGACATTTTAATGGAACCATTGTTTAACTATGACGCATATATGCATCGCTTAGGGATGTGGTCTTGGTAACAAATAATACTAGCAATAGGCAAAAGACCCAACATGTTTAACTAAAGTACCAATGTTACTTAGCGGTATCAATAGTCACCGTCTAAAATGTATACCGTACAGTTCTAATGTGTTATTAGTGTTTTATTTTGACCTGTCGGAGTGTTTTTTAGATTGGAACATTCTAAAACTTTCAAAGGGATGTGTTTTCTCTACATACGGTTAATGATACGGATAGCTGTAATTTTTGTGCGCAATGTACAGTAGAGAATACCTTATTTTTTCCCGTTTAAACGCAAACGCAATGCACTAAACTGTGGAAATTTACGTTAAGAAATTTTAATTATAGTTTGTATCTGAGTAGCAAACAGGTTGGAGCCTGATCAGACGCCGGATAACCCGGCGTCTGATCTGGCTCTAACCCGTTTGCAATGGAAATAATAGTTTTAGTATATAAATGCGTTTGTTGGGAAAGAATAAAATATCAGTAAAGTTAGCGCAAGGGTCTCGTGCTGCACGAGGATAATGTTTTCTCAAGTTTGAAAGTGTACGACTATATAGATCCGATGTTACCCTGTTATCTATTTACCATTATGAACTATTCTGTTCTAAAAATAACTCCGACAGGTCAGAAAAATCGAACAATACCTACTTTGATTGTTAATATTGTTTGTTAACGCCTGGAAGATTTCATTATAACAAATGCAAAAGTGTTCTAAGAACACAGCGGTGTCTTGCCTATATAGCAGAACACTTCATATAAAATAGCAAGTGAGGCAAACCCTGTTGAGACGCCGCGTAACACTGTGCCTTATCAGGATCTGCACTGTTTGTCTAATAATGTATGTGTGTGTAGACGCTGTGCAGAAATGGATTAAATTGCTTTAACAATTGTAATACTTACCATATGCATGTATCTCCTTAGTAAGCATGGCATTCCTGCAAACAAATATCGGGATTAGTGCAAGAACCTGCACATAACGCAACATCAAAATCGAAATACTTAAATCGACTCCTTATCATATAGGTTTGATGAAGTTGTTTAGCTCTGTAGACATGAGATCACTTAAGGAGGGTTGAGAATGAGGCAAAATACGCCTGAAGGCGCGGTATGCTTTACTCTCAGCCTGCTTTAAGTTACAATCTGATAGGATAAGAATTTACCCCTTGTAACGCATGTTCATAACTTATTAGAGATAGAATCCACTATCTCCAGAGGAGATATAGCAAACGGCGTAGAATTACGCATTTGCGGAGCAATGGGTTAAGCTATGTTTGTGATCCAGACAAAAGGTGGACTGGATCCTGTGGAGACAGCGATTGGCTCGGTGACTCTTAAGTATCCTAACCCACTTTAATATGTTGCTTAAGACTGAACCAAATTAAGCGCAGACGCCGATCAAATATGCATAGAATATTACCACCCCTAGTGAGACGGCTCTGTCAACAAAACTTTCATAGACGTTGTCCTTCAGCAATTTGAGTTTCGAAAGCAATAACATATGGAATATGCAATAATATTATGTTTATATTAAATAATATATGTTTATAACATTGATGCTATTGTCCCCCGTAAAATGGGTAAGACCTAAACATTCCTTGTGCAACACAGGCATTGTCCAGGACCTTGACCATGAGTACTGCAGAGCACCTGCTTGATTGTAAATAATTCCAGCCGGATATAGCACTCCCCTATCCCATGGAGAAAGGGGTCCTTTCTCCATGCCTATCCTGAGAATCATTATTAGAAATGCCAAGCTATAATTATGAGTATCCCTAAAACAGACGACTGCCTGGTGCGGTGCAAAAACAATACAGATAGCTTCTGAAACCGCTTTCGGCGTTGTTTATGCCTACACCACGCTATCACATAACGCTACCATGTCTCTTGGACGGCTATACTAGATTGAGTGTTGTTAAAGAGAGGTTATTCAGTACAGTATAGACCTGTTGTTTACCAATTCCAGTGCAGTAACACGGTCAGTCAATATCACTTGTACAGAAATGGTACTGTCTGAACGTAACAACTGCAACAGCTTATTCTGTAGTCCATTACCGATTATTTAACACAAAACTATTATGCTTGTGAGAATTGCCGTTAAGTTACTTCGTGTTTACATGTTCTAATACTAAGCTATCTATCCATAGTGAAATTCCTACGTTCTTCTTTTCATGAATGAGCAAATTTGACTTACCTCCATTGACTCCATATTTACAATTGTCCCACCTGCACGATTTGTCCGCTGGCCTACCCACGAAACTGACAAAAGAATGTCATTCACTGCAGGTACAGATGCGGACTGTACCCGCCTGTCAATCATGTGGATAGATAGCATAGGTGTCAGTTTAACTGTGTCAATTTCAATTGGTTATTTTCTTTTCCTTACCCGTGTTGTAACTCGAACACTTTAATTACTATGTTAACGCTGAAAACTAAAATATCAAAAGACAAAAAGAAATTATAAATTGAATGAGGAAACTTTCTTATAATATCTCGTTAATCTAAATAGTAGTAAATACCTTTATCCGCTCGTGGATCTTACGCACATGTCTTGTGTTTCGTTTAGGCAAGACAGCGCCCGGGACCCACGTGCGTTACATTATATTTATACATAGGCTGGAGCTGTAGTGTCGCCTTTCGTAATGGAAAGACGACTTATACAGCAACAGCTTGATCGATCAATAAAATGACTAATCCCCCACCCCTCAGTTCATATACCATACCTGTGTTTCTTTTATACTTTTTTTCTCTTTATTCAAAACGGAACCACAAAGTTATTGTTAAGTGTACATTTTGATAAATCCCCTTGTTGTATGTAAATACCTGGGTGAATAAAAGATATGTTCTGTTCTGTTCTGTTCTGATTATCTCGCAATTCAAATCATGAACCATTACACCCTTCACTTTCGATGACGCCAAAAGGCTCGTTTGCAAACAGTTTGGATCCTGATCAGACGCCGCGTTACGCGGCGTCTGATCAGGATCCAAACTGCTTGACACTTGTTTCGAGATTTCGTCAGTCATACTGTCTAATATCTAACTTAGAAACGATATTGCAGACAACAATATTACAGTGAAAGGGTTAAGCTTGGGTATACGAGCGTACGGGTGCTTTCGAAGTTGGTTGTTTCAAGGTTTACTTTCATATTTGTGGTTAAGGTTAAAAACCATAATGAGACCGGACCAGAACCGATACTGTACGTAATACGTGAACGATCGGCCACTTTCGTAAGCTGACGGCTCGTTCCGAACAATTGTTTAGCAATGGTCGGAATAGACCGACATTTGACTAGAAAGACCGACCGGTCTCCGTAGAAAACCGATATTGACCAACATCGGGCCGAACTCATTAGTGGTCCTCAATTTTAGTTAATTCATTTATATATATAGGGGAGAAAACGTTATTCTTTCCCGTTTAAACGCAAACGAAACGCAAACGCAATGCAATAAAACGTAAAATAGGAAACATTATTTGAAATTCTGACGATTTATATTAATCTGAGTTGCAAACGGTTATTAGCCTAATCAGATGTCGGGTAACCGGCGTTTAATCTGGCTCCAAACTGTTTGTACTTGAAATAATAGTTTAAGCGTAAACGTGATACATGTACGGTACTAGGGAAAGAATTCCGTTTTCTCCACTGTAACACTAGAGTAGCGAATACAACGTATTGTTGCCGAATAAACGCGTTTATTGCACACAGATTTGACCCTGTTCAGACGCCGGGTAACAAGTTCTAAAAATATGTGTCACTCATACAAAAAGGGTCATCAACGTTATGAACAATTACCAATCTACATGTTATGACGTTGCGTTTGCGTTTAAATTCGTTTGAACAGTAGAAGCAAAGTATGTACAGCGTTCCCTTTCTAGAACGCCACTTAATAGGGAGACAACTATTGTGTTCGTTGTTCGTTGTTCGAAGGGATTCGTTATAGGGAGGGACATTGGCTAACAGTTGCAAACAGCTTGAATCCGGATCAGACGCCGCGTAACGCGGCGTCTGATCTGGATTCAAGTTGTTTGTTACACGTTGTTGATGCAAAATTGTTCATTATGTACATTTGATAATAAAACAGCAGACGACAACTTTAAGCGGACGATATTGCAGCAGTAAAAGCGTTAGACATAATTGTCGTGTTTAGGGAACTTTGGAAAGGGTCGTTGTAAGGAGGGAGTCGTTGTTGGGAGAGCAGTTGTAGGGAGGGATGGCTGTATTTAACACTACACGTTCCGCTTAGATAAAACAAACACTAATGAATAAACAGTTCCGAGAGTGAGCGGGTCGAAAGAGAACCTACTTAAATTGCTTAATTGCGAGATGTTCATTAGGTTTGTACGCACTTTGAACCTGTTTCTTGAAAATCGCTTAAGGAACGAGAAACCGTGGAGAAATTAGTAAAATTAGTACAAATTTACTTTTGGTAAGGATGTTTGTAAAGAGTAAATCAGCATGTGGAATATAATATATGTTTCAATGCCACATATGGAGAATATATTTAGCAATGAATATGATGGATATTTAAAAGAATACTAGAACCATTGTTTTATAATCACTTAATATATGCTGATTTGTTTCAGCCACCATCTATTTATTCTGTACGTAATGTTCATTATAATAGCACAACAACCGTCCTTCACATTCTGTAAGAGTAACAATTTATGGACAAAGTGGAATTGCTTATAAGAACATGATTGCTTTGAGGTTTTAGGTACATTGTATAACCAAATAAAGATAGCACGAGTTAGAATAGGTCGAATTTTCTCGTATTGCTTTCAGGCAAACTAACATACAACTCGTTCAAATCGAACATATTCGTATTTGTGAATTTTGATATGCCAATTTAAGCAAAACTAAGCGTAAATGCAATACTCTTAAAGTGCTGAAGCTGACACTTTTTTTGCAGGAATTGTTGACTAACTGGATGTAAAAATAATGGTAGGATTAGACTTTCGGCGAGTTTGAGTATTCGAGGTTCAATTGTATACATGTAAGTGTCATTCTCACGTTGCCTGCGGATCTGTCTGATCAGACCCATTTTCCCAAACAAGTAAAGGCACGCTAATATATTATAGATAATAAGATTAGCTTAGATACACCATTTCTAGCACATCTTACCATTAACCAAATGAACGTTACCCCTCCGCACGTTGTATGCAAATAAATGATAACTATTGCAAACAATTTGGATCCAGATGAGACGCCGAGTAACTCGGTGTCTCATCTGGATCCAAACTGTTTGTCAGTCTGATGATAGACTCTGAAAGAAAATGTTGTTAATTCAAGTTTTGGGAATTGTTGCAGACAGTACTTTTGCAGATAACTATTACATAGCAAACAGAAGGTAGAGACGCCCTCAGGCAATAACTATTTCTATCCTATGTCAAACAATTCACAACAAATTTGTTGCAGTGGAAGCCAATTGTGTTCGACAGATCAATGAACTGTTTTATTTAGACACCTTTGGTTTTATTTCTATCGTGGCTCATGTAACCAATAGGTTACACAAATTTAAACCATTGTTTCTTGAAACATCCAAATTCACAATTCCAGTTTTTAATTCAGTTCAGTCCCAGCTCTACTATGTACGGGTTTTAGCAAAATATTACAAAAATAACAAATTAAGGCAAATGTTGTGTATCTATATATTTATTAAAAACGATGTTTAAACACTTAGAAATAACAAACTGTGCACATCCTGATCAAAGGAACCGTATGCTATAGGTCTGTATTGTTTGTCTATGACATGTGTACCATTGTAGAGCCTTATATGTCACAATTGTGACGTATACGTTTTGTGACATATAACGCTCTACGAATAGAACCTTATTTGTCACAAAACGTATACATCATAAGTGTGACGTATACGTGCGAATTCATCACAATTAGGGGTGCGACAGCCACGTATAAGTTACAACGTGACTTTTTGATAGGGTTGACGTTAGAACCGTATATGTCACAAAATTGCGAATTTGTCACAACGTGGCTTTTTGATAGGTTGCTTTAGAAACGTATTAATGTTTGTTTATTATAGTGTCACCCCTAGCGAAGTAGGGCCAGTCACATTTGTGACATATACGTTTTGTGACATATAAGGCTCTAACACAAACGTATATGTCACAACGAGACTTTTTGATAGGGCATTATCCACTGTATCTATAAGATGTGGCTGAAAGAACGTATTCGCTATATCCTTTTAGCTAACTCGATGTCTCATCAGAACAAGATAGCTGCAATACTACTATATAGTTTCAGCTTTCAAAACAGTTCTACGACAATATCGCCAATAATACGGCGTCTCGTCTGACCGCTCGTTAATTCTACAGTGGAGAATCTGTTATTCTTTCCCATTAAACGCGTTTACGCTAAAACTATTAGTTGCAGTGAAAACAGTTTGGAACCAGATCAGACGCCGGGTAACCCGGCGTCTGATCAGGCTCCAAACTGTTTGCAATCAAGATAAACAAGAATTATCAGAATTGTCCAAAAGTTACACTTTTCTACGTTTTAGTCACAGGTACTTGACACATACTTTATTATCTATGAACCCCCTCCCCCCATAAAACTTTTTGAAGCTTATTTTCGTTATAATTCACGTACTGTGGCGTTATTTGACGGAATTTGATGAAATAAAAAGTAGATATTGATAAATTAATCATTTCCCGAGGGTACCACAAGAGAATATCGGCGATCGAGTCTATTTTAGCATCAGTTTAAGTCGATAGTAAAGACTAGGTGTCGAATTGCGCTGTTTACCTTGTATCTATAATAGAAGTATAGTAAAAAAAAAAAAATTTTTTTTTTTTTTTAAGGGGGGGAGGGGGTTCATAGATAATAAAGTATGTGTCAAGTACCTGTGGTTTTAGTGGTTTGCGTTTCGTATCGTTTAAACGGGATAGCATAACGTATTATCCACTGTACGACGTATTGATATAGATACAGATAGTGCTCCTTAGTCGTTCAATGCAATCTGTAAATCGGAACTCGAACTATCTATTAATTAAGTTATGCCACGTATTCCTTATTCATTAAAAGTGTTAAACTTTCTGATTAACACACATTGACACTTATCTAGATTAGCAATACATCACCGCCAGACAATAAGTACAGTGAGACACGAGTTAGGGGGCCACTATTTAAATAACCATACAGCGCTCCCTCCTTATAACGGTCCTCCTAAAAATGATTCCCTCCTTATAACGATGCTTACCATTGTCCAACATTTTACCGGCTTCAATAGTGCCTGCTTAACATTGTCGTCTGCTGTTTTCTCAAAGTTATATAGTGGACATTTAGGCAGAACTGACGAGTGACAAACAGCTTGACTCAAGATCAGACAACGTGTGACGCGTAGTCTGATCTGTATTCAAGCTGTATTCATATGTAAGTCAATTTCCCTCCCTATAACAACTCTCCATAGAAAACACACAATATTTGTCTCTCATTGGGTGTTGTTGTAGAGAGTTAGCATTGTATATTGTGGAGAAGACGTTATTCTGAATTAAGGAGTTTATACAAACACGATCATTTCCCTTGAAATCAGGTTGGAACCAAACAAAACGCAATTTGTTAACAGTTTCGAATCAGATAAAAACCCTGGTAACCTGGTTTCTGATTAGCCTCATATCAGTTTGTCTCACTAAAAATATCATAAACATTTTCATTCACCTATTGTTATCTACATTTGCATTTAACCCTTAGCCTGCTGGTCGCGACTTTACTGTTTTTGCAAACAGTTTGGATTCAGATCAGACGCCGCCTAACGCGGCGTCTGATCTGAATCCAAACTGTTTGGCACTCGTTTCAAGGGTCCTTTACTTAACAGATGTATAAATCTAAATTAAACAAAATTTGCAGACGACAATTTCGAAGCAGACGATATTGCCGCAGGATAAGGGTTAATGTAGTTAAATATGGAAGGAAAGACGGTTTCACCAATGTAAGCAATTTATATGCTTCAAAGCAGACACTAGAATTAGATGTAGACCCTCTCACTACCCTTTTTCGAAGACATAATTACAGTGTTCCCTCCCTACAACGACCCTCTGAACAACGATTCCCTCTTTACAACGACACTTGTCGCAAATCCCATAACAGGACAAGCATTCTAACGCTTTAACTGCTGTACTATCGTCTGCTTAAAGTTGTCGTCTGCTGTTTTTCTCAAAGTAACATATTTGACATTTTGACAGAACAAAAGTTAATGACGAGTGACAAACAGCTTGAATCCAGATCAGACGCCGCGTGACGCGGCGTCTGATCTGGATTCAAGCTGTTTGCAAATGTAAACCGATTTCCCTCCCTATAACGACTCCCTCCGAACAACGCGCACAATTTGTGTCTCCCGTTGGGCGTTTTGTAGAGAGGGAACGCTGTATTTTGGAACTGAGTTGAATCCTAATTAGACGCGGCTTATTGCGGCGTTTGATAAGGAGCCAAACTGTTTGACCACGTTTCATTATTTCGTAAGTCAAAATACCTAACATTTGCATTTGAGAAATAACAGAGGCGAATTGGTGGTGTCATATCAGTGAAGGGGTTAAGTACGTGGAGTTACATAACGACAGAGTACCTTACACAGCATGCTAGACTGGATTATAATAGCTTTCTCAAGTAAAATACCTTATTGTAAAAGGCAGCCATAAGCTACATCCTCAACAACATGCAGTCCGTAATGCATATTGAAAAGGTTTTCTGATAGGTTTACACTTATGTCTGCAGTCTGGTAAATAACTATTCAATTACCTTAAAAGCCTGTTTCTATACTCGCCGCTTTAACCATTAGCATTGTCACTGGCAGAATTACCGTCTGCTGTAAATGTCGCTGACGAAATATTACCCGGTTTATTTGAACGTTATGACTGTAGAAATATCGTAATATGTCCCACTCATAGGACAGTGTCTGATCTGGATCCAAACTGTATGCAAAGTTGACATAAGTCACCTAAGACGTTCTTAATCCGTTTGCTTCAGAAGTGTTATTTGTAACTTTCGGGACATTTTACGTATGGGGTCTTAATATATAAGATGTATACAATAGTTCATTTTGGTGCATAATCAATTGCAGCTTAATTCATTATGATGATTTTAAAATACCAACAGAAGCCTCGAGCTAAACTGCAGATCCATAATGAAATAGACTCGTTCAAAAAACTACCAAAATTGATTAAAATGCATTGTATTGTTTCGTTTAATTTAACTGTCACCCGCATGTACCAGCGTTGTATCTACTCTCAGCGTTAGTATCTACTACTGTGTTCCCGCCCTATAAAAGGCCCTCCTATAAACGATTCACTCCTTTCAAAATCGCTTGCCGCTTTTCCCCAAACAAGAAAATTATGTCTAACGCTTTCACTACTGCAATATCGTATGTTTACACTTGTCGTCTTATTTTTGTCTGTCAAAGTTGCATATTGGACATTTTGACAAAAGAAACATTAACCCTTTACCTGATAGCCTATTTCTAGTACTTAGGATAGGTGACTACTTAAAGCAGGTTGAAAGTAAAGCAGAATGCGCCTTAGGGCGCATTCTGCTTTACTTTTAGCCTGCTTTAAGCTATCATGTGCTATAATATAGAAAATATTCCCTATAATACATATTCATTACTGATTAAATTGGAACTATTTTCTTCAGCGGATGAATAAACTAAATACGCTAAAAGTCGCTTCTATGGGGGAAAGGGTTAAGACAAGCGTACAAACAGTTTGTACCCAGATTAGAGGCCGTGTTACGTGGCGTCTAATCAATGTTTTACTTGTTTGCAATGCACTCTAAGTGTATCAATTGTCCCACCCTATAACAACTCCCTCTGAATAACACACATTCGTTGTGTCAAAATTTGGAGTTGTTGTAGAAAGGGAGCACTGTAGTCCTATTTTGTGATTTATTCAAAGAATATTGCAAATCTCGAAAAACTGCAACACAATAAAGAAAGATTTATTAATAGTGTTTAAAACGAGAGACAGCTCAATGAAGAATACCGATATCGATACTGAATGTACAAAGAGCATTTAAATGTACTTATTGACATCAATGAGACGCCTACTTTCAACATTTTCCAAAAGCCGTGTTGGTGTTTACCATTTAGGCCCAGTGGGTTCTTCAATGCTTATATATTAGATTAGTGCATTTTTTTATCTAAGGAGTACATGTAGTGAGTGGTCTAAATTTTCATTTTGTTTTATATAAGAACTCCTATCAGCAATCAGCATCGACTACACTATTTGCTATGACCTACTGTTACGTATGATTGCGTATGTTACATAGAATATGTTTATACTGTTTGTGTACGTCCCACATATGGGATCGTGAGTACAAATGGATTAATTTCAGGTGGTCGCTAGAAGCAAGCTGAAATAAAGCAGAATGCTCTATCAGGATCCCCCTGCATTAGTTAAATCCTAATCCTACGTAAAGCATCCAACTATGTCCGTGTGCAGGAACAATTTCCTGTCACTTTTAATAGGGCATGGCAAATGTGTAACAAGAACCGCAATCGGGTGCCAATGCTCGTCTGTATGTTATCCTAATATATTAGGAGGAACAGAAAGCTCTTCGTATTGCTTTTGTCTGTATTGACTATTTGTCTGTCTGTCTACTGTGGGGCTCTAAATGACATTGACCTTTGTCTGATATTACCAAACCATTACCTTGACTTTGGTCTGTCATGACCAATCTTGTACTGAGCTCAAGAGCTTCTTGCGTTGAATAGACATGCCAAATATGAAATGTCTATCACAAATTGTTTAAGAGTTAAGGGAAATATGAAATTTGACCTGTAGATGACATTGACCTTTGTCGGACATGACCCATGTTGTACTGAGCTCAAAAGCTTCTTAGTTTAAGTACACATGATATATGTCAAATTTGTATCACATGCAGTTCCAATGTTATGGTCAATGTTAAATTTGACCTCTGAATAACCTCTAAATGCTCTAAATGACCTTGACCTTTGTCTGCCATGACGAAACCTATACTGAATTCAAGAGCGTTGAGACAACATGCCAAATGTTGAAGACTTGAGGGACGTAAACAACAACTTGAGTATGCGCCGTTTTCTTTCTTTTAAATTTCTTTCGTTCATTTATTCTGGTGATTCTCTGTAATTATAAAGACAGACATACAGTAAAGCAAACAGACAGACAGACAACCAATAGGCTGACACACAAACGTATAACTGACAGACAGACAAACAAACAAGCAGACCTAGATAGTATAAACACATATATTAATTAATTATATCTATCTAGATTACAGAATAAATAAATAAACAAATAAATAAACAATGAATTCCGATCATTACATGGAATTAAATTCAATGAGTAAATGTTAATTTATAATAAATGATTCTTAGCGACGTGATTGTTCTAACTTCAAATCCTCAATGACTTGTTTTTTCTACGACGTCATAATGTAGCCGTAGAGCGCCAAACCGCACGACGTTAACGTGCAACGTCGCGCGGTTTACACCAAATATGAAGTCTGTATCACATGTTGTTACAGAGTTATGGGAAGTTTTAAATTAATCCTATTTGACCTCTAAATGACCGTGTCCTTTGTCTGACATGACACTAGTTGAGTTGAACTCGAGAGCTTCTTCAGATGAATACACATGTCAAATATAAAGTATCTAACTCATACAGTTATGGCCAATATTAAACCATCTCTATTAAGTCTGTATCACATGTAGGTCTGAAGTTAAGGCCAACGTTAAGATTTCGAACGACGACAGCGCCGAGGACAACGACAACGAACACGCCGGAGTGAAACAGACGAGCTAAAATGTATCTCTTTTAGACATAACTAAATGTGCTACATATACGCATTAATAGTGTTGTCTTTAAGAGTGTCATGCAGTTCGAAGCGACATTTCAATATACACAAATATTATTTTAAGACCAAGTGTTCAATGTCCTGTGATGATGCATACAAACAGTGTAAATTATGAAATTCTACAGTGCTGCCTCCGTACAACGGCCATCCCAACAACGATACCCTCCCTACAGCAATGTTTGCGGCTGTTCCCCGAAAGTGACAATTATGTCTGACGATTTTACTGCTGCAATATCATTTGCTTTTTTGCTCATAATTGTCGTTTCATGTTGTTTTCTCAAAGTAACATTTTGCCATTTTGAAGAAATATAATGACTTGTGACAAATGGTTTAAATCCAGATCAGACGCTGCATTACGCGGCTTCCGATCTTGATTGTAACTGTTTGCCCTCTAACGTTATTAGGGAAACTCCCTCCGTACAGCACACATACTCTTTGTCTTTCAGTGGGTGTTGTTGTAGAGTGGGAGCACTGAACTAACATTGCAAACAGTTTGGAGCCGTACCAGATGTCGAGTAACCCGACCTTGTATCAGGCTAACAACTACAAGCCGCGTATGTTCAAATGTATCCTCAGTATTGTTCTAAAGCTGTTATTTGCTATATGCCATTGTATTGCGTTTGCATGTTGTTTACTTTAAGGAAAATAATAGTGTTTCTATTGTACAAGTAGACTCTCGGTAAGTCAGTGAATGGGTTAATCAAGGGATACCCCAAACAATAATCAAATCTAGAACAAGGATGTATTCATGCGTTTAAAGATCATTTTCAGAACAGGTTTTAAATAATTAAATCACCATCAGAATACCCACAGGCATTTGGATGATCATTATTAAATCGTTCCTCGTTAGACATATCCAAGTCGTTCCCGACAATCTGATTTAGCGTAAGTCAATAAATTATGCCAGTTCGGTGCACCGAATATTCAATTGGCTCATGTGTGAGTTGACCCTGCGGTGTCCAGTTCCGTTGATGAATGGCTTGTCACTACAGAATACATGTAGTGGACACTATAACTGTCTCAGTCACCCAGGATATATCTGATAGACAAACCCAATTTGTAATTAAGTATAGAAATATTTCAAATTCACAAACAATACTGACCTTGATCAGAGGATTTCTATTGGAAACCTATTATCAAGATCGACACTTTTTCCAAAAAGTATTATCATCAAAGGTACATTGTTTGTGAATAACGAGTATATTTGTCGCTATGATTAAATGTGTAAACACTAAATCAAGCATCATATGGCGAAATACGAAGCCATCTAGAATTGAATAAATTGAACGATCGTAAGTGACGAGTATACTTATCGCTAGGGTTGAATGCGTTATTTCTTGACTACGTTGCCTGTTTTGAAAACGGGCGATCACTTAATGCAATTTAAAAGTAACAGAATACATGCATAACCAACGAGCAAGACCGTTACAGGAATTGCATTCTCTTTCGTTTGTTCAGGACATCGTAAATGGGGACTACTTCCCTGAGTATAAACTATTATCAGAGGCGAAAAGTGTATATTTATAAAGTCATATAATACTTTCCAATTCCAATTCATTATTCATCTCTGCAGGCCGATTTTTGTTATTCTTAAAATCTACAACGTCTGATTAGTATACAAACTGATTGGCACCCATATAATATGTATTTGATGGTCAATAAATTAATATCTATATTCTCGTTGTGTTTATTACGCTGTTGCTTTACGTTTAAATGAAATTTAACTAAGTTAAAATACAATGCAATAAATGTACAAAACAACCAACAGGTGTTAGAAAATGTTGACTCCTGATCTGATTCGAAACCGTTTGAAATATACCGCATATGAAAACAATGTTAAATTTGCGAAATAAATTAGTTTATCACATAATTTGCGGTCTGGAAGATGCATAAAGCGATTGTATAAATATCATAATCCACTAGTGGAATTTCGTTTTTTGGGCTCCGGCCCAACTTGTTCATCCACAAGCGCTGCATGTAGCGGGACGCCAAATGACGGCATTTACTATGGCGTTAACGTAAACAACGTAACGTTCTGGCGGAACATCTATAAAGCGGAGGGTCTACAAACTACGGCTTCAATCAATTTAATAGGTGCTTAAACTAAGTATGTGATAAATAGAATTTTACATTCGTGCTCATCATTTATAATTTTTAATAAGCTCGTCGACTAAAATGAATATGATACTCGCCAAGGTTCGCGTCATATTAATTGAGTCAACTCGTTTATTAAAAATGATATAAATAATGAGCACTCATACAAGATCCTCTATTTCTCCATTGAATTATTTTCCTCCGGTGTATGTGTAGTGACTTGGTAATAAATCAACAATAGAAGCAGCTCTTTCAACGGTGCATAGCATGTCAACTTATAAGAATAGGTGTCCTTTGTCACAGCATTTCGGCACGATGTAAATCCCAAGTAAAGTTCAAATACTCTACAAATCTGTCGGGTTGTTGACCATAGAGCGACTTCGCCTGAAGAACGGGTACTCCGTTTACTCCTATCAAGCTTGCTAGTCATCTTCTTCAAATTTATAGTCAACGAACAAAAACGAAAACGAACAAAAGTTTTAGAGGTTTTAGATCTGAGTGAAACGGTTTCATCAGTCAACCAAAGTAGACATTCGTAAATTTTGTGAACCCTGATGAGAAGCTGTTATGCGCGTTGTCACATCAAAGTCAGCATTGTTTGCTTTTTCATGTGAGTTAAGAAATGATTAAATGTACTGTTTCGACAAATTCTGAAGTATTTTTCGATAATTCTGGTATAGCTATGATGAAGCATTCAAGCATAATGAGAGTTGTGCAATATATAGGTACAAAACTAAGGTCAACCTCCCGGTACATATGGGTTATTGTTTCGTTATGTTCCGCATTTATTCTGATTAATCTTCACCAATGCAAGACTGGCACAATTTCGCTACATTAATTAAGCTAATTATCATTGAGGTGAATAATTGTTTTGAGTAGGCGCTAACAGCAATGCTAATCATTCCAATGTATTTCGCATATAGGGAGAAAAGGTTATTTAATTTGCACTTCAGATTTAGTTAAATTACTATTAAGCCGCTAGTGCCTGTTGCGCTAAGAGGGGGTCTAACCATGGTTTATGTAGTAAAGAAAACCACAGTGAGAAGATGTTATACTTCCCAAACAAAGCAATTGATGCTTAACCAACAACACGGATTTTTTAGCTAGATAACCAGGTTCCAAACTGTTTGTCACTCAGATACAATTCAGTCGTATTACGTTTGCTCCATTGTGCACTTGAAAGTAAGTTGGGAATTCGTTTTTATTTCCATTGTCAGAGAAACCAAAACAAACACATTGTGACGAATTGTAGCCCTTTACGTGTCGTTAAAAGTGTAGACGTAATTCTGAGCAAATTGACAACAGAGTAGAGTGTGACCAGTCGCCGAGTGACTCGTCATGTAATAGAGATACAATTCTTTACAATTGCAAATTGTTTAAAAAGAGCATTTTTAACAATAAATGCAGCACCCATTTCTTATGAACAAATCACATTTTCAAATTCGTATATATCGCGTTTAAGGAAATGTGATTTCCCTGGATTACATACTTGAAGTCATGTAAACAGTTTTCATTTTTATCCGAAGCTCATTACGCTTTAAATTTAAGAAGTTTATCTATCATTTAATTTTGATTGGACCTCCACAGCACAGTGGTATAATTACTTGTACAGTAGAGAATCTGTTATTCTGTCTCGTTTAAACGCAAACGTACGCAAACGCAAAGCACTCAAACGTAGAAAAGAACAATTTTTGGACAATTCTGATATTTCATGTTTATCTGGGTGGCAAACAGTTTGGAGCCTGATCAGACGCCGGGTTACCCGGTGTCTGATCTGGCTCCAAACTGTTTGCACTGCAAATAATAGTTTTAGCGTAAACGCGTTTATTGGGAAAGAATAACACATTCTCCACTGTACTTACATCACTAAGCTTCTCACCGTTCTGAATACGAATCCCTGTCTGGTTATTTGGATTTTTCCTGAAGGAAAACATTCCAGATGCTTTGTGGAAGATCTGTGGTTTTAACAAATTGCAGATTTTAGCCAACAGTGCATAAAGGGTTCTGGGGTCTTCCTCCATCTGCAATTAGCTGAACGACACGATATAACTTAAATAATTCTAAAATCTACATAAGATCATAACAAATCATGACAAAATTGAATTTGAGAAATAATTTTAGCGGAAAATAATAATGGCTGCCAAAGAAATACGATTTATTTATAGTGAATTTGAAAGTTACAACATTGGCTGGGTTGTTTGAGACACCTAGCAAAACGTAATATCCGCAATAACGAACACCCACCCGTAGAACTAATTTCAAACAGTGTTTGAATTTTCTGGTTTACTTTATATTACTTTACTTTTGAACATGCTGTAACTTATTACCTCAAAGCCTGTTTCTAATGTTGAGGAAAGCTGCAGACAGAAGACATGAGGCGGTTGAATATAATCAAAATGCGCCTCAAGGCACGTTCTGATTGTATGTCAGCTTGCTCTGAAATACCGTCGTACTGTTTTATAGGGTGACAGTATAAGAATGGTCTGTATTACAGTTAAATCTTATTATTTGTCCAAGAAATGGTTTACTTGCGTGTTCCTATCTAGCATCCATGCAAACGTCAATGTCTTTCTCAAGGAAGCCAGTCCATAACAATTAAGTAAATATCCGAAAATATCACATTTAGTTTTACCTTGAGGCATGCGGAATGGTAAACAAAAACAAATTACAATATATTTGTTTTGTCCTATACCTTACATTTATTGTTGGCAACCGTATAATCATGTTTAGAACAAGGTGATATTTACACATCTCTTTGTATAAAAGGTTGAAGTAGTGAACAAGATGCTTTATTTCGATAAGGGTACCCTGATGGCATATTATGTATCAAACTGTATGCCAGTCAGATAGAAATAAATCAACAGAGCTTGATAAATAAATGTAATTTTGCTACCGTTCATAACATTATATATGCGTTTACCACCATGTAATGAAGCAAGACACAATAAAGTTTTCTCAACTGTATAGTGTATGTTTATTTCCGACTACGGACAGACAAATTATATTTAACTATCATTTTATTTATAAGTGATTTACCTCCTAACGCTTGTCATGCTGAAATGTCCTCTGATTCAAACCTGAAAAAAAACTTGAAATCGAATTCAAAGCGGCGTCTGATCTGGACCGAACGGTTTGTAAGTATTTTCCAAGTCGCGCTTTGCATGATAAGTACTGATGTGTCATGGATCAGGCTACAAGTTGTTACAACATTAACATTGGCCCTTTCCATATATATATACAAAACAGCGATATAGGACTCTTTGCTGTGCGACAACTGATCTAACACTAATATGTTTGTCATCCAGATTTTTATCAAATATCTTAATTGATAAGAACCTATCAGTTATTTACTAATTTTACAAATTGCTTTTACCATGTGAAGCGTATGCAGCTATTAAACGTCACAAACATTAGCTTTCTTTGGTTGTGCGACGACAGACAGGGCTTAGCACTACATGATGATGTATCTTTAAAGCCGTCCTTAACCGGGAGAGTTATGTCGGATTGTCTTGTTTTTGTTTTTTTATCTCCCTCTCTGTCGTACCCTGGACCCTTCCATGTCTTACAGTTACTCGTAACTACAGACTAGTCGCTTGAGTACAATTTGACCGTTGCCATAGTGGGTTATTTTTAACACGGGCTTGAATGTTTAATTCTTACTAATGATCTTGTCATATAATTTTTGCTAAATGTTTTACATGTATTTACTTACTGTGCTGGCGGTCTTTTTGATTGTGAGGTTGTGGAACAGGGTTTATATTTTATGTACACTGTTTGTCTTTATAGGTGAGTATAGGAGATAAGTGTGAGGTTGGGCGCCCCTAAACCCAGGTTTAACCCCCCAGTGGTTGTTAATAATTAATTAATTTATAGTTAATTATTGATTGCTACTGACCGTACCAAGGCGGGCTCCTATATTCACTTTGCTTTATGTTTGTCTTGCGTGTTGTTTTCTATTTAGTGTGTAGATGAAGGAATGGTATTGCGTGTGTGTGTATTTGTGTGTGTGTGTGTGTGTGTTTGTTGTGGTATGACTGTGTGTGTGTGTTCTGCTTGAGAGGTGGGTGTATTGTTTGTGTTACGTTTCCTGCTTGAGTCTTTCGTATTTATTTGTAGTTTCGACTAGGTAACAGTGCATAAACCATACACACATTCGAGTATAAGTCGAAACTTATCGACATCTTGAAAATCCATTTTTTCTGAAACTGCAATATATCGCTTCTTTCATCATTAAACATGGCGGACCCATTACGTTTACAAACAATTACAACCGAAGACCAACTCCTGCCACAAAAAGTCAAACATTTGTTTTATTAGGGTAACCGATAAACGAGTTTACACTAAAACTTATTTTCATTGCAAAAATTTGTAGATAGACCAGACGCCTGGTATCCCGTCGCCTTATCAGACTCCAAATTATTTGCCACACCAATCAAAAACAAAATCAATATAGTCAAAAAATGGTCCCTTTCTCCATTTTAGTGCAATGCATTTGTGTTTCGTTTCCGTTTAAACGGGATAACGTCTTCTCCACTGTATATATCAGATGTAGCTAAAAAGAACGTATTCACTATATATTTTAGCTAACGCGATGTCTCATCAAAACAGGACTTGTTGCAATACTCGTACATGGATGCAGCTTTAAAACAGCCCTACGAGAATATCGCCAATAATATGGCGTCTCTTCTTACCAGTCATGTAAAAGCCTTTTCTGGATTCTACGACGTATTGCTACAGATACAGATAGTGCTCCAAAGGCATTCAATGCAATCTAGAAATCCGTACTCAAACCATCTATTAATTAAGTTGCGACACGTATTCCTTATTCATTAAAAGTGTTAAACTTTCTGATAAACACACATTGGCACTTATCTAGATTAGCAATACATCACCGCCAGACAATAAGTACAGTGAGACACGAGTTTGGAGTCCACTTTTTAAATAAGCATACAGTGCTATCTCAATACAACGAACAACGATTCCCTCCTTATAACGATGCTTACAACTGTTCCCCAAACAAGACAATTATGTATACCTTTAACCGACTGCAATATTGTCTGCTTAGATTTGTCGTTTGCTGTTTTTCTCATATTGGACATTTTGACAGAACTGACGAGTGACAAATAGTTTGAATCTAGATCAGACGCCGCCTGAGGCGACGTCTGATCTGGATTCAAGCTGTTTGTAAATGTAAACCAATTTCCCTCCCTATAACAACTGTCTTCGAACAACACACACACTATCTGTCTCTCATTGAATGTTGTTGTAGAGAGTGAGCAGTGTTTAATGCGGAGAAAACTTTATTCGTACTGAATCAAGGAGTGTATACAAAGCCGACTATTTCCATTTCAATCAGGTTGAACCCAAATCTTCCGCAATGCAGCAATATGTTGATATTGATAGCTTGTTTAAAAGGCTGATGATTGGTCTTTATCTGGTAGGGCTGATCAAACTACGAATTGGCCAGCGTCTGGTCTGACTACAGCTAATTTCGATGACCTTACAGTTTAATCAGTTTAAGAGTGCCATGCCTTCCCCGTAGTCGAAACTCGATACTTCGATCTTGTTTAAATTAATATTACCAGTATTTCTCATATTTAGACATAACCTCATTTTATCTTTGAAAAACGGTTATGTTCGAACTAATACAAGATTGAAGTATCCAGTTTCGGATTTGAATTTTTTAACCCTTTACCGTCGTGTGAGACTGAAGACGGCCGTACATACAGTTTGTATCAATATTACGATACAACCTGCTTGTCGCTCGTATTTTTATATATGTAGTCATCTTCGAGAATCTGAATTCAGCTTTAAAATAAGCAGAATATAAATTGTATGCAAAAGGTTCAAAATGACGATAAAATGGTTAAAACTGGATGGAACTATATGTTTTGCTACCAAACGCATGTGTGCCAAAACGAATTATTTCATTTGCAAACAGTTTCGAATCAAATAAAACGCCTGGTAACCTGGTATCTGATAAGCCTCATAAAAGTTTGTCTCACTGAAAAAATATCATAAACATTTTTCACACACCTGTTGTTATATACATTTGCGATTTATGTAGTTAAATATGGAAGGAAAAACGGTTTCACCAATGTAAGCGATTGATACGCTTCAAAGCAGACACTACAATTAGATGTAGACCCTTTCACTGCGCTTTCTCGAAGAAAAAATTGTTTTGTAAATAAGTTTAATCCTAATCAGAGGCGGCGTATTACGGCGTTTGATCAGGATCCAAACTGTTTGACATGCGTTTCATTTTTTCGTAAGTCAAAAAACCTAACATTTGTATTTGCTAAAGAACGGCAGACGATAATTTGGCGAATTGGTGGCGTCATATCAGTGAAAGGGTTAAGTACGTGGAGTTACATAACGACAGAATACCTTACACAGCATGCTAGACTGGATTATAATAGCTTTCTCAAGTAAAATACCTTGTTGTAAAGGCAGCTATAAGCTACATCCTCAACAACATGCAGCCCGTAATGCACATTGAAATGGTTTTCTGATAGGTTTACACTTATGTCTGCAGTCTGGTAAATAACTTTTCAATTACCTTAAAAGCCTGTTTCGATACTCGTCGCTTTAACCATAAGCATCGTCACTGCCAAAATTACCATCTGCTGTAAAGTTTTCGCTTACCAAATATTATCAGTTTTATACGTACGCGACGCGATAAACTTAGACATGGACACTTTTCCGAGAATGCAGACTATCCATGCTTATCTGAGTGGCTAACAGCTTAGAACCTGTTCAGACACAGGTTTACCTAACGCCTGATCTGACTCCAAGCTGTTTCAATATAAATTATTATTTTATTTAAACGCATGTATTTGGACACAATACCATTTTTCCACTGTTGATGCGCATTAAGATGTTTGTTGTTTTAAACAGTTTCATGCAGTTTGAAGCACTTTACACAAGCGTTATATCAAGGCCCAGTGTACAATGTATTGTGATGATATATGCAAACCACGACATTCTACTTGCATTGCAAAATGTTTGAAGCCGTATCAAATATCAAGGGTCGAAAAAAAGATATACCACGTATGCTCGAATTAACCACCATACGTTTTCTAAAGCTGTAATTCGCTTCATGTTACAATGTTACAAGCGCTCCCTCTCTACAACGACATCCAATGGGAGACACAAATTGTGTGCGTTGTTCAGAGGGAGTCGTTACAGGGAGTGAACTTGGCTTACATTTGCAAACAGCTTGAATCCAGATCAGACGCCGCGAAACGCGGCGTCTGATCTGGATTCAAGCTATTTGTCACTCGTCATTATGTTTATTTCTGTCAAAATGTCATTTATGTAAGAAACACAGCAGACAACAATTTTAATTAGACGATAATGCATCAGTGCAAGCATTTGGAATAATTTTCTTGGGAACAGCGGCAAATGTCGCTGAAAAGAGGGAGTCGTTGTTCGGAGGACCGTTGTAGAGAGGGAACACTGTATTGCATTGCGTTTGCATTTTGTTTCGTTTCAATGGAGAAGAACGATGTTTCTATTGTACAAGTAGACGCTGGGTAAGTCAGTGAATGGGTTAATTTAGGGATACCCCAAACAATAATCAAATCTAGAACAAGGGTGTATTCATGCGTTTAAATATCATTTCCAGAACAGGTTTTAAATAATTAGATCACCATCAGAATACCCACAGGCATTTAGATGATCATTATTAAATCGTTCCTCGTTAGACATATCCAAGTCGTTCCGGACAATCTGATTTAGCGTAAGTCAATAAATTATACCAGTCCGGTGCACCGAATATTCGGTTGTTCATGTGTGAGTGGTTAGCCTGTGGTGTCTACGTCAAATGATGAATGGCTTGTCACCATAGAATACTTGTAGTGGCCACTATTATTGTTTTAGTTAACAAAGATATTTCTAATAGACAAATCCAATTTGTAATTAAGTCTAACACAATTCAAACACAAACAGTGCTGACCTTGAACAAAGGGTTCCTATTTGATACCCCTTATCAAGATCTTATATTCTACAAACCTGTCGAGTTGTTGACCATAGCACGACTTCGCCTGAAGAACGAGTACTCCGTTTACTCTTATAAAGCTTACGTGTCATCTGCTTCAAATTTATCGTCAACGAACAAAATCAAAATTAGTTTTAAAGGTTTTAGATCTGAGTGAAACGGTTTCATCAGTCAACCAAAGTAGACATTCGTAAATTATGTGAACCCTGATGAGAAGCTGTCATGCGCGTTGTCACATCAAAATCAGCATTGTTTGCTATTAATTTTTCATGTGAGCTGAGCAATGATTAAATGTACTGTTTCGACAAATACTGAAGTATTTTTCGATAATTCTGGTATAGCTATAATGAAGCATTCAAGCACACACATAGGGAGAGTTGATTCCAATATATAGGTAAAAAACTAACGCCAACCTCCCGGTACAGATTGGTTATTGTTTCGTTATGTTCCGCATTTATTCTGATTAACCTTCACCAATACAAGACTAGCACAATTTCGCTACAATGATTAAGCTAATTATCATTGAGGTGAATAATTGTTTTAAGTAGGCGCTAACAGCAATGCTAATCATTCCAATGTATTTCGAATATAGGGAGAATTTGCACTTCAGATTTAGTTAAATTACTATTAAGCCGCTAGTACCTGTTGCGCTAGGAGGGGGTCTAACCATGGTTTATGTAGTTAAGAAAACCAAAGTGGGAAGATGGTATTCCTTCCAAACAAACAAATTTAAACAATTTGGAGCCAGCTAACCAGGATCCAAACTGTTTGTCACTCAGACAACATGTAGTCGTATTACTTTTGCTTCACTTTGCAATTGAAAGTAGGACACAGTTGGGAATTCGTGTTTATTTCCATAGCCAGTGAAACCAAAGCAAACACATTGTGACGAATTGTAGGTATCCACGTGTCGTGATAAGTGTATACTTAATTCTTATTAAATTGACAACAAACTAGAGTGTGATCAGACGCCGAAATACTCGGCATGGAAAAGTGATAAAATTCATTCAAAAGTGCAAATTGTTTAAAAAGAGCATTAGACGCTCATAACGCTGGAATTTTAAGAAGTGTATCTAACATTTAAAGTTGATGGTACCTTCGTGGCATAGTGGTATAGTCACTGAAACTTATATCATTAAGCTCCTTATCGCTGTGAGTTCGAATCCTTTTCTGATTTTTCGGAATGTCCAGCTGTCTTGTGGAAGGTTGCCTATATCAGCCTGCAATAATGCATAAAGGGCTTTTGGGGTCTTTCTCCATCTGTAATTAGCTGAATGACGCGATATGACTGAATTTTTTTAAAAGCGACATAAAATCATAACAAATCATACCAAAATTAAATTTGAGAAATTATATTAGCCGACAATAATAATGGCTGTCAAATTAATGCGATTTATTTATATTGAATAACCTTGGCTGGCTTGTTTGACACACGTAGCAAAAAGTAATTTCCACAAAAACAAACACCGACAAGAAGAGCTTATTTCAAAACAGTGTATGACTTTTCTAGATTAACTTCATATTGCTTCACCTTCAAACCTGTTGTAACCATTTAAATCAAAGCCTGTTTCTAGTTTTGAAGACAGCCGACCACATTAGGGGATTGAAGGAAATCAGAATGCGCCTTAACCCTTTACCCAATAACCCGTATATAACATTAAATACAGGTAAACACTTAAAGCAGGTTGAAAGTAAAGCAAAATGTGCCTTAAGCAACCATCTGCTAGGCTACATAAAAAATATTTGATATGGTAATTGTTCATGAGGGTATAAACTGGAACTATTTTCTTCAGCGGAGGAATAAATCAGATGCATTAATAGTCGCTTATATGGGGTAAAGGGTTACGGCACATTCTGATTAAATGTCAGCCTCCTCTAAAATACCATCTTCTGTATATAAAAACCAGCATATTTCGTATGGTACACATACATATTTCTGACTGTATCAGATTCAACTATTTTCTCTGTGTGGAGGAATTAATAAAATGAGTAAATATGCATATTTGCAATGTTATATGTTAAGCTGAACAACGTGTTGTTTTATATGGTGGCAATATCGGTATGTTCTGCATTACTGTTGAATTTTATTATTTGTCCCAGAAATGGTTTACTTGCGTGTTCCTTATTTACATCTATGCAAACGTCAAGGTCTTTCTCAAGGAAGCCATTTCATAATAATCAAATAAATATCCGAAAATATCATTTTTAGTTTTACCTTGAGGCATGAAATACGGTATAATAAACCAAATTACCTTGTGTTTGTTTGTTCAATATATACATATATTGTGGGCAACCGTATAACCATGTTTAGAACTAATTGACCTATACATAACACTTGGTATAAGAGGTATAAGTGGTGAACATCCGATAAGGTGTCAGAGTATGCTCCAAACTGTGTGCCCGTCCGGTAGAATTTAGCACCAGAACTTAAGAAATAAATGTAACTGTACTACCGTTCATAGCATTCTATATGTGTTCACTGCCGTGTAACGGTAGTGATACACAATAACGTTTTCTCAACTGTATAATATATGTTTATTGCCGACTACAGACAGACACAAATGTCCTTTAACTGCCATCTTATTTATAAGTGCTTTAGGGTAACTTTACCCACCAACCCTTGTCAAGCCAAACTGCCGTCTGATTCAAATCTGTCGTCTGCAAAATAAACTGGAACTCAACTTTAATGCGTAATAATCTGATGACACGTTGGTTATGCGGCGTCTGATCTGGATCCGAACTGTTTGCAAGTATAAGCCAGTTCGAGCTTAGCATGATAAGTACTAATGTGTCAACAAGACTCCGTGTAAAGCGACATCTGATATGTTTGCCATCAAGAATTTTATCAAAGATCTTAATTGTTAAGAACCTATCAGTAATTTACCATTTTACTAATTGCTTTTACCATGTGAAGCGTTTGCAGCGATTGAACGTCAACTACATCTGACTTTATTAGGTATGAGGCGATGATACATGATACTAGTATTAAGTATTATCAAAATCTTGAAAATCCATTTCCGCGAAACTACTACTGTAATAGTAAAATATCTCTATTGTGAGCACTTAATTGTGTTAATATTTAGGACACTTTACTGCTTGAATCAAGGTGACAGTAAAACAGAAAGCTCCCCTGGGAACTTTCTGTTTTACCGTCATCCTGCTTTAAGCTCTCATCTGTCTTATAAATCAAGTAGTCTTCGTTTCAGTAGTCCAAAAAGAGAAATTTTACTGTATGTATCGCTACTTTGATCGTTTTACATGACAGACCACTTTGTTTTATAATTGTTACCGATCTGATATCAGTATATCAGTTTTGCCGATATGGATGACCGTATATTGTGTTTAGACACTAGTGAACATTTCAAACAATAACCTTATACTATAACATATTTTAATATAAAATACTATTATTATAAAATGTATATGTATCTTCTTAGAATGGTAGCAACATACGTTACCAATTAAAACACGCTGAAAGTAAATCAGAATGTTTTGCTCTAGAGAAGGAATAAAGTAAACGCGTAAAATGCGCGTCTACTGGGTAATTGGTTAAGTGAATTCTCCAGGACTGAAATGTGTGTTACACTTTCAAAACATTTACGGGTTTTGGGGAATAAATTTCCATATATAACACTGTCCCTTGTACATATTTGCGAAAAGTGAAGAACAATCGATCTTCAAGATTTAACATGCAAAGCATTCTACTGGTGGTAAGCACAGCCAAACTTTAATGTATCAAAATTGTGCAGGTGCTGTTTACTCTAGTGTCTACCGTTAAACATCATTTCTAATTGGCTTATCGTGAGCACCTAGCATAGCAACATATTACATGTAGCTTTGAAATGCAGCTATGTTCGGATCAGATGAGTTCCAAGATATCAAGGTTTAAATTCCATAAGAACAAATAAATCGAATTAATACTATTTACGGCGAATAGTATATAGATCTAATTCTGTCTGCAAATGATTACATTTGCAAATCAAATTGCTGTTCTGTCCTATGTGTTTGGGGAAGCATGTGCTTTTAAAATTCCAATACAAAGTGTTGCGACAAAGCCACTTATTTAGATTACACGTATATCTATTTATTTAGTGTTTTGTGTAAACTTAAGTTATACATGAACGCTGGAGAAACCAGTATATCCCTTTAAAACGAAATTTGACAACACACAAGACAGCAAATGAAGTTGACAGGTTGTGTTTAAAAGAAGTTTTAGAATGATTTAGTCGCGGTTTCATACCAAAGTGTGACCAGGTTTCTTTTAAAATTCCATGGAAATAAAAAAACATATTCTGTATACTACAGTGGAGAATCTGTTATTCTTTCCCGATAAACGCGTTTACGCTAAAACTATTTTTTCTTTTACAAACAGTTTGGAGCCAGATCAGACGCCGGGTAGCCCGGCGTCTGATCAGGCTCCAAACTGTTTGCCACCAAGATAAACATGAAATATCAGAATTTACTAAAAGTTGTTCTTTTCTACGTTTTAGCGATTTGCGTTTGCGTACGTTTGCGTTTAAACGGGAAAGAATAACAGATTCTCCACTGTACTTATAATTTAATAACAATACTGAATGTAAGATATAGATTAAATAGAAAATCCGACACAAGTGCTTCTTATTTAGCACTTTTAAGATGTATGTTGTAGTCCCTCCACCAAATATATTTACCGCCAAAACCTGACGCTGCTTATAGTAACGTCATTGCCAAGTACTTTTTTCGGCGTCTTTCTTCACTCAGCGCTTTTGGATAAACTGTTTGACCAACAGAAAGTAGTCAAATTACAGCCAAAGTCAGCAATGAAAACAAACAGTATTAAATTATCTCGCTATGTAACATTCGTAATTATATAAATAACCAATTTGAAACCAAACAAGAATAATATATATATATATGATAGCGCGAAAAATATTAATTTAAAGACTAACGTTAACTACTGCATAGCACCCATTTTAATAAGCAAATACTTCAAGGTTCTGAATAATGTAATCTCAATGGAATTGCAGTTGTTTGGCACGTTTGGTCCACCTGTTACGCGTTATATAATTGTAGTGGTTTAAATCTTTTACACATACTAAGGTATATGTCAAGTATATTTAATAACAAACCAAGTAATTTGATACAGACTGAGATAACCCAAGGGAAAACATTTACATAACCTTATTATACGAAATGTCAGTAACCGGCTATTTCCACATGACATAACTTTCTTCTTAGACAGTTGTATATTAACTTATATACATTTCCCTACATATTACATATGTAAACCCTTTGTTAATGCATATGGTTATTGGATTGTTCAATGTCAATATGATTTGAATTATATCACGTCGGTTAAATAAAAGTCAATTTAACACATCCTGCTTTGGTCGTTGTTTCTACTCCTTTTTGTTACAGTGTTCCCTCTTTACAACGGCCCTCCCAACAACGACTCCATCCTTAAAACGATCCTAACCGCAATTCACTAAACAAGACAATTATGTCCAACCCTTTCAATGCTACAATATCGTCTGATAAATATTGTCATCTGCTTTTTTTCTCAAAGTCATATATTCGACATTTTGACAGAAAAATACATAATGACCAGTGACACACAGCTTGAATCCAAATCAGACGATGCGTTACGCGGCGTCTGATGTGGATTCAAACTGTTTGCAAATATAAGTCAAATACCCACCCTATAACGACTCCCTTCGAACAACGAACAAAATCCTTGTCTCCAATTTGGATGTTGTTGTAGAGAGGGAACGCTGTATCTTCATTATATCATGTCAATAGTAACCCTTTCCCAATCATGCATTACTATGCGCATCTTCGCCACAATCACCACAAATGGATAATTTAGATGTTTTGACTGAAAACTGCACCCGACAGTTATGGAAACGTAAAATAGAACGCTCCTAAAGGAAAAGTGTGCTTTACACTACTCTTACCCCTAGTAGTATCCGACTGTATACGCAGTTGTGTATATATAAAAACAGAACAGCAAGTACAGCAATACAAATGTATATTTTATGCATATCTTTTCATTTGACTCTGTTATCTTCATTTGCATATATAAGTACATGTACTTATACGTTTATTTAATTTTGAATGTAAACGCTTGATTTTATGCTGACAATCTAAGATATTATGCATCTGCTCGACAATCTTAAAAATGACACTCTAATATTGTGTATTACCATCAAGCCACGATTACCACACAAATAAGTAATGTATTAAACATTGAAATATACGTCCTGATGTAGCCAAGTCGAATGAAATAGGGTCTCACTGGACTTTTTATTCCAAATTTTAATCGCATGTGCAGTCCTTTCTGCTGCTACATTTATTGATTGCTGCAAATATGCCCTCTGAAAGGAACTTAAACATGTCATTTTATATGTATGCAATTAGGATGGAGAACAAATAACAGCATAGAATATCGCATTTTACATGATAACCTGCAAGTGGGATCCTTCGAGACCATTTCAGAACATATCACGTTTTAATTAGTACACTTGGATCCACAATACCTTATTCATGTCATCATGGTTTGCATCATATTATATGCGTTGTTTCAATATACAAGCGCTTTTGTAAATTCTTTGAAAACGAACTTATCCAAATACGTCAACAAAGTATTTAACTTCAATGTAATTATGATCGTATGTTCCGTCTTGCACATGCTTACACTTTTGGGGTCATATCCAAATATTTTAACGCACATATCGATTATGTGGCAAATGTCTTAGATATATTTGGATACAATAATTGTGGATGATATTGCTTAGGTGGACATACTTTTTTGATTAATTTTAATAGAACTGCTTTTCAGTATAACTTATATACTAAAGTATCTATTGAAACAATAAATCATATACCATTGTCTTTAAATCGATACAAGCAATGGCTGCATTAGCGACGTTATTTATGACATCTTAGTCAATATGTTAGATGAATTAAAAACACACAGAACACATCGTATCGTATACAAAACTATATCCCATGTCAACGTATTGCATTGTGTATGTATACGGTATGCAACATAACAATGCAACACAGTTGTCGTATGCAAACTTTAGACATGGAGTTTAACGTGTTAACAATAAGTCACCAAACATATTTTGCATTGCTCATACTTAAATTCTATATAGCACGACACTCAATATAAAGCGTAGACAATGAACCATTGACCAACGCAAATAGTGCATACCAATGCATTACCTGTAATGTCCGATACGCTGCTCCTATGTTCACCCTCTATGAATAGCGTGTTTACCAGCAATAAAATGGGATGCAAAGAAATGAGATATTGGATTTCAAAGGCAGATCAAACAAACCAAACAACTGTAGACGGTTTAATTAAACTGTAGACAGCGGTTCATTCTTCATTGCAATAGATGGGTTTCCTGTTTCTAGAAAGTGTGTCGAACCAAGCTGGCGTCAGCATTATAGGATGTTTTGATAGTGATACTGTTTGCTGAAGTTGACTTGATCCTTTTACTGTCATATTGACGTCATAATACATTCATTGCACACATATTATATGCTTGATATATGGCGTTTGTATTTCTGAAGTATTATGCCATGTGTTCTAATTCATGAAATAAAGATATAAGAGGTGAAATGTTTTTGATATGGTCCAACTCCGATTAACGAGTTATCTTAACCAATTTGTGCACACGAGCCCATATATTGGAAATAGGTAAACTGTGTAGACTCTGATCAGAGTATACACTGTTTACTGATAGGAATATCAATATAAAACAAAATGAAAATGACAAATTTGACCAGGCATCCCTTAAACAAAAAATGGACTAATCCAATATATAAATCATGGAATAATCCACTGGGCGCAAATGGGTTCATAACCTTTTCGCTGCCATAATTACTCAATAATACGTCTAACAAATTTATTGCAACATAACACTATTCTGCTTAAAAACATGTCGCCTGTTGTTTTTTCTGAAATTAAGAATGTTGTGCGTTTTGATTCAATATATGTTGACGAGAGTGTCAAACAGTTCAGATCCTGATCAGAGGCTGCATAGCGTGGCGTATGCTCAACATTCAAGCTGTTTGCAAATGCTGTTGTAGTTGGGTTTGATATTGTGAAGGAGGCTACGTAATACTGTGGTTTGCAGATATAATGCGTGTAGTTATGCTTTATCAAATAAACATGTACAGTGAAATGCACTCACCTAGCTTCGATTCTGGGTAGCATTTGGACTGAGAGAAATGCGAAGGCAGTGGAGATGGTCTATTGATTCCCCAAAACGCGTTTCAGCTATAACATAACACTTAATCCTTTTCCCTGATGGTTCGAGCCATGTCATGTGTTTGTTAGCCCGGCGTCTGATAATGCTACAGTGTGTTTGCAAATCAACAGTTTTGGTGAAATTCATGTTTGATATATTGGTACATCGCTTATAATTGTTTACTGTCTTCATTTGTTTGCATTCAGGTACATATAAGGCACAAAACCCACATATGAAGAACGAATTATGCAACGACCCAACATCATATACACGAGCAAGGTTAAAAGCTGTCGTCAACAAAACCAAGACGTGTCAGTACAGGGGAAAAAACATTCTTTACCGTTATACCATTTCGGCGCCAAATTAATAGTGAGGGTTTTACCCCTTCACAGCTATATTGTCTTCTGCATCAATATTGTTGTCTGCATGTTCATTTACTGTTAAATTTCAGGTAGCATGACTTAAGAAGAATTGCTATGATTGTCAAACAGTTTTGACCCCGATTGGACGCCGCGTTACGCTGCGTATGGTAAGGATCCAAACTGCTTGCAAAGTCGCATTTTAGCGACTTCGGCTGTGAAAGTGTTAGCGAACCTAAAAGCAAACGCGATACAATACAAATGCACGTTTGTGATAATCCAGACGGCATCTGAATCTGTTGCAAACTGTTGACCAATGACAAAATTGTTTTTAGTGCAAAAGCGTTTACATATACAGCGCTCCCTCTCTTCAACGACACCCAATGGGAGACACAAATTGTGTGCGTTGTTCGGAGGGAGACGTTATAGAGAGGGAAATTTGCTTACGTTTGCAAATAGCTTGAATCCAGATCAGACGCCGCGTAACGCGGCGTCTGATCTGGATTCAAGCTGTGTGTCTCTCGTAATTAAGTGTTTTACTCTGAAATGGTCAAATATGTAACTTTTAGAAAAACAGCAGACGACAATATCAAGCAGAAGATATTGCAGCAATAAAAGCAATAGAAATAATTGTCAAGTTTCGGGAACAGCGGCAAGAGTCGTTGTAAGGAGGGAATCGTTGTTGGGAGGGCCGTTGTAGAGAGGGAGCGCTGTATTAGGAACGCATAGCACAGCGTCTGCTTCACTGTATTACACAAATGGCAATATAACTTGTAAGGATAGACTACAAATGTACGGATAACGTATGGAAATGATCGTGTAGGTTCCATCGAAGTAATTTTATTAAAAGCAAACTTTTCTAGGGCCATGCTGTGTTATAATACAAGGCATGAAAATGTGTCTGGTTATAGTACCAAACAACATGAAGGGAATTTAACTCACACGTCCCTGAAATAAATGATGGAAACGTCAAATTCCCAATTCCACGCCCTGTAGTCTCTAGCTCCATCACATTTAAGCGATGTATTGAAAAAGAAGCCAAAGAATCTTCCGAGAAGCAGCCAAAGTCAGGAAATTGCCACAAAAGGTAAGGCAAACAAAGCACCAGGGGCCCGTTTTACTACAAAATCGTTCAACTCTTATTTTTCGATCATAAACGTTTGCAAACAGCAAATAGCCAAGTCAGAGGACGCGCTAAAAGCGCGTCCTCTGATCTGGCTATTTGCTGTTTGTAGCAAGTGTAAAAAAAAATATAAACTAAAATTTAAAATTTTGACTTACGCAAAAAAATTGCGTAAGTAGTTTAGTAAAACGGGCCCCGGGTACATATCTCTTCCGATAAAACCGAAAGTAGACAAAAACACGTCTATTCAACGTTTTACGCCGAATTATTTTACTTTAAGCGTGGAGCCTTATTTGTTTTATATATACTTGTTTGATTTTGAATCATATTACGTTATCAATCATTATTTTCCTATCATACTCTTCAAATTATCTATTTAAATTGAGCCTGCGTTATAGAGAGGGAGCCAATGTGCAGAGAAGGAGCTAATGAACGCATTTCATGCAGTTTGAGAAAACGTGCACATTACTGTTTTCTTCGATTAGGGTCAAAACATGTTGAACACAGTAACATATCCGTAAAATTACAAATTCAATTAATACAATTTGGTGAACTGATTTATCACTGAAAAAAGGAAAATATATCACCTAAAATATCAAGTGTAAATTTGCAAACTACTCCAAAGAAAATTAATTTTGACTTATTATTCACAACTTGGATTGTTTTTAAAAAATCGACATTATGTTGATTCTTTTCATTTATTAGAGTATTAAATATCTCATAGTGAAAGTTGCAAATTATCTAAAGGCCGCCTATATTTTATTTTCAGATGGATGTATTTGAAAAAAAGCAATATTCTCTTGACATCAAAAACATTTCATGTCACGAGCAATGGTGAACGGAAGAAGACCACTTTTGACAAGCACACCAATCTCTTATCGAAAATGAACCATCGATTGCAGAAAAATAGCACCTTTTAGACCACCATTCATTAAAAGACCAACACTGTCACCTGTAAAATCGCACTTACACAATCAGTTACCCATCAAAGATACCGGCCAATATTCATTAAGATTGTTCAACCCACCTTAAAGATCAATCTACCATTTCGTATTCATATGTTCCAAAATCCAGGCCAACTTATTCTGAGAGAGACTTGACGTTTGATGAGTTGTTTCCGCCTTGTGAAGAGCCACATAATGAAGCATGTGTCACATATTAAACGTTTCAAAAACACAATATTGATACCGACATCACAACTTCCTTGAAACTGACGTCTAGACAATGCATTTCAACTAATTTTAGATGTGGTGAACTGGTTCAGTTGTGACGACACCAGGTTGGTGAGATATAATGAAACTACTACATGTATACACTTCTTTTGGGTAGGGAAAATACTGTCTGGGACGATTTCTTAGATTCATGAGAGGTCCAAATAATGAATCGCATATCCTGCTTGTCAACACTAGCCTACCGCCATCAAAATCAAAAGTTAACTGTACCTGTCCAAGCAACTCTTTGCTCACACAGTTCAACCCACATGGTTACGAAATGTTGATGATAGACCAGAGATAGTAACTCAGTGATGATTGACATTGTTGCAGATAATTAGAAGGATTATGAATGTTTCGTAATTATGTTTAATGGTAAACAGATAACGCTTGGTGCAAATATGGATCTGCGCGGCTTTGAAAATGATCTAGTTATCCAGAAAAAAAGGTTGTTTGATGCAGATATGGAAGATGTTTCACAGACAATGAAGAAGACACCTGAAATGGTAACTCATGTAAAAGATACTAGTGAGGTAGATTATGTACATAAAGAAGATTTGCTTAAGGACATATTTAAATGTTGCAAAATAGGTTCAACATACCTTATGGAGATTCGGCAACAGCGTAAAACAGAGACATGACCCTGAGTAGGTATAAGGAAAGAAAACCCAAAGACGCGTCTCTTGCAAAAGCGCTAGAATCAAATAGCAATGTTTGCAAAGAACAAGTTTACTTTACACAAGTAAATTGTTTGCAATCGACGAATATACTCGTCGCTCGGGTTGGATGTGTTTTATATCGCTTAACCCTTTACCTGATAGCCTATTTCTAGTACTTAAGATAGGTGACTACTTAAATCAGGTTGAAAGTAAAGCAGAATGCGCCTTAGGGCGCATTCTGCTTTACTTTCAGCCTGCTTTAAGCTATCATGTTCTATAATATAAAAAATAATCCCTATATTACATATTCATTACTGATTAAATTGGAACTATTTTCTTCAGCGAATGAATAAATCATATCCGCTAAAAGGCGCTTCTATGGGGGAAAGGGTTAAGTAAATATGGCACATTTCCTTGATAACATTTTTTTCAGTACACATGTTGGTTCCATTATCCATTATCGTGCTAATCGCAACTTGGTTAACACTATCAAACAATTGGACCCAGATCAGTCGCTGCGTAACGCCGCGTCTGATCTGCAACCAAACTGTTTGACACTCATGTTCAACCATTCGGCAGTTTGTAAAGCTAAAAAACTGATTTTGATTTATTTTCGCAGAGGACATTTCAGTATGATGAGGGCTAAGTACAGTGGATAATCTGTTATTCTGACGTCATTAGTGACGTCATACAGTGGAGAATCTGTTATTCTTTCCCGTTTAAACGCAAACGTACGCAAACGCAAAACACTAAAACGTAGAAAAGTACAACTTTTTGACAATTCTGATAATTCATCTTTATCTTGGTGGCAAACAGTTTGGAGCCTGATCAGACGCCGGGTTACCCGGCGTCTGATCTGGCTCCAAACTGTTTGTAAAAGAAAAAATAGTTTTCGCGTAAACGCGTTTATCGGGAAAGAATAACAGATTCTGCACTGTACAACGTATCTCTACCACCATAATCTTGTTATTCAATTATACAATATTAACACGGTGCTAGGTTGGTTAATTATATACCCATAAACACATCTTAACTTTTGCGAAAGTCGTTTATAATTAAAGAACATAACATGGTATTAATATTTCTGAAAACGTTATGAATGTATAGTTTACTGGAATTAAATCATCTCAAGGTTAATTATCTCACATTGATGTCGACATTACAACTATATGTTAAATGCGGTATTGTTACTTATGTTTAAAGATGATGTACTTATGTACAAGTCTGAATAAAATGTGTTCTGTTCTATTATAGAATGAGATAAGTGTATGAGTAAATAGCTTATAAAACCCAAATAACATTCATTTTCTACAATGAACAACGTCTGTCTGCTGTAGAGTTGCGCCATCTGATTTGCATGGTAAAATTACATTCTTTAGATTGTTAATGCATTTTTACCAATCATTTAAACAATAAAATTTTGGTTTGGTCCAACCAGGTTGTTTTATATATTTCAATTGGAACATTCTAAAATTGAGAGATGGGATCATTAGTTTAAGCTCGATAATTTCCATAACTGAACGTTCATGCATTGTACGTACTTATGTATGCTTGAATATTGCGCAGCCTGACGTTTTTCAAAAACATTGACCCAATGTGACCTTGCGAACCTATTTTCCATTATCAACTGTTCTGTTCTTAAATAAAAATCCGACAAATCAGAAACGGACAGTAACAATTATTATACTGCAAAGTAAATTCCTTACTTTTCATTGGTCACCGAGCCGTAGACCTGACACGAAGTACCCTGTGAGCTGACAGGGTACTTGGAAATGCAGCTGTTTTCATTGGCTGACAGGTCCCTGAGTCTTGCTTTGCAGAAAATAAGATGGCCGATTTCTCGACAGGATTGAGTGCATTCAATCGTGCAGCCTCCGTTTTAAGTCCATTTCGGCTAAGAATCAATCGGTGTTTGGATCTTTCAACAGTGGCATTATTTCTGGGAAAGTTTGACGTCGAAGTATGCCGAGTATGCCCATTTTCTTATGGATAACAACCATCAGACGTGACGACATGACGTCATTTACGCTCAACGGTATCTGCTTTGGCGCGATTTTGTTATAGTTTATTATGAGCGCTGTACACGACTAATTCCGAAATATTTCGTTTGAACAGTGAAAACTTTGCAGTATAATAAATTCGTTATACAGTTTCTTCACAGTGTACATGAGGATTTCTTCCCGGCTGGTAAAATCATGTAACCCTCGCCTAACGGCTCGGGCAACATGATTTACCTCAGCCGGGAAGAAATCCTCATGTACACTGTGAAGAAACTGTATAACTAATAATGAGTGGGTATTTCTTTCAAAACCCTGATTTTTGCTACACTATGTACAATTGTATTCAAAGTACAAATAAACCCTCTCTATAACGATCCCAAAATTGTGCTAAGTATTAGGTGCATACGACCGGGGGACTACTGAAAGCCATATGGCAGTAACACAGAAAGCCTCTTCATGAGCTTTCTATTTTACTGTCACTTTGCGTTTAGCTGCTATCATCATCTTATACAATCACTTGTCCTTCGGTTGAATGGTTGTAATAGAGAGATATGTCATGTAAGTGAAATAGCGCTGTGCCTCAATACATATACCCTCTTCACTAATTGCCGTTTACAGCACTTAAAGTTTGTATTCAGCTAATACTTTTGAGCTATGCTGTTCACCAATTACGCCCAATACAAGACCTCTTTGACGTCTCATTTGGTCAAACATTATGTTAGTGTTGCTATCATGATACTATGGCAACCTTATACTGAGTTTTTACATTTGTGAAATCAGATGCCGATTCACACTAGATCAAACTTCTTTAAACTTATATCGAAATATGGTAAGCCAAATGTCAATAACATATCAACAAAATAAGCAATCCACATCGTGAAACTGAAGAGATTAATACGTGGTGAGTAAATATGATCTAAAGCAGAGACGACGCTCAAACGAAATAAAACGGGAAAAAATGTTACAGTGGAGAATCTGTTATTCTTTCCCAATAAACGCGTTTATGCTAAAACTATTATTTGCAGTGCAAACAGTTTGGAGCCAGATCAGACGCCGGGTAACCCGGCGTCTGATCAGGCTCCAAACTGTTTGCCACCAAGATAAACAAGAATTATCAGAATTGTCCAAAAGTTGTTCTTTTCTACGTTTTAGTGCTTTGCGTTTGCGTACGTTTGCGTTTAAACGGGAAAGAATAACAGATTCTCCACTGTATGGAGCATTTAAATTGCGTTTGGTGTCGTGCTCATGCCTTTGATTGGTCAGATTTGAGTCTTTGTCCAAATCTGACCCAGGTAATACATGTATACGATTTCACACTCAACGTAAACGCTTTATAACCTTGGGTTACCCGGCTTCTGATCTTGCTCGATATTGTTTTTAATAGAATTTATTTTTTTAAGCAAAGAATAATAGTTTCTAAATAAAGGTTTAAATCCCTATGATTGTTGACTATTGAATTCGTTGTGAAATAGCACTGGGAATCTTACATGATAGACCTATCAGATATGAACACTTACGTTTACAAAAGAAATTCATACAATTAAGAAAAGTAGTCATTCCTGTTTAAACGATACTTAAATCAAACGTGATACAAATGCAGTAAATTCTTAAATAATATATTTTAAACCATTCTGACGATTTAGGCTTTAATTCAAGTAGAAACCAGTTAATAGCCTGGTCAGAGGTCGTACTACCCTGCATATCATCTGAATCAGTTACCATTGACATACTTCTTTCACCACAAACGCGTTTGCTGGTAAACAATAGCATCCTCTCCACTGTACCCCATTAATCATTCTACAAAATGTATTAACTGCACTAATAGATAGTGTAATATGAATATCGAAATATGCGTGTGAAATAAATCATCAAAGGACGATTGGTTGAAGACAGCCTGTGTATCACTTAAGCACATCGGCGATATTTAAATATGGCAAAATAGCGCATCTAAGATTTTGAAATAGCTTTTCTTACAGTAGTAATTAGCTATATTACTCCCCTCCCCCACCTAAAAATATTTTTTACATTTCCCCCTATACTAGTATCCCCCCTCGAGGAATAAAGGTAAAATTTTAAAAAGGCCGTATGTTCAAGAACATCCAGAAAACTATTTGACAAGAGAGAAAATGCAAAAAAAAAAAAAAAAATTTTTTCTTACCCTAGTAATTCTATTAATAATCCAACGGTTACTTTTTCTACTGTAGCATTATATGATAAAGAAACAATATCAATAACTGAACCTGCTGGAATTAGTTTACTTTTATCTAGTTTATAATGTTTTACTGGATCCCAAAAAATATTATTAGTAGTAGTTTTAACACTAATATTATATATTTCATCTCCAGTAACTTGTCCATCTTTATAAACGCCAACTTTAACTTCACCAGTTTTAACTATAGCTGATATACTTGCCCCTATAATTATACCTGATTTAATCATAACATAACCTCCTCCAGTTTCTCTTCCTAATTTATCAAATGATATAACATAATTCTTAGTCAATGGACCTTTAGATTCTGCAACAAGTGAAATAATATGGTTATCCTTTAAAACACTTTTCATTTTAGCATCCAATTCAAAAAGTTTTCCCCAAGGTTTAGAATCTAATTCAATAATTTTCTCCCAAAGTTTTTCTATCTGGTCGGAAATATTTCTAGAAAATTTGTTTAAATCACTTTTATCAGATATTAAATTTTCATATAGTGCTATATCTGGTTCCTCAATAACTTCTAACATTAATGAAACAACTGCATGTGAAATTCCTACATTATCAGTTTCACACATAAAAGTAATAACTGAGTTTGGTTCAATTTCTTTTGTATTTGTAACATAATTATAAGTTACAATCTCATCCTCTAATAAAGTAATACTACACATTGGCATGTTGCCGTTAACAAGCCCCCATACTATTACTTTACCTCTATTTAGATGAGGAGTACAAGATATACTAATGCCAACAACTTTTGATTTTTTAATTATAGTATAACCAATAGGTCTAGAACTTCCAGCAGCAGCTCCAAATGAAAACCTTCCAAGATAATCTAAATTAGCTGCTTCTGCCCATATTGTATAATAATTCTTTTTTGATTTAAAAACATTATCAGTGTATTTTATAATTTTATTTCTTTCATTTTTTAATCTATCATCAATGTATTTTTCATTTCTTTTATACCCAAATATACTCATTTTTTTTAACAAAATTTAACCATCATATTTCGGCGGTGGATCATTTACTATAATAGTTTTATTAAATAAAATTAAACATCTTTTTCTATTTTTTTTTTTATTTCTGATAAAGCCTGGGCTTTACCTTCTTCAATAAGTTTTTTTCTTTCAATATCATTAATATTATCATGTTTTGTGTGTAAATTATTTTTCATTTTATTATATTTTTCATGTTCATCTAATATAAGTTTAAATTCATCTTCAGTTATTTTACCGTCTGTTAAAGACTTAGAAATTAAATCTTTTATTGTATTAAGTTTACTATTTGCTATTGTTTTTATTTCATAATGTTTTTTTGATTTTGTTGAAAACTTTCTTCTAATAAGTTTAACGCCCATTCCTATACCACCACATGAAACAGCTACTATTTGTAATGGTAACATAATAGGAATAATTAGACTTATTCCTGCTAAAACAACACTTCCTGAAATTAATAAAGTATCAATACTATCTGAAAAATTTATTCCCCGTTTATATTTTTTATATAATGATTTGCGATTATCTCTCTCATTAATTAATGTTTTTTCTATCTCTGATATTTTCTGTAATCTATAATTTTGTGCATCTTCTGGTAATTCAGGGTATAAATCCGGCGCTGTTGGTTGCTTCATTTTTAAAGATATTTTTTGAAATCAAATTAAAACAATTCAATTAATAATGATGCAACTGTATTCTCTGATGTTGCATTTGCTGTTTTACACACAAAATTAATCACACTTCCTGCTTCAACAATAAAAGGTGATTGAAATGTTTCATGATTGCTTGTGCTCGTGTCAACAGTCGTTTCACAAAATGGTAGTACATATTCATTTACATTAATACCTACAGCCATTTCTCCCCCTATTCTTTTGCAAGATAATCCCATTTCTAGTATCTGCCCTCGTCTGGTTATAACATAACCAATACCGTTTTCTCTACCACCATTTCCAAAAGAAAGCACTTCTCCTTTCATAATGGGTCCTTTACTTTCTGCAAATATTGAAATAATCGATGGCGCATCTTTTATATTATCAACCTTATTGCGATATATACGGTTTTCTATTGAAAATTCTTTAAATTTCTTCTGAAGTCCGTTATACCTCTCAGTTTGATTATCTATTTGAGTTAACATCGCGTTTCTATTATTATGAACTTCCTGTTGAAATTTTGTTATTCTATCCTCTAAATCTGTTACTGGTTTCACTCTACTGTTTAAATTATGAACTTCCTGTTGAAATTCTGTTATTTTCTGCGTGACAGGTTTTACTCTATTGTGTAAATTCCTAACATCTACTGTTAAAGTTTCAATGTCTTCACTGGGCTTCTGTTTTTTAACGCCAAATATACTCATTTTTATATAATAATTATATTATTTCTAACACACAATTAATTGGTAATCCATTGTTATTTATTTTCTGACCGTTTTCATCACAAACGTTTATACTTAGTTCTGAAATATCACCATGTGATAATTGTTTGTATTCTGGATTACTAAAATGTATATGAACAATATCTCCAAACGATTTATTCTCAACAGGAACAACACTAAGAATATTACTAGGAGTTCCATTAAAGAAATTGTAAGCAGTATTTATCTGCTCAAGATGAACATATAGTTGTTTATAAGGTGCAAAATCTATTGTTCTTTCACCATAGTGTGTTTTATTTTCAGCAAATTTTTTCTTTTTTCCAAATCCTAATATTTGTTTTAAACCTCTACTTATCTTAATTTCTTGTTGAGTAAATAAAGAAGCAATGCCATTTGTTTCATTTATAGATAATGTAATATTATTACTTTCAAATATATCTTCTATTTGTTGAAAACTATAATAACCATTTGTAATCTTATTAGGACTCTCTTTAATCTTTTGGATATATTGATCAACTAAATTATACCAACCTATAGTATAAGTAAAACTCTTCAAACCAATTCTCTTAGTACCGCATTTGTTATTTATATATTGTTGCAAGTTTATTGTTTTACCAATATCAGAAATTGTATGGTACATTTTTAATATAAAAAAATGATTCCACAAGAATTCAAATACAATCCTAATGCAAAATATAAACATTTTGCTTCATATACTAAAAAGAGTATTGAACTTATAAAACAAACAATTTATGTTAACAAAGATGACTATTTCCCTGCAACGTTTCCCAACATATTTGAAAAATACCTATTACCAAAAGTAGCATCAGAAACAATAGTAAACAACTGGAATACAGACTGGTTACCATTCTGGCAAAATCAACTAAACTTTGCAATATGGTGTGCAACTACAGGTTGTGGTATAGACGACAATAATCATTTAAAAGCAGGTGGATTAACTGGATCACTATTCTTATTCCATGTTTACTACCAAACAAGACGAATACTATTTGAATTAAGTATTGCTCTACCACAAGATACAAGCTGGAATGCTTTTAACAATAGTTATGACCGGGGTTCTTATGAAAGAATATGCAAAGAGTTTAATGTAGATCCCAATGCAGACTGGAGACAAAAAATGTATCCAAGTGGTGATGGTCTTGGAGTAATATACACAACCAGTCATACTGCTTGGAAACGAACAGATTTTAGACATGATAGATCATCCCAACACATTGCTAGTAGTACAGCAACTGATTTAGATTTATCAAAAATGACATTTGGACCTGAAGTGTCAGGCGGTAGACGTTGTGGTATTTCATCATGTGAATATCTTCCACCTAAAAAAGTCCACATTGATTATCTTCAACAAGAAGATGATGTTAAAGATGTATGGACCACATTTATTCTTGATAAGTCAAAAGGGTTTACAAGAGCAGGTGTTGAAAGGATTAATGAATCTATAAGAACCTTTTGCTGGGCTATCCTAGGTTCTCAATCTCAAACTAGAACAGACATACTCGGAACAGGAACCGCTTTTGATGCTCAAAAACAATTCCTTGCAAACGTTGAGGATGCTATTAATAGTCCTGTAGATATACCGAGTCAAATTACGAGATATCAAAACACACTAAAATATGCTCGAAGTAAAGTTGACTATGTTTACGGAATTGAGTTGTACATGTCTCCGAGTAATATGGAATTACGAATAGGAACAATCCAAGATTATAACAATAAGATTGTAGTAGCCGCTGATGATCAAGAGCTTGGTTTAAATAATGGTGTGAATAACCAACCCACCCCACCAAAACAAAATGTAGAAGTAAAAGGAACACCAACAAAGAAATCTCTACCAGAACCTGTTAAACCAAAATCAGTAACAAAATCGCCGGTACATGTAATATCACAAGGAAAAAAAGAAGCAATTCAACACGAAGATAATAAAACAGCATTAATAGTAGGAAGTATAGTAATGGGTATTGTTGCGCTCACTATCTATGAGATTTACTAATATACTCTCTTGCAGTAGCATATAATAAACCAGCAACAAGAACAACCAATGCCCATAAATGATCTCCAAACCAACTGACAACTTTACCTGCAGAAGACAACAACCAAGAAACAATAGCTCCAATAATTCCAGGCAATGCTGCTGCTGCTTTTCCTGCAAGATTAGCTAATAGTTTACCAAGATTTGATAATTGTTTTTTTATCCAATCTTTTACACCGCCTTTTGGAGTTGGAGGTTTTGCTGGTGTTCCACCACTAGTAGTAGTAGTAGGAATAAAAGCCTCAACAATAACACCTATAATCATCCCAAAAGCAGTTAAAATACTAACAATTGTAATTCCCTGTTCTCTGAATAACGTTCTAATTCTCTCTCTTAATGTAGTGTCTTCGTTTAATACTTTATGTATTGTTTCCTTGATTCTATTCACCTGACTACGTATTTTATCTCTATTAACATTAATTACTTCCAGTCTTGCACTTCTCTCAGACTCCAAATCTCTTATTCGACTACTTATCCTCTCTATTTGAAATTCATCATTATCTTCTTTGGCTTGTTCTAATTTACCTTTTTCTTTTGCTAAGTCCTTATTTGTTTCAGTAAGTTTAGCTAATTCATTTGCAATCTCTTCTTTTACACTAGTCATTGCTTTGAGGATACCATCCATTTCTCTCTTTGTCATATCTGTTTGTATTCCCTCGGTAAATGTTGTTTCTATTACTTCTTTCACTGCAGTTTCAACACTTTCAGTTGCTCTCGGTAAATCAGTCATTTCTATATTATCAACATTATCGGGTAGGGTATTTTCTGCAATATTTAAACTTGCAACGGCCTTTGTTGGTAATTTTTTCTTACTAGAATATTCATGTAAATTTAAATACATTCTTATTGCTCTTGTTCCGCCCTTTTCAAACAATGTATTATAATCTTTAATCAAAGATTCAAGAGGACGAAAATTACCCCTGCCACTTTTTGACATCATATTAATTTCTTTATCACCAATAACCCAATACAATGTTTTTCCATCTTCTGATATATTAAACTGTTTTAAATCAATTTTAACAGGCCTAATTTTATATTTCTTCTGAACTAAATCATAAAATGAATCAACAAGTCTCTTTTTTTGTTTCTCAAGTTCAGTCTCTCTTAGTTCTCCTCTCAAATCTTTGAGGCGCTCACTTATATTCAAAATATCACCAACCGGTTCACTTGGAACGGATGGAAATTCAACATCATCATCAGCATAATCATCATCATACACAGGATCAAAATCATAACCACCTTCAGCCATTTTTTAATGTTAAAAATATCCTTTAAAAATGTCAGCTTTTGGAGAAAAATTAAACCCTTACAGAAAAATAAGAGAACCACGTGGTGTGAGAGGAATTCGTCAGAGTGTTGTAATAACCAATAATCCTTCAACTATTGACCAAAATCAACAATTGTTAGTGAGATTTCCTAATCTAAGTAGTAATGATGTTATTGTTCCTGGAACAGTCAGATTAGCATTTGAAATTGATTTAAAAAGCACAGATGCTAATGCAACAATATATCCAAATATTGGAAGATCTATAATAAAAAAAACAACAATAAGAATATCAGGTAATGAAGTGATGTCAATTGATGATAGTGACATATATCATTGCTATATTGATTTATGGAAGTCTCCCTCTGAACTTGCTAATATGGCTTATCAAGGTATTGGGAAAGGTAATATGTTAAAACATAGAATTGGAGCCGGAGATGCAAGTAATGATAAAGAAGATAAAGCAATAGCTAAAGCATATAAAAACAGATTTTGTATCCCACTTGATTTTGAGCTATTAGAAACACATATGCCATTCTATCAAGCGGGAATAGGTGATAGACTTGAATATGAACTTACGTTCAATGATTATAACAAAGTAATTAAATCAACTGACACATCAGCTTCATACATCATTAAGAATATTTGTTTGGAATTTGACACCGTTTCTGATATTGAATTAGCAAGACAAATAAGACAGCAAGTCAGTGGTAAAATGGTTATTTTATATGACAGAATACTTAGACACAGAAAATTAACTAAAAACAAATCTGATACACTTTGGAATATTAATCTAAATGTTCCAGCTAGAAGTATGAAAGGTATTCTAATGTTGTTTGAAGACCCAGATAGAACATCAACTGATACTTTTTACAATCCTAAAATAGAAAAAGTAGAGATGACAATAGAAGGAGTCCCAAATCAACTTTACAGTCAAGGAATGAAAGCATATCAACAATGGGATGAGATTAACAAATTCTTTGGTTTAACATCAAAGAGAAATAAGGAAATAGATAAGATTGCAAAAGATTTATACTTCACTAGTACAACCTTAGAAAGGTATCTGACTGACAACTATGCATTGTGGTTAGATTTACGTTCAACGGATGATAACTCACTACACGGTTCTGGAAGAAGAATTGAAAATGCATCAGAAGGTATCACAATACAAATAACGAAAGAAGCAGAAGCAGATGAGTCAATAAATGTTTATCTGTTTGTTATACAAGATGCACAAATTAATTTTGAAGATGGTAGATTTAAAGAAGTCAATTATTAATCACTTAAAAAATGGAATTACCTAAATACCCGCACTGTGCAATTATTTGTGGTCAAACTGGTTGTGGAAAGACCGAATTTGTTTTAGACTTACTTGAAGGTAAATATAGAGGTGTATTTAAATATATTGTTATACTTTGTCCAACTATTCTATGGAACAAGACATATAAAAATCGTGAGTGGATTGGTGACGTTAAAAACCCTAAAACAAAGAATATTTTTATCGTAAATCCAATAGACAAAGGAGAAGAGAAATTACAAGAACTATTAAGATATTTTTTCAATAAATATGCTGGTTATCCAACTCTGTACATCATTGATGATTGTAGTGCAACAAAAGAACTAACAAAGAAAAAAGATATGCTGTCTGAACTTGCATTTTCAGGCAGACATGCAGAACAATCAGTATGGGTTATATCACAAAGATATAATTCAGTTTTGAAAGATTTAAGAGAACAAACAAAATGGTTGTGTATGTTCTACACTAAGGACAGAGATAGTTTTGAAAATTGTTTGAGAGAGAATGATGTTATTCCCACATTGGAAGAACGACAAAGAATAAAGGAAGAACTAAAAAAAAAGAAGCATCGTAAATTAATTTTAAAAACTGACCAACCTGCTGATTATTGGGTGGTTGATTAAGTAATGCTTAAGTAATTTAACAAAAATAAGCGGATGCTTAAGTAATGCTTTAGTTATGCTTAAGCAATGCTTAAGTAATGCTTTAGCTATGCTTAAGTAATATAGCAAAAAATAAGCGTATGCTTAAGTAATGCTTAAAAAATAAGCAATAAAAAAGACAATGCTAACAATTATCTGTCAGATAACATTTCTGATAACAAACACTGCAGTCTTATCAATAGTGGGATATGTGATATTTAATTTTTTTAAAATAAAAAATAAATATTTGAAAATAAAAAATAAATATTTAAAAATGGATGCTGAAGTCTTACTTACTAAAATCGATCAAAATAATGAACACGAAGAAACAAAACGTGAAAGATTATCAGCTATTGTTGCTGGTGGTGGAAGTAAACAATATCTTGGAAAAGACTTACAAATGTCAGAAATTGATACAATGACACAAGAACAAATAAACAAACTATACTGTAGATATGAAGCTAGATTAGGAGCAAGTATGACTAAGACATTAGGAAACTCTTTTATTAATTTATATGTTATGGGTGTATCTAAATATTTTAATGTTGTTAATCCTCCAAAACTAATACAAGATTTAGAAGAAGATCCATTTATAAATCATGCTTTGACTAGTTCATGTTGTGAATTGTATTATAATTATGGAATGTATCTGGCTCCTTTTACTGCTATGCTAACAACAGCAAAACATATTAATTTTAATCAAGAAGAGAAAAGTGAAAATATTACAATAAAAAAAGATGAATGAAGAAACAAAAAAACAGAAAAACCCGAAAAGAGTAGCTGCAGGTAAAAAGGGTGCAGAAGCAAAAAAAATGAAAGCTGAATTAAAAAGAAAAGAAACGGAAGAAATAAAGAAAGAAAACATACAATTAAAAGCTATAACAAAAGATGTGAGCGATAGCGCGCCTATGACAAAAGATGAAGTTAAATCTATAACAAAAGATAATGATGAAGTTAAAATAGATATATATAAAAATTATATCCCTTTATGTCTAATTGGAGTTGTTGGATTGGGATTATATATTTATAATTCTAAACAAGTTGAACCAGTGATAAAACAGGAACCTGTGATTCCGGAGGCCCCTATGGGAATACAAAAGAAAGAAATTGACCCATTTGAATTTAATTAAATTTAATATATAAAAATGACAACACAAATAGACGGAAAACAAATAGCAAACATGTTATATCATGCTGGAGTGGAAACTGTATTAACAATTGGGTATTCAGAATTAGGTAGAAAACTATTGAAAAGACCACCACCAAAAGTAGATTTTAATATGGCAGATATTGGCATGTTATCTATTGATATATTACTTGCAATGGCGACAAAAGATATGTTGGTTAAACAAGGTATTATACCCGCTGATATTATGAAGTAATTTTATTTTCTTTAAAAATGGCAAGTGCAGTAGTAATGATGATTGGAGGGGCAGTAACAAATGCATTAGCTTTTTCGGGTAGTAATTATTTATTTTCACATATGGGTAGAAATAGTGATGAAGAGAGAAAAAGACACGATAAAGCAATGGAACAATTAGAAGCAGCACAAGTTGCATGGAATAAAAAAAGAACAGAGAGGTTGGATTTTATTAATAAGCAACTGAAAAAGGAACACCATGCTGTGAATGAATTTGATGATGCCGATACAGCAATGAAGAATTATTTTTATATTACTGGTAAACTATTACCAGCTTTACCTCCGAAACCTACATTAAGTGATTTCTATACTCCATCAGAAGATCAGAAGAATAGGGAGATTGCATTTATTGTTGGTGGCATGGTATTAACAGGGTTTGTTGCATGGAAGTTTATTATATAAAGTATAAAGACAAAAATAAATTAAGTAAAGTATAAAGATTCAATACCATAAGGTTGTGTATCTATTCCATTGTCACATATATATCTTTTATCATCAAAAGGAGATAACCCTATTTTATTCATTTGATTTAAATATATATTATGTTTCTTATGTACTAAATTAAACATTGTTTTATGAATTATTCTTCTATTAAATAAACAATCTTCATATGATGCAGAATTAAATTCTTTTTTAGTTGTTTTATTAACACCTTTTGCTAAACATTTGAATTTAATATTTGAATCTTCTAAATATTCATATCCATACATTTTACTTTTTATTGCAATAAATTTTGACATTACATTGCCACCTAGTTCATCTTTGAACTTTCCGATTACTTTTTTATTTATATTTGAAAACAATGGATCTTCGTTTGGATAGTTAGAGGTATCTAAATGATCTTTTATTTTTTCTAAATCAGAATATAGATCTTCTGTGAATATATTTAATACCATACTGTCGGTATCGCTGTATAAAACCTCATTATTTGGAAAGTATTTTTCAATAATATCATAATAAAATTTATACATTACTAATTTTGAATATTCTAAAACACACATTCCTAAATAAATTGGTTTATTAAAGTACATTGATTTATAATTTAATAATACCGCTTTAAAATCATTATTGAAATCTATAATATCTTTAAAATTATCTTTTGAAGCTAATCGTTTTAAATCTTCGGGTTTATTTATTAATTCTACTATACATCTATTAGAAATATTTTCTAAAGTCTTTCCATAAAAAGAATTATTCATTAACTTCCAGAAATCTTTTTCAAAATCATTTGTTGCTTTTGCTCTCATTTTTGTATTGAAATCAATATAATCTTTTAACCATGGTTTATGATTAAAGGATATTATGCTATGAATTTTTGTTACTTTTATTCCAAGAGAAATGTAATATTTGAGAATATCATAATGTACAATATACTCTTTTTTATCATGAAGATCTAATATTAATTTTTCAACATTTCCTAATTTCATATTATTTTGTTTTAATAAATCTCTTGAATAATCTGATATTTCTTTTTTATTTATCTTTCTTGAAACAGGCATAGGCGGGAATTTTCTTAATTTGAATTTTGTTAAATTATCATATTCTAAATCTACTTTAAAAACCATTCCATCATCTTCATTACATTTATCCAAATAATAGTTTATATCTTGTTTTATATCTTCTTCCCATTTAAAGTTTTTATATGGTAATTTTTCCGACATTCCACAACCATATAAGTTATTAGCATCGGTATACCATAGATAATTTGGGTTTTTTATTTCTTCTTTAACTGTATATTTATTATTTGCTTTAACAAAACGATTTCCTAATACGCCAGAAAATCCCCCTCGTATTCCTTTTTGAAACATCATTCTCATATCTGTATCAGCTAACAAATCTAATTCAATTCCTGTATACTTTAATCCTGCATTCCATGTTAATCCCGGTGCAGAATAACAATAAGCTGGATCGATTTCATATGATTTTAAACAGAGATCTCTAAAATTTTCAAATACATCTGTTAATATTAACACATCTAGTTTTTGATAAAGCATTAAATAATCTTTGAATGTTTTACAGTATCTGTTGAATATCTTTTTCCCATGTTCATATTCTTTTTCAGATATATCCTTTTGGTATAATATTGAATAAAATTCTTTTTTATCGGGGAATTCTTCTAATTTTAATTTTTCAAAAGAATCAAAGAAATCATAAGGAAATACTCCTTTAAAACTTCTTTCGTTATTATCATGATATTGTAAATCTTTAAATAAAATATCATTAGATAATTCTCTTTTAAGTATTTTATATTGATCATCTTTTAATGTTTTTGATAAGTTATCTATACTACTCAGTAAAAATCTATAGCTATCTTTAAAAACTAACTTAAAATATCGATCTCCAAATGTTATTGAGATATAATTTTCACTATCCTTTGGTAATACCTTTACTTTATTGTATTCTGTTTCATGTTTCAGTAATTCTTCTGTTATAAAATGGAAATCATATCCACTTCCATTATGAAAAAAGATTGGAAATTGTTTTCCATCTCTAGATTCTTTTCTATTACAACTAGAACAGGAAATTCCTCTAAATTGACCTGATAAATGATTATGTTCAATTACTTTTTCATCTCTTTCTAATTTCTTTTTACACAAATAACAACAATCAGAAGTATTATATAGTTTTTCTTTTTTCTTTTCTGATATTTTAAAATTCTTTTCTGCATGATAATAAGCCCCTTTAATTTTTTCATTATAGTATAAACATGTTTTGATAAAATCTTTTTCAGCATTTTCACTAGGTGCATAGTTAATATTTTTATTTGGTATAATATCCGGATATTGAGAAACTAATTGTAAATTATATGAAACTACTTTTTGTTGTTGTAAATTTATTGTATTATCTTTAAAAGATAGTTTAATATTTTCTCTTTTTATTTTATTTCGTAGATTATCACTAATTCTATTAATTTTTTTATTGTTAAGTTTACAATATTTTTCTATTTCATATTCTGATATTTCTATATGCCTTCCGTCTTCAATCCATTTATCAAAAATGTTATCTATTAATTTATTAAAATATTTTGTAATGTATTTTTCTTTGATTTTATCTAAATATATTTTAGTTCTTTCATCAGATAATTTATTATTAACATAATTATGATAAATTATTTTAGATCTTGTTTTAGATATTTTTTCTTCTTTCATTATTTTATTGATAATCATATATTTTATTTTAGAATTAACATTATGTGATTTATATTTAATTCTTAATTTATTTATTTGTTTCCGGAGATCAGGATCCATATAATTTAATTTTATATTAATTGATTCAAAGTCTGCATATCCAACAAATGGCAGTTTTAATTTAAAATGAGGATTTTCAAATTTACACTTACTTCCTTTATTTGGCATAATAAATTTTAATGGTTCATTTGTTGTACATTCTTTCATGTGTTTTTCTAAAGCTTTTTCAGTAGTATATGAAGCAGCAATACAATTTCTACAATGATATCTTTTATTATGATTATGATTAAGATAAGCATTAAAATTTTTAATTAAGCAATAATGTTTTTTATCGTTTAGAGTGACATATAATAAATCTATAACATATTTTCTATCTTTAAATTTACTTCTATATAAGGGATATATATTACGTAGATTCTTTTCTTGTAATGATTTAGAAAAATCAACTTCTTCGGGATTTAAAAGTTCATCTTCAATTCCAAATACATTGATAGCTATATTTTCATTTTGTTTTTCAAATGTTTCAATCGAATTTATACTTACTGGAGATTTAATATTTTTCATATTAATATGATCTAAAAAAGGTTTGTAATTTGATACTCTTGCGGGGTTTTTATTCATTTTTGAAAATGTATCTGAAAAATTAGGATTATCATCAGGATTCTCTTTTAATTTATATAGCATTCCAGCAATTACACTATAGGCAAAACATTGGGTATCATTGTTTTTAATATTTAATAGACTATTGAATTTTATTCCTAGATCAAAATAAGAAGAACCATTTAAACTTTTTACTCTAACAACTTTAACTTCTGTATTTTCTATTTCATTAAATATTAAACCAGATTCTTTTCCCTGATGTTCTTCTTCCCATACTTTATACTTTTCAATAATAGAATTATAAACTTCATTAAATTCGTTTTGTGCTCGAAGTTTTATAAACCCACTATTATAATGTCTCTCTATTTTTTCATTCATGGCTAAAGGTTTTGAATAAATAGTTTTTATTATTAAATTAAATTTAACATTAGGAAATGATAAAACTAATCTTTTAACATCTGGTTTAATCTTTTTAAAATAATTATTTATATTAATACCACTTTTGTTAATAACTTCTTTAATATAGTTTTTATTATTTTTAGAGTTTTTGGATCTCATTTTATAAGAGAATATTTTTGATTAGGTATTTTTAATTTTATAATTTTTATGATAATCAGGATTTCTTAACATAAACTCTTGATAAGATTGTTTATATTTTTCTTTATTATTTTTATAATGTTTTTGTTTTACTGGTCTTTCACAGTCTTTACATGCAGATTTAACTCCCATCCTTCTATCTTTTGCTTTGTGATACTCACTTAGTACCTTATTTTCCTTACATTTTGTACAAGTTTTACCTTCGCTCATTTTTAAAGAACTCAATTTTAACTATTAAAAAATGGAGCATCCAAAAATATATTGTTTACGGTGTAAAAAACATACTGAAAATAAATCAGTAGAGCACGTAACAACAGCTAATAATAGACAAATGTTAAAAGCTAAATGTTCTGAGTGTGGATCTAAAAAGAATAGATTTATAAGCAGTCTAGAGAGCAAGTCGGACGGTTCCCTTCTAACAAATAAATTAGCAGATGAATTACATCACAGAGTTATAAAAAAATTTCCTAAAAGACGTGTTTATGTTAATTCAATAGATCAAACATGGGCAGTTGATTTGGCAGATATGCAACAGTATTCAAAACAAAATAAACACTATAAATATTTATTAGCAGTTATAGATGTTTTTAGTAAGTATGGTTGGTTAATTCCTTTAAAAAATAAAACAGGAGTAACAGTAAGTGAAGCATTTAAAACATTATTTAAAGAAAGAAAGCCGAAGTACATATGGAGTGATCGGGGGAAAGAATTTTATAATACACATGTAAAAGAATTGTTAAAAGATAATAACATAAAGTTATATTCAACTGAGAATGAAGAAAAATCTAGTGTAGTAGAACGTTGGATAGGAACTATGAAACAACGTATGTTTAAATATTTTACAGCTCATGAAACTACTAAATATTATGATGTATTAGATGAATTGGTTAATGATTATAATAATACAGTACATTCTTCAATTAAAATGACGCCTGTTGAAGCGAGTAAATTAGAAAATGAAGCAACAGTGTATGAAAATTTATATCCAGAAAAAGAAGAGGACACTAAAAAACCTAAATTCAAAGTCGGAGATAGAGTAAGGATATCAAAAAAGAAAGGTACATTTGAAAAGGGTTATACTACTCGTTGGAGAACAGAAATATTTGTTATTGAAGAAGTTTTAAATACAGATCCTATTACTTATAAAATAAAGGATTTAAACGGGGAAGAAATTAAAGGTGGTTTTTATGATCAAGAGTTACAGCTTACTGAGTTTTAGATATTACCAAAACAACAATCAGTTTCAAAATTTTAATTTGAAAAAAATACATACAAGCCAAACACTATAAACACTCGTGATAAGAGCTGTATATTAACTTTTGAAAGTTACCCGATTATGCATAACAGTTTCTAAATATAGCAGTCACTCAGGTATATAGAAATCCAATATTCTTCCGCTTGTGTTATACACCGATTACGCTGTAATTGTCAATGAATTGTTACACAGAGGCGTGTGCTCTTTTGATTTGGTTTTAGAAGTTAATATAACGTGCTGTTAACTCACCGCTGTCTATATTTGTAATCGATACTGTTTTCTTTTGAAAATACACACTTCATCTAAAAATACATAGAGCTTATTGATTTTTCACTCAACCAGTTTACATAGTACAATGTCGGACTTTTTACTCGAGGGGGGATACTAGTATAGGGGAAATGTAAAAAATATTTTTAGGTGGGGGAGGGGAGTAATATAGCTAATTACTTACAGTTCAGTTTAAAATTCGACATCCCCACACCAATTACAATACCATTAAATAGTTAATAAAAATTAACGGCTGACCTACTTTACGGAGAAAATAATTCACCTTCGTAACAAATTACTGCGTAATTGGTACTTCTTTAGAAAGGAAGGGCATAAAATCATTAACCCTTCATCGCCATAGGTGTTTTTTCTAGATGGCATTGTAAACAGGTTGGTTACTGATCAAACGTGACGTAATGCAGCATCTCATTAGGGTCCAACACTTTTGACAATTATTGTGATATCGAGATTAGTTTGCAGAGCGGTTGTTGCAGTAAACATGAGTCGGTGGAGACGCTACTATAAAATTCCCATAATAAAATACCATAGTAGAGCACTATTTTACATGGTTATAGACCAGCAATGGCGTCAAAACCACCTGATGCTCGCCTGGTTAAAAGTTCAGTAACAAATCAGATCTTATTGAAGAACAAATTCAGTTTTAAAAAATAATTTAATGAAGGACGACTTTTAGCCGAGTGATTTGGGGCCAAAAAACTACTGAAACAAGATGTGTTTGTTTAAATCTATGTCCCCTGATGCCAACATGACCTCTGAATAACATTGAGCTTTGTAATACTGAGCTCAATGTTCTTTTTAGTATAGTATATATGCCAAATATGAGATCTGAGATCTCTACAATACAAGGATTTAACCCATTACCCCATAGCCTGTTTATAGTTTTGAAAATAGGTGACTACTTAAAGCAGGTTGAAAGTAAAGCAGAATGCGCCATATGGCGCATTCTGCTTTACTTTCAGCCTGCTTTAAGCTTTTACCAGCTAGAATAAGGAAGGTATTAAATATGACACATATTCATTACGGTTTATATTGGAACTATTTTCTTCAGCGGATGAATAAAATGCATGTGCTAAAAGTCCCTTCTATAAGGGAAAGGGTTAAAACAACCCATCCAAAACCATTAACCTGGTGATTTGAGGCAAATATACCCAAAAGTCCAATCGTAAAGTATTCAAAATTTATTTAATCATTTCTAAATTTTCACAACATCAATGTGTGGCTTTAAAATGCCTCCATACACATTATCAGCATCCTAGCACAAGAACAATCCGTCCAAAAACTTTAACCTAGTAATTGTGGTTAAAAAACAATTAAGTCCAAAGTGTATCAAAATTCGAATTAAAACAAAAAGTTTTAATTTCACAGCATTAATGCTTTACCTGAAATTAAACCCCATACAAAATTGTGGCATGCTAGCACTATGTTAAACAATATGTCCAATATAAAACATAACCTGATAATTATTTTGCAAAAAACATAAGTCCAAAACATGTCAAAACATGACAATAATTAATCTTTTATTTTACAGTAAAACTCCTAATATCACTTAATGACCCATAATGAAGCTCTATACAAAATGTCAGTACCTTACAAAATAACCTTTAACCTTAAGCCATGCCATTCCTCACGCTCACACTTGGGGTATTGCAAAAGCTAAAATGACTAGTTATTGACACTATTGTCGATATATCTAACTTTAGATAACTACTTGGTGTCTGATCGTCACAAATATGTTTGCAACGGAAACGGTTCGTTATCATTGGAAGGCATATAGCCTCCTGGGGCCCGTTTCATAAAACTTCTTACGACAAATGTTGTCGTAAGTCAAAAATTTAAAATACATTTAATTTGTGATTTCTCTATCTAATCCTGTCTTGTCAAATCTTTTTGGAATCGTCTTTTCAAGACGATTCAAGACGATTCCAAAAAGATGTCACAAGACAGGATAAGTTGGAGAAATAGATAATAATTAATACTTTTATAATCTGACTTACGACAACATTTTTCATAAGAAGTTTTATGAAACGGGCCCCTGCACTTTAACGTCCTCTAAATAAAGAAATTTAGCGATCTCCTCAGACAGATAACTGCTAAACACATGTAACCCTAGTGACGATTATACTCGTCATAAACAAACGATGTCTATGTAGAAAGTACAGATGTATTGTGCAAACAGTTCAGACCTTGACTGTAGCATTACTACTGGGGCCCTCTTATTATGCTCTGCACTGTTTTATATTTTAGTGGATTGTTGAAATGATATTTCTAAATAATTTAATTGGTTAAGAACGATCTAGACTTATTTTGAAACTGGATTTGTTTTTAAGGTCCACGGGAAAACCGAGTTGAAATATACGTAAGGAACTGCATACATCATTTATAGGAAAACTTCATGAAACAATGTGAGTAATTTGATTTGGAAAAGATAAGTATATTTTTAAACTGGAATACAGCAAAATATTGCCCAACCGATTACAAATATTACCATAATTAATCCTACGATGAAAGATAAAGATCTCGTATACAAAGCAGACTATGATAATTATTTTCGATCGTTTAAACATATCTATATTAATATTCAAAGTAATAAAATGTAGAAATCGGCATTACTTGAAACTGGTGTCACCTTTTGTTTTAATCCGGGGACTAAAACATATTAAGCCTGATCAAACATCCGACAATCTGGCATCTCGTTTGCAATGGTTGAAATGCGTTTTGCATACATGTTTTAATTTTAAGTGAGTAACTCCTACCCTCTGTGCCGATAAGGATAACGATATATGTTTGTGCATTGCTTAAGCAATGGAGAAACTATAAATAGGATATTCTCTGAGCACAGATGTGATTTTAAAACTTTGCATTACGTGTTGCACAAATAAAATGCTAGTACATTGAAGTATTGTGTGATGCGTTAGCGAAATTACGATTGTTTGGCCTGTAGAGCACTAGGATTAACCATGGAATTCTTACAAATAAACAAACCGTAATTTTCATCCAACATGAATCAGTTTAAACTTTGTTAATAAAGGTTTCGAATAATATAACTTAAAACCGGCCCGCATATTAGGCGGATTTGACACACAGCGGTATACCCATTAACGCAGAGCATTTGCTGACATAAAAGTGAACAAATCAAGTTTGACATGCTACTGTCATTTTCAAAACCATCTACATAAACCTAATTTAAAATCGCAAATCCTTGCGCAAGGCTTTCAAATAAAGGCAGATTGTGTGTCTCCGAGCAGTTTTTGCTTTGCAGCACAAATTGAAAACATTGTCTAATAGGCTTACGGTATGGCATAGATGTGTCTGGGGAAGAATAAAACACATACAATTTACTTTAACAGCCAGCTCCTGCAAGTAAATAAGGATAGTCGAGTGCTTTAGTGCGATAAATTCGCCTTTAAGTGCCACGGCAGCAACTCTGCGTCTCATTTAAACATATAGCGTTAACAGTGGAGCAGTCATTATTCTTTCCCAATAAATGCCTTTGTGCTGAAATAACCTCCAAAAGTGAACATGTCTGAAGCTAGATTAATCGGAATTCTAATCAGGATTAAAACATTTTAGGCCCAGATCAAAATAAATTGTCAACATTTAATAGAGTCGATTTTTTTCAAGTTCCTTTCTTAAACCCATTCGCTGATTTACCTTGAGTAAAATGTTTATTTGCAAACAGTTTGGATCATGAACAGACGCCGCGGAACGCGTTACACGGTGTCTGACTTTGATCCAAGTTTTATTACATAAACGAGCACAATTTAGAGTGCACTAAAAATGCACGGCGCAGTGTGTATATATTTTATATAATTTTTTAAATCACCACAATGCTTTATTACTACGCGACAGCAGAAACGGGACTAGTTGGACCACCTTTGATCACCACCAGTGATTAAAACACTTCCAAGTGTCCGTTTGTTTTCTCACTAGACGCTCGAAAATCGGGCCACAAATCAGGCTACGTAAAGCCCTAGTGTTAACAGTGTCTCCGAGAAAACCTGATTTTTGAAGTTTCTAATAACACATTATAATGACGTCATGTTTCAATGATGACGTAATTCCGAAATCGTTACTAAATTTCAAATGAAAAGTTTAAGTCAATAAAAACAATTCTAGATTATATATTCATCTTACATTCGAATCGGTTATCAGAAAGTCTTTTCACAACCCATTGATTTTCTTTGTTTTGTTTATTTTAGTTTGATATGATTTTTTGTGTTCTTTATTATCTAAATAATAGCGTAGCGCTTGGAGAATGCGGAAGACTACCGATTTGTGTTCAATACCATGTTAAGTGTATAAAATACTGGTTGAAATTACTCGCAATGCCTGATTCAAGATACCCCAAAAATTGTTATAAAATGTTAAAATCAATCAGCGACGCTGGTAGACATACATGGGCCACAGATATTCAACAGTTATTATTTCGGTACGGTTTCGGCTATGCCTGGGTTTCTCAAGAAGTAGGGGATGAAAAAAGTTTTATTCAACTATTTAAGCAAAGAATTATTGACTGTATGTCGCAAAACTGGCATGAAAGTATTATGGATTCGTCCAAGTGTGATTTCTACAAAAATTTTAAAAGTTTATTGACTCCTGAGAAGTACCTTTGCATAGACTTGTCATTTTATCATAGGAGAGCACTGGCTCGTTTTAGATGCTCCAGTCACAAGCTTCATATTGAAGTTGGTCGACACTTAAAGATAAACAGAGAACAAAGAACATGTACATTCTGTCTCCACCAGTCGAGCGTATCAGTTGTTGAGGATGAGTTTCATGTCTTTTTTGAATGTCCCAAATACGTAAGCGTGAGGGATGATCTTTTATATAGCTGGTACTCTGGTAGGCAAAGTAGAAACGAACTATATAGGTTAATGTCAACTGAGAACCACGATATTATAAGAAAACTTTCAATTTTCATTGCAGCCTTATTAAAAGACTAGCACTGTAGCACGGCCGTGCGGCGGTTGAGCTTGTGTTGATCGACCACATATTGAAGAAAGGCTTTACTCTTTTGAGACTAGTGAATGTCCGGTGTAGAATGGGAATGATGCTGAAAGTGCCTTTCTGCATCATCTTTGTTCTGCACTTGACAAACGCTGTTGTTATTTAAAATAGCCATGAATGTTCTATATTTTGTGGTCGATTAATATAAGATTAACTGTTATTGATTTAACTTTACTTGTCTCTTTAATTCACTGACCCCTTGAACTTCAGGTGGATAAGTCCTGTTTTTCGAATAAGGAGCAATACATGTATAATTGTCCTTACAATATATTTCAAAATGACAGACATGGCAGATCCTGATCTGAGGGCTCCTGAAGGAGCCCTCTGGTTTGGATCTACACTGTTTGTATAGGAAATTGCTAATGTTCGTATTGTAAAAGGTATATAATACACATAATTTATATACATTGAAAGGGGTCAGTACATGACTGATTATGTTTATTTGACACAACTCTCAGTAAATTGTGTATAAATGTTGTATTTTGGGCCGGAGGCCTATATTTACGAATAAAACGTATTGTATTGTATTGTATCGATGAATAAAACCTAATAACACTTATGACGAAATGTTTCCCATACAGCTGATGGAAAGTGAAAGTCAGAATGTTCGTATTTAGATTTGTTGATTGGTGTTATATAGAATATTAAATTCGTCAGTTTTAAGCAATGGATTTATTGAACTCGTTAGATAAAAGTATATGTTGCTCGCCAAGGCTCGCTACATATTATTTTAATCAACTTCTTCAATAAATTAATTACTGAAAATACACTCAATATACTTATGATATTCAATATCCTCTATATATGACATGGATTTCAATAGTTCTTCTATCAAAATACATGAAATAAACGCTGACGCGATTGTTTTAATTAGATGACGTCATGGCAGTGAAAGGGTCAATCGCGTTTTGGCCATTACGTTACACAATAATTATGGGTTTGTACGACTTACTAATTCCTCCACTGAAACAAATATTTTTACATGTACTTTATACAGTCATTAAAGTGTAGTACTACAACCTGGCGGATGCTATTTGTAAATTGTTTTAAACTTTAGCCGAATGCGCCTTAAGGCGCATTTTGATTTACTTTCAACCTGCTTTAAGTAGTCATTTGTCTTTAAAATTAAATACATAATCGGTTAAATTGTTACATTGTTCCGTCTGAACATTTATGCAGAGATATCAGGATGTGAGTGTAGCAACTCATTCCAATATGCTATAATATCTATAACATGATCAACGGCATATCGATACTTATTGTCACCGAACACTACCCCTATAACAAACATACTTCTTTTATGTATTCGTCCTCTACTTCTTCAGTGGCTTTATAACTACTTTTGCTAAACCGATATCTACTACTATTACTACTTATATTGGCGATACTAAAACCAATGACAAGAGCAGAAACAATGTAAGTAAAACCTCGCTATTACGACCACTAAAACGAAGGCTAATTGATTGTATAAAAGAGAGGTGACAGCTTAAAGCAAGGTGACAGTGAAACACGTTCTTTAATCGGTCACCTACCGTAAACACCCTAATAATTAACACAATTTAGTGGTCGTAATAGATAGGTTTTAATGTATATTGCTGCTAATTCTACTACTTTTACAACGAGTACTATTTCTACCATGGAAACAAAAATTTACCAGCACGACCACTGCTACCTCTATCCGTGTTGCGAGTACTTTTACAACTACATTGCCAATACGAGGTATTTCCAAGGGCAGATTATTAATTTATTGATGCTTTGTTGCTGGTAAACTCAAGTCGTCATTAACCGCACAATGGCATCGAATGGCAAACAGTTTAGATCATGATCAGACACAGCGTTACGCGGCGTCTGATCAGAATCCAATTCATTTGAAAGTAAGCACAGGGGTTACATGTGGAACATGTTGATATAGTATCTGTTTCAAAATATGCATAAAAAATAGTTTTCCCTTCCGCCATTACGAAATGGAAATAAATGCTACATAATGTGTAGCTCGTCAGCACAACTACTGAAAAACGGTTCATCGTAATTGAAAAGGAATATCCACAGGTTGATGGAGTCTCATCCAAAGATATACATGAATAAATAGTTTTGAACTTTGCCATTTATAAGTTTAGATCAGTGAACTGTAATGTCCATGCTTTGTAAATTTGAAATTACTGGTCCCTAGAGTATAATTCTAGTTACCAGGGCTTCAGATAAGAGGGAGTAAACAGAACAATTCCAACATTTTCTCAATCATTTCAGTACCAAATCCTATGGTGTTACTACTCATTAGAATCGTCTCTTCGATACGATTCTAATGAGTAGTGACACCATAGGGTTTAATGCAGAAATAAAGATTTTAGTTTTTGAAAAACTCCCCTTATCTGGAGCCCTGAGTTACTCTTACTACTAATTGTTCTCCTTATAACACTATTTAAAACTACTACTAAAACTACAACAACACAGCAAACTCGTCTTTCTTACTGCTACGACAAATACCATTGCATGTATACATTTTCAATTTTCTTTGCATAGACATATCACAAATTGTAGAGAATGTGTTATTAATTCCAGTCAGAACAAAACAAAACACAAGGAACTGAAATGAAGAAAATGGCACTTTCTTGAACATGTTGGCTATCGTATTTAATCTGAGTGACAAAAAGTTTGGGGCCTGATCAGACGCAGGGTGACTCGACAGTTGATATGGATCTAAACGGTTGCTCTAGACATTAATGCTTTAAATGCAACGACTTAACGTGACGTTATATGGCTTCGAAAATAGGTACGCCAAGAAATGTAGCACTCTTACGTCGGTGCAAATTGTGGTTAAATTGAAGTGCTAGAATCGAAATAATAAATTGATACCAGTGTTTTATCGTGCTATAAAATACGGGTAGGAGTTGATATGCATAGTAATTAAATAACGATAAATCACTGGAATGAATTTATTAAATACAGTAAAACCTCGCTATTACGACCACTAAAACGAAGGCTAAACGAGTGTATAATAGACAGGTGACAGCTTAAAGCAATGTTACTGTGAAACAGAAAGCTCCTATAGGAGCTTTCTGTTTCACTGTCACCTTGCTTTAAGCGGTCACCTATCGTAAACACCCTAATAATTAACATAATTTAGTGGTCGTAATAGCGAGGTTTTACTGTAATTACTTCTTCTCAGCTGTATTCCACAGCAAATACAGTGCTGTTACAACAAAGACAACTTACTATTTTCAAGTTTCTTAGCATAGACACTTTGTATGATATAAACGTTATTCTTTTCTGTTTAAAGGAAATAAAATCCAAAACCATTGCACTTGTTTGTAGAAAATGGAAATGTCAGTAAATATTCGTTACTTAATCTGAGTGTTAAACAGTTTGTAGACTGGATAGATACTTGGATAACTTGCATCTGATCAGAATCCAAATAGTAAAAAAAAAAAAATTAGATAAAATAATTTATTCTGTTTTTCTCCACTGGAGTTTTATATCTTTCCTGAACAACTGTAAGTTTACGACTGGTAACATAAAAACAACCTGAAAGCCATTTCCTGTTTCTTTGAGATCCATTACTACCATTCCGTACATTGACCACATCAGTAAGAACCCACACGGAATAAACACCTTTTATTCAGGAGTATGACTTACACTGACATAAAGTAATATATTTCTAAATTGTAGTTGGACATGTATGTCTTGTATCAATTTAAGGAAACAAAAACGAGTGTTTCTGACAATTTGGATCTTGATCAAACGTCAAGCTATTTGGCGACATATCTTGATCCAAACTGTTTTGAAATGATAAACCAGTTGCATACCGTAGGCGAAAGGGGATATGTGAATAAGTACGCTTATTTGATGTTTGACCTCAAATACAGTGGGGAACACGTTTTTACAAAACGGACATGTCAGGACCCCAGATAAGGGGGAGTAAACTTCACAAATCCAGCAGTTTCTCACTTATTTTAGCATCAAATCCTATGGTGTTACCACTCATTAGAATCGTCTCGAAGAGACGATTCTAATGAGTGGTGACACCATAGGGTTTAAAGCAGAAATAAAGATTTTAGTTTTTGAAATACTCCCCTTATCTGGAGCTCTGGACATGTCAATTGCAACTAGTTTAGGGTCAGATCAGACATAAATTCCAATTTCAATATATAACAGAATGAAAGTTAATTTTTTTTACCAGGCATCCCTTTGATAAAAATGAACTAATCCAATTTATATACATTGAAGCATCTACTGGGAGAAAATAAGTTAAATTGTGTTTATAAAGGGACAAAATAGCGTATTGTCTGTGTAGCAGGAACGGGGTGAACATCAGCAGAATATATAATACAACTTACACCATGCACATCGTGAACTGAGTTTCAGTGCACTGGGATGGTTTAAATCGTTGACGTAAAATAAATCAGATTGTCGGAGGAGCGCAAGCCATGTTGAAAGTTTTCACCCCATAGCCAACAAAAAACGATTTTGCGTAACTGGTGATAATCTAAACTGCTTAGCACTCATATCAATATTTCTTTTCTCAGAACTTTCCGATTTTGAAAAATTATAGACGAAAAGGTTTGAGCAGATGATATTTTCTACGTAACGGTTGTAGCAGACGGTAAAATATGGCCGGCGAAGGGTTAACTGGGAACAATTTAATAATGATCATACAAGTGCCGATGGGTGTCCCCATAGTGATCTAATTATTCAAAATAGGTTGTGGAAATGATCTATAAACGCACGAATAGACCCCGACTCTAGATTTGATTATTAGTTTTAAGTTTGCACTGATTCGGTTAGCTATAGATTCACCCACATAGTGTTGATATTAAAATCTATAGACTATTTCTGATATGGCTAATTCTAAGTTGTTGCTACCTGTTAACAATTTGGATCCAGGTACATGTAAGACGCTGAACAAATCCGCATCTGTTCAGAATCCGATCTGCTTGGCATTTGTATTTTAGTTCCGTCAGCGTAAATGTTAATATCGTCTGTAAGGGCATACGAGACGACACATCATAAGCAGATATTCGTATGTTCAATTTGTGCTCCGCTGTATATGGGTAGGCGTACAAGGTAGAGGGTGTTAAACATTCCTGTTTAAACAAAACGCAAGGAAAACTTAATATCCTTCAATGTAGAAACTGATAGCTGATAACAATGTTGACATTTTTAGTCCGATTTTTGACAATTTATTTAAATCCGTGCTGCATACAATTAGGAACCTGCAATATTCAGAGGTTTGGCTGCTGTGCGTTTTGTCTAGCAACAAACTGTTTTCATGGGAAATAACTTTTTTAGAAAAAAAAGCGTTACTGGAAAAGAATAATATGTGTCCAACAGCAAAACACTTAATGAGTGAATAAAAAATATTTAGCGGCAACCTCTAAAATGTTTAGTTCACAATATGTCATCAACAGGTACCATCGCTTATTATTGATCTAAAGTTTTGTGTTTAGCAAGTATTTTATATTGCATGTCGTTTTATGTAAATAACCATAAATAGTGTTCTTCATCTAAATGACTTTAACCTTGAATTTAAGCTCACAATAATTGAGTTATCTCACTTCTTTGGACCGCTTCGTCTGTACTTTGGAGGTCACGATGTCAATCCCAAATAAACGCTTTCTCCTAATAACCTTATAGGGTATCTTGCAAATTTAGACGCCAAGTAACTGGGTGTCTGATCAAACACCAAATTGTTTGCCACTCATATCGTAACATAAACTCTGGTCAATATTTTCAAGACTGTTCTTTTTTGCGTTAGTTTACATTATGTATAAGTTTAGTATTGGTTTAGCGGGGACGAATAATCCAAAATCGACTGTATGTCCCAGTTTCCATTGCAAGCTCTTGCCGCAAGCTAAGTAACGAATATTTACTGAAAAATCCTTAGGGAAAACAGAGTGATCATTACTATCAGCGCGTGCTAAATTAGCTTGCACTGCGCATGGCAAATTAATTAGTTACCACATGGGCATTGCATGCAGTAGATGAGCAGTCTACCAAACAACTTTGAAGTTCTGAGCAATAACAATGGATAGTATTTCAATTATAAAGAATTCATTGGGTATCATCAATCCACAATGCCTGTGGAAATATATGTGTACTTTGAAAAGCTATATAACAAACGGAATGATGTTGTTGAACAGGAGAGGTCGATCTTGTTTATGCTTAAAACACATGTCTTTTGCAAAGAGTTTGGGGATACTTCAGATGCCGGTTAACCCAGTGTTTGATCGGAATCAAAAGGGACTTCCATTCAGATTAAACTAATTCGCTAAGTATATAAAAATGTAATTTTCCACCTATTATTGATTCGCATTTGCGTTTCATTAGCATTCAAACGGGGGAAAAAGCATCTTTTCCATTGAAGTTTTAACCCTTTACCCTTATAGAAGCGACTTTTAGCGCATTCATTTTATTCATCCGCCAAAGAAAATAGTTCCATTTTATACTGTCATGAATATGTACCATAAGAAATATTTTCTATATCCTAGCTGATAGTAACTTAAAGCAGGCTGAAAATAAAGCAGAATGCGCCCTAGGGCGCATTCTGCTTTACTTTCAACCTGCTTTAAGCAGTCACCATTTTTCAAAACTAAAATCAGGCCATGGGGTAAAGGGTTAAACCTGAATGAACTATCAGAGAGCACACTTTTGGATATTGGGTTACAGTTCACTTCCTGAAATTATTTTATTGTTATAGAATACCGTCTGTAATTTTTTAACATCTTCTCTTCTATGCCTCGAATGTAATAATCGTTAGCAAACAGTTTGATCCAGACATCGTGATCTCTGATCAGGATGAAATTAGTTTGACACTCATTTCGATATGTCGTCGTGTTAATATATCTAAAATTTAATAATTTAATTTTGAGAAAGAAATGCAGACGACAATACAGATGGTGGCATTGTAGAGACGCAGTTCAGATGGTCAGACGGAAGAAATAATGGCAGTAGTGCCAACTAGCTTTTATTCTGAGTTATACATTAGGTTAGTGCCACTATATTATAGAGGAGTTTGTATTCGAATGGTATTTAGAATATAACCTACATTTTTAACTAATCAAACTGCCTGTTGCACCCCATTAAGTACGGCACTTAATCATTAAGTATTTTGTTGTGTTTCGACGTCGCGTGGTGTCTGCGCGTGCTATAGATAACTCCGCCTCGTATCAACTAGTTGTAAAGACTGCCATATTTGGGCGATCTCACAACCAGAATAAGCCAGCTTTGTTTACAATACGTGGGAATTATGTAGTCCTCGGCCAATAAAAATCTAGGTTATATTCTAAGTTAGTTAGAACATATTAAGTGAAATATTAATGGTTAAGAAGGGGCCACTCGCTAACGCTCGTTACGCCCCTTCTTAATCATTAAGATTTCTCTTAATATGTTCTAACTATAACATAGACCATGCTTACACACAGCGTGTCGTCTACAGTGACCTCCCTACATTGCAGCGATTAAATATAAAACCAACAATAGGGACCCGTTTCATAAAATTCGTACGCCAAAAACGGTCGTAAGTCAAAACTTTAAAATACATTTAATTTCTGGTTTCTCTATTTCAAGACGATTCTATGGAGATGTCACACGACAGGATTAGATGGAGAAATGAATAATAATTGAGACTTTTATAATGTGACATACGACAACATGTGTCGTACGAAGTTTTATGAAAGGGACCAAAGGTTTGCGCACACTGACATTCATACATGGACTACAATACTATATTTTTTATTATTATTGTTTCGCTTTTTTAATTATGATATGATGATAATTGTCCCTTCATTGCTTTGGTTTGAGTGGCAATAAACATATTGATAACAATAAGACAGCTAAATGTATTTTGTGAAAAATGTGAAACTACATGTATATCAAGTATCACTACAGAACGTGATGCTGACACAACATGCTTACAAATTACACACTTCCAGTAGAGAGACGCTTGTTTTCCAAATGAACACGTTTATGCTAAAATACTTACAGTAGAACCTCTCTATTACTATCACTAAAATGAAGGATAATTATTTGTATAAAAGACAGGTGACAGCTTAAACCAATGTGAAAGTAAAACAGAACGCTCCTGTAGGAGCTTTCTGTTTCACTTTCACATTGCTTTAAGCAGTCACCTGTCTTTAACGACTAATATTTGACACATTATAGTGGTCTTAATAGCGAGGTTCTACTGTATATACATTGCAAGCATATTGGAGCCAAAAAAAAATCCGGGTAACCCGACTTCTTACCAAGCTCCAGAATAGTTGCCACTCAGACAAAAATAAAACATTTCAGTATTTTTAAGAAGCTGCCATTTTGTACACTTAATCCAATGTGGTTGTATTTTGTTTCATTTAGTGGAGGAAATAAGGACTCAGAAAATATGTTAAGGTACTCAGCATCTGAAACTGTTTGCACATTTTAGAAAAGTCGCTAATAGTTAATTTAGTGTTAGTATACAAATATCTATATGATGTTTGCAATTTTCATGTCTTTGCTACATGTACATACTTTCTTTTGGCCATACTGTACATGCATTTTAATGAAATAGAAATAATCTAGTATGAATGAATTAAACATAATTGGCTATGTATTCTAAAAGGACAGTATGTCCATCATCTAATTATACAAACTAACTTACATTACGGAAGGTATACACCAATGCTTGGTTAGAGACATATACTGCATGGCTGGTGTTTTCTTACACGAGCGTATTAACGTATTTACGTTGTAACATACTGACCTCAATAAACAGACAATGGAAACGGACAACACTGATGTTTGGGTACGACCTACTGCCGACTCTCGATAACTCAAACTCCCCTTCATCGACTCACCCGTATACCAAAGTTAAAGTCACGTTTTATCTTGAAATATTGGTACGTTAGACTGAAGCTACCTCGATATTTTGAAACTCAAATGTAAAACTCTGGACAATACGATAAGTAGTTTTAGTTATTGAGCGTAGAATGTATTTCAATAAGTGAGTGATTTTAACTGATTGATTTTGCAATTTGAAGCATGTTATATCCAAATAAAATAAAAGGTGTTCAAACTACGTGAAACTACATCGGCGAAAGTGCCTTAAGTTCTAAATTGAGAAATCAAAAGGAGGACGATGTTTCAAAACATTAAGCCCTACAGATACTTGACCTTTACAAAATTAATATTGTGCATGTCCTAACTGTCTTTTTGTAGCATAATGTAGAAAACAACCACAAAAGTCATGAATAAACTAGTCTTATTTGGACACTTGAGTGTTCCGTTTCAAGCTTAAGGGATTAATAAGTAACAGCAATGCGATGAACGTGATATGATTAAAGATATATTGTACCACACACGTTGCATGGAGATATAACCAACCACAGACGTGTGCTGGTAATATAGAGGACATCGGTAAATAAGGTAATCCATTCACAGGCTGATGGTAATTGAATAGAGACATATATAAAAATATTACGCAGAATGTCGCATTGAATCATGTTTCGTAGCGACTATTCTACTTTTGATGAATGGCCGGTTTATGTTGATTGTAAGTGGCCTGTTCTTGGGGAGCCCTACGGGGAAAACTCATAAAAGAAGCACGAGCGACGATAATCCCACTGCTTGAAGCAGTGGATTATCAAGTGATAATTCACTGCTTTTCCCCCGGTAATCCACCGAAAAGCATAAATACACTAGGTGTTTCAATGCGAGGTGGCATTATTTCCGTTCACTGTCATGACGCTATCAACTTTAAACAATTGCCGTCTGTCTGAATGGTTGATATCGATATGGAAAACATTGTTTACATCGACACAAACGGAATGAAATAAAAAGCTATAAATGGATTTTGAGGACTATTCAAAAGCCTGAGTTAATATATTCATTAATGATAAATGATATTTATGGTAGAGATGTTATACATTTAGTCGCTGTAAATAACATTAATTTAGCTGCTCACCGATGAGGTTCGGATCACGGACTGGGCACTTCGGATGTTCATATAGGGATATCTTACAACTGGCTTGTGGAAGGTCGGCCTTTTTACCCAGTTGCCAGTGTGTAGTTGACAGATTGAAGAAAGTGCAACTCGGGGGACTTCCTCCACCTGCCATTAGCTGGACGTCGCATTAATTATAACTGTACTAACGTCAATATTTTACAGTGCTCCCTCCCTCCAACGGCCCTCCAAAAACGATTCCCTCCTTATAACAACGCTTTTCACCTACCCCACAAACAAGACAATCATGTCCGACCTATTCACGACTGCAATGTTGTCTGATTAAAATTGTCGTCTAATGTTTATTTCTCAAAGTTACATAATTGACATTTTGTCAGAAAAAAAAAGTTTCAAACAGCGTTACGCGGCGTCTGATCTGGATTCAAGTTGTTTGCAAATGTAAGCCAATTTCCCTCCTATAACGACTCCCTCCGAACAACGCACACCTTTTTTGTCTCCCATTGGATGTCGTTGTAGAAAGGGAGCGCTGTATATAATGACTTATATCGGGTCAATGTTGGTCAATGTCGATAGTCAACATACAGCGATCAGACATTCTCGTCAACACACGGTGGGTTCCAAACCTCGAGTATGGTTTGGTACAAACCGTTATAGGACATCGATGACCTATCGCTCTATGTAATGTTTCGTTGTTGATCGACACTGGCCCTCTCGCATTACGGGAGAAATTTCAGAAATACACTTTCGTTTTAAGGACATAAGTTAGAGAGAAAAGATGGTAAACTATAACAAATAAATCTAGAATCTAGATTATAGTATAATGGCACTGCATGACTTGCGCAAAACTGGATGAATCATACACCAAATGTACACCCCGTGAAACATATTTCATTCAATTAAAACAGTACGTACCATTTAGAAAATATAGTTTCGCTTTGAATGAAACTTTAGTAATGTACTTAATGCGAGTCCATGCAGGATTTGCAATGGCACAATTAAATGAAGCATATAAACAATGTTAGTGCGACATGTGGCAAATCAATTGACATCAGCGGCGTAGGTATATTGCGTAGAAAGTCAAGACTCATGTTGACTAGGTTATATCATACTTTACTAAATACAGTTAAAGCTCTTTATTACGACCACTAAAAATACTAATTTGTTTTTCAAAATACAGTTAATAGTTGACACCAAGGTGACAATGAAACATAAAGTTGTTTCAATAAGCCTTCTGTTTAACTGTTGTCATCTTTCTTTAAGCAGTCACCTGTCTTTAAAATCTAACGATTAACACAATTATTTTAGTGGTCGTAATATAGAGGTTTTACTGTACATTTATCGTTTAGACATGACTGAAGTTCTTTCGGGTTACTACGTGATATCCGAACAGGCTCCAAACTGTTTGCTATGCATATTCACGTAATGACCACAATTTCAAAGAGGTGTCAATTTCTAAATGTTATTGTTTGCGATTGTTTTTTATTTTAAATGTAAAATAATATCGTTTTTATCACTATACTAGGGAATAAATGTAAAACTGTATTACAATTTAAAATAAAACGTATTATCACTACCCCTTAATATGGTTATTTAGCATGTGTTTCATACAGGTCACTGCGTAAAGCAAGGTGACAGTAAAACAGAAAGCACTTTGGGAGCTTTCTGTTTTACTATCACATCGCTTAAAGCTGTTAACGGTATTTTATACAATCAAATAACCTTCATTTTATTGCTTGTAATTGATAGAATTAACTGTAAGTGTAAGTATACAGCGCACTCTTACATTTGCATTACAATCCGCAATCAGAAAGCGTTCACATTCATTCACCCTAATGTGTTTAATTTGTAAAACAACGTGTGGTACATATAGATGCTTGTGCGACTAGCCACTTTATGCATTAAAAACGATACAATATACAAATGGTGTAAGCAGGATGTTCTATCTACAAATGGTATGCTTTTCATTTCCTTTATATACACGCCCTTGCCTATTCCTCGATGAAATACCTTTTCAAGTCTTTCCGGATTACCCATCGTCTAATCAGACTCCAAACTAGTTGTGATTAGGGTAAAGATAGTTGTCAGATTAAAAAAAACACTGATAATGTCTACATTTTGTTGCACGTCGTGAGAGCAATGTTTACCTCGTATAAAATAATGTATTTCTGTGTCTTCTGAAAGCACATGCATTTTAAGTGACAGGTACATAAAAAGGCTAAATGATTGTACACAAGACAGGTGACATCTTAAGGCAAGGTGACTATAAAACAGAAAGTTCCTAATGAAGCTTTCTGTTTTACTGTCAAATTGCTTTAAGCAGTAGCATGTCTTAAACACATCATAATTAACACAATGAATTGGTGATAATAGAGACGTTAAATAGTATTAAAGGGGCTCGTGGGTACATAACCGCAGGTTACGACGTTACAATACGTGCCTTTGAATGAACCAATACAGCACTGCCGTATTATATTAATTAACCTGACTGATGTTAACCAGATTACCCATTTTCAAATAAACTATACCAGATATGCAATTTTACATATTTATTCATTCGAAATAAGTTTACAGTCTACAGTTGAATAGTTACATCCCCCCTAACTCGGTATTTATATTGGATATAGAGAACGATATCCGGAAACCTACAGTATACATGTAGGTTATAATGTCGGTAAGGTACCGGAATATTCCTTTGACATAATTAAGGCATTAGTTCCTTTCATAATAGCACAGTTTTGTATCCACAGTTGAACCAAAGGTCAAGTACCGTTTACCCGTAGCAATGCCTTAATTTTGCAGCTAAAACGAACGAATCACAAATGCGTTTAGAAAATGACATTTTTGAAAATGTAGACGATATTTTTATTCTAAGTGTTCAGACCTTTGGAGTCTGACCAATTTCTGATCATCGTAATCGTCAATATTTACAATAAATATCAACTTATCTGTATGAGTTCCAAGGACGTGTGTTGGGGTCAAGTGGTGTATTTTTCCGGTATCAAAGCTAAACTGTTACTTTGTATTACAAATGGCAACCTGTTCAAACAGTATTGACCAAAGGGCTCAGTTAATTCCATCTTACTGTACAGTTCATACATCCAAGGCGTCAACATTCTGAACCGCCTACACATCGTGGATATGTTATACAGTGCAGTAAAACCTCTGAATAGTGACCACACAAACATAATGCTTATTGATTGTATAAATACATGTGACAGCTTAAGGCACGGTGGTATTAAAACAGAAAGCTCCTTAAGGAGCTTTCTGTTTTACTGCCACAGTGCTTTAAGAGGTCAGCTGTCGTAAACTCCTAATACTTAACACAATTTAGTGGTCATAATAGAGAAATTTACTGTACAGGAAAGAAATGTTGCAACATATCTTAGTAGTAACACTTTTCTATGATGTCCAATTCAAATCATACCAAAGTTTTGACCCGAATTCTGATTCAATAAGGACGAGGGTATATCAAAGTCAGGAAGTAAGACGTGGGAGGAAGATTGTGAGCAAAGGCAAAGTCAAGACCATGGCAGTTCTCTAAATGTTGCAGTAACAATCCATGGCTAACATAAGAAGCTGTGACTTATATGTACACGAGTCAATCCGATATCCCTAGTAGGATATAGATACATCAACACATTCATAAATACTACATTTTTGTTAAAATTACGTCCGGGTAGTTTTAAGTACGATTTAATTCCGTCTTGCTGCAAAACAAATCGTATGAAAACGATTGCAGACGATCAAGTTGTAGAAAATCCTTTCGATCGAATCCCGTCCATATAGTTTGTACACAGCGAACAATGTTGTTTACACGTCGCATCTCTTTTACATGGATATGTCGATGCACTATATAAACGTGCAATATAAGTGTTTGAATAATTTGTTATCGATAAACATGGGTGATCTTTAGTAAACAGCAAAAGGTGAATAGCTTGATGCGACAGCGCGCTCTATACGCTAATGTGTACTCTTTTTGATAATCGGCGTAAACCGGGTAATTTTTGTTCGACACCGTAGTGAGAATGAGTTGCGGTAACGTCGTAGTATGGGAAACACATACGAATTTGTCCTATTCTTTTAATATTGTTTTCTATAATTTATGTATTTGTTACACTGATAAGTGTTTAGTAATGTCAAATGATACATATACTACTTGGAATTCTTTTGGAAAAGCACTAGCACTAAATATGGGCAACCATATAGTCTGATATAATAAATTTAGCTTAATTTACATGAGTAATAAAAGCAGATGAAAAATATTTAAGGCAAATGTCGCTATGCATTGAGGAGTGTAAGACAAACTAGAAATATAGGTCAAATGTATTTGTTTGTGATAAGTATAATATAACATCGCATAAAGTTTCATAAGAACAAGAATATTTTACATTGTAATACAGTTTTTATTTTAAAAACATGGAAAATGGCAGCGACAAAATTACAGCTACACAAAATATAGAGACACAATTATAATTTAGATTGATTTATGAGCATAGGCACATAACTCTAGGATGGTGGTAATTCTATCGTGATATCAAGGTTATAATATCTACACAACTGGTGAAATATTAAGACGTAACATGTCGTCACAGACATGCATCGTAAATACGTTCCCATAGAAACGATATGGCAGGAGACTTTATCAAAACAGTGTCTATTTTACGCGGATTCTGATGTGAATCCAAAATATTTGCTTATGTTAGTGTTCTAGAACCGTGCTGTGGAAAGGGTTGAGCATGTTCGAGTTGTAATTGTTTGAATGTTTTTATTCTTAAAATAGTAATTGTAAACGTAAGGCATGCTGATTATTACAAACAATGAACTGAAATGTGGTATTCATAGATACTACTGATCGCTTAATGTAAGTGACGAACGCTCGTACATGTAAAACGGCTTTTATGTTTTACATTAAGCTGTCACTTGCCTTTAGTAGTAACAGTTAAGCTTCTCATGAAAATGTCTAGATAACGGAACGCTACTGTAATTATGTACACCGTGTTTATCCAAACTATTTCGTTCATTACATGATAATTAGTCGAAATTACAAGTGCGTGTGTGGTGCTTGCAAAATATGGTTTCACCTAATCCTTAGTGAAAACCAGAAACGAAGAGTCACTTACACTAATTATGTATCTTCTTCTTGTTCTCATTACCGAAGGCTTATAATATGACATGCTCGCTGTACTTTTTATTAGCATGATTGTTAATACTATTGCACAATTGTAAATAGTATGCACTTTATATCGGCAATACTACCCCGCTTGGTATGAGACGATATAGCGGATGTGTCCTCCTTTTCGACAATCTAACTCTTGCAAATTATGACAACGTTTTTCACCGCCTCTTGAATATGCATTGCTGAGTGTGGGTATTATCGTGAGTAACACGTTCGTGGTGTCAATTTAGCGCTTTAAACATACAGACAGTATGTATATAATCTATTAATGGTCTTAATAGCGAAAACGGAATGGAAGACTGTTCAATGGAATACGTGTAGCCTGTCAGAAACTGTTAAAAGTAGGTAACGATGGGGCATATTACCGGTATTTCTATTTCTTACATTAATACACTGTCGATTTCTACCGGCATTTGAATTTGTTTTGGATCACTTACAAATTAGATATTCGATTGAGTCAACTTTCTTTCTCATAGTGCTACCCTGATAATAAAACCATAACTGTAATTGCCAGCTATGGAACATTACTTACAGTGATTTGAAAATAACAAAACAGAAATACTTGCAAAATAAGTTATGGAATGTTCAAGAAGACATAGAATAAATCTAGCAGCGGTATACAGAGAGGAACATTGTTAAAGAAAACCAACTGATAAACGTTCGTACTATTTTGTATTTCTTGTTTGCGCTGTATGCAAACATCAACATAAATAATAAATCTGGTACGCCCATGTATAATAGGACATGACATTATACATTCGCTTACATGCTTGCTACTTAACGAGGAATCTCTTGATCTTTGAAATGTTCCCGAAGTTGTCATGTTAATAAGCCTTTCATTAATACCCTCCGTTTAAATGGCAGATAATAGAACATGTCATCATATTCTTATTAACAAATATTTGCTACAGTGCTTTAAGGTCAAAATAAAGCATACCGATCTTAATTACTTCCGTCGAATAGCATGAATGAGAAAATGCCTGTCATTGCCAGATCGCTGTATGCTCTATGAAAGGATTACACTAATTTAGACAAAACACATTCATTGTAAATGCACACATAAATACGAATGCAGAATGTAAAAAAAACGTATTTATATGTAACGTGAACATACTGTTATTACATCTACGACTGCAATTAAAACCAATCTAAGATCTTTGTCCGAACTTATGATAGTAAAGCTCGCTATAACGTATATGATTGTAATCCCCTGTCAACTTTACCTAACAGCTCGGGACTGAAAGTTAACTGATAAACTGACTGCTCTACTTTAAGCTTTATTCAGTATATTATAAACAGTCATCTGTAACAATGAAAATATCCTAAGTTTTTACGTAATCATCGTAATGACACTCGTCAAACATATATAATTTCTTTCGAACAAATGAAAAAATCAGTGGTACTATTATATATTTAATTCAAGCAATTATTACATAAATTGTAATACATAATTTGGTGAGATTTAGTTCAGACAACATGAGGTACAAACATATCTTGTAGAAATTATGTTGGTATATTCAAAGTTGCATTTTGGAAATGGGGTAAAAGTACGCCAAGTTATTGTTACGTTTATGCCCTTGAGATCGAAAATCAGGAGTTTTTTGCTCTTCGTCTGTCTGTCTATCTGTCTGTATATCTAACATCTAACGTACGCATGTCTTTGTGTACCTATGGCTATATGGTTACTTCGTTAACATAGGCCATAATAGTAGGAATTGCGTATGATATCTACTGTATATTTAACATAAATATACCACTCAAACATCCATCGAGTCGTTAATAGCCATGCAAGGTTATGGTCACACCAGATGACACAATGTTCCACAAAATCATTTTGTGGCTGTAATTGTTTGTCAATTATATCTCGGATAAAACAATATAAAGAAACATATATGTGTCTGTTGATTTTGCCATTATATTGAGATGTTGTAGCCCTCATCAATAAGTTAATCAGTCAATATATCAATATATAATTGTATATGCAAAACTTTATTTATGAGACTGAAATCTACATTCAAGTTGATGTATTTACCCCTTACTACATGCGTAGGATAGGTAACTGGTAAGATATTCTACAAACGTTTGCTGTATTCCTTTTTTCCTGCAGTATGCCTTTAACAACTATCCATTTAAATTGCATAAAGCGGATGATAACTTCCTTATACCATCAGAACTGTCTGAACTATAACTTGATTCAACTATTTATCGCATAACTATATGTGCCAATGGACCATATACAACTCTGTCTGTCTGTCTTGCCTAAATATTGGAAAAAACATTCTAACACTGTCGTTTACATGATATCGTCTACCTAAAGATGTGATATGTTATAATTTATAAAATGTTATTTTAATCGTTTTTGTTCTAGGAAACATTGAGGTGAGTATCAAACAGTAAAGTTGATCAGACGAGGTTGTTACGCCGCGTATAATATGAATAAAAAATGTTTGCATATGTAAGTGTTTGTTAGTCTCACAGCGACATGGTTTATACAGAATCTGATGGCTGTTTATACCAAGCTGAAAGTAAAGACTAAGATACATTTCGCAACGTTCTGCTATACTCTTAGCTTAAATAGGTATGTACATGTAGTCAATACCATCAATGAATATTGACTGTGACTTTGAAAAACGAAGAAGACGGTAGCGTCCTACCGAGATTTTATGGAGGAAAGGGTTAAAGCGATAGCGGTGTCTTTCAAATAATTTACAGTACTGTTGTCGCTATTAATAGTGGTTCTATTATTACTTCAACTATTCCATTAATTTGACGGTCTACCATACTCCTATTCCAACATTAAGGGTGTGGTGACAGAAATATAGATATAAACGGAAGGGATGCTTTGGTATGCCAATCATAATTTGTGTAGTCTTTGTTGAATGGCACGGAAACTTTGTAGCATCAATATGTCTTTTAGTAATGCTAAACTGATATACCTGGCAACTGTCGAGACGTAATTATATACAAAAACAACTTGCAGCAGTTTTTACAATCAACCGTTGAGTGAGAACTAGGTACGAATAGATGTACGGGCCATTCTGGAACTGCTTTTCACTCAATATTTAAAGTATGACGTCCAAAATCCGAACCATTCTGAATGGAGAACTATGTTTTGTTTAACTTCAGTTTTTGCAAAAGGTATCTTCGACAATATCATATCTGGATATCTACGATGAGCTGTATCCATTTTGGCTGTACATCACGGCAGTAGCAAGAGACGGCTGTTTGCAGAGTAAAATTACCAAAAAACTATTCCGGTGCAAATCGGCATCGTTGACTCCCACAATAACATACGATGTACTTTACTCCGATAAATGGTCTAAATGATCAACATTTATTTACACTTTACATAGTCTCTCACCTTCTAAGGGAAGGTAGGAACGAGATGTACATCCTATTTGAATATGTCCAAGCTTGATGACGATAAACAACTCTGAGACAGGGAGTCCATGTACTACATAATGTTTGTCCTCGGGAAGAATGCATACCTGTACAAGTGTGAGGTTGGGCGCCCCTAAACCCTGGTTTAACCCCCCAGTTGTTGTTAATGGTTAATTAATTTATAGTTAATTATTGATTGCTACTGACCGTACCAAGGCGGGCTCCTATTTTCACTTTGCTTTATGTTTGTCTTGCGTGTTGTTTTCTATTTAGTGTTTAGATGAAGGAATGGTAATGTGTGTGTGTGTGTTTGTTGTGGTATGACTGTGTGTGTGTGTTCTGCTTGAGAGGTGGGTGTATTGTTTGTGTTACGTTTCCTGCTTGAGTCTTTCGTATTTATTTATTGTGCATCGGGATGAACTTCTAAATGTGGCCACTTATTGTAGCTCTAACTAGGGCGCGGTTTGGATTATATAATTCGGATACCGCACTATAAGAGATCACAATATTATCCATGTTTAGGGAAGTATCCTGATTGAAGAGGTTCAGAAGTCATTTTTGAAAATCAATTTACCATTTCAATTGATCGTGAGGCTAGTATCCCTTTACCGCCAGAGTATCTTCTGTTTCAACATTGGTGTCTGCAATATCGCTTCAAAGTTTGAGTAAAGACCGTGTGAATGACGAAATTTCGAAATGAGTGTCAAATTGTTTGTGGCATAATTATCGATTTAAGTACCGGTATCAAGTAGTGAGGATCTAAACAGTCACACTTTTACCCGATGTGAGAGTTTGATTCAAACTGCATGTAACACGAAATTACAATATTGTAATAAAAAAAGGCAGGCACACGCTGTTTGCTCATATATTCTTCCGTATGCGCCATCGGTGGTATCAATCATCTGCTCTTCAAACCTGTTATTTCATTCCACAATTCCCCATTGCACTGAATCCTCTGGGTAGTATCAATGTAACTCTCTGTCACAGAGAAGTGTAAACGAGCAATGCATTATTTTTCACATTCCACCAAATTATAGGCAACTCGTTTTTAAAGATACATGTTAAATGGAAGAAGAACTTTCCAGTTGCAATTAAGATATATGAAAATGACAATAAAATGTGAAAATATGATAAATCTTTTATTTAACATTCTGAGATGCAAACAATTTGGCCTGAACAGTTAAGAGATTTCTGATCAGGATCAAAACTATTTTCAAGTTACCATTGATATCGTCCCAAAGTGTGTACTCTCTCTCTACAAGAACACCTAATGGGAGACACAGATTGTGTGTGTGTTGTTCGGGTGAATCGTTATAGGGAGCGAATATTAAGACTCAGTTTACATTTGAAAACAGCTTAAATCCAGATCAGACGCCGTATATATATAACGCGTCTGATCTGGATTCAAGCTGTTTGTCACTCGTCATTATATTTCTTATATTAAAATGTCCCCTTATATGTGATTTTGAGAAAAATAGCAGACGACCATTTTAAGCAGACGACAAGACAATGGAATCAGTGAAAGAGTTGTCCTGGTTAGGGAACTGAGGCAAGCGTTTTGTAAGGAGGAAGTCGTTGTTAGGAGGGCCTTGTAGGGAGGGAGCACTGTATTATTATCATAGACTGGCAAAGAATACCGCCTTCCCCGCTGGCTCGATATATGGGTCAAACAACATTGATTGTCTGCCTTTGCATATTGTTTGTTGTACTACAGAAATGTTGTTGGTTTCAAAAGGAAAAGATGCTGTTTACATATGCCGTACATAAGCGTTCGTTTCAGAATATTTACATATGTCTAATTTATCAGTTTTCCGGATATTAATGTCTGACTGCTGCATATGTTTGGTCTGAGGAGGTACATGTACGGGGGATAATACGTTATTCATTCCCGTTTAAACGCAAACAAGATGCAAACGCACTACAATAAAATATAGAAAATGAAAATCTGTTGATAATTATGACTATTAATTTAAATCTGAATGGCAAACAGTTTAGAACCTGATAAAATGCCGGATTACCCGGAGTCTGATCTAGCTCCAAACTGTTTGCAATGAAACTACTTGTTTATCATAAACGTAATAATTAGGAAATAATAACATCTTCTCCTCTGTTTCAGTATTACAAATCCTTTTACAGTACTTTGAATCGTTTTTGAAAAAAGACATAACAACTATTTAAGTGCATTGTGTATTTAACCATTATTGTGAAGAACACAATATACAATTAAATATAATTAAGTTCTTGATCTTTATAATCAATCTCCGATTGTTTTACCCTTTCCCGACTGATCGCGACATAACTGATTGTTTGCAAACAGTTCGATTCAGATCAGACCCACGCTGTTTGACACTCGTTTTAAGGTTTATTTACCTAAGCAATGTATACATCTAAATTTGATAAGTTTTGCAGATGACACATTTCGAAGCAGGATTATGTTTAAGAGATAAAAATATTTATAAACACATTATTATAACGATTTTAAGCTAGTTTTAAGATGTAGTAGAAGAATCGTTAAGTTTAAATATGTTTTATTTCAAAATAGTACATATTTTATAATCATACATAAATATACATTAGGATGGGAACGAAAGCAATGTTTTCTAATTAGAAGAGTCGTTTATGTAAACAAACAAAAGTTTTCAGCATGCTTTCATATCTCAATACCAACACAGGGGCGTAATATGAGATCCGTGCAAGAAACAAATATATTGTTCAGATCACAGTAATAACGCAGAACTTACCTTTGCGGTGACAAGAGTGTGATAATAATTTAAGCGTTAATGAAATAAATGTAGAGTATATGTCTACAGTATGCTAGTGTATATGTAAGGCTACATTTTCACATCACATTTCTCATGACAGTAACATGATGCATAGAGCATAATACATTATTCCAGCCGATTAAAAAACCGACACTAGACACAAACACAATACAATTAACTATAGAAAATTACAACATTTCTTGAAAATTCTGCATGTTGATCCCTATCTTAGACAAATATTTGGGGCCAGATCCGACGCCAGTTTTGATATGGCTCTTAACTGCTTGTACTGGGGAAAAAACATATTAATTGTAAAAGAATAGCATCTTCTTCCAAAAGCAGTACATGAAAAGGTTAAATAAAAATTACAGCTATAGTTATGTATCACTCAGATGAATGTTTGAGGTCTGTTTCTCATACCAACCATAAAATTGCTATTCAGCTGGAGATGAATGTTAACATATAATTTATGAGACGGTCTGGCAAACAGGATGCGATGAGCACATAACATAAACGTCAACTGTTCTGCATTAACAGTTGATTTGTACTAATGGCATCTTGTTTGAATGGTGTCTGACGGGGTAAATTGTGTCGTTATAGAATCTGAAATGTATTTTATTTATATGGAAGAGTTATGATAAGTTAAACAATATCAATGTTTTAAACTTAAACTATTCATTTTAGAAGTTTAGTGTTTATGATCCGAAGTAAGCTTAACATAAGCCCCTTTGCATAGGGATCTGTAACTGTTTTTTAATATATTTTAGCCAAACAATGTATTAAATACACAACGAAAACGAAATTGATCTTATTGCTTATCTCTTTGCCCAAAAGCCTGATTCTATTTTTGAAGACATTTGACTGCTTAAAGCAATCTGAAGGTCATGCAGAATGCGCCTTAAGCTAACATCTGGTAGAGTACAGCAGACATATGTAATATTGCAGTGTTTCAATGATATAATGGGATTTCTAACAACGTATGCAAAAACAGTGCCATATATTCAAACAAGCAATACCGTGATATGTAAATTTATACATACATTGTACAGTTACATTGTGAGGTGGATTATTTGATGTGGATAATGGTCGTTTGTTACACACGAAACGTTCGATATATTAGGGTGAACTAATTCGGCACCATACTGCACAATTATTGGCTATGTGCTGAGCAATACATAGTTATTGCAATACAAAAACATACCATGCCAAACTGTCAACTCAGTCTCAGAGTCAGGGGCACGTTTCATAAAAATGGGAACGACAAATGTCGTCGAAAACCAGATTATAAAAGTATAATTATTCGTTGTCTGCATTGTTTTGAACATGCGATTCCAAAGACATGTCACAAGACACGATTAGATGGAGAAATCAGAAATTAAAAGTATTTTAAAGTCTTGACTTATCACCGTTTTTACCGTATGAAGTTTTGAAATAAACCGGCCCCTGATTAAAATGTACACTTGCAATTGCAAAGACATAGGGAAACTATACTGATAAGTACTGTGAATACCAAAACTAGCTGTAACGTATTCTTGATATAAACCGTGTGCAGTTTTAAATTTTTCAAATGTAAAGTGTTAAAGTGCCGTAATAAGCATATAACTGGATTTTTGAACATATTGTCAGGCAAAAGTTATATCAAATATAGGGCATCGATGAATATATAGTGATAACAATACATATCTGCACAGTAGACAGGCGCATAGAGATTCCGGACTACCATCTTCGCACGCCATTTCAACATCAACTGTATTGAAAGTGTTGCCAGTTGTAATAATAACACAAGTGTATATATCGTTGGGTTGAGAAAACCTTGAGGGACACTACAATATCTAGACTTTCTTATACACTTTAGTATAAAAAGCAACTCGTATGTTTTGGTTATAGTTGATCTATTTGTACAAAAATACAGTTTAATGTATATTCCTTTGTGACTAGGATAAACGGGTGGAAGCATTTTTATGGTTCAATCAACTCAGTTTCAGTTTATTTTCGTTTAAAGTAACGTCTTGTATACACTAATGCACATGATACAACCTGCTATATAAGACAGACTCTTCTTGCATATAGATATGATGTCCTTCACATTGTTCTATAAATTGAATAATGGCATCATTTGCGGTCATGACAATAAATATTGTACCCAGTGGAAAGCAAGGGGCGGGGATAATTCAGATTGACGAAAACATGTATTTCCAACTTAATCATATATACAATAACCTGTCGACACTGACAAGTGCTTACACATGTGTAGAACACAGTTACCCGGTGTGTAAACTGTTTGTAAAGAGCGCAAGTTATTTTATTGCATAACTTGTGGTCAGGACGTTGCATAAAGCCATTATATAACTATCGTATTTTACTTGAGAATGGCGTTTTTTGACTCCAGCCAAACCTGATCGTCCACAAGCGCTGCATAATTTGACATATAGAATAGAATATCCCATTTGTGCGCATTACTTATCAGTTTTAATAAACGCGTTAACGAAAACTAACATGATGCTCGCCAAGGCTCGCGTTTTATTAAATTAGTCAACTCGTTTATTAAAAATGATAAATAATGAACACTCATGTAACATTCTCTATTTCATGAACACGTTTGTTTGCTACAGACTATAATTGCTTTCTTATAAAAAATGTTGAATATTCTATTTTATCTAGTTGCTCTTCTTTGTTCCAATAAAACATAATAAGCTTTAACATGTGTATCTATAATAGTGTTGGGTGTTTAGGTATCTACGTTCAGCTGAGGAAAACAACATCTTACTGTTATACAAACGGAATATTACTATACTTTGCATATCTTATGCACCGGATCACTCGAGTTGTGTGTGTAAAGGCTATATCCAACGAGACCGAAGGTCGAGTTGGATATAGCCTTTACACACACAACGAGAGTGATCCGGTACATAAGATATGCAAAGTATAGTAATGTTCCTTTTATTATATAACTCTTATAATAAAGATAAAATGAAAAACAATAGAAATGTTTCGAGCGTTACTTTAAATAAACGGGATTTCCCATACGTCACACTTCGGGGAATGGCGCGTGAAAGTAAATACTCGCTATTACGACCACTAAAACGAATGCTTATTAATTAAATAATAGAGAGGTGATAGCTTAAAGCAAGGTGACAGTGAAACAGAAAGCTCCTAAAGGAGCTTTCTGTTTCATTGTCACCTTGCTTTAAGAGGTCATCTACCGTAAACACCCTAATACTTAACATAATTTAGTGGTCGTAATAGAGAGGTTTTACTCTCTAGTTCCGAACTTCCGACTACACAGTAAACGTTCTTTTCCCATTACACAAGGTACATGGGTAATACGGAATTTTCAATCCGCCAAGGTGTATTTGTTCGATAAAATACGGAACTATTTCGGGCAGAACAGTGGTAGGTATATAATAAAAACACATACTCACAAAGTCCGTTTAAACGTTAGTGTTGTTTCCACTGTTGTTAGAACATATATATTTGATTTGTTCAAGATGGAATATTTACAATGATATGCCTACATGGATATTCCTTAAGCCAGTTTTCAGGTTATATTTGTAATTTGCTGTTTTATAGGACTCCAACCCCTTGTTCTTTAAAGTGTTCTTATATATCATAATAAAACAACAGAATGTCATTTGACAGCATATGTGCTTTCGGCTGTGATATTGTTATATCGGGCAAGACCTTTAGATACCCGTTTAATGTACACTAGACACAAATGAAATGCATTTTTATGTAGCAAATGGCAACTTGCAAAGTAGGATGACTTTCGGTTTTTTTCTGGGTGGCAAACCGTTTCAAGCTTGATCAGATTCCTAGTTACCCAGCATCAAATACGATGCAGTTAAAACAACCGTTTTAGAAGAATCACGTGAATTGAGACAGGAAAACGTTGTATATATACTAAACTCAACATGTCCTTTGCTAATTCGACACTAGATTAATTACTTCACAGCAAGTTTTGACATAGCTTGAATACCTACAAATCAACTGTTGTTGTTAGATGCCGAGTAATAAGATACAATAGAGAAGATGTTAAAATCCCCAAAATAATTGCGTTTACGCAAAACTAGAATTACCATTGCAAAAGGTGTGAAGCCAGATCAGACGCAAGACAACCCCGGCTACAGACAATTTTCAACTCCGATTAAACTTACATGTAATAGTCAAAATTGCCGACACTTATTGTTCTAAATTTATTGAACTACGTTTGTGTTTCGTTTACACGGGGAAGAATAACGTTTTCTCCACTGTACGTGATTTGTAGGTCTGACACTCGAAAAAGGTTTTCGTCAGTCTAAAGGAACATAATCGTGTGATATGCAGACGGTATTCTGTTAGCAGACGATAATGTAGCGAGATAAGAGCTAATATGCTGCGTAGCTATGCCACCAAGACATTTCTTGCATGTGTTTTCTAAAATATCATACGACAAGCTTTTGGAGACTGTAACGTTTAATTGGTATTAAAGTCATTAATGCCTAGTGAGGCAAATATGCGTCTTGTAAAAATTTACATTAGTGAAGAATATGATTGTCCTACGTGAATAATGTAGACCTAAACCAGAAGGTTCCTGAAGGAATCATCAGATCTAGTCTTGTACTGTTTGTTAGTTTGTAATATTTTGACAAATCAATCTTAACATACGGACTCGGCTTAAAGATATCTCCTGACGACCCTTTGGTCATAACACCTAACCAGCTATCAAAGCATGCCGCCACGTGCAAGTTTTATCCTTTACTGCTATCTTGTCTAGGGGTATACTCACTCAAGCGTTTCATGTGAGGCCCGTACCTTAGATTTGTTAGTTAGGTTAGTAAAACCCATGAAAAAACCGTTGAGTGTGAGTATTTGAGGGCCTCTCTAGACAACCTGAATTTAGTTACCTGTAATTTCACACCAACTGAGATTAGTGTACCCGGTGAAAGCTTGTGATTCACGATTTGACAGTTAAATTCGCACACTATCGAGACAATGTGGGGTGAGTCCCTCAATGGACTGAGGCAAAGTCTTTAAATGGAAATCGTAATGGTCCATTTTAGCTTACATCAGTTAATGTTATCGTCACTTTTGTATTCAAAATGCATCTCTCAATATTATTCAGTAGAGCACCTTATAATGACGCGTTTACGCTTGCATTATTGATTACTTTGTCCGCGGTGTGAATCCAGATCAGACAACGGTTACCATGCCGTATGATCTAGCTCCAAACTGTTCACCCCTCAATTAAGTTATATAATCTGAATTGTCAAAACATCTCTTTTTCTACATTTTATTTTTGCACAATATTTCGTTTAAACGGGACATAAACTATTCTCCTTTGTACCAGCATTGTTTCGGAATATAAATAAAGCAGAAGCCGCAGAGAGTCCTTTATAGCCTAATTCGCAAACATTTGGACCAAGTTTTGACACCGTGTAACGTGGCATCCAGTCGGAATCTAGACTGGCTGTCACTCGTATCGATATTTCTTAATTCATAGTATATAACTTTGAAACGATCTTGCAAAATATAATATGGAAGCAAGAGACACTATGGTTGTTAAGGTAAAATCATGATAAATTTGGCTCTTAATGGGTTAAACTTATCTGAAAATAAACAGTCGCAATTTCGTGGATATATGATTTCCTTTTACCTAACGTCAACTGTTTTTTTATTTGGTTAACATCTTTTATTTGACCACACAGCGGTATTAATACTAGTCATATCATGTATTATGGCAAAGAAATTCGGTACCAATCTTAATACAGACACTATATTGATTTTATGGAGTCTAGTCTAGATTTGAAAAATGTCACAACTAAATACCACCAGTTAAAAAGACATTTATGAAAATAACGCGTTTTGCATTGCCCTATCTAGACAAATAATACCCTGTACGAACATTTTTCACCCGCCTGTCTGTGACAAAATTTCAATTTACTGACAAAGAACATCTATTGCAGTACACAATAAAGTATTTTATAAAGACATAAGAATTAATCATATTCAATCATTGGCTGTGAGTGAATATTTATTTCTCCATTTTATGAGATAAATATGGAGCAAAGATATATGGCCTATAATTTACGCAGGCTTGTCGTTTTCTTGTCTTCTTCTTGAAGCGGACACGATCTGAGTATTTCCCCTTCAACCACAATTAAACACTAATGCAACGTTACAAAATGAAGAATGTGCGTGTCAAAATGTTGCCAATCTATTTCTATGTAAGTGAAAAACAGTAAAAATCCTGCGTCTGATTAGAAACTAAACATTTCATAAATGTCACATGAGCTAGACGCTCGTACTCAGAGATATCAAACGGGAGTGCACACTTTCGAGACATGACGGTAATTAACCTTTTGCCTGCTGGTCGCGACTTTTTTATTTCTGCAAACAGTTTAGATCCAGATCAGACGCCGCGTCACGCGGCATCTGATCTGGATCCAAACTGTTTAACTCTCGTCTTTAGGTTTCTTTACTTAAAAATGTATAAATCTAAATTCAACAAGTTTTGCAGACGACAATTTCAAAGCAGACGACATCACCGCAGGATAAGGGTTAACAAATGTCAGCTTGTCACATATCTAATTGAAGTTAACTAGACGTGAGGCTGCTTCTAATTAACAGGGCAAATGTCCAAACTGAGAGATGAATATCTATAGATATTGACCTGGCAAAGGTCGGGTATCCATTATTCTATCTTAATCGACACTTATCTACATTGGCAGTTATTTACCATTGACGCTTAATTAAAATAACAACATTCAGCGGAGATATACGAGTAGACGTCAATGTCTTATGCCCCAAACCAAACAACATCAATCCTAAAGGTTATAAAGACGTTTGAGTGTTGTATGAAAGCATCTTCAGGCATTTGATTATTCATATTTGAGCTGTTGCTCAAATCTAATCGACCAAAGCTTGAGAATGATCTCAGACTCAACTCACAGCGCTTTATTACCTTTGACCCTGGTGAATACAATAATAATATGAAGAAGTGTTATATTTTTTACATTAAGATAATTAAAGATGATTTCTTTCTCAAGCACATTCCTAAATCGGCTACTTTGTTACTTTAATTTACATAACACTAGAATATGTTGATTTAAAAAGTTTTTGCAATTATTTACCAAGGTAAGTACATGCAAATGTGTGTATGTTTGAAATAGTGATATGCCATGTTTGTCATTATCTTTAAGTAGACAAGATAAATATAGTTCACGTATGCTGTGTGTCAACTAGATGCTATTGTTTTTTATTCCGTTAGAACGAAATAAAACGCTTTCCAAATGCAACTAATCAACATGTTTATGACACTTTCGTGAATCTATGGTTGTCCATTACATGTTGAGTGCACAACTTTTTATAACTTGCTAGACGTTGCATCCTTCAGCGATCATCTAGCTCCAACATTTTAGCCGCGAAATGTACAGCTCACACAAGAAGTTTATCTTTTTTTTCTGGGGTGGGTGGTGTTGGTCGGGGTTCTAGGTTGACTGTTTAGGTCTGTTTATATCTACGACTAGTAACTAGGTCACAAGGTGTCCTAAAATATCCACCTGATATTTTTGTTTCTGTTTCATAGTTTCAATGTGCCCTTTACTGTCATTCCGTTTGTGTCTCTCTGGAACCAGATAAGACAGGAGTTATTCGGCTACATTATTGTTTTAGCGGTTAAAGTTAACTTAAACATATTTTTCTTTTGTACTATTAGTAACAGCACAGTCGACATTTAATATGATGTACTAAGTTCCGATCATTATTGTCCGTACATGTAACCTTTATCTCTATATATGACTGCAACATTTCATCTAATAAACCATTTGTTTTCAGGTATTCGGGTAATGGAACACCAGGCCAGTAGTCATATATCGAAGCCCAAGAAGCTATTACGGAAAACCTTGTTGCACTGGTTGTACAGTGGAAACGTTGTTATTTCCAATTCAAAGGCCTTTATGCTAAAACATTGCAAACAATTGGGAGCCTGATCAGACGCCGGCTTGGCCGGCGCCTGATCAGGCTCCAAACTGTTTGCCTTTCAGATCAAAATTATATATTTGTTACTTTGTATTCCATTGCGGTTGCGTTTAGTTACTGTTAAACAGGTAAAACTAACGTAGTATCCATTGTATCTGACAGATTGTAATGCCAGTTTAATAGAGTTCACATTCCAGCAAAACGTCTTCTGTTTGTGATTTGTGTGATAGAAAGGTGTGCGAGATAAGATAAGATAAATCTTCTAGAGAAAGTACTGCGTGCACTTAGTGTAAGAAAATAGTTTACACACCAGTTTCTATTAGTTGTTAGAGATAAAATTATTCGGCGTATTCGAACAGTACAGGGGCAAATGCACTATTCCTTTTCGTATTTATATAAACGTCTTTGTGCAAAAATTTATTTGTTCCAATTTCAAACACTTTGCGTCTGATCATGTACGAAACTGTTTTCAACTCAGATGAACAATACTCGTCAGAAATTTATTATTGCGTTTGGGGTGGTCTTAACGTTAAAGTTCGAAGTCCTCAAGCTGTGCCCTGACTCCTGCTATCATGTCGTTCGATTCAATACGTCATATGTAGTTGTCAATAGATACATGCCACATGCACATTCTCAAACGGATGTCAACTAGTTTAGGCTCTGGTCAGATGGTGTATAAACCACCGTCTTATCTGTATCAACCCCCCCCCTTTTTTTCACAAAGTCGTTCATAGCAGGATACAGATAATAGACATATATTTCCAGACGAAGCCTTATCGCTGTTGTCATTATTAATTTATTGTGACATAAAGTAAATACCTAGCAATATTTACACTAAGTCTTGCAATACCTACTACACAGTGCAGTTTGTACAGTAAGGAAGCCGTTATTTTTTCCTGTTGAAACGAAACGAAACGCAATACAATAGAATAGAGATATAGGAGCTGTGATAAGTCGATGTTTAAGACAAGCTGATCTCAAACTAGTTTCGAATTGAAATGTTATTAAGCGAGCCTTGGCGAGCTTAATAACTTTTCTAATCTAGACGAGTTTGAGATCAACTTGTCTCAAACATCGACAAGTGACAGATTATTTTTCTCACATTACCAACGACTTAAGCTTTTTTTCAGCAATATTCATTTTTTGGAACCCCGATGACGTCAAAACGGCGTTATAAATAGTGACGTTATAGTGACGTCATAGTGACGTCATCAAAGTGATCTTACACATGTTGGAGATAAGGATATTCGTCATCGTTGTTCGCAATAGAAAACAGGGGTATTTATGTGAGAAAAGGTGATACTAAATTATAAATGCTGACAATAAATTCTATCCCGAGTGGCAAACAGCTTGGAAGCTGACCAGACGAGTAGTATTCGGTTTGTAATCTGATTAACGGCGTATTAGCCAGTGTTTGGCATATCTTCAACAGTTTTTTCACTTTTAATAACTTTGTTTGCAAAAATGCATTTATTTTGAGAGAATAGCGTTTTCTCTTATGTACAATGAGAATCCGTGCACCATAACATATACTTTCTATTTCCTCGCAGGTACGGTTACCTAAAAACAGGCTGAAGGTAATTTGATTGCGCGTTATCGCCCATTCTGCTTTCTTTTAAACCTACCTATAGTAGTAAAATATCTTTAAAACTAGAGACTGACGGACATGGTGGCTCTCGAAGCAGTCTTGATTCTAAATACAGGGAGTTGTGAGTACAGTGATCCCTAGAGATCTAATGGCCATACTATGTTTGTTTTTTTTTCATATCAGATGATGGCAGAAAGGTTTTTGACAAAGAACTACCGCGAATTGCTCCTCTCCACACAGGACAGGGGCATCCGTTAATATTTTGAGTCGGTATTGCGGCTACCTAATTCCTTATCAGACTGCCATTTCTCCGGATTTTTCCTAAATCTTCGGATTTTTTCCAGTTTGTAGTAGCTTAAAGCAGGCTGAAAGTAAAGCAGAATGCGCCTTTAGGCGCATTCAGCTTTAATTTTAGCCTGCTTTAAGTAGTCGCATGTCAACAAAACTAGAAACAGGCTATTAGATAAAGATACGATTCGTAAAATCGCACTTGAAAAATGCAAATTTGGAAATCTTAGGATTTTTTATTATGGCAGTCCTGCCCTATGTTAGCAGTGATCAATAGTGCAGTGAAAATGACTTTAAAAATGAGAGTAAAGTTAAAGTCTACTTAACGTCATTCGGTCTTAAATTTTGTACTTTCTTTTATGTGTTAAAGGGTTATAAATGCTAGGATATAGATGAGACGTCGTATTTCTCGGCGTTTCATCTACACCAACAGTGTACAACACATGATTTATATTCGGACATAATATAGTGAAGAAGGTAATGCTTGTCCGCCTAATTAATGCAATTTGAGAAACTAATTTATCCCGATGATGCAAACGAGTAAACTCGAGCTTTACAATTTCAATATTTTAAACAATTAGGAATGTATTTTTACAATGAGTGGGTCCTCACTAGTTGAATAAGACAATATTTTCAAACCTAAATTTATAAATGACTCGTCTGAACTAGAAGTATTGATATAATTATTATAATACCAGATTTTCGAGCTGATATAGCGTTATTTTCACACAGGAGTTGTGCTTTTAAAACGACAATAATTCTAATACCATGCGTTGAAATGCTTAAATATTTTTATTAATTTATGACTAAAAAATGTATCAGACCCCAACAAGATATTTAGCCTAACGCACACAACGGTGTTTATAATGATTTCTAGAATTCTTTCTTAAGCAAACAGGTCTCACGTTAGCTACTATGCATGTATATCTAATGCATATAATTAGGAACAATAACATTAGTAGAATATAAGGTTTATCCTAGGCGACTTTAAGCCCCTCAAATGACAAGGTTCTCTGTTTTTCAGTATAATTGTTGTTTTCCTTCATTTTTCAATGTTGGTTTTCGATGCAATCTGCATGAACGTATATTGTAGTGGATGTCAAATAAATTGGATCCCCGTCCGTAACCGTGTTACGCGACATCTGTTCCGGATCCAAAACTATTTGTAAAATACATTGTACTCGGAGTAGGTAGTTAAACGTACCTGAAACTTATCTATGGTGGCTAGATGTTAGGATATGTGACGATAAAATATTGGAAAAAATGGGTTTCAAGGGCAGTATGACAATTTGTTGCATGGCATCAGGTGGCGAATAAGTGAAATAAAACTAAAATGAGTATAACCCACTATTCCAGAGCATACGAGGGTCGTATGTATGTACATTAAACTTTATCATAACAATAAACCCTACAGTTATGGCCACAATTATATATTATATGGTTTTGGTGTCAATGTAAGTCTTCGTCCCTCTTAGCTTTCTTTTTGTGAACAAAACAACTGAAAGCTTTCACAAGCCATGGCGTCGCGTTTTCTAGATTCTACCTAGCTAATCTGCAAACGTACTGTTCGTCCCAAATGACGTTAAAATACACGTTTAATATGCTTGTCAAATATATTGCATCCGGATACAATGCTAGCTATCTTATAAGAATCCACATTATTTGTAGATACAGCAAGTATACACAAAACGTTCCTGCAGCTTAAACACATAATGTAAAGCGAAATGTTCGTTATTGTAGTTGAACATAGCTATTTTAAACGGTATGTGCTAAAATTGTGGTTCAAAACTATGAGAATATGGCACTAAAATATTAAATTGATAAGTTTCTGAAATGAACTACTTGAACCTCAGAGTATTTTATTATTTATGTGTGATTGGAGAATATAGTGTGTAATTAGTTGAGGAACGTGGCAAACCTGATATCCCACATAACGAACAGCGATCACGAATAGCCTTGTCTCCAACATGTGTGAGATCACTTTGATGACGTCACTATATAACGCCACTATTTTAAAGACGTTTTGACGTCACCGGGGTTCCAAAAATGCATATTGCTTTACAAAATAGCTTAAAATCGTTGGTTATGTGAGATAAATAATCTGTCACTCATCTAGAATAGAAAGGTTATTAAGCTCGCCAAGGCTGTATTAATAACATTTCAATTATAGACTCGCTTGAGATCAGCTTGTCTTAAACATCGACTCATGACATATCCTATATTTTATTGTGCTTACCATTATATTTTAAGTCAACGTGTAGTATGTACGCTTTCTGTGTACACTGCCGTGGAGAATACGAATCAATAAAATAGAGTAAAATATTTTTTATGGAATGCTGACGACCTGTATTCGGTGCCTGATAAAGCTCTTTACTGTATGACATAGAAAACAATATATTACAAACGATATTTTTGGGGCAAAAATAAGGTCTTATCCTCTGTAGTCTATGGTCGATATAATTAAAAGTTTATACTGACCCTAATAAGATGATTGCAAAACTTATTTATGTTTACCTTACTTCTTAAAAAAGACCACTCTATTGTTTCGCTGTGTTTGATGTTATAATTGGAGTAAAATAATACAAAATAGCCATTTGAAATTTGAACTGGCCATTTAATATTTAAATGACAATTCTGAACACAGTAATATTTTGTTAAACTACCTAGTTTTAAACTTGGAAAATCACAACAAGTGAAGTGTTTGACATATACCTGTATGTAAATAGTAGTTATATACCAGTACGGTATCTTGTTTTCTGCCAATTTACACCAGACATGCAAAAGAAAGCGTGCAACAGTCATGAACTGCAGTTATTAGATTTGCAGTCTTGTGGACATTGATGAATGTTTTTTATGTTAATGTCAATCAATGTCTTTGAAATTGTATCGTAGATAAACATTCTCTACTCAGATGACCGTACTATGTTATATTTATGCAATTATGTTATTGCCAGACCGAGTGAATTTCCAGTTGAGCGATTTAACTAGATATCAGTCTGTAATTTCGTTAGATTATCGAGTCAGTTGCAATGATGTTGATGTTGTAAAAGAAATATTTATCCTTGCTAATCTTTGTTAACCCCTTCACTGCCTTACCCCTAGTACAATAGTTATTTGCAAACAGTTAATATCCTGATCAGAAGCCACGTAACGCGGCGTCTGATCAAGACCCAAACTGTTTCACACTTATTTCAATATTTCTGAAAAAAAAAATACCTAAAAACTAAATTTGAGAAATAAACGCAGACAAGAATTGTATAAAATTAATGACGTCACGGCAATGAAGGGGTTAAATCATACTGATACCTATATGTCGTAATAGCAGTGCTATTGTGTAAAAGGCTACTGAGGGACTCATTCGATTTGAAATTATTGCCTGAACAAAATGTTTTCTTTAATGCATATACATTTCATTCTTTGTATTATATTGCTACACGTGAGGTCCTTAGAAAACATTTCGCGCTGTCTCTCTCTCTCGCTTTGTGCTGAAATTAACAATTAAAATATGTTCCTTTATCTGCCTTTAAGGCAATTTACTGCCTGACGCATGACAGAACTAATTCAGAAAGCTTCTTAAGGAACGCTTTGCCTAACTTCCGTCATTAATTAAACACACATCTGAATTATAAATCCGAATGTTATCTTACAAGTACACCGTGTTAGGGAGGTATCACTGTGGATTGATGTGCCAGCGAATTCTAAGATAAGATAACTATATACAAACAAGCTGTAATACGCTAAAATAGTAAACATAGTTTGATAGTTCACAATCGTAGCTATAATTGAAATAAATTATCTCACTTTGTTATCTTTTGATTAGTGTAGTTATACCCTGTTATTACGGAATCAAAAGCATAGAATCATCGGAGTGTTGATAAGAAAGGATGTACGTACAAGAGAAAGTTTCTATAGAATGTTAGGTAATTTTAATAATTGTTAAGTATTTTCCGATGGTTGGATTTAGGCGTAATTTCTTAATACAATAATCTAGGTACAGAAAACTGGATCTCATTGTGATAACTTACAAAGTACATCTTCAAGAGAGGCAGCAAGATTTGCTGGAGAAACATAATCTGGCAATACATTGAAATAGAAATGACAACAAAACGCATGCACACGTTGTTGTATCATTCTATGTTTTTTGTTATGAAGCAAGCGTATTTTCATATACTGTTTTAGCATATACCAACATCAGAAAAGGGATACTGTTTTGCTTTTTTACAGGTCGACCGTTGGCATAAGTCATTATCATCTTTTAAAAAAACAAAAACCGAATCATGTTTCCTATTGATTAAGAATACAATTCTTGACGAGACCGGGAAATGTTCGTAACTCTATCTACATGTATAGGCACCAGGTAGCCAGTACTACACATATATGTTTTTATTTTGCTTGGGTATTCTTGGTACACTACATATCGTATATGTGCATTACTTTAAAGGTTGTAGATTTCTGTTGTGGCTGTGTTTTGCAGAAGAGAAATGCGATGGAACATGTGTTTAACCATTTATATCAAATAGTTCAGAAATTTATTAAATGGTATATTAGCGAAATAGACATACATATGCTGGAATTATATCTAAGAGAGCGTTCATCATTATTTTTTTATAATTATGTGACAGACAATATACCTTTGTCTGTGTAAAGTATTGTTTGGTGTATTCTTGATACTATATACTAAAAGCGTGATAATCTATTTAAGATCCCCTATCAATCAGTGAAAAGCATTGCATATGTAATTTAGTAATATTCTTTTACGGTCGTATATAAATATGGTTACTGGTCGTAGTTACAGAAGACGTTCATTCCCGATAAACGCCTTTATACTAGACCCTTATTACCATTGCAAAACAGTTAATGCCGTGTTACCAGGAGTCTGGTCAGAATCAAAATATTGTATTATCAATATAAAACATATCTTAAAATATTCAATAAGCTTTACTTTACTGAATCTTATTGATTTGCGTTCGCATTTGGATTCGTTTAGATTGGAAATAATAACGTCTTGTCAACTGTCCGTATCAAAACTTAAGGCTAAAGAGCGCATTACAGACAATGAAATGTTTTAACCTTTAGATAACAGGCTAATCTTTACTGATGAATGTTTCTGCTTTTGTTCCTGCGGGTGATGACATTTATTTCAAATACCATAAGTTTATAAATCGTCTAAGTAGCAGATAATAGCGTGTATGCTAAAACATTGCACGGCATCAATTATAAAAGACTTTCTCGTCATTGCCAAGGGGATAATATTCAAATCGTTTGACCTAGAAGTCATCAATATCACATATATGGCATAGCATCACATATATGACCTCGAGATAAAGATCTATACGACATATTCAAGGCTGCTTAAAACAGGGTGAATGTCCAGACGTTAATTGGCAATTCTATAAAGCTATTTTAAGACCGTAGAATAAAGTCTGGGTTGTTCAACAAACTGTTATTCTACCGGCATACAATTAGGTTATAATCTTATTACTGACAGGCTTGTAAACAGGATATACAGTAATATAAGTAACAAATACTACATAACAATAACATTACAATTTTGTCTTTATTTCCAACAGTGTATTTTTTGTCAGAAATCCGATAAGCTGTATTGTTTCGAACACTAAGTGCATCAAGGTATACGCCATTGGTCGGTAAAGCTACAGCGATAAAACCCAGACGATATCAGGGCTCCAGATAAGAGGTAGTTTTTTCAATAAATCCAAAATTTTCTCACTCTTTTTAGCACCAAAATCTATGGTATTACTACTCATTAGAATCGTCTCGAAGAGACGATTCTAATGAGTAGTGACACCATAGGGTTTAATTCAGAAATAAAGATTTTAGTTTTTGAAAAACTACCCTTATCTGGTGCTCTGCAATATCCAACTAGAAATACGGGACTACGTAAGTCGTGAATATGTTGTTCTTTCCCGTTTATTCGAACAATAATGCAATAAATTGCATAAATTTGACGGAGTGTTTTTTAAGGTAGACGGTATTTTGTAAATATGGTCGACAACAGTTTCGTGCCTTAAAAGGCGGCCGGGTTGCCAGACCTCTGATATGGCCAAAAAGTGTTTGGAATTGAAAGTAGTGTTGTAACACATACTGTAGTTCGTTACAGAATTGACATGGCCTCGTGGCATGCCTACCCATACTCTGATATTAACCAAGTCGATCGTCACGGACGACTTACTTTAATTTGCAAACAATTTGGATCCACATCAGACGCTGCGTTATGCGGCTTTTAATCAGGATCGAAACTGTTTGACACTCTTATTGAACTGTCGTAAGTCTTTTTTTGCTTTAAATCTTAGCTGACACTAAATTACGTTAAAAGGGGTTGGACATATACGAAGAATTTAGCGGTAAAAAAAAGTTGAACCATTTTCTTTCACAAGTAGTAATTAATAACCATCGTGCCTAGGGGAAAATCACACTATGCTCCATACGTAATTGGATCTTTTTATATTAATCAAATATGGAATCGTTTAAGTATTAAAATGTATGCAATTCCCTGTACCAATTGGTAAAACAGATTAAATATTTTTGTTAATAATTAGATAAGGCACATTAACAATATTTGACTATACATGTATTTAGATGTAAATTCATACATTGTGAATTGTTCTCATAATTGTTTTCAAATAATTTTAATTCGAAATAAAATTAGTTAAATGTACAGAAAGTATAAAAACTCATTATATCGTTATGATACTGATCAAAGTATACAATAATAATATGATTAGTGCCTATACTTCTACTACCATCTCTTAGATGGTGATAAAATTGTATCGAATCTCTTAGTAACTCTACTTTGTTTTATTCTTCTAACAATGTGTGTTTTATTTCTTACAACACGGTAACGGTGCTGTGTCTTCTATATAAGTTTAATATTGGCATTGGTCCGGCAGTTGGTCTTGCATTTCGATATAAAAGTCTGAACTATTGTCTTCCTGCCTTAAACAGGAAGAGTATGCGATACAATAATTATAATAGGGATACTACTACTACAACTACTACTACTACTACTTCTACTACTACTACTACTACTTCTTATATTAATGAAATTAACGATTAAATACTACTAATAATAATGATAATCATAATGAAAATACTGGTTATAATAATGATATTTACAGCCTCCATATTAAACGAAATGCTAACAATTAACGATGTTCTAGTATTGACAGCAAAACTGCCAATAAAGATAAAATCAAGTAAAGAAGTACAAACTGCTTGTAAAAGTGGGTTCAAGTTCTTATAAAAAAGCTCTGACAAAACCTCGCCCTACCTGTAATTGATGTGAGTACCGGGCGGGTGTGATAAGATTATTCTCCCGCAGGTAGGTGCACTCATACAGTGGATGTGACGATATTCCCATACGAAATGCAAACGAAATGGAAAACATGAGAATATTGAGAGCCTTTTGAAAATGTGCACAACAGAATTAAATTCAAGTGACAACTAAATTAAAGGCCAATTAGACACTTGGTTACCCGGTGTCTTATTTGGCTCCAAACTGTTTGCAAAGGAATTAATTGTTTTAGCGTTAATATTACAGTGTGTATTTGGAAAGAATAACGTCTTCACCACTGTAATATTGATTGCTAGCATGTAAAATCCACTTCACTTCACATTTTCAAAGTTGCAATAAACACCAACAGAGATGACTGAATGCAGTGTATGACAAATATTGTCAAATATACTGATTACGGTGTTTGTGTTTTGGATCGCTTTGCGACATAAGCCTACTTGAATATTTAGTACATTGAAATAGGTGCAATTGAAAAAAACGTTATTATATGCCGTTCTAAGAAACACTAACCGCTGACGTAATATAAAAATGTATAAATGACAGGTTATTGACAACGGGAATTTCTTGTTTGAAACTGAGTAGCAAAGGTTCAGAACCGGATGACGCTGAGTTAGTGCTTGTAATAAAATTAACTGCTTTAGCATTACCACGCGTATTTGGAAAACATAACATATGTGCCCCTATTCGGTGTTTTTGCAGAGATGGGGCACAGTAGGAGGTTTACTTTAGGCGTTCATTAGCCCCTCTAATGCAACAACTCCTCTGCTTTTCAGAATACTCGTTATTCTCCTTTATGTTACAATTTAGTTAAAATGTAATGTATGTTAAACAGATTGAATCGGCGTATGTTGCGGTGTCACGCGGCGTCTTTTCAGAATCCAAAATCGTTTGTAAAAATATATTGTGCTCGCGGTAGGCAGTCAGATGTACCTAAAACTCATCTATGATCGCTAGGTGTAAGAATATGTGACGATAAAATATTGGAAATATCAAGTTCAAGGTCAATAAGGCTGTTTATTGCATTGCATCAGGTGGTGAATAAGGGAAATAAACTACAATGATTATAACCCGATATTTCAGAACCTATGAGGGTCGTATGTATACATGTAACTTTATCATAACAGTAAAATCCAACAGTTATTGTCACCATTATAATTATAGTAAATGCTTTTGTGATTATGTGTGCGTCTATCCCTATCACGCTGTTAAAGATATTTTTGAAAAAGATTTACAAGTCATGGCCTTGCGTTTTTTCAGGATTTTACATATCTAATCTACAAATGCATTGTTCGTCCCAATTGATGTTTCAAGTAGCATGTACAATATGCCTGTCAAACATCGAATATCTGTATACAATGCCTAGCTTTCTTATCCAAACTCAAAATCATTTGTAAAAATATCATTATACGCAAAAAAAATGAACAATTCAAATACAGAACGCACAACAGAGGCTCCGTTACTCTAGTTGAACATAGCTATATAGAACAGCATAATTGATGCTACTTTTCTGGTTCAAAGACATACGAATATGGCACTTAAATGTGCAACTGATAGTTTTCAAAAATAACTACTAGAGCTTCAGAGTAGCTATTATCTATGTGTGATTGAACAATAGTATCTAATTAGTTGAGGAGTCTGTCATAGATGATATTAATGGTCTGTGCTTATCATAAGATTGGGAGTCAATCTTTACTCTGTAAACTTTCTAAATGCACTGCAGTGGGGAAGACGTTAAAAAGAAGCGACAATACAAATCAATAATTTACAGCTATATAAAAATATTTTCATGGAATTCTGACGATTTATACTCCGTGTCTGATAAAGATCTAAATTGTTTGAAATCTTTTAACCAGCGGTTAACAAACTAATTCATCGTGTTTTCCCGAATACGGTAATTATTTTCAAAACGATCAAACGAGAAGTAACACAGCGTCTTACCAAGATCCAGCTACTTGACACTCATCGAGATAATACTTTTGTCATTAACCTACTCATAAACTTGAAAAAACAAACACACATGACACGAAGTGGTTGACATATGCCGGTATGTATATAATAAGTGTTTACCATTAAGGTATTCAGTTTCCCGCCAATTTACATCAGAGACGCAAAAGAAGGCATGCACAATTTGTGAATAATGTGCTATTCAATTTGCACTCTTGTAGACATTGCTGATGACATTGTTGATGCCAATCAATGTCTTTGAAATTGTATCAGAGATGAACATTCTCTACTCAGATGACCGTACAATGTTATATTTATGCAATTATGTGATTTCCAGACCGAGTGAGTTTCCAGTTGAGCGGTGTAATTACAGTGCCCCCTCTCTACAACGACACCCAATGGGAGACAAAAATTGTGTGCGTTGTTCGGAGGGAGTCGTTACAGGAAGGGAACATTAAGACTTGGCTTACATTTTCAAACAGCTTTAATCCAGATCAGACGCCGCGTAATGCGTCTGATCTGGATTCAAGCTGTTTGTCACTTGTCATTATATTTATTCTATCAAAATGTCCACTAATATGCAACTTTGAGAAAAACTGCAAACGACAAATTTAAGTAGACGGTTTTGCAACCACAAACAAGTTGGACATAAATGTTTCGTTTGGGGGACAATGGCAATGGTCGTTGTAAGGAGGGAGGCTTTTTGGGAGGGCCGTTGAAGGGAGGAAACTCTGTAGATATCAGTCTGTATTTTCGTTAGTTTACCGAATCAGTTGCAATATGTTGATATTGTCAATGAAAGAGGCATTCTAGCAAGCCATTCGTCAGTTTTAAAGGGGAAACATGATTCCTTCCTGTTTAAATAATACTAAACGAAAATGTAATACGTTGACAAATGTGAAACAGTAGACAAAATGGCAGCTGTTTGAAAATGGTAATTTATTATAATCTTATTAATAACCAACTGGTATATATCTCAAAAAGCATGATGTTACATTTTTATGCATGTAATTAGAAGAAACAATAACTAAGAAGATGGTTTTGATTTAATTAAAATGACCATTGATAAACGTCATATTTCACCAGTCAGGCCCGAACGGACACGATATGGGTTATGTTCGTTGTTCTACAGTTGTGTCTAATGTCCAAGCTCAGTTATTAAAGAGACATTGAAAACAGTTTAAACTGCATTTTTGTCAGTTAGTCTACCTGTTTAATATATGCTCATTACGTTTGCCAACAGTGTAAATCCAGCTCATATAGGAGCCCTCTGATAGGGGTTTACACTGTTTACTAATGTTATACAGTATTTATTAAACTTCCGAGAATTTTAAGTAAACTGTTTTTTTGTTTTGGTAACTAAAATGAGGGAACCTAAAAACCCACAAGAGTTACTTAGTGTTTGCAGAGTTAAAGCAAACTGCAAGTTTGGTTTGTAGCTTGAATATAATCAAGCCGTATATGTTCCCGCTTCATGACTTTAAAAACTGTGTATTAGATATCTAGAAGCGAGGTGCACAAACAATGTAAATTCTACAAATCATGCGCTCATTTATCTTCTTTGTTAACGGCAGCTACAGAATATATTGCTAACTATTGTATTGGTAGGTATTGACAGTTCAATGCATGCTACATACTATTATATTCGCGTATGAAAGAGTCAGGAAATACGTAAACATTACCGGACGCCGGGTTACCAGCGTCTGATATGCCCAAACATGTTTGTAATGCACTGTAGTTAATAGTTTTATCGTAAACACGTTTGTTGGGTAAATTAACAGCGTTCTCCACTGTAAACATTGCGATAAAGTAGTAGGCATATTGCAGTTTTGAATTGTGAATTGTCCTTCAGAAACAAAAATAGGAAGTATTTAGATGCGCAAAGTAAAAGAAATTGTCACAGAAATATGCTCATACCTTTTTAGTGTGTTTATTAATTGCTTGTGTCTTGTTAGACCAAACACGCTAATATGTCTCATAATAGCAATGCCATGGTATATGAAGGGCTAATTAGACACTAATGTATCAATTATTTTGCAGCCAATGCCAGCTAGACAATTTGCCCTTTGCGCATATACATATTAGCCGTGCCATGACAAAACCTGCCTTATTACATTGCAACATTGTATAGACCAATCACCGTTGTCACCACAGACTCTGCGTGTGAGTTTGGTCTTCACCGCTAAATACCGTAGATGATACTGATAAAACAATGCTTTAGACGAGTGTAGGTGTCAAAAAGTGTCGATCAACGCCAGCCGTCGCGTCAAAGACGCGGCGGATGGCCTTGATCTACACTGTTTGCAATGCAATAAGGCAGGTTTTCTCAGGACACGGCTCATGTCAATCTTTGTAAAGACAGTGCTGTATGTGAGGTCCCTAGCATATACACATCTTTCTGCTTTGAGCTGCAATGTAACATACGATGCATTACCTGTCATTGAGGCAGTTAGCTGCCTAAAACAAAACAAATGTAATTCAAAAAATTCATTTATGAGCTTTCTGCCTAGCTTTTGTTATGAATTAGACAGTTACCTGCTTTTATAATCCCAAATTTGTTTTTTACAACTATGTCGCTTTAGAGGTAGGTAGCACTTTAGATTCATGTGTCGGAGAACTCGAAGATATATATATTGCATAGCTCCCACGAGTTATCTCAATTAAACGCGCACACTATACATGAGTGCGCGCATGCGCACGAGTGTATGTGGGCGTGTTTAATTAGATAACGAGTGGAGCTACTGCAATATATCGCTTGTAACATGGCCAAATATAGATGAAGAGGTCAGGCGCTGTGCAATTTACTCCAAATATTGAGCGCTTTTGACATCCATTAGAATCCCCATTTAAACGACCAATCAGTGACAGGAAAAATACCGCTATAGCTGGGCAAGTTTAAACAAATGTTGAGCGCTTTGCTAATCAAAGGTAGTGTTAGCCCCATAAAAGAGACCAATCAATGATTGGAAAGTATACTCATTGACCAATCCGACAACTTCCAGCATAAATCGCTTTCTCGGGCAATGTGTTAATGACTTTGTGCTGTAAAAACGAATGTCCTAGTTTCTGGGAATATTTGCGTCACTATTTTTCGCGCGTGTTTACTTAAAATGATTAAAATTGATATCGGTGCATTGATAACGGAACGATTTGCAGTGGAGAACACGTTTGCATTTCTCAATCAACGGCTTTGTGATATATCAGGAACGTATAATGTACGTTCCTGGCTATATCCAGCAATGTTTGCTTTGCAAAATATTTGGACCCAGATAAGACGCATTGTACAGCCACTCGGATTGGAATACATGTAATTGAATTGTTTGGAGACATAGATCTATCGCAGTTTAATGTGGGAGAAAATTGCTGTAATCCTGTGTTTATCAGCCGCGTGTATTTTATTTGGATTCAAAGTTTAAACTGATTGCAAAGGAACATTTGGTTTGGCACATCGTCGTTGAAAAATAAAATGTCGATGGCAAACAGTTTGGAGCTTGGCGTCTGATCTTGCTCCAAACTGGTTGAAAGGGAATTATTTTTGCACAAAATTGTTTATTGAAACAAATCGTGTAATTTCTCCATTGTCACTTGTGCTGCTATTACAATGCCAGGGCTCCAGATAAGAGGATTATTTCAAAAACTAAAATCTTTATTTTTTGCACTAAACCCCGAACCCTATGGTGTCACTACTCACTAGAATCGTCTATTCGAGACGATTCTAATGAGTAGTAACACCATAGGATTTGGTGCTGAAATGAGTGAGAAAATTGGGATTTGTTCCATTTACTCTCTCTTATATGGGGCTCTGCTATGCAGATATCTGACACACCGGATGTGCGCCATTTTTGTGCAGTTAACTAGTCGGATCTCGGCCATTTTCGTGCAGTTAACTAGTTAACTGCATTGATTTCGATCAGTTATTGCATGGGCGGGTAAACTCCACCCACTCTAAAGTGTGCGGTATCCAAATTAAACTAGAGAACTTTTCTATATAAAACTGTCCAGGTCGTGTTACAAGATAAGATTACTATATACAAAAAATCCGTAATACGCTCACATAGTAAAACATAGTACGATAAATCACACCTTTAGTTATAATTGACCTATATTATCTCACTTTGCTATATTGTGGGTAGTAGACAGTAATACCCCGTTCCTACGAAATTCATGGCACGATTCCGGCGTTACATTATAAGTGAAACCGTCTGGTTCTAGTAGTGATAACTTACAAAGTACGTCTAAATCATATACCTGCAAGATACATTGGATACAGGGGCCCGTTTCATAAAACTTCGTACGAAAAAATCGATCGTAAGTCAAAACTTTAAAATGCATTTAATTTCTTATTTCTCTATTTAATCCGGTCTTGTACATATTTTTGGAATCGTCTTTTCAAGACGATTCCAAAAATGTGTCACAAGACAGGATTAGATGGAGAAATAAAATAAATATTGAGACTTTTATAATCAGACTTACGATCGATTTTGTCGTACGAAGTTTTATGAAACGGGCCCCAGGAAACAGTGATTTACTCTACACACCTGATGAATTCATCTACATTTTGCTGTAAGAGGTGTCTTTTGTTTTGGTCTATACACTCAGTACAAAAAGAAACGCACATTGTGCTCAGGCGCAGATTAAGAGACTTTTTTAAGATACATAGACTACACTCAGTACAAAAAGAAACGCACATTGTGCTCAGGCGCAGATTAAGAGACCTTTTTCAGATACTAAGACCATATCTCAAGATCAATTTAATTCTGCCACAAGTTTAGAAAAACATATACTTAAACTTACCGTGCTGTATTTTAACCGTTTCACTCTTAATAACGTCAAAAGGCGCGTTCTCAAACAGTAGTAGCACTATCGAATTAGTAGGAAGAATAAGTGAAATATGTTGGATGTGTTTTTGTTTGCTCCCTCTTGTCTGGAGCACTGACACTGTGATGCTAAATAACACATTACAGACAATAGAATGTCTTAACCTTTAGATGACAGGCTAATCTTCACTGATGAATGTTTCCGCTTTAGTTCCTGCGGGTGATGGCATTTATTTCAAATACCATAAGTTTGTAAATCGTCTTAGTAGCAGAGAAGAACATATTTGTACGGCATCAATAATAAATGACGTTCTCGCCATTGCAAATAGGATAATATTCAAATCGTTTGACCTAGATGTCATCAATATCACATATATGGCATAAAATGTCATAAAATGTCATATAAACCCGAGAAAAAGATCAACACGACAAGGTTGCTTAAAAAGGGGTGAACGTCCAGACGTTAATTGGTGATTTATAAAGCTATTTTAAGACCGTACAATAAAGGCTGGGTTGTTAAACAAACTGTTATTCTACCGTCTTAAAATTAGTTTATAATCTAATAACTGGCAAACTTGTAAGCAGGATATATAGTAATTTAAATCTTTAAATAGCAAGCATTGTATAAAAATAAAATTACAATTTTTTCTTTATTTCCAACAGTATATTTTTGGTCAGAAATCCGATAAGCTGTATAGTTTCGAACACATAAGGCATTTCAGTCGAACTACAGCGATAAAACCCAGGCGTTATCCAACTAGAAATACGGGAATACGTAGTCGATAATATGTTACTCGTTCCCATTCAATCGAATGTTAATGCAATGCAATAAATTGAATAAAATGACGGGATTTTGTAAAGGTTTTTGTTAAAGTATTGGCACGGTCTTGTGGCATGCCTATCCTAACAATGTATTTACCGATGTCATCGCTACAGACAATTACAGTCAACTTTGCAAACAATTTGGATCCAGATCAGACGCCGCGTAACGCGGCGTCTGATCTGGATCGAAACTGTTTGACAATCTTATCGAATTGTTGTCAGTCATGTTGCTTAACATTTTATTGATATACTAATATTGAAGCAGCTGACAGCATTATTTTGTAGGAGTAAAAATCTCACGTTGAATTTAGCGGTGAAAAGGTTGAACCATTTTCTTTCACAAGTGGTAATTAATAACCATCGTGCCTTGGGGAATATCACACTATACTCCCTACGTAATTGGCACTTTCAGCAACTTAAATTTTATATTCATCAATTATGGAAACGTTTAAGTGAAAAATCATCTCTACAATTCCCTGTACGAAATGGTAAAACAGATTAGAAACTTTTTTTGAAAATTATAGAAAGCACATTAACCATGTTTGACTATATTTAACTGTAAATTCATACATCGTGAGTTGTTCTTATAATTGCTTTTAAAATATAAATCGAACAAAAAACAGTTAAATGTAATGAAAATAGAAAAACTCATCATAGCATTAGAATACTGATGAAATTATACAATACTATTAATAATAATAATAATAATGCATTTACTACTACTGCCAATTATTGATGATGATAATATTGTTGTACTTGTTTGTTTTATTCTACTTACACTATCTGTTTATTTTTATTATTCAGTTGACCAGGTTTTATTCATGCTACGAAGTATTCTTGTTTATAAGGGTATTTTTGTGTTGCGTCAGACTTGTGTTTTCGTGTTACGCAGCACACTAACATGTAACATTTCGTGTGTTAGGTTTTATTTCTTTCAACGGGATCACGGAACTCTCTCTTCTATATAAGTTTCATGTTGACATTGGTCGGGCAGTTGGTCTTGCAGTTCGATAATAAAAGTCTGAACCGTTGCCTTCCTGTCCTAAACAAGAAGAGTATGCGTTACAATAGGTATAATAGGGATACTACTACTACTACTACTACTACTACTACTACTACTACTTATATACTACTTATATTGATAAAAGTTATGATTAAATACTGCTAATAATAATGATAATCATAATGATAATACCGGTTATAATTATGATAGTTAATTACAGCCTCCATATTAAACGAAATGCTAACAACTAACGATGTTCTAGTATTGACAGCAAAACTGCCAATAAATATAAAATCAAGTAAAGAAGTACAAACTGTCGGTAACAGTGGGTTCAAGTTCTTGGAAAAAACCTCCGACAAAACATCGCCCTACCTGTAATTGATGTAAGTACCGGGCGGGTGTGATAAGATTATTCTCTCGCAGGTAGATACACTCATACAGTGGAGGTGACGATATTCGTTCATGTTCAACCCCTTCACTGCCATGACGTCATCAATTTTGAACATTTGTCGTCTGCTTTTATTTCTCAATTTGAAAAATTAGATATTTTGAATTAAGAAATATTAAAATTAATGTCAAACAGTTTGGATTCTGATCAGACGCCGCATGATGCGGCGTCTGATCAGGATCCAAACTGTTTGCAAATAACTATTGTACTCGGGGTAAGGCAGTGAATGGGTTAAACGCATACAAAACGCAAACGCAATGCAAACAAATGGGAAATTGAGAACCGGTTCAAAGAGTTGGACTTCTCATTTCAGTTGTTGTGGCAAACAATTTGGAGGTTGCTTAGACGCCGGGTTACCCGGCGTCTGATCTGGCTCCAAATTGTTTGCAATGGGATTAATTGTTAAAGCGTAAATGTGTTTATTTGAAAAGAATAACGTATTAGCCTCTGTAATATAGACTGCTAGCCTGGTAAATCCATTTTTCTTCACATGTTTGAAGTTGCAAGAAAAACAGAGATGACTTAATTCAGTGTATGACACATTATGTCAGATATACTGATTACCGTGTTTGTGTTTTGGATAGCTCCGCGACATAACCTTTCTTATGTCGTTATATCACCTGCTTGGATCTTTAGTACGCCAAAATATGTACAGCGGAGAAGAAGTTAATATTCTATCCTGTTTAAAAATATTAAATGTTAACGCAATGCAATAACATGTATACATGACTGGTCGTCATTGACAGCTCCTTTAGTGCCCATAATACGCCAATAGTAAGAATAGGATAAAATAGTTATGATTATATAAAACAGAAGACTTTCGGCTTCATATTGACACTAACTACAAGCACAATGCTTGAACAAGTTTAGTATTTTGGAAATATTGTCGTTAGTCGTCAGTCTGACTATGGGCCCGTTTCATAAACTTCGTACGACAAAAACTGTCGTAAATCAAAACTTTTAAATACATTTAATTTCTGATTTCTCTATATCATCTTGTTGTGTGACATCTCTTTGGAATCGTCTTTTCAAGACGATTCCAAAGAGATGTCACAAGACAAGATGATATAGAGAAATAAATAAGAATTGATAATTTTAAAATCTGACTCACGATAATATTTGTCGTACGAAGTTTTATGAAACGGGGCCCTGGTCTGCAATCGAATACTAGGCGCCTGATCTAGCTCAGAAAATTAAAACAACATGCTGACGAAATGAAGAAATGCATTTTCGCAATGTTTCAACGTTCATGGTATAGACTGTTTATGTTTAAGAATGTTCAATTTATTAATATGTACAATTATAAGTTCGAGTGAGATGCACAAAGACAGCGGACCATTCCACATTTGAAAAGTAACCAGTTAACTATGATGTTCTGGACAATATCTCATTGTAAAACAAACAGTACGAAACCTTATAACACAGTGCCTTAATGGTTACTGCATCCGGGATCTACACTCTTACATTCATAAATTAGTTCCGACTTAGAATGGGGCTCTCCTACGCATATAAATCGCAATAAATAATTTGTTCTCTCCTACGCTATGGTTACTATTGATTCACAAAACCCGAAAGCCAAGTAGCTTATTTTTTTGCATTTAAACAGCAGTTACCCACTTGCTCTATAAATGATATACTGTGGCGAAAACGTTATACGGTTCTATTAAACCGCATAAGAGACTCATACACAAGGCAATTCAATATAAAAATGACAGCATTTTGAAAGTTCTGACAATCTCTGTCTGTTGTTCTGAATGGCAAACAGCATGTAGTATGATCAAACGTCAGGTTACCTGGCGTCTGATCTGGCTTCCAAATGCTTGTAATGAAAAGAATCATGGGATAATAACATCTCTCCCGTTATAGTATGTTATTTACGTATTTGATGTTTTGAATTGCAAGCAAGTTTTTCTACTTACATGTAGGTCATCACAATTGTACAGTAAAGTAATCATACGTTCAAAATGTCAGGCAGGTAGATTCAAAAATAATTTATACGAGTGTCCAACAGTATGAAGCCTGATCAGAGACCGCATGTAATATACAGTTCAGCCACGTTAACTTGACCAACGAACTCATTATAACTTGAATAACAAACTAATTCGTATTTCAAAAGAACACATCTAGCTTAGCTATCCTTTAACTGTGAAATATGTCCATGAGTTATAGAATTTTAACCGAACACCTACGAGTAACTTCGATTTCAGCAAGTTGCATTTATCAATGTTAGACTATGTGATATAATCCAACATTGCGTCACATAGGCCTTTCACGTTAGAATTGAATTCCACATCAGAAGTGAAAATTATATCTCGAATTCTGGTCAATATTTATAGTTTACCCTCACTTTCAGGTTTCTTCAAGTACATTTATGCTAGTTTTAATCATGCAGACTATCATTGTAAACAGACGATAGTATATCAGTAGAAGAAACAAGACATGAAACATCTGTCATGATGTCAAAGTTATAATTACAGCGCTCCCTTTCTACATGTACAACGACACCCAATGGAACACACAAACAGTGTGCGTTGTTCGGAGGGAGTCGTTATAGGGAGGGAAGTTGATTTACATTTGCAAACAGATTTTGACTCCAGATCAGACGCCACGTAACGCGGTATCTGATCTGGATTCAAGCTGTTTGTCACTCATCATTATGCTTTTTCTATCAAAATGTCCAATATCTAAATTTAAGAAAATCAGCAGACGACAAGTTTAAGCAGTAGATATTGCAGTCGTGAAAGCTTTAGATATAATTGTATTGTTTGGGTAACGGTGGCAAGGGTCTTTGTAAGGAGGGAGTCGTTATAGGGAGGGAACACGGAAGGGAGGGAACACTGTATATACAGTGGAGGCACACACTAAACGCAAACGCTTTTTAATAAAATGCAGAAACTAACGACGCTAGACGAGTCTTAATATTCATTTTTATCTGAGTGACAAACAAGTTGGCGCCTGGTCAGACACCGGATTACCTAGCGCCTGGTCTTGCTTAGAACCTTTTACAACCGACATGATGATTTTAGCATAGACGGGTTTATTCGGAAAGAAATACCTCTTCTCTACCGTATGACGTACTTTTCGTGAACAAGTTTATTACTTTTATTATAATATTGAGGTTAATGATGGGCAACACTGTGAAACGAGCACATTACATATGGGATTCACGCTAAGCATTCATTAAAGATACATGGAATGTTCGAACCATGTAGTGAGTGAGATCTGTTTAAATCAAACAGAGTACACTCGTTATCGGTGTGAACCCGGAAACGCACGGTGTGTGCTGCACGGAACTTACACTACGGAAAACGCCCCCTCAAGGCATGCAAACGACTAATTTCTCAAACAGAGTTTGACCAGGCTCCAAACTATTTGCATACTGGATTTATACAATCCTCTACACAATCATCATCCTCATCATCATCATCATCGATGTTTAGATTAACGTGCAGGTACAGGAGCGTCATCCACATCAGTGGGCTCCCTTCCAGGTAGCTGGCTGGCTGCACGCATAGCAGATCTCACATTAGATATCCACACATCCCTATCACAAGGGTTGACTTCTGAGAGCTTCTACTCTCGTCTATCTCTCTGTGCCAATGTCTTCCATGTCATTTTGGGCCGTCCTGGCCCGCGTCTTCCCTCAATCTGAATGTCCTAGACCTCCTTGATTGCACCGCTAGAGCAATTTACATGTCCAAACCAACGAAGCCTGTTCTCCCTTAGAATGATAGTCAAGTCATCAAGGCCAAGTTGCACCAGTAGTTGATCTGACTTAACATTTTCATAAACCTTTTATTGTCTTTATTTGACTGCAATGATTTTTCGTTAAGTTTTATTTAGATTAGAAACAATGCCACCATCTACCCTACAATAGCTTACATGGCGATGTTACTGACATGTAAACAAACATCAAACGTTAGGTAAAATAACTTTGCCCATATATCAGATAATATATAGTTATCCATTTAGATGTTTATTGATTTGATATAAAAACATAAAAATAGTTCGTGTTGTTTGGATGGTTAAAATTATATACAGTACTAAATGCTTTAACTATAGCTTACATGTTGTTTTACGATATACATTAAATTTGCTTTATTATACAGTAGAACTATAGTTGGTTGTGGGAGTGCCGTGCCTAATGTTTAATGTTTTGGGATATAATCCATTTCACATCATGATGCATGTTAAACAAACAATATTTAATTTTAACTATCACATGTACCGCTTCCTAATAACTACAATGTAATATCATTTGAACATTATCCAATTATAACAGTCACATATTACAAAGTAAATACCTGTAGTAATTAGGTTGTAAACCATGTTTACTTATTATGTTTAACATGCATTGCAGTGTATGCGTTAATAGTACTGATAGGGGCGATTCTGTGATAACAATGGCAAACAACTTGGGTCCAGATTAAACATGGAATTAGATGGTGCCGCATTTAGATCTAAACAACGTGTCACTATCCATGTGTTTATTCAATGAAGTAGCAGTTGTGCATGTGAAAGTTTCTAGTATTTGAAGCCCTTTAATTGCTACATGTAGCTCGATTTAATTAAATTATGATAACAATTTAAACCAAGATCAGACGTCGCACAGGGCGGCGGCGTCTGATCAGGATCCAAATTATTTGACAAGCATATACATGTGATTAAATTGTAGTATTTATTATATCATACTAAATTTCAAACTTGAAAACAGATGATATCTTAGAACGTAGAAAAGTACAACTTTTGGACAATTCTGATAATTCATGTTTATGTTGGTGGCAAACAGTTTGGAGCCTGATCAGACGCCGGGTTTCCCGGCGTCTGATCTGGCTCCAAACTGTTTGCACTGCAAATAATAGTTTTAGCGTAAACGCGTTTATTGGGAAAGAATAACAGATTCTCCACTGTATATTATGGTAGAGAATGTTATACGGGTTATGACGGAATAATGGCAGTAAAGAGGTTAACACAATTACCCTTTGAAACAAATGTTTCTCTCTGGATGATATAAGTATGTTCTACCAGACATGCTATTATTTTAAATGGTGATTAAAACAGCGAGTAACCCACATTATAAATGCGTTGTACGGGAAGTGCCTCTAAAACCATTTCTATAAATTCCATTGTAAATATTAAAGATATAGGACTGTCAAAATTGATTCGATTTTATGAGTGTATTCCCAGACTTTATAGATATATATGCGTTTTGAATATGACAGTAAACACGGAGATTAAGAGTTCATTTGTTTTGAAAAGTAAAAAAGACTATTATGTGTATACGTCGAACGAAGGGAGCAAATAAATAATGACAGAAAATGGCAAATGAAATATGTAAAGAATAAGTTACTAAAGTAAAAATGACAAGACTCCAAATTTTCCAAACTGGTTGCAACGAAAATACGTTGCATGTAATTAGCATTCAACTGGGTCCCGTTTCATAAAACTTCGTACAACAAATGTTGTCGTAAGTCAAAACTTTAAAATACATTTAATTTGTGATTTTTCTATCTAATCCTGTCTTGTGAAATCTTTTTGTAATCGTCTTTTCAAGACGATTCCAACAAGATGTCACAAGACAAGATTAGATGGAGAAATAAATAATAATTGAGACTTTTATAATATGGCTTACGACAACATTTGTCGTACGAAGTTTTATGAAACGGGCACCAGGTTCATTGGACACTGTTAACCTGTTCCCGACTTTCAAAGAGTTACTTTAATTATTTACCATCAAAATCACCACGACTGTCCATTGCAATTACACAGCTTATAATTAGACTATAGAATTACTTGGCATCTGATTGGCATATTCGGAACGTTCAATGCAAAATCGGTGACGATTTAAACCAGACGCCGCCTACGCCGACGTCTGATCAGCATGCGAACTCTTAAGACAAAAATGCTAAGAATGTAAATGTTCAAAAATTACAATTGTTTCACAACAGAGAAATATATTAAAAATGATATGTTTAACATCTCACCCGCTATTTTCCTCACAGTGAAGAAATAGACATTGTTTCCAAATAGACACGCTTCTGCAAAACTCAGTTGCGGTATTTCAAGGCACAGAATAGGCGCCAGATAAGACGTCGGGTAACTCGGCGTCTGGTCTGGCTCTCTAAATTCGTTGTCATTTATATAAAACTATTTGGATTAGTTATTATTTTTGTCATTTTACTACATTACACCTGAGTTCATTTTCGTTTAAACTGGAAAATACTGTCTAACCCACGGTATATGAAATATATATCTGGCTGTTATGCATTCATTAGCCGCAATAATTATCTTCTCGCTGGTATGCTGGAACTTGGTCTGGTGTGGAAAAGTCATTTCACAGACTAACTTAATTAACAAGAAATCATTGGCAACTTATTGCACATATTTCCAAACATTGACATGTGAAACAGTTAATACCGAGTACCATTCATTAGAAAACTATCATGAAATACTTAGTAACACTTTATCTCCCTGAACACTGCGTATTGTTCGATTTTTCTGACCTGTCGGAGTTATTTTTAGAACAGAATAGTTCATAATGGTAAATAGATAACAGGGTAACATCGGATCTATATAGTCGTACACTTTTCAACTTGAGATAACATGATCATCGTGCAGCACGAGACCCTTGCGCTAACTTTACTGATATTTTATTCTTTCCCAACAAAGGCATTTATATAGTAAAACTATTATTTCCATTGCAAACAGGTTGGAGCCAGATCAGACGCCGGGTTACCCGGCGTCTGATCAGGCTCCAACCTGTTTGCTACTCAGATTAAAAATATAATTAAAATTTCTTAAAGTAAATTTCCACAGTTTAGTGCATTGCGTTTGCGTTTAAACGGGAAAGAATAAGGTATCATCTACTGTACATTGCGCACAAAAATTACAGATATCCGTATCATTAACCGTATGTAGAGAAAACTCATCCCTTTGAAAGTTTTAGAGTGTTCCAATCTAAAAATAACTCCGACAGGTCAGAAGAAAACACTTATAACTGTTGTCTATTCTTAATATTTCTTATATAGTTGAGGGACCCGTCTTACGACGCGTCGTAGACAAATCGAGGGCTTGGTGCAAAACTATTGTAACTCCTTCACAATTGTGAAGGAGTTACAATACTTTTCCACCAAGCCCTCGAAATATTGTCGTAAGTCAAATTCTAAAATGTTCAATCATATTTTATTTATCCATCCAATCCTGTATTGTGACATTTTTTTATAATTGTCTCAAAAAGATGATTTCAAAGAGATGTCACAAGGCAGGATTAGATAGAGAAACAAAATGTACTTACGACCGTTTTTGTCGTACGACGTTTTGTAAGACGGATACATGTTTTTAACACATACATAGAAATTACATAGAGGATAATTGTTTTTTTCAGTATAAGATAGAAATTTAATCCATTGAGTGAACATCAGACGTTATATGTTCACGAGTAGCGAAGCCACGAGTGAAAATATAACAGTCTGATGTTCACGAAATTCTATTTATTTTTGCTTTTGAACCACTTTTTAAACGAAATTGTTCGACAATTGTGAAAGCGAAAGTGCATGATTTACCCCGTGTTGAGCCCCAAGTTTACACCGAACACATTAACGAAACAGTTTCCCGTACGATGACGTCACTGATTTATTGATTTAACGTCATCCAAATTACGTCGTTGCTTCCGATTTTGGATTCGTGTTCTTCCGTTGAGTGGTTCGCGACAAATCGGACTGCCGGAATTTAACGATAAGACACGATTGACTACGATTTTTGGGGAGCCCTACGGGGAAAATTCATAATTAAAGCGCGCGTGGCGATAATCCCACTGCTTAAAGCAGTGAAATTATAAAGTGATCATCCACTGCTTTTTCGTGGTAATCCATCGAAAAGCATAAATAAACATTAGTCTTTCCCTCTAAACGTGTGTGCGATAACTCATACATTTTTACTGATAAACAGTTGTGCCTAAACAAATATCGAATATGAAACCATCAAAGTATTATTTAAAAAAAGGTGCGTGTAGGTCTATTTTATTTTGTTTGCTTTTTTACGTTGGTTTCTTCCAGCTTTGGGCTACTGCGATGTCCCAGAGATAGAGAAAATGATACAGAGCAGCACGGGCGATGTCCTACCTTTTTTCAGTATATCCCTCTATTTCGTTTTGCATGCCCTGTGTTTTCAACTGATACATTGGGCCTAAGTTTCAAGTATCATCCGAAGTAAATGGTCCAAAGGTAAATGGAACTCACGACCCCGGATTTGTAGTCTTATATGTTGAAACTAAACAATGGCCCGTCAGATAAATGTGTTTCAAATTGAGAAAATTATAGTTTGATATGTTGTTATCAATTCAATTTACTATAAAACACCAAAGTGATGTTAACCAGGCAAAACACTAGGAATGCATTCAACCTTCTCAACACTGAGTAACTCTTGTATTTTTTCTGGTTTCCTTATGGTTCATTTTAGTTTTTAAAATATGAACAAGTCTTCTTGGAATCTGTGTATTTTAAGATTTCCGCTTAACAATATATTGAAACCGGTAGCGGTATCATTCAACATGTAAAATAAATGCATAAAACATGCTTGCTTTTACATTTTTCTTTATTTAAATGTATATTTTAATAAATACTTGTCAAAATTAGTATTCAGTGTATACCCTATTCAGAGGGCTCCTATAGGAGCCCTTTGATCTGGGCATACACTATTTGTAAATGTAATGCGTATATCTAAACATGTCCAATGTGTTGAAAGATTTAAGCTCCAAGAGAACATTTGAGAAGACGTTATTCTTTCCCAATAAAAAGGTTGTGCTAACAACAACTTATTTCTGATGATGCAAATGGTTTATATCTGATCAGTCACTAAACCGTTTGCGACGGATATCAAAATTAAAAGTAATTTTATACATTTCATTTGCAAAAACAGTGTTTCCTCCCTACAACGCCCCTCCAAACAACGATTATCTCCTTAGAACAATGCTTGCAATTGTTCTCTAAAGAAGACGTTTACGTCTCACGCTTTCTCTGCTCCAATATCGGCTGCTTAATATTGACGTTTGCCGATTTTTATTAAAGTTACCTATTGGACATTTTGACAGAAGAAACGTCCATACGAGTGACAAAGAGTTTGAATCCAGATCAGACGCCGCTGTACACGGCGTCTAATCATGTTTTAAACTGTTTATAAGTATACCTCTATTGTATTAACCGTCCCTGTATATAACTACTCCCACCGAACAACACACATACTATTTGTCTCTCGTTTAGTGTTGTTGTAGAGAGGGGTGCATGTATGTGCGTTTAATTTTATTTAACGGGAAAGAACAACGTTTTCCCTATTCTACTCTACGTCGTAGAGACTTGGAGAATAAAACAAACAAAAACTCGTTTATACGCCCAGGTGGTCTTTATCTACAATTACCACACCTGTATAAGATAGTCTCAAGGATAATAGATACTTGTCACTTTAGTTTATTTTGGTTATAACCTGTATCCTGAGTAGGTATTTTACCACAACGCTGACTGTAAGCATGGCAAAAACTATATTATTTCCAATTAAAAGTGGTTTTTGGTTAAACATTATTTCTAAGGCAAACACTTTGGAACCAGACCAGACGCCAGGTAGACTAGGTCCTGATCAGGCTCCAATATCTTTTCAATTCGAATTCATCCTTTCGGCGCAAATTAATCGTCAAATGTTAACCCTTCACCGGTACTGTGTCATCTGCTGCTTTAATACTGCTGATCGTTTCAACGTTTGATCTAAGAAAAAATGACTCGAAATATCAACAAGAATGTCAAACAGTTAGGATTCAGATCACACGCCGCGTTAAATGGTGACATGTTTAAAATAGAGCCGTTAACGTATTCAAGAAGGTGTCTGTCAATTCCTTCATTTTATTACATTGCATTTGTGTTTAAATGTTTTAAAAGGACAAACATCGACACCTGCTGTATTTGCTACCACGTTAAATGAATAAATGAATATGTTGTACGAGTTCTGCCATTTGTGTGACACTTTTGTTACAATCACGTACGATTATGTCATTAAATATGAGAATACGTTTCTGCTTTGAAGGGTATGAGGGTGAAGGTCTAAACGAAGAGTTTGCAAATGTGTGACATATTCGTATGTATTTGTGAATAATTTGCACCAAGTGTTCATATATGTGAAGCATGTACGGTTCAGCAGTGGTTTATTGATTGAATATAATTATATACTCAAATAACGGACTATACATCTTTTTTTTGTATTTTCGCCTATATAGAATAGAGAATTTCCTTATAGGGAATAACTCTATCCTCTATATCACGTGACATAAAATCACACGATTTATCATTTTAAGGCACATTCCTCTTTAAATGCATGCGAAAATGGGAGAATATGATTATCCAAAAAGACGATAAAAATGTCTTATTATTTCAAATTGTATGACGTCGTCATATGACGTCAGGACTGCAACGAAGTCAAGTATATGGTAAAGGACATGTATATTCATTTGTTATGTTAAGATTAATGTTTTAAGAACACGGATACTACAGAGGCTGAGCTACTACTATCGGCCTTTAGCAGAATACTTTTGGTATGTACTTAATGTCGCTGTCTTCAAATATATATTCTTTTTGCCGTGTTTAATATATTCTAATGGAATCTTCAAAATGGCACTTGTCGAGGAATTACAATACGACACAAAAAATAGTTTTGAATGGGAGAGGAACATCCGTAATTCGTTTGTTTAAGTAGAATATATTATGTCTCCACCACGGATCAGATAATTCACAAAGGGACGCGACAAATATCGTCCCTGCTAGAATGTTCTGACCCTTGGGGGAGACATCCTATCTTATATCAATATTCATTGTGGATTCTTATAATGTTTGATCCTTAACACAATGAACCCTAGCTACAAATAAAGTCGTTATTTAGCAGCAGAAGAACACAAGTGTCCAATACCAACGGTGTATATTTCGATCAGAGGGCTCCTGAAGGAATCTGCATTTTCTATCATTTTGCCAAATATTGTTTAGATCAAACTAAAATAGGTGCAATATACTTGACTTGATTGAAATTTGAAAACATTAAAATGTTTTTTGTATGTGAAGTGATTCATAATTAAATCCAATAGTTGACTATAATTCCATTATGTTAAGAACAATTGTGTATGCGGTTTAAAGCTAGATAAGTCATCAGAACACTGTATATGTTTTCTAATTTACAAGCATTTTTGGTTTAACTGTATGTTGTTAACAACTATCGAGGATATAGTGGCAACTAGGCGAGGAGTTAGATGTGATTATTTAAACGCAGAACGCCTATTTTAGAGCCACATTACAAACATAGTTTCGATTGTTGATCAGTTACTTATAATTCTAATATTTCGAGCTCTAAGGGTATTTTTCAAAGAAATTCATATGACATAATTCTCTTTGATTTAATGGCTGCGTTCATGTAACAAAGAATTGACGTGTGTTTGGACATGATTTTCTTTTGAAATGACCATTTGAAGTCAAAATATTAGAAAAAGGCAGTTTTAATAGATTAATACTGTTCTAATTCTCTATCTGGAATATTGTTATATTTATTGTATATCGATGCACTCAACCTGACATAAGCTAAAAGTTCATTACTAATTGGTTAGGCGAGTTTGTCGAACCCACAAGTCCACTTTAACGTAACTTTCTCTGGGCGTTTAGGATTGGCGTTTGCATAATTTAGATAAAGATTAAAGGGAGAATCTACTGTTTGAGTTTTGTTTTGCATTTGGACCCTGCCATGACAAAACTAGCCATATTGCATTGCAACATTGTAAAGACCAAGTACCGTTGTCAATACATGTTCTGCGTCTGAATTCGGTCTACACTGCCAAATACCGTAAATAAAATAGCTATATAAAATGCTTTAGATGCAAGTGGTCGACAAACAATGTAGATCAAGACCAGCCGCCGCGTCTTTGGCACAGCGGCTGGTCTTTATAATCACTGTTTGAAAAGCAATGAGTGAAGGTTTCTCATGACACGGATTTTGTTAAGTCCATCCCATATTCATACCATGGTCTATGTTTCTTTAAATGTGATGCAGTAGCGTGTGTATATGGTGTCGTAAACACTATATTTCATTCGATTTTAAATAAAACCAGACGAGGAAAGATATGTGATGAAAATGAGATATAAATTCTAGCATATTATTGTAGTGGAGGAGATTTTCTTTTCAACAAATGGACTCTCACTTACAATAGTACGCTAATTGCAAACAGATCCGGCATCTTAACATGCTCCAAACTATGTACTATTCAGATCAAAAGTAATCGTAAATAGTTTTGTTAAGAAATGCATATTTCAGCATTGAATTGTATTGCATTTGTGTTATTTTTTGTGTAAATGAGACCAATAATGTCTTCTCCACACCATTAAGGCGAACGAATTAGTATGAGAGGAAGACAGTACGGCATTCAATTTATTTCTGATTACCCGCATTGGACACGCATCCGCCCTCAGGCTACAGACTGTGTTGCACGTATTTGAAACAAGATATTGCTGAGCAATAGATTCTGAACAAAATTAATATAACCGTAAGAAGTAGCAATCTAGATTAATGTTGACAGCATTTATACATACAGTGGAGAATGTGTTATTCTTTCCCAATAAACGCGTGTACGCTCAAACTATTATTTGCAGTGCAAACAGTTTGGAGCCAGATCAGACGCCGGGTAACCCGGCGTCTGATCAGGCTCCAAACTGTTTGCCACCAAGACAAACATGAACTATCAGAATTGTCCAAAAGTTGTTCTTTTCTACGTTTGCGTACGTTTGCGTTTAAACGGGAAAGACTAACATATTCTCCACTGTATGTAAGATATGACATTATCACTTTAGAAAGCCCAAAAGCATTACTCCAGTCCATTTATTGATCCCTTTCCCCAATTGTTCTCACAAGGCGTGAATATACAGGTAAAGCAGCCATCTGCACCCAATTGTATAAACAATGGTTTAATTTTAACCGCCGGTTAGTTTAACCCTGGGTTAAAACTCTCAAATTCTGGTTTGGTAACCGCGCTGGTAACTGGATTGTATAAAGCAGTTAAACCAAGCGGTTTATTAACCACGGTTAAACATACCAGGGTTAAACATACCAGGGTTAAATTTCGGGTTTTCCAACATGACGTCGACAATGCGCGCGTGGTATGAAACGATTTCCCGTACTAATATCTGACGCTCGTACTGTCTGTCAAAATGGCGGAGCAAATAAAATATCGCTCAATGGAGAAATTTGGTAAGTGGGTTGATTTATCATTAATTTGAAAGACGATAGCTTTGATAGTTGACGAGTGGGTGATTGAAGGCCTAAAAGAATATAAATGAAGTTCGATCTTAAAATCTTTAGACAGTGTTTTAATCCGAGAGCGGTTTAGGACTAGCGTCTAGAACGTAAACACAGCCCATCGTAGGCATTTATAGCCGCAATGTAAACACGGTGTAATTGACATGCAGTTTGATTTTAGATCTAGTGAAACATATACCGTTGGTAAACGGTCAATTGCCGACATTCTTACACATGAAAACCCAACAACATATATAAACGATCGATAAAATCTAGATCTACTAAACTAAACGTTTGTTATGAAGATCGGCGTTTCCTTTTTTACAATTTACTGTTTCGGCTGTAGACTACAAAATTAGATCTAGAGCTAGAATCTACGTCTTGTCCACATACTCAGTGTTAGGCCTATCTTTGTGTCAAGAAATAAGCCAGAATTTCCCTTTATGTTCAGCATAATATTGGCACTGCGGTGACTGAATCCTCCCGTTCGTGTGAATCCATTTCAAGGTCAATTTAACCACAAGCGTAGATCTAGATCTATTTTCCTGCCTTTAAAAGAAGACTATGCATGGATCCTGTACATGGAGTATGTGGACAGACGTAAATGATCTTGTCATCAGAACAATCCATCGCAAAAAGCACCGTTCTTAAATCAAGTGATTCATGCACTGCAGCACTGATCGATGTATCATTCAAGCATAGTGTACTAGAAAACTACACACTACTGACTAGCTGTGACGTCATAAAGTGAAACCGTGTGTAAAGGCGAAATCTAAAAATAAATGCAAACTAAGCTCCAAGCTGTTGAATTTATCACTTATACTATTCAAATTTGAACATCTTTTACTGACCGCATTTCAATACATTTGTGAAAGGAAAATGATTGACCGTTCTAGATATATACGTACTTATTGATAAAATTAATGATGTACAGTGGAACTTTGGAGTTAATTGTTAATAACTGTACACTAGAAGTCTACATGCATACTCCATAACCAGTTTCATTTTTGTTTTGTGGGGAAGCCGCTGTCTATAAATAGAAACATATTTAGCTTTGATCATCCAGTGGGACTATTACTTTTTCTGTCAAAATGAATTCACGTAGATCCATCCAATACAATTTTAGTACTGAATTCATCCAAGTTTGACTCTAATTCACTCTGTAAACTGTTCTGATATAATTTGGAGTGTCACATTTGCTTAACCCATTACCCCATTGGGGGCAATCACAAGAATGAGAGAACAGCTGGAACTGGAGACTCTTGAAGACAGGAGACTAAGCCTCAGACTGATACTAATGTATAAGGTGGTTGAAGGTCTGGTACCAGCCCTACCAACATCCACTTTCACAAAACCGGCAAAACCAAGAAGAAACATCAAAGCAACCAGATTTAAAGATTTCAGTACAAATAATATAATAGAAAATCAAGTATGCAACAATACAAGAGGGCTCACAGTACCAGATAGCAAGACCCATCAATACAAACACTCGTTCTTTGTAGACACAGTAATACAATGGAACAAACCGCCAGACAGCACAGTGCATGCTGATTCCGTAGAGGCGTTCAAAACAGCCCTACGAGATTATCGCCAATAATTTGGCGGCTCTTCTCACCGTCGTGTAAAAGCCTTTAAGGATTCTACGACGTATTGATACAGATACAGATACAGAACCCTGTTTCTAGTTTTGAAGACACTAGGTCACAGGTCACTTAATTTAAATAAGCTACCATCTGCTATGAAACATGCTAATGACTAGATCTATATGAATTGGAACTATTTCTTTAGTGGAGAAATAAATTAGAGGGCTAGGCACAATCAGGTACATTTATGGAGTAAAGGGTTAATCCAATGTGACATGCATCCAGACAAATGTGACAATCCATAATTAACTGATTCACCCCTGAAACCTTTAATAGACAATTCCAGGTCCCAATAGTTTATAGTAATATTTTGCTGCAGGACTGTTTTACAATATATAAATCAATACAGATCCTGATCAGGAGTTTTCTGATCTAGGTCTATATTGTGTGCATAGAGCAAACTCTTCAGTAATACTGTTTGCAAATGAGGAATATGCTTATGGCTAGGATTTAAATATATTGACCAATTTCCCAGCCTCTTTTCTAGTTTTGAAGATAGGTGACCACTTAAGGATGTCGGCCTGTCTTTTTGAGCATTATGAAATTTCCGAAAAATTTTACGAACTCATTTTCAAAAAAATGTTAAGAACTCATTTTTGGTGAATGCATACAGTAATAAAATACTATTTTCCCGGGAAAAAATTGGATTTTCGTTCCGGAAGGGACTTTTTAAGTTTTATGTCCTATTCGTAGTTTACAGCATACACTGTTTTCAAAGGTAGGTTGCATTTTGTTACATCCGATTTCATTTCAATTTCTCAGAATATAAGCATGAAATTTTCATGGTAGTACAGTTTTAGTATAAATTATAGATAACTCAATAGATAAAATGATTTTTTTTTGAAAAAAAATATTTTTAGTAAAAATACACGAAAAATTGAAAAAATGAGAAAAAATGATTTTTTTAGATAAAATGATCTATATCTTTTTTAAAAGATCCGAGACCCTGTGTTTTTATTTGCTATTTCACTAAAACTTTTTGTTTGCAAGGCTAAAAACAACAAATAAAAAATTTGGTAATTAGTTTGCTACAATTTGTAAGGCAATTTTCACTGTGCCTTATTCTCCCATTATAAAAAAGTGGGTGGGGTAAATTTTACTCCTTTCCGGTGAAATCAAACATTTTTATTTTGGATCTTGATAAAACATTATTTTCAGAGTTTATTCTTACTATGGTAATGTAAATTAGGATACTTTTTGTACAAATAGATTGTTTAAATAAAGATTGAAAAACCGTAGTACAAAAAAGTAGGAGTTTTTATGAAGCTTCAATTTTAGAGGGGTAGCCTTGAAAAATCTCAAATTGTGAAAAAGAAAGGTCTGGTACCCCCACTTTTTACACCAGTTTTGTCATAGAAACTAATTTTACTGTCTTTATGCAAAGTTTGAAGAATTTGGTAATTACTTTCCAAAGGTGCACCTACCCCCTTAAAGCAGGTTGAAAGTAAAGCAGAATGAGCCTTAAGGCTAATTCTACTTTACTTACAGCCTGCTTTAAGCTATTGTCTGTTAGAATATAGAAAATATTTCTTATGATTCATATTTGTAGCAGTATAAATTGGAACTGTTTTCTTTAGAAGAGGAATAAATGAAAGGCGTATAAGGTGTATAATGTTTTATGGGTTAAAATAGTACACCTCTAATGAGATCAAGTAAATATTACTGCTTGAGCATGCCTCCATATGGAATCTTAGACTCTTAGTTAATAGTAAATGATTGATCTCTCTACTTTGGTCTCACTTGGCGCCATATGACCATTTCATGTGTTGCGGTGCTGTAAAACTCAACTCAATCAATCTACATTGATCTCACTAGGGTGTACTGCCTAAAGCCTATCATCTGTTTAAAGATTAATGGTTATAAAGTATATTGATTATATTTTGCTGTGTTACTGAAGTTTGTTCCACTGTATATGACAATTTCCCATTTCATTCTGTTTCTATAAAAGTGAAAGATATGTAAGAAAAGTAGAAATAAAACAACAGTCATTTGGTTTACTACTCATTTATTTTTTTGAAGCTTCACATTATTTCTCCACATTGAAATACAGAACATATATTGACAATGCCTTGGGAAAACATGCCTGAACTGTACCAAACCATTCTAGATACTGATCAGTGTCAAATAGTGAAGAACCACCAAGACACTGTATCACTGATTTGCCCTATGGTCTGGGTATACACTGTTTGAGAGTAATACATATTTCAGAAAAAATCTTTCTTGATGTTGAGATATGTCAAATAGTGAACACCATCCAAACACTGCATCTCTGATGTGTGGTCTGGTATAGCTCTTCACTGTTTGGAGTGCAATAAATACATATGTAGTGTTTTATCATGGCACGGCTCATATTTTGTGCAAATCAAATTCAATGGAAATCAAACACAAGACACTATGGTCATACTCATAAATTGCTCAGCTGGTACATCTTTGTAGCTTTCAGAGTGTTAACATTTAGTAAATGTATTTTTATTATTTGACTTAGTGATCTAGTTTTTGACCTGACATGACTCACATTCAAACCAGACCCTGATATCAATGAGACTGTGTGACTGTTTAATGCATCATAGAAATAATGCATAATTCAAGTGACTGTTTAATGCATTAATTTTATCATGTATCTATCAGTAAAGGCATCCATTGGTCACTTAATAGAAGATTGATCATTGTAAGAACAATCATCATTATATTAAAAGGCTACAAAATGAAATCATCAGATAGCTTTACCTTTGAATTTCACCTGTTTTATTCTAAAGCCATTCAAATTTGTAGGATAGCATGTAAACAACATTTGAATACGACCTACTCTAGTATAGTAGAGTACATCAAGGACAGGTAACTAGAGCCTAAAAATGCCTTTTTCTAGCATTTCAAAGTATATCAAGGACAGATAACTCTTCAATAGTTATATACAATCTGAGTAAGTTTGAGAAAGATTGTCTAATATTTGAAGCCTCTAGAGTGTAAACACCGTTAGATATGGCATTTTCAGCAATTCAAAGGTACATAACGCTTGACCTTTTATTCCGATTTCAACCATAATTGATCTCATCTGAACTTTTATGGTTATATACAATGTGAGCAAGTTTGAGATAGATTGGATAAAAATTGTGGCCTCTTATTGTTAAATATGGCATTTCAGCAATTCAAAGGTAGATAACTCTTGACCTACTCGTCCGATTTCAACAATAATCGAACTCATCCAAATTCTTTTAGTTATATACAATCTGAGCAAGTTTTGGAAAGGTAAAACCAAAAGTATGGTAACTATTGACCTATTGGTCTTATTTCACCAAACTCTTACAATAACATACAATCTGAGAAAGTTTGAAATGTATGGATTACAATTGTGGCCTCTAGAGTGTAAACACTGTTCAATATATCATTTTCAGCAGTTCAAAGGTAGACAACTCTTGACCTATTGGTCCGATTTCATCACTATTCAAACTCTTATGGTAATATACAATCTGAGCAAGTTTGAGAAATATTGGATAAAAATTGTGGCCTCTAGAGTGTAAACACTAAAATATTGACGCCGGACATTCTAGGGTTGCAAAGCTCACCCTGAGCTAGCTCAGGTGAGCTAAAAATGCAGAAAGTCCCAAAGGAATTTTCTACATTAGTTTTATCCTACATTAATTAATTTTGTTTGGTTATCCTAAATTAGTTGATATTTTTGGTATGCTACCTTGTATTATGTAGAATCTAGATATATAACAATTTGTTTCAATATACAACATAAGCACATGTGTTATCATCAACCATTATACCTCCTGTAAATAGCTGAAACTACCATATCAGAAAAAGAATTTTCTTAAATTTTCATACAACTTATAAACCCCTTAAACTTCATTGCCTTACCCCGAATAAAATGGTTACTTCCAACCAGTTTGCAGTGTGACATGCATTTGATCAGGATCCAAACTGTATGACACTCATTTCATTATTTCCTTGGTCAAAATACTTAAATTTAAAACTGAAATTAAAAGCATATGACAATTGTTAATGGCTGAATGGCAAACTGTTTGGAGCCAGAAGAGAGGCAGAGTAACTTGGTGTCTGATCTGACTCCAAACTGACTGCACAATATATGTATACAGATTTATGCTTTTCCTGTAAAGTGCAGAGACTGTTAAATGTGTTGATGTATGTTTTACATCACTCCACTTCACTTTTGAATGGTCAAGTTCTAGTCTCACACTCGCCATAATTGTACTGTCCATAATTAGAGAACTTCGAGACCTTCACACTTTGATCCTCAGCAGTCTTTTTGAAGCTGATTGCGATATCTGGCTCCATGACCTTTGCATTTCCCAACCATACATTCTACAAGCCCATACAATTGCCGGCTGCCTCGGTTTTGTCATCCCATGACATCAAACTTGAAGACATTTCTGAATCAATGGACCGGCTGCTGGTTACATCTGTAGGTCTGAAAATATATTGCACCATCTTATTTATGAACCACATAGAATATTCATAATTGCAAAGCTCCAGATAAGAAAATGTTATTTACATAATGAATGAATGGTTACACCATAGGATTAGGTGCTATAATAAGTGAAAACAATGTTTGATTTGTCACTTCATTCCCTCTTATCTGGAGCCCTGTAGATATATAAACATACAATTTTTTATGATGTATATAGGTGACATGTACATGACTTTTATTTTGTCGTTGTAACCATTTCAAATTTTCTCCATCATACATTTTAACTTTGGTTTTACTTTTTACTGGAAAAGTAACATCAAATCAATGTATATTTTTAACTCTAAGCTCGCATTCCTAAATGAGTAATTTAGGTTGTTATTTTGACAGTCATACAGAGGATCTAAATAAAATTACTGTGAAATAATATGATTGATGCAGGCCTTTGTGAGCGTCATATTTATTTTAGTCAACATGTTCATGAATGTGATGAATAATGAGCATGAATGCCAGTTTCAATTTATCCCATAAAACATTTTAAAACCTTTTTACAGGACTCTAGATAAGGGGAGTATTGCAAAATCTAAAATCTTTATTCCGGTATTAAACCCTATGGTGTCACTACTCGATTCTAATGAGTAGTAACACCATAGGATTTTATGGTCGAATGAGTGAGAAATCCTTGGATTTGTTCAGTTTTCTCGCCCTTCATAATATAGAGCCCCGGAGCCCTGTCATTTTAGTTAATTGAAGCTGCAGGACTCCAGATAAAGGGAGTATTGCAAAATCTAAAATCTGTATTCCTGGATTAAACACTATGGTGTCACTACTCGTTAGAATTGTATCGAATAGACGATTCTAATGAGTAGTAACACCATAGGATTTTATGCTGGAAAATGAGTGAGAAATCCTTGGATTTGTTCAGTTTTCTCGCCTTATCTAGAGCCCTGCCTTATTAGTTAATTGAAGCTGCAGGTTGAAGTCACTTTCATATCTATAGAATGGCTTTATGCAACTCTCAGACTGCAAATTATGTGATAAAAATAGGTACACACCTGTGGCTCTCAGCTTCTTCCTCAAGAATGCTTGAGCAGGACTTATTTGCTTGCTTGGATGTGAAGATGTGTCTCCTTTTCTAGAATTAGCAGTGTGATGTAGACCTTTTACTCCCAAGGTTGACTTCAAGCTAGTCATCCGTCTATATTTGTCAACCAAGAATGAATAAAACCTGAAACACACAAAAAAAGACTTTTTAGGCTAGCACACTAGCTATTGGAGTACATATAATAGATATATAATTTGTAATGTAGGTGTGAAGACACAAACTACCGAGAAATATAATATACTTGAGTAACCTCAAAATTAATGTTCCTGGATAACATCCTGGGGGGGGTGGGGATATGCAGCTTGACCGGGCTTAAACCATTCAGACGCTCTACTGACTGAGCTAAGTGGCTGACTACAAATTAAACTCACCAACTATGTTAGGTTCAGTACCATATCTCTTTATAATGTCAGAAGGGGGGGGGGATATGCAGCCTGAGTGGGGCCTAGCTCTCAGCTGTCTGACTCAAACCAAGTTTACCAGTGAGCAACTTACCAAGAAGCAAACTAATAACTTAAACTCTACCGGTGTGAAAATCTACATAGAGTCATTAATGACAACAGTCTGTGGATAGAGGAATGAGGATAGAGGAAATACTTAAAATTGGTAGTATATAATAGCTTCCCTCCTTGACACTTAAAACTTTTTTCACTTTTTACTGTCGTCAATCGTTTTCCGATTATTACCGACAGGCGTTGTCGCCGTCTCGGGAAGGAGTGCAGTATACATGATGATGATTATCGCTATTGACCCGTTTACCGTGGACATCCTATTACCGGTGATTTCCGAGTATTCTGCATAGCGCCGCTACGCGCATGTGTCAGATCGTAACTTCCGTTTATCTTTCGGCTGCTGCTCAAGACTAATGTGTATAAAGCAAAAACATGTCTTTTCTAAATGGAGAGTGTGCATTTTTTATTAATTACGCAAGATAAATCATTTTCTCCAAATTTAAAACCATTTAACCTATTTGTATAATGAAATTTTCAATATATCCAATGATTCAATTCACTACAAAAAGTCTGTTGACTAAGGGCGTGGCCGTGACGTCACGCGACAGATTTATAAAGACTGCTCCTATACTGGCATAAACTTCTGACCAATACTGATAAGCAATGAAAATAAGCTATATCTTATATATGAGGAAAAAAAAATGTTTTCTAAGTTTTTTTGTTTGTTTTGGTCTCATTTTAATCCTGACAAATCTAATATCCCAGTAAAGGTCATTCATTGAAAAATGGTCTGATTTTTTTCTTCAGATTTCCTATTCCTCCAACAAGATAAAACGTGTAAATTGCGATGTATGTCAGCATTGGACACTTTTAAAATATTGTTAAAAAATTCGAGTGCTTTGCAGAGGTGACATATTCCATTGCCCCCACTGTGAAAAAATGTGACGGAAAATATTACAACTTTTCAGTTAAAAATTATGTTTACAGATAGCCTTCTTAATAATATTTGATATAAGTTCAAGCCGATACCTGAAAAATATTCCGGGTGTCATTTTACCTGATCACCGATAATAGGACGAGTAGCCCAAACAAACATGGCGGCGCACTCGCTACAGTTGACTATGATTATTTATGTCAAATTATGGGAGTATTTATATATTAAAGCTGAAACTCATAAAGAAATGTTTACTTTATATGTTTAATATATTTTTGAGTTAAAAACCATATTCATTGATGAGAAATAGTCAGACGAATCCTTAGATCACCGGTAATTGGGTGAACCAGGATAAGGGTTAGCATTACGACTGCACGGTTCGTCGGTGTCAGGATAAAGTGACCGAAAGGTACGGTCCCTGGTGCACCTCATAAGTGTCACTGCTTGTAATACTCGAAATAGGCTAAGATCTTGAGCAGCATAAATAAAACAAAACACACCTTGGATTTGTCGGAAGGTTGGTCGGCTTTTCCAAGTTGATTCACTGTTGAAATGTTCTGAATCTGGGTCCTTTTGTTCAAATCATCGCCAATAAAACGGCTTCTCTTCATATCCGTCGTGTAAAAGCCTTTATATGGCTCTACGACGCGATAATTTCGTAAAACTGTCTTAAAAGCCTCTACGGAAGTCAGCATGTCGGCCATTTTGGTTGTTAGATTCAGTAAAACCCACGAGCGCGTTAATCTAACCCAGCTCACATACCACGGTAACTTTAACCGGATTTTTAACCGCGGTTTAAAGTGCGGGCGTGTTTATACAATCGCATACCAGGTTTTTAACCAGAAATTATACCAAATGGTATGTTTAACCCAGGGTTAAAATTAAACCAGTGTTTATACAATTGGGTGCTGAAGTTTTGTATAGAGGTACTGACATACTAGATCTCAAGGGTGTTTTCAATGGGTTTTACTAATAAAACCAACTATCAAATACATGGTGCGTACCTCACATGAGATGCCTGACTAATTATTGCCTATACGCTGGCCTAGCAAGTACATGCTCTCAATGTTTTGACTGAAACCACCCAAGCTAGGTCAAGTAATGCCTTTAAGTTTTTCCTAATTGAAAATTCAAATGCCAAATTCCAGTGCCAAATTAAGTAATGGTCACTTTGTTACTATACGAGGACGAATATACTCGTCACAGATGCACTGTTTACGGCGAATGTATATATCAAAAGGGTTAAACATGTTTCCCTCCGACGCTAAACTGTATTTGAATTTGCAAGCAGCTTTGATCCTCATCAGATGCCGACTTTATCGGCGTTTGATCCGAATCCATTCTGTTTGATACATATACTCCGACAGATCGTGTACATATGTGTAACTTCTAGAATTGAAATTTGAAAATAATTGAAATTTTATCAGATGCAATCCTGGCAGTAAACTCATTGCAATTATATGTTCCAACATAAAATAAAACTTTTTCATATTTGACTGGCATGCAGTTTTGAGCTGAAAAAATGTGTAACACTTACATTGCCAACGTCACAAAAAGGCGACTTTGAAAACAGTTTGGATCCTGACCAGACACCACGTAACGTGGCGTCTGATTGGGATTCAAATTGGTTGTCAATCATATCGACATTTCTTTAGTCAAATATTACAAACGACACTTCCAATGCAGACGTTATTTTGGCTGTAAGAGAATTAAAGCAGACGATAAATCTTTGCTGCGAGATATTTAAGCACCACGGAAAACAAAATGTCTTATCCACCACAGAGAACTATATTACTCTACTTAACGTAATACTACTCTGATCGCACCCTCTTTACGAACAGTAATTCAGTAATTTGAAATGTGTGTAGCAAATTTATGTAATTTATCATAATTAGTATAATGAAGTTAAAGTCAACGTCAAGTTAAAGTCATGATGCGTTGTATTGTTGTAGAATTGTTAACAGTTCACGATGTTTTCTTGTTCTATTAAGCACATTTGCGTGCACGATTCAATACTAATACAATTATCAATATCATTATCTTAGGCAAATGCAAGAGGAAGAAAAATGAAAGATGCTATCCTTGGTAATAAACCATTGACATTGATGGGTTCGCATATTGTGTAATATAATCTAACTACAGAACTCGTTATCTACAACGGCCCTCCAAACAGCAGTTCCCTCCTAACAACGACCATTGTTGCTGTTCCGAAAACATTATAATAATGTCCAACCTTTTCTAGGTTGCAATATATTCTTCTTATAATTGGCGCATTCTGGCTTTCTTACATTAACATGTTAGACATACGTTGTAATACTGAACGGCCCATACATCATTTACAATATTTAACTCAAAGGAGTCGAAATAAACCTAAAATAACCATTGTTGCATTGTTTAGCGCGTCCGGTTTTGTCTCGCTGCGTAGTTCAGAGTTGCAGTAGGTGTTAGCTAACAAAAGTCGGGGAAAAACATTGCCGAACCAATGTGATCCACATTGACATGTGTCCCAATCACAAATACATGCGAGGTTTAGCACACGCGGTGTTTTAGAGGTGTTTAGTATCGCCTTTTTCGTCAAATTGTAAACTTCCTTATCTCATTTTGTTATTCTCGCATTGCGGTATCGAAACTTCGTGATACGTAAGTGTCTCGAAGCAATGTTTAAGAGATATAATATCGTTGATTAAACATTTTAGCTCGCCTATTCGGAGAATTGGGGGGGGGGGGGGGGAGGGGGCTTATGGAATCACCCCAGCGTCGGCGTCGACGTTGGTTTTTTATGGTTAAAGTTTTAGGGTAAGTGTTGTAATGCACTAATACTTCATGAAAGTATATTGGAATGGAGGTGCCCTGTGGGTTGAACATTGATGTTGTGTAGTTAAAATTTAAAAAATATTTTAAATCTAGTCAAAATTTTACCTTTTGTGGACGTAGGTTTTTCGGCTGATTGTTCATGGTTAAAGTGTTTGGGTAAGTGTTGTATTGCACTAATACTACATGAAATATTTGCATTATGAAGCTGATATTTAGAATGGAGGTGCCCTGTAGGTTGAACATTGATGTTGTGTAGTTAAAAGTTTAAATTTAGTCAAAATTTTACCTGTTGTGGACTTAGAGTTTTGGGACTGAAAATTCAAGTAAGTGTTGTAATGCACTTATACTACATGACATAATTGCATTAGTAAGCTGATATTTGGAATGGAGGTTCCCTGTGGCTTGAATATCAATGTACTGATACACGTTTATATTGATAGTTACCTTTTTCAGAACGGTTTAGGCGAGCTTTGCTGTTCTCCGACAGCTCTTGTTAACCTTAGTGACAAACCGATGGGTTAACCGGCGCCTGGTCTACCTCAAAACGTTTTGCAGGGCTCCAGCTCAGAAGTAGTAAACTGAACAAATTCAATATCTTCTCACATATGTCGAAGAGACGATCCAAATGAGTAGTGATATCATATGGTTTAATGCAGAAATAACGATTTGTTTTAAGAATCCCCTTATGTTGAACTCTGGTTTTGTACAGGAGCTAGTCCTTTCAACATATACAGTCCAATCCACTGTGCAGACAAATAAACTGTAAAGGCAGTTTTGTTTGACTCCAAACTGTTTAGATAAGATACAGTGGAGAAACTGTTATTCTTTCCCGTTTAAACGCAAACGTACGCAAACGCAAATCACTAAAACGTAGAAAATAACAACTTTTGGACAATTCTGATATTTCATGTTTATCTTGGTGGCAAACAGTTTGGAGCCTGATCAGACGCCGGGTAACCCGGCGTCTGATCTGGCTCCAAACTGTTTGTACTGCAAATAATAGTTTTAGCGTAAACGCGTTTATTGGGAAAGAATAACAGATTATCCACTGTAGCAATCTGTTTAGAAAATAGTTTTGAAAAGAATTGCGTTTAATCCATTGTGATTACTGAGAAAAGGCGATAGGCGTCGTGAATAAGTTAATATTTATTTAAGTACCAAAATTTGCTCACATTGGGATGTCATTTAAAACTAGAAGTCATAAATGGTTTTATTACTTATGGTGTAAACGTTTTTATCTACTCTTTTCTTCAATACTCTAATTGGATTATTCCGGTGAGAAACGTAAATTGAATTTCTAACAATGCCATAAAGATACAGGATTTGCAATGTTACTGGTTTTCTCTGTGTGTTGTTTTGATCTATCTCCAGGAAAACTTAGCACAATAAGGGAAAAGTAATTTACTTTGTTAATGAATTAGATTGACCTCTAAAACTATGATATAACAATAGAAAATAACATATTATTAACCCATGCACCTCCAAATTGACTATTCCAGTATCTTATTTAGTCTATATCGTCTTTAACTATTTGGCGTTCTATTAGTACAATACATGCACAATAGACAGTAAGTGCAGATCTTTATCATCTTCATACAGGGACCCTCTGATCTTGCTAAAATGTGTTTGCATATAGAAAACAAAAATATTCGCCATGAGTACACTTATTGTAAACGACAAGTGTACTCGTCATAATGATGCCGTGTCTTAAAATTGTTTTCATTTAGATTTGAGAATACAAAATTATTTGCTATGTACACTAACTTATGTGAGCAAATCGTTTTGTCGGGAAATAGTAAAGTAAAAATAATTATATTATTTTCAACCATAGATATAAAGTCCGCTTTTGTGGTTTCTTAATAGCTCAGCGTACAGCGGCAGCAGTTTCATTTTTTTCCGTTCACACGAAACAAAAGGCAAACAACGCATAAGGAACCAAGCAATTTGCAAGAATTATCACAAATTTGCCAAAACTGTCCCGATGGTTAAACATTATATATATGACGAGGCAATGTTGTTTTACATGTATAGCCATGTACAATCATGAGCTGAGAGTAATAAGGAACTTTGAAGTTTGATGTTAATAAGAAAACAAGCTGTAAAAGGACGCTACGTAATAAATTTTAACTCACTCCTTCTTAGAGACGAGTATATTCGTTGTACAAACAGTATACACGTGGATAGTATACTTGTCGCTTAAAAACAGTTTAGACCTGAGCAGATGGTCACTGCAGGAGCCCCCTGAACAGGGTCTGCACTGTTTGTCATTTTGCATTTATATATTAAACATTATGCCTTAATATAAAAAAAAAACATATGTGTAGGCTTAATTGGATATTTGGAATTGGCAAATACAATTTCAGAGGAGAATGAGTTAAACTATGATAACATCACATTAATGCATTAAACATTTATTGAAATATAAAAACTAGGTGTTGTATGAAAAGAATTATTTGCCCGTTTGCCAATTGTATTTTATGGTATTCACTTTACCACGCTGTTAGTGCATCTTAAATGTCGAAAGAAATGTGAGTAGCTTTTATCTTCAAAGTTTTTTTTAATTAGGATAAAAGTTTCCAGGAAAACCTGATACCAATCTTAATGTCAGTCGCAATCAGCAATATTTTACATGTTTCAAGACTCCAGCTAGACGTTGCATGCTATGCAAGACACCATCTTATACAGCGTAATAGGTTTGTACACAAATGACCTTAAATCTTCCGCTGCGGCAATTTAGTCTGCTTCTAAAGCATCGCCAGCTTGAGTTCTCAAAATGGGTCCGTCTAAAGACCCAAAGCCTCCCCAAGCCACTCCAACCCTCTTACAACCACTTAAAAAACAACATAACCTACTTAAATTCTGTAATATCTTATTGCATAAAGTTTATAAATGGCGAATTAAGGCTAAAATAATGAACAAAATGTTAAAATAAAATAAAATCTCCGATGCTCTTCATTTCACGAAGAGCATATCGTACACAACTTAAATTAGCTATATACAGTAACTACACAATATCAGCCAATTTCCTAATAACCTTTTTCTGTTTTTAAAAACAGATATCCACTTAAAGCAAGTTGAATGTAACGGCACATTCTGCTTTACTTCCAGACTGCTTTGAGCTACCATCTGCTTGAATATGGAAAACTTGTTTTAAAATGTTGTTTGGGAAGGTTTTTGGGAGGGTTTAGGGACTTTAAACGGACCGTCTCAAAGTTAATGTTGTAGCCAGTTTGAAGGAAGAAACATCGACAGGCTAGCAGATTGCATTTGGCCAGACACCATGTCTGGTATGGATCAAACCTGTTTGCAAATTCCATTTCGAATGAAAAATACAGTTATAGTTTTTTTATGTAACACATTCATTACCATTTTTGTCTGCTAAGCCCTTCCCCCATAGAAGCGCTATTTAGCGCATTTAAAGTGTTCCTTCGCTGAAAAATAAGTTCCAATTTTTACAGACATAAACATGTAATAAAAGATTTGTTTTGAAATTTTAGCAGACGGTAGCTTAAAGCAGGCTGACAATAAATCAGAATGCGCCTTAAGGCGCATTCTGTTTTATTTTAAACCTGCTTTAAGTGATCGTCTGTAATCAAAACTAGAAACAGGCTATGATGTTAAAGGTTAACTATACGCTTACGGTGTACTTGTCTGCTGCAAAATCGTTTCGAGGATATTGTCAAAGAATCAGACAGTTGTAGTAAAGATCAATCATGAACTACTATTAGTTTAGTGCTACATCAGATGCATAGCGGTGCTTTGCATAGCAACTTTTAAAAAGTGATGGGTTAAGGATAATTGTCTACATAAGACAACATGATAAGTATTGACTTTTATGTGCATGGCTGGTAAACAATCATAATCTGGGCATCACTCTAAACCCTTCAACTCTCAATGACGCTTAAAAGCGCGGTTTGAAACAGTTTGGGTCCTTATCAGCGGCGTCTGATCAGGATCCGAGTAGTCTGGCACTCATATCGATATGGTGTCAGTCATACTAAATTGAATCTTATCATAGACACTACAATGAATCGTACTTTGAAAAGGTCTTGCAAACTACATAATTTAAACAGACGGCAATGAAACGATGAAGGGGAAAAAATTAACGAAGAAAGTTGGAGCGAAAGGGTTAATCGAATTACGAGGTGAACTATCCAATTGATGCGGTTATGGAAAAAAAAAACTCGTTTAGTCAGTTAGTTTGGAGCCATGTAACTAATCTTCTTATCTGGCCTCAAATAATTTACAACTCAGACAAATATCAATCGTCAGAATTTCGTTTTAGACATTGTTTTACATTGTGTTTGGTTTACGTTTTAACGTAAAACAATAGCGTCTTCTATACTGTTATGTCTCAGTCGGTCCGGGTTCGGTTTTTCAAAGATTTGCCTGTAAGCGTACAGTTTTCCATTAAGATGAAATTATCTTAAATATTACCGAACAATAAATACGCCATATACAATTATCAAATTGTATTACATAATTAGTGATAATTCAAATTTAAGTAAATCCGTTTAAATAGGCAATATTTTCTGGAACATAAAACATATTTTGCGAATCTTTTAGATATTTCAGAATTTCAAAGGATGTGGGTATTCAATAAATAATTAATTACCCGCAATGACCGTGCATATCGCCTTGGGACCTGGTCTGCAGTGCACATTTATTATAGTTTCTCGTGAGCAATACATTTACTGTCTGCTGAATATGGTTAAACGTAAAACACGTCATTATTTCCCAAAGCAACTTGTTTTAAAGCATTGCTGTATTTTGACAAAAGTGTAGCAAGGGTAAACTTCCCGTAAATTATCGTCTAATCTTGCGTCAAACTAGTTTCCACCCTCGTTAATATATATTGTCAAAAATGTAATTTTTCCCATTATATATCGCATTTGCGTTTAGTACGCGACGTCTGGTCTGGATTCAAGCTGTTTGTAAGTGTAAGCCAAGTCTTAATTGTACGTTCCTATAACAATTCCCTCCAAACAACACACGCAGTATTTGCCTCTTACTGAGTGTTGTTGAAGAGAGGTTACACCGTAAAAACCCATTTCACGTTGATACAGCTGCATGCATATATTGCGTTTCTCCATGTTGAAAATATCGAACAACAACGATATAAAACTATATCTATCACCCCTAAAATCTTGAAAAAGGTTAGATCCGCCATACCAGGTGAACACTATCGGCCTATAAAATGGTGAAAATTGCATGTTTTCGAAAACAGTTCTAAACGATTCATTTTCTTAGTGACAATCAGATAGGCGTTTGACCAGCAGCTAGGTTTCACGGCGTCTGATCTGGCTACAAACTGTAAGAATTTTAGCAAAATACGCGATTTTGGTAAAATGTCATACCCAATTAATTGTAAGATTGACAAGGAGCAAAAGAAAAACGTTAAGAAGGTTTATGTCATATCTTCATTCTTTTTATGTATGAATTATTTCACTTACAGGAACTCCCTGTTAAGCTTCAACTTTATCTACACAGATTTACCTTTTCATGTTTTCACCATGGACTGTTATAACACCATATAATAAAACGCCGTCCCTACTCTATGCATACATAGTATTTTGACTCAAAAGAGACACACCTTATTGCATGTGTATTTTTTGTTTTAAATCGAAAACCTTTGATAGCGTTTATCAAAACTGCAATGCACTCAAGCTATTTCCGACAAATACAATGAAAGAAAGAATAAAATCCTATTCTTCAGATTTTCCAATAAATCATGTATGGATTGGTCGGCTCCCTGGTGCAATTTCATTAAAATTTCTGACAACATCCATGAAGGACTAAGGAATTTCCAGCGGGGGTATTGTTTTATTGGTTTGTTATGAACGACCACTTGAAACACACTTAAAATTGTAGTGTATTATACAGTGGAGAAACCGTTATTCTTCCCCAATAAACGCGTTAACGCTTAAACTATTATTTCAATTGCAAACAGTTTGGAGCCAGATCAGACGCCGGGTTCCTAAACCTATTCTGAGCGTTCTAATAGACATAAGCGAACAGTGTTGACTATGATAGAGGCCGAATAACTCTGCGACTGGTCATAACCAAAGTTGTGTGCAATTATATCTTGATTTCAACAGGTAAACAGACACCATATCATAATCAACAAAAAACTATGTGTATAATGTTTGGGTTTGTTGTGTTAAAGACGTTTTTAGCCATAAATGATGCAATGGTAAAATAAACACGTTCCTTAAATACTTTTTTTCTTAACATAGGAGCAAAATTAGAACATCACAGAAACTTAAAATCAATTGTCTGCAGATCAACTTATACTAATATTATTTTTTTTTTTTATAATGCCTGTTTTAACTCATTTCCCAACAATGCTTAAAGAACTTGTGATTTAATTTCTACCTCCATAAATGTTAAGGAACCGACTGTCCCCATTACTGGAAACGGCAATTGAGGACCATTATTAAAAGGAGAAATCAATCATTTCAGAATCCAGCACTTCAAATCCTATAGAAATCGGGTTGGTCTATATATCCTCTGTCATGGAAGCGCAAGCCAACACTGACATAATTATTATGAGATAGGTGATATAAATATTTAGCTATGAAGTACTGAAGTAAATACACTATTTGTATAAGTTGAGCTATTCGTGACTTGGTTTTCAATATCTAATAATTAATAGCCATCGACAATAATCAGTTTAACAGGCATTTTCTCTACAGTGTAGAAGACAATAATATATCCCGTCTAACCGGAACGAAACGCATTGCAAATGTAGTGCACTTACATGCAGCAAGCCAAATTATTGAACATGATTGGCGATTTGTTTTAATTTGAGTGTTAATAAGTGTTGAGCCTGATCGTACGCCAGATTACCAGGCGTCTGATCTGGTTCAAAACTGATTGCAACTTAAATAATTGCTTCAGCAGAAATGCGTTTATTGGGAATGAATAACGTCTTCCCCCACTGTAACAACAATGGTGCTTGTATAATTGAGTTCAAATTCCAGCGAATAACCTTCTGACTGTGATTGGCAGGAACACAAGGTGTTATAGATAAGAGAAAAATGTTCTTTTGTATACACAGTCGAGCTACGGTAACTCAAAGTAGAGTAAGGCGATACAACGTGCTTTGATATAGATGTATTTCGGTAGTTAGAAACCACCTTTGTCAACAATACCCATGTGTTGAAATAAATCTTGTCGAAACCACGTTTTAAATTGGATAGATGGGTCAGTTCGACTCAAGCGAGTTGAAGTAATCGGAGTTCTGCTGTGTGTGATATATTTTGTCTGGTTTAGTAATTTAACATAAATTGCCGAAGGTTTCAGGAAGCATCTTGATGACTTAATCAGACGTATTCCAACCTGTTATTTTATACTGTTTCACTCGGAATGCGATCACATTTGAATAAGCTTTGTTATGAGAACGTTATTATTCTAGTCAAATGATTGTAGTGGTTATTTATAATCAGAAAAGTTGTGTACTTGATTTTAAAACTATATATTAACAATAGAAAGTAAGGATTGGCCATGCAATAGTAAGCATAGATGTAAGTGGGAGAATTTGCTCTATCAAGTTTAGAAAGACAGTATGTCACAGGCATATCAAAAGGCATTGTTGTTTATCTGTATGATTACATTTATATTTAATAGATGATATTTTAGTAGTTTCTCGGATAGGATACAATCAATGGCATGCCCTTCTAGCGTGCATATAGTAGAACATGATTATTAAAATAGAATGCCAAAATCTGACCTTTCATCATTAAAATATACCTTTGGTCCACATTAATATGCCAACTATATCAAATTGCTACAATAGTTTCTATTTAGTAAATGTTTAAAATAGGTTCTACTGTTATTTTTGTGAAAACCCAGTATATTCTAAAACACTTTTGTAAAATTTGGTAACCCTAATACAACGGAAAAGACGTTATTATTGCATAATCGAAGCGTTTGTTCTCATACTATTAGATACGTGGCAAAACGGTTCTGTTTGATCAGACACAGGAAAATTGTTAAGATTATTGAGAAAAACTCAGTAACCCTCTTGCTTTCAGTCCAATTATTTACAGTGTGTATGTATTATCCATTTTGTTTGATACACAAATATTATCGCAAAACATATGTTTAAACTAGCTAATTATTCGGCTTTACAATGAAACAGGAATATGATTTTCACCCTGTATTTGCGATGTAGCTGATTTGAACACATGTATCGATCGTTATCACAGTATAGCCATGTATCATACAACATCAGAACATGCAGATACCATCAGCCCCCAATTAGAATAGTTAAGATACGGGCAGAGATAAATATCACCACAAATATTACTTGAGCAAGTATCGCACAGTGAAGCCTCCACAAATTGGATTTTAACCCTAGTTTTGCATATGCGTCCTATGCAAGCATTTAACCTGTAAATGATACACTTGTCTGCTGCAAGCAGAGAAGACTCCGACCAGTGAGCTCCTACAAGAACCATCTAATCGCGGTATGCACTGTTTGTTAAATTGCAATACACGGACGGAAAAAACTAAAAACTAAAACATGGACTAGACTAATTTGGGAACTGGTATTGTTCATTTGAAGTTTGGGTGAGGAAAGTTAAAACTAGAGATCTATGAAACCCAAAAACATGTTCTCAAGCGCTACACAATCTGTTGTTTTTTTGCACACCAAATCATGTACTAATAGTTGCTCAAAAGATGTTTTCTACATTATGGTTGTGTTATATGAGGGCCTCATGGAAGATTGATTTTTACCAAATGAGCTCTCTCGTTAAATAGAATCTTTATTATTATTATTATTATATAAGCTTTTTGTTGATGATCTAAGAGCGTGACTGTGTAGTTTGACACAGTTGGGGTTGGGATTTGTGCTCAGATCAGGCTTATTGCATCTTTGCAAATAGATTAATTAAAATCGACATTTTTAAAGGTCAGACAAGTGTCCACACTTATTGTTTATATTTCTCTACGTGTAAAAGAGAAAAGAATTACAGTCCTGTCTCTGTATGTCTTTGCAACAGGAAGTTAATCATCATCTAAAGAAACATATAAGCTGAGCTGCTAGGCAGCTTAGTTAGTTTTATATGTGATTACATATAGCGAATAGCAAATATCTGTACAGTCAATTTTTCATTAAACCGTCAGCTCATATCCTGTTTTTGATTTAACTAAAGCAGGTCGAAAGTAAAACAGAACATTAACATTTAGTATACGTTCAGTCACAGATATACTTTAAAGGTCAATTGAGGAAATAAACTGGAATACTATTTTATGTTTTAGACTTTCTATCTTGGGTTTACCTTCCGAAGTGTATACATATTAAGAAGAATAAAATGTGTATTTTTGGAGTACAATGTTCAGTTACCATTCATTGGGCCTTATGTGCAGTGTGTTATAATGATGTTGGAAAGAATGATGCGGAAACCTCATGAAGGAGCGTTTTGCATTATTGTTACATTATTCCCACAAATACCGTTGAACTGTCTTAAGAGATATAAACCCTTCTAAAAAAGTAATTCCTTAATACTAGATAAACTATAATTGTATTTTCCTCATATCTGCGGTTTACACAACTAGCGCAAATCTGAGCTTAAAGTTTATCCAGAAATTTACGCAATATATAACCGACATTCGCTTTCGAGGAACATGTTTTTCGCAATAAATATTGTATGCAGGGAATTGCTGATAGTCATTTAAGCATGCTTTTCCATGTTTATTACAAAATTACAGTCTCTTGTGAGATTTTAATATGCACAATAACGTAGTTTAATATGTGATGTAAATGTTGCGAAATCAAATTGCAATGAGATGGCAAATATTCCCTAGTCTCTGTGGATATTTCTAAGATCCTACGCTAACTTTATGTATTGACGAAAGCTTTTATTTCTGATAAAACAACAAAAACAGAGTATTTAATTCTGAGCTACAGAAAGGGATGTTGATTATTCAACACATGTTCATTGTACATTGGAGACTACGATAAATCCCTCCCGTTTAAACACAAACAAAATGCAAATGCATTGCAATAGAGTGTATAAAGTGGCAAATTGTTGATAACTCTGACTGTTTCATCTAACTTGAATGGCAACACATTGGAGGTCTGACCAGAGGCCGGGCTACCAGGCGTCTACTCTGGCTCCAAACTGTTTGCAAAGGGAATAATAGCTTTTTAGCGTTAAAGGATTTATTGTGAAAAATATGCGTGTTTCCACTGTATTTGCTCTTGAATTACAGTGAATTAAGAAAGTCAGTGCAATCGTTCATTATTCTTATTGTGTACAAGTGATATTCAATGATTCGAAATCGCATAAGCCGAACATTCTTAGGCTAGCCAAACTTTAACTTTGACATATACATGTGTATATATAAGTTCTAATTAAGCGAGTTTAAGCTTTATGTATAGCCGTTCGACTGTATTTAAAAAACATTAAAGTGGAACCTTCCGTGAGCAAGGAGCCAGGATAAGAAGTATGGGGATGTTAAAATTCAGTGAAAACCAAAAGGGGGAGGTTCTTGTAGGAAGAGAATGTGACTTCTTTGTGAATCTAAATGTTGTTATATGATTTAAACACCCAATAGCAACAGGTAATGCGTTTCCCTTTCGCTGCAACATTAATCGTGAGATGTTACCCGTTTACTGAATGTCGCTTGCTTCAATTTTAGTGTTTGCAAGATAGTTTCAAAGTAAGATTCAATGTGGTATGGCTTAAAACATATTAATTCGAGTGTCAAACAGTTTGAATCCTGATCAGACAACGCGTGACGCGGCGTCTTATCAGGATCCAAACTGTTTGCAAAGTCGCCTGTTAAGAGTTAAGTACATTATTGTAAACGTGTGTGCTCGGACAAGATCACTTGTATACTTGTATGAATACAAATATAAATTCAGCTAATGCATTTAATGATTAATACGGAACCCATATGAACGCCTGTGACGCATATATGCGTCCTTTGCAAACAGCAATAAATTGACACAATAACCATAAATAGTCCAAACATGGACTGAACTTATTTGGTAACTAGACTTGTCCATTTGAAGATTCTGGGGGGAAAGGGTTTAGACAGATTCCTGCTAAATGAATGACGCTGATAATCCAAAATGCCTATATTATCTGTTTTATCTGGTCCCAACTTTTCCTGCATAGAAAAATCGCACATTGAGTAAAAGTATAGGTTTATTCAGTACAATTTTGTTTGAAGCAATTTTAATATTTAACACGATCTTATTAGAGGCATGACAACTCTTGATTATGGTAGCACTCTTTTTGATGTCACCTTTCCCGATTTATAGCAAAAACAGAAATATGTTTTGTAATTTATTAAGGCATTTTCAGGATAAATGAGCTTTTTCATATTGCTTGTCAACTATATTGGGCTTACGCTTCTTTGTCACAATGTGACTGAAGTAATATTGTTAAGGTCATATATTTCCCTCTTGTAAGTTTAACAAAAGCTCAATGTTCAAATAAGGTCATTAAGTGCTTCTACATAGATAAAAAATGTTCGCAGCAATCTTCGGCTAGATAACTGGGACCCGTTTCATAAAACTTCGTACGACAAAAACGATCGTAAGTCAGATTATAAAAGTCTCAATTATTATTCATTTCTCAATCTAAGGAGAAATCAGAAATTAAATGTATTATAAAGTTTTGACTTACGATCGTTTTTGTCGTACGAAGTTTTATGAAACGGGCCCCTGGTGACAAACAAAGAGGATGCTTATACCAGGACATAAATGAAGCCGACATTTGCTATCTGGACTTATAGGTTAAACAAGCATACAATGATCATGCAATACGTTTCGGTTCATGTTCTTATATTTAAGCAGACAAAGATGAAGTATTTTCACTGTGTGCATATACAACTAGAGGTGGAGAAGACGTTATTTCTACAAATAAACGCGTTTACGCTAAAACTTACATTTATCATTGTAAACAGCTTTTGAGCCAAGACATTTGATCAAACTCAAAAGGAGTTGCTACTTAGATAAATATATAGGTATTTCAACACAATTGTAGTTTTCTACATTTCAATGCATTCGTTTGCGTTTTGTTTGCGTTTAAATGGTGTAAATGACTGCTATTGTAAAGCAGCACTGTCACTAAGGTAAGCTTATGTACAGTAAAGAAATTGTGCTTTTTCCCGGTGTACGCGTTAATATTAATTATTTGCATGCTAGCGGCGGAAACATGTGCCGCAGTGATTACCTTTGCAAACAGTTTGGATCCAGATTAGACGCAGCGTCACATGGCGTCTCATCAGGATCCAAACTGTTTGACAATCTAACCCTGTTTTGAAAATAAAATTAGAAAAGTATAGTTTTAGAACATCAGCAGACGACAGTTGTTGCGATTGTTCAGGCTCTTGGCTGTTTGTTATTAAAATTAGAACGAAATCATTAACAATTAACACCGATAGCATTATATACATTTCTTTGCATTCCATTTGCGATGAGTTTCAATTACACGAGGAAGAATGTCCTGGTGATAACATCAACCGACTAAATTCAAAGCAGGGTAAAGACCGATTTTATTGACCTGACAGGGCGGATTTTCGATGCGGACCTTTGAATTTCAACTTTGGGGGTGGCAGCACGCTCTTTTATTATCGGGATTGACCCATGTCGTCTGCCTTTTTTTCTTAACATAACATATTAGTGGACATTGTGACAGAAGGAATTAAGAATGACAAACAGCTTGAATCCAGATCAGACGCCGCGTAACGCGGCGTCTGAACTGGATTCAAGCTGTTTGCAAATTTAAACTAAGTATTTATTTTATCTTCCTATAACAACCCCCTCCAAACAACACACGCAATCTTTGTCTCCCGTTGGGTGTTTTGTATAGAGGGAGTACTATAAACACCTTTTTCACGTAGATATGGCTGCACGCCCATGTGTTTCTTCATGTTGAAAGTATCGGAAAATAACTATGCAGTGAAGAACTATGATTATCACCCCTTAACCCAAATGCAAATTAGCTTCTCTTTGTAAAAGGTTAGCTCCGCCCTGTCAGATGAAAAAAATCGGCCTATACCTTTCTTTGTGTTTTGAATGATCGACCTTGTTCCTTCTATGTGAACTCAATTAAGTAAAATCTGTCAATACCCAAACGCATACATTAAATATACTTGCAATTTAAATGAAAGGACAAGGTTCACGTAGCCTCCATTTTGGCCCTGTAAAAAGATATTTTAAGTACACAATAAATATTTAAGTTGAAGTAACATATCAAAATTTTGAAGTGTTGCATGCGTGCCTTCATAGTTTATTTTTAGGATTTATACCGAGAATTGTACCAAAAAACTGCCTTTTTGGCTTTTTTGGCCTCTTACAAGAAACTATAAAACTGTCAAAACTTGACTTTGAGTCGTTTGTGTGTATATTATGGAGTATTAGTATCTGATATTGACAAATAAACAGTAAAGAGGATAAAAATCTTTTTTGGAAAAAATATTTTTTACAGGGCCAAATCGGAGGCTTCGTGAACCTTGTCCTTTACAATGCTTTTGCCTTGCCAACGGAACACGACTTGCAGTGCAAATAGTTACTATCAAGATCAGACGTCGAGTTATTCTGCATCTCGTCAGGATATAAACTGCTCTGGACTCTTCCTGTCATACTGCCTTTAAAGTTAAATCCATAAAAAATAATAACGAAGAAGGACAAACGGGTTAAAACACAGGTGTGATCCGGCTCCAAACTATTTTCAATTAACATGACTATTTTAGCATTAACGCATTAATTGGGGAGGAATAACGTCTCTGCCTCTGTATATCTGGAAATGATTGTACACTGTGGTAATAGCACTCTATTCTATGTTAAGTTCCCCATCTCATTTGAACATAGAGCAATAAAAATGAAATACATGTAACACGGCATATTGGTATTCTGCTAAGCTAAAAGCCACTGCCGTAGAGCAAACGGTTTCGATTGAGATCAGACATCAAGGAACTAAATGCATCACTGAGATCCAAAATATTGACACCTAGATCCAAAGTAGTGAAACTACCCCTTTGGGTTAGCCTTCGCGACTTCCGTGAGTTTGGCAAAACATTTGAATCCTGATCAGACGCCGCGTAAAGCGGCGTCTGATCTGGATCCAAACTGTTTCTCATTCGTGTTTAGGTTGCTTTACTAAGCAAATGTATAAATCTAAATTTAACAAATTTTGCAGACGATCATTTCAAAGCAGACGAGATCACATCAATATAAGGGTTAACTATTTCATGGTCAAATGTATCATGAAATTTTACCCCTTCAAGCTAGAGTGGAGAATATGTTATTCTTTCCCAATAAACGCGTTTACGCTAAAACTATTATTTGCAGTGCAAACAGTTTGGAGCCAGATCAGACGCCGGGTAACCCGGCGTCTGATCAGGCTCCAAACTGTTTGCCACCAAGATAAACATGAAATATCAGAATTGTCCAAAAGTTGTTCTTTTCTACGTTTTAGCGCTTTGCGTTTGCGTACGTTTGCGTTTAAACGGGAAAGAATAACAGATACTCCACTGTATACTGTTGTCTGCTTCAAAATTGCTGTTTGTAATATCGATTCAAATTTAGATGTAAGACAGTTCCACTGAAGAAATTTCGAAACTATTGTCAGTTAGTTTGGATCCTGATCATACCTGATAAGGATCAAAACTGTTTGCAAATGCACCTTTTGGCGCCATTGACAGTGACAGGGTTAGGGTCTAGATTCTGTATACGGTGACCCTCCCTACAACGGCCCTCCGAACAACTATTCCCTCCTTACAACAACGCTTGCCGCTGTTCCAAAAACAAGACAACGTCTAACGTTTTCCCTGCTGCATATCGTCTGCTTAATATCGTCGTCAGTTTTTTCTCCTCAAAGTAACGCATTGGACATTTTGACAGAAGAAACATAAAATAAGTGACAAACAGTTTGAACCCTGATCAGACGCCGCGTGACACTGCGTCTGGTCTGGGTTCAAACAGTGTGCTTATGTACTCTAAGGGTATTAATCTTCCTTCTTTATAACAACTCACTCCAAACAACACATACAATCTTTCTTTTCCATTGCATGTTGTTGAAGAGAAGGAACACTGTTGTACTGACGCCAGGAGTCTATTATAGCAGGCTAAATGTTACCGGGCGCGTAGTATCGGAGAGACACGCTTTCTCTTCTCGTGCAGCTGAACTTTAGCTTTCAGACATAACACTTCAACAGCTTAGGTTTTATGACTACGATCTTGCATCCTCTAGCAAATGAAAGAGGACGTTCATCACTCTATACTGTTTTACAATACTTGATGTTGAGTGAAGATACAAGAATACAAGAATATTGTTTTGCATTGATCTTGAAGATCAGTCTTGTTGGTAAGGCTGTGATTTATGAGGTTGTGGGAGTAACGGGAAGGTCTTTCTATTATGATGTTAGGTGATAAAAGGCTGCGCATGTAGGGGGTAAAACGTATGTCTTTCCGGTTTAAAAGGAAACTAAACGCACACAAAATTAGATAAAATGTAGGAACTGACATATTTTTGTTTGTATATCAAAACGAAAATCGGACCGTTTAATTTGTATGTGACTGGAAAACTAGTTTGGAACCAAATCAGACTCCGGGTTTATGTGTTGTAATACATATATATATCTGAATAAATTCAAATTTGGAATTCAGTGTAAATTTGGGATTCAGTTTACACTCTGATAATCGCATTATTTTCTGAACATGTAGTTTAATAATTCTTCTTTCTAGAAAGATAAACTGTTACATATGGGGTAATTTACTCAAGCGCATACATGTATAATATGTAACATGTAAAGTAGTATGTCAGTCAGGAACTTTATCTGTGCTCTTGCCTGTGACTTTAACAATTAAATTAATAGCAAAATATTGCACGTTCTCGTTTTATAATATTTTACTACATGTATATGTAGCAATGAGAAAGCACTGTTTTGTTTTTACAAAGAACGTGATTGACCTCAAGGTTTGATCTTATTGTTAACCGACTGGAGACAGTTCAGACCAGACTTAATTACTCGGTGTCTGATCTGGTCCCAAACTCTCTTCAATGGGTCCGAACTGTTTACAACCAGACTTTAAATATGTGTCATTATCCTCACGCAGCCTTCATGTACTACATTTGCATTGCATTGTAGTGGGGTTTCGGTTTTGACTAAATGTTGACAGTGGATATCTAAAGAATGACGTACCGCAATCACTCCCATTCCTTTTTAAATATCAGCTGATATTTATAATGTAGATTTAGTATTGGTGGAATATTGACATAGTATAGTAAATATGGATCTTTTTTTCAATTTTAAGCATAGTATGACCTATTTGGTCTGTACATTTTGGGATTAAATTATAAAGTAAATGTTGACGCTAATGTTGCAATTCGTTTCTTTTTTATGAAATACTGATAATAGGATAAAGTTATTTGGAATGATGGTTGCTTTCGAGCTTAATATTAATTCAAATTTCTGGAGAAAAGAGGAAAATGGTAATTTATTTTTGTTATCAAATTTTGTCTTGTTTTTTAATAATTGTTATTCTATATAATAGCAGCAACAACAAACTCAAGGTTATGGTCTAGCTGCAAGTGTTGACATTATTCAATCTCAACAAGATACTGACACAAAGATTTTGTAGTTATTGTTTTAAAAAGCAGGTTCCCTCTTGGTTACACATTGATGCAATATAGTAATAAAGTATATCTTTTTTCTTTAACAAAAGAAGCACATGATTACCTTTTTCGGTAGAAAGTGAAGATAAACGTTTAACAACAAGTGTTGTAATCCAAATATATCAAGTGAAATATCTGCGCGATGATGAATGATAGATATGTACGAGTTCAAAAATTATGCAGTACAACAATAATATCTGTTTTGGAGGACGTTGTTTATTTTTTAACTGGTTTTGGACTGTGATAAAAGGCTTAAAATTAATTTAAATTTGAAATCGTGTACTTAGTATAGACTAAATTTTTTCTAAACTCCTACAACTGATTTGTAGGGATGTTGATGATCAGAAACAGAAGTTTAACTTACTAATAGAGACATTTGTCTGTTGGTCGGCTCTTATTAAGATTTGTTTGTAATAGCTGAGCGTTGCAGGTCTCTACTCTAACAGCTCTTGTTTAAATGTCAATTTCGTCAAGCTTTTCACAAACTGTCTGCATACAAGGTAGTTTCAGTTACAATGACTTTCTCCTTAAATTAGAATATGATTAAGGCCTCTTGAATGAGTACATATAGAAAACACTTAAGAATATGCTTGATGAACTTACAGCTAGTACTAGTAAAGTTTAGAAAACCCATTAAACACTTTTAACGCTAAGTAACACGTTTGTCTGTCAATTTGTTATTCTGCTACTATTCTAGATGTACTTGTTTGACATATTTCATGTCAAAATGAACTCAGAGAATCAAACATTTTGGATCCTGATGAGACGCCGCGTCAGCAGGCGTCTCATTAGGATCCAGAATGTTTCCAAAAGTAATCACGATTGCATCGCAAACGTGCGAAGAGTTTAAAGTATCCGCCACTTACGTTAATCGTCACTCAATATCTTTAAAGTCTAATTGTTATGTCCGTGAACTTATTCCGTCAAACAAATTGAGATTTATGCTCTTCTTTGAACTTCTCTACAGTATTGATTTTCTCTTGTACGGGCCGCCTTTGAGATTTTCTTTCGAAATTTGTTATTGCATGGGATACGATGATTAATGAGGGCTTTTTATGCGATGAGTGCTATTCTGTATAACTATTGAAATCCAGAATATATGTGCTTTAGAAATCAAAGTGTTACTATATATATTTCATAACAGTTATAACTATGACGGTGATTTGTAAAAGCAGTATATCATATATGACAGTGTAGCAATATATATTTTACTTTCTGGTGAAATGTAACGAAATTCAAAGGAAAGACAAGACAATGGAGAATGTTTTAGTTCCTTGAACTTTTTGAGGATTGTTTTATTTTCACTGTTAAGGTGTTTATCTGCGGATTGGAGGTCGGGTTACTTGACGTCTAACCTTTTCGGGGCCAAATTAATAGTGACATGTTTACTCCCTAAACGCTATATTGTCGGCTTCTTCAATATTGTTGATTGCAAGATCGTTTCAAAATTAGATATAAGGTTGTATTGCATAAGGATTTTCCACACGAGTGTCAAACAGTTTGAATCCTGATCAGACGCCGCGTCACGCGGCGTCTGATCAGGATCCAAGCTGTTTGCAATGTCTATTTTATACGATTTCGTCGCCGAAAGAGCTGATATTGTTTCAAACTATTTGCTTTGCAAAGGACACTTCCTAACGTATACATGCGTTTGTTTGGAAACAACAGCATCACTTGGTTTTACTTTATGTTAATTACGTTAGACCCTTCATAAAATTATATACTTAGAAAAAGTCACCCCGCTTTTATTAAATGCATGTTAAGGTAATTTGACTAACAAAATATTGAAAGGAGTGTCGTACAGTTTTAAGCGGCTTCTAGTTGAAATTAACACTGTTTGAAAATAACTTCTGTACTCTTTTTAAGGCAGTGAAAGGGTGAAACGCAACATTCTCTTTTCCAGTGTGACATCATACCCCCTTTGTTTACACTTAGCGAGCACGCGCACTCGGGGACAACAAACCCAAAATCTACATAAGTTTGTGCAGCAGGGCGTTTAATCTCATTATTTTTTACTCATTAATATTATCTGAATAGGTCCTATGACTTCTACGAAGGTCTTACATAAGTTGCAAAATCGTGATTTTACCGAAAATTAGAATTAATTTTTTCTCCGAATAAGACCGGCGCCATCCGAATGAAGGACCGAGAGTATGCGTATGACATTAAATACCCGGATGACTAGAAAAGAGAATGTACATTCGTACATATATCGGCAATAACCTTTTCAGGTTGTTTAACCATTGTTACCAGTATTGTCCTATTTTGTTCTGGATATATTCTTCATCCGTTTACGATGTTAAATTCGAAGTTATTGCTGGAACATATAATTTAGGACTTTTCAAATAACATTTAAACCTCGCTTTGGGGAAAGTTGTTAAACCGTCGTCTAGTCAGCAACTTATCTTGAATCAACTATTTGACATTCTTTTAAAACCCAGTCGAATCTGAACCTTCGAAAAGACGTATGAACCGTGTCATCACAAAACCAGCCTTAGTGCTTTGCAACATTATAAAGACCAAGCACCGTATTCATCTCATGCTCTGCATATGAGTTTGGTCTACACTGCCAACATTCGTATAATTTATAATACAGCTAAATAAAATGCATTAAATGCATGTGCGTGTCAAACTATGTAGATCAAGACCAGCCGCCGAGTCAAAGACGCGGCGGCTGGCCTTGATCTACACTGTTTGCAATGCAATAAGGTAGGTGTTATAATTTGCAGGCACATCATATCTAGTTTGCAATAAAGTCAAATCAAGTTTAACTACCAGAGAATTTTATTTTCACTGTATTGCTAAAACTTACTGTGCTCAGATTGCTCCTGCAGGACTTGCTTTCTTTGGACAGATGAAAGCGTAAATAGTGCGTATAATCGTCACTTAGGTTTAAAAGCTTGAAAAGACGGCATATAAACCTATATCTCAAGTTTCTTTTGAAGACCCTACTAGAGTGCGTAATGCGAATATTACATACAGAGCTGCAATCTATGCACATTCGTATCTAAATATGAACGGACCTGCACCATTTTCATTAACGATTGGGCAAATATTTGCAAACTATTTGCAACGGTAAACACATATTTGCCGCTAGCGTGCAAAAAGTTAAGTTTTGCTCTTGTCTTTTACAAAAGCAAATGTTATATAGCTCAGTTATAAGTGAGCCGTCTCATGAGAAAATATGCCTTATTGCATAGCAAACAGTGTAGATCAAGGCCAGCAGCCGCGTCAAAGACGCGGCAGCTGGCCTTGATCTACATTGTTGGATACCAACATGCATCTAAAGCATTTAAGTAGCTGTTTATACAAGGTACTTGGCATTGTAGACCAAATTTAGAGCGTGTGATGACAACATTGAATGGTCTGTACAATGTTGCTATGCAATAAGGCCGGTTTTGTCATGGTACTGCTCAATTGGATTTGTACTCTTCAATTTGTTTTGAATTTCATTTGTCTTTTCAAATAATGGTGTTGCTAACGAAAGGCGGCGTCTTTTTGGATCCAAAATATGTGTCGACCATACTGTTTTCCTTTTAATTTAAAAAATCTACTTATCAAGACATACATTTTTATAAACGGACGACATTACAACAGAAACAGAGTAGAACGCGTTAAGACGAAGATTACTTAACTTAATTATTGTAACAGTACAATATATAAGACACTATTTTTTCCCAGTACACCCGTTTATGCTAAACTTTTTATGCCAATTGCCAATCGTCTATAGTCAGATTAGAGGCCAATTAATATCATGTGTGATCAGGTTCCCAACGGAATGCTTTTCAGTTAAAAGGTAATCAATAACATTTTCTAAAATGTTTTTATATCTACATTCAATTGGAGTTGCATACATGTATACGTTCTTCTTTACTGTAATCTCTCTTTAAGCTACCATCTGTTAGTATATAGCACACATTTTATAGTGCATATTCACGACTATTTTTGCCATTGACAGGCGTAAAAAGGGGGATATATTTAGTCCAGAGAAGCTCGGTTATGATAAAGTCATCAGGCCGGTTTGATTTCTTTAGTTATATCCGTACATGTAATTTCATTATATCAGGTCAATAAAATAAATTATATTATGTAAAACAGAGAAAAACACAAAGATTGAACACTGTAGTGTATTACGTTTCTTACATGTTTCGGCGTGTGGCCTCTTTCAGAGCATGAAAGTAAACTAATTATACTTATGACATCATGCGATTATGATGTCATTGGCGACGTCAAAAGACGTCATACCGGTATTATTTGGCGTACTTTCTGCCTGTTTTTCGGATCCATAATAGATTCAAATTACCAACAAAAATTGCAAAGCAAAATATATTAATAAAGAAAGCAAAAACTAATTACAAGCAGAAAGTATGCTGACACAGAAATAGATTCAAATAGGTTAAACCTTTACTCCGTAGCCTCTTTGTAGAATTGAAAAAGGTTACTCTAAATTTTGTATAAATTGGGAATATATGTTGCTCTGCTATGTCCAATATTTAGTTATATATATTGTCGTTATAAATGAGCTTCACTGTAATAGTGTAAGGAATATAGAAATATTACCCTCACTTTCCCTTTAACCCTTTCGGCGCCAAATGGATCCTTAGTTTACCCCTTCGCCGCTTTATTGTCGTCTGCTTAAATGTTATGGTTTGCAAGAACGTTTTAAAGTTTGATTTAATGTAGTAGGACGTCAAAAATATCGATTCGAGTGTCTAACAGTTTAGATCTTGACGTCTGGATTTTACCCTTTTGGCGCTGAAGTCGCATAAAGTCAACTTTACAAAAAGTTTGAAACCTGATCAGACGCCGCGTAACGCGGCGTCTGATCAGGATTCAAACTGTTTGACTCTTGTATCGATATTTCTTAAGTCATACTACATTTGATCTTACTTTGAAACAATCTTGAGATCCATAATATGGAAGTAGACGACAAAAAAGTGGAAGAGGGGTAAACAAATTCACGATTACTTTGGCGCCGAACGAATACTGTTTGCAATCATTGTACTCGGGTAAGATACTGAAAGAGTTTAAGCAAGGAAATAATAAATCCCCATATCGGGCCCAGAGGAATAAGGTAAACGCAAAAAGAATAAAAACATGTATTTATATTACAAAATTTATTGCAATTAAATAAGATTTATCGAACAGTTCAAACGATATGGTGCATTAACATTATCTGTTAAAGATGACAACTTATGATTTCTTCAATAAGATTTTTTATGGACTCGGTGGTATCTAGAAATCAGTGTTACAATAGAGAATACGTTATTCTTTCTCAGAGTAATGTGTTTATGCGAAACTGTGTTTGCCTAACTGCTCGACGCAATCGGTTCGTAGCCAAATCAGACGTTACCCGGTGTCTGATCAGGCCTCAAATCGTTTGCCACTAAGATAAAATGTCATTCACGAGTTTTTCAAACATTGTAATTTTCACAATTTAATTGAAATGCATTTGCGTTTAGTGTCATGCAAACGGAAAAGAATAACATAGTATCCAATGTATAATTCAACATTATAACATGGGTGATTTCAATACGCTCTATAGAGTAATGAGACCTCGTTTATAAAGTCAAAATAAAAATGATACATAAGACCATTGTGGAATTAAATTTTTGGAGTGGGTTTAGATACATCTTTCTAATCAATATTGCTTTCAGAATTGAAATACCGTGCCCCCCTCCACAACAACACGTAATGGGAGACACAAATGTTGTGTGTTGTTCGGGGGGGGGGGTTGATATAGGGAGGGAACATTAAGATCCTTAAAGAACTAAGCTCACATTTGTAAAGAGCTTGAATCCAGATCAGACGCCGCGTCACGCAGCGTCTGATCTGGATTCAAACTGTTTGCCACTCGTCATTGTGTTTTTATTGTTTCTGTCAAAATGAATAATACATAATTATGTTACGAAATGAAAGCGTCTTTGAAATAATTGTCGTGTTCGAGGAACAGGAGCAAGAGTTGTTGTAAGGAGGGAATCGTTGTTCGGAGTGCCGTTGTAAGGAGGGAGCACTGTACCACTAACTAAAAATGTTCCGTTTTACTCATTGAACCATGAATAAGTTAATGGACTATTCCACTTATCAATTAAGTATCCTCCATTTAGGGGAGATTTCTGCAGTTAATTTCAAAATGACAAACATTGCATACCCTATTCAAAAAGTTCCTGCATGAGCCCTAGGATATGGCTATACAATGTTTTCATATGACATGTGTACTCTTTATATGCACACTGTTTGTAAAGGACGCAACAACATGGCACAAGGGTAAATCATGAAACAATTTAATGGTGGTGATTCGTTTTGGAAAGTTAGAAATAGATGGTCCAACAATCAACATTACATTATACAATGGAGTGTCGATAACTGTAACTCCGTTAGGCGAAGCTCATTTAGAACTACTCTTTAATTACAATTATACGAACCCCAGTAGTTAAAGACAGTCATGTTCCAAATTACAACGTACAGCTGAACTACGTCTTAACCCATTTATACCCAGTGGATTATTCCATGTTTATATATTGGATAAGTCTATTTTTTAACAAAGGGATGCCCGGTCATAATTTATTTTTTTATTTTGTTTTATATTGAACTTCCTAACAGCAACAAGTGTAGACTCTGATCAGACGCCGCATAAAATGCGGCGTCTGATCAGAGTCTACACTGTTTGCCTATGTGCAATATATGGGATCGTGGGCACAAATGGTTTAAACAAGGCTTGTCTGATTTAATTTTCTTTAAGTAAACTTTAGGTAAATTGACCGAAGCACTGTCGTAATACCGTAATGAATAGTTTAAACCCTTTACCACATAGACGCGATTCTTAGCAGTTTAATTTCCTAAAGGGGAAACTTTTTTCATAAGTTAACGATGCTCAGTTTGAACAGGCACTGAACAATGTTTATTTATCATTTAAGGTAAATGCTAAGAGTAGGCTGAAACTAATGCTGAATGCGCCTTAAGACGCATTCTGTTTTCACTCAAACATGCTTTGAGTGATTACATGTACCTATTTTCAAAGCTAGAAATAGACGATGGGGTAAAGGGTTAAAACCATTGGGGTCCAGGTCTAACCTAACTGACCCTCTGACGATAAAACTTGCCAACAAATGCGTAAACATAAAGTTTAACTCATTACCCCATAGCCTGTTTCTAGTATTGGAAATAGGTGACTTCTTAAAGCAGGTTGAAAGTAAAGCAGAAAGCGCCTTAAGACGCATTCTGCTTTACTTTTAACCTGCTTTAAGCTACCATCTGCTAGTATAGAGTCAATAGTTCATGTCATACATTTCATACTGTATAAATTGGAACTATTTTCCTCAGTTGAGAAATAAATTGAATGCGTAAAAAGGCGTATCTATTAGGTTATGGGTTAAGAATTGTTGCAGACCACAAATCTTTCACAAGACAATTTCATAACGTACCGAGGAGAAGACGTTATTCATTCCTGTTTAAACGCCCCTGAAACGCACACGTATTGCAGTGAAATGTAGAAAATGACAACTTTTTAAACTCACAGCTCCTGTGTGAAAAGAGCGCTATATAAAGCTGGTACATGTATAATACCGGTAATAATAATAATTCGCACGCTTTTGTTTTAATGGCAAACAATTTGAAGCCTGATCAGACACCGTGTTACCCGGCGTCTACTTCTTGCCAAACACATTTATACTTAAACAATCATTTCCGAAAGTACAATAAAAAGGGCCCCGGCTTTCTAAACGTCATAGAACAAAAACGATATGTCAAAACTTTAGAATACACCCTATTTCTGATTTCTCCATCTAATCCTGTCTTGTGACATCTTTTTACAAAGAGATGTCACAAGACAGGCATACATTGTAGATGGATAAATAAATAGTGAGTGAGAATTGTATTATAATCTCACATACATGTACGACGTTTTGTTAGACCGTCCGCTGTATATTTAATAGGCTGACATTTCTACATTTTGTTTGCAATGCGTTTGCGTTTAGATTCGTTTAAACGTGAATAATGTATTTTCCACTCTTTTTCCGGTACCAAAACAATATGCAAACTGTATGTTGAAAATAAAATATTGTATACAACGATACAGTTGATTGAATATATGGCCACTTGTTATGACATATGAGTCTCAAATGACCTGTGTTATTGTAAGAATCCCGTAGTCTATTGTCTATTCTTACTTGTTTGCGATTGGTACTAACTAAAATATGCCAATTACAAACATTTTAGACCCAGATCAGATAAAGAGTAACTCTGCGTCTGGTCAGGCTTCAAACTGTTTTCCACGCAAACCTTTGAATTTTTCGTCAACATTTTCAAGCCATGTTTTACATTTTATTGCAATACTTTGTCGTTTAATATCGCTCATAATGGATGAATCACGTTCTAATCGCTCTTTTTACATGAGGTGTATGAAATAAGAAATCTAATGACTAAAAAGTAGTGACGATGACATTTATTGCGGTATTGCCCCTTAATAAAATCGGGCTAATGTCGGGCATTATCGGCACTCTACGTAAAACGGCAGACCATTCTCGTCAATAAACAGGTCGTACCGAATCGAACATCGTTTGGTGCAAACATCACTTGAAGCGACTGGTAGATCATCGACATTAGCCGATGTTGGTCCGATTGTATTAAGAGAGCATTACCTTATCGCTGATATGTTTAATTTATTTCCAGGTGTTTACATGGAACCGAGTATGTTACAGTATATACAGTATTTACATCACGTGACTGATGGCAAGTGAATGAAGAAAACTTGAAGGCGTGAGTGTTTATGCTGGAATTTTCAGATTAATGATTTAAGTTGAAACAAATATGTATCTAAATTATGCACAGCGGAAAGGAAACTATTCCTGCATTAAATGCGTTGGAGCTAGAACGACTATAATAATGCAAACTGTTTGGATCATATTCAGATGCCGGGTAACGTGTTATAGTGCAAGGTTCCAAACTGTTTGCCATTCAGAAATACTTCTGAGAATCTGTTACTGTCCATATTTGATTGTTTTGCGTTTGCACAACGTTTCAATTACACAGGATGAGACAATATCTCCTAAACTGCATTAGACGTGTCATAAAGAAGATTATCCTTCACAAAGCTTACTCGTTTTTCAATATACATCCCTGGCACAGGCTACTCTTGGCATGTAACGTTTCAAGTACAATTTGTAAGCAATAAAACTCGCCGATAACATCCGAAGTATTTTGTGTGTAAAAGATGTCAAATATAATAGCTTTCAGTCAGAAAGAAAGAAATATCAAAGACAAATCTTAGAAATACATATATTTCCTAATTTTGAAAGTAAAGTTGTTTAACCTGATGATGTACATTGTATCTGAAGCGTAAACACAATACACATTAGCATTGCCAATGTACACAATTGCATGTGTGTTAAACATTTGTGCCCAGAGGAGTTTTTCCATCATGGTTATATGTTGGATAAGTCACTTTTCGATCTAAAGATTGCCTGGTACAATTGTTTTGATCATTTTTATATTGAAATTTCTATAAGCAAACCAATCGGCTCTGGTCAGACGCAGCATTGTGCGGATACTACACTGTTTGCCTATGTCTCATATACATGTATGGGACGGGGAACACACATAGGTATATGTTTTTGGTACAATTTATTGTAAAAGGCGTTGACAGAAACTATTTTTGTTAGGAATAATACGCCCAAAGTAGTACATGTACTTAGTCTACGACAAAAAAGGTGAATGTGCGAACATGTGGCCCGTTTCATTAACCTTCGTACGACAAAAACAGTCGTAAGTCAAAACTTAAAAATACATTTAATTCTGATTTCTCTATCTAATCCTGTCTTGTGACGATTTTCAAGACGATTCCAAAGAGATGTCACAAGACAGGATTAAATGGAAACAAAAATAATTGATACTTTTCTAATCTGACTTACAGTGGAAAATCTGTTATTCTTTCCCGTTTAAACGCAAACGTACGCAAACGCAAAGCACTAAAACGTAGAAAAAAACAACTTTTGGACAATTCTGATAATTCTTGTTTATCTTGGTGGCAAACAGTTTGGAGCCTGATCAGACGCCGGGATACCCGGCGTGTGATCTGGCTCCAAACTGTTTGCACTGCAAATAATAGTTTTATTGTAAACGCGTTTAACAGATTGTCCACTGTACGACAACATTTGTCGTACGAAGTTCTATGAAACGGGGCCCCTGGTGTGACAGCGAGCGCATAAAATTCGGCCATATACTTACAACTTTAGAATTGGAGATGAGTCTTGCCCAATCCTTTGATAGATTGGGGTAGAGTTCTCTTTTGCATTTTGTTCAAACGCGGAAAGTCAACGGTCGTTCCTACTGATCAGAGTTCAGCATTTATACACGTTATTGAGGCACAGTGGTTGCATGTAAAGTTTAACTTAGTATTTAAACACATCCATATTGTTACAGTCTGTGTTATTGTTGTGTGAAATATTCGTTAATTTATACTATAAGAGTATGTGCTAAAACAAATATTTCCATTTCAACTTTTTGCAGCCAGATCAGACTATCCAGATTTGACCTGTTTTTTTCATTCCGATCAGATATGAATTCTCCATTTCCAAATGTTATTGCAATTGTATTCCAGTTTAGTTTCGTTTTAACGGGAATGAATAAACCCGTCCCTACTATTCTCCCTGTAGTAAACGCGTATCAAACGCGTATCATAATAACTGCACATTATGGATTCGATACCTTAGTAAACAAAGTAGTTAAACACTATGTTCCTCAATGTTGTAGCATACAATGTAGAGGACTTTATTACATGTATTACCCGTTTAGACGAAACTTAAATGCAAACTCTTTGCAACAAAATATAGAAAATGACAACATTTTGATGCATATAATTCATCCTAAGATGAGTGGCAACAATATTGGAGCCTAATGAGATGCCGGAATACCCGAACTCTAATCCTGCTCTTCACTGTTTGCAAGTTTAAAAGGTAAGCGAACGACTAAACTGGCGATATTTATTTTAAGAGTTGTGCGTATCTTGACTGGAAATTATTACAATATTATAACTTGACTATATTGTTTTTGTTTCGCTCTGAGACACGATCAATAGATAAAATCTATGAACAAACAATACATGTATTTTTACTATGTAACACAACTTTAGAAAGTGGGTTGAAACAATAGTTCAATATTGCATGTTTTTTAGTATCGAGCGTGATGCCAGTGTTGTTGTGAAAACAAATAATAGATGCAGTGGCTGTGAAGCCTTCCCGCGTGTTTCGATTAAAACATTTAGGAAAAGTTGTAACTAAAAAGTGGCTGAATTTAAACCCATTGGTGCCAACGATCCCATATATGGGACAGAGAATAACAGTGTTGACGCTGGAGATCAGACGGCGCATCATGATAGGAATTCCAATATAAAACAAAACAAAATTAAAAATTTAGTATTGATATATAAACTGCTCTTTTCTAATATTTCGACCTCTAAGGGCCTTTTCCAAAGAAAAGGCCTTTAGAGGTCGAAATATTAGAAAGAAGCAGTTTATATATTAATACTATTTTAATTTCCTATCTGGAATATTGTTATATTTATTGTAAAAATTTAGACCAGGCACCCCATACATTTAAACTAGACTTATCCGATAGACAAGCATGGACGAATCAACTGGGCCCAAATGGGTTAATGCAACATGCTTATAATTGGACTTTCTGGTTTATTTTCAGCATGATGTAAACAGCCAGTTTTCAATAAGCGGCGAAGATTTCCTATGGATATGTCGGAAGACATAATAGAAGCTTGAAAAGCGTGTTTTTGAGGAATATGTGAAAAGTCCAATAAACGAATTTGTATTTAAACAATGCAAATTGCAAACCATTTGGATTCGGATTGACATCGTGTACTCCGGCGTCTGATCTAGCTGCAAACTGTCACTCATATTTAAATATAGTTTCAGTATTTTTGATGTCATTATTTTATTACATTTTATTGTATTGCGTTTGCGTTTCATTCCTTAATACCGGAAATAATATCAAACAGAACAGAACAGTCTAATAATGTCGTTCCCCACTTTAAATGTGAAAGAAACACTTCTGTGGGAATAAAGAGTTAATAATTGCGCCAACAGTTGTATAAATATGTGATGTTGCTCGGTGAAAAACAATGAAATGAAGTGGAATGTTAAAAATCGTACAGTGAAGAAGACGTTACTTTTTCCTAATAAACATATTTATGCTTAAACAATTAATTCATGTGCAAACAGTTTGAAACCAGTTCAGATGCCACGTTACACGGAATCTGTTCAGGCACCGAACTGCTTGTCTCTTATATTAAAATAAATTGTTAACCATTTCAAGACGTTCTCGAATTTGGGTTTAGTCTCGTGTTATTCTTGTACTGCCAAGTTTTATCGCCTGCCTTAACCCTGTTCCCGCCAAAATATCGTCTGCATTTATAATGTCGTCTGGAGTATATTTCAAGTCAAATTAAGGGATTGTTTTAAGGAAGAAATATCGATACCTTTATCAAACAGTTTGGGTCCTGATCAGGCGCCGTGTTACGCGGCGTCTGATCATGACCCAAACTGTTTGCAAAATCACAGCGTGGCGCCGTTGGCAGTAATAGAGTTAAAGAGGAAAATGATAACGTCCTCAAAACTGTACAATGAACGCCATTTATCATCTGTCATGAAGCACAACATTTGTGATACACGTATATAACAATATGGTCATAAATAATGTCCACCACTGCTTGTTGCATATTTGTCCACTCGTGGCATGACCGGCGGTGCCCCGTTTGTCTGGATTTGTTTTGACGGCTGAAAAAGAAAAGAAAACAACCATGATTATAAGTGAATACGTCATACAGCGGTTATGTTGAGACGTAAACTTCACACTTCGAATTATTCACACCTTTGAAGAATTCGAACGAATTATTCACGAATATATACGAATACGTCACACATGTGTGAAAATACGAAGTGTGACATTTACTGGAATTTGGTAAATCTGCCGATGCGTTTCCAAGAATCACTATCAGCCAATAGCAATAAAATTAAAAAGAATGTCATCAAAATCAAGTCCAGAATTGACCCCATATTGAAGATATAGAGCTCTAAATCTTCTATAACAAGAGAATACAATATCGGTGAAATGTTCTTCCTTTGTCCGAAACTTACTGAATATTAAACATATCCGACTACGAATTGCAGTGTCTAACACATGATTTTATCTTATGATATATACATGTATACATTATAACCATTAAAACATTGCCTTAAATCCCATAATTAAACATTTCCAAACAAAAATAATTCCTATCTCTAGATTTACAAAATACCCGTAAATTTCCACACTTCGAATTCTTAACACAAATGTGACATATTCGTACATAGATCTACATGTATTAGTGAAAAAATATCCACGTGTAAAATTTTCGGCTAAACACAGCTATTTAATAACGACAAAACTCTGATAACCTAAAATGTACTGATAAAAGAGGAACACATGTAACGCAGAGAGTTTCTATAGGTGCTTTCTGCAAAAGTGTTGTCCTACAATAAGCTACAGTCATTGTACATGCATATGAAGTTAGAGTTTCAACAGAAAAAGTTTCAATAGATCGAAAACATATGAGCCGTGTCTTGACAAAACCTGCCAAGCAGACCAAATTCATTTACAAAAAAATGTACCTTAGAAGAGTACATTTGTTATGTAATACATTTGTAAGTGAAGACCCACATAAGAGAGCTTCTTAATGAGCCCACTGATCATGATTTGCAAGCTTTCATATTGCTATACATTGGCAAAGACTACCTAAAATACTCCACAATGGACTAAACTAAGTTGGAAACTTGACATTTCCTTTTGAAGTTCCAGGGAGGAATGGCACAAGCGAGTTCAAACGTACAAGGTTCCTTTGTATCTTCAATGACGCAACACAAATTTAGCCAGCAACGTTCATTCTCGTCGCTTACAGTGGAGAAAACGTTATCCTTTCCCGATAAACGCGATGACGCTTAAACGTCTAGTTCCATTGCAAACAGTTTGGAGCCAGATCAGACGCCGGGTAGTAACTCGGCGTCTGATCAGGCTCTAAACGATTTGCCATTCATATAAAATGAATAATAAGAGTTGTAAAAAAGTTGACATTTTCTACATGTTAGTGCCATGCGTTAGCGTTTCATTTGCGTTTGAACGGGGAATAATTACGTCTTCTCCACTGTATCCAGGAGAAATTAAAAAATATAAACCCTTACCTTGTAAAACAATAATCTTCTGACTAGCTAGTAGAATTTTGGACTTAAAGCACAAATATGTCCCCGCATCTTCCCGCTTACTGTGTTTAATTTCTAGAACACTGTTGAGTTTTCTCTTTCTCACAGAGCTATCTGTTTGTATAGAAATTTTCTTGTCGTGCGATGGTCGTAACATATAACCATCTTTATACCACACTAAGTCATTTGGGACATCAGCTATTCCAGTCACATTACACACAAGTCTTATCGCTTCACCACTGTAAACAAACTGTCTCCCGGTTAGCAGAATTTCTGAAATAACAAAAACATGGCTCAGTGATGAGTTCAGTAAAGGAATCAATGGCCGTCGATGGCCATCGATTGCAAGTTGGCTACCGATCTGAAATACAGTAGAGAAAAAGTAAGTTTTCGTTCAAACGCAAATGCATTGCAATCAAATATAGAAAATGACAACCTGTGACAATTCCGACTTCCAGTTTTAATACATGTATGAGTGGCAAACAGTATGGAGCCTGATTAGACGGCGGGTTACCCGGCGTCTGATCTGGCTCCAAACTGTTTGCAATGAAAATAATAGTTTAAGCGTAACTGGGGTTATTTGGAAAGAAACTGTTTTCTCTACTGTACTCTGCACGCTGCACACGGGGCACAAACTGCTAACTTTAACAGCAAACAGTGGTAACTGAACACGCTACAGGTCATCGTCTGATTAACCCTTTCGGAGCCAAATTGATCGTGATGTTTTAACTACCTACACCGCTGTATTGTCGTCTGTTTCCCTATTTTTTTGCAAGATCGTTTCAAAATAAGATTCACTGTAGTATGCTAAAGAAATGTCGATACGAGTTTTAAACAGTTTGAAACCTGATCAGACGCCGCGTGACGCGGCGTCTGATCAGGATCCAAAGTGTTTGCAAAGTCGAATGTATGAGACTTCGGCGCCGAAAGGGCTCAGTCTTTCTGTCCTAGAACATTAATTAAATCTTGTATTTTTTCCTACTAAAGGTTGTGGTTTGCAATGTTGTGCAAAATGACAAACAGTGCAGATCCAGATCAGAAGACCGTTTTAAGTGCCCTCTAATTAGGGTTTACCCTGTTTGCATAGGACAGGCGTACATCGGAGAAAACGTTATTCTTTCCCGTTTAAACGCAAACGAAACGCACACTAAAATGGAGAAAATGACAACATTTTGATAATTTTAACTATTCATTTTTTATCTGAGTGGCAAAAAGTTTTGAGCCTGATCAGACGCCGGGCTACCCGGCGTCTGATCTGGCTCCAAACTGTTTGCATAGGAAATAATAGATTTAGCGTTAGCGCGTTTATTGGGAAATAATAACGTTTTTCTCCACTGTACTCTTCACAGGTACAATGTATGTATACGATGAATATTGTCGACTCTATGATTGAATGTCCAATCAGAAATATTTAATAATTAATATCAGTTTTATGATTGTTTGTACATGTATTTACAGAGGGGAAGTCATTATATTTTGCCATTTAAACGAAACGAAACTTTAACGCGATATAATACAATTAAATTTTCATCACATGTTTTTGACGTTAAACTTACCAAAAAGTGGCGTGTGTAACAAATACAAATCTTTGAATGAAAATAAGTGTTAGCCTGAACCTGAGGCAGGGTGACCCGGGTCCAAGGTTATAAATATTTTGCGTTGAGTCTGAGATTGATCTTAAGCATTGGATTAGGCGGATGTGAGTAATATCTCAAATCAGACAAATCAAATGCTTGTGAATGATCTAAGATTCATCACAAAAGTTGTTTAACCTTGGACCCCGGTGTTTTCAAGACTATCCATTTCTTCATTGTATTGCATTGTTTTATTTTCGTTTTATTTTCGTTTAATAGGAAAATGATTACGTCTTCCTAGCTATAAAAGTAATTTATTGAGACAACCAGTATGGTGGTATACAGTGGAGAAAACGTTATTAATTTCCAATAAGCGCGTTTAGGCTTAAAGTTGTATGGTCATTACAAATTGTTTGGAAATCAGACGTCGAGTTATTATGGGTCTGAGTAAGGCCTAAATTGTTTGTCATTGGAAATAAATCTTACGACTTTTTCAAAAGAATGCCATTTTCAAAACATTATTACAGTTTGCGTTTCGTTTACATCTAAACGAGTATAAAACACAGTTTCTTCACTTTAGCAGACGATTCATGGGTGTTCTAGTTTACTTTCATATTCCATCTTGTATCGATTATTCTAAGAAACAGAAATTTATTTCGAGCTGTTTCGTTTACTTTATTTGCTACTTACATCATCAAATGATTTTATTATACATATTCATAAAAGTTATGTGATAGACGTTTGTAATACATGTAACTTACCTGGCATTACCTGGGAGCTGGTTGTATCTGCAAAAATAATGGTAGAAATTAAATACAGAATTATACTCGGGACCTTTAGTAATCACATCATTTTACGAATAACCTCTAGTCTACGTTTAACGAGTAATCCTCATTATGCTAAACTAGACATGGTAGAGGTTGTAAAGAGTTTGAGTTGCGTTTGGGATCGTTCTAAATCTGAACCAATAAAAGGCTTGAGAACGGTCTATAACCTTGGATATATGATACTATTTAAAAACGGTTTGGAACCAGAACGGACGCCGCTTCACGCATCGTCTGATCTGGATTAAAACAGTTTGACACATTTTTGTTAAATTGTCTTTAAGTTTAAAAAGCACAAAAAACTGATTTTGAGAGATTTTAGAAGACGATAAATTTGAAGCATACTACATTACAGCATCATAATATTCAAAACTTGCTTGAATGCCTTACTGTATAATATAATCATGCAGTGAAACTCCGACCACTTTATACATTGTCTTTCTGTACTTACTTAATTGATTTAACTTTTGATATTTCAATTGAAACATTCCATTTTCAAATTATATATAAACCAGTTTGACTCCATAGTATTGGTTTTTACTATAGATTTAAAAAATACACACAATACATACTCTGATTAGAGGGGTCCTGTGACTTGTTTGTAACGGGACAAGTATGTAGTTGCTTATCGAGGTGGTGGTTTGTCCTGGGTCTTCACTTTTTGTATGTGTTTTGATTATAGGACAAAGGTATTGAATTTGGAAAATAAGAGTTTTCCAAATTCAATACCTTTGTCCTAAAATCATTTTTATCCAAAAGATTTTTGAATATCTCAAATATTTTCAAACCATTTTCAAGAACAATATTCAACACCAAAGGGGTCAATAAGCCTTTTGGTAAATACTATATTGCATGACTAGTGCGAGGTGGGTTGGGGATGGGTCTCAGACCTTCTCTCACCTATGCCAGGGACACAATAAATAGACTGCATGACAACCGAAATGAAAATAAAAAAAGTGGAGTTGTACAGGTACATTGTTTGTAAATGATGCGTAAATGCGTTACTATGTATTATAATATGTTTTAGTAATATACTGCATGAATTTGCGGACTTGAATTAAAAAAAAAAATAGATCCCGCTACTTTTACCCTTTCATTCACTGTACATGAAGTAATGCAGAACTTAACATTTGCCGGAAGGCCCATTCTGCTTTACTTTCAACTTGCTCTAAGTAGTCACCTCTATTCAAAGCTAGGAACAGTTATGAGGCAAAGGGTAAAGTTACATGTACATGTACCAGTCTCTTTAAAATGAGCATCATGAATGTCTTTTGATTGTCGTAAGCAACACATTATTCAGTTGAAACTTGTGCAATATCAATAAACATGAAACATAATTTGGAGCTACATAGATATTGAAGCAGAATATAAAAAATACTCTTTGTGTTGAAACTGAAGTTATAAGCGAAATTTGAACTGAAGCTAAAATCTAACTGCAAATATACGTTTATAGCAATGATTACAAAATCGTGTTGAAATAAAACTTAAGCGTGTTGTTTAACATCCATTACTCATTTATTTCAATGTTTTAATCAAATTACGTCATAAAGACGCCTTTCTGCCTTTAATATATTCCCTCACTGCAGCAATACGTTGCACCGTATACATGTGAAATATAAGAGTATGTATTACGTGTAATCACAATAAGAACTAGATTATATCCTAGGAGATGGAGCAATAAACAGACTGAAGTATATCATAGTGTTCCATAACCCTTTCCCCCCATAGAAGCGCCTTTCAGCGAATATGATTTATTCCTCCGCTGAAATAAATAGTTCCAATTTAATCAGTCATGAATATATATTATAGGGAACATTTTCTATATTCTTGCACATGATAACTTAACGCAGGCTGAAAGTAAAGCAGAATGCGCCTTTATGCGCATTCTGCTTTACTTTCAATCTGCTTTAAGTAGTAACTTATCTTCAATACTAGAAATAGGCTATCAGGTAAAGTGTTAAGAAGCAATCTGTTCCATCTCAAGTCTGTTTGAAGCAATCGAATGTTTTTAATACTTGAAACATAATATTATGAGAGACAGTTTTATATTGCCAACAACACATATTTTGATACTTGTAAAATATTAAAAGTAAGTATTACCGAGCTGATTTTCGTTGGTCAGTTCGGACTGTGGTAGAAGAGTTTTCTTACCTGTCAAAATAACAAAGGAAATATTATAACTCAAAGCTCTATGCGTGATAAAATCGTATATTACATACAGTCTTAGACTGGGGAAGAGGTTGTAAACGCAAACGAAAGGCAAACGTATTGCACTAAAATGTAGAAAATTACCAATTTAGTAAAATGTATAAAGATAGTTTGTCTGAGTGGCAAACAGTTTGGAGCCTGTTCAGACGCCGGGTTACCCGGCTTCGGATCTGACTCCAAACTGTTTGAAACGGAAACTAGTTATATTGTAAACGTGTTAATTTGAAAATACGTTTCAATGTAACGCTTTTACTGCCAAAGTATAATCTGCTGAACAATTGCTGTCTGTACTTTAATTTACGTGCCAAATTCAACTGTATCAAGTTTTGACTGAAAAAATATTGGTATGAGTTTAAAATAGGTTGGCTCCTTGACAAACGCCTTGATACAGTTTTAAAAATGGAAACAAGTGCGCCTTGGTAGTCAAACAGTTAAAGATAAACTAAATGCAAATACAACACAGATCATATTAATGTAAAAAAGGCAGTACGTATATTTTTTTAAATTTATTATCAAGTTATTTTGATATGAGCGACAAACAGTTTGAAGCCTATTCAGACCCTGAATGATTCGGCGTCTGGCATGGCTCCAAACTGATTGCAATTGACGTACAGTAAACGTTTAAGCATCAAATTTGCTGCTTGGGAATGATAACGGGTTTTCCAAAGAACCATATACAGAAAACATGTGCATGTAAGAAAAAAAGCATGTAGTAAGTATAGAAAAAGATCAAAAGGGGTAGCTACATGGATCAAAAGGGTGTTGTACCTGCTTCCCAACATTAGACGCAAATTCATTGCAAGACAAAAGAGAAACACAGCTGGTTTACAAGTGTACCCCATAGAAGCGCCTTTTAGCACAGTTATCGAAGTTATTTTTTCCACATAGATCAATATTTTCACTTTGCTACAATGTGCCACAATCTGTTTCAAAGTGCAGAAAAATGCATTCAAACTACAATGTAGCATCCCCATAGCAAACAGTTTGGAGCTTAAATTGACGCCGTGCTAGCCGGCGTCTGGTAAGGCTTCAAACTTAATGTCACTCAGATAAGCAAACATTCGTCTAACATATTCACAAAACAGTAATTTTCTAGATTTTATTGCACTGTATGTGTGATTTCTCTTTTAACGTAACATAATAACGTCTTCACCTCTGTAGAATAGCAATACACATGATAAAAACAATCTATTTCAAAAAGAGAATTAAAACAATATAAAATCATCAAAATGCCCTTTTCTGATAGTTCGACTGCTACATGTACAGTCCCTTATCAAAGAAAAGCATTGCCAAAAACATATCGCAGTTATGTCCAATGCATTGAGCAATACAATCAGTAAGATTACATGTATAAACAATATCGTATTGGATTTTAACAATGCATCAATCATTACGTGACGTGTATTTGTATATACAGTGGAAAATACATTATTCATTCCCGTTTAAACGCAAACGAAACACAAACGCAAAACACATAAATGTAGAATATTACCATTTTTATACAATTCTGATTATTCATTTTAATCTGAGCGGCAAACCGTTTGGAGCCTGATCAGACGCCGGATTTCCCGGCGTCTGGTGTCGCTCCAAAATGTTTGCAGTGGAAATAATAGTTTTACCGTAAACGAGTAAATGGGAAAGAAAAACGTCTGAACCACTGTGGCTATCATTAATAAAGGCCCTTAGACGTCAAAGTATCAGAAACGAGCGGTTAATAATTTTATACAAATAATCGGTCCAAGCAATAGGTATGTGCTGGTGGTGCACAATCAAAATGAACATTAATGTTTTACGTACCGAGAACAATTAATCTGACGTGACGGATCAATAACTGCGTTGAGCTGACTTGGCAGATATACACGCCGGCGTCTTTTGGCTGTACATTGAATATCTTTAGATCATATTCCCGTCTTTCTCTAGAAATGCTTACATTAAACCGCTTGTCCGGATCGAAGATCAGATCATCTATACTGATATGATTTGGTTCTGAGGATTTTTTCCACGTTATCTAGAACAAAAAAGACAAATGTCTACATAAGTTCATGCAAAAAGTCGGTTCTGCATTGAAGAAACACGTAACATTCCGTTTAACCCATTACTCTATAAATATGCCTGTACGTGTCTCAGTTATTTCTCCTCTAAATATAGTCCAATGTTACAATCATGAATGTGTACAGTCAAATTTAGTTTCTATATCTTAATAGATGGCAGCTAAAACAGGTCAAAAGTAAAGCAGAATGTGCCTTGAGGTCCATTCTGCCATTCTTTAAACTTGTTCCAAATGATCAAATGTCTTCACATCTAGAGGTAGACTACTTATTGATATATCCACAGCAAACTTTACATGTAGTATATACATGTATCAGCGTTTGCTCGTTTTCTAAACTGATTGATACCCAGGTTCAAAATAATCGTAAACATTTAAAAGAAATTAGTTTCTATATTTTATTACATTTCGTTTGCATTTATTGTTAATCTTAATCTAGATTTACATTGTAGATTGCATACTGATTGAAGAAAATTAATATTGATACAAGCATGAGTCACTCGGCATCTTATCTAGATCCGAACCATTTGCAACAGTGTTCAAATTTCGCCATAATGTTTAGCATATCAATTTGTGGCGTAATGCAAGCATAACAGTAATCTATGCAAGCCAAAATGAATACAGTTGATATATTGTCAAAAATATGTGTGAAAATAGCGACATATACATGTACCCAATTAAGTATAGTTTTCCCTAAAGTGAACATTGACAAATAGTGTAGATCCTAATAAGACACCAGTGTTATGCGGCATTTCATCAGATATCTGCACAGTTTGCTAAAGCATATAAAATGCTGTGATGTACTGAAAAAACATTGTAGTGTTCGTACTGCATTTTATCTTCCTGCAAGCACATAGGGAATATCCGGCTATAAATCGGTTAATTGAAGGAAAAATAGTACACAAAACAATACGCGATGCATAAAATATACGATCTGCAAACAGTTTGAATAAAACTGGATAAATTTGATGATGTACATGATATGCCTTTTCGTAAATATGCATTTTTACTCTTTCAATTTATTTCTCCACTGAAGAAAGTATTTCCAATTAGTAAAGATAATGTTTGTACATTTAAGAAGATGGTAGTTTATAATAGACTGAAAGTAAATCTGCTTTACTTTCAAACTACTGTAAGTGAGTATCTATCTTCAAAACTAGAACTGGCTATGTAGTAAAAGGTTAACTACAAAATGTCTTTAATAGAAATAATAACATCTACTCTGCTGTATATACATGTGCATGTTTGACTTACAGATTTATCACCAAGGTTTTCTACAGAGCATTGTAAGGTTGCTGTTTGTCCAGCGTTGAATGTTACAGTGTTAGGTTGAGGTATGAAGTATGGACTGGAATCCCCATGACTATAGAAGTCATCCAAGGCTGAAAAAGAAATATCAGAACATAATTACACTTTTGTCAATACAGTCGAACTTCGATATCTCGAACTCGGTTAAGTCAAACATACCCGTATTTCAAAGTTAAAACGCGGCTAAGCCGCGTTTTAACTTTGAAACACGGGTATGTTCATCTAAACCTAGCTTGAAATAAACCAAATTCATGTTTCGAAATATCGGATAATTCGAGTTAAGCGAGTTTGAGATATCGAAGTTCGACTTATATGAATTTCTGTAAGGGATAGACATGACACATTGTACAATAGTTACGATGCTAATATTAACCGTTTTACCGCCAACAAAAACGTACACGCAATGGAATCAAATGTAGAAAATGACATCTTTTTGTCATTTCTAAACAACCAAGTTTAATATGAGTGACAAACTGGGTTGAGTCTGATCAGATAAGTGGCTACCCTGCGTCTGAGCTGGATCACAATTGGTTTGCAACTGACGTTCGAATTTTAGAATTAACGCATTTATTGGAAAATAAAAGCATCTCTAAGTTTCGACGCAATCAGATACCGGGTTAAACGCCGGGTTACCCGGCGTCTGATCTGTTCCCAAACTGATGGCCTTTACAATTTAAACCAAAACCGCGTTAATTGTGAAAGATTAAGTCTCTCTCTGCTGTACAAACATAGTTCACATATGACACTCCGATAAACTCAGCATCTCGTTTGTGTCATACTGTTTGAAAATCTAATGACATTAGCTGCACATTAACCATTTCACAACAACATGCGACTACAGTGGAGAATACGTTATTCTTTCCCGTTTAAACGCAAACAAAACGCAAACGCATTGCAATAAAACGTACAAAATGACAATTTTCGAAATGTCTGACTATCATATTAATCTGAGTGGCAAACAGTTTGGAGCCTGATCAGACGCCGGGTAACCCGGCGTCTGATCTGGCTCCAAACTGTTTGCAAAGGAAATAATAGTTTTTGCGTAAACGCGTTTATTGGGAAAGAATAACATTTTCTCCACTGTATTGATGACCTTGCAAACAGTCTGAATCCTGATCAGACGCCACGTGACCCTGCGTGACCAGGATTGCAAACTGTTTGACACTCGTCAAATCCCTTTAATCTAACTTCGAAAACTGTTGCAGGCGACATCATCATTGCAAACCACATACTACAGTGGAGAAAATGTTATTTTTTCCCAATAAACGCGATTGCGCTTAAACCATTATTTCAATTGCAACAATTTGGAGCCAGATCAGATGCCGGGTAACCCGGCGTCTGATCAGGCTCCAAACTGTTTGCCGTCAAGGTTGAAATAAACACTCAGAATTGTCGAAAAATTGTCATTTTCCCCATTTTAGTGCGTTGCGTTTGCGGTCCGTTTGCGTTTAAACGGGAAAGAATAAAGTTAATAGAAATGGAATACAGCATGCAGACGATAAGATTTGGCAATGAAAGAGTTAATACAGCAGACGATAAGATTTGGCAATGAAAGAGTTAATACAGCAGACGATAAGATTTGGCAATGAAATAGTTAATACAGCAGACGATAGGATTTGGCAATGAAAGAGTTAATACAGCAGACGATAGGATTTGGCAATGAAAGAGTTACATGTAATACAGCAGACGATAGGATTTGGCAATGAAAGAGTTAATACAGCAGACGATAGGATTTGGCAATGAAAGAGTTAATACAGCAGACGATAGGATTTGGCAATGAAAGAGTTAATACAGCAGACGATAAGATTTGGCAATGAAAGAGTTAATACAGCAGACGATAAGATTTGGCAATGAAAGAGTGAATACAGCAGACGATAAGATTTGGCAATGAAAGAGTTAATACAGCAGACGATAAGATTTGGCAATGAAAGAGTTAATACAGCAGACGATAAGATTTGGAAATGAAAGAGTTAATCAACACTGACTCTAATTGCACATTCTACAGACGACGATATTATTTGCGATAAAGGTTCGAAATATTTGCGAGCGGTACGTCTGCAGTAGATAGCGTGTTTCATCATTTGGCGCTGTATGACTGCATATGAAACTGCTGGTTCGTTTATTATGTTTGTCAAAAGCTCCTAGAAGAAGCTATATTAAGAGTATTATCTATTCGCTGAAAGCACTATTTGACACTTATCCCACTAATTAACGCTCAGGAAATGGCCCACACGGCACTTTCCTTCAAGGTCCTGAAGTACAGTCGAACTTCGATATCTCGAACTCGCTTAAGTCGAACATACCCGTATTTCAAAGTTAGAACGCGGCTAAGCCGCGTTTTAACTTTGAAACACGGGTATGCTCGACTAAACCTATTTTGAAATCAGGCAATTCGTGTTTCGAAATATCGGATAATTCGAGTTAAGAGTTCGAGATATCGAAGTTCGACTGTATATACCTTTTTGCACAGTGGAGAGGACGTTATTCTTTTCAAGTAAATGCACTGACGATTACGCTATAATTGCCAGTGCAAACAGTTTGGAGCCAGATCAGACGCCGGGTTACTCCAAACTCTCTGCCACTCAGATTAATATGAATAGTCAGAAATTTCGAAAAATGGTCATTTTGTACGTTTTATTGCGATGCCTTTGCGTTTCGTTTGCGTTTAAACGGGAAAGAATAACGTTTTCTCCCCTGTACAGCAGACGATAAGATTTGGCAATGAAAGAGTTAATCAACACTGACTCTAATTGCACATTCTGCAGACGACGATATTATTTGCGATAAAGGTTCGAAATGTCTGCGAGCGCGTCTGCAGTAGATAGCGTGTTTCATCATTTGGCGCTGTACGACTGCATATGAAACTGCTGGTTCGTTTATTATGTTGTCAAAAGCTCCTAGAAGAAGCTATATTAAGAGCATTATCTATTCGCTGAAAGCATTATTTGACACTTATCCCACTAATTAACGCTCAGGAAATGGCCCACACGGCACTTTCCTTCAAGGTCCTGAAGTACAGTCGAACTTCGATATCTCGAACTCGCTTAAGTCGAACATACCCGTATATCAAAGTTAAAACGCGGCTAAGCCGCGTTTTAACTTTGAAACACGGGTATGCTCGACTAAACCTATTTTGAAATCAGGCAATTCGTGTTTCGAAATATCGGATAATTCGAGTTAAGAGTTCGAGATATCGAAGTTCGACTGTATATACCTTTTTGCACAGTGGAGAGGACGTTATTCTTTCCCAGTAAACGCGTTGACGATAACGCTATAATTTCAAGTGTAAACAGTTTGGAGCCAGATCAGACGCCGGGTAACCCGGCGTCTGATCAGGCTCCAAACTGTTTGCCATTCAAATTAAATTAAACAGTCAGAAGTGTCAACATGTTATTGTCTACGATTTATTGCGATGCGTTTGCTTTTCGTTCACGTTTCCAAGGGAAACAATAACATCTTTTCCTCTGTATATACTTTTTGTATGAGCCATTGTCTGTATCAGAGAACAACATGTTTCGGTTCCAATACAGTGGTACATTGTAAAGACGTAAAAACGATGCTACATACAGTGGAGAATCTGTTATTCTTTCCCAATAAACGCGTTTACGCTAAAACTATTATTTGCAGTGCAAAAAGTTTGGAGCCAGATCAGACGCCGGGTAACCCGGCGTCTGATCAGGCTCCAAACTGTTTGCCACCAAGATAAACATGAATTATCAGAATTGTCCAAAAGTTGTACTTTTCTACGTTTTAGTGTTTTGCGTTTGCGTACATTTGCGTTTAAACGGGAAAGAATAACAGATTCTCCACTGTATAAATGCAAACGCAGTGCAGAAAATGACAACGTCTTGAACATTTTGACGATTATTGTTCGAGCCTGTTTGATCTGATGACCGGTTATCCGATGTCTGGTATGGCTTTATACTGTCACCTATGCCTTGTTTAAACGGAACTACCGCAATCAAATGTACATGTTCACGACGTATTAATATCTGAGTGGCGAGCAGTTTAGAGCCAGATCAGACGCCAAGTTACAATGGATACATGTACATGTACATGTAACACGTTATTCTTTCCCGTTTAAACGAAACGAAGCGCAAACGCAAAACTCTAAAACGTATAGAAAAGTACAACTTTTTAACTATTCTGATAATTCATGGTTATCTTGGTAGCAAACAGTTTGGAGCCTGATCAGACGCCGGATTACCCGGCATCTGATCTTGCTCAAAACCGAATGCAATAGAAATAATAGTTTTAGCATACCGGTAAACGCTTTTTTTTATATTGGGAAAGAATAACGTTTTCTCCACTGTCATCTGCGTCTGACCAGGCTTCAATATATTGATTACGTGTATCATTTCTTCTAGGACAAACGCATTTATTTGGATGGAATACCGACGTCCCTTCACTAGATTTTAACAATGTAATATTCATAAGCACAATTGGTAGAACTATTCACAGGTTAAATGTATTTATATAATTCATATTAAGGCATTGGAAGCGTACATTTACTAACAGTGTTCCCTTGAAGAGTGCCCTTGTTAAACAGCGAATACCTAGTTTAGAATATTCCTTGTGGAGCTATCTGATCAGGATCTGCACTGTTTGGCGTTTTGCGATATTTTGTTATTAACATCTCTATTTAGTCAAAATGGACTACACTTAAATTGAAACTGGAAATGGTCAATTCGAGATTTCAGGGGTGAATCAGTTTACAGAAAATATCCGTTTCTCTATAGATTAGGACAATGTCTTATTCCAACTTCTGACATATTTTAATTTGACTTCAGCACTTGTAACATCCAATGCCTCTGAGACTATTTTCCCTATAACTCGGTGATTTTGTGTCTGAAAAACTTGTCGCCTTTAGCGATTCCCAAAGCAAATAAATCAGCCATTTCTGCGAGGAAATTACATCAGAGTATTAAGCAATTTTGCTCAATATTCCAGTAAGTACGTAGTTGTGTTATGGTTAATATTGTTCCAGTACATTGTAACAGTGGAGAAAACGTTATTCTTTCCCGTTTAAACGCAAACGAAACGCAAACGCAAAGAACTAAAACGAAGAAAATTGTAACTTTTGGACAATTCTGATAATGCATGTTCATCTGAGTGGCAAACATTTTGGAGCCTGATCAGTTTCCGGGTTATCCGGCGTCTGATCAGGCTCCAAACTGTTTGCACTGGAAATAATAGTTTTAGCGTAAACGCGTTTATTGGGAAATAATAACGTTTTCTCCACTGTACATGTAGCTACAGCGGATTATACGTTAATCGTACCAGTTTCAACGTAAACGCAAAGCAATAAAATGTAGGGAAATGGTAAGATTTAGGTAATCTTTAGGTAACTATACGAAATAAACTTTTGGAAAAAAAAAAAAAAAAGATTTATAGGTAATGTTGACAAATAGAGTGGAGATGACGAAGAAGTTACTCTTTACCGTTTAAACGAAAACGAAACGCAAACGCACTGAAAATAAAACGTAAAAAGTAACAACTTCTCGGCAATTTTGACTATCAATTTTAATTTGAGTGGTAAACAGTTTGGAGCCTGATCAGACGCCGGGTTACCCGGCGTCTAATCAGGCTCAAAACTGCTTGCACTGGACAGAATCTTGGGAAATAATAACGTTTTCTCTACTGTACCTGTTTTACATTGTAACGACACTAAACGCAAACGCAAAGCAATAAAATGTGGGATTGAGTACAAAATAGACAAATTGCAACGTTTTCGGTATTTTAACATAGCTTTAATCATGCTGAATTGTCATCTGCTTCAAATATATCTCCTTCTAATAAACAAAGAATAGTTGCCATGCTTTTAAAACACAACAAAAACTTGAACCCTGTTTACGCATCAGTCTGGGTCCAGATTAGACGCCGCGTTAAGCATGTTAGGAAAGTCGCACTTAGCATGATAATGTGCAATTTTATTAAAATGAACGTCAACTGTTTAGATACTACATGTACATGTACTCAGACGCCGCGATACGCATCGTTTGAATATGACTGAAACTATTTGAGAATCGTAACCATTGTACTCGAGATAAGGCAATGTAGCGACATATATGTATGTACAGTGATATCTCACTACAACGGCACCCTGAACAACGATTTCCTCCTTATAACAACGTTTACCCCTCTTCCACAAACATGACAATTATGTCCAACCCTTTTCATGGCTGCAATATCTTCTGCTTAAATTATAGTCTGTCGTTTTTTATCTCAGTCACACATTTGATAAGTTGACAAAAAAGTTATAACGAGTAACAAACAGATTCAACCCAGATCATACGCCGCGTGACGCGGCGTCTGATCGGGATTTAATCTGTTTGCAATTGTAAGCCAATTTCCGTCCCTATAACAACTCCTTCCGAACAATATGAGTCTCCCACATAGTGTTGTTCTAGAGAGGGAGCACTGTACACATTTTTAGCACCAGCGAAGTGTATAATTAAGAGTATCTTACAAACAGGGTACCCATGAAGAGTACACTGGTCCTACGCAAACACAAAAGACCCAGAACATAGGTCTTCTTCTGTTCATCATTTTGCAATGCATTGTAAAAACGCCCCTAAACAGATAAATATAGACTAAACGTAATTGAAAACAATCATCTTATCCATTTGAAGTTTCAGGGGCAACTGAGAAAACATCGCAAGTGTTAAGATAAAACATTTGTCAAATATAAGCTGGTAGTTATATCTGAAAGTAAAGGGATAATTTGCGAGCACGAATCCCAGCAGGGTCTGGCATATGGAACCGGCGAAAAGCCCAACTAATTATAGATAAATTGCTTAGTACAGTAACGACTGGCTGTTACGGGCACATAACCTGTCTTGTTAGCGGTGTTAAATGCAGAATACAGCTTAAATCCAGCTGTGACATAGCTGAAAATTTCAGTAATGGTGTATCCATTTCGGTCGTCAGTATTTAAACTGATGGCTGTCTGAGCGTTTTTTAACAGTAATCGTAGACTTAAATTGAGTATGAGCAATGACGGGTGTTTATGAAAGTCTAAAGATATCTAGTTATATAATTACATACCGATTTTTACAGTCGGGAAAATGTTATGTCTTCCACTTAACCATTATCATGCTAAGCACGACTTGTCTTAGATTTTCAAACAGTTGGGATCCAGATCAGACGCCGCTTACTGCGGCGTCTGATCGGGATACAAACTGTTTGTCACTAACATTAAACTTTTATTCAGTTTATAAAGCATACATGTGCGATATAGTTAAAGCAGACGATTATTAAGCATGAGAAGGGCTACATGTACCGTGTTTGTACTCAAGCATTGTATCCGTTGTAAAATAGCAGAACAGAACAGTTCTGTTCTGTTCTGTACAATAGCAAAGAGCCTTTATCAGAGAAGTACTGTCTGATAAAACTCCAAACTGTTCAAAGTATGTAAACTAAAAACACAATCATGCATGTACGTATTGCAGAACACGTTATTTCCAGCTCGTTTAAAGGAAACTAAAAATCAACGCAATCTGATTAAAATAAAGAAATTTTTTTTTGACAATTAAGACGATTTATTTTTGAGTGGCAAACATTTGGAGCATTGGTTACACGGCGTCCGTGGCCATTATATTTTGGTCAGGAATAATTTTCGCAAAGTGTTTATCGGGACTCTAATATCGGGCCTCACTAATATCGTGTGACTTCTAAACACCAAAGGAACTTTCTGCAGGACTGCCATTTCTCCGGATATTTCCTAAATCTCCGGATTTTTCCCCAGTTCATGGTAGCTTAAAACAGGCTTAAAGTAAAGCAGAATGCGCCATAAGGCGCATTCTGCTTTACTTACAGCCTGCTTTAAGTAGTCGCATGTCAACAAAACATAAAAAAGCTATATGGGGTAAAGGTACGATTCGTAAGATCGCACTTGAAAAATGCAAATTTGGAAATCTTAGGATTTTTCATGTTAACTTATGGCAGCCCTGTTTCTGTATTATTCTATTCTGCAATGATCGACATTTGTATCTATTAAGTTGATACATTTAATGGTTCATTACTGTAAGATATACTGCATTTACATTTTGTCTCAAAAGTTCAATTATACTTAGAGTCTTTCAAAGTTGACAAACAAATGTGCGTTTCATTGGTGTATTCACTATTTCCTACATGTACATGTACATGTACATGTATTATATTTGAAATGTCTTCATTAAAAGACATACATTGTAGTATTTCAGATCATCTTGGTTTATTTTATTTACATGTATTAACGTTTTAATAAAGCTAATAAACAGTGCGGACTCCGTCACTATTTCTTAATAAGCACGTTACGCGGCGTCTAATCTAGATCCAAACTGTTTGCAAAGATAATCACTGGGTAATCACAATCATATCCGCCGTTATCATGCAAACAGTTATTGTTACTACTGTTTCAAAATGATATATATCATTATTTTATATCATGCCATTGATTTTTTAAATATTTACATGTAACCCATTTTAAAGTGGATTTTGCATACTAATATGATTCTTTTTTTTACAATCTTGGTAGTTTTATTAAAATAATTCTCCTTATTCGGAATGTGTTCCTTATAAATCCATATAATGTATCGTGATTATTGTAAATGTAGTTATTTATATTTTCTCGCATTGTAGGTACATTTAAATATTTTTATGTGAAGCGCTTTTGAACGCACAACTCCCGTTTGTAAAGAGCGCTATATAACTCTGGTATAATAATACTAATAATGATAATAATGATAACAATAGTAATAATGATAATAAATACTAAATAAACCATTTACTTTGACCAAGTAAGTAAGAAGACGACAAAACATTACTTGGTGAAACGATGTGGGCTCAAATAGAAATATTAAACCTCAGAACGTCAAACTGCCACTCAGCAATGTTAAACCGATATGTCTGGCAGCTGCTACAGGTAATCAGATGCAAAAACATCTTGGCAAGGATAGTTACAAACTACTTGCCGAGTGATGACTCTATCCAATGTGATATATTTCGCTCCGCAAACCTTCCTGTCGGTTCCACACAATTCCCACCTGAATTGCTCTTCTGGTGATTAACTGTTCGATCAAAAAATGGATACAGCCAATTTTTTGCATTGCAATCCAATTTTCGACGATTCTTTAGAAAATGGTTAATTAAAGAATTGGGATAAAAACAATGCATTTTGTATTGAAAAAAATATGATGGAAGGTATCAGCTGGTTGGGCAGATGTCTGGAAAATATAACAGTGAAGATCGTAACGGATATAGATCTATTTCTGCTTTTGTGAGAAAAAACCTGAGGTTAATTGTTATTCAAAGAAAAACTGTACTCATTGGACGTATAAACAGTGGAGAACGTCATTACTGTCCGTTGAAACGAACCGCAATACATTAAGATGTTGAAAAATGACAAATTATTTTAAATGTTGACTGTTCATTAAAAAATGTACACAATATAGCAGCAAACATTTTGGAGCCTGCCTGTTACCCAGTAACTGATTTGACTCGATACACTTTGCATGAAACGTAATGGCTTTAGCATAAAAGACATATATTGGGAAATAATAACTTCTTCTTTACTGTACATTTTCAGCAGTTTCGAGCCTGATCAGAAGCTGTGTAATATATACTGGCTATTAAATTGCAAAAGTGCTATTGGGTACATTCGGAAATGCGGCATAGCTTGAATGAAACGCGAGAATGATGCAACATTTTGTTTCCAGTCAAGTACTTGTTGCGTTTATTTTCGTTTAAATATGAACCCATAGTATTCTGTGTTGTATATTAAAACTGGGGTACAACATGTACAGTGGAGAAACTGTTATTCTTTCCCGTTTAAACGCAAATATACGCAAACGCAAATCACTAAAACGTAGAAAATAACAACTTTTGGACAATTCTGATATTTCATGTTTTTCTTGGTGGCAAACAGTTTGGAGCCTGATCAGATGCCGGGTTACCCGGCGTCTGATCTGGCTCCAAACTGTTTGTACTGCAAATAATAGTTATAGCTAAACGCGTTTATTGGGAAAGAATAACAGATTCTCCACTGTATACAGCGACGCTCACTTATAGTGAAAACGAATTCACGTATAACTGTTATATACAAGTTATATATGTATAACAAAACAAGATATATTCCGAGTTTCTTATTAACATATAGTACAAATGGATCTGGTATAACAAACGTTGGATATACCGAGAAAAAAATTAAATAGTCTTCAGTTCTTCGTTATAAGTGAGCTTTATATTATACTGTATGTTTAAACAGGAGTATATAACGGGTTTCCCCGCCTTTATGCCCTCGTTGGTTAAAACCTCTGGGGAATCCATCGGTTAAACCACGTGTGGAAAGGAATATGATTATTAATGTTTTCTGTCAAGGTAAAGCTTTCACCATCGCTCACACTGGCCTTACCAACTGTTTTAGCTATCGGATTTCTGTGGGTTTTACTGCAGAGGAGAAGACGTTATTCTTTCCCGTTTAAACGCAAACGAAACGCAAACGTATTGCAATAAAACAGTATAAACTGTCACTATTTAAAACTGTATTACTATTAATTTTAATCTGAGTTGAAAACAGTTTGGAGCCTGATCAGACACCGGGTAACCCGGCGTCTGATCTGACTCTAAACTGTTTACAATTGACATAATTGTGTAAGCATAACCGCTTTTATTTGGAAAGAATAATGTTTATCCACTGTAGTTGCCAGAGTACGGCGAGTACCTGTTGATGGTATCGGGGGCATTCCGCATATGTCTGTTGTCGAATAAGCGAATTGCATTCGTTAACTGCAAGACTACTTCACGATTGGCAAAGCGATAAGATGTGTGACCCCCGCATTCTACTAGTTGTAAATTGTAAGAATTTATTTTGGAATTGGAACAAGATTGGAACCGCAGAACCATGATTGGCTTTTAATTCAACAACTTACTTAATCGATAAATCAGGGGCGCAAAATTCATTACAGTATCTCTCTGGTACTGCGACCACCCAACATAAAATATATAAAGCTTTTAAGCGGATTCGTTCATTAAATACTTAAAGCTTGATTGCAATAAAGAAGAAAGTCGTTAACGTTCAGAACGCTACGTTATTATCGTTTGAAAAACATATTATCTGCACAAGTTATACAAAACTACAAAACTGATTACACTGCATTTCGTTCAGAAAATAATACCAGAGTGTCAAACAGTTTGGATCCTGATGAGGTGCATAGTCGTCTGGATTTGAACTGTTTGCAAAGACATAGCAATTTACTACCAGCGTACAGAAGATTAAAGTAGTTTATCACATAACTTGCGGTCTGGGAGTGGAATAAAGCCATTATATATTACAATCACTGATGAGCCGAGAGGCGAAACGCGTATGGTAATACAAAAGAAAAAATAGAAGGCGTGTTTAGTCATTTTTACCTTTACAATTATATATATATATATATATATATATATCGTATTCCACTAGTGGAATACCGTTTTTTGGGCTCCGGCCTAAAATGTTCGTCCACAAGCGCTGCATGTAGCGGGCAACCAAATGGCGTCATTTGCGATGACCTTACCGTAAACAATGAAGTTTTGGCGGAAAATCTATATAACAGAAATACTACAAACTACGGTTTCGATTGATTTAATAGGTGTTTAAAAGTGTTATGTGATAAATAGAATCTCACATTCGTGCTCATTACTTACTAGTATCATTTTTAATAAACTCGTTGACTAAAATTTAAATGACGCTCGCAAAAGCTCGCGTCATATTATTTTAGTCAACTCGTTTATTAAAAACGTAAATAATGATCCCTCATGTAAGATCCTCTATTTATCCTCTGCGTTCATACTGATTTAACCCTTGCACATCTGAAGGAACCCAAACATGCCTTTTGCAAAAAAAACTTGGATCATGATTAGACCCCGCGTAACGCGGCATCTGACCAGGATCTAAATTGTTTGAAAATTCGCTTGTCATTCTGCCTTAAGTTTAACTTTGAAACGACAACAATATTGAAGCAGACAACAATATGGCTGTAAGTGTAAAAATCACACGATATATTTGCAATGAAAGGGTTTAGCTACCACATGTTTTGATGAAAACCAATGAGTCTCGGTTTGGGTAGAATTGGTTGCGTGGGTTGCAATAGTAGAACTATTAAGAAATATTTTACACACATTTCTGGCATACATAATATTAACCGCATATCACACAAAACATATTAGTAGCAGTGAAGTCTACTTAATATAACCCTTACACTGCCTTTTCTCCGATTACAATTGGTACATGTACATGTATTGGCAAACAGTTAAGATTTTGATAAGACGCCGTGCCTGATCAGGATCTTAACGACTTTTTCAATATTTCTGAAGTCAAAGTAGACATTTTTAAGTGACTAATAAAACCAAACTACAATTGTTAAAAATTAATGACGTCATGGCGGTGAATGGTTTACAGAAGGGACGGCGTTGTTCTTTCCCGTTTAAAAGCAAGCGAAACGCAAACGCATTGCAAGAAGATGTAGAAATTTACATATTTTCGATATTTCTAGCAATTCATTTTAATCCGAAAAGTTTGGTACCTTATCAGATGCCGGATTACCCGGCGTCTGATCTGGTTGCAAACTGCTTAACCCTTTCACTGCCAAATCTTTCGTGATATTTGTAACCCTTCACCGCTTAACTGTCATCTGCTTCAATGTTGTTGTCTGCAATGTCGTTTCAAAGTTAAAAAAGTAAGGCAGTATGACTGAAGACATTTCAAAACGTGTTTCAAATTGTTTAGATCCTGATCAGACGCCGCGTCCCGCGGCGTCTGATCAGGATCCAAACTGTTTGCAAATGAGAGGGAAAGGGTTAAAACGGACATCATTATTTTGGCATAAACGCCTTTATTGGGAAGGTACAGTAATGAACCTTATTAAATTAAATTAATAATCGCAAGCGAATTGCCATCGAATTGTCATCGAATTGCCATCGAATCGGGCGCTTCAAAGAACAAATCCTACGTTTGAATATTTTTACGCGAATTTTCCAAAGCGCTTGTGACAAAAATGGAATCGAAAAAATTAACAGAGGCATGTTTGCGAATATTTGTGAGATACACCATTCAAGAAAACTTACCCGAGGGTAAAGTTACTATTTTGAATCGCAAGTGAATTGCCATCGAATCGCAAACGAATTGCCATCGAATTGCAAGCGAATCGCAAAAATTGTTAATTTAAAAAGGTTCAGTACATAACATCTTCTCCACTGTAAACACTGTGTTCGCAGAATGTTTTTACGAATACATGTAAGCACTGCGTGTTAATTCATTTATGTTTATAGCTTACAGGAATTAGACATATTACCCAATGCTCAAGACTCTTATTTTTATGGCAGTTTTCGACTTACAATCATATAAAACCAAATTGCTTCTTCATCTTCTACGAGTGTTTGTTTAGTATGTGATTCTAGGTATTCCATTGCTGCTGTAAATCGCCCTGTAATCTGGTACAGCGCTCCCTCCCTACAACTCCCTCCTTACAATGACCCCTCCTTACAACGACCCTTGTCGTAGTTCCCTAAACAGGACAATTAGATCCAACCTTTTCAAGACTTCAATGTCGTCTGCTTAAAATTGTCGTCTGCTGTTTTTCTCAAAGTAACGTAATGGACATTTTGACCAGCAAAAAAACTTAATGACAAGTAACAAATAGCTTGAATCCAGATAAGACGCCGTGTTACGCGGCGTCTGATTTGGATTCAAGCTGTTTGCAAATGTAGACCAATTTCCCTCCCTATAACGACTCCCTCCGAACAACGCACACAGTCTTTGTCTACCATTGAGTGTCGTTGTAGAGAGGGGTGCTGTAACAACGTGATGATACTGCTTGTATGTAAAGGGTATCGTGCATTCTGTGTCGATTTTAAATCAATAATCGAGTTAGAGTTGTTGGTAGCGAGTACGGGTAGTTGTAAAAGGATAAAAGGTTGTGGGTTCGATCCCGTTAGGTTTTATTTCTTTTTTTTATTACAATTATTTTTCTTTTCTTTTCAAACAGTTTGATTTCTTGAATTGTTCAACAAAGTGATCTACAATACAAAATGTGCCATAGATAACCTTAACGTTACACTTCGTAAACTATTCTTAAATATTTTAATTTTTAAGAGTTTTAAATGTACGAAAATGTGACCCGATGTGGTCTCTCAAACCTAGATAACAAATGCCTTAACTCATTTATCTCTGAAACCTTTAATGGACACTTCCAGGTTGCAATTAATTCTAGTCAATGTACGTAGGACAACTAAATGGCAAACAGTGTATCCCTGATCATTGGGCTCATTCAGGAACCTTCTGATCGTGGTATTCACAGTTTGTATTGGACAGATGCATAGGTACACTCTAAGTGAATGACTATGATACATAAATCAGATCCAAAGGAATTTTCAATACATTCTGATTCTCTTTCCTGCAGACTCGTATGCACCAAATAATAAAGATAAAAAATGTTAAAATCTACCGCTGGGTATCGAATTCATGGCCATACATGTACTAAGTACACCACTACTGTACTGTCTCGATCACGAAGACATATAGGTTTTCAAATCTTATTCTAAATATGAACTTAATGTTTCAACCCTGACCTACCCGTAAAACTAGCGGAATTAATCGAAATCGACCGAAGCCAAATACATAGCGTGTTTAACCAGCGTATACTTATTTAAATTTTGACAGGTTAATAAAACACAACAATATACGTCCTAATGTGCAAGCCTAATAAGGGCAATTTAATGAGTTGAGAAATTGATAGATATTCTCACTACATATAAGAGCGATCAGCGCTGTTCAAATGTTAATTTCAAATGTTTTAATAAGAATACAGGCCTATAATTTGATAACTGCAAAATTAGCAAATGGAGATTGATTAAATTATTGAATCAATGTGCCTTGATAATTCCTGGGAATGAAACATAATTTGAAATTATTTCAATACGTTAAAGAACGTTTTGATTATACATGTACATTGTAGTTTCATAAGTTCTGTAGAGATTGTTGTATCATTTCCCACGAATCTAACAGCAAACGCAACGCAACAAAATGTCGAAACCCGCAGATTATTTTCAAACTACAGTGTTCCCATCCTACAACGCCCCTCCCAACTACGATTCACTTCTTACAACGACCCTTGCCGCAGTTCCCTTAACAGGACAACTATGTCTAACTCTTTTACTGGTGAAATATTGTCTGCTTAAAATTGTCGTCTGCTGTTTCTTTCATAGTTACATGTACACAATGGACATTTTGCAAGATAAACCTTAATGAAGAGTGATAAACAGCTTGAACCAAGATCTGGATTCAAACTGTTTGAAAATGTCAACCAAGTTTCCTTCCTATAACCACTCCCTCCGAACAACGCCCATATTTTTGTCTCCCATTGGGTGTCGTTGTGGAGAGGGGGCGCTGTATTTACAATTATTTTTGACTGAGTTCCAAACACTGTGCAATGGAAAAAAGTTTTTGTTGGGGTACAGTGGATAATCTGTTATTCTGACGTCATTAGTGACGTCTTACAGTGGAGAATCTGTTATTCTTTCCCGTTTAAACGCAAACGTATGCAAACGCAAAGCACTAAAACGTAAACAAGAACAACTTTTGGACAATTCTGATATTTCATGTTTATCTTGGTGGCAAACAGTTTGGAGCCTGATCAGACGCCGGGTTACCCGGCGTCTGATCTGGCTCCAAACTGTTTGCTCTGCAAATAATAGTTTTAGCGTAAACGCGTTTATTGGGAAAGAATAACGTTTTCTCCACTGTAATGAAAGACGAAACATACTGTCCTCTTCGGCTTAAAGGGACTCGCAACCGGATGGTGTACTTGTCAAAATAAAATAAAATACTCAAATAGAAGCAAATTTGTGGCATTATTTGGCTTCTGACATTAAAAAAATATGATCAGTCCAAAAAAAGTCTCAAGAATCGTCACCGAATCTTAGATTTTTAGATATTTTCCATCGTTTTTCTATACCGACTAGTAGACGGTATAGTTGTTGTTGTTGCTTCTCTACACGGGCTCAGACATAAACACGAGCCGAATTACGAAGTTGTATGCACTTTCGATCGCTACACATTGAAATACGTTAAATCGATCCGAGATAAACGGATAGTTCCGTGGTCCATTGGTCTAAGCGGTTTCCCCTATTTTGCCTTCTGTCTGCCAATGCCGGGCCCCGGGTTCGAATCCCACCAGAGACCAATATTTTTTTTTATTGAAATACATTTTTTTAAACAGAATTTCTTATCCTAAACTAATTCTTTACCATTTATATAAGCGTTTGACACATATTTACAAATTACTATTTTTAATGCACCATCTGGTTGCGAGTCGCTTTAAATGTCGGAAATATTCAATCTAATTTTTACAAAAATGGTGGGAAAGTATTAAATAGGAACCGCAAGGTTAATTACACTAATTAAGATAGATAGGTAGATCTAACACACACGTTATAGAGCGATTATTCAATTAAGAGAATAAATACAGTACCTCTCTTACACACGAATGCTGTCAAATATATTAACCCTTATCCTGCTGTGATGGAGTCTGCTTCGAAAATGTCGTCTGCAAAAATTGTTAAATTTAGATTTATACATTTTTTAAGTCAAGAAACCTAAAGAAGAGTGTCAAACAGTTTGGATCCAGATCAGACACCGCGTTACGCGGTGTCTGATCTGGATCTAAACTGTTTGCAAAAATCAATAAAGTCGCGACCAGCAGGCAAAGGGTAAAGGCAAAAACAATGCAGGAAGCGTTTAACACGTTTTTGAATTTACTTTTCTCTAACCACGGAATTATACACAAATATAAGTCAGTGCTCTTACATCAAGCTGATACTGTTTCTTCTGCGTCTGATCTAGATACAATGTACATTTGTACATGTATGTAAATGTGTTTGAAATACATAACAATATAACCTTTATCAAATAACTAAAAAATTTGCATTTGAGAAATAAAAGCAGACAACAATAGCTTAAGGTTAAGAACCCTAATGAGATCGAACTAAAATCGGTACTATACGTGCAGCGACGGGCCATTTTCGTAAACTGTCGACTCGATCCGAACCATGCAAAGCATGGTTCGGAGCGGGTTGACAATTGACGAGAATTGCCGACCGTTCTCCGTAGAGTTTCCGATATTGACCGATATTGGCCCGATATCATTAGCGATCCTCAACCTTAAAGCATATGACGTCATGCCAGTGAAGGGATTAAGTCCGGTTGTATTAATCAATCACGAACCCATCCTGAGTATCAGTCATATATTATTAGCGTTAAACTGATAAAGCAGAATGTTTCGTGACAGTCAATCGTATTGATATGATCCACACTGCTTCAACCTAGCGTAAATTATTAATGTCATTCACCATGCAAGTACAACCAGACTTTCGTTAACCCCTTCATTCTCAATGACGCCATAAAACGCGCTTGCAAACAGTTTTGGTCCTGATCAGACGCCGCGTAACGCGGCGTCTGATTAGGACCGAAACTGTTTGACACTTGTTTTGAATTTTCGTATGTCATATTGCCTTTAATCAAATTTTGAAACGATATTGCAAACAACTGCATGTACAGTGGAGAATCTGTTATTCTTTCCCTATAAACGCGTTTACGCTAAAACTATTATTTGCAGTGCAAAGAGTTTGGAGCCAGATCAGACGCCGGGTAACCCGGCGTCTGATCATGCTCCAAACTGTTTGCCACCAAGATAAACAAGAACTATCAGATTTGTCCAAAAGTTGTACTTTTCTACGTTTTAGTGATTTGCGTTTGCGTACGTTTGCGTTTAAACGGGAAAGAATAACAGATTCTCCAATGTATATCGAGGCAGAAGACAATATGGCGGTGAAGGGGTTAAAAACCTCACGATAAATATGATCATGGAAGGGTTTACGGCCATTAGTTTGAAATATTCTCTACTTCAAATGGGCAAATCTAGTTTCAATTAAAACTAGTCATGTTTTGGTTATTTATGTTTATTTGTTTACCAATTATTTGAAAATGACAAACATGTCAGATTCTGATACGACGGCGCCTTTAGTAGCCTTCTGATCTGGGTCTTGTATATATTGTTTTCAAAGGACAATATCGTACACTTCATTGATTAGTACACTTATATGTATGTGTAAAGGCCGATTATACTCGTCACTAGGGTTCGGTAAGTTACCTGTACAATGCTCCCACCCTAAAACGGCCCTCCCAACAACGAATCTCTCCTTACAACGACCCTTGCCGCAGTTCCCTAAACAGGACAATTATGTCTAACCCTTTTATTGCTGCAATATCGTCTGCTTAAAATGGTCGTCTGCTGTTTTTCTCAAAGTTACATATAAGTGGACATTTTGATAGAATATATATAATGACGAGTGACAAACAGCTTGAATCCAGATAAGACGCCGCGTCACGCGGCTTCTGATCTGGATTCGAGCTGTTTGCAAATGTAAGCCAATTTCCCTCCCTATAACGACTCACTTCGAAAAAACGCACACAATCGTAGGCTCCCAATTGGGTGTCGTTGTAGAGAGGGAACACTGTAATAGGCAATATGGTCACTTAGGATGTGTTACTCCTTATTGCAGAGAACAAAAAAGCTACTACATGTAGTAAAATACAGTAGGGCAAAATAACATTTAATGTTATTTTTTCCTACTACTTAAGCATTAAAAGCAGACTTCTTGGAGCATAACAAGACGTCTGGCCGGGCTCCAAACGTTTTGTCTCACTGAAAACAAAATTTCAATTTTTTTCCAATTATGTTCACTTTCTCCTTTTTATTGCAATACATGTATACTTGTGTTTAGTAACGTGTAACTCTTCGCTGCCAAGTTTTATCGTCTGTTTTAATCCTCTTACCGGGGGCCTCCGTGGCCTAGTGGTATAGTCACTGTGACTTACATCACTAAGCTCCTCACCGCTGTGAGTTCGAATCCCAGTAGGGTCGTTCGGATTTTTCATGTGGGGAAGCCTTCAAGTTGGCTTGCGGAAGGTCGGTGGTTCTACCCAGTTGCCGATTTGTGCCTGAAAACGTGCATAAAAGACTTCTGGGGTCTTCCTCCACCTGTAATAGCTGGACGTCGCGATATGACTGAAATACTGTTGAAAGCGACGTAAAATCAAAACAAATCAAAAATCAAATAATCCTCTTACCGCCAAAGTATCGTCTACAACGGTAATGTCGTCTGCTATATTTTAAAGTCAACTTTATGGTCTGTTTAGACTGAAGAAATGTAGATACGAGTGTCAAACAGTTTGGATTCTGATCAGACGCCGCGTTACGCGGCGTCTGATCAGGATCCAAACTGTTTGTAAAGTCCACTCTTGGCGACGTTGGCAGTAAAAAGGTTAAAGGTGGGTGGATAACGTATTTTCCTCTATATCAGTATGACTGTAAACATGTTATGTAACAGACATGTACTGAGAAAAGTACTAAACCGCTGTAAGTGGGTTATTTTTGGTGCAACTTCTCGGTCACATAGTAATTTACTTACATGTACCTAGAATATTTCGTCTCAACCTTTTCTTGCTACCATATGGTACTCTTTAAACTATTTCCAGTATTTTCCGTACATTTCCTTCAGGCTATCCCCACTTTAAAAAATTTTTTCAAGACGATTGTCAAAACTTTTTTATGTCCTGGTATGATCTTTCAAATAAACTGGCGTCTGATCTTTGTTAAACCTGATTCCAAAAGGACAGGATCGGCACAACTGACAGTATAAATGTTAAAGCTAGCTATTGCTGAATTATAAATGATAAAACAGACATTCGTGTTTACCATCAATTCAGAATCATCGCATTGGTAGTCTTTAACTAGTTTCCCAATAAAAGTCGTCTTCATACGCATTTGCTACAGTGGAGAATCTGTTATTCTTTCCTGTTTAAACGCAAACGTACGCAAACCCAAAGCGCTAAAACGTAGAAAAGAACAACTTTTGGTCAATTCTGATATTTCATGTTTATCTTGGTGGCAAACAGTTTGGAGCCTGATCAGACGCCGGGTTACCCGGCGTCTGATCAGGCTCTAAACTGTTTGTAATGTAAATAATAGTTTTAGCGTAAACGCGTTTATTGGGAAAGAATAACGTTTTCTCCACTGTATGCCTCACACAAAGGCAGTTCCATCCTTTACATGTATCAGTGGGGAAGACGTTATTCTTTGCCGTTTTACATATTCAACCCTAGCGACGAGTATGCTCGTCATTTACAAATAGTGTACCTGTGAGGATTACACTTGTCCTGTGTAAACAGTTTATACACCTGATCAGACGCCGGTTTACCCACGTCTGATCAGACTCCAAACTGTTTTCAATAGATGTCATTGTTTTAGTCCAATATCGATCGTTGTCAATACATTCAATCCTAGCGACGAGTATACTCGTCATTTACAAACAGTGTACCTGTGAGGATTACACTTGACCTATGCAAACAATGTAGTCCCTGATCAGAGGGCTCCTTAAGGAGCCCTCTAATCAGTGTCTACACTGTTTGTCATTTTGAAATATATTGTTTAAATCAACCCTAAATAGTCAAAAATGCACTTTACTTATTTTGAAATTGGAATTGCCCATTAAACGTTTTAGGGGTGAATGAATTAACCGAAAAGGAATCGCAAACGCAATGCAATATTTGTTTTAAAATATATATGTATATAGAAAATGAGTGTTTATTTTAATCTGAATTGACAACAGTATGGAGCCTGATCAGACACCGGGTTTGCCTAGCGTCTGGTCTGACCCCAGTTAGTTTGCAACGGATAAATTGTTTTTGCATGAGTTGCACAACGACTAAAGTGGAAAAGAATAACGTTTGAAACTGTTTGAAATCACATGTCCATTCGAGGTAAGGCAGTTTAGGGGTTGAATTTGATACAATGTAGTAGTGAACTATTTACAATGTACGTACACATGGTGTATATGTTACAGGGATTAAGCGTAATCAGGGAATACATGTACGTGAAATCCCTGAAAAATCAGGGATTTCACGAAAACCCTAAATCTCCCAGGGAAAAGACGTAATTTTGAAGCTTTTCGTTGATTTGTTATAAATATTTGGCAGTTTCTTTTGGTTGAAGTAATGAATCTTACCTCGTTTAGTTTATTAAGATAAAAGGCAAGTATCACGCTATAAAATATGTTGTTAACCTTATTAACAAGACAGATATCTTGTTTTTTTAATTGTCCTGACTTAAATACACACTGTTCACTTATTTTTATTCACTTGTGCGAGAAACTTTGTATGAACGTTCATTATTCTATAATATTTCAAGAAAGCATGCTGTTTGAAACCAATAGAAATGTCATGATAGTACAAATATATTTATTTGATGAAAAAAGGGACATTTCATCGTTTCCCTAAAACGCCCAGTGATTACGCGAAATCCCTAAAATGTTCAGGGATTACGCGTTAACCCTGATTACACTTAATCCCTGTAACATATACATGAGTTGTACTGAATTGCACATTGTGGGAACAATAATGTGGATGTTATTCTTTGTTAACCCTTGTCTGTCGCATGTCTGCGTGTATATGTGTCCCATGACAACTTAAAAGCTAGATAGTTGTAAATATATTTAAATCTGATTTGACTGAATAATCGCATAGCAAGTTTACACGATATTTTCGAAAGAGTGACGATAGTTCATACAATTAACTATGAAAGCATATTGATTTGGAACCGATGTATCTCAATATCCTAGATATGTGATTTTAGTGGAAAGTAATTTCTGGGAAGATGATGTATGCTCCATTCTAAAAGGTCCTTTTGATTATTATTCAAACGTGTGTTTATATTCTAAATAAATACTGTCTCGACTGATATCAATTTCCTTAAATATTCATGTAATAAAGAGACAGTCGGGATATGTTATATAGGCTTATTATACAGAGGGAGAGACACTCTTTAACTCATTCACCCCTGAAACGTTAAATGGACAATTCCGATTTAAAAATAAGTCTAGTCCGGTTTTGACTATTTAGGTTTGATTTTAACAATATTATTCAAAATGACAAACAGTGTAGACCCTGATCAGAGGGCTCCTGAAGGAGCCCTATGATCAGGGACTACATTGTTTGCATATGTTACATGTTAGTGTAATCCTCACAGGTACGCTGTTTGTAAATGACGAGTACACTGGTCGCTAGGGTTGAATACGTTGATAACAAACGAAATTGGACTAAAACAATTAAATATATTGTAAACAGCTTGAAGTCTCACCAGATGTCGGTAAATTGGCGTCTGATCAGGTTCCAAAGTGTGTGTCACTCAAATGAAATAATTGAACAGGTTTTGCGTTTAATTTCGTATAATTTAATATTGTTTGTTTTCATTACATTTGGTTAGCTGTGATTGGCTGTAATTTTTGTTTCATAACTCCATGAAAAAAATAAAATTCAGGCCACGCCTTGTCAGAACTACTTTCTCTTAGTCCAACTGCTCTCCACAAGCGCTGCATGAAGCAGGACGCCAAATGACGTCATTGAACATAACAACGTCGTGTTTTGGCGGAAAATATATATGGCGGAGGGACTACAACAGTACAACCTACGTTTTAAAAGCGTTAAAAAAATATTCGCGTAAGATTCTCTATTTAACTACTTTCTTAAATTCAGTAGTGATATTAATTTATAAGGAATATTCCGGAATATTTATTGTATTCATGGAGGTATGAAAAAAAAACCCTGGTCACACTTTTGTATGAAACCGCTTCGCGGTTTCATACAGTGTGACAAGGGTTTTTTTCATACCTCCATGAATACAATAAATATTCGAATTATTCCTTAATTATACTGGAATCAATAACGTCTTCTCAGATGTTTAGTGCAAAGTATTATGCGTTTAAAAAGCATCTTGTAAAACGGGGAAATGCACCTTTATTATACTGCAAAGTAAATTCCTTACTTTTCATTGGTCAACGAGCCGTAGACATAACACGAAGTACCCTGTGAGCTGACAGGGTACATAGAAATGCAGCTGTTTCATTGCGGAAAATAAGATGGCCGATTGCTCGACAGGAGTGAGTGCATTCAATCGTGCATCCTCCGTTTTAATTCTATTTCGGCTAAGAACCATTCGCTGTTTGGATCTTTCAACAGTCGCATTATTTCTGGGAAAGTTTGACGACGAATATGCCCATTTTTCTAATGAATAGCAACGTCAAAAACATATGACGTCACAAGTTTACGCTCAACGTTATCTGCTTTGGCGCGATATTGTTATAGTTTATTATAAGCGCTGTACACGACAAATTCCGAAATCTTTCGTTTGTACAGTGAAAACTTTGCAGTATAATAAATTCGTTATACAGTTTCTTCACAGTGTACATGAGAATTTCTTCGCGGCTTAGGTAAATCATGTAACCCTCGCCTAACGGCTCGGGCAACATGATTTACCTCAGCCGGGAAGAAATTCTCATGTACACTGTGAAGAAACTGTATAACTAATAATGTTCTCTTTATTATAAATAAGTGAATCAGATTGGTATACATTTATCAGAGATGACAGAGATTATTCTTTCTCCGTTGAAACGACAACGAAACCCATACGTACACTTCAAAATGTAAACCACTGCATATACACTTATTCTGTTTTTCTTTGGTATTGCATAAAACATGCATAGTATACAATACAATGCAAAAACTGTTTGTTGAACTATCTACATTGTTTCTATTCTTAAGGAAGTGACAAACAGTTTGGAGCCTGATCAGAAGCCGGGTTACCTGGCGTCTGATATGGCTTCAAACTCTTTGCAATGGTAACAGTAGTTTTAGCGTAAGCGCGTTTATTAGGAAAGAATAACACCAACTCCACGGCAAACATTCTGAATTATAGTTTTTAAATACAAAATGCATCCAATTTGAAATTGCAAAACCTAACCAGTTGACTGTGTTACGGGAAAATGCGAATTAAGTCAACTTTGCAAACTGTTTGTATCACTAAGAAAAGCAGAAGTCAAATCACTGTGATCAGCATTCCAACAATTTCACTATCGTATCAAATCCACTACAAATCGATTCCAGATGGAAAATCTCATGCAGTAGCAGACGTTATTTAGTCTGTGAAAGGTTAACAACTAGACTAGCTACTAGTCTGATAAATATATTATTTTAACCCTTATCCTGCGGAGAAAATCGTCTGCTTCGAAATTGTCGCCTGTAAAATTGGTTAATTCTAGATTTATACACTTTTTAGTAAAGACACGTAAGGACGAGTGTCAAACAGTTTGGATCCAGATCAGACGCCGCGTTACGCGGCGTCTGATCTGGATCCAAACTGTTTGCAAAAATCAGCAAAGTCGCGACCAGCAGGCTAAATAATGTATTCTGTTTTTCACTGGTTTGTCATTGCTGTCTTGTTCCTGCTACAGAGTCCAGCACTGAATCATAATCCTGGCTAGAAATAAGACACTCCAGTATGAATAAAATGGAAATAAGGATAAAAGATTACAGGGACTGTCGCCAGTCTAGTTAATAGCCAACGAGTTGTTGTGGTCGCGATTTACCCTTACATGCATCACGCTACCGGCGACATGCCTAACATTTGTAAACATTTAGGACCCAATACGCGGCGTTTGATCTGAATCAAACCTGTCTGTCAATCGATTCCAAACTTTGTTCTGCTTCAAAAGCATGAAAACTTATTTTTAGTATTTTAGCAGACGACATATTTTAAGCAGACGACGAAATCGGCAAATAAAAGTTACAGCAGATGGTAAGATTTTGCAATGAAAGGGTTATTGTCAGAAATGTGCAATAAAACGCCAGTGTGTCTTCAAAAGCTACTTCGGTCCAGTTTAAAATTCGAATATATCTTAAAAATCTGAATATTAGGGTTTAATATCGCGTTTGACGTGTACTACGGTCTTGAAGTGGCGAATACGCGGTTCTTTCCAGTAAAAACGAGATTTTAAATATAATTGCAATGAACTGTTCAAAAAGATAGATTTTTCATAACTGTTTTTAGATTCGGTTAGCAAACTGTTTGGAGCCTGATCAGACGCAGGTTTACCCGGCGTCTGATCTGACTCTAGCATTTTGTAAGAAAGTTACTATTTTAAAACAAACGTGTTAATCTCGAAAAAATAATGTACCGTGGAATAGACGTTCTTCTTTCCCAATAAACGCGTCTACGCTAAAACGTTTATCTCCATTGCCAACAGTTTGGAGCCTGATCAGACGCCGGGTTAAACGGTGTTTTGGCACTCATACATGTATAAAGATAAATAGATCTTACAGATAGTAAAACTTGTCAACAAGTGTCTGTTTATACCCTTTAGGGCAATGGGTTTGCGTTTCATTTGTGTTTAAACGTGTGAGAATAACGTCTTTTCGACTGTACATTCCAATGTAAAAGTCACATATATCTTTTAAATTTGATTAATATGGTTTAACATCGCTTTAACGTGAATTTCTGTCATATCGGCACGTCAAACTTATCACGTAGCTGCGCCGACCCCAGATGTTTGTCTCTCTATGAACAAACACAGCAAGATTTTACATTTTCCACTCCGAAATTGTCAAATAGAATATTCCATTGATATAGAATGACCAGTATTTAGGGTTGCAAATACACTCACATAGATGGCGGCCCGAAAGAAGGCTTAATTTCGGTATTAAACACAAGGCGATGCTCCACGGCTACCTCAACAGGCACAACTCCGACTGACGGATGCCATATAAACATTCAGAACATCAGGACTGCCATAAGTTGACATGAAAATCCTAAGATTTCAAAATTTGCATTTTTCAAGTGCGAATTTACGAATCGTACCTTTACCCCATAGCCTGTTGCTAGTTTTGTCGACACGTGACTACTTAAAGCAGGCTGGAAGTAAAGCAGAATGCGCCTTATGGCGCATTCTGCGTTACTTTCAGCCTGCTTTAAGTTACCATGTTCTAGAAAAAAATGCTAAGGTTTAGGAAAAATCCAGAGAAAATGGCAGCCCTTTGACATTAATGGTCATCTGAAATCATTGTCCTCTCAAACAACATTTCAGAAATAGTGTACAACGTATCTGAAATTCTTTCAGAAAATGCCATCAGACAATTTGTATCGGGAATACTTGTTTAAGCTTAATTTACGTGTATATTGTGGAAAAGTATCGTCTTTTCGCTATACAGGTACAGTGGAGAATCTGTTTTTCTTTCCTGTTTAAACGCAAACGTACGCAAACGCAAAACACTAAAACGTAGAAAAGAACAAGTTTTGGTAAATTCTGATATTTCATGTTTATCTTGGTGGCAAACAGTTTGGAGCCTGATCAGACGCCGGGTTACCCGGCGTCTGATCTGGCTCCAAACTGTTTGTAAAAGTAAAAATAGTTTTAGCGTAAACGCGTTTATCGGGAAAGAATAACAGATTATCCACTGTACTTGTTTAAGCTCAATTTACGTGTATATTGTGGAAAAGTAACGTCTTTTCGCTATACAGGTACTTGTCGAGTAGTCGTTAAAGACATTTCCTGATCTTTTTTCGGTGGTAATACCAAAACAAGTATAAAATCATGCAGCCATCTGCGAGTGTTGTCCTTACTGCTATCTTATCTAGGGATATACTCATACAATCGTTTAATGTGAGGCCGTACCTTAAACTTGTTAGTTTGGTTACATGTAGTAAAACCCATTAAACAAAAACTTGAGTGTGAGTATGTGAGGGCCTCTCTAGACAACTTGAGATAAGTGGCATTGGGTTCGCACACTTTACTACTGCGTTACCTGTATGTTCACACCTAGTGAGAACAATGGGGGGAGTCCATCAATGGAGTGAGGAAATGTCTTAAAGTTTATAATCTGCGTTTGTAACATGTTACCGTACTTTCTTACAACAATATCACCTGAGCGTCAAACAGTGACACAACAGATGCGACATCGAGTTACTCTGCGTCGCATCTTGATCTAAACTGTTTGCAAGAATTACCACCAATTCATCACCGACTCATGCGTGGCATAATTATCCGATTTTCTGACTTGTCCGAGTTATTTTAACACATATTAGTTTATTATGGTAAAAGGGTAAACAAGGTAACCTCTGATATAAATTCGTACAGTTTTCTACTTGCGATAAACATGATCTCCGTGCAGCACGAAACCGATGCGCTGACTTTACTGATACATATTGTATGTTATTATTTTCCAATAAACGAATTACGTATAAAAACAAATGTTTCCATTGTAATAAGTTTGGAGCCAGATCAGACGTCGGGTTACCCGGCACCCGTTCAGGCTCCAAAATATTTGCCACACAGAATTAGAATACGTCGAGAGAAATGTCAAAATGTTGTAATTTTCTTTATTTAAGGGCAATTCGTTTGCGTTCTGTTTGCATTTAAACAGTCTTCACAGTATCACGTATTAGGAATTGGGCTAATTCGATGCAAATACAATTTACAGTGGAGAATCTGTTATTCTTTCCCAATAAACGCGTTTGCAGTGCAAACAGTTTGGAGCCAGATCAGACGCCGGGTAACCCGGCGTCTGATTAGGCTCCAAACTGTTTGCCACCAAGATAAACATGAAATATCAGAATTGTCCAAAAGTTGTTCTTTTCTACGTTTTAAAATAGCGCTTTGCGTTTGCGTACGTTTGCGTTTAGAAGGGAAAGAATAACAGATTCTCCACTGTACAATTTAGCACAAATCTGATTTGATTATTTAATTAACACCAATAACAATGCCATTTTCACATTCAAATTAACAATTCGACAATCTGTTTCACTAGGGCAATTTGATATTGGATATTGTGCGAAACATATAGAGAGACAGGCGTTTTAATATTCAAGAACACGAAGTTGAAATCGATAGGGGTTGTTTGGTATTTTGTGAGAGCCTACCATTCACTAAATAATTGAATTACAAGTTCTTGTGTTTCCAATTAATTTGCTTTGTCCTGGAATAGTAAATGCGAAGATTTGCTGCTTACAATGCAATTAAGAAACAAAAATCTGACTTACTATGTATCTGCATGTCGTAAAATAGACGGCATGCTTATGCATTATTCCGACTGTTCAAATACCTTGCAAACAAGTTCTGTATTCAGTCTGATACGAGATTCGATTCAAGATGTCTGGAGGGTAGAACATTTTCTGACAATGTCTTAACCCGTATTATGCTAATTGCGTGATAACTTTTGTAACAGTGGAAAAGACGTTAGATATTCACAATCAACACGCGTGTGTTGGGGCGGAACAGACGCTTTTCTTTTCCTTTTAAACGAAAAAGAAAGGCGAACGCATTTCACTAAAACACAGCAAATCACCTACATGTATGTTTTGACATTTTTCATGATTTATTTTAATCTCAGTGGCGAACATTTTGGAGTCTGATTAGATAACAGTTAGTCACCAGATCAAACAGGGAGAGACACAACGTCTAATCAGGCTCCTACATGTATAACTATTTGGCAATCTGATTAAAAAAAAGTTAATATTTTCAACACTTTCTTTTTTTCATTACTGAAAAACTTACTGTAAGAGTGATATAATACTTAACACCTTATCAGGAAACAATAAACATGAATTGGCAATTTGGCACACTGGTTTACAAAGAGAAATTAATTCCCAATTGACCCATTTATGATTCATTTTGTACAGTGGAGAAGGCTTTACATGTATTCTTCCCCTTTAAAACGCAAACGAAACGCAAACGCATTGCATCACAATGTAGAAAATGGAAAGTGATTGACACTTTTGATTTTTTTATCTGAATGGCATACAGCTTGGAGCCTGATCTGACGCCGGGTTACCCGGCGTCTGATCTGGCTCCAAACGGTTTGCAATGGAAATATTAGTTTTACATTGTAGCATATACGCGATCATTGGGAAGGAATAAAGTATTCTCCACTGTAACATACGTGTGTATATTACAAACAGTTTGGTACCGAATCCGACACCGGGTAACCAGGCACCCTTTATATATGTCATGACTACCATAAGTTGCTCATATAATTCCTAATATTTCCAAAATTTCAAAGGAGATTTAAAATAATTATGCAAACCACAGGTACTTGACACATACATCTAGATCTATTAATCCCCCACCTAGTCTTTACTATAGTTCGTTATAATTCACGTACTGTGGCGTTATTTGACGGAATTTGATGAAATAAAAAGTAGATATTGATAAATTAATCCCTTCCCGAGGGTACCACAAGAGAATATCGGCGATCGAGTCTATTTCAGCATCAGTTTAAGTCGATAGTAAAGACTAGGTGTTGAATTGCGCTGTTTACCTTGTATCTATAAAAGAAGATAGTAAAAAAAAACCATTTTTTTAGAAGGGGGGGGGTTTAATAGATATAGATGTATGTGTCAAGTACCTGTGATGCAAACAGTTTCAATCCAGATCAGAACTGATTCACACACATGTTTCTTAAATAAAGACCGCATAAATTCCAAATTCTAAAGGTAAGAGCATAAATCCGAAGATTTCGTGAAAATTCCGTAGATCCGGATATATTTAGAAAAATCGAACATTTCGAGAAAATCCGGATAAATGACAGCCCTGACATATATCGTGCTCCAACCTATGTTATATTGTTCAACCAGAGATGGCTTAACCCATTCATTGCCAAATCTTTCGTGAGATTTTTACTCCTTCACCTTTTCATTGTCGTCTGCTTCAATTTTGTTGCTTGCAAGATCGTTTTAAATTAAGAATCAAAGTAGTATGACTTCAAACATATCGATTCGAATGTCAGTTTGGATCCTGATCAGACGCCGCGTTACGTGGCGTCTGATCAAGACTCAAAGTGTTTGCAACCGCGCTTTTAAGCGTCATTGAAAGTGAAAGGGTGAAAGTTGCACACATACAATGATCCAACAGACACGGTTTAAAACTCCGTGTTGCCATTTATATCGTCTGGCAAAATATTGTTGTCTAATTTTGTCTCACAAATTTAATTTTGAGATAATTTGACAGAAGAAACATTGACGTGAGTGTCAAACAACTTGAACATCTTAACGAACTTCACGTAACTTTGCATCTTAATTTGATCTCAAATAAAACATGTAGTGTTTAGCTAATTCGATTCAATTGGAAAGTCTTCAGTTGAATGCAGATAAGTTGAGCTCGCTTGCGTCGAGTATACAATAGAGACGACGTTATTTGTTCCCAATAAACGTGTTTACACTAAAACAATTATTTCTTTTGCAAAACAATTTGGAGCCAGATCAGACGGCGGGCAACCCGGCGTCTGATCTGGCTCAAAACTATTTGACACTCAGCTTAATAAAGATTCGTCAATATTTTCTAGAAATTGCCGTTTTCTATATTTCATTGCTTTGCGTTTGCGTTTCGCTTCGATAAAACGGGAAAGAATAACGTCTTCTGCACTCTATCCGAATGTTAGTTAAAAAGTGACATACCCGATTTTCAAAGTAAACAGCCCACAAATAACCTACGAAAGAAGACCACTGGTTGCAACAGAGTAAAATCGACCATTTTTAAGACAACGCTACATGTACACCTTATCAGACGATAGCCAGGCGATAGACTTAAAGCCGCATTGTGTTTTTGGGAAACCTGCATATAACGGTTGTTTGGGATCCCATTAGAACTACGTGGGACGTGATTCTTTCATAAAAAGCGGCTTTATCTAAGAAATTCGCTTTTAAATTTTTATTTATAATTTTTTTGTGCTAGCACAATTTAAAGAGCCTCCTTGTGAATGGAAAGAAGGACAACTCTGTAAATACAGGGCTCCAGATAACGGAAGTATTTCGATTACTAAACTCTTTATTTCTGCTTTTAAACCCAATGGTGTTTTACTCATTAGAATCGTCTCGAAGAGACGGTTTAATCAGTAGTAACACCGTAGCATTCGGTGCTGAAATGAGTGAGAACATGTTGGAATTGTTCAGTTTATTCCTCTTATCTGGAGCCGGCTGAAATGAAGAGTTTAACCCTTATTCTACTGCTAAGACGTCTGCTTTGACATTGTCGTGTGCAATATTTGTTTAGTTTAGATGTATGCATATTTTTGATTAAACAAACCTTTAGACGAGTGTCAAACAGTTTGGATCCAGATGAGACGCCGCGTTACGCGTTACGCGGTGTCTGTTTTAGAGTCAAACAGTTGCGACCAGTAGGCACAGGATTAAACTATGAGATAAGGTCACCATGTGTAAATAATTAATCACGGTGGTAAGCGTGTACAATCCAATACGGGGGATCTTGCTGAAAATGACTGTTTCAGCCTTGTCTTCTCTCTAACTAAACCACCTATTTTTGGATCTTCACCAAACTTGCTATAAATGTTTATTAGTAGAGAATCTAGCTCAATTTTGATAACTATCAAAGTCGCATGAGGCATGCCTGAGTTATTGCCCTTGAATAATTAAAAAAATGACTGTTTCAGCCTTTTCTGCTCTCTAACACAAACACTTTTTATTGGATCTTCACCAAACTTGCTGGCATTGTGTATTTGTTTTAAATATAGATCAAGACAAAAATCGAATACAGCTGACTGAAATCCTTCAAGAGGTAAAGGAGGTATGGAGTAGTCATTTATTACTTTACTTATTACCAACACGGCCAAGATGAAGCACATGCAACTATTGACCAAATAGTTGGCTTAAATAGAATAAAAACAGTTCCTATTACAGAGTTGACAGGGCTAAAATAAGTAAGAATTAGCAAATTTTTAATAATTGAAGAACCGTAACTCCAACATGCCTTCGGCGATTTGGGTATTCATAGAGCTGGACTAAGTTTTTATCCAATATTATTTTCAGCAAATTTGAAGATCCAATTAAAACCGTTTGAGTCAGAAAGCTGACAAGCCTGAAGTATGCAATCTATAATCATTCAAGGGCAATAACTTCAACATGCCTTGTGCGATTTTGGTAGTTAAGATTATGAACTTGATTTTATATTAATAAACATTTTCAACAAGTTTGGTGAAAATCACAAAAAAGTTATTTGTGTTAGAGAGCAAAAAATGGTGAAACAGGTATTTTTAAATACATAAAAGACAATAACTCAGACATGCCTTATGCGATTTAAGTAATAATCAAACCGAACCTAGATTTTGTATAAATAAAGAATTTCAGCAAGGTTTTGTTAAGATCCGAAAAGAAATGTTTGTGATAGAGAGCAAAAAATGCTGAAACATTAATTTTTAATAACTAAAGGGCAAAAAACTCATGCCTTATGCGATATAAATACTATTCGAACTGGAGATATATTTTATATTTATAAACATGTTCAGCAAGTTTGGTGAATATCCGATAAAAACTGTATGTGTTAGAGTGCAAAAAAAACCCTGAAACAGTCATATTTTAATAATTAAAGGACAATAACTCATATATACATTATGCGATTTTAGTAATATTCAAACTTAACCTTGATTTTATATTAATAAACATTTTCAGTAAATTGGGTGAAAATCGATAAAAAAAGCATTTGTGTTAGAGAGAAAAAAATGGTGAAACAGTCCTTTTTAATACATTAAGGGCAATTACTCAGATAATCATTTTGGGATTTTAGTAATAATCAAACTGGACCTAGATTTTATATAAATAAAGAATTTCAGCAAGTTTGTAGAAGATCCGATGAAAACTCTTTGTGTTAGAGAGCAAAAAAGGCTGAAACAGTCATTTCTAATAATTCAAGAGCAATTACTCCGACATTCCTTATGCGATTTTACTAGTATTCAAATTTAACCATGATTTAATATCAATGAAAATTTTCGGCAAGTTTGGTGAAAATTCAATAAAAAGAATTTGTGTTAGAGATAAAAAACTGGCTGAAAACAGTAATTTTAATACATAAAGGGCAAAAACTTAGATATGCCTCATACAATTTTAGTAGTTATCAAACTAAACCTAGATTTTATACTAATGAACATTTTCAGCAAGTTTGGTGAAGATCCAATAAAAGTATTTGTGAAAGAGAGCAATAATTGCTGAATCACTCATTTTTAATACAAAAATGGCAAAAACGCAAACATGCCACATGCGATTTTAGTAGTAATCAAACTGGACCAAGATTTTATAATAATAAACAATTTCAGTAAGTTTGGTGAAGATCAACTAAAAAATGCTTGTTTTAGAGAGCAAAAATTGCTGAAACAGTCAACTTTTAATACATAAAGGGCAAACAGTCTTACATGCCTTATTCGATTTAAGTAGAAATTTAACTGTACCTAGATTTTATATAAAAGAACATTTAATGCAAGTTTGGTGAAGATCCGATAAACACTCTTTGTGTTAGAGAGCAAAAAGGGCTGAAACACCGTTGTGACGAAATGTGACTCATTTTATAGCAATCGTTCGCACCCGGTGATATTGAACCCAGCTGTTCCACGTGCCACTAATCCGTGTGGTAATATTTATGTCAGACGATCTACTTTCGGTTTGTTATGGTTTTAAATCGCTTTTTTTGGTGATTTAGGCCTGTCTTCAACATTTCATAGATCAGTTTGGCCCATTAGAATGTTCAAGCATTATTATTAACCGTTATTGTATTTCGCACATTAAAAAAAGGTCTGAAAACACAATGGGACTTTAAATGGATTTAAAAGCATGTGCAACACTATAGAACCGCACATGAGGCACAAGAATAAGGCACTAATCAAACACATTCTGTACCGTACGTAAGCCATTTTGTTCTAATAAATGCTAAACTCATAATTTCTATTTCACACATTCAACCCTAGCGACGAGTATACTCGTCAATATCAAACAGTTAACCTCAGAATAATAAACTCGTTTTATGCAAACAGTGCATCACTGAGCCCTCTGGTCACTGTCTGCACTGTTAGCAATTTGGTAATATATTGCAATAAATACATATCCCTAAATAATAAATTAGAGATTGGATTTTTCTATTTGGACATACATGTAGAACAAACTTGTGCAATACCATGGACACGCACGTATATGTAAGTTAAACGAAGAAAAACACTAATTAAACACATTTTGCACAGTGGCTAATGTTTTTTCTCTAATAAATGCTAAAACCGTTACTTCTATTGAAGCCTGTTTGGAGCGAGAGAAGACACCGGGTAGTTCTGCGTCTGATTAGACCTGGACTGTGTGTCACTCATGTATGCTTAGAAATTTCACAATGCTGATATTGTCTACATCTTACATGTGATTCATTGTTATACGTTACGTCTAGTTTTGTATAAACTACAGTGGAGAATCTGTTATTCTTTCCCGTTTAAACGCAAACGTACGCAAACGCAAAGCACTAAAACGTAGAAAATAACAATTTTTGGACAATTCTGATAGTTCTTGTTTATCTTGGTGGCAAACAGTTTAGAGCCTGATCAGACGCCGGGTTACCCGGCGTCTGATCTGGCTCCAAACTGTTTGCACTGCAAATAAAAGTTTTAGCGTAAACGCGTTTATTGGGAAAGAATAACAAATTCTCCGCTGTACCCCTAAATAATAAATTAGAGATTGGATTTTTCCATTTTTACATAGAACAAACTTGTGCAATACCATGGACACGCCCGTACATGTAAGTTATACGAAGAAGACACTAATCAAACACATTTTGCACAGTGGCGAATATGTTTTTTCTCTAATAAATGCAAAAACCGTTACTTCTATTCATGGAGAAATTTCTCCATGTTCTATTGAAGCCTGTTTGGAGAGAGAGAAGACACCGGGTAATTCTGGGTCTGATTAGACCTGGACTGTGTGTCACTCATGTATGCTCAGAAATTTCACAATGCTGATATTGTCTACATCTTACATGTGATTAATTGTCATACCTTACGTCTAGTTTTGTATAAACTACAGTGGAGAATCTGTTATTCTTTCCCGTTTAAACGCAAACGTACGCAAACGCAAAGCACTAAAACGTAGAAAAGAACAATTTTTGGACAATTCTGATAGTTCTTGTTTATCTTGGTGGCAAACAGTTTAGAGCCTGATCAGACGCCGGGTTACCCGGCGTCTGATCTGGCTCCAAACTGTTTGCACTGCAAATAAAAGTTTTAGCGTAAACGCGTTTATTGGGAAAGAATATCAGATTCTCCACTGTAATAAGAATAACATCTTATCCAGTGTATATATGAGCGCACATTTGAATATACACGAGAACTTTGGAACATGTACAATGGTAGTTGTATTCTATTGGGATATTGACGAAGGAAATAGAATCGACCCTTTGTTCATTAGAAATCCTCTAATGCATTTCTCTCCAAATTGATAATTCTGCCAAAAAATACACATGCAAGGGATATAAAATTGGAACGGAAAGAGGATATTAGCTGTTGCTGTCGTAATATCGACTGCTTTGAAAAAGTTGGCTGCAAATGTGGTAAAGTGAACTCTTTAACTGCAAACGACGGCAAAAGGCGACTTTGCAAACAGTTAGGATTCTAATCAGACGCCGCGTGACGTGGCGTCTGATCAGGATCCAAACTGTTTGATATTCGAATCGACATATTCAGTCAAACCAACCCTAAAACTGGATTTGAATATACTGCAGACGCCGACACTCACTGGGGGCCAATTTAGTATTATTATCAAATGTTTTTCCTCGGCAACTCATATGGGTTTCCTACGAAGGCAAACTTTGTGTACGTAGCAAAACATTTCCCAGTATACAATGTATACATCAACTTCGTTGTAACACAAATCTATTATAGTACCTGCATAAGTTCGTAGCAAAACATTTTGATGATTATACGAGGTTGGCCCCCCCTGTGAACAATGCAGGAGCAAATTTGGCGGTATGAGGTTTAAAGCAGACGTAACATTGGGCAGTGAAACAGTTAAGAACTATGCATCTATTTCATTGAAGAAAACTAACTGCATAATTATGTAAAAAAAGTTTTGATTCATACAGGACACTAAGTTACATTTACTTGGCGTCTGATCTAGATTTATTCTTTATACATTACGAAAACAAAGGGGATAACCCTTTCACGTATATTTTCTCGTCTATTTCAATTCGTTTGTGTGTCAATGTACGTTTCCAATAGGGAAAACAAACATTATTCTCTCAAAATAAAAACGTTTGGACTAAACTATTATGTCCATTGCAAGTCGTTTAAGGCTAAACAAGACGCCGGCGTCTGACCAGACTCGAAACTGTTTGTAATTTCGATACAAATGAATGGGTAGTAATTCTAAAACATGACTTATTGCATAATAATGCAACTCATTTGCGATTAAACAGGCAAGAATAATGTATTTTCCACTGTAACAGAAGGGATATGTTCGTCAAGACAGTATGGCGATGAACAGATGCCGAGTGTCAGGACCTGGGGCCCGTTTCATAAAACTTCGTACGACAAAAATGGTTGTAGGTCAGATTAAAAGAGTCTCAATTATCGTTTATGTTTCCGTCTTATCCTGTCTTGTGACATCTATTTTATATTATTTTCAATAAATGTCACAATACAGGATCAGATGGATAAATCAGAATTGTTTTTGTTTTAAGTTTTGATTTACGACCGTTTTTAGAAACGAAGTTTGTTTTTAAAACTGGCCCCAGATACATGTACAAGTAACTTTACATCAGCCAAAGTGCAAATAAAACATTGCACATTAAGCCGGCGTCTGTTCTGCTAAACTGTTTGCAAATAAACTAATTGTTTGTTTTAGCACACACTCGTTTGTAGAGAGAGAATAACGTCTTCACTGCTATAGTTTTCCTCTATAGGGCATATTGTTGGAAAACAATTTCTTCAGTTTCAGTCGATTTCCTCGAAGGATTATATGTTTGTTGTTCCCTAGTTTTACTGTTTTGTTGGCAACAAAGGCTCGTTTAAATTTGCAATACTTTTAGGGACAGCTATATAATCTTGCGGAGGTGAATAATTTAGTGCTTTGTTCGCGAGAAACCCTAGAATATCCTGTTTAATTATCAGAATAGCAAAAACTTGAACCAATCCACATGTAAAATGAAAGTCACTATACATTAACAGATGTAACAACTTAGTATTAATGTTTGCGGCCTCATTACATTGTATCTCCCTCAATCTGTGGCCTCTATCTTTCTCTCTGTCTCTCAAGCAAAATATGTAATTTGTTCTCCTTTCCTTCTCGTTAATTCTCTGGTTTTCCTGTTGCCTTTGTTTCTGTTTCTCCCCCTTTTCTATATCGCCATACATTTCCCACAAATGCGTTTATTGTATATAATAAATATACAGGTGACAGCTTATAACAAGGTGACAGCAAAACAGAAAGCTCCTGTAGGAGAATTCTGTTTTACAGTTACCTTACTCAAAGAGCAGTCACCTGTTGTAAATACTTAGGCTAATAACTAACACTATAATGTGGTCGTAATTGAGTGGTTTGATATATGAGCATCGGCATTATATGTACGTACAGTGGCGAATACGTTATTCTCTCCAGTAAAAGCAAGTCGAAACCCAAGCGTATCTTTATCGAATCTAAAATCTGACATATACTCGGAAATATGACGACCATTTTTTTTCTAAATGATAAGCCTTTTGGAGTCTGATCTAAACGCCGGTCGAACCGGCGTCTAATTCGGCTCCAGGCACTGTTTGTAATGAAGATAAGATGTTTACCACATCCTCGTTTATTGGGATAGAAAAACATTTTCTCTATTGTAATTTATTCAATTTTTAATCTAGTTTTGCCGGAGTTTGAGTGACACATTTCAACTAAGTTAAGATGTAGGTCAGACGCGTTGTAATTTGGTATCTGATTGAAACATGTATCCCGGTTGCCTACATTAATGAGAACAGGAAACTGCAGAACAAGATAAGGATGATCTTAAGTGTGCTGGTTTGGTGTCAAGTAAGATAATCTAGTACAGGACGGTACAAACTTATTCTTTCCTAGCAAATATATTTGAACTTCATTTAAAAAAAAACTTAGACAGACGTCGTGGTAAGCAATTATCAAATGGTTCAGTAGACATGGGCTATGCGCTGTACTTGTGGTACATGAATGTACATTTTTAAATGACAATAAAGATGAAAAATAGCAATGAAACAGATATGTATTGAAACAAAAAAAAGAAACAATTTTATGATAGACTCAAGACATAGGAAACTCTAAACGAGACAGAACCATACTCGAACATGTAGCCCCATACATACGCATTTTACGCATCTCGTGTATTCCTCTGCTGAAGAATTTAGGTCCAATTTATACACTGAGTTAAGACTGAATTACCAAAAATATAAATATTTTAGCATTGGCTGAAAGTAAAACATACGCATTCTGTTTTACTTTAAATCTGCTTTAAGCTGGCATCTATCTTTAATCCTGGAAATAGGCAATGGCTTAAATATGCTTTGGCGTAATGGGATGAACAGTGGTTTAGAATCTCAAATAGGGGGCTACGGTCTTTGTTGACAATGTGAACGGAAAAGCATATATGACAAGGAAGGGACAAAAGAGAATTTGAATGACTGACTTGATCCCGTAGCCTGTGTTTGAAACAATTCAGATTTCTTATTCGTTGTTTATTTTCTTTTCACTCCCTTCTATCCTACCTCTTCCCCTTCCTACTTACTTTAAAATAATGAAAACCATAGTTTTTGTAACCATCACCCGGGCGTCCCCGAAATCTTCGAAAGTAATAGTATCCTCTAGCTTCCGACATTTCGTCCAATTGTTTTAGTAAACAATTGTTTATATAATATGACTCGCATTCTATCAAATATACAGATGGTCCAGAGAATTTGCATAATCATTGACGATTGACATGGTATTTTATCCTTTATAATTAGAAACCTTGAAATAAAGTTGATAATGCCAGATATGTCGCCGCATATGTCAGTGTTCTACCGATTGATAACAATCACAATATCATTTCTCGACACATGTTTTGGTAATCCGGGCAAATGAGAAAAAACAGCTCTAACTGCAAAACGTATATAGTACGAACTTGGCAACGCATTAACATTCAATAAGTTTGAAAAAAGTAGAACGATAAAGAACGAACAGATCAAATATTAAAAACAAAACATTAAAAATATACAGTTAGCAAAAGTTTGATTCTTATCTAAGCGTTTCAACGATTTAGTAAACATTTACAAAATTATTATGGGTGTGGATATAAAGTACATGCGATCTAATACGAGCATTACTGTTTTGTAAAGAAAATGTGTCTCCTTTGTGGGACCAATTAACCTTTCAGTTGGTTTGTTTGAATACGCCTCTGGCACTTGCCTTTTTCACAAGGAAATTGGCTGTGCTCTTCTTTACCGTTTTCTTTCTACCATTTGCAAAATTGGTGCAAGCAACAGAAGTTCGACATATGGTCGTCGAATTCTGAAAGTTTCTTTTACCATAAATGACAGTTTGGATCCTGATCGGTTGCCTCTCAACTCGGCTACTGAACAGATTCTAAGCTGTTAACAATAATACTCACGAGGTAAATCAATACTTCATGATTTGAAATCCTCAGAAAAACCCATGATGGTATTTTTTGAGTATACCCCCCCTTTCTTCTTTCGTCTGCAACCTTATTAGAATTGTTTTGTCGTTGAAGGTTTTTATTGAAGAATTATTTATATGGTTTACAAAATCGACTTATGACTTATACACACGGCTTGGCTAATATTTGCAAACAACTTGGATCCATGTGCATCTGATCTGGATCCAAGCTATTTTCCACAGTCATATTAACATTTCCTCAAGTTTAAAAAGGATAAACATTCATAAACGATTTATTTGATGTAGACAACAATTCAGCATTATTAGATTTCAGTCGTTTATGGTGATGAAAGGGTTGAATATCATCTCCACTGATACATGTAGAAGCCCTAGTTTTGTAGCAGATGGCCATTTTTACCTATTACAAAGTATGCTAGCCTTGATTTGTAATGATTTTACGTCGCTTTAATATTATTTCATTGCTATAAATCGATTTTGTTGACCTGGCAGGGCGGAGTTTCGATACGGACCTTTGCATTTCAATTTAGGGGCCGGCAGCACGCTCTTTTATTATCGGAATTGTCTGTTTTGGTCTGCCGGTTTTATCTCAACATTACATATGAATAGAAATTTTGACCGAAGTAAGATACTGATCTGGATTCAAGCTGTTTGCAAATGTTAACCAAGTCTCTTCCTGTAAAGATTATCTGCCAACAACGCACGCAATCTTTGTCTTCCATTGGGTGTTGTTGTAGAGAGGGAGCAATGTATACATGTATACCAATTGCAACGTGGATATTGGTGCACGCATACATTGTGTTTCTTCAAGTTGAAAGTATCGGACAATAACGATATAATACGGAACTATACCTATCAACCCTAAAATCAAAAGTAAATTTGTGTAAGGTTAGCTCCGCCCGGCCAATTGAATAAAATCGGTCTAAACATGTGTACAATGCTATTTCAGCAACATGATCAAATGTCCAATTCAAACAACTAACAGCTAGAGTAGATTCCGAATTACCCCGCCTATGATCTATTCAAATAGGTTTTCAATCAGATCAAAACATTTTTTATCCAATTTCAACAATCCGTTACAATTTTACATTATTGTTCATGGCGTTTGACACTCGGATTGTTATGAAACGTCTGATTGTCAACAAAGATGTATTGTCTACACTCTACTGAGTTTTCGTTTTGTTTTATAGAAAAAAAAACACTTCTCTATTACGACCACTAAAAAGAAGACTAATCGATTTATAGAAGACAGGTGACAGATTAAAGCAATGTGACAATAAAACAGAAAGTTCCTGAAAGAACTTTCTGTTTTACTGTTACCTTGCTTTAAGCAGTCACCTGCGGTAAACACCTAAAATTGAGAAGAAATTCAGTGGTCGAAATAGAACGGATTTTCTGTAGTCCAACGTCAAATAATAGCGATAGTTCCAACTATATAGTGTGGAAAATGTTACTTTTATCCAATATCCGCATGCAGACAAAAGACATTATGTCCACTAACTGCAAACATTGTGGAACTACACGCTTGTCCGATTTAGGATAACCCGGCCTCTGACCTGAGTCAAAGTTGTGTGCTATTTAGATACAGCGCTCCCTCTCTACAACGACACCAAATGGGAGACAAAACATGTGTGCGTTGTAGAGAGGGAGTGGTTATAGGGAGGGAAAGTGGCTTACATGTGCAAACAGTTTGAATCCAGATCAGACGCCGATCAGACGCGGCGTCTGTTCTGGATTCAAGCTGTTTGTCACTTGTCATTGTGTTTCTGTCAAACTGTCCAGTTTTAAGTAGTCGATGTTGCAGAAGTGAAAGTTTTAGGCATATAACTGTCTTGTTTGGGGAACAGCGGCTGTGGTCGTTGTAAGGAGGGAGTCGTTGTTGTAAGGACCGTTGTAGAGAGGGAACACTAAAGAATCAAAGCATCAGCATGTTAATATAAACTGTCATTTTTGCATCTTAGTGCTTTGCGTATGTTTATTCAGCTTCAGTTTAACGTTCGCACCACTCTAAGGGTGATCTCATTTTACAGGTTGTGTGTCAATCGAGGTAATCTTCTATCACTGTATGAGTAAGCTAATTAAAAGCACGCGTATACCGTGCCTACCTTTTCATTAAAGTTGCATGAAATACAATTAAACTCTCTCCAGGGGCGGGAGCTGTTAATTTCTAATCTCCATGAAGCCAACACAGTCAATACCATTACAATAACGAACTAAACCTTCATCCTGAAAAAACGCAGCGTGATAGAAACAGTGCAAACAGTTTGAATCCAGATCAGATATTGAATAATTAATATTGAGTAACAAATTGCTTCAAGTTAACTCATGGTCATCAGATATGTCAGTTTAAAAAGATATAAATGTCTTAATATGTGTATCTTGTAGTTGACAGCTCACCAGCAGACATTTTTATAAAAGGTTAAGGTTGAAAGCAGTCATGTGGCTTAAAATGCTAGGCTATAGTGACTGGGCAATAATCTGTGCTAACCCTGTCTCTATAAGTGGTGTTCAGGAATTTACTTAAATATCTACAGTGCTTCCATCCTACATGTACAACTGCCCTCCCTACAATGAGTCCTTCCTTACAACAACGATTGCTGAGTGTCCCCAAACAAGACATTTATTGCTAAACATTTCCCTGCTGCAATAGCGTCTGCTTAAAATTGAAATGTGCTGTTTTTCTCAAAGTTGCATTTTGGAAGGTTTGACCGAAGAAATATCATGACGAGTGCTAACCAGCTTGAATCTAGGATCTGGAGTGAATCTGTTTGGAAATTTAGGTCAATTTTCTTCCCTATAAATACTCCCTCCGAATAACAAACATAATATGTGTCTCCCATTGGGTGTTGTTGTAGAGGGGGAGCACTGTACTTGCAAAAGGTTGAAGATATTGTAGAGCTCTATCTTTCGGAGATTTTTACTTCACCTTTGGGAGATTTTTACTTCACCTTTGGGAGATTTCTACTTCACCTTTGGGAGAGTTCTACTTCACTTTTGGGAAATTTCTACTTCACCTTTGGGAGAGTTCTACTTCACCTTTGGGTGATTTCTACTTCACATTTGGGAGAGTTTTACTTCACCTTCGGAAGAGTCCTAATTTACTTTCATCGTTTATAAGCCGCGCCGTGTAAATGTGTAGGGGAATTTACAACAGTCACTAGTAAGCAAGAAGAGAAGCTTTTATAACCTTCTATTAGTGAAAGCGTTCAGCTGTATCGGTTGCTCGTTTCCGACACGCTTTCAAAAAACGATGAAATGATTTATTCAGGACATGGACCAAACTATCCCCAAGGTTTAATTAGATCACAGGGGAACATTCATTAGCTTGTCCGACTGGTTTCTAACATTGCAGTAACTATTTTAGACTTGTTCGCCCAGCTCATGTTAAAACATGTTGTTTTAAGTTATATTTGTTTCTTAACTTTTCCTAAAGGACAGGTTCATGTACGTACATAAAATGTCAACAGAACACTCAATGGAACCAACGCTCCAGATAGAAGCGAGTTAACTGAACAAAATCAACATTTCCACACTCACTTCAACACCAAATCCTATTGTATAAGTACTCATTAGAATCGTCTCAAAGAGACGATTCTAATGAGTAGTGACACAATAGGTTTTAATTCAGAAATTAAAAAATTAGTTTTTTTCAGATAATACCATCTGGAACCCTGAAACAAAACCTTTAAAGTTAATGTTGTTCGACTTCGTCAGAACCATTAAACTATTATACAATACAGTCACGGCATTGAAAGGCAAATTGGTTTTCAGGAAACTGGTGCAAGTGGCTTTTTAACTTTACCTCTTAACGTTACGCAGAACTCTCAATGTTTTAATGTATTACCTTTCCTTTAAACCATTAGCAATTCCACGCTGGAAAGGTCATTAAGTGGCCAATTACTGAGCGATGTAGCCTTGGTACTACAGTGGAGAATCTGTTATTCTTTCCCGTTTAAACGCAAACGTACGCAAACGCAAAGCACTAAAACGTAGAAAAGAACAACTTTTGGACAATTCTGATAATTTTTGTTTATCTTGGTGGCAAACAGTTTGGAGCCTGATCAGACGCCGGGTTACCCGGCGTCTGATCTGGCTCCAAACTGTTTGCACTGCAAATAATAGTTTTAGCGTAAACGCGTTTATCGGGAAAGAATAACAGATTCTCCACTGTAATATACAGTGCTCCTTCCTTACAACGGCCCTCCGAACAACCATTCCATCTTTACAACAACGCGCGCGGCTGTTTCCAAAACAAGACAGTTAACTTTTGTTTCACTGCTGCATTAGTGATGTTTTTTCAAAGTTTCATATTGGACTTTTTGGCAAAAACAACATTATGACGAGTTGCAAACAGATTAATATATCAAGATCAGACGCCGGTGTCTGATCTGGCTCCAACCTGTTTGCAATGAAAATACTAGTTTAAGCGTACAATGTACATTGTAAACGCGGTTATTTGGAAATAAAACGTTTTCTCTACTGTACTCTGCACGCTGCACACGAGGCATAAACTGCTAACATAAACAGTAAACAGTGGTAACTGAACACGCTACAGGATTCAACCTGTTTCCCATTCAAATAGCAAAAATCGTCTGAAATTTAAAACGTGTACAATTTTCCACATAAAGTATCTAACGCGTCTGATCAGGATCGAAGCTGTTTGCAACTCAGCATTATCGAACCTAGTTGTCAATGAATATGCATGTACATATCGCCTATAAGCGCACATACTTATGCACGCTTACATGTACACACGCGCACCCACCCTCATTATTCATTCTCAATAAACGCGTTTAAGTTAAAACTAATATTTCCATTGGAAACAGTTTGGAGCCAGATCAGACAAGGCTCCAAACTGTTTGCTACTCAGATTAAGATCAATCCTGAGAATATCCGAAAAACTGTGATTTTTCTACATGCTAATGCGTTGTCGTTTCGTTTGCTGCGTTCAAATGGGTAATATCAATTTTTTTCGCAGTACACCCACATCACACACACACACACACACACACACACGAACACTGACGCCCAACGTCTCTCATACAGTATAGATACATTTGTACGACGTTAACTATTCTTTCCCAATAAACGCGTTTACGCTAAAACTAATATTTCAATTTAAAAAAGTTTGAAGCCAGATCAGACGCCGGGTAACCCGGCGTCTGATCAGGCTCCAAACTGTTTGTCATTCAGATTAAAATAAATGGTCAACATTTTATTGCAATGCGTTTGCGTTTCGTTTGCGTTTCGTTTGCGTTATAACGGGAAAGAATAACGTTTTCACTCGTAGGATGGAAAGTTTATTCGTACTCAGCTCAGTGCGATTTGGAAAAAAATAGGTTTATGGATATAATTGGATTAAATGCGTAAACATGATTCAGGTCAACATCATAAAGCGATTGTATTACCAAAAACATCTGAAATGGGAATACTATAGACACACCATTCCCTTTGAGGTTCTCCCTCCATACCAATTTATATCTTTATCTACATCAGCTCAAACTGACATATACCGACCTATCGATGAATGTTGTTGATAAAATCCTGGCATATTCCTACATTCAGATACAGTCGAAACTCTTCAATACAAACTCGCTTTCGTTCGAACATACCCATATTTCAAAGTAAAACGTGGCCTAGCCACGTTTTTACTTTGAAATACGGGTATGTTCTTCTTGAGCGATGTCGGTTTATCGAAATTAAACTAATGAAATATATACTGGTAAGGTCGATTTACGCGAGTTCCAAGTATCGAATTTTCGACTGTATTCGATCTTGACTTGCTTTAGTACAAATGTACAAATGCTTACCTAAATGTAGCTACAAATGTACCTTCAGATCAGTGTAGTAAATATGACAACTTAGGTGTAACAGCGGGAATAGATTCGGTATTTAATAGGCGGGTACTTAATTTGACATGAATGTAAGATAACAGAAAGATCATATTTACGTTAGTAAATAAAGTATTTGAGTCTTGAATTTTGTAACAGCCACCTGCTTTTATCTCACTACATCAAACTGTCATCTGTGATTATAATATTACTACTACTACTTCTACTTAACGGTAAGCATGGTTTGGGTTATTGAAGCAGCTTACAATAAGCTGGAGGTAAAGCAAACACCCTTTCAGTTGGCCTTATAATGGAGGTAAACGATGACTTCTATTGCAAATAGTTTGGAGCAAGAGCAGGCGCCGGGTGTTATCAGGCACCAAACAGTTTGCTGCTCAGTTGTGAAGATAAAATGGCAACATTTTAAATAATTCATATTTTTTTATAAAAATTAATTGCATTGCTTTTTCATTTACGTAATGAAACTGCGAAAGATTAACGTTTTCATCGTATACCTTTAATGAGCAGTCGTCAAGGTAGCTGAAATTGTTATTCTTTCCTGTGTAAAACAATATAATGCAATGTAATTAAATGTAACAATTTTTTTTTTTAATTCTGACCTTTTATATGATTATCTTACTTGCAAAACCTTTAGAGCCCGATCAGACGCCGGGATACCCGGCGTCCGACCAGGCCCCAAACGTTTTGCATCTGAAATGATTGGTTTACCACAAACGTAATTAATAATGTATTCCCCACTGTGGCAATATTCTACTGTACTGTATATATATATATATATATATATATATGAATTAAAAAAATAAATGATGTATTATAGGCTTTAAAAACACAATTTTATTTCTTCAAACAATGCGCGACGCGTTTCACTATAATTCATCAGGCGCTATACAATTGTAAACAATTGTATAGCGCCTGATGAATTATAGTGAAACGCGTCGCGCATTGTTTGAAGAAATAAAATTGTGTTTTTAAAGCCTATAATACATCATTTATTTTTTTAATTCATATATATACAGCTTTTCCCGGTAGTTTCCGGCATCACGCCGACATTATTTATTATATATATATATATATATAAATATATATATTTATGATAGTTTCCTACTTCAGACATAAGTGGATAAACAGTGCACAAAAGGCAGCGCCTGGGACCTAACCAACATTTTCAATGCTGAGACCGACTAGACATATCCCTGGCAATACGTATAACCCGATATCAGAGAAATCCTACAGAAGCCTTTGTGGTCTGAGTCTGTTATGTTCGTCATCCTTTTTATACCATAGGGATAGTTTGATATTATGAAGAAAGGTTTCCGAAGATATAGGATAAACTTGGTCTTAATACATTCAACCCTAAGGACGAATATACTTGTAATTTACACATAGTGTACAGTGGAGAATCTGTTATTCTTTCCCAATAAACGCGTTTACGCTAAAACAATTATTTACAGTGCAAACAGTTTGGAGCCAGATCAGACGCCGGGTAACCCGGCGTCTGATCAGGCTCCAAACTGTTTGCCACCAAGATAAACATGAAATATCAGAATTGTCCAAAAGTTGTTCTTTTCTACGTTTTAGTGCTTTGCGTTTGCGTACGTTTGCGTTTAAACGGGAAAGAATAACAAATTCTCCACTGTAAGTATGAGTAAGGAGAGTGTTTTGATCAGAGTATGTACTGTTTGTCAGTTTGCAAAACAATTCTATCAATTCTTTTTTATTTCCAGTAGATTTAACCTGAATGTAAACTAGAATAGTACATTTGAACTATCGGGGATGGGGGTAAATCAGCTATATACCGGAAGAGGTACAGTGTTCCCTCCCTAAAACGGCCCTCCTTACAACGACTCCCTCTTTCAAAACAACCCTTTCTGCAGTCCCTAAACAGGACAATTATGTTCATCCTATTAACTTTCCGCAATGTCGTCTGCTTAAAATTGTCGTCTGCTGTTTTCCTCAAAGTAACATACTGGACATTATGACAGAAAAAATACTAACTGACCAGTGACAAACAGCTTGAATCCAGATCAGACGCCGCGTTTCGCGGCGTCTGATCTAGATTCAAGCTGTTTGCAAATGTAAGCCAACTTCCCTCCCTATTACGACTACCTACTATCTTCATTGGGTGTCGTTGTAGATAGGGAGTGCTGTAATTTGAAACGTCAGTCTATTAATGGTAAAAATACATTGTAGTTCATCTTGGTCAACCTTAATGCTCTCTTCTAGTGTCAGGTGAACAAGTCACTGGGTGTAAGTTTCTGTGTTTCAAGAAAAACATATGGCTACCAAGCCTTGCTACCCATTAAATTTGCATGAGGTACAATCGACCTTAAGTCTGCCAGAGCATTGTCTATTCCAAACTTTCTTCAGCATAGTTTTTTCTGGTCTATATATTTTCAAAACACCACATACATATACCAAAATGACTGACAAAGAGTTCAGATTCAGATCAGACGCCGAGTAACTCGGCGTCTGATCTGGATGTAAACTGTTTGACACGATCTGGTATCAAAGGTCTTAGCTTGATAAGAGTTGGGTTGGCCCTGGGTTGGAGGCTATTAATTACTAATCAAGATCAAACAATACCGTTTGCTTCTTTTCAAAAGCAGCGAAACGAGCGCCTAGTTGACTTTAATGCCACGCCGTACAAAGTAAATAATACATTACATTCCCTTAACAGTATTAGACACGCTCCCGACTGAAAGGGTACACTAGAAAAGGGCTTAGATGATAGATCTATTGTGTCCGAGTACAGGCGCTTATGCTAAAATCATTATACATGTATTAGAGCCAGATCAGACGTCGAGCTACATGTATCCGGTGGATCAGGATCCGAACTGTTTACTATTCAAAGTAAAAATGATTTTAACACTTAAATTTTCGGCGCTTGATACATGTAAGCATCCACACCTAACTCCTTTTGGCATTTACATCTACAGCGTTCACTCCCTACAACGGCCCTCCCAACAACGACTCCCTCCTTACAACGACCCTTGCCGCAGATCCCTAAACATGACAATGATCTTTAACGCTTGCTCTGCTGCAGTATCGTCTGTTTAAAATTGTCTTCTACTGTTTTTCTCAGAGTTACATGTTGAACATTTTGACAAAAAAAACTTAGTGACCAGTGACAAACAGCTTGAATCCAGATCAGACGCCGCATTACGCGGCGTCTGATCTGGATTCAAGTTGTTTGCAAATGTAAACCAATTCCCTCCCTTTAACGACTCCCTCCGAACAACGCACACATTTTTGTCTCCCCTTCGGTGTCGTTGTAAATGTACATGTAGAGATACAAAACTGTATATTTCTTCAGTTAAGATACAAAACGCTGAAGTTTAGAAGTTCAGCGGAGACGACGTTATTGTTTCCCGTTTAAACGCATCACAATTGACTAAAATGTAGAAAATGGCAATTTATTGAATAAGCTGACTGTTCTTTTAATCTGAGTGACAACTCGTTTGGAGACTGATCAGACGCCGGGTTACTCGGCGTTTAACAAATCTCCAAACTTCTTACAATGGAAATAATTTGGCAAAATGGATATTATAGAGGTTTCACCACTGTACAACCAGCCGGTACATGTACATGTACTAGTGTAGTTGATTAGGTACGGATATAAACGGGAATATCATTTAGGTACAGTACTGAATCTTATTAAATTAAATTGATAATCGCAAGCGAATTGCCATCGGATTGCCATCGAATTGCCATCTAATCGGGCGCTTCAAAAAACAAATCCTACGCTTGAATAATTTTACGCGAATTTTCCGAAGCGGTTGTGACAAAAATGGAATCGAAAAGATTGACGGAGGCATATTTGCGAACATTTGTGAGATAAACCAATCAAGAAAATATACCCGAGGGGAAAGTTACTATTTTGAATTCCAATCGAATTGCCATCGAATTGCCATCGAATTGAAAGCAAATCGCAAAAATTGTTAATTTAATAAGGTTCAGTACTGTATAGTGGAGCTGACGTTATATTTTTCTTCTAATAAAGCGTTATGTTTAAACTCATAAATGCCCATCGCAACCAGTTCGTAGCTAGATCAGACGTCGGATCCGAACAAGCTTGACACGTTATTTTGCCCTAATACTGCGTTTATGTTTAAACCCATAAATGTCCATTGCAAATATTTGGAGCTAGAGCAGACGCCGGATAACCCGGCGTCTGAACAAGCTTCAAACTGTTTGATATTCATATTAAGATGATCGTCAGCTAGTAATTTTATTTATTTTCATTTTCTATATATTATAGCGTTGCATTTGCGTATCTAGATTAATTTAACCCCAGAAACGTTCCTATCGTGTCGTGGTCCTGGGACTTAATTGTCATATGGGAGGGTTATGTTTATAAGACCGAGAGTGTCCCTTATGCTAAGAACTAAAAGGAAGGCATGTCAGTGGTTTTGATACCATGCGCTGCCTCAGAACGAAAGAGAATAGTAGAATTCATCTTCCTGAAATCAGCATCATCTCATCGCCTCATCAATCATTGGCGCTACATGACCTACTCTGTGTCGCAGCGCCGTAAAACCCAACTCATCCATCATGCCTAGATTCGTTTAAATGGAAAACAATTTATTATCAACTGTATGTAGCGTACAAAAGCTACACGTATACGTATATGCTGCGATACACACATCCTTCTTAACCCTTTCAACCCGAAATATCTCTTGTGGGTACTTATTATCCTTTTGGACTATTCTTGTACAGGCATTTTGAACCAGTCTACTGTTGCATTAGGCGTTTTCGACTGGCTAATTTTCGTGGAGCAACCAAATCTCGTGGAGCACATATTTTGTTCGACTGGTAGTGTGACGTCATGGTCCGACAAGCCGTGGAGTACGAAATATATCGGTTGTAAACTCTTGTTGAGTTCGTTGAGCAATATACATCAAACATAATCAATAAACAATTGTTTGATTGATCAGATTTTTTTCGTGGTGTAATCTCAATTGATGGAATAGCTAACATTTTGCCAGTCGAATACGCCTAATGTTTGTTATGACAACAAGAACGAATGATAATCTCAAACAGTGCAGACCCTGATCAGAGGGCACATATAGGCGACCTCTGATCAGGGTCTACACTGTTTGCATATTTAATCAATAATCTCTACAGAGGGCTGCATGGGTTGAACGGGCTATCTACAACAACAACAGCAAGGTATCTGTGTAACATTGAGTTTGTATTGATACATGTATCATGTAGTAGCCGTTTAACCTTTGTTAGCCGACAAAAACCGTTTTAATAAAATCATAGCGTTGAGATGTTTGGAAATGAAATATTTCCTGCTGTGTAAACCTTCACAACAAAACATGCCTGGTTCCGAATTTAAATACATGTTTCTGCTTAAAGCATTTTTTAGCAAAGACAAAATCTCACCCAAGAGCTTTAAAAAGTTCGCCATTCTAAATTCCTTGGGGCGAGCTCTTGCACTTAGAAATACTTTTTTACCATTTCAACTCGTTCACTGTCATATTAGCGTCTGCTGTCTGCCTGATTATGTAAATTTATTGTTTTGACATTCTGACTGAGTTTTTAACAGAGTTTATGGTTTTATCAAACACTCTAACAGTTGGAAATAATTATATTCTTTGCCGTTTAAATGAAGCTAAATGGGCTTAAAGGTAGTGCTGTAAGATATACAGTGGAGAAAAACGTTATTATTTCCCAATAAACGCGTTTACGCTAAAATTATTTTTTCCATTGCAAACATTTTGGAGCCAGAGCAGACGCCGGATGACCCGGCGTCTGATCAGGCTCCAAACTGTTTGCTACTCATGTTAGAATAGATACATGTAGTTGGACATTTAAAAAAAGATGCAATTGTGTACAGTTGAGTGTTTTGAGTTTCCTTAACGTTTTCTCCAGTGTAGAAAATGACACCCTTTGTTCTGTTCTGTTCTGTAAGATGTTGACTCCTTACTTTGATATAAGTAAACAGTTTTGATCCTGATTCATAAATTTGATCTGGTAAACATTCGTACATGTATCAGACGCCGGGAAAGTACATGTAACTCGGCATCAGATCTGACCAGACAAACGTTTGCAATTTGCATAATGGTTTGAGAATAAACGTGCGTATGGGGAATGAACAACATTCTTCCAACAATAAATAAGCCATGTTACTCGAACATTGGAACAGAAGACAACACACATGGTGAATGATATAGGTCAATAATGTGCCGAACCCTTACACAGAGACGTATAAGTAGGCCTACATTAAATACCTGGCCTTTTTTTAGATGTTTTAGTTTTCAGAAACCTTGTATGAAATTATATCATCAAGCAGGATCACTTGCCAATAAATGTGCCTTATATTTTACAAAAATAGTTTCTAATGTGGTTTTGCCAATTATCTATTTTCTTTTTAGCAAAACTACAAAATAACTATTTATCTTTAAAGCGACTATGTTGTTATTAAAAGAAAGTGATATATACGCGTTGGATGTAACCTTTATTAGTAAACTAAACACGCAGACACTTTGGAACCAGATCGGGCGCCGTGTATCAGGGCATCTGATCAGTCTCCAAACCTTTTGCAATCGAGACAAAAAAAAAGAATAGAATTTTGCAAAATGTTGTCTTTTTGCATTTTATTGCGTTACCTTTACCTTTTATTTCGTCTACACTGGACAACGGACGTTTTCACTTCTGTAGCAAATATAACCTAAACGTTGGAACCGCCTGTGATAACTCAACCCTTTATATACCATCGATTTCCGTGCACAATTGACAAACATTTTCCAGAAACACTTTCGTATTCAAAGAAACCACCATTGAAATAAGGGAAGATTTGCACACTGAAAACCTGACATTTGCATTTTCGATTATTTGTTTCCAACAGGCTTGAGAAATTTGTTTTTGTCCATGCCTGTTCGTCATTTATCTTATAAATTTATTTCCGTTAAAGAACTGGTGTTGTACTCATATCGTTAAAAAGGAAGCTCTTTTTCATGAAGACATATTACTTGTGTGGCATACCGTTTAACATTTTTTTCTGATAAAGGCGATTGCATGTCTCTTTCCAAACAGTCTAGATCCCAATCTGACGCCGAGTGCCTGTAAATCAAAACTGATCGAACATTAATTTAATACATGACGACCGTTTGTTATCTATGGGGCCGAAATCGAAACAGTGAAATGGTAAAGCAGACACCGTGAAATATACACATGTACATTTAACGCGTGTGTGTTCTACTCAATAATGGTCACTATAAAAAGGTATTGATTTGACGTCATCCGAATTACTTCGTTGCTCCCTAGGTTGGATTCGTGCTCTTCATTTAAGCCCAGATACGTTCCTATCTTGTCTGGGGCTTAATTGTCATAGGGGAGATTTCTGTTTATACGACCGAGATTATCTCCTCTGCCAAGAACTTAAAAGAAGTGGTTTTGATCATAATTATGCGGTGCTTTAGAACAAATGAGATTAGCCGAAATCATCTTCCTGAAATCAGCATCATCACATCTCCTCATCATTCATCAATCATCGTCGCTACATGACCTACTCGGTGTCGCAGCGCCGTCAAACCCAACTCATCCATCATGCCTAGATTCGTTTAAATGGAAAATAATTTATTATCAACTGTATGTAGAATACAAAAGCTGTACGTAAGCTTGCGATACATACATCCTTCTTAACCCTTTCAACCCGAAATATTTATTATCCTTTTGCTCTCTCTAGTACATGTATTTTGAACCAGTCTACTGTTGCATTGTTTGATATGACAACAAGAACGAATGATAATCTCAAACAGTCCAGACCCTGATCAGAGGACACCTATAGGCGACCTCTGATCAGGGTCTACACTGTTTGCATACATGTATGTAATTAGTAATCTCTACAGAGGGTTGAACGGCTACATGTATCTAGAACAACAACAGCAAGGTATCTGTGTAACATTGAGTTTGTCTTGATACATGTATCATGTAGTAGCCGTTTAACATTTGTTAGCAGACAAAAATCGTGAAATAAAATCTTAGCATTGAGATGTTTGGAAATGAAAAAATGTCCTGCTGTAAAAGCTTCACAACAAAACATACATGGTTCCGAATTTGAAGATATGTTTCTGCTTAAAGCAATTTTTAGCAAAGACAAAAGCTCACCCAAGAGCTTTAAAAAGTTCACCATTTTAAATTCGTTGGGGCGAGCTCTTGCACTTAGAAATACTTTTTTACCATTTCAACTCGTTCACTGTCATATTAGCGTCTGCTGTCTGCCTGATTATGTAAATTTATAGTTTTGGCATTCTGACTTAGTTTTTAACAGAGTAAAGGGTTTAATCAAACATTCTAATAGTTGGGAAAAATATTCCTTGCCGTTAAAAATGAAGCTAAACAGGCGTTAAGGCATTGCTGTAAGATGTACATTGTACAGTGGAGAAAACCTTATTATTTCACATTAAACGCGTTTACGCTAAACATATTATTTCCATTGCAACCATTTTGGAGCCAGATCAGACGCCGGGTAACCCGGCGTCTGATATGGCTCCAAAATGGTTGCTACTCAGATTAGAAAAGATACATGTAGTTGGAAATTTAAAAAAATATGCAATTGTGTACAGTTTAGTGTTTTGCGTTTTCCTGCGTTTAAACGGGAAATAATAACGTTTTCTCCAGTGTAGAAAATGACACCCTTTGTTCTGTTCTGTAAGATATGTTGACTCCTTACTTTGATATAAGTAAACAGTTTTGATCCTGATTCATAAATTTGATCTGGTAAACATTCGTACATGTATCAGACGCCAGGAAAGTACAGATCTGACCAGACAACCGTTTGCAATTTGCATAATGGTTTGAGAATAAACGTGCGTATGGGGAATGAACAACATTCTTCCAACAATAAAATAAGCCATGTTACTCGAACATTGGAACAGAAGGCAACACACATGGTGTATGATATAGGTCAATAATGTGCCGAACCCTTATACAGAGACGTATAAGTAGGCCTACATTAAATACTTGGCCTTTTTTTTAGATGTTTTAGTTTTCAGAAACCTTGTATGAAATTATATCATCAAGCAGGACCACTTGCCAATAAATGTGCCTTATATTTTACAAAAATAGTTTCTAATGTGGTTTTGCCAATTATCTATTTTCTTTTTAGCAAAACTACAAAATAACTATTTTTTTTTAAGACACTATGTTGTTATTAAAAGAAAGTGATATATACGCGTTGGATGTAACATTTATTAGTAAAACTAAATACGCAGACACTTTGAAACCAGATCGGGCGTCGTGTATCAGGACATCTGATCAGTATTCAAACTTTTTTGCAATCGAGACAAACAAAAAAATAGAAATTTGCAAAATGTTGTCTTTTTGCATTTTATTTTATTATTCCTTTACCTTTTATTTCGTCTACACTGGACAATGGACGTTTTCTCTTCTGTAGCAAATATAACCTAAACGTTGCAACCTCCTATGATAACTCAACCCTTTATATACCATCGATTTCCGTGCACAATTGACAAACATTTTCCAGAAACACTTTCGTATTCAAAGAAACCACCATTGAAATAAGGGAAGATTTGCACACTGAAAACTTGACATTTGCATTTTCGATTATTTGTTTCCAACAGGCTTGAGAAATTTGTTTTTGTCCATGCCTGTTCGTCATTTATCTTCGAAATTTATTTCCGTTAAAGAACTGGTGTTGTACTCATATCGTTAAAAAGGAAGCTCTTTTTCATGAAGACATATTACTTGTGTGGCATACCGTTTAACTTTTTTTCTGATAAAGGCGATTGCATGTCTCTTTTCAAGCAGTCTAGATCCCAATCTGACGCCGAGTGCCTCTGAATCAAAACTGATCGAACATTAATTTAATACATGACGACAGTTTGTTATCTTAGGGGCCGCAATCGAAACAGTGAAATGGTAAAGCAGAAACCGTGAAATATACACATGTACATTTAACGCGTGTGTGTTCTACTCAATAATGGTCACTATAAAAAGGTAATTATAGTTGATGTACATGTACTCTGGTTACTTACAGTGGAGAATCTGTTATTCTTTCCCGTTTAAACGCAAACGTACGCAAACGCAAAGCACTAAAACGTAGAAAAGTACAACTTTTGTACAATTCTGATAATTCATATTTGTCATGGTGGCAAACAGTTTGGAGCCTGATCAGACGCCGGGTTACCCTGATCTGGCTCCAAACTGTTTGCACTGCAAATAATAGTTTTAGCGTAAACGCGTTTATTGAGAAAGAATAACTCATTTTCCACTGTATGACGTCACCAATGACGTCAGAATAACAGATTCTCCACTGTAACTATGTAACATTTAACCCTTTCACTCTTAATGAAGCTTTAAAGCGCGTTTTCAAACAGTAGTGGTCCTGAGCAGACGCCGCGTTATGCGGCGTCTGATCAGGACCCACACTGTTTGACACTCTTATCGATATTTATTAGGTCATACAACCTTAAATCTAACTTTGAAACGTGTTTTGCAGACAACAATAATATAGCAGACGACAATAAAACGGTGAACGGGTAAACATCTCCCGAATAATTTGACCATGAACGGGTTAAAGGTTAACTCACATAGAGTTGAAAACTATGAGATGCTGCACGTCAGATCATGGATATTTACCTTTTTGCACCTGTATATAATGTTTACTATGCTCAACAGACATGCCATTCCTATGACGCGATTTAACTCTTTCATGATCAAATTTAACGGGGAGGTTTTTACCCCTTCGCCGCCACAGTGTCGTCTGCTTCGATATTGATGTCTGCAGTATCGTTTCAAAGTTAGATTTAATGAAGTATAACTGACGTAATTTCAAATCAAGTGGCAAACAGTTTTGATCCTGATCAGGATCAAAACTGTTTGCAAATGCGCTTTATGACGTCATTGAGAATGAAATGGCTAAAGTCTTTGAAGTTTTCTACATTACCAGAATTGTCGATATACGAGTGTAACATACAGGTATTAAGCGCGAACACTTGTTGATAAAATCTCCACCTGCTAGGCGCGACATGGCTTGCTTCTTGCGAGCAGTTTCATCCAGCTTATGCATCGTTTAATTCGTCGTCTAAACACGTTTTGAATTAAGCAGTACAGAATACGTTATTCTTTTCCAATAAACGCATTTGCGGAAAAGAAGTTCTAGTGCAAATAGTTGGAAGCCAGATAAGACGTCTATTAACCCAGTGTCTAACCGCGCTCTTCTTAAAACTGTGTGCCACGCATGTACAACTAGGTACAGTAAAACATTTCTATTACATGTACGACCACTAAAACGAAGGCTAATTGATTGTATAAAAAACAGGTGAAGATTAAACCAAAGTGAAAGTAAAACAGAAAGCTCCTAAAGTTTGTATGTGTAACTGTCATATTGCTTTAAGCAGTCACCTGTAGTAAAAACCTAAAAATAAACACAATAAAGAGGTTTTGTTGTATATACTTTTAAAAAAATGCCATTTTTTTAAATTCTTTCTGGCGTTTGCGTTTCGTTTCATTTAAACGGTGAACATGCGACGAACATTAGTTCTTAAATTCATATTTGCTTGTAAGGACTAACCTTTTAGACCTGTATTATATTATGAACTGAACGGAATGGTTACAATGCTTGTACAGTGGGGTATATACCTTCTTTCCAACAAACGCGTTTATGCTGAAATATCCCGTCGCCTGACCAAGCTCAAAATTGTTTGTCACAAAGAGAATACGGATAATCAAACTGTTTAAACTTTTGCCATTTTTTACATGTTGTTGTTTTGCGTTTGGGTTGAATATCATTTGAACGAAAAACGGATAACGACTTCTTTACTGTACACTGCTTGTACTGATCGCTGTTTTTGCAATCTAAATTATAATCAACATCAACCTAGTTATCCAATGTAAATGTTGACAAAATTGATTACATTAACACTGGTGGAAGCTCTTCGTTTTCCAGATTTATTCGACAACGTTTTATACGTTTGCTAATAGTGGTTGCCGTTTACTAACTGCATGTTATACATTCTTAGCGGTATCGTTTGACAACGCAATGCTGCTTTGCATTCCGAGCGCCTCTACAACATTCACAGAACAATTTCGATATACAGTAGATAATAATCTTCTTTCCCAATACATGCGTTTACGCTAAATGTATTATTTCCATTGCAAACAGTTTGGAACCAGATCAGACGCCGGGGTTTCCCGGCGTCTGATCAGGCTCCAATCTGTTTGCTACTCAGATTAAAATATATTTTGGGAAATGTTAAAGATTTGCTATTTTTACATTTTAGTGTTTGCGTTTCGTTTGCATTTAAATCAAGAAGAATAACGTATATCATACCCTTAACACGCGTACCATTTGTGATAGTAACGGGTGTTGTTGATGGAGAAGAAGGTAGATCTAATCGCCCTCATTTAAGATATACTAAACGCAAATACAATGCAATAAATAATTCTTTAAAACATTTTTACGAGCTATTTCTATCTCAGTGGACAATAGCTGTGACACAGAGGACACAGAGTCTAGCTTGGAAGTTACTGTTTTAAATTAAACGTGTTTATTTGGATATTTTGTACAGTACTGTATAATAATATCTACTCTGTTGTATAAACAAATATGATGAACTATACACAGTCAAACAAGTGGTTATCGAACCCGTCAACCAGAAACTGTTAAGTTGTTAAAGAAATATAGCTGTTTAAAACAGAACGAAATCCTTTTCTATGCTGAGGTTGTTTTTTGACGGTTTAAGTATATACATGTAAATACTTTAGAATAAGGACATTTTTTTGCATTTAGATACAAATTAAAGTTCTTCATCTGAACAGAATCGAAAACGTTATTCTTTCAAAATAAACGCGTTTACGCTAAATCTATTATTTCAATTGCTAAATGTTAGGAGCCAGATCAGACGCCGAGTAACCCGGCGTCTGATCAGGCTTCAAACTGTTTGTCACTCAGATTTAAATGATTTGTTAGAATTATCAAACAATTGTCAAACCCTTCATTTATTTCATTGCGTTTGCGTTTCGTTTGCGTTTAATCGGAAAAGAATAACGTTTTTCCTACTGTAGAGCACTTTATACATGTAAGCAGACGATACTATGCTGGTTTACGACGCTATTAATAAATACCTAACACCTGTTTTTAGCGGTCATTAACTGTAAGCATGTAATGCACTTTTCGTCTGCATAGTCTGTCGTCTACGACATAGCGCAATATACAGTGGAGAATCTGTTATTCTTTCCCAATAAACGCGTTTACGCTAAAACTATTATTTGCAGAGCAAACAAATTGGAGCCAGATCAGACGCCGGGTAACCCGGCGTCTGATCAGGCTCCAAACTGTTTGCCACCAAGATAAACATGAATTATCAGAATTGTCCAAAAGTTGTTCTTTTCTACGTTTTAGTGCTTTGCGTTTGCGTACGTTTGCGTTTAAACGGGAAAGAATAACAGATTCTCCACTGTAGACCATTACGGCATTACCCTCCATCCAAATAAAAAACGATTGGCATGCTTGCGGAGCACACCACGTTATTATTTCCCGTTAAATGCAAACGAAACGCAAACGCATTGCAATAAGATATAGAAAATGACAACTTGTTGACTATTCTGATTATTTATTTATCAATTCATTTGAAGCCAAGTCAGACGCCGGGTTACTGATCTGGGTCCAAAAATAGTTTGCACTTGAAACAATAGTTTAAGTGTAAACGCGTATATTGGACAACAATAAAGTATTCTCAACTGTATAAAACTAACTCATTCATTGCAATGACGTCATCAATTGTAAGCAATTGTCTTCTGATTTTATTTTTCAACTTTAATTGTTTGGAATTGGGACTTACGAACTATTGAACTATTGAAATGATTGCCAAACATTTTGGATCCCGATCAGGCACCGCGTTACTCGGGGTCTGATCAGAAGCAAAACTGTTTGAAATTACTAATGTTCTGGGGGTAAGGTAGTGAAGTGGTTAAACCATATGTGTAACACCAACTATGTTCCTTGCAAACAGTTTTGAGCAATATTAGACGCCGAGTCTCAAAACGACAAAATGTTTGCCATTCAGCTTTAATTAAAATGTTAATGTTTTCGAGAATCTTTAATTCTCTGCATTTTCTTGCATTTCGTTTGCCCTTAGTTCTGTTTAAACTGGACAGAATGCCGTATTTTCTTTTGTAATGCAGAATAAATGTAGCAATTACATATTCAGCACACTTTAGGATTTCCAGTTTAAACGCAAACAAAACGCAAACGCAATGCAATAAAATATAGAAAATGACATCACTTTGACGTTTTTGATTTTTCTTCAGAATCTGAGTGACAAACAGGTTGGAGCCTGATCAGACGCCGGGTAGCCCGGTGTCTGATCAGGCTCTAAACTGTTTGCAATGGAAATAATATATTTGGGGTAAAGACGTTTATTGGGAAAGAATAACGTTTTCTCAACTGTGCAACATGCAATATCTGCAGCCCATTTCCTCTAGAATCTCCCATTCTTTTCAATAAATTCTGCTATTTGGTACAGACGGAGATGAAATGCCAACCAAAATGAAATATTGATAAACTAAGGCTATAAACAAATTGATATTGGGTGTGAAATCGTTTCTGAAACCACAGTCTAACAATATATAACAACGCTAGTGTGAATCGTGTAAAATGATTTACTATTCTTTTGAACAAAGTGTTGCAGCAAAGAGGCAATTATCGGCTAATTCGATTTCCGATAGTTGGCTACTACTATATCAGAGGGAAATGCATGTACAAGAACAAGTACATGCTAAATTTATGGATATACAAAAATAGCGTATGCACCGTGCGCACTATATTTGGGCCCGTTTCATAAAACTTCGTACGACAAAAACGGTCGTAATCGAAACTTTAAAATACATTTAATTTCTGATTTCTCTATCTAATACTGTCTTGTGACATCTCTTTGGAATCGTCTTTTCAAGACGATTCCAAAAAGATGTCATAAGACAGGATTAGATGGAGAAATAAATACAAATTGAGACTTTTATAATCTGACTTACGACAACAGTTCTCGTACAAGTTTTATGAAACGGGCCCCTGTTCCGTATACGAAATATTATATAAAACATAGATTTTGATTATAATGTATTCTATGAAGCATTTTACGACGATTGGCAATATCAAATACTATGACGTCCTTATGTACATGGATCTAATTGTGTAATAGCGATGTAAATTCGACGAAACAATTTGCAGAAATCAAAATTAATTTAACATCTTTTTTCGATATTAATTTGATTTTTACATACTATGTTATTGAAATGTAAAACAACAAATTAAATGTGTTTTTACATGTGATAACGATTAGATTATCATGATTATGTTGATGTAATACGAAACACTAAAATGCTGAACAAAGAAAGCTTGAAACCTGCATCTGTGAATCTTGAATCGATTGACTGTACATGTATTTTCGAAGTTAATGTGATTTGATTAACGCTGGAAAGAAATGTTTAAAAAGACAAGCTGTAATGTAATAACGGTGTATATGTACAGTGGAGAATATGTTACACTTTGACCATTTAAACGGAACTCAACACGCACGTTATTAATATAATGGTGAAAAAAGCTACTTTTCGCAAATCTCGACAGTTCGTGTTTATACAAGTGGTAAACGGGTTGTAGCCTGATCAGATACCGGGTTTGCGGCGTCTGGTCTTGCACCAAACTGTTTGCATTGGAAATATTATTTTTCGGGATAGCGCGTTTAGTAGGAAATAATTTCTTTTTGGCCACCGTACAGGAACTATCTAAATAATAATTTAACATGCAATTAAGATAATTGCTTTTATTTCTCAAGAATGGAAGTTATTGGTTTTCTGATTTCTATTGAAGCAAAATGAAATCTTAGCAATGCAATCTTGTGTATATTGGACGTACAGTCGTAACTCGACAATTCGAACTCGCGCTAGTTCGAACATATCCGTATTTCAAAGTTAAAACATGGCTTAGTCACGTTTTAACTTTGAAATATGAGTTTGAACTGTAGTTGATACATGTATAAACACAAATAACTCATTCTCGTATAAACGAAATGCATTTAGCAAACGCAATGCAATATAATGTATATTTATGAAAAAATAACCGTGAAAATAATGGCAATTAAAATAATGCATGTGTATCAATTTGCAAAAAAAAAAAAAATCTTAGAATATAGCGAAAATCCGTTAGTTTCCCGTGTACATGTAAACGATGATAACCGCAAACAGAATACAATAGTACATGTATTCATACAATTGCTAATGGTGCCGATTTATTTAACTCTTGAGTTGTAAACAGTTTCGAGCCAGGGTCCAAGGTTATACAGCGTCTTAGTTGAGTCAGATATTGTTCTCAAGCATTAAATGCTTAAGAAATACCCAAGACTGAACTCATAAGCTTTAGAATATTGGGACCTGATCTGACTCTTACATGTAGCCGTTTGCATTGGAAAAACCTGTTTAAAAAAACGATTTTATTGGGAAATAATAAAATGTTCTCCACTGTACACACGCGTTTGTTTGTAAGATCAGTACCCCTCTATATAGATATTATCTCTTGTTCTTTCAAAAGAAAATACTAACCATTTTATCCCTAGTCAAGTAAACAAAATATTTTGAAAAAAATAATCGAAAGTACACTTGTTATATGTAAACAATAAAGACCCATATAAGAGGATCCAAACTGTTTGTTAACGTGCTTTATGGCGTCATTAAGAGTGAAATAGTTAATGTGAGTGTCAAACAGTTTGTACCCTGCTTAGAGGTCGCATTACGCAAATGCCAGTGTTGTCGACGTTGACAGTCGAAGGGTTACGACAATGTTAAGTTATTATTATTATTATTATTATTATTATTATACCCGATTTATACATGTATAGCTCTTTTTACTAAAGAGTTGTGCGTTCAAAAGCACTTCACATGAAATTATATAAATAACAACAATCATAATAAACATGATACATTATGGAGTAACATGGAAACATGGACATTATTTCAAAATTATTACCAAGATTATAAAAAATTATATTTAGTTTTAAAATGAGTCAAAGAATTAAAAGATCAATGGCATGATTAAAAATAGTGATTTTTTTAGTTTTTTTGTTTGTTTGTTAGTTTGCTACAAAAGAGTAGGATTTAAAATCGAAATATTTGACGTAAAGTTCCGGAGCATAGTGCAACTGCAGAACTAGAACAACCTCCCATATACCGTTACCAAAGGGTATATGTTTCGCTATACGTTGGAGAAGACGATATTATTTCTCAATAAAGCTTAATTTGTTAAAGCAATCACACGTTTGTCCATTGAAATAACGGGGTACAGCACTCCCTCTCTACAGTGTATATCCCAACAACGATTCCCTCCTTACAACGACGCTTGTCGCTCTCCCCCCAAACATGACAATATGCCCAACCTATTCATGGCTGCAATGTCGTCTGCTTAAAATTTTCGTCTGCTGTTTTTCTCAAAATAACATAATGGGCATTTTGTAAGAAAAAATGTTACATGTATGACGAGTGACAAACAGCTTGAATCCAGATCTGACGCCGCATTACGCGGCGTCTGAGCTGGATTTAAGCTGTTTGTTAATGTAAGCCAATTTCCCTCCCTGTAACGACTACCTCCGAACAACGCACACACCTTTTGTCTCCTATTGGGTGTCATTGTAGAGAGGGAGCGCTGTATTAGTTTAGACGCAGCTTATCCTGGTTTCTTACCAGATCCCAAGTTTATAAAGACTTGGAGGTAAGCCTGAGATCGTTTTCAAGCAATTGATTGATAAGCAAGTAAACGCACTCGCTTAAATCTTACCAAATTGAAATGCTTGAAATGACACAACTCGAAAGTCTTATAATCTTAAACCCTAGCTATCATATATTTGCAGAAGTATGTTTTAATTTTCCTCTGCAATTTCCCCAAACTAACAATCTGTACATTTATTGCATCTCGGTGGCGTGTACTTGTGATTAAACTGGTACAATTGTAACAATAACGCAATCCTCGTTGTAGAAACGAAGACTAGATTAAATCATTACTCCATAGATACATCTTCAGTTTATATCTCCACGGAAGAATATACCGTAGTTCGACTTTATACGGCCTTGAATATGAACCATAACAAATACAGTGAAACCCCTCTAAACCGGAACCTCTAAATACCGGAATTCTCTCTAAACCGGACGAAAACGTTGGTCCCGTTTCAAACCCTTTTTTATTTTAACCCATTCCACCATAAATACGCATTTTGAGACCTTGATTTATTCGTACACTGAATATGTATCATAAGAAATTATTTCTATATTCTAGCAGGTGATAGCTTAAAGCGGGTTGAAAGTTAAGCAGAATGCGCCTTAAGGCGCATTCTGCTTTACTTTCAACCCGCTTTAAGTGATCAGCTATCTTCCATACTTGGAACTAGTTAAAACCCCTCTAAACCGGAAACCCCTCTAAACCGGAAATTTATGTTGTCCCCGGTTTAGAGGGGTTTCACTGTACACGTAGTTTCTATATCTTAGTAGATGGTAGCTTAAGGATACTGAAAGTAAAGAAAAAAAGGTCTACAGTTACATTATGCTTCAATTTAAATATGCTTTAGGGAATCACAATTTTCAGAAATAAAAGACGAAGTGTGGGACGAAGAGTTAAACTGAAATTCTAACACACTTCGCGCACGCCCCTATATAAACAAAGAACGAACGTTTCAGTGTTTGAATTTTTAATAAAACACTCACGCGCTAAAACGTTCTAACGTGACGTTATATGGCTTCGAAAATGCGTACGCCAAAAAATGTAGCGCCGTTTCTTCGGTGCAAATTAAGGTTAAATTATGTGTTAGATCGAAATAATAAATTTTGTAATCGAACACGGGTAGGAGTTGAGATGCTTGTAATTAAACCACTCGGCCTAAAGGCCTCGTGATTAAATTACTACGCATCTCAACTCCTACCAGTGTTCTATTGCACGATAAAACACTGGTACATGTATGAATTTATTATTTCCTAAATAAAGAAGGTTAGACTGAAGGGAAGTGTCGGGTTCATAAATCAGATGGTGTATATTGATTCATTGGCATCCGTGCACTTTGAGTAGACGTTAAAAACGCAAGATTAGGCGATAGTTTGATTTAATGTACACCATATGCGGTTTCTATACGGAACGTGCCAACAATTCTTGGAATGAAGATATTTTATGCTTCATAAAACGACAACGACGTTTTTTTCACACATTCGACCCTAGTGACGAGTATAGTCGTCATTTACAGACATTGTACCTGATAAGATTACATTTAGACCATACAAAATGTGAAGACCCTGATCTGAGTTTTCCTTAAGTTATTAACGGAACAAGGCTTATTGATATTATTTGACCCTGGCCATGTTAAACGCCGTCTGCAACAAATATATCGTCTGCGATAATTATTTTTGGTGCTATATTAAACTGAACAAAAAGTTGAATATGAGTGACCAACAGTTAAAATCCAGAGCAGACGCCGCTTAGAGCTGCGTCTAATCTGGATCCAAACTGTTTTCAATTGTTAGTCTAGTCACGATTAGTCCGATAAGGGTTTAGACAGGTGGAAGTTTAAAGCAAAATGACAGAAAGGAAGACATTTCTTATACAGTGGAGAATCTGTTATTCTTTCCCGTTTAAACGCAAACGTACGCAAACGCAAAGCACTAAAACGTAGAAAAGAACAACTTTTTGACAATTCTGATATTTCATGTTTATCTTGGTGGCAAACAGGTTGGAGCCTGATCAGACGCCGGGTTACCCGGCGTCTGATCTGGCTCCAAACTGTTTGCACTGTAAATAATAGTTTTAGCGTAAACGCGTTTATTGGGAAAGAATAACACATTCTCCATTGTAGCAGCGTTCTGCCATTCTGTCATCCTGCTTTAAGTAACTACCTGCTTAAAATTTGGAAATAAGTATTGCATTTGGTAATCGTAAGAAAGAGGTGTTATTGTATTTAAATTCTGAAAAGTCTGAAAAATAAATTTTAAATAGTTTGAAGTAATCCACCGTACGGTTAGACTGTTTGGAAACACTAGTATAGCTTCAATCGGTAAACGAAAGATGATGAATAATAGTTTGTCCAGTGTTCTTTGCGATCTTCAGTTGTCTCGCATATACAGCGAATATGAGTTAATTCTTATCCACGCAACCTTGTTTATGCTTAAACTAATATGCTCAAATAAATAGTACATTTTCATAAAGCTGTCATTTTCTTCATTTAGATGCAGTGCGTGAGCATTTCGTTTCATTCAAGTCTTTTCCTGGCAAGTATTATCGTCTCCTTTAACCCTCTTATCGCCAAAATATCATCTGCATTGGTAGTGTCGTCTGCAATATTTTTAAAGTCAGCTTTAGGGTTGTTTTGACTGAAGAAATGTCGATACGAGTGTCAAACAGTTTGTATCCTGATCTGACGCCGCATTACGCGGCGTCTGATCAGGTTACAAACTGTTTGCAAAGTCGCCTTTTGGCGCTATTGGTAGTAAAAGAGATGAACGGGAAGGACATCACTGTATAGGTGCCTTTTTAGAATACTTTTGGATATGACGTGCCACCAAGAGGAAACCATCTGTCATTCTGAAACTATAGTCTATACGAAATGACAGAACAATATACCATCCAAGTGCGTACAAAGCACTCGGCGACTGCCTAGTGTTGTCCACATTAACCCAAGTATGCCAGCCAGGTCGCTCTCAGCATTTTAAGAGTTATGCCTCGGCATGGCTTCGGATAAGATTGAACAACATGACATGCTAACATTTATATGAATTGAAATCTTCGTGACATTCCGCTGAAAGCGTCTTCTGTGGAAACCGATTTGCCCAAACAGTATGTACCTGAATATAACCCTGTGTCTACTCTAGTTTTGAAATGTTTGACAATATCGAATTGATGTTTTCATTTAAAAATGTTGGTTTGACATTCTAGACAGACGATATCTTTAAAACAGACGATATTATAGTGGAGATATTATAGTGGATAGTGCCACCTTTACAAAAAAAAATATCTTGAAAATTCAAGATACTATCTTGAATTTTCAAGATAGTATCTTGAATTTTCAAGATAATAACTTCAATTTTCAAGATATTTTTTTTTTGTAAAAGTGGCACTATCCGGCTTCCGTAGAAGACCAATTTCTTCCCCGTTTAAACGCAATACGCATTGCACTAAAATGTAGAAAGTTGCAACTTTTTTATGTTTCTCAGGACATATTTTAATCTGAGTGGCAAACAGTTTGGAGCCTAATCAGACGCCGGGTTACCCGGCGTCTGGTTTGGCTCCGAACTATTTGCAATGGAAATAATAGTTTCAGCGTGAATACGGGTATTTGGGAAAGAAAAACGTCTTATTATACTATACATGTAGATATTTAAATAGAGTTTTTAGATTTTGTATAATGTATACTGAAACGAATATAAACCTTAATGCCTAAAAAGACAAGCTCGCGCAGAGAAGAAATGACTATTCTTTTTAAACGAAACCAAATACAAAATGCAAAATGATAACTTTTAGACAATTCTTACGATTCATTTTGATCCCGACGGTTAAAAAATTGGAGCATGATCAGACGTCGGGTTTTACGTTCTATACAATGGAAATAATTTCTGTAGCATAATCCCAGTGAAATTTGTTGGAATATTTTTACACTTACGCCGCCATACTTGTCGCCTACTTCAATATTTTATCTGCCATGTCGTTTTAAAGTTAGATTTAGACAGAATCACTAATTTCGACACGAGTGTAGCAGAACTATGATTCTTCGGCATCTGTCCAAAATCAGAACTATTTGCAAACGTGACTTTTGGCGCCATTGGCAGTTAAAGGATTAAGACAGTACACATAAGTCGTGCTCTCGAAATGAAAATATTTCTGGACTGCACATTGAGACAAATCAGGACAGTATTTCTCATTACGTATTGATGCGATTCTCATGTTGAGCTTATTCAGCAATCCTCGCCTATTTCAATCTGGGTTCCAGTTGGCTACATCTTACTCTTTAGAAGCGCCGTTTACTGATTCAAAATATCCCCTAATGAACTGCATTGTTCATGTTTTTATCATGCCCTATTAACCCATAACCCCATAGCCTGCTCCTAATTTTGAAGACAGGTGACTACTTAAAGCAGGTTGAAAGTAAAGCAGAATGCGCTTAATGCGCATTCTGCTTCACTTTCAGCCTGCTTTAAGCTACCATCTGCTAGAATATAAAATGTATTACTTATTTTACATACTCATGACTGTACAATGTACAAATAAGAACTATTTTCTTTAATGGAATGATAAACTAAAGGCGTTAAAATGGTTATCTATGGGGTAATGGGTTAAAGAACAACAGAAGAGAGTATTTGTATTCGGACATAAGGTTAAATCAGGTTAAAGGTATTTAAGAAGAATACCATCCCAGGAACATTTTGATTTACTAACTTTCAGTCCGTTTTAGGCAATCACCAGTCCTATAAACTGCATACAATCTGTGGTGGAAAAGGGTAAGATTGGTCGTTCAAACCTTCTGTGTGTCAGGATGAATTGTGATGTAGAACTTCTGCACTAATACTATTTTTCTGGTTAAGTATTTTTCTATTAATACATTTACTTTCGTGTATGATTACAGAGGAGAAAAGTTAATGTTATTTCTTCTCGCTCAAACACAAACAACACGCAAACGCATTGCATAGAATATGAGTGTCAAACGGTTTTGAGCCTGATCTGACGCCGGCTTACCCGGCTTCAGATCTGGCTCCAAACTGTTTGCAAAGGAAATACTAGTTTTAGCGTAAACGCGTTTATTGGGAAAGAATAACATCTTCTTTACTGTAAGTAGTCATTCCACTGTTCAAGTGTTATCAATGTTAAGCAGATTTCAGCATGTCGTGATAAAACATATTTACTGCTTAAACAGCTTCCATAGCACAAGTTTCCCTATCTTTCACCGAGCTTGCAAATGTGTATAGAGATTAAATGTTCAAGTGCTTTCCACACGAGACTCACTTTTCAAAATTATGGCTCAAATTTCAGATGTGTTTGTCTAAAATGCAGAAAATGGGAAGTGTTGTAAACTAAAAGACCCAATTAGTTTTTATCTGGACAGCAAGCAGTTTAGAGACTGATCTACTGCTGAATCTAGTTCCAAACTGTTTCCAATGGATTCAGTACTATTGTTTTTTCTTAACCCTTTGCCTGCTGTTCGCGACTTTATTGATCTTTTAAACATTTTAGATCCAGATCAGACTCCGCGTAACGCGGCGTCTGATCTGGATCTAAACTGTTTGACACTCGTCTTTAGGTTTCTTTACTTTAAAAAGGTATATATCTACATTAACAAACTTTGCAGACGACAATTTCGAAGCAGACGACATCACCGCAGGATAAGGGTTAATATAAAAACATTTAGAAAGTCGAACAGTGCATGTCTATTCTGTACCTTTGATTATGATTTTAAGTCAAATGAACTCTTAAACATTACATATATATAGTTTCATGCAAACGTTTGAAAACTATATACATCTTGATCAGCTGTTGCGTTTTAAATGCAATTACTTATTAATGTATTCATGGCGTGTCGTCCTTTTTAGTCATTGGTACATTTCTTAAAAACTCCACACCATATGCTGACTCTTGCAAGAGACACTGTGGTTCTATGTACTGTCCACATTCCACTTTTTATTTCCACATTTCGATACTTTTATTTACTTTCTGATAAAATACAAGTTTAACGAGACTATCATCGGTTTAGTCCCATACAGTAAGAAACTATGTCAGACAGTATACATTCAAGTTCAGAGTGCTTCTAAATTAATCCTCTGATCTAGGTCTGCGCTGTTTGTATAGTGTAAATGAGTATATACTTTGCCCCGCGCTGTTAAGAGTAATGTATTTCGGTTCAGGGAAGAGAAATTGCTAGACAAATATTAGTCTGCATGATCGAAATCGTGCTCCAAGGAATAAGTGAGATAATTATTTTAATGTTCAATAAATAGTAGGTCTTTGGGTCCCTTGTCAGTGCTAGCCATTTGAAGAAAGCATTATATCCACAAAATCGATGAGCGCCATCATATAACTACATCCTCATAGAAAGTGACTGTAAAGCTAGGCTGGTACGTATTGCCTCAAAATGCGCTCTTAAATAATATCTATTCACACGTTTGTTGTATTGGTCTAGTGTAATGATGTTTTACTATAGTGCGCTTAACTTATTAAAGTGGCCATTGAGTATATAACATGTTCTTTCTGGGGGAATTCTTTACGACTTAATGTATTTATATTGTAGAGGCATCATTGTTGAGATTTAGGTGTCTGTGTGGCGTATTACGAAACGATTGTTGTGGATCAAATGATGGTATTTAGACCGAAACTAAACATTTTCTCTATCGCCATTAGCACAAACTACTTATTTAACTGATATAGAGTACGTATTTGGTCGAGTCCTACTATTAAGAATAAAAAAGAGAGAATGCTCGTTTTTTTGCGTATTAGACATGATGGAAGGGCAAAGTAGATGAAGAGGGATACGGTGTGGCTTTTCCTGCTTCAACGAATCTAAACGTAAACGAATTGAAACAAAACGCAAAAGGAATTACCCGACTAATGTTTTATAAATACAGTGGAGAAAACGTTATTCTTTCCCGTTTAAACGAAACGAAATGCAAACGCGAAACAATAAAATGTAGAAAAATGTTGACAATTCTGACTAACCATTTTTATCTGGGCGGCAAGCAGTTTGGAGCCTGATCAGACGCCGGTTTACGCTGGCTTCAAACTGTTTGCAATGGAATTAATAGTTTTAGCGTAAACGCGTATATTGGGAAAGAATAACGTTTTCTCCACTGTATAATGCCGTCCTAGTTCGTCTCTATTTGAAAGAGGGACAGGGTTGTAAAAATCATAGAAAAGATGCCAAATATATCTCTATTAAGTTACACTTAATTTTTTCTGTTAAACCTTTTTGCATAAAAAATATCGTCTGCAAGTTCTAAGCAAAATCCAAACTTTAAACCGGGACAGAAAGCTTGTTGACAACATGCCAGAGAGTGTGGATGCTGTTTAGCCATCACGTTCTGAACTCGCTTTCCTGCGAGAGGGATACAACAGGCGGGTATTGAACGATTTTTCTGACTTGTCAGAGTTATATTTAGAACAGAATCGTTAATAATGGTAAATAGGTAAGCAAGGTAACATCGAATATATAAGCGTACACTTTCCTACTTGAGATAAGTATGATCCTCGTGCAGCACGAGACCGCTGCGCTAACTTTGCTGATATTTTATTCTTTCCCAATAAACGCACTTATATACTAAAACTATTATTTCCATTGCAAACAGGTTGGAGCCAGATCAGACGCCGATAACCCGGCGTCTGATCAGGCTCCAACCTATTTGCTACTCAGATTAATAATATAGTTAACATTTCTAAAAGTAAGTTTCCACAGTTTAGTGCATTGCGTTTGCGTTTAAACGGGAAATAATAATGTATCCTCTACTGTACATTACGCATTAAAATTACAGCTCTCCGTATCTCTAACTGGCTGTAGAGAAAACTCATCCCTTTTAAAGTTTAAGAATGTACCAATCTAAAAATAATTTGGACAGGTCAGAAGAAAACACTAATACATAAGGCATAAATGGTTAACATCACATCGGTATTGAAACGGAAACACTTATTGTTAAGGTCCTATTGATTGTTTACACTAAGTGGGTCATGGGTTAGATGAACCGTTTGTGGTTCTAATTTCTTACTTGGCAACCCTGTCTGGCATGAAGTTGTTTTATAACGGTTTGAGTAAATGCTTCATAAAACGCCAATAAAACCGTCGACTTACTGAAAGCTTCGACAGGCATCTGTAAATTTATCCCGTTAGAACACATTGTTTGGAAGCATAAACGCTGTTTGTTTAACCCTGCACCAGCACAATGTAACTATACACGAAGTATCAAAGATGTTGCATCCTGATCACACGTAACGTAGCTTGGTGTTATTTTATGTTCCTAATTGTTTGACTTTACATCGATGTTGTTATATTGGAGAAACTAAACAGACGATAACTGATTCAGCAAGTGATATCATCATGAGAATAACGGTAAACGTTGGATGGGTTATAAATGAAACCCTTGTTGTGATAGATAAACACGTAAAACCTTTGAAACAGTCTAACTCCAGACTATTAGTATAGGAATAAGTGTCAAACAGTTTGGATCCTGATCAGACGCCGTCTGATCAGGATCCATACTGTTTGCCAATAACCATTGTATTCTTGGTAAGGTAGCGAATGGTTCAAATGTACATGTAAACGCAAAAGCACTCAATGTAAAATAAAAAATGAGTTTTCTAAGAATGTGAATATTATTTGTAAAACAGTTTGCAACCTGGTCAAACGCAAAACATATACAATGGGCATCTGTTCCTGAAGAACAAACTCTTCCTTAGAAAGAAATAACTTTTTGAATTGTATATACAACTGTTGTTTTAACGAATTTTAATTGTACTGACAGCATTCCGGAAGAAGGTACTTTCCTTCCAAATAACCCTATTTATGCCAAGTGGATTCTTCTATGCTTATATATTGGATAAATCGAATTTTTCATTCATGAGGTGCTTGGTCGATTTCGTTTTTCATTTTAACTGTTTATAGAAATTCCTGTTAGCAAACAGCGCAGACTCAAACCAGACGCCGCATAATGCAGTATTTAATCTGAGTATGCACTATTTACCTTTTTCCCATTTATGGGAACGAGATGCACAAATAGTTTAAGTCCATTGCAACCAGTTTTGAGCCAGTTGACCCAGGTTACCAGGCATATGACCAAACCATTTGCCACCAAGATGTATTAACAAAACACATCCCAACGCCGTTTAACTACTGTTCATTTCTCCAAGTTAGTGCATCGCATTTGCGTTTAGTTCCGTTTCGAAATGGTTACGTCATTCCAACTGTTACAATCATCTCGATGACACAAGATGTCAACCAGTGTTTCTATTTGGTATATAAAAACAATGTGCATTACACAAAGAATGCAGATCTATTACAAATTATCATTATGTTGGCCATAACCCATTAGCTGCCTTGCTGCGAGTACTATGGTTATAAATATGTGTAAAGCGGCGTCTGAACGGGACCAATATTTGTTTGGCACTCATTACTAAAAAAGCTTTGTTAATCTATCCCAAATTTAAATTTGCGAAATAAAAGCAGACGATAATTTTTTAAAGCGGATGACGTCATGGCAGCGAATGGGTAAAAGCTTGATTGATGATGTTTTGACAAGGATAAGAAGGTCTAATTACAAGGTATTTTCCCAGCCACCGACTATAATGTTGATTGATGCTATAAGAGGTTTACAGTGTGTATCAACAGCATGTTTTTTCGCTGTTAATTGCATTAATAACAAAGTGTCGATAATCAAAGGAGCCTACTCGTGGGTAAAGAGTTCACAGATATTCAATACGTTCGTTGTTCTACCAAGTGTGCAATGGTTATTTTCCAACAGTTTGGATCTTGATCAGACGCCGCATAACGCGGCGTCTGATCAATATCCGAACTGTTGGAAACATATTTTAATATTTCTTTAGTCAACTTATCTAATATAAATATTTACAAAAATAAATGCAGACGGTACTTGTGTAAAGCAAATGCCACCATGGTACATGTACTGAACCTTATTAAATTAAATTGATAATCGCAAGCGAATTGCCATCGAATTGCCATCGAATCGGGCGCTTCAAAAAACAAATCCTACATTTGAATACTTTAACGCAAATTTTCAGAAGCGGTTGTGACAGAAATGGAATCGAAAAAATTAACGAAGGCATATTTGCGAACATTTGTGAGATACACCACTCAAGAACACTTATCCGAGGGTAAATTAGTATTTTGAAATCGCAAGCGAATCGCCATCGAATTGCCATCGAAATGCAAGCGAATCGCAAAAATTGTTAATTTAATAAGATTCAGTACATGTAGTGAAGGGGTTAATATAACTAATACAATCCAGAAAATATCACATGGCTAGAACAAACAGGGTAAGAATGTAGGGTGTATAAAACGACAATTTAGTTTAGCAGTCACAACCCCGATCAAAACAAACAATAACACACTGTATTTGTTTTGGACTTCAACACGGAGTGTTTCGTTCATTAATACATATATACATATAGTAAAGTCAAAATAAAAATGATTATGTTTATACGATAATCATCTAGGTATCAAGCATTATTGGAGTATATGTATATGCGATTATAATTATGTAAAAAATGTTCCTACTCAGTGTTCTTACTTTCATCGCTACCAAACAGTTATCGAGAAAGAAGGTCTATGTTACAGTAGGGATTTTTATATGGTTTCCCTTTAGACCGAAACAATATTAAAACGGAATGCAATAAAATGTTGAAAGGTTTAAAATTTGTTGTGAACGTTAAGTAGTTTAAGCCTGCTCAGACGCAAAGATCTGATATAATCCCACACCGATTACTTTTGATACCCTTTCGTGGAATACAAACGTGGCAGTCTTTTGTTTGTTTGTGTTTGTGTGTTTGTTTTGTTTTGTTTATTTTCCCCACCAAAAACAAGGATGGGAAGAATGTTATTTTCCCAATAAACGCGGTTGTGCGAAAGCAAGTAACTAAATTGAAAACAAGTTGGAGAAAGATAAAACGCTACATACCCATGCCTTTGACCAGGCTCCATTGACTGTTAGTCATTCAGATAAATTAGATTGTCAGAATATTTTACAAGTATCTGCCTTTCATTGGCATTGTTAACTTTGTAACTGTCCTCAATTCGGAAAAGCTAGTACCTCTCCTCTACCGTACAGCATATGCATATGTCCAACTTTCTTTGTCTTAGTTGGTTAACCGATGTTAAACTATTTTTGAATATATTGTAAGTTATTATTGACAATCGTCTTTAGGTTTATTTACCTAACAATGTATACATCTAAATTTAATAAGCAGTCGACATTTTCGAAGCAGACGTTATAACCACATGATAAGGGTTAACATTCAGCGAGAGAACAGTTAACACAGTGATTAGTTCAGTAAAGAAATCGATGGCCGTCGATGGCTATCGATTGTGAGTTGGCTACCTGTCTGAAATACAGTGGAGAAAACGTTATTCTTCCGTTCAAACGCAAACGCATTGCAATGAAATATAGAATGTGACTACATTTAAACAACTCTGACTACCAGTTTTAATCTGAGTCGCAAACAGTTTGGAGCCTGATCAGACGCCGGGGTACCCGGCGTCTGATCTGGCTCCAAGCTGTTTTCAATGAAAATAATAGTTTAAGCGTAATGGCGGTAATTTGGAAATAAAACGTTGTCTCTACTGTACTATGCACGCTTCACACGGGGCACACATTGCTAACCTAAACAGCAAACAATGACAACTGAACACGCTACAGGTCTTTCACATCTTACTTTTTTGTTATGAGGTTATGCCTCTTGTGTTTAGGTCTTAAATGATAGTTATTTGCTTGTTTTGTAAAACGATATTTTCTGACAACCAGTACGTGTCTTGAATATCACTCATGATCTTCTGTTGTAAACATTGGGTTTTCTCCGTACTGAGGGTGAAACTTTAACATTGTTGATGACGTTTGTAAACAGTTTTGATTCAGATCTGGTTCAAACTGATCAGCACCACATCTGTTTGGCATACGTATCTTATATCTGCAAATTTGAGGTTGTAATCAATACATTTATCAACACATCAGATCTAATCAAAATAATATTTTATCAATCTTAATCATTTGAAGTGTTTTAAAGATATCGAAAACGCCCTGTTAGTTAACAAGCATTTTATCGTTTTATCATTAACACGATTTGTGAAATTCTTTACACTTCTGCTATACAGTGCTGACTGCGTAACTCATCAATGTAGATAAAGTAGTTTTAAAGCCATTTCTAACACCAAGAGCACTGACAGTTTAGACTATTACAGCAAACATGTGATGCTTTATTCTGCCTTCATGTACGTTTGTTAGCTAGAAGTTACGTATTATAAAGCAGGTTCACTATATTGACCAGGGAAAGGATAGGGCTATCTTGTTTCATTCGAGAAGACGTTACAACTTCCTTACAAACATGTTTTCACTGGAACTATCATGCTTATTCCAAACATTTTGGCGCAAAAGCAGGCGCCGGGTTACCAGACTTCTGAACAGGTTCCAATCCGTTTACCTCTCAGATCGTTTTCAATCGTCAGAATAATTAAAAATTTCTTCAACAATGTATTGCATTATAGCATTATAAAAGCGTATTAGCGGTAACTTTCGTTGAATCAGGGGCATGATAACGTCTTCGCCGCTGTATCCCGGCTGTAGGGAAGGAAGAGGCTATCTTGTTAGGTATCACACTACGGAACAAGTTTCAGTAGTCAAACAAACAACGTATCAGTCTGTCGCGGAATGCCTACAGTGGAAAATACTTATTATGTCCCAAAAACGCGTGTATTCTACAATCCGTGCGTCCATTACAAACCTTTTGGAGCCGATTCAGACGCCGGGTAACCCGGCGTCTGATCCGGCTCCAAAATGTTTGCACTCAGATTGAAAAATATCTGATGGTATGTCAAATTATTGTAATTTTCGACAGTTTATTGCATTTACGTTTGCGTTTCGTTTGCGTTTGGGCAAGAGGAGATTCTATCTTCTCGGCTGTACCAAGATAATGTCTACAGCAGAGTGGGGAAATCTTTCATCTTTTGGATATATACTGCCGCTGATGGTATCACCGTTTGGCAGGCTCTTTCGGGTCTTATGATTTAGCCAAATGGTGGTTTTTCAGCACGCCAAAGTGTCAAAACAATTAGCATAATTTTCCGAGCTCTCTGTTTATTTACATTAACCGAGCTATGCTCTCTGGAATTGTTTCTGTCATCATATGAATCTTCCCTAAGTATTGCTATCAGATATAATTTACTTGAGAAAAATGATAGCAATTATCTTTTTTCAAGATAGGCATTACTATTCTTATTTTTCCCAATCTTTTACTGGCGTGAGTGTAACATTTTGTTGGCTAGGACTGTCTCGATATTAGAACAAATACGTGTATACTGGAAGGCTTAAATGCTGTATTCAGTCTCAAATGAAGCGAACAAACATAAAAAACAATTGTCTAATGCGATCAGTTCGGGCCTGATCAATGGCTACAAAAAAGTGTTTGAAAAACCTGTTTGACACTAAATTGCTAAAGGAATAACTCATTGCAATAAAGAAAACGCTGTACTTTCTCAAAAGGTACATTTGTAATAATGTGAGTATTTTCATTGCAAACATTTTGGAATCTGATCAAACGCCTTGGCAAAGGCGACACTTTCATTTTTGTTTATTGTTTCTTTAACATTGGCGATCAGTTTCGTTTAAACTTAAAGCACGTCATCCATTGTACATAAAGTAGCAAATGGGAGCGCTTTTTTTGTCCTGCATTAGGTTTCAACTAATAAGCTAATGATGAATATGCAACAAAGTATTTCTCAAGTAACATTTCAATACGTTCAAGTGTCTCTCCTTTACCATTTATTCAATAAATGCCCATAATTTGTTACACTACTAATCGAAGTAGTTCCACTTTACTAAACCATTTAACTCTCAACGTGTAACGCACATTTTCAAAGAGTTTTAATCATGATCAGACCCCGCGGATCAAAACTGTATGCCACTTGATTTGAAATTACGTCAGTTATACTGCCTCAAATCGAACTTTGAAACCAGATTGTAGACAACAATGTTGAAGCAGACGATAATATGGCGGTGAAGGCGTAAAAACCTCACGACAAATTTGACCATGAAAGGGTTAATAAAGTCATTTATAAAATTAACACCGTAATAAATATTTCTTTATCCGAGCAGATGGTAGCTTTAGGTAAACTGACGGTGAAGCATAATGATCTTTAGGTGCATTTGTTATCTTTGATTCTGCTTTACGAAGGGGCCTTAACACATTTAATTGTGAAAACGGTTAAGCCAGGGTGTAAAAAAACGAAGAATCTTTCCATAACACCTTTAAGTAACCATCTGGTTTAAAAAATCTCCTTTCCTCCTTAGTAATAGAAACTCAAAATAAATATGTCAATTTGTTACGGAACATTAAATTTATTATCTGCGTTACATTATGCATTAATCCTGTCTCACACTATTTTTACTTACACTCAATTTCATAAAATCTTCCTTTTTGAATATGCATCTAATCTTAGTTAGAGCTTCTTCTAAACAAAGTGCACGAACTGTAAAGCTTTTAACCAGTGCTTTAACATTGTACAAACTACAGACAAAACAGCAAATTTGAATATGTTTTGCAAACATTATGTATTCAGAGGAGAACCCCAGTTGAGTCCCAACTGTTTGAAAACGTTTGTTATTTTATGAAGGACATGTAGATGCAGTACACTTGAGCACTATTATAGAAGACTCATTCAGTAGACAAACAATAATAGCATGCTTAAGGTGCAACACTTACAACGTTTAAACCAGCTATCTAATTCCTTTGCAAACAGTGCAAACCAATTTCAGAGGGCTCCAGAAGGAGCCCTCTGAAATGGGTCAGCACTGTTTGCCATAACCTTTAAATATTTTGGCGACACACTCCTTGAGAGTAAATTGAAACTACAGTACTCCCTCCCTACAACGGCCCTCCCAACAACGACTCTCTCCTTACAACGACCCTTGTCGCAGTTCCCTAATTAGGAAAATTATATCCAACTTGTTCACGACTGCAATGTCGACTGCTTAAAATTGTCGTTTGCTTTTTTTCTCAAAATTACATAATGGACATTTTGACAGAAAAAACGTAATGACGAGTGACAAACAGCTTGAATCCTGGATTCAAGCTGTTTGCAAATGTAAGCCAATTTCCCTCCCTGTAACGACTCCCTCCGAACAACGTACACACTTGTTGTCTCCCATTGGGTGTCGTTGTAGAGAGGGAGCGCTGTAGTCAGTTTTATGAAAAGAGATGAGTCCATTTAAAAATTTAGCGTGTTAAGGGGTAAGAATTATGGAACTCTAGCCTTCTATGTAACCTGCTGTGAATCGCGGATATATCTGCCAGAGGCAGATACTTAGTGATAGTAATTTTGATCGAAACAGCTATGTTAAAAGGCTAGCAGAGTCTACCGATAATATTAAAACATAATGGCCCATTAGCTCGCATCCGACTACAATGCATTTTCTTTTAGCCGACACTCCCAAAAACCTCCCATTGCCTGTATTAAAGACAGGCCATAGCTAAATGCATACCAGTGTTTTACAGAAAGCTTATTAGGAAGATTTCATCATAGCTGGTATCCTGCATTCAAATGCCACATGTCGTTAATTGTTACAATCATGTTTACGGCCTGATCAGAATACAATGTAGTAATTGCACATATTTATGCTAAAGCACGTATATGTATCTTAGGGACTGATGTTTTCTTTTGAACATTTTGGCGTGTAAGTCAAATGAACACCAAAATTATAACATACTGTTAAATCAGTTGACACTTTGTCTGATAGATTTCATTAAAAATGTAAAGAAGGTGTATGCAATATATTGAAATATATAATGAATGGCCGGCATATTAAAGAAACTGAGTAGTGCAGAAAAGCTATCAGTCTGATAACTGGTCTAAACTTGCATCAACCTGGTACTATAGTGAATTATTTTGGTACGAAAACATTTCTTGTCGATGGAAATAATTTGGTGCCAGGTCAGACGCCTGGCAAACTATTTGCTATCAGAATAACGATACGTATTTTTTCCAAAACGATGTTATTTCAGCACTTTCATTTCATTGCATTGCGTTTGTGTTTAGTTTCGTTTTAACAGGAATGATTAACCTCTTCTCCACTGTACATTATACATACTTGATACAGCTGAGAAGACGTTATTCTTTCTCATTTAAACGCAAACGAAACGCAAACGCATTGCAATAAAACATAGAAAGAGACATATTTTGGCAATTTTGACTATTTATGCAAATCTAAGTGGCCAACAGTTTGGCGCCTGATCAGACGCCGGGTTACCCGGCGTCTGATCTGGCTCCAAGCTGTTTCCGTTTAAAATAATAGTTCTAGCGAAAATGTGTTTATAGGAAAATAATAACGTATTCTCCACTGTAAGACGGTTCGAGTTAATCTTTTCAACACATCGTTATCTAAACACTTGAATAAGACATTTATGTATTTTGAATCTGAATATTTAGCACTTCCATGTTATAGCACGTATTATAGAGACTGATGTTTCTGTTGAACATTTTGGCGTGTAAGTCAACTGATCACTAAATGATAAAATAATGTGAAAATTAGTTGACACTTTGACTAATAGTATTCGAGAATATGTCAAGAAGGGATATGCAATTTGCAGTGGTCCCTCCAAAACGGCCCTCTGAAAAACGATTCCCTCTTACCATGATTGCTGCTGTTCCCAAAACAAAACAATTATGTACAACGTTTTCACGGCTGCAAAATCGTCTGCTTAAAATTGTAATTTGCTGTTTTACTCAAAGTTACATAATGTATATTTTCAAATAAAAAACATAAACAGCGTAACCAGCTTGAATCCAGATCAGACGCCGCGTAACGCGGCGTCTGATCTGGATTTAATCTGTTTCCAATAGTAAACATTTCCCTCCATATACATGTAATAACTCCCTCTGAACAACACACACAACATTTTGTCTCACATTAGGCGTTGTTGTAGAGAGGGAGCACTGTGTTCAAACTAATGAATGACCAGCATATTACAGAAACCGAGAAGTGCAGGAAAGCTAACAGTCTACGTATTGGTCTAAACTAGCGTCAACATGGTACTTAAGTGGGCTATTCTTTCCTAATAAACGCCTTTTAGTACAGAACATTTCTTGCCGAAGACAATAGATTGGAGCAAGGTCAGAAGCCGAGTAACCCGGCGTCCGATCAGGCTTAAAACTATTTTGCCATTCAGACAATAACGAAACGTTCATTTTCAAAAGGGAAATTATAACGTCTTTTCCACTCTATAATTATTGTAACGTATATTTGTTCGCCGTCCAATTTAATCGATTTTTACTATTTTGCAGACGATAAATCGTTACTAAAACGTATTTTCGGCAGTTTTATGCAAAAAACAATTTTTTGAGTATTGACTTAAGTCAACTATGGCTATGAAACGATTAAGTTAAATCATGTACGTCATGATATATGGACTATTGCTATCGATCACTACAAGGCCTACGATCAACGACCAATACTTAGTAAAAATAAGGATACCGCTGTATATACGAATGCTGAAAGGCTCCACTTAATGTAGCACACCAGTAATGCAGATATATTTTACTGGATTCTACATAAAGCTTTTGTTTGCCTTACAGAATAAATATGAATCTTATTTGAACCTCGTCAAAAAAAGTTTTACATATAACCTACATTTTCAATACTTAGTATAAGTTAGACCATGGTTGAGCGCGACTAAACGATATTGTTCGAGGGTGCGTAGTCCCCGAAAACTATGTCGTTTAGTCGCGCGCAACCATTGTCTAACCTATTTAGCACTGGCTTGGACTCGAGGAAAATAAAAAATGACATGACCCTTCGTTTCTGCTTTTTGTGTTTAGACGAAAACAGTCATTTTATTTGTAATATTTTACAAATTTGAAAGGTTATTTCAATAAGTTTAATCAAACATATGTATATGTAAGCACATTTCATTAACAATTGTCTTTAAAGTCTAGGTCTCACCGTAAATTTAAAAAAAAGATATGACGTCATCAAGCGTATGCAGTTCCCCTCTGATCTCAGATATTTTTTTAAAGACAACCTAGACATTCAGATCCCGGTTTTACATCTACAGCTAAAACAATGCATATATTAATAATAATTCATATAGGTCTAACGGGACGGAGTAGATCTAGATATATTATTGTTATTGTGAAATTCCTGTATTTTCTTCAGTTTAAATCCTTGATATGGAGTTTATTTCACTTAACTTTCGATTATTTATCGTTAAGCCTAAAGAGCAGGCAAAAAGTTTTCGCGGTGGCTCGCTCGGAGGATTCTTAGGATTGTGACGTCAAAATTGCCTTCAGATGACGGAAGCGTGGACTAAATGAACTGTTTGTTAGTTACATATAGTCCATGTTTTTTAAAAAAGCGTTGAACTACACAATATAGTCAACGGTTTGTGAGGCATCTGATTGACCGAGAGCTCCAAGCCATGTGCTAAACTGACATAATAGTACATGTTTGTTGTTTCAAACCTTTTTTCTACATTCTATGTAAACGTAATATTAAAGATATACATACTCACAATGCATAAAAAGAATGCCAAACAGTCCGGATCCTAATCAGACGCCCGTATAAACAACGTCAGTCTGATCTGGGTGTAAACTATTTGCAAAATGTCCCGCTAAGCAGTGATATGGCAACAGCATTTATAACACTACTCTTTCAATGCAGTTGACGTCATTTCGTTTAAACGAAACAAAAGTACAAAATTTAATTCTGCCGAATAATTGTAATATGAATGTCAAACGGTTTTGCCTCAATCAGACACCGGCTTACCAACATTCTGATGTGGCTCTAAACTGTTTGAATTGGATATACTTATGTTCGCATAGACGCGTTTATTGCAAAGGAATAACGTCCTATCAACCGTAAATAGTGAACACTTTGGTTTAAATACGCGACTGGTTTTGGTCTACATTTCTCATGCAAGCTATAGGGCGGTTTTTTCAACTGTCAGGGCGGAGCTAACCTTTGGCAAAGATAAACTAATTAACTTTTGATTTTAGGGGTGATATGTATAGTTCCGTATTATATCGTTATTGTCCGATACTTTCAACATGGAGAAATACAATCTATTCGTAAAAGGTAAAAAAAGGTAAAGTGGAGTTTATAAAGTCTGCTATTATGTATACATATTCTGCCGACTTTTACATTTACCTCCCTGATCATCGAGTCACAAGTCGGCCATTAACAGACGGCGCTACAAGCAGCCATGACACATTGACTTATTTCCCTCTTAGGTACCCATTTAAATCACCTGGGTGAAGTGGAGCAATGTAGGGTTTTTTTTTGCTCAGAAAAAGTTCAGTGATCCTGACTGGCTCGAACCAGGAACCTCTCGCTTCCTAGGCGAGCGTCCTACCACTGGACCACCGACCCTAGATCCATATCGACGTGGAAATGGTATATACAGTGCCCCCTCTCTACAACAACACCTTATGGAAGACAAAGATTGCGTGCATTGTTCGGAGGGAGTTGCTATAGGGAGGGACACTTAAGACTTGGCTTACATTTGCAAATAGCTTGAATCCAGATCAGACGCCGCGTAGATCTGGATTCAAGATGTTTGTTATTCTTCATTATATTCCTTTTGTCAAAATGTCCACTTATATGTAATGTTGAGAAACAACGACAGACGTCAATGGTAAATTCCGATAATAAAAGAGCTTGCTGTCGCCCCCAAAGTTGAAATGCAATGGTCCGCATCGAAACTCCGCCCTGGCAGGTCAATAAAATCGGTCTATACTAGACTGATACCAATATATTAGTAATTTTGTTATTGTTGACACCGGTGCCGTTTTCCTGCAGTAGGACCAAACACAGATTTATCGCCATATATTGCTGGCTAGAAAAAAGACAAGACTTATAAAAGACGGGAAATAATGATAAATTCATAATATAAAATATAGGGACGGACTGGAACGTAATAGGGATAAAGCTACATTGGCAAAAATCAAAATTCCATATGAAACTTATATTGCAAATAGTAACATCCTTACTGCTCAGCCAGACCTTATGAAACTACGATTCTAATGAACGGTAACATCTTAGAGATAAGTTCAGGGACAAAGGAGACAACTAATGTTGGAAATATTCAGTTTACAGAGAAGCCGTTATACTTTCCCTGTTTAAACGCAAACGCATTGCACTAATATATAGAAAAGAAAAAAAAATGACATTTCGCACGATTCATTTTAATTTGAGTGTAAACTGTTTTGGAGCCTGATCAGACGGTGGGTTACCCGGCGTCTCATCTGGCTCGAAACTATTTGCAAAGGAACTAATAGTGTTAGCGTAAACGGGTGTATTGGGTAATCCGGCGTCTAATCAATCAGGCTACAAACCGTTTGCCCCTAAGATTTACATGAAGAGTCAGAATTGTTGAAAAAATGTCAATTTCTACGTTTTACTTTTCGTTTGCGTTTAAACGGTAAGAAATAACGTCTTCTCCACTGTAGAAATATATCGTCATACATGTTCATAAGCTGTCATTGTATACACTATCATTATATTATATTTATTGAATTGCGTTTTCCTTTAGTGTCATTTAACAAGCTCATTGCCAGATGTATATTGAGTACCCTTCATAGCAAAATTGTCGTTTGCTTCAATAGTAATGTCTGCGATATATTTTAAGCTAGATTTGAGGCACAAGAGCTGACGGAAGATTCGGAACGAGTGTTAAACAGTTTGGATCATGATCAGACGCCGCGTGGCGCGGCGTCTGATCACGATCCAAATTGTTTGCAAATACGCATCATTGACGTTAAATGGGTAAATAGGACGAAGCACTGTCGTCTTAATTGAACATGTGTGTAATTGTGAATATAATGAATATATGGTAAAAACCTCTCCATTACGACCACTAAAAGACAGATGACAGCTTTAAGCAAGGTGACGGTAAAACAGAAAAGCTTTAAGCAAGGTGACGGTAAAACAGAAAGCTCCTATAGGAGCTTTCTGTTTTACTGTTACCTTGCTTTAGCAGTCACCTGTCCTAAAAACCTAAAAAATGAGATTATTCAGTGGTCGTAATACTGAGGTTTTAAAGTAAACATTACTTACCCGACGACGACATAAGGCACATTACCACGTATATAAATATGACCACAGAGGTGTACCACGTGACAATTGGTCCAATGTAACAATCACAGTACATGTTAAAAGCCAGATCCGTGATACATTCAGAATTACACATTCACATTTATTTTTAACACATGAAATATTAAATAAATTCTCATTACATATATTTCTTTATTATTTACTAATCACCATGAGGTATTGTGCACGGCGTTTTAAAGGGCGGTCCTTTCTTGTTGTGAAGAGTAAATAAGTTACACTTGAATTTGCTGTTATCCATCACGATTTTGAATCACTTGAAAATATATGAATATTCACTCGTTGGTATTCTAAATTAATCCTCACAATTCCGTTGGGGTATAATATTTGTTTCATTGATTTCCTATCACTGCGAAATGACCACTATAGCCCGTTGTATATGTTTTCTACCATTGCTATAACGCACCTAGATTAACTTTATATCCGCCTTGTAACCTTCGTTGCAGATAAACTAACACGCTGACTTAAAGTTCTCCGATACCAGTTCCAGTCGCTAGGAGCATAGAACCAAAACTGTGCTTTCATACTGAGCCATCTAGTATTGTTTTTATTAATCGGTTTCCGACGGCGCACATCTGTCTAAGGGGAAGGGCCCCTGACCTGTTAACAGGAAAGTGTTTACTTTGTTACACATATCTTGATTCGACTTGTCTTCCGATAAAACCTTTTGATATTCCATCCTCAATAACAGACTCTGAAAACAAAACAGGAAAACAATCAATGATTTGTTAAGAAGGAATCCGCGAATTTCAAATGTGCTAATCACATTTATCATTGACAATTTACCAAGCCGCACTATACCGGAGTGTGCGTTATCACTGTATAGACGGGCAGCGCTCCTTCTGAAACAGGTGTGCTAATACTTATAGAACTTTTTGAGATTTTGAAGACAGTATAAGATGGTCCTGATATAACATACCATTTAACAAAGAGTGCGATGCAAACTTTAATTCAACGTGAAAATCTTACGCGTTAGAATGTTTTTAGCATTTTTATGGGACTTCTGTTACGTTTTAATCACTGAAATGCAATTGAATATATTCTACACATACAGTGGAGAATCTGTTATTCTTTCCCGTTTAAACGCAAACGTACGCAAACGCACGCAAACGCAAAACACTAAAACGTAGAAAAGTACAACTTTTTGACAATTCTGATAATTCATCTTGGTTGCAAACAGTTTGGAGCCTGATCAGACGCCGGTATGCCCGGCGTCTGATCTGGCTCCAAACTGTTTGCACTGCAAATAATAGTTTTAGCGTAAACGCGGTTATTAGGAAAGAATAACACATTCTCCACTGTAGTACAAAACATCGAAACTATTCGCCTGCTACATGTAGTCGCCACTTTATTAGAATTTTCAAGCAGTTTGGATCTAATTATGTTCAGGATCGAAACTGTCTGATCTCATGCCGAGATTGCTCAAGCTTTATTTGCTTTAACATTGCATTATGAAAATGAATCCTGACCGCAACTGTGTAGCAAACAATATCATACAAGGCATATTCTGCTTTACTTTAAGCCTACATTAAGCTACCATCTGCTAAAATATAACAAAAATATTGCTTGTGATACAAATAAAATAGTGTGTAAATTGAAACTATTTTCTTTAGTGGAGTAATAAATTCGAGACATAAAAAGGGTTTTTATGGGGTAATGGGTTAAAGTTATCCCCCGACCGGGATCTAATTCGATGCGACAGAAGTAAGAAATGCGTGCGCTTACCACTGCGCTAACCGGGCACCAAATGACTCTTTCAACAAACGAGTTTCATACAAACGTGTGACCAGGTTTTTTTTTCACACCTCCATGAATACAATAACTGTTCTGAATTATTCCTTATAATTCAATATCACTACTGAATTTAAGAAAGTAGTTAAATAGAGAATCTGACACGAGTGTCCATTATTTAACACTTTTAAAACGTATGTTGTAGTCCCTCCGCTATATATATATTCCGCGCCAAAACTCAACGTTGTTTTGTAGTAACGTCATCGTCAATGGTGTCATGTGGCGTACTGCTTCATGCAGCGCGTGTGGAGAGCAGTTGAACTAAGAGAAAGTAGTCCCGAAAAGGCGTGGCCTGAATTTATTTTTTCATGGGGTTATGGTAATAAAATTACAGCCAATCACAGTTAACCAAAAGTAATGAAAACAAACAATATTAAATTATTATACAAATACCGAAACTTTTCGCCGGAGCAAATTTTGTTAGGCGGGTGTACCTTGGGTACAATGATTTTCAAAACAGTTTGGATCCTGATCAAATACTGGGTATCTAAAGGTTCTGATCAAGATCTTAACCATATGACACTCTTTTCAATATTACTTTATTAAATTTTAAAAGATAAAAAATAAACCAGAAGGCAATTGTTTAAAACAGATAATATTATGACATTGAAGGGATTAACAGCTACAGTGGAGAATCTGTTATTCTTTCCCGTTTAAACGCAAACGTACGCAAACGCAAAACAATAAAACGTAGAAAAGAACAACTTTTGGACAATTCTGATAATTCTTGTTTATCTTGGTGGCAAACAGTTTGGAGCCTGATCAGACGCCGGGTTACCCGGCGTCTGATCTGGCTCCAAACTGTTTGCACTGCAAATAATAGTTTTAGCGTAAACGCGTTTATTGGGAAAGAATAACAGATTCTCCACTGTACATGCGCACACATAAAACTAAGTTGAACGTGGCATATTGAAATATAAAAAAAAATATGAAAAAATATTGTACCACATAGCATGCATGATGTCATAAAGCATTCTTATTCGTGCAATATTAAGTGCCAAAATTCAAGGAAAACATTCAAAAGAGACATTTAACAAACTTAAATACTTATTTTAAAAGTACTATAAAATTTAAGATTTCCCTTGCTGAAACTATTCGTACAATGTTAACGACTTTTTGCCAACATATAAGAAATGAAAATCGGATATATTTTAAATAAAGAGAGTAAAAATAATCTGAATTTCACCAATGTTCAGGGTGATCAGACGCCGACTAACCGGGTGTACAAATGCGTACGGTGTTGTTATATAATGTGTATAAACTAACAGCTCCGACAGAAAGCACCTTCCTTTGACTTTGGTCAACATATATGTGTCAGCCTTTAAAGCTAAAATGTGCTTCTGTTTTTTGCAATTTAGGCCTGTACGGAAATAAAGCCTAATTACATGAAGTATTACCTCCGGTGACTATTTATTTCTAAAATCATAAAATTCACAGCTTGATTCCACTAACTGTTCATACTACGCCTCTGTCAGGTGGAACATTATCAGGATACGGCGACGTGCCATATTCTGGTTTTGGTTTATTATCTTTTTTTTTCAATTCTGTATTCTTTATTGTATTCTAATAATACGAAATTGGTCCATTTTTATTGTAGAAATGTCAAAATCACTGGAAAACAGGTTGGATCAAGATCAGATGCCGAGTTACTCGGCGTCTGATCATGATCCAAACTGTTTGAAAAGGTCATTAGGGGTCGCTATCGCCAGTGAAAAAGTTAAAAGGAAACATCACAGAACTCTAGACGACTGTCTACTCAGCTTATTAACTTACCTCCGAGCAGACTCCCTTGATTCCGATCTAGTTTGTTAATCTACATAATAAATAACATTCATTATCAGACCCATTACATTACCTCTATTCAGACCCAGGTGGAATATGTTATAATACGCCATTAGCGAGATACGGAAATATCTAACATATGTAGCACTTTCATTAACATACAAAAGTCATGAAATGAAGTCACGTACTTTAATGTTACATGAACTAACGCAATATCCACCTGTTGGTGATTCAATCTTGATTCAACAATATACCTCCCACAATTTGTAGAGTATTGCAGTTTTTAATAACACGTGTATCTGTGTGATGCCATGCGACACACATATATGTTGCAATGCAAAAATGTGTAGACCAATCGAAACCACAATAGGAGCCATAGCTACGTCTGTAAATGCGAGCGAGCGTAAAATTGTGCAGAACAGTGTTTGGGTCTACCCAAGATGTAATGCACATATTGTTACAACGTTTGGAGTGGTGGATTGCATATTATTGTTCTCAGTATTAAACTGTATTACACAGTGATTTTATGAGTTTATAAACCATTTATGCCAATTGTATGCTGGAATATAGAGTAGCAAAACACAGTGTAGACTTTGATGCGATACCGTGTTGCGCGGCATGTGAGAAGGGACCGCACTGTTTGCTATTTAAGATGAAATACATAAAATGTTAAATGGATAAACACTGATGTAGCTTACCCTAGTATATCTATAATGAAATCTTCCAAAAATGATATGGGGTTATTGCAATTCCCAGGCATTTATGTAAATGAGTAAATCAGTTTAGATTCAGGTGGGTTATTCAACTTGTAAATCTAAACCATTACAGTGGTAAATACGCTATTCCTACCCACTCTGCGCTTTTCTTACGCTTGTGTTAACCGTTCACTATGCGTTTGTTATCCGTTTCGTTAAACGGCTTTCCTAGCCGTTTCTTTACGCGTTTATTTACGCGTTTCAAAGAGCCCGGATGAAAGGGTCATCACTAAGCCTACGGACCCCTTAGCTTCAGCGGTTTACACACCCACTTTATGACATGTGTATTACAGAACACTAGGTGGTATCGCCGATAACATTGCTATCTTTAATTGGCAATACACTGTTAATCTCCCGATATCTGAGTGGCATATGTATAGGCGGTGGTCAGTGCCTGTCGATAAGATCCGAAATCTCCGCATGAAACCGATACCTGAAGCACCAATCGCAGCATCTCTGGTATAATCGTTTATTAACGCGTTTAAACGGGTTACGATCGTTAGGCGTTAAGCGTTCGTTAAGCGTTCGGTAACCGTTCACTATGCGTTTCTTACGCATAGATTAACGCGTAAATGGGTAGGAATAGCGTATTTACCACTGTAGATATCCATGCGAATATTTTATCAGCAAAATGTCTGAAATATGAATGTGCAAGCGTCAGGCAAAATCTCTTAATAAAGGAGAGGTCAGCATTATAGGTATTTAAATAATGATTTTGCAATATATATCAACATGTGTATTTACATATGAACATCAATATAATGTATGTACTTATTTTTATCATTTTGCTATTGAATATAACACTTCAATATATGTTTGGACACTGGGTATATTATCCAATAATATTGTTTGCTCTTTAAACGTTATCTGAAAGGGATAATGATGTTGACCTTACACCAGCACCAATCCGACTACCTAGTCGACACGGAAATAAGCAGAAAATCGCGACACAGTTGAAAAACTATCTAGTTAATTTAAATCTCGTAAAATATATCGAATCAAATTTCAAAATATAGTTTGTTGGATAACATCACAGTATATACGTTTTCTAGTAACAGTTGAACCATGATTTACAAACATATCAAACTGGTGGTTTAATAACATCCAAAAGGTATTGATTATATTATAACCGGCAACTGTGATCAAAATTAAAGCAAAGTCGAAGAAAATACAGTCTACTTTATGTTCATAGTTCGGTTGACAACAGCCAATGGTAGGTATCGAAATCATGTACAATAAATTCTCTTTCTTACGACCACTTAATTGTGTTAATTATTAAGTGCTAACGGCAGGTGGACAGGTGACTGCCTAAAGCAAGGTGACAAAAAAACGGAAAACTTCTGTTTTACTATCAAATTGCCTAAAGCGGCCACCTGTCGTTTATACAATCAACTAGCCTTCGATTTTGATGTCGTAATAGAGACATTTTACAATGTATTCATTAGCGTGCTCGAAATAAGAAACGTTTACTGCCATCTATGTAGATATGTTGGAAATGTATAGCATCAATCTACAAATACGTTGATTATAGAATGCAACACTATTTGAATCCCTAAGCAGGTGTTGATAAGCATTCAAACCTACTTCAATTTAATGACATTTTAACTAATAAAATAGCTCAAAACACTTTCTACAAATAGCTACAGATCAAAACCTGCGATGTTTGTATTAAAATGTGTTATCAATGTGAAATTTAAGTAATTTATGTCTTTTTTAAATGATCTTGTACCCTATGTACTTGCTGTCATTATAGATATAAAACCACATTTTATAGACATTGCAGTGAGCTGCCAAGTAGAAGATAAGTTAATATAAAAATGGCAAACAGTGTAGACCCTGTTAGGACAAAGCAAATTGCCAACGTTTGTGGACGATAATAATTTATAGGCAGTATAGTCCATACTACTTTATGCTGATATCGAATAAGTTTAGGATATCTAACGTAATCACTTTATGCTAGTGTCGGCTGCAATTATCATCCTGTTTATTCACTTACGAATGGTTTATATGTATTTACTTTCAAACCGTTTTATATCGGTCCGAACTATTTGTAACAGTTTCACACATTTGTAAGAAGCACGGTGAAGTTTAGCGACCAACTAATAAAGATACACATGCATACTGCGGCTAAAATCGGAAAATGTGAACCAATAATTATTCTTGTTTAAGTTTTGCCTCAATGATGTATTAGTTGTATTTAGTTGTAAAGAATGTCACTGATCAGATAATTGCATATCACGTCGGCGGAACATGGTAGAGTACCATACATCGTTTTAGTTTAATCGCATTCTATTGAACTACATTCTCTGATTGATTCACGTCTGCTAGGTTACTTCCTATTTCCAATGGGTACCAAAGCTTTACCATAAACGCGTTTATTCGGAAAGAGTAAACACCCTCTCTGCATGTATAAAGGTTAGCAAAGACTGAACGCAAATATATTAATGTTCATTAGGTTGATATAGTTGTACTATTTACTCAAACCTCACTTCTGGCAAAGACATTGTCCTTCAAGGACGCCTTGTGGTTCTATACTTTTCACCTCTCTCTTTCGTCAAAAGATTGCATATGACTTGTCTGTATTGACATTAACTAGTACTGAGGGGTAGACTTCATTCTACCCCAATAAATGCTAAAACAACTATTTCCAAAGCAAACGGTATTAGGCCTGATAAGGCACCAAAGAGCATGGCTGTTGACCAGTATGTAAGTTATTTGCTACTCATAACAACCGTTACCGTTGACGTTTCCAAACTAATGCCACTTTTAACGTTTTGCGTTTGCGTTTAGTTTCGATTGAACGAGTCAATATAATTATAACACCGTCTCCACTGTATATTGTTCATGGCAATTCTTCTCGCGTGTCCGCTCTTCAATTATTTATTGCTTATTATATGTCATATCCATAGTGGTATATCGTGTTAACCCCTTCACTGTCGTGACGTCATCTATTGTAAATAATTATCGCCAACTTGTATTGCTCAATCTTATATTTCAAGCATTTTGACTTTAGAAGTATTGAAACGAGTGTCAAACATTTTGGTTCCTGATCAGACGCCGCGTCACGCGGCGTCTGATCAGTAACCAATATGTTTGCAAATAACACTTGCCATATGGTTGCTGCATTGGAGGGACTAAAGCGGTAACAAAAGTGACGTATCTTCTGAAACAGAGATATATTTCCAATAAATCAAGGCACTATTATGACCAGCGTTTGCGAAATATGGGATCCAAATAGTTGGCTAATTTAGGGACAATTGCGATACTCGTATATTGATTTAATTCGGATATGGATGCACCACAAAGAAACAAACCTTTGAATTAATATTCTGTTTCAAACACTTCAAGATTCGCGTTAAACATATAATGTTGTTGTTGTTGTTGTTGGCTTACCTGTGCTTAACACTCACAGGACAGCTTGATACAGACAGAATGGCCTGTCAAGTTGGCGGATTACGCACATAGCTGTTTTCAATTACTTCGCCATATAGGCAGTCATGCTCCGTCTTCAGAGAAAAAGATATAATATTAACCTAAGTGGTTTTTTTTTCTTTTTTCAACGCCACATAACGGAACTGCAGTGTCATACTTTGTAGAAAATGCACATTCTCACATTACCTTAAATGATGATTCATTTTAATCTGAATTTCTGTAATAGTTTGAAGCATGGCCAGAGACAAAAAAGCATTTATCCTTATCGGACTCCACGTTACGCTGCATCTGATCTGGATAAAAACTACCTACAGCAGTAAAATGTTATTTTGCTGCATATATGTAACAAAGAGTTGTTTAACTATGAAGTTTGAAAATATACAGTGGAGAACACGTTATTCTTTACAGCTTAAACGCAAACGAAACGTACACGCACTAAAATGTAAACAATGACAGCGTTTTGAAAGATACATGATCCATTTATGTCTAAATGGCAAACAGCTTGGGCGGTCTGGTCAAACGCCAGTTGATTATGGGTTGTAAAGAGTTTAACCCGTATCATACAACTGGCCATCCGACGACTGATCTGGCTCGTAACTGTTTTGCAATGGCAATAATTATTTAGCACACACATGTTTCCCCTACTGTACATACATGCAGCCATTCCTTGTTTAATGAAGCTATGGTTGATTTATTATAAAGTATGTAATCCAATGCTAGGTGAGCTGTTTAGAGAAAAAAATAATACACCCCTCATATTTAGCACATCGTGCTCACTTAAACGCGATGAAAACGCATTAAGGTTTTCACACATTTGTGATTATTTCTGTACCGCTAAGTTATTTATGTACTGTACACGTATGTATCCTTATATGCATTGGTAATAATTATACGTGGACGCTTATTAACCATTAACCTGTCATAAACGTTTATTGACTATCTTCAAAATAAAATGAAGAACTGTATACATGTACATAGGACATGCACTGTTGTATTTCAAGATATGTATGACATGAAGCTTTACTTTTTCCAAAGGAACATTTTCCATATATTATTAGCCAAAGTTATAGATATTTAGTTAGGGGATAAATGTTCATGCTATATGGACCTTATATATGAACACTTAGTAGAGAAAGAGCTAAACACTGATCTTGTTGGAACGGCTCATTATTAGTTTATAGTGATTCATGTATTTGATTGATAGGCAACAATATGCCAATATATTAAGGTGTAATAAATAATCAATGACCAACAATAACTACAGTGGAGAATCTGTTATTCTCTCCCAATAAACGCGTTTACGCTAAAACTATTATTTGCTGTGCAAACAGTTTGGAGCCAGATCAGACGCCGGGTAACCCGGCGTCTGATCAGGCTCCAAACTGTTTGCCACCAAGATAAACAAGAATTATCAGAATTGTCCAAAAGTTTGTTTTTTTCTACGTTTTAGTGCTTTACGTTTGCGTACGTTTGCGTTTAAACGGGAAAGAATAACAGATTCTCCACTGTAACAGTGTACCCCGGGGATAACCCGCTACAGTGGAGGAGAAATTTCGTCCGCATATAATGGAAACCCAACGCAATTCCAAGAAAATGTAACGATAATCTATCGAAAATGAAGAGGAGGTGCGAGTATTTTCATCTACGCTGCAAACATTAGGAACCTGATCAGACGCTAGTTAAAACTTTCAACCCTTATTATCTCTTGTTGGTATTTATTACCCTTTTGGACTCTTCTAGTACCAGTATACTGTTGCAATTTTGATATAACAACACAAAGGAATGAAAATATCAAACAGTGCAGACACTGATCAGAGGGTTATAGAGTCCTCTGATCAGGGTTTACACTGTTTGCATGTGTAATCAGTAATATCTATAGAGGGCTATATGGTTGAATGGGATAACATATGGGTTTAATGCGGGAAAGAATAATGACGCCTCCACTGTATCATTTGACCCAAGTGAGTAAATGAACACATTTTAAATAAAACAGACATAGTGAATCTAACACCACCGTGAGTGTCAGATAAGAATATCCCACTCGAGTTTTTGAAGATATTTTTGGAACACGAGGCTTTGCCGAGTGTTCCAAACATATCTTCAAACGAGGGTGGGATATTCATCTGACACTCAACTGTGGTGTTAAGATTTATTTTCTCACCTCGTCAACCCTAAAAACGCGTTTAACTAGCTATACAGTGGCGAGTTGTATTTTAATGCACTAATGCATGCATGCCGACGTCATGACGACGTCATAACAACGACAATAAAAACCAATCATAAGATAGTTCGGCTTGTCTGTCCGGACAGATAAGGTTATCTCACACACCCTAGATTTCGGGATACCTCTGTCCGAGAGGTGAGAAATATCTAGATCGACGTTCCGGCGAATCGACAATTGACCATGCTTCAAACAATTTGACACCTGCCCAGATATGTTTATAATATAGGCTCATCATCAGTAACGATTTGTAAAAGGAATGTTCATTTGCTTCTGTTCGCTAGTGTAATGGTGTCATTTTCTATACGGTATTTAACCCTTTCCCTTATAGAAGCGACTTTTAGCACATTCATTTTATTCATCCGCTGAAGAAAATAGTTCCAAATTATACCGTAATGAATATGTGTCATATTTAATACTTTCCTTATTCTAGCAGTTAATAGCTTAAATCAGGCTGAAAGTAAAGCAGAATGCGCCTTAGGGCGCATTCTGCTTTACTTTCAACCTGCTTTAAGTAGTCACATATCTTCAATACTAAAACAATGCTATCAGGTAAAGGGTTAACAGAACGTAAATGTTGCTTATATATGTTTTGCATTTGCACTTGAATGTACATACTGTATTTAACTACGTTTTGCATCAGGTCGCGCAATAATTTATCATTGGGGATTACATTTGTAGCCAGTAAACTATTTAAAATATGAGTATAACGGGAATTGTGACAGAACATAAATTCCATATGCTAGTGTTTTACGATATGTCGTATAAAGAACAAAAATATCTGGAAAAAGGCTAGCTAATTTTACGGCGGATTGTCAAGTGCTTGCAGTCACAAAGGAAGATCACGAATTTATATACAGGTCTTGTTTTAAAAAAGATTAAAACCCCTATATTTACTGTACTGCATTCCACTGGAGCTTGTTTCAAAGGATAAAGTAAGACGGATGCTTCACCCTTTCACTCTCAGTGATGTCATGAAGCGCATTTGCGGCGTCTGATCAGAATAAAAACTGTTTTCCACTTGTTTTGAAATAACGTCACAACAGTTTTTTTTATATACGGCCTTAGATCTAAATTTGAAACGATATTGCAGACAAAAAACTATTGAAGTAGACGACAATATGGCTGTAAAAGGGTAAACACCTCACAATTAATTTGATCATGACAGTCATATCGAAATATCTTTCATGAAACTGCTGCTTTACTGTGAACTCTTCCTTAACCAATAACTCCATAAATACAACTTGTTCGCTTTTAACCCTTTCATGATCAAATTACATTGTCGTCTGTTTCAGTTTTATTGTCTGCAAGACACGTTTCAAAGTTAGATTTAAGTTTGATTTTAATAAATATCGATAAGAGTGTCAAAGAGTTTGGGTCCTGACCAGACTGATCAGGATCCAAACAGTTTGCCAACGCATTTTAAGGCATCATTGAGAGCGAAAAGGTTAACATTTTCCTCCACTTAACAAAATAGCTCCACTGTATAAAGTCACGAGCATGCAATATATGGCATATTTTCTACACGCAAGCAGTTGGTAGTCTAAAGTAGTGAAGAAATATAGCAAAACGCGATGTGGTCGTTTGGGTTTCACACCAGCATATCAAATCAAGCTCATAGAGCTGATGTAAACTACATCTTTTGAGCTGTTGGACATACATGTACACTATTTGGTCTTGTCACTGGCATTACTCTTGAGGACTAAACAGTCTGCTTACTGCTTATTCCTAGACATGTTATTTTATTTTCAAACAGTACAGAGCTTTGGACGCACATTTTACAAACAGTTGGTATGCAGTTTATTTCTTGATCCAGACAATTTAAAACAGATTGCACAGTTCAAAATATGTGACGTTGCACAGTACAATAAAGAGTTTTAGAGTAAATTCCTTTACTTGGAAAGAATAACATCTTCATCACTCTTTAACATACATTCCATCCAATATGATTTCGTTGCAAAATGCAACTGCAATGTAAATATACATTATGTAAAAACTTAATGGTACTTTTATATTTACATAGGAATCTAAAATATTACCATTTTTATCATTAAACAATCTGACTCTGTCACACAATGACTCTCAATTAAAACTGCATACTGTTACCTCTCCTAGATGTTAGATCTAATTTGAATCGTAAATATAACATTGCAAAGACAAACAGTATAACATAAGTCAGAGGTGTGACCGCTCCAGTGTCATGACTTGTAAGAGTATTGTTATATTAAATTGACATTTCAAATCAAAGGACGATAGTAGAGACATGAATGGATATTGAAATGCTAGAATAAATCACCCGATCATTTGTCCATAACCAGCATTGAACTCACCGATTCAATATATTATAAACTGAGGACAAAGCCAAGTCTAAATAAAGTCTATCCTATGAGTATTTACGGGAGATTTTGCAATATTGAAAATTGAAAAAAACGTGTAGGCCGTGTTCAAAGGGAAACAAAAGTAGCTATTTGACATCAGTATACACTGTATGCATACAATAAGTGTATTTTTCATAGGTACACTGTTTATAAAGGATGCGTATACTCGTCGCTAGGATTCATTGAATTAATACTTTCAGAACCAGATTAGAACTTAAACTTTTAGTTCAGTTAACACGAAATCCAAACGGATTTATCTTACAAACAAATACTCCGGTAATGACATTATTGCCAAGAACTTAATAATTAATGTCATAAACGTGACCAAGTCTGTGTTTGTGGCATTCTGGCAGGTTGTCGGTGTGTTATTAAACTACAGCCCCCCTCTCTACAACGACACCCAATGGGACACACAAAAAGTGTACGTTGTTCGGAGGGAGTCGTTATAGGGAGTGAAGTTGATTTATATTTGCAACCAGCTTGAATCCAGATCAGACGCCGCGTAACGCGGCGTCTGATCTTGATTCAAGATGTTTGTCACTCGTCATTATCATTTTTCTATCAAAATGTTCAATATGTAAATTTGAGAAGACCAGCAGACGACAATTTTAAGCAGAATATATTGCACCCGTGAATCCTTTATATTTTTTTGTTGTGTTTAGGGAACAGCCACAAGAGTCATTGTAAGGAGGGAGTCGTTGTTGGGAGGGCTGTTGTAGAGAGAGAACACTGTAAAACATTGAAGATGCAGAGGTCGGATTTGCTAAACACAGACACTTATGTTTCTATTGTATATGATGTAAGATTGGAATGAAAAGTAAAGAAGACGCCACTTTTTCCAAATAAACGTATGCATGCTAAACTAATTATTTTTTATGCAACCAGTTTGGAGCCCGATCAGACGCATGGTAAACCCTCGTCTGATTAGACTCCAACCTGTTTGCAACTGAGATATAAATCAAATCGTCAGAATACTCAAAACAAAAATAAAACTCATCATTTATTATATTGCGCTTGCGTTTTGGTTCTTTTAAACAGAAAGGAATAGCATCGTCCATACTGTACCTTTTATGGCCAAGTAAAAGTGTTCTTTGAAGAAGTAACATGAACAAAATGGCACTTATAGCATTATGCATATCCGCTTGTACAATACAATCGGTTTGATCAATATGATACGATAACCGATAAAAAGACGATGGATGTGTATATGTTAACTGACTCGTATAAAACATTAGCTGTTCATTGATGACAATTCTAAAGCCGAGCGAAAAAACAGGAACGTGAGTGTTTCTTAATGGGCTTCAGTTCAATAGGTTTTGCTTTTGAAGGTTCATTTCGTCTCTCGTACATCATTTTGACAAGTTTTTATTGATCTGAAAATCAATCTAGAACTTAAGTTTCAAGCGAGCAGAATAAACGGAGTCCATAGTGCAAATGTCAGAACTTTTACGTACGATGAAACGCCTTTGTTATAGAGGCTATTGCATGGTAGATTTAAAGTGGAACCCTTCTAAACCGGAACCTCCAAATACCGGAATGATCTCAAAATTGTTCGTCCTGTTTCCAACGCTTCTTTATTGTAACTAATTACACAATAAATGCGCATTTTATTGCTTTGATTTTTTCCTACACTGAAAAAAATACATTTTTTAATATGTATAAAAATGTATATGATGATAGCTTAAAGCTGGTTGAAAGTAAGGCAGAATGCGCCTTTAGGCGCAATCTGCTTTACTTTCAACCTGCTTTATGTGGTCGGCTATCTTCCATACTAGGACACAAGCTATTGGGTAATGGGTTAAAACCCTCTAAAGTAGACACTCCTCTAAGCCGGAAGTTTATGTTGTCCCCACATATCTCCGGTTTAGAGGGTGTTCTCTGTATTAGACAAATATAGAATCTCAAAATGACGCTTTTATCATATCCTTATGGGAACGCACTCTTGCACCATGATATATTGTACAGTGGAGACTCTGTTATTCTTTCCCGTTTAAACGCAAACGTACGCAAACGCAAAGCATTAAAACGTAGAAAAGAACAACTTTTGGACAATTCTGATAATTCTTGTTTATCTTGGTGGCAAACAGTTGGGAGCCTGATCAGACGCCGGGTTACCCGGCGTCTGATCTGGCTCCAAACTGTTTGCACTGCAAATAATAGTTTTAGCGTAAACGCGTTTATTGGGAAAGAATAAAGTTTTCTCCACTGTAGTTTAGCAAACGCAATGCAATAGCATGAACAAAATGACAGTTGTTTTGGAATTGTTAACTATAAGTATTGGTCTAAGAAGCAATTTAGTTAGATCCGGAGAAGAATATGTGTTACCCAGCGTCTGAGCTGGCACAAACAATTTTGCACTTCGTTTTTGTTCATAAAGCCGTGTGTATTGGGACAGAATAGTGTCTTCGCCACCGTAAGATACTCATAAATATGTACCTGCGGCATAGAAGGTAAATGCCTTTAGCAAACTGAAATTAAAACGACCTTATTTCAGTCTGCTTTAAGCAACCACACATCATAAACACTTAAAACTATAGGAGAAAAGTTGTAAATTTACGTATACTGTGAAAAAAGTATAGCCAGAGTTGTCCTACGTTTTTAACATCGCCAAAAGACATTACCCCGATAATTTGTATGATCCCCATTTACTCTCAATAGGTGTGAAAGTAACTGTAAAAGCTTATAGAATAGCCAACTCATTCTGTCAAGAGAGGCCCTGACATGTTGTTGTTTGTTTCAAACGAAACCATAAAAATATAAGAGACACCAATCTGACAAACGTAATGCGGCGTCTGATCTAGATTTAAGCTGTGTGTCACTCGTCATTACGATGTCTTGTCAAAATATCCAATATGTAGCTTTGAGAAAAAGCAGCAGACCACATTTTTAAGAAGATGATATTGCAAGAGTGAAATAGTTTGATAGTTAATTGTCTTTGGAAACAGCGGCAAGTCAGGGGCCCATTTCATAAAACTTCGTAAGACAAATGTTGTCGTAAGTCAGATTATAAAAGTCTCAATTATTATTTATTCCTCCATTTATCCTATCCCATCTCCTCCTATATTGTGCCATCTTTTTGGAATCGTCTTGAAAAGATGTTACAAGACAGGATTAGATAGAGAAATCAGAGATTACATGTATTTTAAAGTTTTGACTTACGACAACATTTGTCGTAAGATGTTTTATGAAACGGGTCCATTGTTTGTAAGAAGAGTATCGCTGTTTGGAATGACGTTGATGGGAGGGAGCACTGTAACTGTTTTCTTTCTTATCTTTCACACACATGTTACGTGTCAGCATCACAGGTCTCATCTTCGATTATCCAAGTCTAACCTTCTAACGTGTTATTCGCATAAGTGGGAAAGGAAATACACAGCTTTGTATATGTTGTGCAATACAGCCTGAGGTTAAATAACTTGTCTGGATTGTGCACTTTGAAATGGTGGGTCAATTGAAAACGTGAAACCCATTTGTGCTGATAGTTTGCAGTATATCAAAGAATATTACATACATTATGTGATACATGTATCTTAAAAGAAACAATGCTGCTAGAAATCGAACGATGTCTTTTGAAATTAACGATTTTCCAGCAACCTAGTTGAATATAAATGCACACAAGGTTACAACACGGAAACCGCAACACATGTTTTTACGGAAAACAGTATCCCAGACACAAGTTGCAATACTTGCTATCTCAGTGGTCATGTTGTGTTTCAGAATCTCGCAGAACAATCGTAAAACACGACACAATAACACCACTCAATCACCACCACTAAAACGAAAGGTTATGGATTGTATAAAAAAATAGGTGACAACTTAAAGCAAGGTGACCTGTAAAACAGAAAGCTCCAGTTGGAGCTTTCTGTTGCACTGTCACATTGCTTTAAGCAGTCACTTATTGAAAACACCTATTTGTCAACACACGTTAGTGGTCATAATACCTAGCCATTTCCCTATAAAAAGCAATTAGAAAAACATGTTTATGATTTAACCCTTTCACTCTCAATGAGGTCATTAATCGTATTTGCAAACAGATGTGATCCTGATCAGACGCCGCGTAACACGGCGTCTGGTCAGGATCAAGACTGTTTGACACTCGTATCGATATGTTTAAGTCATACTACATTGATTCTTACTTTGAAACGATATTGCAAAACAACAAAATTGAAGCAGACGACAATGAAACGATGAAGGGTTAAAATTCTCACAATTAGTTCGGCAGTGAAATAGTTAATAATCAGGGTCTGCACTGTTTGCCAATATGCATTATATGCAAATAAAAGTGTTTACGCTAAAGGTGGATCTATGTTGATTACAAACAGTTTGGATCCAGATCAGACGCCGTGATTAGGCTCCAAACTGTGTGCCACCTAACTTAACACGGCTAGACAGAATTTTCGAAAAGGTTGTTCTTCCTTCATTATATTGCAATGCGTTTTGCATTATGTTTGCGTTCATAAATACAAAATAAAAACGTCTTATCCACTCTGTAATCATGATGAAGCGCCTATTCTGGACCCAAACTGTTTGCAACACTAGTTTTTAACGTTCCCGTAGCGTGCAGAATGTTATAATTTAGGCTTTATTCCATGTGAAACCAAGTGATGTCAAAACAGGCTGACGGAATAAATTGGCAAGTTGTTTATTGTATCGACGGTATTTGAAACGGTTTTTTGTTTTGTATGCAAATTATGGACGCCTTGCCTGCAGGGAATGAGTAGAAAGAACTTTTAAACCCATTCAAACTTGAAAAAGTTAATGTACATTTCCAGTTTCAAGTGAACTCCTTGACTACCAAATTAATCGTGAGATGTTTATACCTTCCCCGCTTAATTTTGTCTGCAATATCATTAAAAAGTAAGTTCCAATGTAGTATGACTTAAAACATATCGATACGAGTGACAAACAAATCGGGAACTTATCAAACGCCGCTTTACGCGGCGTCTGATCAGGATTTTAACTGTTTTCAAAGTCGCCTTTTGGCATCATCGACAGTAAAATGATTAAGTTCAGTCCATTATGATTATTAATTGTGTTATTGTCTTTAATATATGTCAAAAACAGTGCCGACCGAGATCAGGGGGATTCGTAGGAGCCCTTTGATCCAGCATTGTTTTCATGTGACAAGTGTATCTCCTATAGGTCCACCGTCGGTAAGGGACGAGTATACCGTCACTAGGGTGGTAAAATAAGCCGTGCGGCCGCCGTTCGGCAGCCTCAGCAAAAGAGAGCGAGGCATTAGGACACAACTCGCACATGGCTGCATGATTTTATACTTGGTTTGGTGCTAACACCGACAAATGGATCAGGAAATGTCTTTAGGTGAGTCCAGTTATCGAGGTTCGACATTACCGAGGTCTATTTACAAACGATTCCAGTATACGAAATTGGACATCTTCAGATAATACTGAACCAAGCAGCTTATGTTGTAAACTGCATACTTTGATCAACCAAATACTGGTATACTGAAATATTTGCAATGGCTGCCAATACGTGCAAGAATACTGTTAACCTTTTCAGTCTCAATGACGCTTTTAAGCGCGTTTGCAGACAGTTTGGGTCCAGATCAGACGCATAACGCGGCGTCTGATCAGGACCCAAACTGTTTGGCACTCTTTTAGATATTTATCAAGGCATACAACCTTACATTTAACTTTGAAACGTGTCTTGCAGACAACAATACTGAAGCAGACGACAATAAAGCGGTAAAAGGGTAAAAATATCCCGAATAATTTGATCATTAAAGGGTAATAAGTACTTGTGACATTTTTTGCATTGTCTATGGAACATTGCCAGTGTATCTACGCCCACTCCGCACCCAATCACGGCGTCACTACAAGCTTAAAAACTCATCCGATACAAAATTTGTTCACAGAAACAGAACAAAGTTTGCTGATAGATCAATTGTTGTGGTTGGTCCATAGTGGTGGAACTCTCTTCCAAAGAACTTAAAATCAATCTCAGACGAAAAATATTTCAGAAGAAATCTCAAAACATATATATTTAAAATTGTATATTAAGTAGAATGTGAAGTGCTTTTAAAGACTGTACATAAACTGTATAGATTTATATAGACTGTGAAAAGCGCAGATGTATATATATATTCAATAATTTTCGCGCTGTAGAAATGTCATTGAATTGAATTGAAAATTAATTATATTGGTATGGTGTTCAGGTGTCTTCAAAACAAAGTGGCAAGCCTAAGTTGATGAAGATAGCAAATATTGAAAATACAGTAGAAATGCAAACTATTGATAAGATAAAGTTATAAAACAAAAAACATGCGGATGCATGCGGACTGTCGGACAGATTAACACTTTCGCTTCCATTATGTCTGAAAAACACGTCTAACACAGTCACTGCAATATTATTTTCTGCCTACAATTAAGATGCTTTTAATTGTGTTGTTGACCTTAGCATTGTATAAGTTAGTTGCCACCAACGCTTAGTGTTTTGGACATACATGTTACAGTTTATACAGTTTATTAGTTTATTATAGTGTCATATATAAAAGTTACATAAAATAGTTACAAATATCATATACTTTCAAGCTTTTATACACGACTGTACAACATGTACAGCGACAACCGAAGTTCATGTTGGTGATCAACTATGTACACCTTAGAATTATAAAGCCACTCATTTACTGTATTCATGGTGAGAATTCTCGTTTTTCTGTGAACTGTGATAGATACATCATTACCAAACAAACAGTCATGGCATATTGTGTATTAAAGGGCGGTAATCAGATAACTCATAGGTACATGTATGCAGTTATCAAACAATTATGGACAATCGTTTTCTACGACTCTGCTCCGCAGTCAGTGAGTAAAAATGTTAACGGTTATACGTATTTAGCAGTCAATTAATCAAAACACGATTGTTATGTCAATATTTAAATGTATGTATAGGCCGATTTTTTCACCTAGCAGGGCGGAGCTAACCTTTGGCAAAGATAAACTAATTTGCATTTAATTATGGGATAAAAGGTTATAGTTCATTATCTAAAAGTTATTTTCCAATACTTTCAACATGAAGAAACACATGGTCGTGCAGCAATATCCACTTGAAAAAGGTGTGTATACATTGCTCCTTCTCTGCAAAATCACCCAACGGGAGACAAAGAGTGTATGTGTTGTCTGGAAGGAGTTGTTATAGGGAGAGCAAATTAAATTAAGACTTGGTTTACATTTGCAAACAGCTTGAATCCAGATCAGACGCCGCGTAACGCGGGGTCTGATCCTGATTGCAACTGTTTGTCATTTTTCATTATATTCTTTCTGTCAAAATGTCCACTAATACTTGTATGTAATGTTGAGAAAAACCCGGCAGACGACAACGGTAAATTCCGATAATAATAGAGCGTGCGTCCGCCCCCAAAAAGGTAGAAATGCAAAGGTCTACATCAAAACTCTGTCCTGCCTTGCCAGGTCAATAAAATCGGTCTATATTTCATGTGAAGAATTTCATTAGATTTGTTTAACCCTTTACTGCCATATATCGTCATACCTCGCCTATTACATTGACTGTCACATCTTCTGCTCACAAAATTAACATTTGATTCTATTTCTGAAATTTAGAATTTTAGGCAATCTGACCTACAAATAATTATGAGATTCGCAACGTCTGTTCTGGATCAGACATGTGCATATGTAAGTGTTATAGAGCTACATGTAGGTAGCGAACAGGTTAACACATTCAACCCTAGCGACGGATATACTCGTCATTTACAAACATTGTACCTATGATGATTACATTTGCCCCAAGCAAACAGTGAAGGCCCTGATCAGGATCAACACTGTTTGTCATTTTGAAATATATTGTTAAATTCAACCCTAAAAATTCAAAACTGGACTAGACTTATTTTGAAATTGAAATGATCCATTTAAGGTTTCAATGGGTAAATTAGTTAAGCTTCCTCTGCATTTGTACCGACTTTGCAATTTAAGTAGACATCATTCGCAAACAAAATCACAAAAACAGGGTCTATAACCTTCAGCACAATGATTATTCTTGTAAATTGCCTAAAATGATTAACTATTTAAATGCAACAATTGAGATCTAATTATAATTTTAAACCGCTTCTATCTCACAAACTTCATGAAGAAATGCAACTCATCGAGATGTACCATTAAAGTCACCCCAAGGGAAATCTATCGTTAATGGGTAATTTTCATTTAGAATTTAAATGAAACGAAATGGACTTGCATGTGATCTGCGCGTTCGATTTTAAACGACTAGGAACGAGCTTATTTGTAAACATGGATGCATTTGAATAATGGGTATAAGTAATATAAATTCAGTTTGCGCCCAGTGGAATCCTCCATGCTTATATGTTGAATTAGTTACTTTTTTATCAAAGGGGTGCCTGTAGCGGGTTCAATTACCACTGTTTGCTGTTTAAGTTAGTATTTTGTACCCCGTGTGCAGCGTGCAGAGTACAGTAAAGAAAATGTTTTCTTTCCAAATAACTCCGTTTACGCTTAAACTATTATTTTCATTGCAAATAGTTTGGAGCCAGATCAGACGCCGGATAACCCGGCGTCTGATCAGGTTCCAAACTGTTTGCCACTCATATTAAAACTGGTAGTCAGAATTGTCAAAATGTTGTCATTTACTATATTTCATTGCAATGCCTTTGCGTTTGGACGAAAGAATCAAGTTTTCTCCACTGTATTTCAGGCCGGTAACCAACTCGCAATGGATGGCATATCGACGGCCATCGATTTCTTTATTGAACTCATCACTGGCCTAAATGTCCGTTGTCGTTTTGTTTTATATTGAAATTCCTATCAGCAAACAGTGTCGACTCTGATCAGATACAGCATACTGTGGCGTATGTTCAGGGTTTACACTATTTGCATATGTCCCTTTTAAGGGAGGCTAGGCACCAAATGGTTAATACCGGATACCACGATTGTACAGAATGTATTAAGCATTAACCCCTTATCCCCTTAACAACGGTTATTTTCAGTTGGGACCCTGATACACACGTTCCATGTGTACATACCGCAGCGTCAGATCAGGTTCCATACTGTTTGGCACTCGTATCCATATTTCTTGAATTAGAATGCATGAAATCTAAATTTCAGAAAAAGAGCAGACGACGATTATTTGACACAAATGACATCATTGCCGTTAAGGGGTGCATATTGTACTAAATGCACAGAAAACATAAGTAGAGCTTCTTCGGATGGATCGTTTCGAGGTTTCTGAAATTAGAATGCCTGAAATCTAAATTTCAGAAAAAGAGCAGACGTCAATTATTTGACACAAATGACATCATTGCCGTTAAGGGGTGCATATTCTACGGAATGGGCAGAAAACGAATGAGAACTTCGGATGGACCGAACAGGAAAGTGCATCTATCGTAGAGATATGTTTCAATAAACAAACTTCCCGTCTCTCTATAGGTGAGTCGTTTAGACAAGTGCATACTTCAATACAACAGTGAATGATTATTGGTCTATGTCTCCTACAGTGGAGAAGACGTTATTCTTTCACAATAAACACGTTTACGCTAAAACTATTATTTCCATTGAAAACAGTTTGGAGTCAGATCAGACGCCGGGTAACCCGGCGTCTGATCAGGCTCCAAACTGTTTGCCACTCACATTAAAATAAATCGTATTAAATATCCTAAAGCTGTTATTTCCCTCCTATTATTGCAATCCGTTTGCGTTTCGCTTACGTTTAAACGGGAAATAACAACGCTTTCTCAACTGTACAGACCGTTTGTCCTCGCCACATCCATAGGAAAACAGAATAATTACCATAATTCATTAGTTAGATAACAACTTAGATAACATCTTTGTGGACAGACTAGACTAGGAAATAATGACTGTAGATCCCGCTATCAAGACTAGCCAAGGATATTGAATAATTCAGAATAATATAATAGATTTACGTTTTTCTTTTTTGTTTCATTGCGAACGTAAAAACAAAGCATTGAAATGTACGAAATTAATTTTATTTTTTTGAAAAACCAAAACAAAAAAACATTCTCACGATTTGATTCTTGTTTCACTGCAAAGGCAAATAGCAGACTATAAATTGTAAGAAAAAAATATTTAAAAAATCAAAAACAACATTCTCACGATTTGTGTAATCTTAGTGGCAATAGAATCTATATGTTTCTGCAGTAAAAATGCCTAAAATACAAAATTTCCGACAAAAAAACCGCTGACGACAATTATTTGACGTAGTTGTCGTCATGGCAGTGAAGGGTTTATAAATATTCTACGGAATTGGCAGAAAACATAAATAGAACTACTAAGGATGGACCGAACAGGAAAGCGCATCTATCGTAGAGATATGTTTCAATAAACAAACTTCCCACCTCTCTATACGTGAGTCGTTTAGACAAGTGCATACTTCAATACAACAGTGAATGATTATTGGTCTGTGTCTCCTACAGTGGAAACAAATAAACGCGTTTATGCTAAAACTATTTTTTCCATTGCAAACAGTCTGGAGCCTGATCAGACGCCGGGTAACCCGGCGTCTGATCAGGCTCCAGACTGTTTGCCAATCACAGTAAAATAAACGTAATAAATATCCTAAAGCTGTTAAATTCCACTTAATATTGAAATGCGTTTGCGTCTTTTTGTTTCATTGCAAACGTAAAAACAATGCAATGAAAAGTACAAAATTAATTTTATTTAAAACAAAAAAAAAATAATAAAAAAACATTTTTACGAGTTTGTTTCGTGTTTCATTGCAAAGGCAAATACAATGCTATAAAATGTCTGAAAAAAGTTTCTTAAAAAATAAAAAACAACATATGTTTCTGCCGTAAATATACCTGAAATCTAAATTTGAGAATAAAAAAGCAGACTCCTATTATTTGACGCAGATGACGCTATTGCAGTTGAGGGGTCGCATATTCTACGGAATTGGCAGGCAACATAAGCAGAACTTCTTAGGATGGACCGAGCAGGAAAGCGCATCTATCGTAGTGATATATTTCAATAGACAAACTTCCCGCCTCTCTATACGTGAGTCGTTTAGACAAGTGCATACTTTAAGACAACAGTGAATTATTATTGGTCTGTGTCTCATACAGTGGCGTAGACGTTATTCTTTCCCAATAAACGCGTTTACGCTAAAAGTAATTTTTCCATTGCAAACAGTCTGAAGCCTGATCAGACGCCGGGTAACCCGGCGTCTGATCAGGCTCCAAACTATTTGCCACTCACATTAAAATAAATCGTAAGAAGTATCAAACATGCTGCAATTTCCTACATTTTATTGCAATGCGTTTGCGTTTTGCTTACGTTTAAACGGGAAATAATAGCGCTTTCTCAACTGTACAGACCGTTTGTCCTCGCCACATCCATAGGAAAACAGAATAATTACAATAATTCATCAGTTAGATAACAACTTAGATAACACCTTTGTGGACCGACTAGACTAGGAAAGAATTACTGTAGATCCAGCAATCAAGACTAGCCAAGGGTACTGAATCATTCAGAATAATAGAAAAAGCTATTTTTTGTTTCACTGCAAACGCAAATACAGTGCAATAAAATGAAGACAATGACTTAAAAAAAACATTTTCATGATTTGTTTTAATCTTGTTGGCAATCATTTTGGAATCTTAACTGACGCCGGGTAAAATCAGGCTCAAAACACTTTCAGTGAAAATGATTGTTTTAGTATAAACGCGTTTATAGGGACAAATTAGCGTCTTTATACTGCACCTTTTTCGTAAACCTTATCAGGGGCCCGTTTCATAAAACTTCTTACGATAAATGTTGTCGTAAGTCAAAACTTTAAAACACATTTAATCTCTGATTTCTCGATCTAATCCTATTTTGTGACATCTTTTTGGAATTGTCTTTTCAAGACGATCCCAAAAAGATGTCACAAGACAGGAATAGATGGAGAACTAAATAATACTTGAGAGTTTTATAATCTGACTTACGACACCATTTGTCGTACGAAGTTTTATGAAACGGGCCCCTGGTACTTAATTCCTTCAGTTCCGTGACGTCATCTGCGTTTTAACATTTTCGTCTGCTTTCATTTCTTAAAGTTAATTGTTACATATTTTGACAATTAACTATAAACAAAAATAATAAGAGAAATAGTTTCAAACAATAATCAGGCTCAACATTTTTTGCAAATAACCATTGTATCCAGGCATAGGCAGTCAAAGGGTTGATACAATATATAGCATAGTCAGGAACAGCCGATCTAATTAACAAATAAATAGCCTTTACACAAGATAAGTGTCACATCACCAAACGACGAACTATGTACACTTTACGAACATATTGTATAGTCACATTTAAAGAATCGATATACATTGGAATGACAGTATTGTTTCCCGACAAATCCAGAATAAATGCCAACGCAAGACAAGAAGCTGCATAAAATGACACCTTTTTGTACATTATCAAAATTCTGTCATAAACTACATGTAGTTTGTATGGAAACAAAAGTATCGCCACTATAGTGAAACGTATAGGTTCTATTTCTCAACGACACATTTGAAAACGGTTGTTTTCCTTAACCTTTCGAATGCTATGTTATCTACTACGCTTGTCTTGTAACTCCCTTCTTAGTTTATCAATCTCCCTTTATTTCAGAAACTAGCATCAATGTGTAAAACATGTGTGATCTAGGGGATCTAGTGAGTCGGTACTTTATCTGTATCAACACTGTTTGAAAGGTATACAGTGCCCCCTCTCTACAACGACCCTCCCAACAACGACTCCTTAGCTAAATTCAACGACGTTTTTCGCAGTAACCTAAACAAGACAAGTATGTCTAACGCTTTTACTGCTGCAATATCGCCTGCTGAAAATTGTCGTCGGTTGTTTTTTCTCAAAGTTCCATTATGGACATTTTGAAATAAAAAAACTTAATGTTGAGTGACAAACAGCTTGAATCCAGATCAGACGCCGCGTTACGCGGCATCTGATCTGGATTCAAGCTGTTTGCAAATTTAAACCAATTTCCCTCCCTATAACGACTCCCTCCGAACAACGCAACACAATTTGTGTCACACAATGGGTGTCGTTGAAGAGAGGGAACGCAGTAGTTATCACAAATTGGCCTGTACAGTGCCCCCTCCCTGCAACAAATCCCAATGGGAGATGATGATTATGTACGTTGTTCGGAGAGAGTTGTTATCGGGAGGGAAATTAAGACTTTAACTACGTTTGCAAACAGCTTGAATCCAGATTTCGCGTCATTATATTTCTTCTCTCAAAATGTCCACCTATATGTAACTTTGAGAAAAACCAGCTCACGACAATTTTAAACAGACTTAATGACAGCAGATAAAAGGTTTGAAATAAGTGTCTTGCTTGAGGACCAGCCGCAAGTATTGTTGTAAGGAAGGAATCGTTGTTTGGAGGACCGTTGTAGGGAGAGAGTACTGTAGAATAAGAACGGTTGAAAGGCCAACGTCGCAATATATTCTCGTCTGGCTACTCTTGTCGTTAAAAGAGTCATTGAAGTTGGTCCAATTTAGTTTCTCCTCATTTGTTCAAAGCCAATCTGACAGACGATGATGAATTGCTTCTAGCAATCCTGGCACATAGCTACTTATATATTCAACAATAACCGACTATATTGACCTTTACTCGACAGGCGTATATATGCATTTTAACTTGCTTGAACATATTACAGAATAATGGTATTTTGATGTGCATTCATACACGCTTATATACTGCCGCTGAAATTCAATTTTTGATACATACGCTTGTATATTGATCAGTTTGCGAATCTTGTCGATTTTTAAGAAAGGAACTGAATTGTTTTTCTTCGTTTAAGCGAAATATACGACAGAAAATGATCGGCAAATTCTATAAATCGCGCTCGCGCTGGCGATTCATGGTAAATTTGACGATAATTTCTTTCGATTATTTTGCTTAAACGCCGAAAAAATCAGCTCATGTCTTATATTTACATTACATTTGCTGTAATTTCTAATATTAAATTAACATTTATTAGTATGCATGTATGTTTAATCCATATAGTTAGAGGTTTTTAACACGAATGTTGTGTACCGTGAAAGGAACAGCAATAACCTCATAACAGAAGCACTAATTAGCGGAGAAATGATCCATAAGCCCCGCCTCCTCTGCGAAATATATGAACAAGTCCCGCCCCTAGAGCAATTGCATTAATACGAATAAACGTATATAATACTCCCTCTCTACAACGACACCCAATGGGAGACAAACATGTGTGCGTTGTTCGGAGGGAGTCGCTTTAGGAAGGGAAATTGGCCTACGTTTGTCACTCGTCATTAAGATTTTTTCCGTCAAAATATCCATTATGTAACTTTGAAAAAAACAGCAGACGACAATTTTAAGTAGACGATAGTGCAGCAGTAAAAGCGTTGGACATACTCGTCCTGTTTAGGGAACTGTGGCAATGGTAGTTGTAAATAGGGAATCGTTGTTGAGAGGGCCGTTGCAGGGAGCGGGCACTGTATATGCATTTTAACTTGCTTTCACATGTTACAGTGATATGCATTCATACACGCTTGGAAACTGTCGCTGTAATAACGTTTTCGAAGCATACGCTTGTATATTGATCAATGTGGTTTTAAACCATATACTTCATACAGAATACTAAAACTGTCTCATATATTTCATTCTGTTTAGGTTGTTCGGGTTTAACCCTTTCACTCTCAATCGCGCTTCAAAGTGCGTTTGCAAACAGTTTGGATCCTGATCAGAAGCTGCGTAACGCGGCGTCTGATTAGGATCCAAGCTGGTTGACACTCGTTTTGAAATTTCTTCATTCATACTGACTTATTTTTAACTTTGAAACTGCATTTCAGGCAACAAAATTGAACCAGACGACAATGAAACGGTGAAGGGGTAAACATCTCACGAAAATGTTGGCAATGAAGGGTTTAACGACGATTCCACACAATTATGGCTACAGTCAAACCATCTATTATTTAAACTAATTTAAATCCGAACAATTTCGTATTACAACGTTGAAGTGTAAATAAGCAACATTTGAAAGTTGAAATACCGATATGTTTGACGTAAGCATGTTCCATAAAATGGAATAGAATATAGAAACACAAGTAAGTTCGACTTAAGCAGCTTCGTGTTATAATTGTTCGACTGTACTACAGTGCTCCCTCCCTACAACGGCCCTCCGAACAACGACTCCCTCCTTACAACGAAATTTGCCGCTGTTGCACTGATGCATTATCGTCTACTTAAAATTGTTGTCTGCTGGTTTTCTTACATAAATGACATTTTGACAGAAAAACATAATGACGAGTGACAAACAGCTTGAATCAAGATCAGACGCCGCGTAACGCTGAGTCAGATCTGGATTCGAGCTATTTCCAAATGTAAGCCAATTTCCCTCCCTGTAACGACTCCCTCTGAACAACGCACACTCTTTTTGTCTCCAATTGGATGTCGTTGTAAATGGGGAAGACTGTATATTCGTGAACACATTCATGTAAAGTACAGATGACAGCGCTAAAATGGAATAGAATATAGAAACACAAGTAAGTTCGACTTAAGCAGCTCCGTGATATAATTGTTCGACTGCACTACTACTGTATATTCGTAAACACATTCATGTAAAGTACAGATGGAAGTACTTATTACATGTATCAATGTAAGGTAAGATGCAAAACAATTGCATTTACAATAATATGAATAAAAACATAATGCTATGCTGGCGAATCTCATTAATGAACGATTTGGATTACTCGCATTTCAAGGTTTAAATATTCCTAAACGACAACTAGACTAAATATGATATGCCTCTAATGTTGAACACCATATTTTAAGTATCAATTTTGACGTTTACGACTTATATAACTGATGGTATATAAATCACAGCGATAGGGGATACAATTTGGGCCAATTTCTATTTTATTGAGCAAATGACACTAAAGTTGACAGTAAATATAGTCATTCGGTTAAGAAGACATTGTTATTTACCGTTCAAAACTACAAAGCAATAAATTGTACAAAATAGATGATTTTTTATCTGAGTTACTCGGCATTCTGAATGTGGAGTGTTTGCAAGTGACATCCATTATTTAAGTGCAGGTGTGTTCTAGAAAGAAGTATGCTTTATCCCCTGTAACAGATGGATAGTTAAGAACAACTAAATGCGTAGGTGTGCATTATCGTGCATTAGATCACAGGTAGGAGTTAAGATGTGGAGTCATTAGACCATGAGGCATTTCACCCACATCACAACAACTAACTGTGATATAATGGACGACGATGCACACCTAAGAATTTGTTATTTTACGTTCAACACGACGTTTTTAATAACAAATACTTTTCTCGAAGAACCCCAAACCAGAAGCGTTGCTAGTGGCTTTGCCATTGTGGCTGTTACATTTACTTAACATGTCTTTCAACCCTGATATTTTACAAGAAAATGTCAATAGTTCAACAGAAGAAACACTCACAGGTCAATAATGCTTCATCTGTCACAATTAACATAAATATGAACATATATATGCCAGAAACAACGCATTTACAGATTTAGAAATGTGAAATTATTATAGACGCAGTGTGCTGACAGAATGGAGTGAGGTGAGATTTACTACATGTTAACATCGCGTGATTTAAGTTTTTTTCTATAGTCTCTGTTTATATGCCGTAGGTCCCGAGTCGAGTTAAAAAATTGGATATATCAATACGTTAAGATCAATATTCAAATACTAAAGCATTTAAACATAAAGTACATGTAAACTAAAACATGTAAACTTAACTCAAAGAAATGAAAATAGGGTCATAACTTCGAAATTGTCTTCCGCAATTTAAATAATCAAACTTGACAAAGATTTTACACCAGTGAAAACTTCAGCAAATTTAGTGAATATCCAAAGAAAGGTTTGACATCCAATCAAACAACGGTGTGGGCCTTAACCCTATACCTCATAGCCTGTTGAAAACTAATTTAAGAAAAAAAAGGCACCAAATGTGAAATTTATAAAGCTCTAAATATTATCGATATGGTACTTTTTTGTAAATTTTGTAAGGGAAGATAACTCTTTTTACTTTAATAACTCAAAATTTTCAACACTGACCTTTCAATTTCTTTTCATATTTTGAACTGCCTTAGCATGGGCTTTCATCTGGTAGAATATAAGAAAAAGTTAAATACTAGAACTGTTTCATTTTCAAACTTTTTTACTTTTTTTCATAAAATAAAAAATCTAATAAAATCATGCCCTATACAAAGCATAAGTTTGATATTCAAGGATCAATATTGTTCAAACCTGGTGCCTGCTTTGCCTAATTTGGTTTCTATATGTGAAAATACCACCATAGACAAGAAATAAATAATGGAAACCCAAATTATTATGTTTGTTTTGCTTCGAAATAAATTTTACTGAAGCTTGTACCCTGAATGGGTAAAATTTGAAAAAAAAGTCCAAATTTGATATACCTTTTTCAAATCGCTGTAGCTCAAAAACAAGGACACCACCATCTTTTTTTTTTCATTTTTTCATTCATCATAAACAGCTCTTCCAAAAAAACAATGTTAGAAAAAAAGTTAAATACTTTGAAAAATTGGCTTATGACATTGATACACCCTTAAGGCACATTCTGCTTTACTTTTAGCATGCGTTAAGCTAAAATCTGCTAGGCTATATAAAATATTTGTAATGGTAATTGTTCATGAGGGTATACACTGGAACTATTTTCTTCAGCGGAGGAATAAATTAAATAAGCAAAAAGTCGTTTCTATAGGGGAAAGGGTTAAATAGTAATTTATGTTCAAACAAGTGCAGTCAATGGCTATAAGGTGCGCGGGCTTGAACCAGACGAAGAGTTAAACTTAGTCTACTTTTTTGTGAGGGCGGTGGTCCAGTGGTAGGACACTCGCATAGGAAGCGAGAGGTTCCTGGTTCGAGCCCTGTCAGGATCACTGGACTTTTTCTGAGCAAAACATTAACCCTACATTGCTCCACTTCACCCAGGTGAATTAAAATTGGTACCTGAGAGGGAAAGAAGTCAATGTGCCATTGCTGCTAGTAGCGCCGTACGTAAATGGCTGACTTGTGACTCGATGATCAGGTAGGTAAATGTAAAAGTCCGCAGAATATGTACAGTCGAACTTCGATATCCCGAACTCGTTTAACTCGAACTATCCGATAGTTAGACATATGAACTGCATTATCTCATGCTCGGTTAAATCGAACATACCCATATTTTAAAGTTAAAACGTGGCTTAGCCACGTTTTAACTTTGAAATACGGGTATGTTCGACAAAATCGACTTCGAGATATCGAAGTTCAAATGTATATAATTGCAGACTCTATAAACCCATACCTTTACCTTTTACCTTTACCTTTTGTGAAACAGTTTGGTTTGGGACCTCTTATTACCCGAAATCTACTCTGGATGTTGCTCTTAGCGGCATCATATTGACAACATATATAGAATACCGTTGACTAAACGAACCATTGCATGTTGAATTCAAATCCAAAAGTTTATTACAAGTAAATCTAGTGCATATTACGATCGAATCAAACAACTTTGTAGCTTATCACATTTAATGTTTTCAAAATTTATGTTAGGTTGAAATCATGATGAAATTAGCAAGTACAATATGTCAAACAAAACAGTGAAAACGTGGATAATGAAGCTATCATAACTCATTAAATACATGTACAGTAAAACTTATCTATTACTACCAGCAAAAGGAAGTCTAATTGATTGTGTAAAAGACAGGTGACAGGTGAAAGAAATGTGACAGTAAAACAGAAAGCTCCTTAACTGTTACCTTGCTTTAAACATATAATAAATTAACACACGTTAGTGAATAGAGAGGTGTTCATATATATCTAATGACTTTGAACGATTTAGTTAAAACCATGTCAACAAGTATAGCTTTCATGAAATTCAGTATCAAAACAATCTTAACTGTACTTGCATTGTATAGTATAGTAAAAGCCTTACGTAAATTGTCTTTACAAAGTTTAAAGCACGTATCTTGTTCACCAATAAGTGTTTGTTTCATACCAGAAAAATAAGCATAGTTGACATATAATATTATACAACATAATTATGATAAATCCGAAACAAGTATTATAACACCATGTCGCATCTCGACCATCAGTTAGTATCAATTGTGATAGTTGCAGTAGTATTTGACGTAATTGTAGTAGCAGCAGTGGTAGTCTCGATATGCCTCGGTTGACAGTATTTTTCCGAAACTAGACAATTTTACTGACACCCTGTCAGGCATGTTGTATTTATATTATATATATATAATCACTGTCAATAAAACTCGATAGTTTAGCAGTTGTGTTCACTTCAACCTAAAACGCATGTTTGACATAAAACGATATCAGTGTACAAATACATTAACCATTAACCGCTTGAGTGAATGCCTATATAAGCAAAACCATAGAGTAATTGTGGAAACAATCGACGTAGTTTATTTAATTGATTAAATATGCTTAATGGATCAAACATCATTATCAATATAAAGGCATCCATTTGACTAACGAAAAAATGTTGCTGATTAATGTTGGTAACATACACTAATTTAGTCTAACAATCCGGCATGCCACCTCGCATTGTGTTTGGTCTGTAGAATGTTACCAGGCTTTCATGTTAGAATCCTCTGTGATACATAAATCATCGCGTACAGTTGGTACAGTGGAGAATCTGTTATTCTTTCCCGTTTAAACGCAAACGTACGCAAACGCAAAGCACTAAAACATAGAAAAGAACAACTTTTGGACAATTCTGATAGTTCATGTTTATCTTGTTGGCAAACAGTTTGGAGCCTGATCAGACGCCGGGTGACCCGGCGTCTGAACTGGCTCCAAACTGTTTGCAAGGGCAATAATAGATTTAGCGTAAACGCGTTTATTGGGAAAGAATAACACATTCTCCACTGTAATTGTATGAACTGATGTTATTTGTGACGATTGTTGTCAATTGTAGTTGTACGGAAATGAGCCACTATAGCTAGACCTTTCCCAATAATTCATGAATACGCATTTCCCGCAATTTATTTATTCCTCCACTAAAGGGAGTAATGCTATAAATATATGAATATGCGCAATAATACAAAATTATGTTATCCTAGCAAAGTATAGCTTAAAACAGGGTGAAAGTAAAGATGAATGCTCTTTTTAAAGGAGATTTAAGCAATCATTTGTATTCAATACTGTATACAAGATATTGGAAGAGGGTTATACTTTTATGGAGAGTATGTATACCTTAACTAGTAATGCATTATCTTTACTGATGGTTTGCATTTAATTGCTAAGTTTGTGCAAATAATGTAAGTTTACTAAAATTTAGATAGTCTCCAATAGTTTATGTTGGAATGATCTAACACTCGAAATTCTGGTACTAATTGCCACTTCGTACACTTTGTTTTCAAATGCGGCCTTTTGGATTTCCACATACACTGGGTTTACAGCGGACGGAAATGCAGCATTGGCATAATGTATTACTTCTTCAAATATATTTTCTGTTATATCTATCAAATGTCTCCATTTGTCTGCAACTGTAGGTTTGTGAAATCGACCGTTTTCCTTTTACGACACATCCGTTGCATGTCGACGACAATTTGCAATTACAATATACTTCAGTAAATTGTAGTCTGGCTTTTTAATAGCAGTAACTTAAATAGCTTGTCTAAGCCGTTCAGACAAAGCCCCTTAAATAAGAGTTGCCATTGTTTAATTTCAGTGGATGAATAACCCGTTTAAGTGCAGTTACTTCCTGTAAGTCTATAACAAACTTAGAAATAAAACGAAACACTTTCTTTAATCTTCATTTAATAAAGGACAGGCTGATACATGTCGTGTGGATATCTTTCTATTTTGCAAATAGATCTGAACATCAGGAAATGAATATTCAGCCGCATTGATCTAGTCACGGTTCTTGAATTATTGTAACTGTTAAAACTTTCAAGCAATTAGACGTAATACGATCGGAACGGATCGTTACACTGACTTCTCACGACTGTCATTAATTGGAAAAGCATACGAAAACTACACATTGGCTTAAGGGTGTATCAATGTCATGAATTTAAGAAATGTTCAAAGTATATGAAAACACTTTATGATGGTTTTGTATTGAAGAGCTATTTAAGATGAATGAAAAAATAGAAAAAGTGTACATTTTGGTGAACAACAGTTTGCTCCATGTAAAAATTATCCCACCCACTTTCTCTTATTTTGTCCTTTTCAAACAGTCCGCTTCAATAAAATCCATTTTATATGAAAACAAATATGATAATTTGGTTTTATGTTATTTATGTCCTATATATGGTAGTATTTCTTCATACAAAAACTAATTTAAGAAAAAACAGGCACTAAATGTGAAAATTATAAAGCTCTACATATCATCGATATGGTACCTTTTTGTAAATTTTGTAAGGGGAGATAACTCTTTTTACTTTAATAACTCAAAATTTTCAACTCTGACCTTTCAATTTCTTTTCATATTTTGAACTGCATTAGCATTGGCTTTCATTTGGTAGAATATAAGAACAAATTTAATACTAGAACTAGTTCATTTTCTAACTTTTTTACTTTTAATTCATAAAATAAAAATCTAATAAAATCATGCCCTATAAAAAGCATATTTTTGATATTCGAGGATCCATATTGTTCAAACCTAGTGCCTGCTTTGTCTAAATTTGGTTTTTATTTGTGAAAATACCACCATAGACATGAAATAAATAATGAAAACCCAACTTACCATGTTTGTTTTGTTTTGAAATCGATTTTACTGAAGCTTGTACTCTGAATGGGTAAAATTTGAGAGAAAAAGTCCAAATTTGACATACCTTTTTCAAATCGCTGTAGCTAAAAAAAAGGACACCACCATCTATTTTTCTCACCACTTTTTCATTCATCATAAATAGCTCTTTCAAAAAAACAATGATAGAACAAAAGTTTGATACTTTGAAAAAATCACTTATGGGTTGGATACACCCTTAATGAAATGAACGTATATGGATGCAGCTGTTGTTAATCCAAGCTAAAGGAATTATAGTAGGAAATAATTTCATGAACTTACAGGCATATCATTTGTTTTCGTTATCACATGGACCAAACTGATTGATTTTCAAACAAATTTAAACACACAGAAAATAATAGTATCTATATTTACATTTTGTCACAAATATTTTGAAAATCTATCGTGTTGGGTCCCTTTGTTAGCTATTTGCTTTTTATTCTAGTTGTTCCCAGCGTCTCATAAAAAGACATAGGCCAATTGTGTAGAGTCTGATCAGATGTCGCACAGTGCGGCGTCCGATCAGATTCTACTTTGTTTGCTGATAGGAATTGCAACATAAAACAATACGAAAATGTAAATTTAAACCAGGCACCCATTACATAAAATTAGACTTATGCACTAGTTCTATAAGCATGGAATAATTCACTTGGCATTAATGGGTTCAGTTGCAAAATAAGCACCTTGTTAAAAAAAACGAAGAAAAGAACAGAAACGAACATAACAAACTTTATTTCTACTCAGACATGGCCACATGCAGCATGAGGTACAGTGTTCATGTTACAGGGATAAAGTGTAATCAGGAAATCAGTGTAATCCCTGAATGTTTTAGGGACTACGCGTAATTACTGGGCGTTTTAGGGAATTGATAAAATGTCCCTTTTATCATCAAATAAATAGATTTGTATTATCATGACATTTCTTTTATTTAAAAACAGCATACTGTCTTGCAATATTATGGTCTTATAAACGTTCATACAAAGTTTCTTGCACAAGTGAATAAACATGAGTGAACAGTGTGCATATAAGCCAAAACAATTAAAAAATCAAGACATCTGTCTTGTTAATAAGGTTAACACAATATTTCATAGCGTGGTACTTGCATTTGAACTTAATGAACTAAACAAGGTAAGATTCATTACTTTATCCAAAGGTAACTGCCAAATATTTATAAAAATTCAACGAAAAGCTTCAAAATTACGCCCTTTCCCTGGGAGATTTAGGGTTTTTGTGAAATCCCTGATGTTTTAGTGATTTCGCATATTCTCTGATTATACGTTTTCCCTGTAACATATACACAAGAAAAACATAAACAATGTGACCGTGCATGGCTAAGTCAGAGATAAACATTTATAATATTATTTCTGTATTAGGTGAAGAACATTTAAAAGCCAACCACTATGCGTAGAAGAATCGTTTATGGTCTGAATCTACTATGTTAGAATTGTGATTATAAAACCGACAGTGGTGGAAATATGGTGTGGGGTCGAAATAAAATCACGGGTATGCACCCACCTTGATAACACACTGCTTTACTAAACTAAATCATGTCAACATAAACATATACCGCTATAGAATTTGTTCAAGGAGATAAATTACTCGTAAAAATTCTTTATTGCACAGGACATAGTATATGAAGTTTAAGCTAATGTGTTCACAATATCACGTTTTGAGTATTTTACGACGTACGTGTCATAATGATTTCTACTACAATGCTCCCTCTAACAACGGTCTTTGTCGCAGTTCCCTGAACAGGACAATTATATCCAACCTATTCACGACTGCAATGTCGTCTGCTTAAAAGTATGGTCTGCTGTTTTTCTCAAAGTTACATAATGGACATTTTGAGAGAAAAACTCTTAACGACGAGTGACAAACAGCTTGAATCCAGATCAGACGCCGCGTTACGCGGCCTCTGATCTGGATTCAAGCTGTTTGCAAATGTAAGCCAATTCCCCTCCCTATAACGACTCCCTCCGAACAACGCACACCATTTTTGTCTCCCGTTGGGTGTCGATGTAGAGAGAGAGGGAACGCTGTAGTATATTTTTCCGATTAGAATATTTTGAACTAAGTTTACATCACATAGTGCAAATTCATTTATGGTCACAGTTCAATCAGATAAGCTTTGCTGATTCAGTAAAATACACAGCTAATCTAATGTACACCCCATACTTCTTGGAAGATCACAATCATTCCTTATAGGTCTTTGAAGATTACTGTTGTATCGCTATGATCAGTATGCAGTATGTTATAGCAGTGGGTACCACGTTATGTTTTCCCAATAAACGGTTTCGTACTCAAATAACTCATTTCTAGTGCAAACAGTGTATTGGAAGTATAAATAACACAATTTCAGTCAAGGCTACAAACCATTTGACACTACAATTTACACCGTTACCGTTTATTAACTGTCATTTCCTACAAGTTATTGCTTTCAGTTTTGTTTCACCTTCACTGCTTTGGTGACATCTGCTTTGAACAATAGTCGTCTGCTTGTATTCTAGAATGTACCACTTTTCTGTGATACTTTTAATTTAAAATACTATCTGTGATATGTGTTTATAATGATACCGTGACCCTCTGTATCTTGTCACTAGAAACAAAGACCACAATGGAAATAAGTAAAATATATTTCCTTTTTTGTGTTATCCTTGGTTTCTAGTGCGCATTACATCGCTCTTATATGTTTGCTTTATTATGATTTGCCATGTTATGCACACTTTTTACCGAAATATCTATATACATAACCTGTCATGATAACGGTGCTTGGTCTGTATAATGTCGCAATACAGTGAGGCAGGTTTTGTCATGGCTCATTTGTATGAAAACTTTCGAAGTAGGTGTTGTATAGCGGTGCCGTAAAACATATCTCAGTCAATCAATTGTTTTAATGGTTAGAAAGTTATCCTTTGTAATGCTACACCAACAGGCTGTTGGTGTAGCATTAAAAAGGAAAACTTTCTAACCATTAAAACAGATCAGACAGATAATTTTTGCAAACATAGTGAAATATTTCCGCTTACCCTTTCTAAGCTACAAGCAGACAAAACAATAAATTGAGATATTGGTACTTATATAACCACTTATATGCCGTAAGAAACAGACTTCAACACTATAGTGCGATCATTTTGGTATATAATTGAAATGTCTGCGAATTATACCAATTTGATTTATCGCCTGTTTTTATTGATAAAGTTTAGTATTTTAGTCACTTTGAATTAAGAACCCAATTATACGAGTGCCAGCCAGTTTGGTTCTCTATCAGAGGTTGCGTTACGTTACGTCTTATCTGGACCCAAACTACTTGCATAAGTTAATGTTCTAGAGCTTTACATAGAACGAGTTAATTCATATCAACTACGCTCAGCATGTTTTGTCAGTATTTCATAAAACGATATATGCCCTGCACACTCCATCCATTTCCATATGTTGCTCATCTCTACAATTAATAAATATTAACACAACAAAAGTTACACAAAGGTCAAAATTCTTATACAAACAGCACTTTATTTATTACCTTATATATTACCCCATTCCATATGGACATGTTGCACAACATTGACCGATAAACAAACATACGCGTTTCATTTAAAAAACGAAGCGCAAACCGGTGAAACAGAAACATATTTCATGTTGGCGAAGAGCTCATATTTACAAATGAGCCGTGCCATGACAAAACCTGCCGTCTTGCGTTTCAAACAGTGTATATCAAGGTCAGCCGCCGCGTCTTACTAAGACGCGGCGGCTGGCCTTGTTCTACACTGTTGGACACCCACATGCATCTTATATAGTAGTATTATATACGGTATTTGGCAGTGAAGGCTAATCTCAGATACAGAGCCTGAGATGACAACGGTGCTTGGTCTGTACAATGTTACAATGCAATAAGGCTGGTTTCAAAATGCGACAGGATACTATATATCTGTGTACATGCTTAGCTTAAAAACTAACCATGTCTTACTCTTAGCACATTTAACTGCATATTCATTTCACTGTTTACTATTGTTTACAACTGCATAAGACGTATAACATCTGGCTTATCATAATTATGTTACAACACTCTCTTAAAATAAATAAACCACATACAAGAGTAAAACTGTCATTCTGGAGTTCTCTGTATCCCCTTTAATCTGCATTTAATCTTACATAACACCCAGCCTGCTTATTTATCTTCACTTCAATGTCTATATTTTAATTTTTTCAAACTCGCATAAAATTCTAAAATTTCGTACAAGATTTTATAGTTATATTGTCTATGCATGGTACAAACACCTTTGTTATATATACGCGAGAAATAGCGTAGAAACAGTCGTTCTACGTCAAATAACCAAGACTTACATAAATACATATACTGCAAAATCTATGAAACCATTTAAAACTTCCAAGAAACTTGTATTTGATGATATTACATTTTATCTTTTGTGCATTTTTAAATAACACATAAATAGTGTGCTTTATGGCAAAACTAGATCTGTAAACACGAACTACAAATAGCAGTTAGCTTGCTGAAACGGCTGAAAGACCCAAACACTCATTTAAATGTGCATATACAACCATTTTGACTAGTGCGACATGGTAGAGTAATATAACTTTGCAATTTTTTTCCAGAATATTCAACCTTCAACATGACATATTCGCGTCACTATTGATCAGACCATTTGTAATTTATGCGTTAATATACTGAAATCCCACCTTAGACATACGGATTTCTGTTGTGCCGTATGTCCGTTGGTCTTGACTTGTAATTGCCATATGGTAACTTTATATCGATATTATCTAACAACTACGACGAAACCCTTTCAATAGATGTTTTCGGCATATTCTTTAAATAAGAACATTTAATGACTGTCATACAGCAAACTCGATATGCACTTGACTAAAAGCTAAATCGAAGCATTGCATAGTACTACAGCGCTCCCTCGCTTCCATGACACCCAACGGGAGACAAAAGATATGTGCGTTGTTCGGAGGGAGTCGTTAAAAGGAGGGGAATTTGCTTACATTTTCAAACAGCTTGAATCAAGATCAGACGTTTCTGTCAAAATGTATATTAGATCTATGTAACTTTGAGAAAAAACAGCAGACATACAGTTTTAAGCAGATTATATTACAAAAGTGAAAGTGCTAGGCATATAATTGTCTTGTTTGGGGAACAGCGACAAGGGTCGTTGTAAGGAGGGAGTCGTTGTTGGGAGGGCCGTTCTAGAGCGGGAGCGCTGTAATTAAATACGAAATGCATTACATATGTCGATGTGTGTAAGAAGGTTGTAAATGCCAGTCCTTAATCCATCTGTATAAACATCTAGTCTTATAAATATCATAAGGAGATCGTATTCCGAATCCGATTGACTCTTAACATTTAGTCTGAAACTGAAATGTCAAATGCATACATGAAGTATTGTCACATCTACATGTATACACATGACACTAGATTGACTTCGAACAAGCTAGAGGACAAAAAGTTCAAAGCTGTAACAGTACGATCTGGAAATTATACAAAACGAACGGTCTTAAAACTCGTCGCTTCTTATTGTGTTTAGTGTTGGTAATAATGGGCTTGTTTTATGACTAGTCTGGGTCCGAAGTACAATTCGATTAGAACAATGCGTTGCCTAAGACGAACACAGTCTTTTAAATTACCGCTGTTTCCTTACACGATCATTATGTTCTATCTTTTCACGGCTGCAATATCGTCTACTGACAATTGTCGTCTGCTGTTTTCTCAAAGTCTCGTATTTGACATGTTGATAGAATAAAGCATAAAGACGAGTGGCAAACAGCTTGAATCCAGATTAGACGCGGCGTCTGATCTTAATTCAAGCTGTTTGCAAACGTAAGCCACCCCCCCCCCCCTATAACAACTCCCTCCGAACAACAGACATATTTTTTCCTGTCGTTTGGTGTTGTTGTAGAGAGGGAGCAATGTGTTTTACAAAGTTTCTACAAGAACTTTTCGCATTCCGTCTGCCCGCAGTCAGAATCACCCGTATGAGATACCGCAAATGTAGCTTAACAAGTTTATCGCACTATGGAGTGAGTGCTTTATTACAATGTTTCACATAAACGTGCAAAATATAGAGTTCCGTAAAAATCGTAAGGCCCACTGGGCAAATATTTTAAACTTATTTTCGAATCACCAAAATACTGTATTACTACGCCGACTATAAATCAGTTAGGAGAATCTAGACAAAGTTAGATCACCACTAGGTATTGAATCATTTACAAGTGTCCTGAAATCATTATTCCGAGCAGTCCCGCAAACGCAGGCTGCAAATCAGACTTCTATACGTATAGCTCGAGTATTAACAGTGACTCAGACTGTTTTTCAAATTTAAACGTTACTATGATAATGACGTCATGTCGCTATAATGACGTAATTTTAAAAACGAAACTAGATTCTTAATGTCAAATGATTATTTTGAGTCACTTAGAACAATTTTACATTAAATATTACTTAAAATTTGAATATGGTATCAGTGAAGTGCTTTCACAATACATTGATATTGCTTTTCTTTATTTTAGTTTGATAGGTGATGTTATCTACGGATGAATAAAACCGATAGCACCTATGACGAATCGTTTTCCTAAGAGCCGAGGGCAAAAGTGAAAGTAAGACCGTTCGGATTTTTTACGTGTTTATGTGATAAATAGGATATCAAATTCATGTGTTTTCAGTCGTGAATTCATTGAACTCGTTGGATAAAATGATATGTTGCTCGCCTCGGCTCGCAACATATTATAAGTTACACAGTTTTCAGGTGACCTAATATAGAATATATACTGCCAGTAAATTCCAAATATGGAATTTACTGGCAGTGTATATCCCATATTAGGTCACCTGAACACTGTGTAACGTTTTTATCCTACCGACTACCTTTAATTTATTCTTGACGAAATAGATTAAAGGCGGTCACTGTCATATAAAATGAAAACATGACGTCATCAATCATTATCTAAACATTAGTGCGCGACGTCATGTTTACCGCCCAACCCCAAATACTGTATACATTACATCTTAATCAGCAACCGTTTAATGACTTGTTTATTGTATACCTGGTTCAAAATCAACGAATATGTATAGATTGTTTGAATGTTTACATAAGCGCGGCCGTTATAGAAACCAAATGACGCCATCTTCATCGAACGTTGGCCATTTTAAACGTTACGTTGCTAACGTTTTCACGTGCATAAGATCTGTTGCCCCCGGGCCAATATTAGGTTGCTGAAAGCAGTGGATGGAAAATGCACGGCTTTCACATGACGCCAATTCACCAATCGGATAGCGAGAAACTTGTAGGATGTAGGATAATATTTTATCCAAGTCGTTCAATAAATTCCCGACTGAAAACACACTCATTCTATGTAATCTTAACCCATTATCCCATCAATACGCCTTTTTACGCTTTTTGATTTATTCCTCAACTGATGGAAAAAGTTACACTTTATGTAGTCTTGAGTATGTACGATTATACATATTTTCTATATTCTAGCAGATAGATAATAACGTAAAGCAGGTTGAAAGTAAAGCAAAATGCGTCTTAAAGCAGAATGCCCCTTAAGGCACATTCTGCTTTACTTTCGATCTGCTTTACGTTGTTATACATCTTCAATACTAGAAACAAGCTATGGGGTAATATGTTAATCTTATTTGTATACCTCTCAGGGAATATTTAAGAAATAATAAATTCATACCAGTGTTTTATCGTGCAATCGAACACTGGTAGGAGTTGCGATGCGTAGTAATTTAATCACGAGGCATTTAGGCCGAGTGGTTTAATTACAAGCATCTCAACGACTACCCGTGTTCGATTGTTAGATAAAAAACTGGTATTGATTTATTATTTCGATTCTAACACATAATTTAACCGTAATTTGCCCCGAAGCAACGGCACTACATTTCTTGGCGTACGCATTTTCCAAGCCATATGACGTCACCTTAGAACGTAACAGCGCGTGGGTGTTCTATTGAGAATTCGTACACTGATACGTTCCTTCTTTGTTTATATAGAGGCGTGCGGGAAGTGTATTAGAATTTACAATTGTCGAGTTGATTACATAGTACGGTCGGTTCCTGACCCATACAACTACGTCAAGAGCTAGACACAGAACGTACAGTACAATCCATATCCTCAACAAAGTATATTTCAAACTAACTGTCTCTCTCACTATAGGTGGAACATCATGTGGTTTGGGAATTTGCATATTACAGCGAAAGGGAGGAAAATACACTGAAGTGAAATATGCGTAGACATTTCACAACCGATTTTTTATTTTATTTTTTTGATAAATACAGTAAAACCTCTCAATTACGACCACTAGAAATAAGGCTAATTGTCTGTATAAAAGATAGGTGACAGCTTAAAGCAATATGAAAGTGAAACAGAAAGCTTCTGTAGGAGCTTTCTGTTTCACTTTCACATTGCTTTAAGCAGTCGCCTGCCTGAAACGACGAATATTTGACACAATTTAGTGGTCGTAATAGAGAGGTTCTAATGTACTTTAAAACTGAATTTACTTTAACACGAATATAGACAACGTATTACATATTAAGTATAATGTATATGCTTATGTCTGATTATATTAGAGGAATCGCAATGTAATTCGATAAAACTATAATTGTATTTTAAACTGTTTCAAACGTGATGTTTTGAAGTGAGGATAAATTATATGTTTATCAAAACAAGTGCAATTAGACTGCATACAACTTGATACATGTCTAATATAGACAATAATATGTCATTTAATTAGAGAAGGTGGGGTTATTCTGCGAGGGGGAGGTCCTCGAGCCAATAAACCTCTCCTATATCATGTAATGACGTATTTTTCGATTTACTCATTAAATGATTTTGTTCTTTCAAATTCACATTAACACTAAACAGGGACCATATATATTATGTTATATATGGTCTCTGCACTAAACTATAAATGTTTCACGTGATTCCTGATATACAAATAATTTGAATTAATAACCGCTTGGGAGCGCTTAGTTAACCCTTTATCTCATAGCTTGTTTCTAGATTTGAAGGCAGGTGACCACTTAAAGCAGGTTGAAAGTAAAGCAGAATGCGCCCTAAGGCGCATTCTGCTTTACTTTCAACCTGCTTTAAGTCACTATTTGCTAGTATATAAGTACTATTTCTAATTATACATGTGCATGCCTGTATAATCTTGAACTATTTTCTTTGCCGGAAGGATAGGTTAAAATGCGCTAAAATGCGCTTCTATGGTTAATATTACAAGACAGAACATGACTACAACAAAACGCTTTGACTGCAAAAATGGAAATAAAATGGAAAAAGTAAATATATTCAATTTTGGACAAGTTGTACATTTAAACTCAATCGGGCCATGCTTTAGCTTCAACTCAGAAATTTAAAATGTTAAAGTTAAAAATACGATTGATCACAACAACTGTCAGAAATTTATGCATGACTCTTCAACGTCATGCATTGTTTAAGAACAAATAGAACAATTTCTTTTCTGACTACTCAGATTCAAACGTTGCCTCCCACGCAGTATTTATGTCGAAATTCGCCACGAACTCTGGCATTTTGATTTGTTTATTAGCCAACCTTAAGTCTCTGTAAGTTTTAAGGTGTGGCTACAGCGATGCTGTAGCAAAGTTCAGAACATTAGAGAGGATTGTAAAGTAATCTATATCAGTGAAGATCTATATGAGAGTAGAAATAGTAGTTGAATATTATTTGTAAAGAGGGGTTCAATTTGAAAAGCAAGAGTTAAGAGCTTTATTTAAAAAGAAAATGTTTGTCTCTATTCATTTGGTGTGTTTTGCGTTGATTTTTAGTAATAAAAAAACCTCGAATAAACGCAACTTTTATACACACCTGAATTCAACGTCAAAATGTGTTTGGAGCTGTATCGTTAAGGATATGTACTCGCCTCCGAAACACGACATTCCGGGTTCGAATCACCCGATACAATTGTACAAACGTTTCTGTTAATTATATGGTAGGATGTATACGGAGACTAAATGATAATTTAACATACTTGTTATATTGTTCACGTCTGCAAATTAACTAGATCTAGATCTACTCTGTTGTTTGTTTTGAAGTATGAAATTGTACGAGCAAAAATGTTCCGGTTAACTCATACACCTATTACAGTGGAGAAAACGTTATTCTTTCCCAATAAACGCGTTTTCGCAAAAACTAGTATTTCCCTTGCAAACAGTTTGGAGCCAGATCAGACGCCGGGTTACCCGGCGTCTGATCAGGCTCCAAACTGTTTGCCACTCAGATTAATATGAATAGTCAGAAAATTCGAAAAATTGTCATTTTGTACGTTTTATTGAGATGCGTTTGCGTTTCGTTTGCGTTTAAACGGGAAAGAATAACGTATTCTCCTCTGTATATATATATAATCCTGCTACTATACAGATACACTTAGGTATATCATGTTCATTAAGACTGTAGTGACGGGATACATGTTTGATCTATATCAGAATCGGAATATAATAATTGATGTGTGATCAACATACACATTTTTTGCAAATATGCATGTACAAACGTTTCACCTTTAAAACGCCCGTTTGTTATTACGCGTGTTAGTACCGGTTTAGTAAGAATCACTTCATGTTGTCTTATCTTATTCAGAGAGTAACGTAATAAGACTTCCATATGTATGTGTGACATAATAAGACGTATAACGTTTAAACCTTTCACTGTCATAATGACATACTCACCCGTCTTACACATTCCAAGCAATAATAATGTCTACTTAAGCTGTTGGTCTGCTTTAAAGTATGTTTCAATTGTAACATTTGGAAGCATATAAGTTTTTGACTACAGAAACATTGATATAATTGTTAACATGTGTTGATCCTGATCAGACGCCGGGAAATTCGGCGTCTAATCAGGATTAAACTTATTTGCAAAGTTAATGACAGTGTTAAGGGTCTTGGCAGTAAAATGGTTAGTCTTGTCTACGTAACAGATTCCTCTAGTGATCAAGCTATTCGTCACATATTAACACATATACTAACGTTCAATCAGTAAATTAATCAAAAAAAGGTCAATATTCCTTATAGAGAGAGCACGCGTAGCTGGCAACAAGGGGTAATATACTGGCCCGGAATAGGTTCGTCACTTTATGCCAAACCTTTTTCAAAGCCAATCTGACAGATTGTGATGAATTGCTTCTAGCAATCAAGGTACTTAGGTGGTTATATTCTGGGTAATAACCGATTGAATTGACATTTTCCTGACAGACAGACCAAGGTGTGACTATTATTGTTCGTTAAGACGATCATAGCTTCTCTTTACTGCTTTAAATGCCTCTAGTGAAGTACGTTAACCTAGTATGGTAAGTAGAACATAAAACGTTCCATTATATATAAATACCGGTAAATGATATCGGTTAAATACCCACAGTCGGGAATACATTATATTTTCCACAATAACCGCATTTATGCTAAAACAATTATTGTAGACAGAAACAAGTTGGATCCAGGGCGGACAGAGGGTAATCCGTTCTCTTATTGGGTTCTAAACTTAACTGAGATAATACTTAAACGTCAAAACGTTTTTAAAAATGTCGTTTTCTACATTTCATCGGATTGTGTTTGCAATTGGTTTCGTTTAAAAAGGGAAAATAACGACGTCTACACTGTAAATACAGTGCTCCCTCTCTACAATGACCCTCCCAACAACGACTCTCTCCTTACAACGACTCTTGTCGCAGTTCCCCAAACAGGACAATTATATCTAACGCTTTTACTATTGCAATGCCGTTTGCTTTAAATTGTCGTGTGCTGTTTTTCTCAAAGTGACATAATAGACATTTTGACAGAAAAAAAAATAACGACGAGTGACAAACGGCTTAAATCCAGATCAGACGCCGCGTTACGCGGCGTCTGATCTGGATTCAAGCTGTTTGCCAATGTAAGCCGATGTCCCTTTCTCTAACGACTCCCTTCGAACAACGCACACAATTGTTGTCTCCCATTGGATGTCGTTGTAGAGAGGGAGCGCTGTATACATTATAGTATACCCCTGTAATCGATCATAATATAGAGCAGAAGTGACAATGACAAATGGTATACCAGCAGCCATAAAAAACTCAACAATATAATAATGACTTTATATTTAAACGTATTCTTCGAAGTCTACAGTCTTACATAAATGTTAAGAAAATTTATCCGCTAAATTAATTGTGATTTTACGGATCATACATGCGTTTCTGAAAGAACACCAAGTGACTTCTTGAGTAACTGCCTAACACAGAATTCAACTTGACTATGTGTGATTCTTATCTGATACTTAAAAGTTATAATGTTTGCTATGCTGAGAAAGCTTACTTATCTACATAATACAGTGGAGAATACCTTATTCTTTCCCGTCTAAACGCAAACAAAATACAAACGCATTGCAATATCACGTAAAAAATTACAACGTTTTGACAATTTGGCTATTTACTTTAATATTAGTGGCAAGCAGTTTGGAGCTTGATCAGACGCCGGGTTAAACTGTTTGCACTTGAAATAATAGTTTAAGAGTAAACGCGTTTATTGGGAAAGCATAACGTTTTATCCACTATAATATAACCATATATCATGGAACCTTTTTTCGTCAATATCACGGAAAACTCAATTTTCATTGCTTAATCATTTCAACCCTACAGCCCTCTGTAGATATTACTAATAACATATGCAAACAGTGTAGGCCCTGATCAGAGGGCTCCTATCGGAGCTCTCTAATCAGGGTCTACACTGTTTTATAGTTTGATTGCTTTTTGTTGTCATATCATAAATGCAACAGTAGACTGGTTCAAAATGCATGTACTAGAAGAGTCCAAAAGGATAATAAGTACCCACAAGAGATATTTAGGGTTGAAAGGGTTAATGATACTCTTCTTGTTAAGAACCAGACGTTTAACCCTTTACCCCATAGAAGCGACTTTTAGCGAATATGATTTATTCCTCCGCTGAAGAAAATAGTTCCAATTTAATCAGTCATGAATATATATTATAGGGAACATTTTCTATATATTCTAGCACATGATAGCTCAAAGCAGGCTGAAAGTAAAGCAGAATGCGCATTAAGCGCATTCTGCTTTACTTTCAACCTGCTTTAAGTAGTAACCTATTTTCAATTCTAGAAACAGGCTATTGGGTAATGGGTTAAACACAAAATAATATAGTGATCTATTGTATTTGTACTCAAATTTTCTAAAACGCTGACCGATTAATCAATGTCACAAATATATTGTTAATTAACCCTTTCATGATCAAATTATTCGGGAGATTTTACCCCTTCACCGTTTCATTGTCGTCTGCTTCAATTTTGTTGTCTGCAATGTCGTTTCAAAGTTTGAAAATAAGGCAGTTTGACTTACGAAATTTCAAAACGAGTGTCAAACGGTTTGGATTCTGATCAGACGCCGCGTTATGCGGCGTCTGATCAGGACCCAAACTATTTGCAAACGCGCTTTAATGCGTCATCGAGAGTGAAAGGTTTTAATGAAAGATAGACATTTCATTCCCATGTTAGTTGTACAAACTTTCTGTTACGACCACCAGAAGGAAAACTGATTGTATAAAACACAGATGGGAGCTTAAAGCAAGATGAAGATCAAATAGAAAACTCCTACAGGAGAGTTTCGTTTTACTTTCACATTGATGTAAGCAAACATGTGCATAAAACACATGATAATTAAAAATATTTAGTGGTTGAAATAGAAAGGTTTAACTGTACACTATAAATTGCAATGCAATGCCCCATGCTCCATGCAGTGTTACTGTTTGGCAGACGCTTACACAAGGTTTTTGGACGTTTGACAGACGGTAACCAGAAGTTTTCAATATCAGCAATATTCCCATTTGAGTAACAAATGTCGGCATTACCTATGTACGCCTTTGCCGCCAGCCTGATATATACTTCATACACGGCTATAGATTACCCCTTTCGCAACTTGATATTTATGTTTGCATTAAACTTTTCACATTCATTATAACGTCTGAGTAAATAATGTCGTTTGCACATGTATTTCAAAGCTACAGCGCTCCTTCTCTACAACGACACCTAATGGGAGACACAGATTATGCGTGTTGTTCGGAGGGAGTCGTTTAAGGGAGGGGAAATTAAGACTTGGCTCACATTTGCAAACAGCTTGAATCCAGATCAGACGCCGCGCAACGCGGCGTCTGATCTAGATTCAAGCGGTTTGTCACCCGTCATTATATTTATTCTATCAAAATATCCACTTACATTTAACTTTTAGAAAAAACAGCAGACGACAATTTTAAGCAGACGATAGTGCAGTAGTAAAAGCATTATACACTTGCGTTGTTAAGGGAATTACGGTAAGGATCGTTGTAAGGAGGGAGTCGTTGTTGAGAGTGTCGTTGTAGGGAGAGAACACTGTAATCAGACGCGGTGTCAGTCGCCTAATGACATTACAAGTGTTAACCATTTCACTTAACGTGTATTGTCCACTTGAATAGTTTCATCTAACCAAAATTTTAATTCATGTTTGATTCTTGCTCTTGTCATAATATTGTCAGGTTTACCGTTGTTTACATTTCTTTTTCTCAATTGATTATATCATGGGGCATTTTTACTTTTCACTAAAGGCATACAAATGAGCCGTGCCGTGACAAACCCTGCCTTATTGCATCCATTGTAACATTTGTACAGACCATGCACCGTTGTTACCCCAGGCTCTGTATCAGCGTTTGGTCTACACTGTTAAATACCGTCTATAATATAGCTACATAAAATTATTAAGATGCATGTGGGTGTAAAAATGTGTAGATCAAGACCAGCTTCCGAGTTTTTGACGCGACTGCTGACCTTGGGCTACACGGTTTGCAATTAATTAACTCACGTTTTCTCATGGTACGGCTTAAAAACAGGTACAGTGGAGAATATGTTATTCTTTCCCAATAAACGCGTTTACGCTAAAACTATTATTTGCAGTGCAAACAGTTTGGAGCCAGATCAGACGCCGGGTAACCCGGCGTCTGATCAGGCTCCAAACTGTTTGCCACCAAGATAAACATGAAATATCAGAATTGTCCAAAAGTTGTTCTATTCTACGTTTTAGTGCTTTACGTTTGCGTACGTTTGCGTACGTTTGCGTTTAAACGGGAAAGAATAACAGATTCTCCACTGTAGCTTCTTTTGACCAAACAGTTTTCAAATGTTCATGGCATTACAAGGCAGTGTTTGTGCATATTATATAATACCTGTGCATTTTTATCGGTTACATCCTTCCAGTATTTGTGATACATTTGATAAACACAACTATTGGATACTTTACGGACAAGCATTCTCATAGGTCGGAAAAGTAAGTATAAGCATCGTTCCTGAACAATTAATGTATTCCCTGTGCAACTAGTGTGGATGTGTTTTATCAATTATTCATAAAACCATGTGCAAACACACGTTTCAGATGACTGATAATGGTATCCCGGTACACCGACACGCAAGTCAGAGTGCATGCCATATATTATTAGTCTACTGTAGGGAATGCTAATTCAATTTTGAAATCTTTCAGAAGTATGTTTTGTCAATACTTTGCAAAATGACAGTGATTTTTTCTTTGAACGTGTTCGTTCAGTAGGTCAAATCCATTTATATAGAATGTTCATTTCACACTATTATAATAAATTGTTACCTTCGACAGTTTCGACATCACATTTACCGTAACGTAACCCTTATCCTGTTGTCATATCGTCTGCTTTAATATTTTCGTCTGCAAAATTAGATAAATTAAGAGAACACTCGTCTCTAGGGTTGGGTAATATTATGTTCAATCATCTAGTGGAAAACTTTGAATCAGTCGACAATAACTAAGCAGACTATAAGAGTGAAGATCAGATCTAACTCTTTCACATCCAACGGCGCCAAAAGGCGACTTGGCAAACAGTTTGGTTCCTGATCAGGATCCAAATTGTTTGACACTAGTATGGACATTTCTTCAGTCAAAACAAACCTAAATCTTACTCCTAAAACAATTGCAGTTGACAGTTCCAATGCAGACATTGTTTTGCGGTACGACGGTTAAATCAGACGATTAAACTTGGCAATGAAAGAGTTAAATTCTATTTACGGCTGATGTTGATAGCAGTTATCATGTAGCAAATGCTATCATCAATCATCAGAGATATGATTAATAGCATACATTACACCGTCCGAAGACAGAGAATCAAATCTGCATAATACAAACTTTATTTGATCACTGACTATGCGGAATAGATGTGTGTTAATGCCGGGGGAATGGCTAATCCGTATTTTATTGTTTCGTCTGACCATGATATATTACTCTGTCATGAAATTAACCTATTCTCGTTAAGGATGTGTGTTTTGGCTAACCCTGTCCTTTATAGTACAGTACTACATCCCTATAACAGCCCTCCCAACAACAACGATTGTCGATCTTTCCCCCAAACAAGACAAATATGTTCAACCTTTTCATAGTCACAACGTCGTCTGCTTAAAATTGTCGTCTGCGGTTATTCTCAAAATTACATAATGGACATTTTGACAGAAACAAAACATACTGACGAGTGACACACAGCTTGAATCCATACCAGACGCCGCGTGGCGCGGCGTCTGATATCGATTCAAGCTGTTTGCAAATGTAAGCCAAAATCCCTTCCTATAACGACTCCCTCAGAACAACGCACACAAATTTTGTCTCGACATTGGGTGTCGTTGTAAAGAGGTAGCGCTGTACTGATCTTGATTCGTGTTCTGGTTTTATGCGAATCAGTTTGAATATGGTCCGAGTGCCACGTCTGATCAGGATAATCAATGTTTCAAAATGTCATTAGGCGTAGCGCTTGGTATTCAAAGAGCTTACTGGACATGACTCACGTTTAATAAAACTAACTTTCCATATTTCAAACACAACGATATGTTTGACATGTTTAAAAGCGATACATGCTACCTGTAAACCCAAAAACTTTTTTTAAAATATACTTGGATTAGTGCCTTACCCCGATTACAATAACTTTTAGCAATCAGTTTGTATGCATTCGTTATTTTTGGTACATTTATACCAATGTAATAACAATGTAGGTAATAGAGGATCTTGTATGAGTGCTCTTTATTTATCATTTTTAATAAACGAGTTGACTAAAATAATATGGCGCGAGCCTTGACGAGTGTCATATTCATTTTAATCAACGAGTTTATTAAGCATGATTAATAATGAGCACGAATATGAGATTCTATTTATCACATAACAATTATAAGGACCTATATAACTAATGAAAGCTGTAGTGTGTATACTCTCTGCTATATAGATTTTCCGCCAAATCGTGACATTGTTTACGTTATTGTCATTGCAAATTATGTCATTTGGTGTCCTGTTACATGCAGCGCTTGTGGACGAACAGGCTGTGCCGGAGCCCAAAAAACGATATTTACATAATGACTTTATGCAACTCCAAGACTGCAGGTTATGTGGTGTCAAAAACATTTATCCCACTTTTAAAAAAGAGTGTATCGGGGTGTTTATATTCTGTACGTTATTCTATAGTGTTGGTTAAGATCGACTCTGTAAAACTTTGGTATTTATGTTTCTTCGTTCCGCGCATACTAAACGTATTTTAACTTGTCGGTTTTTTATTAGACATAAATGCGTGTGTGTGGAATGAGAAGTCAGTGGAACTACATTTGTGCTGTTTTGTCGATTTCACTTAGAAGTACGTATGTTCAACGTATCAAACAGTACTAATGTATCGTAACGAAATATATCATGACAAGAACTCTGCCAGTTAACGCTTCTCAATTTAGAATATGTGTTCTTATATAGCAGAGCTACACGAATCAGACACTGATAATAAGAAATTTACTCGTTTGATTTATAATGCAAATATATTCGAACTTCGACAACCAAGATAAGTTGCAGTTGGTCACAAGTTTGTCAAAGACTATCGTATTATGCAGCTGTATTTACATAAATTCTACCTCGTTTGCTCGTTGTTCAAAATTAAACCGTAACGTAGCCACCTTTTAACCAAGGTGAGATTAACAAAGTGTGAGGTATCGCGACACGGTTATTTATGACTTGTATTTTTAAACGTATTAATACAATTGCATAATTCTTTATTCCGTTTTAGAGTTACCTACTATGTGTATCTATACAGGTTGAACTTGACTAACGGTTGATAATTACATGTCCTTTGTTGCGATGTCCAAGCTCCAAATGAAATATGTAACATTCTGTAGGTAGTCCCACTTATTTAATGTATGGGTATAATCGCGGGAGCTTAGTAAATAATTTGCAAAGGTTCATTAATTCATATCTTACCTTGAATACAGGAAAAACTATGGATGTACAATTTCTAAATACAACGAGTGCCTTTTTCTGACATAAACGTAATATACTCATGTTTTATCACTTCATTACATGTAAAATCATCAATAAGTGTTTATCTACCACTAAGAAAAGTAAACACTAAGATGCATGGCATCTGTAGTTAATGTGTAATCTATTGGGAGTCGACATTTCAAAAATAAAACTTCTAAAATATTATTATTCGTGACGTCGCTCATTTGAAACGTGTATGCGATTTATGAGTAATAGGACAGCAAACAAGGTTACTCTTGTCGCCTGACAAATTTTATTATTATGCGAAGAAAAATGCATAAAACAGTAAATGATGTCTCTTTAAACTGACTCAACCTTGATTAATGGACCGGATAACTCTGCCGTTGCCCTAGTCCTTCTTTATTCCTTAAGATCATCTGTCTTGCTTATTGCATTATCCTCTCTGTTAAAGAGAAATCTCAATGGACACGAAATGTTGTTAAACTGTCACAGACACTTAAGACGTCCAAATACTGCAAACGCATTGCAATAAACAGACGTTGTCAATGGTTAGCCACCAAGGGACAGCTACAGTCTAGCATCAGTAATTCGGATTCGATAGTGTCAAACTTACTCGCATTTCAAAGTAAAACGTGTCAAAGCAACGTCTAACGAGGCCCGTTTCATAAAACTTCGTACGACAAATGTTGTCGTAAGTCAGATTGTATAAGTCTAAATTATTATTTATTTCTCTAGTGCTCTCTAGTGACATCTCTTTGGAATCGTCTTGAAAGACGATTCCACAGAGATGTCACAAGACAGGATTATATAGAGAAATCAGAAATTAAATGTATTTTAAAGTTTTGACGTAAGACCGTTTTTGTCGTACGAAGTTTTATGAAACGGGTCCCAGATGTGTTTGATCTCATCAATCTCGAGTTAATATATGTCAGCTAACACAATAAGGGGACGTTTGAATTAAACGAGTTCCTATCATCGAGGCGGATCTGTATTGGAAAGAACTACACTTTAAATCTAGCAAGTATAAACAGAAATGTAGAAACAAATCAGCTTCATGAGTAATATAAACAACCATGTGTCATATGGTGTTTCGTTTCATTGTAACAATTCCTTTTACAATTTTTCAAGAGTAAACACATTGTTCGCCCTAGTCGCAGTTCCTTTAACACATCAATTATGTCTGAAGTTTTTACAGCTGCAATATCGTCTGCGTAAAATTGTCGTGTGCTGCTCTTCTCAAAGGTACTGATAAGTGGATATTAATATAGAATAAATATAATTATGAGTGACAAACAGCTTGAACGCGGCGTCTAATCTGGATTCAAGTTGTTTGCATATGTAAGTCAAGTCTGTATTTTCCCTCCCTACAACGACTCCCCCCGAACAACACACGCAATATATGTCCCCCATTGGTTGTCGTTGTAGAGAGGGAACGCTGAAAACGATGCAAGGTGTTATACTATGTGCGACCTTGTTCAGTACATTCGGGAACATTTCCAAATTGAATGTAAGCTGACTCGTGTGGTGAATTTATGATCAAAATATTATCATTATACCATTTATCAAAATGTACTAAATACTTGAAAATACGTAGATGTGACTTTTATATGCAATATAAATTTACTATTGAACGATAATAAACAATAGCTATATATTACGCTCGTTTGGCATTACGTTATTTATCACGTGTATTCACGTAACTCTATGCATATTCTATTCTAAGGTCGCCTGAACATGACTATTATATAAATTAATCTGCTAAGCAGATCTTTTATATTCTGAATGTGCTCTGTATATGTTGTATGACACACTTTGCCATCCACTAATTCTAAGATGCGATTCAATTGCATTTCCTTTCAGAAACTATTATCAAAGTGTCAAACAATTTGCAACCAGATTAGACACCGAGTTACTCGGCGTCTCACCTGGCTCCTATATGTTTGCATACATTTCACTATCACTACTTTGCCCGTAGCATGCGGAAGGTTCACTCATCATGACGCCATAGCTACGTTTGCTCAATCCACTTAAACCCACTAACTATAGTTTTTATAATTCCCACAAGTATTTACGGGATCCATTACATGTGTGTTTTATAATGAGTCATTAGACCATAGAGGCTAAATATTTCATTAATGCCAGTAGCACCGAAGCATGCTATCTCAACGGTTGAACAACGCCTAATCAGTGAATCCTAGCATTAGAAACAACTCAAACTAAAACTCAAACTAAGACGTGTTTTTCATTTCAAAGATAAGCAGCCAGTAGTGTATCCCTTTTTATTCTGGAAAGTTGTACAGCGTTTCCTCCCTACGACCGCCCTCCCAACAATGACTTTCTCCCTACAACAACGGTTGTCGGAGTTATCTAAACAGGACAATTTTGTCTATATATAATTTATTTCTGAAAAATCGTCTGCTTAAAATTGTCGTCTGCTGTTTTTCTCAAAATGACATAATGGACACTTTGACAGAAAATAAATTAATGATGAGTGACAAAAAGCTTGAAAACAGATCATACGCCGCGTAACGCGGCGTCTGATCTGGATTTAAGCTGTTTGCAAATGTAAGCTTATTCCTTCCCTATAACGACTCCCTCCTAACAACGCAAACATTTGTCTCCCATTGGATGTCGTTGTAGAGAGGGAGCGCTGTGCTCGTATTTGAGCCGTGCCATGACAAAACCAGCCTTATTGCACTGCAACAATGTACAGACCAAGCAACGTTATCACCCCTAGACTCTGTATCTGAGTAAGGTCTACACTGCCAAATACCGTATAATACAATTTCATAAATGCTTTAGATACATGTGGGGGTCAAGTTCTACACTGTTTGCACTGCGCATGTGTTTATTTAACAAACAGTGTATACCCTGACTAGCAGGCATTTTAATGGGACGGCTGGTCGGATCTCAATTGCTACCATTTACCTCTTTTTCAAATACTTTTATAAACAGCCTGAAATCGAACTGACCTTGATATATTTTATAAGTGGAATATTCCAGATTATGAACCCATTATCATAATAGTGGGTTATATAAATACTAAACGTGTTGTGTCTTCAACTAATTGTAATCTAACGTAATTCTTACTTCAATCATACATACATATATAAACAATGTGACGTCACAGACGTTAACGTCGTTATCGCGCCACGTGCACATCAGCGCTAAATTGTTATTCACAACACCCATAGACACTTGCCTTGTTAAATGGATCTAATAGCGAGACTTTAACCCCCTCACTGCCTAGACACGAATGCAACGATGTCTACAAATAGTTTGTAACTTAAAGGGATATAGGGCAACATGGAAACTGATCTGATCAGCACTCACTCTTATTAGCTTTAGCAATATTATTTTCAAATCTGCCAGAAAATCAAAATCTGAGGAATAGCAGCTGACAATAATTGGTAAGCATAATGCGGCGTCTGGTCACAATAAACACTGCCTGTTGATCGAAATTTCAATATTAACCCTTATCCTGCGGTGATGTCGTCTGCTTCGACATTGCCGTCTGCAACGTTCGTTAAATTTAGATTTATACATTTTTTAAGTAAAGAAATCTAAAGAAGAGTGTCAAACAGTTTGGATCCAGATCAGACACCGCGTTACGCGGTGTCTGATCTGGATCTAAACTGTTTGCAAATTTCAATAAAGTCGCGACCAGCAGGCAAAGGGTTAAACAAAGCGAAATTAAATTTCAGACCAGGCACCCTAATCAAATATATAACAATGGAATGATCACCTGGAAGCAAATGCGTTTTATTTGTTGGTGAAAGGTTTAAATTAAAGCTTTTTTAAACACGTCAGGTGACATTGTTATAACAACGGAACATGTACAGATTCCAGTTTATTACAGCCAGTGTGTAAACCGCTGACCCCGGGTGCATTTGTATTATAAAACAGTTACGATGCCCATCCGACGGCGAGTTTATCGGCAGTTAATACTGATCTAAACTGTTTGATATCTTATTCTAAAAGTATCTCATACATAAAATAACTTAACTAAAAAGGCAGATAGTAGTTTAACGTAAGTCTAACTTCGATATCTCGAACTCGCTCAACTCGAACTATCCGATAGTTCGATACATGAACTGCATTGTTTCATGCTCGGTTAGGTCGAACATGCCCATATTTCAAAGTTAAAACGTGGCTAAGTCACGTTTTAACTTTGAAATACGGGTATGTCCGATTTAACCGAGTTCGAGATATCGAAGTTCGACTGTACTTGATAGCCTGGGTTTGAATGTGTTAATTAATAGTTAAAACTTTCACATACACGCATCTCGATATGACATTGGTCACATGGAGTATATTATTCTTTAAGAAACCTTTTAAGAACCTAAACGGGACCAGTCTTTACTACAGTAAGTAAGCAATTATCGTGTCATTGACTATGGTACAGTAAACCTCTCTATCTAAACCACTAAACGAAGACTAACTGATTGTATAAAAGACACGTGGCAACTTAAAGCAATGTTCACGTAAGACAGTAAGCTCCTATAGAAGATTTCTGGTTTTGCGATCACCTTGCTTTATGCCGCCACATGACTTAAAACCCCGATAATAAACACAATGTAGTGGTCGTTATAGAGACGTTATAATGTATTTACTTCCACAAATACGCAAAACATGTGTTACCATAAGCTGCGACATATTTGTATACAACTTCATTAATATCTTATTAGAAAAATATAAATACGTTCAGGCAGACACTATCTTCCGATTGACCCACTTTAGGAAAACCAACAAAATGACGTGTTTAAGGTTAAGCATACACAAACAGCATATGGCCTCTGACTTAAGGAAACACTCACACGCAGTGGAAAAGACGTGAGTATGTCCCGTTTGATAGAAATGATACGCAAACGCAACTCCATAAATGTAAAAACAAAATCAAAAATAGTAGTCAGAGCACCAGATAAGGGTAGTTTTTCAAAAACTAAAATCTTTATTTCTGAATTAAACCCTATGGTGTCACTACTCATTAGAATCGTCTCTTCGAGACGATTCTAATGAGTAGTAACACCATAGGATTTGGTGCTAAAAAGAGTGAGAAAATGTTGGATTTGTTGAAAAAACTACCTCTTATCTGGAGCCCTGAGTAGTTTTGAAAATTTGGACAATTGTGTTTCTATCTGAGTGAGGTGTCTTCTGTAACTTGAAACTGTTTGCATTGGAAATAATTGTTTCAGCATCAACGCATAATTTTGAGATGATAACATTATTACCTCTGTACCCATTGAGTGGGTAAAGTAAAAAATAATATACCAAGTTAAAGTCTACTTTCAGTCCGAATGACCGCTCAGCCGACTGTACATATACTCCCCTGATCATTGAGCCATCTTGCCTATGAGCACTGCTAACATATGGCGCAGTCAAATGCAGCCGAAGTACCGACTCAGACCCTTCACGTGTACCCATTTTAACCCCTGGGTGGAGAGGAGCAATTCGCGGTACATGTCTTGCTCAAGGACATTCCTGTACATCATCGGGGATTTAGAAAAATCCCCTAGTCAGACCGCTGGTCCGGCGGGGGATCGAACTCACGACCCCTGGTACCGTAGTCCAATGGTGTAACCATTGGGTCACTACCGCCGAGTTTTTTCAAATGTCGACCCAGATGAGGGGGTTCTGAGATGAGCCCATTGTTTAGTTCTTGTAAGCTAGAAGTATATTTAAAACATCAACCCTAAATAGTCATAAATCGACGAGAACGTTTCAGGAAAATTGAATAGTAATGCTGAAGTTTCAGAGTTGACTGAGGTAAATAACCTCAGACTACAGATCGCTTTGTATCCCCGTGTCAGCTTTGGCCATTGTATGTACAGCGCATTCGTCACTTTAAATGGCTTATTGGAAATGTTGTAGATTTACACGTTAATAAACAAATAAATCCGTTAACAGCGATTCACCTAAAGGATTCAGCATGGTTAGCGTTTTAACCCATTTACGCCCAGTGGATTCTTCCATGTTTATATATTGAATGTATCCATTTTTTATCAAAGGGGTGCCTGTTCAAAGTTTTCATTTTGTTTTATATTGAAATTCGTATCAGCAACAGTGTAGACTCTGATCAGACGCCGCATGATGCGGCGTCTGATCAGATTCTACACTGTTTGCCTATGTCCAATATATGGGATTGTTGGCACGCTTTAACTGCTGTACTATCGTCTGCTTAAAGTTGTCGTCTGCTGTTTTCTCAAAGTTACATATTGGACATGTTGACAGAACAAAAGTTCAGGACGAATGACAAACAGCTTGAATTCAGAGCAGATGCCGCGTAACGCGGCGACTGATCTGGATTCAGGCTGTTTTCAAATGTAAACCAATTTCCTTCCATATAACGACTCCCTCCGAACAACGCACATAATTTGTGTCTCCCATTGGGGGTCGTTGTAGAAAGGGAATGCGGTAATATCAGGAGGTAAAAGGGTCAATATCACTGTCAAAAACAACATCGCTTGTAATACATAGATACATAATAAGCACTATGTCAAAGCTAAATCGCATGTTTCTGCACTCGTCAGGTTTGCTTTTGTTATACCGACAATGCCCATATTGAAAATATCAACATCACTTTTCCATTACTACACTGAATGGACGTTTGAAATAATGTAACGACTTCCTTTAATAAAACGTCATTACAATACGGTAACAAGATTCATTAACAATAATACTAGTTAATACATGCTTAAATGACGGTTCTCTTTTAGTGTTTTATATTTAAAAAAAATTCACTTAAGATACCACATTGGATACATATCTGTAACATGTATTATTTGGATGTAAAGCCGACTTTCACCGGTAAAGTTGTAGTACAAGCATGTCCATTAGATTGATATGTCAATCAACTCCATGTTTAAAAAGTTATTTTCTTTTTAAAGCGCCCTTTAAAAACGTAAAAGCTGTCACGTTAGGTGTAATTGATATGAGTGCCAATAAGGTGCCTTTTACCTCAATCATTATTTAGACACTTACAATATTAACTTGTTAGGAAACTTTGATATAAACTCCATTATAAATATATCGATTTCAGTTATTGACCGAACTGTTGCGCCCAAAGTTGAATTCTAGTCTTATTGTTGGGTGACCGGCACATGCATGTCTAATTCAAGTAAGGAAACACACCTAATGTACTTCTATAGCTACGACGGAAATGACGTCATTCTTTCCCGTTTTAAGACAAACGAAACAAAAACGCAATGACACTTTTTAAATGGTGTATACTTTATTTCAATTAGAGTAGCAAACCGGTTGGAGCTTGATCAGACGCCGGGTTACCCGGCGTCTGATCAAGCTCCAACCGGTTTGCAATTGACGTTATTGTTTAATCTCATACGTGTTTATTGGTATATAAAAGCATCTTCTGCACTGTACATATAGCGTGATTGTATATTTGTCAATTTGAAATATAGATGTGAAATAATTTATGAAATCACCGTGCATGTGCAATGTATCCTTGCATGTGATAATAGCAACATTTATGTGTGAAATGGTTAATAAATTTATACTACCTCATTTCGCTACAATCCCATCATTTATTTATATGAACACCATCGTTATCACTTGTAAACTATATACCGACTATACGAGTTAGGTATGTGCAATGTAACCTTGCATGTGATAATAGCAACATTTATGTGTGAAATGGTTAATAAATTTATACTACCTCATTCGCTACAATCCCATCATTTATTTATATGAATACCATCTTTATCACTTGTAAACTATATACCGACTATACGAGTTAGGTATGTGCAATGTAACCTTGCATGTGACAATAACAACATATTTATGTGTGAAATGGTTAATAAATGTATACTACCTCGTTCGTTACAATCCCATCATTTATTTATATCAACACCATCGTTATCACTTGTAAACTATATACCGACTATACGAGTTAGGTATTCAATCTCACATTAGCCCTTTTATGCATGACTGCTAACGTATTGATACATATGTCGCAGATGTTGACTCATTTCTTCTCTCCATATTTCTGTGTTAAGTCTTTCAACACCATGGACCTGTTTAAAATATACGCACTACATTTGCAAACAGTGTATACCCTGATCATCGGGCTCCTATGCTCCTATAGGAGCCCTCTGTTCAAGGTTTACACTGTTGCTTATCTTGATTGAATGTATAATATTTGTACTGGCTATCACTATGATATAATGCTTTTTAATATCAAATAAAGATTATGTTATGATATGTTTACACTGATTGCTTATCTAGACCAGTATCTATCAAAATGTTTTGGTAACTAGAATGATCCACAAGAGAACATAATAACCTTTGTAACATTGAATGATGCTTCAAAGAGCCTGACAGCCGGATTTGACCTGCACCCTATTTTGAATATGAGTTTAAGAAATACGTGAATATTATTTTCGGCGTATATTATGAATCTATACGTATCGCTTTTAAATTCCTTGATACCCTCTCACGAAAGCTTTTTCAACAGCCGCGGAATAACAACCCTCGGTTCCGCCACATTTCAAATTAGCATACTACTTTCCTGGTCCCGCAATAATTCGCACACAAAACAAAGTGAAAGTGAATTCTACTAATTTATTATCATCATATTTACTTCCGAATACATGTAAAATGTTTTTCACTGAAGTGTATTGTTTTCAATCGTTAAATTGTTTCATCTAATACAGTTCTCTAATTTTACGAAGTTTTGTTTTCTTGAGCGAATCGAGACTGAGTCAAATTTTGGAGTTCTATTCTGACTACAGACGTTTCAAAGGTTTGAAACCATCACACATTGATGACATTATGGTGGTGAAAGGGTACCCGTTCACGTATTAAGATCGAAGATCGACTGTAATTTCTAAGCGAAAAGATATTGCCTAGATCAGATATTAATTCAGGTGATTAACTTCAAGTTGATCGGTAAGATAGACATTGATAAACTAACATATTAAAAGCAAGACAAATCTACATTCGAGACGACGTTATTCTTTGCAAATAAACGCGTTTGTGCTATAAAACATTTATTTCATTTGCCAAGAATTTTATCGAGATCAGACACCGACGTCTGGTCTTTCTTTACTCTTAAGATTGTTTTTGCCATTTCGATTTTCATAAATCGTCGGTATTTTCTGAAAGCTGTCATTTTGTATATTGTATTACAAATATTTAATTGTTGGATCAGAATAATAGCGTCTCCACTGTAACCAAAGTAATATTGGTTATCCAAAGCAAATCTGCACAAGTCCACTGATTACATGCGTGCATTTTCTTCATCATCTTGTGCTAGATTGGCTATGAAATACAGATGTATCAGCCTAATATATAGATGTCTGCCTTTTCTATGAAAGGAATGTAATGAATAATTAGCCTTGGACGCACATAACTGTTGCCAAAAATCCACTTGTTTGGAATATTATATTTTTAACTGCCATTACCTCTGCTATAAGCGTTTTGCTTTTATGATTTATCGTTTCATTTGTGTCTTGTCTGTGTCTATCTAATATCTGATATGGGTGACATACATACATTTCAACACCATGTTTGTATCATATACAATAGTAATGTATATCTACTTTACAAGCAAAGTTGAAACTATTAAGACTTGAGTATACATAAATGAGTACAGAGCTAAACTTTAAATTGACTGTGAACATTTTAAAAACAGGACATGTATCAAGTGAATATAGTATAGAACTGATACAAGTACACATTGATTTTGTAAATTGCAATAAAGCTTAACAAAAGCTTTGTTCAAAGCAATATTGAAGTATCCCCCACCTACAACAACACTCACTGGGATACAAATAGTGCGTGTGTTGTTCGGAGGGAGTTGTAATAAAGAGGGAATATTATATTAAAACTTGAATAACATTTGCAATCAGATTGAATCCAAATCAGTTTTACTCGTCATTATATTCATTACGTCAAAATGGCCACACATATGTAACAGCAGAAGGCAATTTTAACGAGAAGATATTGAAGTAGTGGGGAACAGTGGCAAGCGTTGTTGTGAGGAGGGAATCGTTTTTCGAAGGGCCGTTGTACGGAGGGCGCACTGTATTAGATGTTAACCAAATGCAGTGTAGTGACGTACAGTGGAAAATCTGTTATTCTTTCCCAATAAACGCGTTTACGCTAAAACTATTATTTGCAGTGCAAATAGTTTGGAGCCAGATCAGACGCCGGGTAACCCGGCGTCTGATCAGGCTCCAAACTGTTTGCCACCAAGATAAACAAGAATTATCAGAATTGTCCAAAAGTTGTTCTTTTCTACGTTTTAGTGCTTTGCGTTTGCGTACGTTTGCGTTTAAACGGGAAAGAATAACAGATTCTCCACTGTATATACGCATAACACTGTGACTTCGACGACGTGGTGTGTCCTATTCAAACAGGATTCAACAGGTCGGTGTTTGTAATGTTTTTTATTTGCGTTGCAACCTACCTTTTAATTAACGGTTTAGATTCACGTGAAGTTGAGACGATTTTATTATTACCCAATAAACGCGTTTATGCCAAAACAAAATCGTCATTACAAAATGTTTCAAGCCAGACTAGACGCCTAGTAGTCGAGCGTTTAGTTTAACATATTTATTCAGCAAATATACACATCACATAGAAATATACAACGAGCGTTTGACCAGGCTACTACCTATTTGATATCCAGGCAAAAATAAATGGTCAGAATATTTTCAGAATGTTCAGAGAGATGTCAATGTTTCTAATTTATTACATCTAGTGTAGGTTTCAATTGCGTTTGTGGAAAACAATAACGCCTTCTTCACTGTTATATGTATTTAGCCAGTTGCTTTACATAAACATTCGGGATAACCATATCTTAAATTACTAACTGACACCCGGCATTATTACATAATGATATCTTACAGCAACAGTATCTGGATTGTTTTACTCTTATCATAGTAATATTTCCATCAGACAGAACAATAATTTGTATTTTTTATAAGTGAATCTCCAATTTACGATAAGTCAGTGTGTAAGAGCAATAAAGACATTAATATTGATAAACACATCAGCTGGGATACTGCTTACACCTTATTAAATTAAATTGATAATCGCAAGCGAATTGCCATCGAATTGCCATCGAATCGGGCGCTTCAAAAAACAAATACTACGTTTGAATACTTTAACGCGAATTTTCAGAATCGGTTGTGACAAAAATGGAATCGAAAAAATTAACGAAGGCATATTTGCGAACATTTGTGAGATACACCACTCACGGAAACTTGTCCGAGGGTAAAATAGTATTTTGAAATCGCAAGCGAATCGCCATCGAATTGCCATCGAATTGCAAGCGAATCGCAATTTTTTTTAATTTAATAAGATTCAGTACTGTAACTCTTTCGCTAACAATTTTGTATCGTCTGCTTTAACCCTCTTACCACCAAATCATCATCTGCATTGGTAGTGTTTCTGCAAGATTTGTAGAAATTCATCTTTAGGGCTGTTTTGACTAAAGTACAGCGCAGCAAAGTCTGAAACATCAGTGTATAGCAAATATTTAAGAAACAAATCTTATCTCTATGTAAATTGTGATTAAGAATTTGTTTTCGCCTTTTCTTCGCAAACAATGTAGGCTATGTTGTCTAACGTGCAGCGTGTTCAATAACCACTGTTTGCTGTTTAGGTTAGCAGTTTGTGCCCTGTGTGCAGCGTGCAGAGTACAGTAGAGAAAACATATTCTTTCCAAATAACCGCGTTCACGCTTAAACTATTATTTTCATTTCAAACAGTTTCGAGTCAGATCAGACATCGGGTAACCAGGCGTCTGATCAGGCTCTTAATTGTTTGCCACTCAGATTAAAACTGGTAGTCAGAATTATAAAAAAACATCATTTTCTATGTTTAATTACAATGTGTGTGCGTTTGAACTGAAGGATAACGTTTTCTCCACTGTATTTCAGACAGGTAGCCAACTCGCAATCGATGGCCAACGACCGCACTCATCGCTGTTAATGATTAAATATTTTTGTATTTGACACAGAAAACTGAACGATTAACACGGTGCTCACATACATGCGTAAGCATGTGTTTATATGTTTCCCCTTTATTCGCGAACGCGTACATATTGCACAGAAAGAGAGCTTCTAAATCGACCTTGTGAGCAAAACTCAAACGTACATTGTACATGTATTTCTATATGAAGGATTCGTTAGCAAGCATCCTTGTATCGATTCAGCGTTTCATCTTATAATAAACACAGAACAAATTAGAGAAATCTGCTGGAATAACAAGGGGATTAACACGGCTTTAAACTCGAGATTTTATGTTATGAACAATAATAAAACATGCTATCGTTAAAATTGTAACCTTTAGTACGGTAAAGTAGTGTCGGCTGCAGAGTTTGGCCTATGCAATGTGTTCCCGTCGTTTTAGCCTGTTGTTTGTTGAAACATGCAGTGGAGAAAACGTTATTCTTTCCCGTTTAAACGCAAACGAAACGCAAACGCTATGCACTAAAATCGAGAAAATAACAATTTTTTGTTTTGACAATTCTGACTATTAATCTTTAGCTGAGTGGCAAACAGTTTGGGGTCTGATCTGGCTCCAAACTGTTTGCATTGGAAATAAAATAATAGTTTTAGCGTAAACGCGTTTATTGGGAAGGATTAACGTGTTCCCCACTGTATCAACTGATTTGGATCTAGATGAGAGTTGATCGGCGTCCCATTTGGCTTTTTAATTGTTTGCAGCAGTATGTACGAGTTCGCTCTTAGCGTGCACAAGTTAAAGCTAGTTTAAATTTCAAATTTCGTAAATAGGGACTATGGGATTAAACCTGAATATATGAAAACCACTTTCGCACGGTACTTAACCCTCATCATTATGTGCACGAAATTGTTGAAATTTTAAAAATAGTTTGGATCCTCTCCAGATGCAGTTTAACATTCCATCAGTTCAGTATCTAAATCCATTGACGAACAATTTTAATTTTCTTCCTAAAAAAATAGTTTAGTCATTTTGAAAACGACAATGATAATATAGGCGATATTCAATCATGGTATAGTTTCAATATAAAGCAGTATAATTTAGATTGGTTTGTTTTAAATAAAAGTATTATGCAATTGTCTCTTGAATAAGATGTGCTACATGTGTAATCTATAAATACATTTTAACTTCGAACTCAACTAAATTGTATACCTAACAATTGTTTTTTACATACAAAAAGTGGATATCATGATCAGAGGGCTCCTGTATATCACAGGGGTCATGTAGATCCTCTGTTCTATGACTACACAGTTTGCAAACGACAAGTGTGCTTCTCACATTATTGTTGGTCAAATACGCGTATATTCGTTACTAGGGTACAATTAGTTTTTTGTAAATATTCCGTTTGATAATCAGGTGTGAACTGCAAGTAAAGTTTTATGTAAATATTTAATATCAATATTTCTGAAAGTGGATGTGAGACAGAAAGCTCGGAAAAACGTAACAGTATCTGCCATCGGTACTGGGATCAACTTATACTTAAACATTGCCGACAAACTGGCTACACACGTATGTACACAAACACATTTCCCGTTGCAAACATGGCTGTAGGTAGGGGGAGTATTTTAAAACTAAGTTCGTTATTTCTGCATTAAACCCTATTGCGTCGTTACTTGTAAGACTCGTCTTTTCGAACCAATTCTTACCAATAGTCACATAGTATAACAAGGATTTGATATGAAATGAGTGAGAAAATGCTAGATTGCTTTAATGTATCGCCTCTCTTATGGAGCCCTGATTTGAAACAATCGAATATGTAACTATTTATAGTCATGTAAAAATCAGCAGTTTTTGCAGGTGATGTATAAAGTATTAGAGAGAAGAAGACTCTATGTTTCAATAGTAAACGCGTTTTTTCTAAAACATTTATAATCGGGTCCGTCTAAAGACCCCAAACCTTCCCAAACCACTCCAAACCTCTCCAAATTACTTTAAAAGCAAGCAAGATTACTGAAAGTCCTTACTATCTAATCACATAAAGTTTAAAATTGTGAATTAAGGCTAAACTAATAAAAACAAGTTAACTAAAATCAACTCTACGCTGTTTTTCATTTCAAGGGGAGCAACTCATACAAAACATAAAATAGCTACATGTATAATACAGCCTGTTTCTGGTCTTGAAGACAGGTATCCATTTAAAGCAGGCTAAAAGTAAAACAGAATGCGCCTTAAGGCGCATTCTGTTTTTCTTTCAGCCTGATTTAACCTACCATCTGCCAGAATATGGTAAAAAAATTGAACGTGGTTTGGAGAGGTTTTGAGAGGTTTTTGGTCTTTAAACGGACCGTTTACAATGTATGGAGATTGGAAACAGTTAAGAGCCAGATAAGACATCGGGAAACCAGACACCTGACCAGACTCCAAACTGTTTGCAACTTAGATACAAAAAAATCGTCCACATTTACAAATGATCGTCATTGTATTCTGATTAGTATAAATATGCTAATACTTGACAAGTTCAGTCAAACTGCATCGAAAGGGACTAAATTCCATTAATTTGCAATGAAAGATGCATAAATCACCCATTAACACATGGCCATCTCGAAATGTTACAATAAAATCGGACTTTATTCTTCACATTGACAAAAATACTGAATACCATCCCTTATCCTGTTTTCACTTAAAATAACAAATAGTTTGGATTCTGACTGTTTGGCACTCCACTTTTATTTGTAAGCAAATAGTTCAAAAAGCTTAATGTCAAAGATACTCTCCTACGAAACGTTGTAAACGGATCATATTGCAGCAAAGGCGGAAAACTTAAATACTTGTGTTAATTACCAAGACAATTGCAATCAATAGAAACTGAGAAGTAGAAACATTTCCATTTCATTAACATTGCATCTCACTGTCGAAAATTTCGATTGTCTGCATCGATCAGTGCAATAATTCTGTTTGTTGCTTAATTTAAGTCAGACTGGTAGTATAAGGTACAACGTCACCCAACACGAGACACAAAGTGTGAGTGTTGTTCGGAGGAGTTGTTATAGGGAGGGAAAATGAATACCTTAAGAGTACTTACTTTTGCAAATAATATTCAGTCTAACGATCTTGATGTCGGGATGGCATATTAAAACAGTGCCCCCCCCCCTACAACGGCCATTCGAACAACGTGTTCCTCCTAACATCAACGCCTGCTGCTGTTCCTTAAACAAGACATATAGTTCTTTCCTTTTCCCTACTGCAATAACGTCTGCTTAAAAATGCCGTCTGCCTTTTTTCTAAAAGGTATATATACATGTAAGTGGATATTTTGACAGAAGAAATATAATGACGAGTGACAACACAGCATAAATCCAGATCATACGTCGTTTAACGTGACTGTTTGCAAATGTAAGTCAAGGCTAAACTATCATTCCCTACAACAACTCCATCCGAAGACAAAGTACACAATCTTCATCTCCCACTTGGTGTTGTTTAAGTGAGGGAGCACTGTACAAGACAACATAATTGTAGAAATCCCTTAAACGAACTAGGTCTGTCAGCAACCAGTTTAAACGATATGTCGCTAGAATGATATATATCCAGACCATATCATATACTCGTTATTCTCACGTGAATATGTTGAAACAACACTTGTATTTTGCTTGTTTTTATAGGTTTTATCATGTTGTACATGTATTGTGTAAATATTGTCACTCCTCAATTGGTTGCGAAAGGCAACATTATTTCTACATCAAAAAATAGTTATTATTCTCTTTTGAACACATTTATAATATCATATCTGTCTCCTCAACTGTTTTGTGTGGGCTTTATTATTTTAAACACGTAAAGCGCTGACATTTATGTTACAGTGAAAACGATGTTAATCCTCAATTCACCATTTGTTATATTGTAAACAAATATTCTTACTGCAAGTGGCTCTGAAGTAGATCATACCAAAGGTAACCCTATGTAGTATGATTAATACCCATACTGTTTGCCGTTTAGATTGAGAGAAAAGTGTCAACTGTTTAAATCGTTACATTTTACATTTATTTTCATAGCTTATTCGTTTAAACGAGAACAAAACACATATTTCCTATTGTATTGTGCAAAAGGTTTTTTATTGTTTATTTTTCAATAGAGCTGTACTGTTTGTACGCAAAATTAACTCCTTATCCCCTGAAATTTCCAATGGACAATTCTAGTTTGCAATAAAACTGGTCAATTTTAGACTATTTAGGGTAGGTTTTTTAATAAATTGCAAAATGGCAAACAAAGACGTCCCTTGATCAGAGGGCTCCTGCCCCTCTGATCAGGGACTTCACTGTTTGCATAGGACAAAGTACTATTCACAGGTACACATTTGGCAAGGACGCATATATGCGTCACTAGGGCTCAATGAGTTAATTTCTATTCGTTATCAACCTTAACAAACCAATCAATGAAAATGTATTGGATAAGACGGAGTTATTTCATGTTTTCCAACATTTTCTCATTTATTTCTGCACTTAACCCTTTGGTATGACTACTCATTAAAATCGTCTCTTAGAAACAATTTAATTCTAATGAGTAGTCAAGTCATTGGGTTTGGTGCAGACATACATAGCTTAGATTTTTTAAACTAACTTTTTTATCCAGAGCCCTGTGTTATCAAAGTTTTCTAGTACAATAAATAAAAGATAATTAAAACCCTTATTGCACTTTGCTTCCCATAATCCGGAAATCGCGTTGAAATGATAAAGTAGCGATGTTCGTATTAGAATCTCATTTTAAGATCAGGCAACATTTTAGTACATTTCGACACATATTGATGCCATTATAAGGATGATACATGTGTTACGAAATACAGTGCTTCCTCCCTACAACGGTCCTCCAAACAACGATTCCCTTATAACAACAACGCGTGCCGCTCTTCCCCCAAACAAGACAATTATGACAAACATATTCGCGGCTGCAATATCGTCTGCTTAAAGTTGTCGTCTGTTGTACTTTTTAAAAGTTACATAATGAACATTTTGACAGAAACAAACTTAATGACGAGTGACAAACAGCTTGAATCCAGATCAGACGCCGCAGTACGCGGCGTCTGTTCTGGATTTAAGCTGTTTGCAAATGTAAGTCATTTTCTCCCTATAACGACTCCCTCCGAACAACGCACATAATGTTTCTCTCTCATTGGATGTAGTAGAGAGGGGGCGCTACAGTTACTAATCCAAGCACAGTTTAGTAAAAAAATAACATCCGGATTAAGCCTGGTGTTTACTACAGTAAATACTAAACCTTGAAGAAATATCTAAATTGTTTCTTTTTCCCGGTTTGACAGGTTCATTTGAGGTGCCGTTTTCCTTTCTCGTTTAACAAAACTAATTGTAAAGCGTTTGGGACCAGAGTACAAAGCGTCTGAGTTGAGTCTGATATTGTTTTCAAACAATCTTAGGCTCAAATCTTACCAATCAACTACTTGATAACTACTTCAGACTCATTTCAAATCTTTATAACCGTGGAACCTGATCATATACCAAATAACATTTTGTCTAATCTTGCTCTTTGCTGGTTGCATCAGAAGTACCTGCTCTATCACGAACGTGTTTGTTGAAATCTTATAATGTATTCTCCACTATACTATACATTCGTTCTAATTTAAGAGACATTGTTCGTTACAGTGGAAACGACGTTATTCTTTAAAAAAAACGCGGATGTGCTTAAATTATATATGTCATTCGAAAATATGATGTGAGCAACATCTTACGTTGATCATTTCAGATTTTAAAATGAATGTCCAATTCTTTGAACAACATTAATCGGGTTGTTTTACACCTACACTGTTATTGTGTCGTCTGCTTCAATATATGTGTCTGCGAGATCGTTTCAGAGTAAGATTTAATGTATTAAGACTTATAAATATCAATACGAGTGTCAAGCAGTATGGATCCTGATCTGACGCCGCGTTACACGGCTTCTTATCTAAATCCAAACTGATTCAAGGAAAATTTGTATGCGACTTCGGCATCAAAAGGGTTAAATAATAACGAATGCTCCACTGTATATATTTTGATTGACACTACATTTGGTAGGAAGGCTTTCGTTACAGTGGAGAATCTGTTATTCTTTCCCGTTTAAACGCAAACGTACGCAAACGCAAAACACTAAAACGTAGAAAAGAACAACTTTTGGACAATTCTGATAATTCTTGTTTATCTTGGTGGCAAACAGTTTGGAGCCTGATCAGACGCCGGGTTACCCGGCGTCTGATCTGACTCCAAACTGTTTGTACTGCAAATAATAGTTTTAGCGTAAACGCGTTTATTGGGAAAGAATAACAGATTCTCCACTGTATGATACATTGCAACAACTGGCATTTTCAGCACACGTCGAAATAAAAGCGATATGGCAGCCACAAAGTATGTGCATTTTCCTGTTAATTCAGTTAAATTACTCCTATTGTGTAAACTTAATCACTGTGAAAACATACGAAAATGTAATACGTAACATAGAATGCGGGTATATGATAGCCAAATGTATTGAATAGTGCAAATTGTATTTCCTCTTTTAATGAGCTATTAACTTCCAATGAAATGAAATTAGGAAAGGAGGTGATCTTGGAATTATATATATTCGCCCTTAGTTATCCACAATTCAGAAACACTTATAATAGGAGAGAAAGTAACGTTTAGAAGGAAGGTAAAATGTTCTTAAATTCCAAACATTGCCCAAACCCAATGAACAGCTCAAATTGCTAAATTATGTGTTCGATCCATCTCAAATTGTTTATGAAATTATATTTTATAAGAATGGACCAGTAATATGTCATCAGCCCGTTTTAAGTTTAAGGACCCCTAATGAGACCCTTAAAGAAAACATGTTAACAGGAAGACTGTAAATGCAAATCGTTCGATCCATACTGTTTAAATCAATGGTATTGTCTATGGTACCAACGGTGTTTATTAACTCTTTCTTCCCTAATCATAAGATAGATACAGCACTCCCTCTCTACAACGGCCCTCCCAACAACGACTCCCTCCTTATAACGATCCTCGCCGCTGTTCTCCCTAACAATACAAGTATGTCCAACCATTTCATGGCTGCAATGCCGTCAGCTTAAATGTGTTGTCTGCTGTTTTTCTCAAAGTTACATGTAAGTGGACATTTTGATAGAATATATATAATGACGAGTGGAAAACAGCTTGAATCCAGATCAGACGCCGCGTTGATCTGGATTCAAGCTGTTTGCAAATGTAAACCAAGTCTTAATATTCCCTCTCTATAACGGTTACCTCCGAACAACGCACATATGTTTTGTCTCCCGTTAGGTGTCGTTGTAGAGAGGGAGCGATGTAGTTCTAATTTCCAATATTGTCTAGTACATTTTTAATTATTTAGGTTTAGAATTTGTCAGTGTATTGTAATATTTATAGCAGTGCAGAACCTGATATATGGCTCCTTTAGGAACATTCTGATCTGGATCTTCACTGTTTGCATAGGACAAGTTTACTCTTCACATGTACACAGTTTGTAAAGGACGAATATATGCGTGATTAGGGTTCAAGATTTTACCCATAAACTTTTCTATCCCCAGTAGACATTTATTTATTTGCAAACAGTTTGAATACTGATCAGAAGCCGCATAACGTGGAGTCTGGTTCGCAGCTGTTAATTACATGTACTTATTCAAAATTTCTTCAGCCACACTACCCTCTATTTAACCCTTTCACTCTAAATGACGTTTTAAAGCTTGTTTGCAAACAGTTTCGATCCTGATCAGACGCCGCGTGACGCGGCGTCTGATCAGGACCTTAACTGTTTGACACTCTTATCTATATTTATTAAGTCATACAACCTTAAATCTACCCTTGAAACATGTCTTGCAGACAAAAAAATGAAGTAGACGACACTAAAGCGGTGAAGTGTTAAAATTCTCCCGAAAAATTAGATCATGAAAGGGTTTAATATGAGAAATAAAAAGCAGACGACAATTGCTTAAAGCTGATGACTTCATCGCAGTGAAGGGATTAATTTACAGGCGGTATGATGTAGCAGTCGACCTAGTTAATTATTTATAGGATTTCTTGTTAATTCACTTTGCTACGATTTCTTGTCTACATATATTATGCGTTATATTCGTGTAGATCTAATCAGTTTTATTTGATTTAGTGTATATTTCATTTGACTCTTTCAAAAAGAATAATCAGAAATTGGTATTCCACAATATGTAATAACAGACACTTCTCTATACTAAATACAACTTTGTACAGTGGAGAAAACGTTATTATTTCCCGTTTAAACGCAAACGAAACGCAAACGCAATGCACTAAAATGTAGAAAATAACAACCTTTTGACTATAAATATTAAGCTGAGTGGCAAACAGTTTGTAGCCTGATCAAACACCGGGTTACCCGGCGTCTGACCTGGCTCCAAACTGTTTGTACTGGAAATTATAGTTTTAGCGTAAACGCGTTTATTGAGAAAGAATAACGTTTTCTCCACTGTAATGTTCGGTGAGGAAATTTCAATCTTTGTCAGAAATCCGACTTATTATTTCAAAAGAAAATCTGAAACAATTTTCCACAACGCTTAATCAGTGACACACACAAGAGAATGATAGCCACACCCATTTAACATGCGTCACGTGGTCATGGCCGTTTCCCTATCAATTTGCCCGGAGCACCGCTGAAGGATAAAGCGTCGGTAAAGGTGACAACTGCAAAGCCAACATGCGGGCAGCTTAATGAATTCATAATATTTTATCAACAGACCAGAACAATAACTGAATATTCGGGAAACACTGCAGATGCAAAATATGATAAGTATCGGTGCTACTGAAATAACTAACCTATGACACATATATACTCGTATACGCACCCGTCACAAACAGTGTGCAGTGCTCCCTCCTTACAACGACACCCAGAAGGGAGACACATATTTATTGTTATAGTCGTTATAGAGAGGGAAAATTAAGACTTGGCTTACATTTGCAAACGGCTTGAATCCAGATCAGACGCCGTGTAGTTTTGAGAAAAACAGCAGACGATATTGCAGCAGTAAAATTATAAGACATAATTGTCCCGTTTAGGGAATTGCGGCAAGGGTCGTTTTAAGGGTGTATCAATGTCATGACTTTGGGAAACTTTCAAAGTATATGAAAACACTCTATGATGGATTTGTATTGAAGAGCTATTTAAGATGAATGAAAAAATAGAAAAAGTGTACATTTTGGTGAACAACAGTTGGCTCTACGGCCATGTAAAATTTACCCCACCCACTTCCTCTTATTTTGTCCTTTTCAAACAGCCCGCTTCAATAAAATCCATTTTAAATGAAAACAAATATGATAATTTGGTTTTGTGTTATTTATTTCCTATCTATGGTAGTATTTCTTCATACAAAAACTAATTTAAGAAAAAAAGGCACCAAATATGAAATTTATAAAGCTCTAAATAGCATCGATATGGTACTTTTTTGTAAATTTTGTAAGGGGAGATAACTCTTTTTACTTTAATAACTCAACATTTTCAACACTGACCTTTCAATTTCTTTTCATATTTTGAACTGCCTTAGCATGGGCTTTCATCTGGTAGAATATAAGAAAAAGTTAAATACTAGAACTATTTCATTTTCAAACTTTTTTACTTTTTTTCATAAAATAAAAAATCTAATAAAATCATGCCCTATACAAAGCATATTTTTGATATTCAAGGATCGATATTGTTCATACCTGGTGCCTGCTTTGTCTAAATTTGGTTTCTATATGTGAAAATACCACCATAGACATGAATAAATAATGAAAACCCAAATTATCATGTTTGTTTTGTTTCGAAATAAATTTTACTGAAGCTTGTACCCTGAATGGGTAAAATTTGAGAAAAAAAAGTCCAAATTTGACATACCTTTTTCAAATCGCTGTAGCTCAAAAACAAGGACACCACCATATATTTTTTTTTTCATTTTTTCATTCATCATAAACAGCTCTTCCAAAAAAACAATGTTAGAAAAAAAGTTAAATACTTTGAAAAAATGGCTTATGACATTGATACACCCTTAAGGAGGGAGTCGTTGTTGGGAGGGCCGTTATAGGGATGGAACACTGTACTTATGCATAGTGCATTTGTCCTACATAAACAGTGCATACATGTACCATGTTTCTATAAACACTCTCTGATCTGAGTCTGTATTATTAGTCAAAACTATATCGCAAAACAGCTCTAAAAAGTGTTAAATCGACGACAGTGATCCTCCCATCAACGGCCCTCCCAACAACGATTCCCTTCTAACAAAAATTATGTCCGACCTTTTAACGGCTGCAATATCGTCTGCTTAAAATTGTCTGCTGTTTTTCTCAGTCACAAAAAGGGCATTTTGACAGAAGAAAACATAATGACGTGTTGCAAAGTTTGATCTGGATTCAAGCTGTTTGCAAATGTAAACAAATTTCCCTTCCTATAACGACTCCCTCCGAACAAAACACACAATCATTTTCTCCCATTGAATGTTGTTGTTGCTGCATTTATAAAACATCGAATCCGGTCTTTTGTAAGTTCCATGAGGTCAATAAGCTGATAGGAAATTTACGTTGTATTTTTAGCAATAGGTGTTTTGTTTATATTCTACACATGCTTTTTACATTTACAGACATAAGGCACAAGCGTGTCTGACAAGTCTCTATAATGTTTGCAACGAAATTTTACTTTTGAAATAAATCACCAAGCCTGATAAAATACTTTATTTGCTGCACATAAAAGGAAACTTCTCTATTAAGACCACTAAAATGACGGCTAATTGAATATATAAAAGTCAGGTCACAGCCTAAAGCAACGTGGCAGTAAAACAGTAAGCTCCTAAAAGAGCTTTATGATTTACTGTCACATTGCTTTAAGCAGTGATCTGTCGAGTTTTAGGAGTTTCCGTTTTTATGTCACCTGTATAGAGCCTCGAATAATCAACACAAGTGTGTGGCCTTAATCGTTTAAGTTTAACTGCATTGCATTTTTGTATGACTTAGGTTTAATCATGAAAAACTATAATCAAGTAGAACGCCTCAAATTATACCGGAACAATATCCGATTCGGTTATTATCGGTACTCGTAAAGCGATCGCTCTACGCTGAGTACCGATAACAACCGATATTGGACCGATATTGTCGACTGACGGTCCTTAGCGAAATATCCTTGACCAGTTGAAAGAGAATTGCCGATCGTTCATAGCAAGGTACGAGCATTGGAAGACATTTATTCCGTAGAGCATTTAGCCATCATGCCTAAATCCTTATAAAGATGAATGTTTAGGACAATCTTTGTTCAAACTTTATATATGCTATAAAAGCATAAACTATTTCACTTAAGGTTTAGGACCCTTAATTAGATCGAGCAAATGTCGGTCAATATCGGAAATCTACGGAAAGCAATCGGCCATTCTCGTCAACTGCCGACATGCTCCGAACCATGCTTTAGCATGGTTCGGAGCATGTCGGCAGTTGACGAGAATGGTCGATTGCTGTACTCAGAGAACGGATATTGGTCCGATCTAATTAGCGGTCCTCAACCTTAAGCAGACAGTACATTTGCAGGACAGGGATCAACCTTTTACACTATTGTCGTCTGTAAAATTTGACTGGTTTTAGTATTTAATGTTTTCTGACAAAGAATATTATCGAGGTGTCAGGCAGTTTTGATCTAGATGAGACGCCGAGTTACTCGGCGTCTCATCTGGATCAAAACTGTTTGCAAAATCAATTACAAATTCATACGCCGCATGCGCAGCTTTAATGTGAGCATGTTTTATTTATGAAACCATGTGCCATTGCGCGTCGCAGGGGGACATGTCAATTCGTGATCACGCACGCGATAAGACATGCATCCATTGAAATTAGTGTTATCTAGATAATTAATCTGCACGCGGCTTATGTTTATAGAAATTTACAAAGGATCAATGGAAGCACCTAGGCACGTTCGCCAAGCTTTTTTGGTTTAATAATATAACCACCGGGACATGTGCCATATTGCTACCTTAAGAAATCTTAAGAAATATGTTTGAAGTACAATAAACCAATGAATTAAAAAGACATAAACCATTAGGTATTGATCTTGTTAAGACCTGTACTAGCATACAGTAAACTGACCAGATAGATGAAAGCTCTTAAGCGAACTACTCATTTTGCTTTCATAATTTTTTAAGCAGACATCTGCCTTACACGCAAAACACGATAACCAACACTTTGTGGTCGTCATTGAGAGTTTTACTGTACAGTTTCTTACTCACTGGCCGTTTTGTTTGAAATTGGGACATTATACTTGAATTTGCTATAACAGAAATACAGTGGAGAATCTGTTATTCTTTCCCGTTTAAACGCAAACGTACGCAAACGCAAAGCACTAAAACGTAGAAAAGAACAACTTTTGGACAATTCTGATAAGTCTTGTTTATCTTGCTGGCAAACAGTTTGGAGCCTGATCAGACGCCGGGTTACCCGGCGTCTGATCTGGCTCCAAACTGTTTTCATTGCAAATAATAGTTTTAGCGTAAACGCGTTTATTGGGAAAGAATAACACATTCTCCACTGTATATCCAAAATATCAGTCAATTATATTTACATTCGCACTTTAACGTTTTCTAGACTCGTATTGACAATATGAAATATAATTCTCAGTGAACATACAAATTGAGGCTGATCTGAATTCAAGCTGTTTGTCAGTCTTAATTAAGTTTTTTTCCTGTCATAATGTCCAATATGTTACTTTGGGAAAAACAGCAGATGACATTTTTAAGAAGACGACATTGCAGCCGTGAATAGTTTGGATATAGTTGTCCTGTTAGGGAACTGCGACATTGGGTCGTTGTAAGGAGGGAATCGTTGTTGGGAGGGCCGTTGAATGAGGGGAGCGCTGTATTTTTAATCAGTTTTTCGGCATAGGACCATTGTCAAAGCTGTTTGACACTCGTATCTTTAAAACACCAGTTGGAAAACGTCATGTCTGTAACTTAAAAAGCCAAACACAGGCGGCATCTTTTCAAGACGACATTAATCCCTTCACTGCCTTACCCCGAGTATAATAGTTCTTTGCAAACAGTTTGGATCCTGATCAGAGGCCGCTTAACACGGCCTCTGATCAAAATCCAAACTGTTTGACACTCATTTCAATGTTTTTTTAAGTCAAAATACTTATATTTCGAATGAGAAATTAATTCAGACGACATTTTATTAAAACTGATGACGTCATGGCAGTGAAGGGATTAAGACCGTGAAACCGATGAAATGTTATATTAAGTTTATGCTTTGTTTACCCGCCCCGTGGGGACGCTTTCTGGTAATGATGTAAAAAAATAGATTAGCTCAGTTTTCATTATTTCATAGACAGTTGTGTAATTACAATGGCAAGTTGCTTATCGCAAAATAATTTCGTTAGCTGAAACTTTGAAATAAATGTTGTTCAATCTGGGATATTCTCAGTTTCGATTGAATGTACATGTATCCCTGTACAAACTAAACGTGTCATTACTGTGGGGAAAGCTTGAACCCGAATAAGATTAACTATATGTAGCCGGGTAGAGTTTATGAATAAATGGTAAGATATGTGTGTAAGCGGCCCGGTGGTTCAGTCGGTAGAACACTTGGCCTGTAAGCAAGGAGTCCCGGGTTCGAGACACGGTCTGGCTGCATATTTTTCTCACCATGTTACACATATTAATTGTCGGCTGGTTTTAAATATACTGGTAGTGTCTGGGGAAAAAACTCAAAATTTTGTATTTTGGCTACAGTATTTTGACTGAAGAAAAGTTGAGTATTAGTGCAAAAACATATCATTTGTCCGTTAACACTATTCTACCTGCAACTTCAAACGGATAATTCCAGTTCCCATTGAATCCAGTCAATGTATGACAATCTAGGGTTGTGTTTGTCAATTGTCGATGTACGACTATATGACAAACAGTGCATACCCTTAATTCTTTGAACCCTAGTCCCGCATATAGGCAAACAATAAATACCCATATCAGAGGGCTTCAAAAGGAGCCTTCTGATCAGGGTCTTCACTGTTTGTCATAATGCCAAACCTTGACAAAACAACCCTTAAAAGTCAGAAATGGACTAGATTAAAATAGAAACTGGAATTGTCCATTTAAGGTTTCACGGAGGAAAGAGTTAATCAGAGGGTTTCTAAAGAAAGTAGCACCCAGATCGAGGTCGTCACTTTTTGCATAAAACAAAAATATTATACCATTAACTATACTAATACACTGTGTAACCCCTTTTTGCCCACGATCCCATAAATTGGACATATGCAAACAGTGTAGACACTGATCAGACGCCGCATAATGCGGCGTCTGATCAGAGTCTACACTGTTTGCTGATAGGAATTTCAATATAAAAAAAAAATAATATGAAAATTTTGACCAGGCATCCCTTTGAAAAAAAGGACTATACCAATATATAAACATGGATGAATCCACTGGGCGTAAATGGGTTAAAACAGGGTCGGGTAGGTATGAGCTTGATAAGAGAACAAATGGTTCGTAGGTCTAGCGAAATTATATCCTAGAAGCAAACCGTTTAGAATCTGACCAGACACTTGGTTACCCGGTTTGTGTTCTGAATGAAAACTGTTTGCTATGGTCATGTGGTGTTTAGCATCACCGTATTTAGTAGTGTATTAAAGAATAACTTTTCTCCAATTCATTTATATATAACTATAATCTAATAATGGAAACTGTTTGCTATGGTCATGTGGTGTTAAGCATTACTGCATTTAGTAGTGTATTAAAGAATAACTTTTCTCCCATGTATTTCAATAAAACTATAATCTATGACGCAGCTTGTAGCGAAATCGATTATGAAAGTCTTCTCTTTAGTTAGTATTGTTAGACAGATGAATGATAATACAAAGATTTCGGACCATTGGTATCGTTTTGAATTGATAAATATATTCTCTGGACGTTATGGAATGCCTTTAAATTTGTTTTAAATATTTGCCCATGTGTCTCCGGAATGTAGCCTTACTGTTTTAATACTTTAAGGCATACAGTGGAGAATCTGTTATTCTTTCCCAATAAACGCGTTTACGCTAAAACTATTTTTTCTTTAACAAACAGTTTGGAGCAAGATCAGACGCCGGGTAACCCGGCATCTGATCAGGCTCCAAACTGTTTGCCACCAAGATAAACATGAAATATCAGAATTTTCCAAAAGTTGTTCTTTTCTACGTTTTAGCGCGTTGCGTTTGCGTACGTTTGCGTTTAAACGGGAAAGAATAACAGATTCTCCACTGTATGTCGAGAAATACAATTATACATCTACGTACAAAGCCGAATCTCTAGCTCAATGCAAGTCAGTGAATTACAATTACAGTGCTCCCTCTCTACAACAACACCTAATGGGAGACACATATTGTATGTGTTGTTCAGAGGGAGTAGTTACAGGGAGGGAAAATTAAAAATTGGTTCATATTTGCAAGCAGCTTGAATCCAGATCAGACGAAATGTGGCGTCTGATCAGGATTCAAGCTGTTTGTAACTCGCCATTACATTACGTCTATCAAAATGTCTACTACTAAGTAAATTTGTGAAAAGACGCAGACGACAACTTTAAGCATACGATATTGCAGCAGTGCAAACTATTTGAAAGTAATGTATTGTTCGGAAAACAGCGACACGCCTTGTTGTAAAGAGGAAGTTGTTGTTCGGAGGCCCGAATACTGTAATATCATTATCTCAAATTCCGGTCAACACGGCGTTTGATTAGACTGTTTTAGTTTATCGTCAATATTAACAACATTTTTTGTAATCACAATACGGTATTGTATTCCGGTTTGGTTTCATTTAAACAGGCAATAATTGTGTATTCCTCATCCTTTCTAAAGGCTACTGTATTATGCTAGTTGAATAGGCGGTAAAAGCCCGACCGAGTTAGACAAGAGGTTTTAAAAGATATTTGGTTATGGTACAGAAGTAGATAATCTAATATTTTTCATGCAGTCGATAAGCCCGTGATGTATTGCGTCACTATTAGAAAACAAATATTTCGAATAAAACAAAGCTCAGACTGATTGATGCGTCTGTATGCCTTGATACGGCATGTCTGAATGAATAAAACATATCATGAAACATTGTTATAACCCGGGTAATATAATATAAATGCATCGGTCAGTTTAAAGCGTAGACTTAGCCAATTGAAGCGTCACATTTATTTAGATTCAACAAAGTTATCACAATCACGCCAAGGCATATTAATTTCTCATAGAAAACCTCTTTAATTTGTTTTCGTTATAGAATAGTAGCATTTCCTGCCCCATGTATCGCAATAGACGTATATATTCACCAATACTTTGTCAGTTACATTTTCAAAGTAATTTTGTTCGGATCGATCGTACGTATGACCATTAACCTACTTACTGTCATGATGTCATCAATTTTAAACAATCTTTCATCTGCTTTTATTTCTCAAATTTAGATTTTGGGTACTTTGACTTTAAAACATATTGAAATGAATGTCAAATGATTGATATTATATCAATAGCTTAAACACTTCAATATTATACAATTCAGTGGACTACGGTATACATACGTATTACTATAACGCCTGATCTGACTCCAAACTGGTTTTCATGGAAACAGCGGCATTTACTGTCAAGGAATAAGGTATTTACAACTGTACAGTGGAAAATACATTATATTTCCCTTTAATTACATGCGAAACGCAAAGGCTTTGCCAAAAATTGTAAGAAATGACAGTTGTTTGGTATTTCTCACGATTTTCTAATGTGAGTGGCAAACAATTTGGCGCCTGATCAGACGCCGGGTTACCCGGCGTCTGATCTGGCTTCAAACTGTTTGCAATTGAAATAATAGGTTTAGCGTAAATGCGTTTATCGCGAAATATTAACGTCTTTTTCAATGTATTACCAAATAATGGACTGAATAATCAGTTAGTCAATTATTCGTCGATGACAGCAACAATATTATTCGCAAACTAAGATGTCTAACTACTTAACGTATTATACAAAACATTATTGCAACTGAAAAGGTAAAGCAGAATGCTCGTGAAGAAGTATTCAGCTTTATTTGCCCACGATAAGCAGTTACCTGTCTTTAGAACTGAAATAGTTATATTGGCTCCAACACAAGGCGCTTACTAAACTGAACATTTGTTGAAAAATAGTTGGAGACAGTTGCTTAAAGCAGATTTAAAGTAAAGCAAAATGAGCCTTCGGGCTCATTCTGGTTTACGTTTAGCCTGCTTTAAGTGGTATATTGTCTTCAAAACTATAAATAGGCTATGGAGTAATGTGTTCAATATTAAAGTAAAGAAATATAGAGCAAGTATTAATTTACGATTTTCCGTTCGTGCTAAAATTCTATTAATAAATGATTAGTCAACAGTTTTCTCTGATTAATCGACTATCAATAACACATTCAGACCAATTAATAACACTAGTGCTACCCAAACAGCGAAGATAACATTTTGAACCGAGAAGTGTGACAGTAATACAATGACTGTGAACAGACTGTTCTAGACAAATACGAGTAACGTGTCTTACTTTTAGAAACTAGGTTAATCGACAAATCTACAACGCTGGAACCACTATTCAGAAGCCAATATGGTTATGAAAGCATACTTGAACCAATCTTCCAAAGATGCCAATATTTGCTTTTAATCTTTTTTTGATTGGAGACTGACATTTAGATAGTTCTCAAAACAGTAATCTTAACACGCATTCCGTTTGACTAAAATATCAACTAAACATATTTGAAATATGGTATTATGGGCCGGTGGCATTGAATTGCTAAATAAAACCATTGTCTTTGTCATTGTCATTGACTGAAAATATCAACGTGCGGACCATTAGTATATTTTAGGTTAGCAATTTAAGATTTGACACTTTACCTTTTTCTAAACAATTTATTTAACCCATTGCCGCATAACATGTTTCAAGTTTTAACGACAAGTGACTATCGCGTTCGCTGCTGCTATATCGTCTGCTTAAAGGCGTCGTTTGTCTTTTTTCTCAAATTCACGTATTGGACATTTCGACAGAAAAAACATAAAGACGAGAAAATGCAGTTTAAACTCATTTCAGACGCCGCTTTACCAGTTTTATGATAAGGGTCCAAAATGCTTCATATGTACTTTAAAGGTATTAATCTTATCTCCCTACACGACTCGCTCCAAACAACACACAATAGTTGTCTCCCACTGGGAGTTGTTATAGAGAGGGAGCACTGTATACTTAAAAGAATGTAATATTTGTAAGATGAAATGAGATTTATTCATTACGATATTTATGGAATGATTGATCCTGATATTCAGTGGAGAAAACGTTATTCTTTTCCAATAAACGCGTTTACGCTAAAACTATTATTTGCAGTGCAAACAGTTTGGAGCCAGATCAGACACCGGGTAACCCGGAGTCTGATCAGGTTCCAAACTGTTTGCCACCAAGATAAACATGAAATATCAGAATTGTCCAAAAGTTGTTCTTTTTTACGTTTTAGTGCTTTGCGTTTGCGTACGTTTGCGTTTAAACGGGAAAGAATAACAGATTCTCCACTGTACATCAAACACCAAACATACCTCATTATAAAGCTATATAAATGCATACTTGATTTTTATGTACAGTAAAACTTTTCTGTTACGAACACTAACTTGTACTAATAATTAGGTGTTCAAGGCAGGTGGCTGCTTAAAGCAAGGTGAAAGTGAAACAAAAAGCTCCTTTAGGATTTTTCTGTTTTACTTTTAACTTGTTTAAAGCTTTTATCTGACTCTTATAAATCATTAGCCGTCTATTTAGTGATCGTAATTTGGAGGTTTTACTGTACAATATAAATCGTTTTGCTATCTCATCTACAACAAAAACAAAACAACTGTGCAAGTGACATGTTACGAATCAGTATTTTATCGTCAGTCTATCTCAAAATAATAATTTTAATAATAATAACCAAACCAATTTAGATTTTATCTTATAAGCAGCGTAAATAATTACATAAATATACAGTATCATATTCGGATACTAATGGTTTGATCATCGTATATTTCTCGCAAACTGCTCGCGATTAACCTCCCAAAACCACACATAATTGAAACCCTGTCACATAGAAAGTCGATTTGATTGTTATGTACGACTACCATCGTAATTTATTTGTCTGTAGATGGCAAACACCGTACATTAGTGTCTGAGAAACATAAATACGGCATTGAGAATTTAGCTCGGTTTATGTTTTTTCCTGTAAACATTTCAGTGTAAATTACGTGACCTACTGATGCATTTAACACACTCACTGCTATGACATCATCAGGGCTAAGCAATTGCCGACTGTTTTTAATTCTCAAATTAAAATTATAGGTAAGATAACTAAAATACACTGTACTGTGTGCTGAACAGTTTGAATCTAAATAAGACACCGGATCACGCAACGTCTTATGAGAATCAAAACTGTTTGTAAATTATCATGGTACTCAGGTTAAGGCAATGCAGAAATTAAGTCTAAGATAGCAAACCCACCCTGTCATGTTAACACCCCCGCTACGCTAAAGTTTTAAGCGATGTTACTCAAAGCAGGATATATTTTAAATTATTTCCTTTGGCTCTTTCATAGGGCATTGCAAAAACATTAAAATATATCTTTATAAGTAATACGATCATTGTTTCAAAAGGCACGTACATCGCTCCCTCTCTACCACGACGACCAATGGGAGTCGTTATAGGGAGGACTATCGGCTTATATTTGCAATCAGCTTGAATCCAGATCAGACGCCGCATCATGCGGCGTCTGATCTGGATTCAAGTTGTTTTTCACTCGTCAGGAAATTGTTTCTGTCAAAATGTCCATTAATTAACTTTGTGAAAAACAGCAGACGACAATTTTAATCAGACGATATTGCAGCAGAAAAAGCGTTAGGCATAATTGTCTTGTTTAGGGAACAGCGGCAATGGTCGCTGTAAGGAGAGAGTCGTTGTTGGGAGGGCCATTGTAGGGAGGAAGCCCGCAGGCTGTATTTACGTTTGAATGTGTTTTTGTTTAAGATATATCCATGATTTTCAGACAAAAAGCATAATGTGCCTAGCTGTAGCCCTTCAACGTTGATGCCTTTTAGGGTTGATTTTAACAATACATTTGAGAATGACAAATAATGTTGATCCTGATCAGAGGGCTCCTTAAGGAGCCCTCTAATCAGGATCCACAATGTTTGCATTGGACAAGTGTAATCCTAACAGGTACACTGTTTATAAATGACGACTATACTCGTTGATAGGCAGAAAGTGTTAACTAGGTAATAACTAAAAATATATCCCTAAAGAGTTGTCAATATTTGATGTTAGAAGGAGATTTCATATAAATACTTTTGAATAAAAGTTGTGCTCTGTGTTCACGTGGCTTTGATATAGTATTAAAGAATGTATTCTCTTGTATATGTGATTGTACATACTGAGAAAATGAAGAATAAACTTGGAAACTTGGATCAATTCTTATGTGGCAACTTGGTAATTATATTGAACGAATTTCCCTTATTCAGAATGTATTTGCATGTTTATCCACAAGGTAGATCAATGATGTTTTGTTTTGTTTTACTTTATTGTAAATGTGGTTTATTTGTCTTTTGTTGCTTTGTAAATACATTTATATAATTCCATGTGAAGCGCCTTTGAACACACAACTCCTGTTTGAATAAAAGGCTATATAAATGTGGTATAATAATGATAATAATAATAATAATAATAAAAATAATAATAAAACTACAACTTTTATCGGTAAATGGGTCAAACTTGACAGAATTCATCATAAAATGAGCAATTTCAAAAGAAGTTTTTCGACACGTTGGGTGTCTATAGTTAACAATTTAACGAGCCTATCTACAAGGGTGTATCAATGTCATGATTTTCGGAAATTTTCAAAGTATATGAAAACACTCTATGATGGTTTTGTATTGAAGAGCTATTTAAGATGAATGAAAAAATAGAAAAGTGTTCATTTTGGTGAACAACAGTTGGCTCTACGGCCATGTAAAATTTACCCCACCCACTTCCTCTTATTTTGTCCTTTTCAAACAGCCCGCTTCAATAAAATCCATTTTAAATGAAAACAAATATGATAATTTGGTTGTGTGTTATTTATTTCCTATCTATGGTAGTATTTCTTCATACAAAAACTAATTTAAGAAAAAAAAAGGCACCAAATGTGAAATTTATAAAGCTCTAAATATCATCGATATGGAACTTTTTTGTAAATTTTGTAAGGGGAGATAACTCTTTTTACTTTAATAACTCAACATTTTCAACACTGACCTTTCAATTTTTTTTCATATTTTGAACTGTCTTAGCATGGGCTTTTATCTGGTAGAATATAAGAAAACGTTTAATACTAGAACTATTTCATTTTCAAACTTTTTTACTTTTTTCATAAAATGAAAAAATCTAATAAAATTCTGCGCTATTTAAAGCATATTTTTGATATTGAAGGATCCATATTGTTCAAACCTGGTGCCTGCTTTGTCTAAATTTGGTTTATATATGTGAAAATACCACCAGACATGAAATAAATAAAGAAAACCCAAATTGCCATTTTTGTTTCGTTTTGAAATAGATTTTACTGAAGCTTGTACTCTGAATGGGTAAAATTTGAAGGAGAAAATCCAAATTTGACATACCTTTTTCAAATCACTGTAGCTCAAACAAAAGGACACCACCATATATATTTTTTTATTTTTTTTCATTCATCATAAAAAGCTCTTCCTAAAGAAGAATGATAGAAAAAAAGTTTAATACTTTGAAAAAATCGCTTATGATATTGATACACCCTTAAGCTTATCACTTCCCATTCTGGCGACACTAACATTCAGCAATCCGTTTGATTCTTATCAGGTGCTGCGTAATACACATTCAGGTCAGGATCTGAACCCTTTGTTACCCATGACACTGTCCCTTAAGTAAAAATGCATAAAAACAACATACAATTTATAGATTAAAGCAGAAACAAATCAATTAAGCAGATTATAATATGATAATCACTGTGTTAGACGGAATATGACATCAATATGGCAGTGAAATGGTAATAGAAAGTTCAAAACGATTAAAACATCTTGCAACGTGATCCATAGGGAATGCCGAATCAAATAGTAATTTAAATTGTAAACGCAAATGTTATATTCTCGGATATTCATATGCTGGAACTTATTTGCCGATCCTGCCGAAAGAGAACTAAATAACAACCAATTGGAAATTCAAATTTCGTCAAAAGAGAAAACATGTCGTTCAAGAAGTAACTTCATTCGCACATTAACATCTCTTTAATATGTTTTTATTGTTCGACGTATTGGAAAGGAAATTAGATTTCTGTTTTGTCTGAGCATGTATCACACCGTAAATATCTAATTAATGCATCCAAGTGTCGTCCATTTATGCAGGAATGTTACCATTGCAATTGGAATAAAGACAGTGCGATGACATTCGCTGGTATAATATAATGGTTCCAGGCCTACTCAAATGCTCAAACATGCATGAATGTCAGACACATGCCATTTAAATCGTTGATAAAGTAAATAAATACGTAAACAAAAAGAAGAAATATAAGTGTCAAAAAGTATTGGTACATTATTCATTTCATATTCTAGAACGTTTTTCACACAATAACTGTCATTTAGGCTGCGTTGCTATGACTATACACACATGTTTGACACTGACTATTTAAACAAAGAAGTGGATAATCTGTTATTCTTTCCCGTTTAAACGCAAACGTACGCAAACGCAAAGCGCTAAAACGTAGAAAAGAACAACTTTTGGACAATTCTGATATTTCATGTTTATCTTGGTGGCAAACAGTTTGGAGCCTGATCAGACACTGCAAATAATAGTTTTAGCGTAAACGCGTTTATTGGGAAAGAATAACGTTGTCTCCACTGCAGTTGAGAACCTGTTATTCTTTCCCGTTTAAACGCAAACGTACGCAAACGCAAAGCACTAAAACGTAGAAAAAAACAACTTTTGGACAATTCTGATAATTCTTGTTTATCTTGGTGGCAAACAGTTTGGAGCCTGATCAGGCGCCGGGTTACCAGGCGTCTGATCTGGCACCAAACTGTTTGCACTGCAAATAATAGTTTTAATAGTTTGAGCGTAAACGCGTTTATTGGGAAAGAATATGTGATATCTTGCCTATTATGTCCTTTGCAAACACAACTGCATGCTATGTTGCATTTTTTAGAAGTCTTCCATTGCTGTTTTTCCGATCGTTTAAAAAGAATTGAATTACAGAAGTGCGCATTCTTTTGTCGATAATTGTTTTGCATTTTCGAGACTCAGTTGATTTATGTTTTTAATCAAATAGGGTCGTGCGTCAAGTGACGGTATTCTAACAAAATCGTTTAAAATAAAACGAATAAATTGTATTCAATAACCGATTCCTTACTGCAAGGATGCGTTAAAAACTACACCAGCTAGTGAATCTAAGTTGGTGTTTTTAAATTTCTGTTTAACCAATTTCTGTTTGGATATTGCGTTTTATACCCTGGTGAGACCTCATCAGACTATATACATCGCTTACTTGTGCATGCCGTGCTGCCTCCCTATAACAGCCCTACCAACAACGTTTCCTTTCTCACAACTACGCTTGCCGTTGTTCCCCAAACAATTATTTCTAACATTTTCCCGGCAAGTTAGGCAATGGCATATTGGACACGCTGCGTCTGATCTGGATTTAAGCTGTTTTTAAAAGTAAGCCAAGTCTTAACTTTCCCTTCCTATAACAACTTCCTCCTAACAACGTACACATATTTGTCTCCCATTTGGTGTCGTTGTAGAGGGGGATAACTGTACTGACTTGTCTGGAGGTATAGGCAGGTAAATGATAAAATATGACAGATTCAAGCTGTTTGCAAATGTCCCTCCCTATATAACGACTCCCTACAAACAACGAGCACAATGTGTGTCTCCCGTTGGATGTCGTTGTAGAGAGGAGAGTGAGCGCTGAACAACCAATTTGATAGCAGCATCCTTGCCTGATACAAGGTAAATCTCATGATTTGCGGGTCTGGGGCCCGTTTCATAAAACTTCGTACGACCAAAACGGTCGTAAGTCAAAAATGTAAAATACATTTAATTTCTGATTTTTCTATATAATCCTGTCTTGTGACATCTCTTTGGAATCGTCTTTTCAAGACGATTCCAAAAAGATGTCACAGACAGGATTAGATGGAGAAATAAATAATAATTGAGACTTTTATAATCTAACTTACGACAACATTCGTCGTACGAAGTTTTATGAAACGGGCTCCTGATCGCTCAGATTTTGTATACGATTCACACTCCCTGAAAGGAGAGAAATGATCAACAAATCATATTGGACTTAAATTTGAAAACTACTTGATATAATTATTTACAGAACATCGCGTGCCAATGTATTTCAAACATATAACAATTACCTAATTAAACATTTCATCATTGTAGAGGATGCATATCACAAAGCAGCAATAATGGTGCCTGGTGTCATTTATCATTCTTTTAGAAAATCAAAGTTCGCTTTCAAATAAATCATAAATGAATGTTTAGAAATAATCAAGGTTTCAGTCAGCTGCTAGAAAGTCGATTGTTCCTTTGCAAATGTCACAATGTGATACGGATGTTAGATTCTCAAAAACTAGATATATACCCGAGTTGCACCAATGGGGCCTTTATGGAATTTCAAAGCATTATGTTATATGAAACATTATGGAATTGTGTTTCCGTAATATATTGAAATCAAACTTGCAAAGGAAATAAACGAAACTTAAATAAAGCTACAGATGTACAGTGGAGAAGACGTTGTTTCCCCCCAATAAACACAATTGTACACTGCTGCTATTGCAAGCAGTTTGTAACCAGTTCAGACACCGCGTAACCGGCTCAAATATTGTTTGCCAATCAGAGTAAATAAAATGGATCCAAACTATTTGACACTAAATAAGGTCTTATTACAATATGCCTTAAATCACACAACACAAACATTAAATTTGAGAAATAAACACAGACGGCTTTTGCAAAATTAATGATGTCATGGGGGTGAAGGGGTGAAAAGGCTAAATAACTCTTCGTAAATAGTTTCGTATCGTTCAAACAATTTGTGAATTCAATTTTAATATTGAGTACAATATTGTCTGGATACTACATTTAATAGTGAATGTGCCAAAATAAAGGTCCCTTGATTAAGTTGTGTGGTATCGAAGCTCCAACACTCAAAAGCTCGTTTATAAATGCAACACATGCAACAGATTGCCCAGTAATATTCAAATTTACCTCCCTGGTGAGTTCTAAAGTGAATAATGGAACTCTAATAGCTCGATAGATAACGATTATGCAGCTTTAATATCGCTTATAATTCGATTGATAAGCATTAAACGTCTTTAACCAATTGAACTCTAGCGTTTTTATTAAACAGTGAACTTTGAAAAACTACACATTTCCTATGCAAACAAAGTAAACTCGCAGCACAAGATGCAATGTTATAAAATGTTTGAGTTGAAAATGAAGGCGTTCTCAATCATGTTATTGGTCAGATTTGAGCCTAGGCTCAAATCTGACCAATCAAATACTTACGAACGATATCAGACAGCTCTTTATAACCTTGGATCCAGGGTTCATACATTATTTTTAATTTGGACTGGACTTCCTTTGAATCTAGAATTGTCTATTGATAGTTTTGGAGAGTGTTAGTCATGTAAACATTTTAGTACGACCGACAGCAAAACCTTGAAAATCTTCATCGGATTCAGTACGCAGGTTTGAGTTTTGGCGAACAACAGGGCGCAATTATCTATCTTGTTTTGATGCGTTGATTTAGTTATTAAGTGCTGCTGCACTTGTACGCCATTTGACTTACTTTTCCGTTGTGCTTGGTTCAGCGATACATTATGTTATTTTATTAAAAGACTGACCCACTACCCAATGAACTAGATCTATTTCTTGTTTTGAAGAGAGATGGAGACAGTTAATAACTTAAAGCAGGCTGAATGTGCATTCCACTTTACTTTAAGATTGATTTAAACTTCCATCAGCTAGGATATATATTACGTTTATAATTACTGTATAGTGTGGAATTGTTGTCTTAAGTGGAGTTATGGTGCAAAGGTGTAAGCAGGTGTTTATATGGGACTAATAGGTAAATAAACCCGGTTGAATGCAGTTTTGAATATCGCAAATACTTATGTTATCCGGAAGGCACTGTAAGCATTGTGAAAACGTGATGATGTACTTAATTCAATTCGGAGTTTTAAGCAATAAGCTATTCCTACATGTTATATTGTTTTGAATACGTAACGCGGCGTCTGATCTAGCTCAAAACATTTTGTAAATAACTATTTTATACTTTGGGTAAGTAGTAAAGATGATAAATATAGTTCTTTAGAGTAATAAGACCAATGGCGTGGTGATATCAATTTAAGGAGTTGATCGTTTCAGTGTTTGCAACCAAAGGCTGTTTAGTGCAGGCGTAGTGTAAAAGGCACAGCTACTTAGGGAGCGTATTGTAATACATTCAGTTTGCTTTAAGCATTTGTCAGGGTGTGAACATTATTTACCAAGAACTGTATCAGAACAGTATCAGTGTCGTCTCTAAAATAGATAGGTAAACCACTACTATGTGACATACGAGAGTAAACATTGTCTAACCCATTACAACATGTCTGTCTCTCTATAAACTTCTTGAGACCTACAATAGACTCTCGCACTGTAATGCTTCTGATTCGAGCTAAATTGTTCTCCTTGTATTTCGCCCGAAATTGGTCTACTGAAAGAAAGTCCCTTACGGATAAGATTGAACGCACTATCGAATTTGCAGTTTAAAACGATATTTATCAGTTGCATCCGTGGATATTGCATCATTTATGATTGATTTCCTAAAGCAAACAAACTGCCTTTTATAGAGATAAGGTTTCCAAAGCGATTTTGTTCGGTATGAAAATGGGCAATTGAAGACAGTAGCCTAAGCGCCTGAGTTAACATCATGCTAGAAGCACACAGAAGTAGCCAGTTTAAAACACAAGACCTGTCTGCAATATCGTTTCAAATGTATTTTTAAGGCAGTACAACTGACGTAATTTCCAAAACAAGTGACAAACAATTTTGATCCTGACCAGACGCCGCGTTAGGATCAAAATTATTTGAAATACATTTGATGATGCAATTTAGAATAAAAGGGTTAACAACGTACCGTCGATAAGACGTTATTTCGTCCTTACAAACGCATTATTGCTAAGGCCATGATAACCGTTGCGACAAAGGCTTCTGATCTGATCAAAAATGTTTTTCACTCATATATTTATCAACAAACTTTCTGTTTTCCTACATTTGGTTGCATTGCCGATGAATTTAATTTCATTTGATCATGAAAGATCTTGTCTACGGGTATTGTTTATTTGTGTTGCTGATGTGGTTGTACAAGACAGTGATAACATTAGCAACATAATCTCGTTAAATTGATTTACAGTAAAACCTCTCTAACACAACCAATAAATACTATCAATTGTTTTGTGTTTAAGGCAGGTTGCGTCTTAAAGCAATGTGACAGTTAAACAGAAATCTCCTTTAGGAGCTTTCTGTTTAACCGTCACATTGCTCTGAGCTGTTACCGTATGTTTATTATGCAGCAAATTAGCATTATTTTTAGTGGTGGTAATAGAGAGGTGTTTCTGTGTACAATTGTGTCTACACTTTTATTTTATAATAACATTCAGTCTTTATACGAGGAAAGTGAGCTTATGATTATTTGTCTTAGAGGACATACACAAACGAATGATTCTATTTTACAAAGTTTCATTAACACGTGTGATTTGTTAAACGGGCTTGTTACTCTATAACTTTTGAAATGACCATTATAGCTTTTACATCTGTTAACAGGATTGACGACTTTATGTACATTGTATATCACATGTTTTCTTCATGCTCTTCATGCATTACTTACTTCACTCTTAAAAGAACACTTTCAGTTTCCATTAAGCCTAGTTAGTGTTTAACTGCTTTGTGCTCTATACAGTCGATACTCGATACTTCGAATTGGCGTTCAATAGAATATAACAATATTTCAATGTTAAAGTGTGACTTTGCCAACGTTTAGCATTGAAATACGGGGATTGCGACATAAGCGAGATCAACTTTAGTTAAAAACGCATCTTATTTTATTACCATGAATATATGAGTATGTTGACAAAATCTTCACTCGTTAGATTCCGTCACTAGAAGGTTCATGTGTGAATGTTTATAACTGGCTGACCTGCAAACTGATACAATAGAAGAAAACGAAACAATTCTATTTAAAATACTAATATTGATTTTAAATTATACAGCCTTTCGTATATCTCTTTGAACCCGTTCACTGTCATGGCGTCATCTGCTTACATAGTTGTCCTCTACTGATACGTTTGACCCATTTGTGTCAACGATCCCATATATGGAACATAGGCAAACAGTGTAGACTCTGATCAGAGCCTACACTGTTTTCTGATAGGAATTTCAATATATAAAAAAAGGAAAATTTTGACCAGGCATCCCTTTGATAAAGAATGGACTAATCCAATATAAAAACATGGACGAATCCACTTAGTATAAATGGGTTAAACTAAATGTTAACTGACTATAGTAGTATGGCAATGAGTGTCCAGCAGCTTGTAAATGTATCAGACGCCGCATCAAATCGCGTCTGATCAAGATGCGAACTGTTTACACATAAGCATTGTAGTCGGGCTTAGGCGGTGAAGGCATTATCACATGTGTCATCTTTTAACCTATCCTGCCTCATACGTGTGGCACAAAGGTGATAAATCTTAGAAATACATTCCATGCACATTTCTTGGTATTGGTTAAGTTTAATGTCTCTTGTGGGTAAAATACGAAGGTTGTTGTTGCTGGCTAAGAAATATACTAAAAGTCTACAACCACGTAAATATTTTTTTCCACAGAAGCTTGTAAAGAACATATCTACATTTCCTTCCGAATAACAACCACGATTAAATGAATTGATTATATTGAATACAGATAAAAAAAGAGGGGATTGTATCTTTGACATTTAGCTTGCTTTACGCACCAAACTGTCTTTTAACGACTGTCATTCTGGCTCAGAGGGAAGGATTTATAGAATGAAACATGTTTGTTCCCAGAAAATGGACGATTATAAGATACAAACATAGTTATTCATGTTTTTATTGCACATATATACGTGCGGGCAAAGTCACATTTATGTAGTTATGTTTCTTATTCCATTCATGTCAACCGTATAGTAGACGGAATGAAATGTAATTCAGAAATAAGCGTATACAATAAACCAGTGTTATAGTGACAAAGAAGTTATTCTATCCCAATAAACGCGTTTGTGCCACATCAGGGTCCATGCTTATAAAGCGTTTGAGCTGAGTCGGAAATCGTTCTCAAGCATTCGATTGGACAGATTTGAGCGTAGGCTCAAATTTGACCAATCAAATGCATCAGAACGTACTCAGACTCAACTTAAACGCTTTCTAAGGGCTGGGTCAGGTGTTCCCATTGTTAAAAGTTTGGATCTGATTGTGGTCCGAACTGTTTGCCACTCAAATGAAAAACCTCAAACATTTCAACGGACTGTTATTTTATATTTTTTTTGTTGCAGTGCGTATGCAATAAATTTCGTTCACATAGGGAAACATAACGTATTACCCAACGTACTTTCCTATAATATGAGTATTGCAATGCAATCGAATTGGAACTTCATTTGTGAAACTTGTGAAAAGAAAATAGATACAACACAAAGATATGCAAGGAATGACATTATTTCTTGTAATTGTTAAAAACAGCTTGGAGCGCGATCAGACGCCGGGTCCAAACCGTTTGCCATTAAAATTAAGACGAATCATAGGAAATATCCAAAAATAACATTTTCACCATTTTATTGCAATGCTTTCGCGTTTTGATTTCGTTTAAACGGGAATGAATAACTTCTTTTCCACTGCGTCGATTAGATAACTTGTTACTTTGTCTTGTATCTTGCTTTAAACTGTTTGTATTGGACAGTCAATTGTATGCACACATGCGTTAGTATGGACACAACAAAGTAATCTTTACTGACCAATTTTTTGAAATCGATGACATATATTGTGTATGTTAACCCTTTAATGATCAAATTTACCCAACGAATGTAACCCCTCCATCGCCATAGTGTCGTCTACTCCAATATTCTTGTCCGCAATATCGTTTCAAAGTTAAATTTAAGGCAGTATGACTGAATAAACTGCAAAACTAGTGTCAAACAGTTTGGATCCTGATCAGGCACCGCGTTACGCGGTGTCTGATCAGGATCCAAACTGTTTGCTACCGCAACTTCAGGCGTCATTGAGAGTGAAAGGGTTAATGCATGACTACAGATGTATGCCATTGAACGTTTTAACCAATTACCCTATAAATACGCATTGTTATGCCTCCTTTTTATTCCTCTTCTGGAGAAAATAGTTTCAATTTATAAAGTCATGAATATGCACCATACTATATACTAGACGGTGTGGGGCTAAAAACAGGTTGAAAGGCAAACAATTGCATTAATGCCTATTCTCTTCTAATCTGTTTTAAGTGGATACGTTTCGTAGAAATTAGAAACCGGCTTTTGGATACAATGTTAAACATTTCATTTCCTTCAAGTCTGACTAGTTTGCCTTTGTTTCTTATTTTCATTCGCGCTTGAACAGCTACGGGCATTTGTTATGTACTAATTTATGAGACAATACTATTTTCATATGTCCCTGTGCACAATTTTTTCTTTAATTTGATTTAGCAGCTACATTTTGCATTTCTTGAGAGCCCGCTGGCAAACTACACACTCAACTAAGCCAGACGTCTAAAGCAAACAAACACTCATATATACTGACAGATATGTTTCCCAAAAGACATAGAATCTATTGAAACATAGTTTTCATTATTTAAAAGCCTGTAAGATGTTGCAGGGGAAGAAAAACGCATTAATAGTGCAGGTTAATGCGCTGCATTGGCAGATGCTCCATGGATTCAAGGCAGTTTTGGAATTAATTAAATAATTATTTATAGTACAATGTTACAGACGTAAATTTTAAAAGAGCATGTAAATATCTAAAGACAGGTGGCTGGAAGATATAGTTGGTGTTGTTCTATGATAAATTACAGTCTGCAAACTGCTATGATACCAACGTTATTTAATAACAAAACGAGGTTTGATGTGTTGAGAAAACATTGACATGTTGATAGTTTGGTCATTGTATTTTTATCTTACGACTTATTAAAAGTCAACAACAATATCCCAATAAGGTTTCTAATCAGAAAGTTTCAATGGATCTGCTAGATTCAGTGCTTTCATAAAATATAAATTCAAACTCATCAAATTTGATCTATCTTACGGTTTTGCTTCTATAGATACTCAGTTTTTATTAAATGTGACATTAATGGATAATTTAATACTAAATGTAATGCCTTTTTTAACCCACTACCTCTAAAACTCGTTTTATATTACAGGTGACCATTTATAGCCCATTGTACGTACATGTACATCAGGCTCCGAGGTTATAAAGCTTTTGACTTGAGTCTAAACTCGTTCCCAAGCATTTGATTGGTCAGAGTTGAGCCTAGGCTCAAATCTTACCAATCAAATGCTTGGGAACTCACTCGGACTCAACTAAAACGCTTTATAACCTCGGAGCCAGGATGCACCTATAGGCGCACTCTGCCTACTTTTAGCTTGCTTAAAGCTATCATCTGCTGGGATAAAGTAATTGTGTATTATGGTGTATATTCATGTATGTATAAAGTAGAACTACTTTCTTTAGTTGAAGAATGTATTCAAGTCGTGAAAATACAACATTTTGATAAATAGGTTAAGTGACGTGTACAGAATCTTACCTTATGTTGTTGTTTTATAGTAACATAAAATATTGCAAGCTAGCTATTATGTTATTTTACCAGTAATGGAATTTGATATTTATGTAGTTATGTTCGTAAGGTAAAACGTAATAATAATATAGCAGATATCACCCGTAGTTAAATAAACAGCATTTGAATAGTCTAAACCAACATCGCGTGTACGTTCTTGCAGGAATGAAGGTTGGCTAAATATGTATGAACATCTATGAGAACATACATGTTAGTTTCTTTTATATAAGTATCGTTTTATCCGTATATATTTAAGATATACCTTATTTACAGTAAACTCCATTATTAGACATTTCTGTTTCATCTGTTTGTAGAGGATTGCGGAGGAGTTTAATGTTATCGAAATAAACTAATGTAAAATAAAGCGCACACAAGTTTTATTTTCAAATGGAATTAAAAGTACGCATCCATTTATGTGAAGTTTATTTTATCACTTACGCAATTAATTCAGATGTATTTAATGAAGACCTACATTTTCAGATAAATGCAGTATCGTAATAAAGTTGTATTAGTCTAGTTTATCTGAACTCATGGCATTTTCACTGATTAAGATGCAACGGTCCGGGAGATTCACCTGGAAATTATTTGTATGAATAGTCCCCTAGTACAGCATCAGTACGTTGTTCATTTACAATGTACAGTGTACCCTCTCTACAAGGACACCCAATGGGAGATACAGATTATTGTGTTGTAACGCGGCGTCTGATCTGGATTCAAGCTATTCGTAATTCGTCATTATATTTTTTCTGTCCAAAATGTGAACATAATTTGTTACTTTTAGAAAAAAATCAGAAGCAGATGGCAATTTTTAGCAGACGATGTTGCAGCGGTCAGAACGTTGGACATGCTTGACATTTTTAGGGAAATGCAGAAGTGTTGTTATAAGGAGGGACCCGTTGTAGGGAGGGAACAACATAGATACAGAATACCCTCTTTACAGCGACTTTAATAGTTCCCTATAGTTTATGACACTGAACTAAATGTGTATTTTTTTCAAATTGTTACATTGATTTGGAATGATTTAAAAGCAAAACAATGAAAAAGTGATTATATTTCTCATAACCAAATTACTGCTTAATGCAAATACAAGGAATGCAGAAAGTCCCTGCAAGTATTGTCGTATTGTTGTGACGGTTAAAGTATACATGTATATCATACCAACATAATCGAGACATTTAAGAAATGGTTCGTGAATATACGTATTATCTACCCTCTTCATGTAATTACGGCATAGTACATCAATGTTTGAATATTTTAACAAGAATTATATATAAGCACTTTTATGATGAAGTATAGTTTTGCTTGATTTTGCTCCTTGTTTACCATTTCATCGCCATGTCAGCGCATTTTGTAACCTTTTGACAACATTGCACCACCTTTTGTATGCTGCTGTTGATTCTTCCATACCAGAATCACCAGTAAAGTACATATAGTACAACAGTTGAAACTTATCAAAATTTGTATCAAATAGACTGGATATAGGTACGGCGCTAAATTAGGATAGATGAATTGGAGTAATGTAACTTGCGCTTACAGTCTTAAATAATCCCTATCTGTATCATATGTAACATTGAAGTGATTAAGATATTTTACTTCTCTCAGCTTTAACCTTTTACTCTCAATGACGCCATAAAGCGCAACTACAAACAGTTTGAGTCCTGATCAGACACCTCGCAACGCGGCGTCTGATCAGGACCCAAACTGTTGACACTTGTCTCGGAATTTCCTCAGTCATATTGCCTTAAATCTAACTTTGAAACGATATTGCATACAACAACCCAGAGGCAGACAACACTATGGCGGTGAAGGGGTAACAAACTCTCGACTAATTTGATCATGAAAGGGTTAAGCATATTTTGTAATGCCTACTACAAACTGTTGCGTCTTCTGCAATTAACAGTCGAAGTTCAGTTATCTTTATATCTGACAAACTGAATAATGAGAGTGTCAAACAGTTACATCTGAATCTAAACAATTTGCAATGGGCATCTAAATTCTTCCCTCGGTGGGGTGGGGGGGGGGGGGGGGCAGAACTTGCAACCAATGGGATTCTTATTATACAAAATACAACGAGTTAAACGTTTAATTTTCCAAGATAGACCCTAGTGGGATGGAGAGTATAGAATACATACATTGCCCAAAATGGCAGAGTGGTAAGACACCAAACATTAACACTAATATATTCACACGAATGCCTGCACACCGGTGCTATATAATCATATAATCATAATTGTGTTGCTGTGCCGTTCAATCAAAACACAACTACAAATTTCCAAGATACAATGACAATTCGTATATTGGATTCATTCAGATGTTACGTTTGTAGTAATTATATTGAGTTTAATCTTAAACGTGTAAAATTAGTTGTTGTAGTACGAAGGCGTTTGTTTTTAAAACGTGAAAGTGTTCCCTACTGATGTTGATTGTAATTCATACAGTAACGAAGACATATGTCGTTCCCAATAAACGCGTTTATGCTATAACAATGCTTTGCAAACAACTTGGAGTCAGGTTAGACGCTTGTTAACCTGTCTTCTGGCCAGTTTCCGCACTGTTTGCCACTCAGACAGAAATGCATTGTTATTAACTAAAGCTCGTCGAGACTTTACACATGTATACTGCTTCAGATTAAGTTTATTATAAGGTGTAAATGCTCTGTATTTCTTCATGCAGTTTTCTCAAAATAAATATCAATAGTTACTTATGAATAATTCGTTCAACAGACAATATAAACATTAAGTGTTTCTGTCTTGTGATTGAAAGCGTCTTTCTGATATGCTAATACGTTATACATTTAGGTCTCACCGAACTATTCTCTAAAATACAATGCTACCATTTGGGACAAAACCATGTTCAAATACATTGCCAGACTGCTACGCCAAATTCTCTCAGACTGTGGTGGAAGCAGATTCTCCCATAAAACAAAAATTATTCTTGACTCGAAAGACGGATTTTTATTAGGGATAATACCGACGACGAACATTGATCAGAGTTATAAAAACAACTGAGGTCAAATGTTTTAAAAGGATAATGGAAATAAATACAATAAAAGTGTGTTTGATTGAATAGATGTCGGCAAAATAAATCCATGCTTATTATTATTCTATAACATATGTAAAAGAATAACAAACAATTATAAACACATGACCCCATGACCGAATTCTAGTTTTGAAGACGGGTGACCACTTAAAGCAGGTTGACAGTAAAGCAGAATACGCCTCAAGGCGCATTCTGCTATACTTTCATGCTGCTTTAAGCAACTATCTGCTAGGTTATAGAAAAAATGTGTTTTGGTACGTGTGTCATGACTGTATAAATATATCTAAATAAATAATATGAATAAATATTCTTCAGTGGAGGAATGAACAGAATGTGCTAAACGGCGTGTTTATGGAGGTAATGATTAAATGTAATTTAGTAAGTCTTGTATTCAACGACCAATGAAAAGAATGTCCCTTGGTGATCTGGAAAACAAAGGTTTTTATGCAGGATACAAATACTTCAGAAAACGTCCAGAGGAGTATTGGCCATGTTAATGCATAATTACTAAATCTTCAGAAGAACAATTTGACATGTTTAATAATGGTAAATATTTTTAATAACACAAGCATTGACAAATCTAGCATTACTATCATACCGGTATACATAGATACTGTTTTGCAATGTTCAAGATAAGGAGAGTAGTTCAGATACTAAAATATTTATACCTCAACTAAATCTATCATGTGGATATTAAGAAGACTCGTTTCTTTGCAATGACTCTTTTGAAAGGGTTAATATTCAGAAGAACAGTATGACATGTTTAATAATTGTAAATTTCTTTCATAAACATATTATGAACATTGTATACGACACATCTAGTATTACTATCATACCGGTATACACAGATAAAAAAAACATCCTGCAATGTTCAAGATAAGGAGGGTATTGCAGATACTAATTTAAAAGTCTTTGTCTCAAGCAAACATATGATGTGGGTACTTAGAATACTCGTAGATGTGCAATGACTCTTATGAGTATTAACACGATAGCTGGATGTTTAACAATTAAGTTAAATATTTGAAATAACCACTTAATACAATTGCAATCAATTTGGAGCAAGATCAGACACCGGGTAACACGACATCTTAGCTAAACTGTTTGCCACGAAGAAGGAAATGAACAGTCGACATTTTATTACAACATGTTTGCGTACCGTTTGCGTTTAATCGGGGAAAAGTAGCATTGTCTCCACTGTAGTCCTTCCTTTCTGGTATCCTGTGTGTAGTTATTCAATTTCAATCAATGTGATGTTAAGGTGGGTTTATAGTATCGTCTTTTCAGGCGGCTGGTGTGAGAAAATCTCAAACTTTATATGGATGAATTTTAGCAAGCTGTCACATGGAATTGGTATAAGTATTGACTACTTACTAATATTTCATCGTACAAGTATCGACTACTTACTATAATGCAGACTAAGGGTAAATGCAGTTGAGAAGGTGTTGTTATTCTTGATGAAACTTCTAGTACTTACTATAAATCTGATTTCTAAGATAGCATATGATTGTGAAATTATTAAAATATATTTTCGGATCAGGGTAAAAAAAATGAAAAACATATAATTTCTTATTTTTCCATCTAATCCTGTTTTGTGACATCTCTTTGCAAGGCGATTCCAAAGGGATGCTGCAAGACAGGATTAGATTGAAAAAATAATAAAAATGATTTTTTTAGAATCTGAGACTGTCTTGCTGTCTTGCAAGTACGATCGCAACAATATACTTGCAGAAGGTATAACGTAGTATTTAAGATATTACAAGTTAAATCAATGCAATCAAACGCCTTTGTCATTCCTTTGCTGACTAAACTAGCGCGCTGATGAAAATCAGAATACCAGTTCCAGTAAATGGGGGCGAGGACCAAAATGTTCGAAATTCATTGAAAACCTGTAGTAATAGGTCGTTCGAGAAACTACCTAAATAAACATTTTTTGAAATAAATTAGACGACAACCTTTTAAAGCACGTGTTCCCACAGTTAATTGATTCAAATAAGTGTGTGTGTCCAAATATATGTCCATATTTAACTGTCAACATCAGAGTTAATGTAATAAAATATATTAATAAATGTGAAAGCTTCCGACTCTTGAAACAGCTCGTACATGCATCATGTTAGTAGACAATACAAGAAAAGACATTTAGATAACACTCATAGCACGTTTATTTTAAGCTATACAGTAACATCCATATATTGGGTCATCTGAATGATGGTTAGATGTTGTGGTTTAGTGAAAGTTATTGCTTCATGCACATACTGCTTTACTTTCATGATCCATTAAACCCATGTATCCCCTCAGCTTGTTTCTCATTTTAAAAGACATGTGACCACTTATCGCAGATTGCAAATGAATCAGAATGCGCATTGAAGTGCCATGTTCTAGTATATAGAACTTATTTATAAGGCTATAAATTGAAACTATTTTCTTGAGTTAAGGCCTATATTTATGGCGAGAGCAACGCATATTTATCGGGTAACAGGTTAAACTGTAACATTTCTGTAACATCATCAAAACGTGTTATATTTCAGTGAGTTGGCTGTAAATATGAATAAATCCCTTTATGAACTTATTAAGAAAAACCTTTACGAGAGTATAAACTTAATAAAATTGAAATGCTTTCTTAGCTCCCCTTTTCAAAGATCAGACGTGATATGCAGCCGATGTGCGTTGGCATAGCCTTAGACCAAGGTGTTAAAGTGCCATCGCACTCACTTACATGCATATCAATCTGCACAAGGTCCAAACTTTCGCGAAGCATTCGGTGCGACGTCCATATGTGTTCGCATATGTTTGCCAATCTTGCCACATTAGAGGGTTTCTCAGATGTGTTTTCGGACGTGAGAAGGAATTGAGGAATACCCTGCCAGTACGACAATACAGACGATTGGCTAAATATGGTAGTTCTTTTCACCATCCCAATTATATTTTCTATCGAACGAATCGGCCTAAGGTGATGACTAACTGGAGAGTGTTTATCAATGACATTGAAAAGAAGCTTTCAAGAATATACAAAGTGGCGGTGGGTTTAATCAATTCGTTTTTCGTGTCTTGTCGACATACTAGTTGGCATATGGCCCGTTATACACGTATTTATTAAATGTTCTTTTAGTGGATATTTTCTATGCATATATATTGGAATAGTCGATGTTTGATACACGGGATGCCTGGTCTAAAATTTCATTTAGAGTCTTCACTGTTTGCCTGATGTCCAATATAATGTGATCGTTGGCACACATGGGTTAAGAATCGGAACATGTGAAGGACTTACATTGCCTGGTCGGTATATCAAACTAAACATTGTACTGGTGCTAGTGATATCATCGTAATTATAAATGATGGATTTAAATTGCTCATAGGCATTTAGCTTATTCTTTTATAATAACTGCAACATCTGCTGAATATTGATCGAAAGACGTGGTAACATATGGCATAGAGTTGCGACAAAAAATGCTCTTCAATAACGAAATCAGTGTTTACCTTGCTTAGCCGCCATTTTCCCAGCATGTGAAATGCGACAGCTGCTTGATGGCAACATCATTTGTATTACTATAAGTCAACCTTTTCATGGTAAAATTATTCAGGAGATTTTACCCCTTCTCCGCTTTATTGTCGTCGGCTTCAGTATTGTTATCTGCAACACACGTTTCAAAGTTAGATTTAAGGTTGCATGACTTAATAAACATCGATAAGAGTGTCAAACCGTTTTGGTCCTGATCAGACACCGCGTGAGGCATCATTGAGAGTGAAAGGTTAAAGTTGAGAAAACGTAAATCTTTACCAATAAACAATTGCGTGCTTAAACAATTATTTCATTTGCACACAGTGTGAAGCTAGAGCAGACGTCGGGGAATTCGGTATCTGTTGAGGCTCCAAAATTTTATTTAAAAAAAGGTACTTTAGAACGTTGTTTTCTTTACTTTATTTCATTGCTGTTGCATTTCAGTACGTTTCAACGGGAAATATAATTGTATCGCCTACAGTACTATTGTCTTGCGATACGGTTCGTACAAAAGTCAGGTTTTTTAAACGCTGAAGTCTAGCAATGAAAGGGAATTTGTTTAGTTTTTGTTTGTTTATCTTCACATTTCTGTTCAAGGTTGACATTGCAGAGTTCCTCAGATAAGTTATTCAACCGTATAGTCACTTTCGACTTAGGCTTCTCAGGGTTTTTTAAACGCTAAAGTCTAGCAATGAAAGGGATTTTGTTTAGTTTTGGTTTGTTTGTCTTCACATTTCTGTTCAAGGTTCACATTGCAGAGTTCCTTAATTAAGTTATTCAACCGTATAGAATGGTGAGTACTGTAAAAATAAAACTTCTCTATTAAAAACACTATTTTATGTTGAATATTTTGTGTTTTAGGTAGGTGGTGGATTTAAGCTGTCACATGCCTCTCACAGAATCAATAAGATCTAGGTTGTGTAGTCGCAATGTGGTTTTAATTCATATCAGCATCGTTTGTTTACTTACCGAAATCGTATATCAGAATAGTTTGAATATAAGCGAAACGAGGGCACTTGATATGATCCTGTACCAAATCAAATTTGCCATGCCGTGTTTATATAGTCAGACGATACAGTTTTCATAATATAGCGTAGCAATAATCTGTAATATATGCAAAGTCAACCCAGAGTTGTTATCATATGTTTCATAAAAGATGATTAACATCCAGGAAAATCCATGATTACGTTCAGACTATAATTTGCAGTTGCTGACTAGAAGAAGCACCATTTAGTGTTTGGTGGAACGTAAAACCATAGCAGCTATAATAACTACACACATGATGCCATAGTGAACATAGTGGCTGATGATTCGCCGCCATCTGTTCCACTCAGGTTACTGATTTGAATGAGACAAGAAGAACACTGCTGATGAACTAACACTGTGACAAATTTGGTCATTCTGTTAACTCATTATCCCCTGGAACTTCTAATGGAAAATTCCAGTTTGCACTAAAGGCTGGTCCATTTTAGACTATTTAGGGTTGTTTTTTTGTAATCAATTTCAAAATGCCAAACAGTGAAGTCCCTGATCAGAGGGCTCCTGCAGGAGCCCTCTGATCAGGGACTTCACTGTTTACATAGGACAAGAGTACTCTTCATAGGTATACATTTGGTAAAAGACGCATATATGCGTCACTAGGGCTCAATGAGTTAATACAATTGACCACAGGGTGAATGCACATTGCAGGCAAATATACTAGAGACACCGCGACTTAAACGGAAACGTGTTATTCTTTCCAAATAACTTTTTTTAGTCTAAAATACATATCAACATTGTATTGATCTACCTGAAAAACATATCAGGCCGCTAAGCACTACATGTAAACCATGCATTGCAATTATGACAGCTGAAATACAAGCAAGTAAAATAAAAACTCGAATAAATATTTGGTTGGACATTGTGTTGCTGCAAGGCATTGATCCAGAGATTCACCCAGTCTACACATAACATGTATCAGTATCTTAGAAATTCCTACCTTGTGTCCTTTACTACTCCATGCTTATAAAGTGTTTGAGATAAGTGTGAGATCGATTGCAAGATATGTAGTGGTCAGAGCTTTGTATCAAACGTTTTGAAAGCATATATCCTGGTACTACATCCTCTGACATTTTATCATAGCCCTCCACTGAAACCATATTTTCTAAGTGATAATTTCGTAATAATGCTTGAAACTTAATACAATTATATTATTCAAAGAAGAGGTTACATAGTCACAACAACAATTGGCTAAGTGTATTTAAGTTCACGGGAAATGCCAGTATATTGGAAAGTATATTGCATGAATAATTATAATTTTTTTAATACTGACCATTCTTTGATGTACTTCTAATAAGGTTGAATACCTTTTTAAATATTTGCATATACCGGGTATCATAGGTATTTTACTAACCAAATATAGTGTACATTGCTGATCGAAATTGATTCCAACAGAAACCGTTGCATCAACGTGTTGTTTGTGATGCAATGTAATGATATCACTTTCAAAATGCTATTACAGCGCTCCCTCTCTACAACGACACTCAATTGGAGACAAATATTGTGTTCGTTGTTCGGATGGGGTCGTTATAGGGAGGGAAATTGACTAACAATTGCAAACAGCTTGAATTCAGATCAGACGCCGCGTAACGCGGCGTCTGATCTGGATTCAAGCAATTTGTCACTCGCCATTATGTCAAAATTTTCAATATGTAACTTTGAGAGAAACTCTAAGGAGACGATATTGCAGCAGTTAAACCGTTATACGTCAGTAATGTAAATATGGTAAAGTTTGCAAAACTTTTCTTTATCCAAATAAGACGCTGGGGTAAATAACGCTTATCGTTAAGACTATGCACCATTGGCAATGCTTCCTCAAGCAAATGATCTTAAACATACAATCAAGACAACAGTGAGGAGGGAATGGAGTTGACAGAGAACGTAGTACAGTGTTGAACGTCACACTCGGCGGTGAATGACTTTGTAGATAGCGGTTCTTTTGTTGAATGTTAGTCTGATAGTGTTATCAATTTCTACCGGAATTTGAACATATACTGGGGCCCGTTTCATAAAACTTAGTACGATAAATGTTGTCGTAAGTCAGATTATAAAAGTCTTAATTATTATTTATTTCTCTATCTAATCCTGTCTTGTGACATCTCTTTGGAATTGTCTTGAAAAGACGATTCCAAAGAGTTGTCACAATACAGGATTAGATAGAGAAATCAGATATTAAATGAATTTTAAAGTTTTGACTTACGATCGTTTTGGTCGTACGAAGTTTTATGAAACGGGCCCCAGATGTCGTATATGTAACACACACTGTCAGTGATGAATAACCCTAATTGTATTAAGACATGTTTTATTTATGCCACCTACACCTTATCTGTTACAGACATGGAAGAACCCCATTCACTGATTGATTAACGTACACGTTTGACATGTTCTACCCTTAACATTTTCACCCATAGCCTGTCATTAGGCTTCTGAAAATAGTTTCTTGCTTACACCAAGTATTCATTTACCTTTTACATAAAATCATGTTTCTAGTTTTGAGGACAGGTGACCACTTAAAGCAGGTTGAAAATAAAGTAGAATACATTTTATTTTACTTTAAACCTGCTTTTAACTACAATCTGTCAGGATGTTGAACATATTTGACAGGTGACCACTTAAAATACATCGCAAATGATGTTACCGTAAACAACGTGAAGTTTTTGCGGAAAATCTATTTAGCAGAAATACTACAAAAAAGGTGTTTAAAAGTGTTATGTGATAAATAGAATATCCCATTCGTGCTCATTACTTATCATTTTTAATCGCGTCAAATTATTTTAGTCAACTCGTTTATTAAAAAGGAAAAATAATTAGCACCAATGTATGAGCCTCTATGTATATATACGTTTATAACTTACCCGAAAGGTAAACATATTGGATTCTGATACGGCGTGTAATCAGGTTTCAAACGTTTTGCAATTGATATATATAATACCATAAGCGTGCTATCTTGAAATGACTATGTATTCTCAAGCGAAGAACCGCATTTGCTCCATCGTCGCGCCGATTTCCTTTTCTGACAATGTGATGTCAACAATGATTGGTAATAACAAGGCACAAAAGAAGCAAATTGCATGTAAAGTAGTTAACTAGTGACCCGCATTGTGTTAACTGAAATAATGCAGTCGATCCGTCATCAAGAGATAGACAAACAACACGACGGTGAACAACGGTTCTCTCTGGATAGAAAAACGCAACCGAAACGCAAACGCATTGCATTACATTGGAGAAAATGTCAACTTGTAAACAATTCTGACATTTAATTTCCATCTGAGTGGCAAACAATTTGAATCCTGACCAGACTGCACTTGAAATAATAGTTTTAGCGTAAGCACGTTATTGGGAAATACTAGTCTTCTTCACTGTACCTAACGACGACAAATGGTCACAACAAGTGTTAGGGCTGCCATTTCTCCGGATTTTTCCTAAATCTCCGGATTTTTTCCCAGTTCATGGTAGCTTAAAGCAGGCTGAAAGTAAAGCAGAATGCGCCTGCTTTAAGTAGTCGCATGTCAACAAAACAAGAACAATGCTATGGGGTAAAGGTACGATTCGTAAAATCGAAATTGAAAAGTGCAAATTTGGAAACCTTAGGATTTTTCATGTCAACTTATGGCAGCCCTGCAGTGTAAAGTCACAATCCAACTTCGATATCTCGAACACATTTAACTCGATTTTTACCCATTTGTTTCTTTGAGTTATGTGTATTATTTCAAAATCGGTTCTGTGGAATATATCCGTTTTTCAAAGTCAATGGGTTGATTAACAACGTTTAAACTTTAAAATAAAGATATGTCGATTAATGTGAGTTTGAAATATCGATATTTGACTTATTTTGACTAAATGTCTGAAGTTCCATATATCAGTGTTGCTTTCTAATATCTAACAATAACTTTTTATGTCAAACTAACAGTAACAATGTCAGGCGTATTTGTATTTTCAATTTTCGAAATGTTGAAATCTAGTCGTTCGGAAACTCAATGCAATATCAGGATACTACATGTATACATATTCTTGATTAAACACCGCGGGGTGAAGCTTTCGTCGTAATGCAAATCAAGGTATCAATAAATAGAGTTGGTATGTGCTGTTATTTGATTAGCAATATACAGATATTTTTTAAGAGAAACATTAAAGCATTAATTGGGTTGATATGTGCTCATATTTAATACGCAATATACAAAAATATGTTTTAAGAGAAACATTAAAGAAATACCAAACTGAAGTAAGGCCTAGGGAAGCTCCTCAAAGTATCCAAGACCGCCACAGTTATATATAAATAACTTAAAAATTCAGTTAGCTCATGTACAACCGTACCAAAACTGAAAACAGTGTTCCCTCTCTACAACGGCCCTCCCATCAACGCCTCCCTTCACACAACGACCCTTGCCCACAATTCCCTTTAACGGGACAACTATGTCTAACGCTTTTACTGCTGCAATATAGTCTGCTTTAAATTGTCGTCTGTTGTTTTTTCTAAAAGTTACATATAACTGGACTATTTTTAGAATAGTTATATTGACGAGTGACAAACAGCTTGAATCCAGATCATACGCCGCCTTACGCGGCGTCTGATCTGGATTCAAGCTGTTTGCAAATGTAAGCCAATTCTTGATTTTCCTTCTGTATAACTCCCATTGGGTGACGTTTTAGGGAGGGAGCGCTGTACAATGTTACAGTAAGGTTACTCTGTGTCTAGATTCCATTTCATTGTGCGTGGGACCAAAACTACCGACCTGGCTCTTGGCAGAGGGGATAATCTCGGTTTAATAAACAGAAAATATCCCCTATGACCCCAGAAATCCGACAAAGTTGAAGGTCTCTAGGGGAAATAGACGGATGTAAACAGACATTATTATTTGGACTACTATTAAATGGTTAAAACAGACTATACAATAGAAAACTATTGTACTGATATGTTGGGGAAATTGTACACTTTTGTCATACAGAGTATTCATATGTTGCATTTGTCCTGAGGTAAAACAGGACGGGATTAAAACACATAATCTGTTTCATAGAAAGACGGCTGAACGCACGACTGCAAGTAGTTTCTATTCGTGTAAAAATAGAAAAGATCACTGTTAGATGGCCCTATATAATCAAACGAAGAAAAACTTTCGTAGTTTATTATCGATTATTGTTGCACAAGGCATTAAGCTCAAGAAACCAATTACACGATCTGTAGAAATTAGCAAAGGAAATGTGCTAATTCGACGAACAGTAATTACTATACAATCAGAAAAACGAACCAACAAACATGATAATCAGATGGGAATGGCATTGTTTGTGGTCTTACGGGCGCTTTACTAGCATACATTGAAACAAAACGCAAACGCAAATCAATAAAATGAAAAGAGACATCTTCAAACATTTTGACAATTCTTTTACAGTGCTCCCTCCCATCATCAGCCCTTCGAACAACGATTCCTCCTTACCACAAGTATTGCCGCTGTTCCCCAATCAAGACAGTTATGTCACGGTTTGACTGCTGCAAATTCATCTGCTTCAGATTGTCGTCTTCTGGTGTTTTTTTTTAATTTATATAATATTATTTTGACCGAAAAAATACAATGACGAGTGACAAACATTTAGATCCAGATCAGACGCCGCGTTACGCGGCGTATGATCTTGATTTAAATTGTTTGCAAATGTAAGCCAATTTCCCTCCATATAATAACTCAGTCCAATAAACTCGCACACTCTCTGTCTTCCATTGGATATTTGTTGTAGAGAGAGAACACTGTACTAGTATGATTCCAATATGTTTGCTTTTATTGACATGATTATAGCAAAGTCACATTTGTTAGGAAAGAGTAGCCTCGTTATCCATGTAAACACAATCAAGAGAACACAAAACATACCCCTACGGTTTGGGACGACTGGAAACAGACAATTGTTTCTATGAAATTTCCAATTTGCTTTGGCTATGTGTTTTACTCTTTCATGATCAAATTTATTGTGAGATATTTACCCCTTCACCGCGTCATTGTCGTCTGCATCAATTTTGTTGTTTACAAGATCGTTTCAAAGTTAGATTATAGGCAGTATAATTAACGAAACTTCACAATAAGTGGCAAACAGTTACGCTGAGTCTGATCAGGATCAACACTGTTTGCAAATGCGCTTATGACGTCATTGAGAGTGAAAGGGTTAAAGTAACAAAATAGTGTGTCTAAAGACATTTAAAGCGGACGGATTGACAGAGGAGCAGATTGGCAGTTCGATTGCGATATCCTCCCCTCCTCCTTAACATGTAACACTGACTCGCTCATGCGCCTAGAAAGGCATACATAATGTTCATTCACCAGCGTGGGGTCTAGGGACCGCATCCAGGGCTAAATTTGAGAAGGAGGGCTAATCTCTTTACCATATTTCAGGCTCTTATAAGTCATACACAATGGTTAAAGCATTCAGGATTCCATGGTTATTGAAGGTGCCTTAATCCTTCTAATGCTGAATTGTCGTCTCCTTCAAATAGATCGTTTTCAAAAAAAGTCAAAACAGTTGGTTTTGTTTGTAAATTGAAGAAAATATTAATATGAATGACAATTAGTTTGGATTCAGATCAGACGCCGCGTTACGTGACGTCTAATCTGGATCCAAACTATTTTCAAATGTTAGCCAAATAATGTGGACTCCCGGGCGTACCTACACGCCTGTCGCTAGAGTGTATGTATTTGGTTCCGTCTATATGGAGCATGCTTGCATTTTCGCCGCATAGACGGGGCCCTGTTAATGTGTTGAAATTCATCGCATAGACGAAACTGGTCACGTCTGTGCGGCGACACGCCTATGCGGGATCACAAGCTAAGAAGACCAGATATGACCAACGACGCAAACATTGTAGCCTGCCAAACCGGACTCCCGTGGCAATTGCCGAAAAAGAACAACATTGTCGATTCCATGGATCACTCATTTGCCTTGAAATATTACAGTGACTTTCAACAAATGGTTGTACTTTGACTGTTTATTCAGCACAATGCCATGCTAGATTGTACTTAACCCCTATCACACTATAGTGTCACCTGATTTTACTACATAATCCGCTAAAAAATACAAAACATACATTTACGTTTTTCAAACTGAAGAACTATTTAATATTAGTGATGAACAGTTTGAATCCAGATCATTCACCGCATCACACGGCATCTGGTCTAGATCAAGGCTGTTTGCAAAGGTTAGCGAAGTCGCACTCAGCATGATAAAGGTAACAAAGGGATCGGTAACGGTAACGTTATATTGCATGTTTAACGTTGACTTGTATTATATAATTCACTTTGTTGGAATCTCCAGACACACACTAACATTGTGCGTATGTCTAAGCATTCTGCACATATCTATCTGAATATGTTTAATTGCATTAAGTCATATTTTATTTATTCTTTCAGCCGCTGACATGAAATAAGCCCATTAGCTAATTAATTCGCCGACGGATAACGCCATAGACTCACAGTCTACAATCATTTTGCGTTACTATCTTAAACCCCACTGGGATACATGAATGACACCCTTCGATGCTGTTATAGGTAATTTTGTCTCTTGGCATCACGCCAGTAAGGTCGAGACATGCAATATAAGACGTCCAGAAAAGTTAATTGATTGCATGTCTTTTACCAACAACAACGCTAGGAAAGGTATACTTCCAGCGACCCGATAACTAATGAGCGGGGATTGCTAATAGTTAATAGCTAATGCTTTTAAGAGCGATGGATATATTACAATACATAATTATATAAAAATACCAACCCATTAATACCAGTTGTCCACAGAAGTAAACAGTAGCCAACAGTGTAGACCCCATAATTTAGCCCAAACTTTGCATATATAAAACATGTTATATGTACAAACGTGTCAGCGTCTTTAGACCGCCTGTGTATATCTATAATCAAATTGTCCAGCAAGCACATAGGCAGAGTTAACTGCGATATATGGGCAGAAATAGGTTAAGAAAAGACCGCTTGTTCAGCAAAACCTTAAAGTACAATACTATATATCTAATGCACAAAGGCGTATCAGTCTATGTCATGTTATGAAATATAATGTACTTGTAACGGAATTCAGCTTACTAACTGGTTGAACTACAGTAAAACCTCTCTATTACGACCACTATAACCACGGTTTATTGGCTGTATTAAAGACAGGTGACAGCTTAAAGCAAGGTGACAGTAAAAAGGAGCTTTCTGTTTTTCTGTCACCTTGCTTAACGCCGTCACCTGTTGTAAACACCTAATAATTAACACAATTTAGTGGCAGTAATAGAGAAGTTTTACTGTATACTTAAAACATAGCCTTGCATAACATACATGCATGTAGCATGTTTTGCACTAGGGAATTGCATAATGTGTATTCTGTTGCAATGAAAGCCACACGTGACCAAACGGTTTTGCCCAATATGGTAAATGATATACCAAGAATAGAGAACTAAGCATAACACACTTTTATTTCTGCAAATATATAGGAAAACGCCCCCCATACTTTGGTTTCTTTAGACATACCATAACAATCGCCATGAAAAAGAAATTATCAGATATTCTAAATAGTGCATTGGTAGTTTCAAAATCAAGGCGTTTACGCGAAAACTATTACAGTGGAGAAAACGTTATTCTTTCCCAATAAACGCGTTTACGCTAAAACTATTCATTCTATTATAAACATTTTGGAGCCAGGTCAGACGCCGGGTAACCCGGCGTCTGATCAGGTTCTAAACGTTTTGCCACCGATATAATTATGAATTATTAGAATTGTCAACAAGTTATACTTTTCTACGTTTTAGTGTTTAGCGTTTGCGTTTCGTTTGCGTTTAAACGGGAAAGAATAACAGATTCTCCACTGTACATCCATTGCAATAGTTTAGAACCTAGTCAGACACCGGGTAACCCGGCGTCTGATCAGGTTTGAAACTATTTACAACTCAGATTATAATTAACCGCAATACAGTTTTACAAAAACAGTCATTTTGTACAGTTTAATGCAATACATTAGCACTATGTTTGCGATTAAATTGGCATGAATAACTTCTTCCTCACGGTACAACAAAGAATATTTTAAAATTCAACTAAATAAAATGTTTTAAATGGATATTTTGACAATACTACTGATAACTTTTAATCTGAATATCAAATCGTTTAGAGCATGGAAAGAAGTCGGGTTACGCGGCGTCTGGTTGTCTGCCTTCAAGTTAGTTTATATTGAAAGAACAACCTTTCAACTGTAAAGATAATATCTACTCGTAGTACTCCCTCTCAACAAAACAACACCCACTGGTGTGTGTTGTACGGATGGAGCTGTTATAGGGAGGGAAAATCAATACCCTTAGAGTGCTGAACGCGACTTGACTTACAGTTGCAAACAGCTTGAATCCATATCAGACGCCGCGTAGCGCGACGTCTGATATGGATTGAAACTGTTTGCCACTCGTCATTATGTTTTTTCTGTTTAAATGTCCAATCCTAACTCTGACAAAAAAAGCTGACGACAACTTCAAGCAGACGATATTGTAGAAGTAAAAAGATTATGCATACTTGTCTTGTTTTAGAAAGGAGGGACTCGTTGTTCAGAGGGCCGTTGTAGGCAGGGACCACTGCAGTTATATGAATTGGAAATACGCCCAGAACTGACCACATTTGCATATAGTTCGGAACCCGATCGGACGCCTAATTTGGGTCTGATCAGACTCCAATCTGTTTATATTCATCTAAAAATAGTCCGATAATTGTTTTAAAAAGCAGCGAAATTGAACATTTCATTGTATATTGTTGTGTTTAGTTTCGCTCAAACAAGAAGGAGCCTTCCCCTACCCTCAATTAACCGCCTACGCCATCATAAAACCATTCATTTTCTTAGCAAAACAGGCGCTCTATTACATTATACGCGTCTAAGTCTCAAAAAAAGGAATTGACAATCACTTTATGAGCTTTCAACATTTTGCCAGACGACACACACACATTGAAAACATAAACTGACAACATAATCGAGACGTAATTTGGACATTATGATTTGTGTTTATTATTATATGAGCGACGTTCAAGTCAAACTGGTAATTAAGTCAAAGTTTTGCTACAGAGGTAAAGACGTTATTCTTTCTCGTTTAAACGCAAACAAAGCGCAAACGAAATGCAATGAAATGTGCAAAAGGGCATACTTTAGACATGTCTTGTGATTCATTTAAATCTAAGTCGTAAACAGTTTGGAGCCTGATCAGACGCCGAGTTACCCGGCGTCTGATCTGGCTCCAAACTGTTGCAAAGGAAATAATAGCTGTAGCGTAGACCGCGTTCTTTGGAAAAATAATGTCTTCTCCGTTGTAACTGGAATACTGCCTGCTATTATTTGTCATTGTTTTAATGTTACTATATCTACTGTATACATGTACCACTGCCATGGGCACTTAACATTTTAAAATGGGTGTCGTGTCCGGAAAGAGTTGGGATTAGCACCATTAGATCCCGAGTTAAATGCTGGTTCGTGAGAGGATACATTGGTCGTCTGTCCGGACACGTGGTTTTTCTCAGGGCACATGGAGCACACCAGTTTCCCCCCAGAACTGTGATCATATACACCACCATTCGGCCAGCGATAGAAATGTGTATCAGTTGCAAAAAGCTGTTTCGTATTCAATAAAACATAAATGTATTAATTAGTGCTATAAAACTTCACATAAAACATAAATATATTAAGAAGTGCTATAAAACCTCACATACTTGTTAGCATTTGAAATTGAAGACTGCCATTATGAGTGTTCTCAGTGCATAAACAATGAGTGTGCATGAAGTTTAATTTATCAACGGTTGTACAGCAGCTGTTCGTTCCAAACATACAGATATGCAAAACATTCCCCATAGTCCAAACGTGCAAATCACATACATGTGTTTAACCCATTTAAGCCTTATTGTTTATTAAAGGAGACATTGGCAATCAGTGTATATTCTTATGAGACGCTGCGATGTTTTTCACATTGTCTGCACTATTTTCTATTGCATATAAAATGTTTTGCTGTATGGTGTAGCGTGGTAGTGTCCTTAGATCAGCATTGTATATATAAAATGAAATCTTCTAGCAAGCACATAGAGAACAATCATTGCAATATCCAATCATAAATGGGTTAAGGCAAGATACTGCTAAAAGGTACACATAAAACAGATCGCTCCTTATGCACAGGAAGACGTAAAGGCGTTACATTGCGCCTATGCGGTTGAAAGGTTATTTAACTGCAAAGAGTTACAGTGGAGAAAACGTTATTATTTCCCAATAAACGCGTTTACCCTTAAACTGTAATTTCCAATGCAAACAGTTTGGAGCCAGATCAGGCTCCAAACTGTTTGCCACAAAGATAAACCTGAATCATCAGAATTGTCAAACTTTTCTACGTTTTAGTTTTTTGCGTTTGCGTACGTTTGCGTTTAAACGGGAAACGATTCTCCACCGTAGGAGCGTTTGCGACTCCTGCCGTTTGACTGGGAAAGAATATCGTCTTCTCCACTGTATGTATGGTCAGAATGGATTAAACGTTTAGACTATATAGTCAAAAGTACCCATTATCAAAGGGAGACAACTGTGAATTAACGCGGTTTGGATGATATGTATCGGTTGCTTATCGTACAATGTAACTTCTAACATGACATGGATTATTAACACATCACTCCATGACTCCAATACCTCGAGTACAATGTAATTTTGTAAACAACCTGGATCCTGATCTGACGCGTGTTAACACATCATCCATTGCATAACCACAAATACAGAAACTTTTTGCAAAAGGTTCGGATCGTAACCTGACTTCGGGTCAGATTCCAAACTATTTGGTACAATGTTCAAACAAGCTAGATTCAATTCATATAGATTGTTGTTTTGGTAAATAAAAGCACACTTTAATGGTTTAAAATAGATGTCGTCACAGCAATTAAGTGGCTGCGTATCGATTCACTATTGGAATAAAACACACTAGTGTACACATGGACATTGTTCTGTTAATAGGAATGAGTAGAACAATATGGGCATCATATCCAAATATATTGGTACAATGATTTAGGAATTTACCACATCCCTTTAAAGATGGTTACATGTATATACATCAGCGGTATTGTTTTTTTATTATATGCCTTCATATGATATCGAACGTTTCCGCGTGTATCTGCAGAGTAAAATACAAGAGTCTGTATCAGCTACCTTGTATCAGCCACTTTGTATTTTACTCTGAGGTCGCTTTCGATTTAGCGTGACGTCATTTACGTACATGTATAAGTGCCGCGTTATTCTTTGTGGCATGCAAAAAATAAATCGTTTCTGCTTCAAATAACTAATACATGTTGGATATAAAATGATTTAAACAACTATTTAGTTGTTTATAGAGTGTATTCAAGGCATATAATAAACACATCACTAGTTGACAGTGCGCTACAGAGTGTTGCATTTAGCTCTCGACGTTTTTGGCCAAGGCGCTCGTCAGATCGGCTATTTCCGCCAAAAACGTCTCGAGCTAAATACATCACTCTATATCGCACTGTCAACTGGTAATGTGTATGTTATACACCTATCAAAGGTCTAGGCATGGTTTCCTTCAATTACATGTACATATTACAGTACGTCATTTCGAGCACATCATAGGGTCTGTCTAACGAAGACCTCCAGTATATTGTACAGTGGATAATCCGTTATTATTTCCCGTTTAAACGCAAACGTACGCAAACGCAAAACACTCAAACGTAGAAAAGTACAATTTTTTGACAATTCTGATAATTCATGTTTATCTTGGTGGCAAACAGATTGGAGCCTGATTAGACGTAGGGTTACCCGGCGTCTGATCTGGATTCAAACTGTTTGCACTGCAAATAATAGCTTTAGCGTAAACGCGTTTATTGGGAAAGAATAACGTTTTCTCCACAGTAGCAGTGTAGTTGTTTTTTGATGTGATATGACTAGATCGGCTTATATAACAGGTCATCTTTTTCTTATATCACTTCAACATATAGTTGACACCACCGTGTGCTTCGGTAACTTTGTCAATTTATGAATAGTGTTATCTTTAAACACGCATGCTACTCAAGTAAAAATGAATCGTTAGATTTTTCATAAAGTTTGCTTCGTTTAAACGGCAAAAATAACGTTATATAGGCTATATTACAATGATATAAATAATGTACACATTTATAGTTTACATTGTAACTTATGGCAAAATCTATACAGAACTATATTTTGAATTAGTAATGCATTATGCATATGTCACACTTCGCCGCAATTAATTTATATACAGTTACATATTGCGAAATAAACAATGATTAACATAAATAATAAAAAGTGATAATTTCAAGTATTTAGATTTAAAAATTCGAACATTGGAAACGGGAATATCCAGACAAGTCATAGAGTATGAACCCCTCAGCATAGTCATACTGTAGAATCTAAATCAAGCTGACATTATTTTAATATGTATTTGAAACATTCTAAACGAACGTGTTCATGCAAGATGAAATCTGAAACCTGTACCATTTTCGAATGTCTGAATAGGAGAATATTGGCACGTTTTAGCAGTTTACCCATGCAATTAATGTTGTGGAGAAGAAATTATTATTTCCCAATAAACGAGTTTACGTTAAAACTATTATTTTCATTGCAAACAGTTTGGAGCCAGATAAGAAGCCAGGTAACCAGGTGTCTGAGCAGGCTCCAAACTGTTTGCGACTGATATTACAACAGATATATGCAGTTAGAAATTAAAAATACATGTTTTATCTACATTTTAGTGCATTGCATTTGCGTTTTGTTTAAGTTTAAACGGGTCAGAATAACGTTTCCTCAACTATATATTGAGAACCAGTGTTTTTTAAACATTCCGGATAAACAGTTTGTTACAAATGTAGTGTATGGGGCGTAATTCACATCGTCGAAATCTGCGTTTCTCACCAACATTTGTCTTTCTTGACGTACGGTGTCGAATCTACAACTATCACGATGGTATATATCACTGGTTAAATAGATATCACAGTATACAGTAGAGAATATGTTCTTTCCAGTGTAAACGAAGACAAACACAAACGCAATAAACAAAATGGAAAAGCAAATACTACTTTTCTAAAGTGTTGAGTACTCGTTTTGTTTTAAAACAGAGTGGCAAACAGTTTGAAATTCAATCAGACGCCTGATTGATAATTGTTTTAGCATAAACGCGTTTAGTGGGAAAAATAATAAGATGTATTTAAATGACTGACAAGACGTGGACTTTAAATGCTAATTTAACATAATAAAATTGAGAAAAAAAACAATTCTTTTAAATGCATACGGTTCACTTTTTATTACAAACTGAGTTGCAAATAGAGCTTGATCAAATTCCGGGATACTCGGCGTCTGATCTGACTTCAGACTCTTTGAAATAAAACATTCAACGCAGACGTGTCTTCCCCCACTTAAACAGATGTAATATTATCAAGGTAAAACGCTGTGAGATTAAAGGCTTTTTGAAAAAATGAGGGATTTCATATCGCTGAAGTTGGCCATACCGCAAACTATTATTGGCATTGTCATTAGTCACTAACACTATCTTATCCGAATAATGCGACCAATTATCCCTACAGATAAGAATGGTGTTTCATCTGATTCTGCAGCAAATGGCTCTTATTATTATCATTATGAACATAATCGATTAACCCCCTTAACAGCCTACCCCAAGTACAATTTTCTTTGCAAACAGTTTGGATCCTGTTCAGACGCCGCGAAATGCGGCGTCAAATCAGAATCCAAACTGTTTCTTACTTAATTATATATATGTTAAGGAAAATACGGAATTATAAATCTGAGAAATATAGTAGATGCCATTTTTTTTAAAGCTGATGACATCATTGCAGAGAAGGGATTTAGTCATACCATTTTATCAGTCATACTTAACCCTTTCCCTTATAGAAGCGACTTTTAGCGTATTTAATTTATTCCTCCGCTGAAGAAAATAGTTCCAGTTTATACCCTCATGAACAATAACCATAACAAATATTTTTATGTAGCCTAACAGATGGTAGTTTAAAGCAGGCTGAAAGTAAAGCAGAATGTGCCTTGAGGCACATTCTGCTTTACTTTCAATCTGCTTTAAGTGATCACCTGTCTTTAATATTATAAATAGGTTATTGGGTAAAGGGTTAAGTCAAGGAGTGTAATAACCCATTATGCAGAATTGATGTCAAGCATGGTGACGAAGCTAAACCACTTCTTTAAACCACTTTATTGTCATGACATCAACGGCTATTATATTTGTCTGCTTTTATTTCTGAAATATTACATTAAAGCAATGTCGTTATGAGTATCAAATTTGATACCTGATTAGATGACACTTAACGTGATAAGGAAGAAAAAAACAACTTCAAGTAAGACAGTGGATGTGTTAAATTAACCTTTTTGCACTACCTTTTTGAATGTTTTTTTAACAAAAAGATGTATTTTTATAGAATGTAATTTTTAGTATTTATTTTCATTTTCGATATCTCATATTGAATCGGATAATGCACAACAATATACAGTTGTTTTTGTTGGTTCCGTGGTTCTTTCTCACTAAACGCGTTAACGCTTAAACTGTCATTTCCGAACAGGCTGTAAACAATTTACTTTTTGTCACTCAGATACACAAAAATAATAGAAGTTAGTAATGCCAAAGCAGTGTAATATTTTTTTCATTTCAATGTGTTTGCCTAGCGTTAAAACGAGCAAGAATAAGGTCTTCACTGACTAAGATACTATCGAAGAGTACAGAACAGTTTCTTCTCCAGCAATGCAGTACAAATGTAGAAGGTGTTCGTCTTTGTAAAGAACAAAAATATATTCTGCTAAATTTTTAGTCTGATTTTTTATGCAAAAATCATTTCTCGAAGTTATGATTGAAGAGATATTGATACGTGCGACAAACATTTTGGATCGTGATCAGAAGTTGCGTTAGGCGACGTTCAAACTGGATCCAAACTGTATGCAATATCAACGGAAGTCAATGATTAATGCAGGATGAAGGTTTATTGAAGGAATGGGAAAGCATATGTTAAGGTTTTGGTGAAAACAGTATTTAATGTAAATTTAAATGGTAACAGCTTGGCATTGATACTCTTCGATACAATGCATGTGCTAATTTATCGTTAAGTATTGCAACTAACGCTTTTAAATCACTATCTAGTAAAAACCATGCTTACATATAAGCCTCAAAACAACTCTTAATGCCTTTCCACACCACATAAACCTAGATCAGCTAAGTATAGATGAAATACACAGGTATGTATGTAGACAACGGGAGTAACCGCAGTTTTGTAAAGTATAACTCGATATTAATTGATATCGTTCTGCAGGTACATTGTAGATTTTGGTATTCCTACGGAGTCAGTGTATATACATGTACTAGGAAATGTTTTGCTACGAAAACAACGTTGCCTTTGTAGGAATACAAATCTATTATAATACCCCTATGAGTTGTCATAGCTGAACATATGATGATAATACCTAGTTGCCCCAGTCAACTGTTATGTTCATTGGTGTTTTTTCTTTCAATAAACACGTTTACGCTGAAATTATTATTCCATTGCAAACCGTTATGTTTCACATAACAGACGCTGGTTAACCTGGCGCCAGGTTCCAAACTGAGTGCAACTCAAATTAAATGCAATATCCACACGTGTCCAAACGTTGTCATTTTATTCCTTTTTGCAATATTTTTGCGTTTCGTTTACGTTAATACGGGGAAAAATAACGCCTCCGCAACTGACCTGTGCAACTTCTCTAAAACAGCGCCTCTCGGGTAAACAGCTAAATGGTTGTCAAAGAAAGGCCGCTGTAATTTGGAGACTACAGAGAAAATTGTAGGTTAATCGTAAAGCTTTGTTGAAAGGTAAAATATGCTTTGAAGATAGTCGCTCTAGGGATAGTTAAATACAATTTGGGAACTATTTTTCAATCTCGTTTGAATAAAATAAAACTATAAGCAATGAAATATATCTACATACACCTTTGAAAATATTTTAACTTAAGTGGCAAACTGTTCGGAACTTGATTAGAAGTCGGATTACCCGGCGTCTGATCAGGCTTCATACTGTTTGAAATGAACAGTAGGTTTCATCATAAACTCCGGGATAGAATAACACATCCCCGCTGTGTATCAGCATGTGTATGATCCCGTGTTTTAATGGCATAAAATATTAACAGTTTTAGTACAACTCATTGCTGGTAATATATTTCAAATAAAACCTTGATTGTATAATAGATCATAAAACACATCTTTAAGAAGATAGAAAGTAGAGTTAATTGAAAACGCTTTCTGTATAATTAGTCAGAGACGATGATAGAGAGTTTGAAAGTAGATATACGTTTAAACCATAAGATTTTAACACCTAGGTTTACATCAGATGTCTATGATGTTCATGGGTTCAAGTGCAGTTCAAGCTTTTGATAGATCCAGGTTCAGATGGCAGCTCCCTGTGTGAATTTAAGTAGAAAGAGAGATCTTTGCGATATGGCAATATAAGCCATCTAAATGTACCTGATACAGTCAAACTTGTATGAGGCGATCACTGAAACACGAAATATGGATACCGTTTAATACAGGTGAAATATTTACCCTTTACCCAATAGTCTGTTTCTAGTTTTAAAGACAGGTGAACACTTAAAGCAGACTGAAAGAAAAAACAGAATGCGCTTAACTTTCAGCCTGATTTAAGCTTTTTCTGCAACAGTTAGGATATAGAAAATATTTGTGTTGGTTCATGTTTATGACTGTATAAATTGGAACTCTTTTCTGCAGTTAAGAAATGAATGAAATGTTCTAAAAGGCGGTTTAAAGGGGAAAGCGTTCATTAGGGACATAAATAATGCAGGCAATTTACAGGTGAGATTTCTGTATCTATATTGTTCAGGTTACGCTTACAACAATTTCGATTGTAATTTTAAACTCTTTCTATATATGAAGTGCTGAATGTGAACAGGGGTTTTTATTTGCAACGATAAAGTGTTGAATCGATGTCTATCTCAAACAGTGCCGTGACAGACCAGACATGGTATACTGCTGCGGATGACCTGGCTGCATATTGCCTGTCACTCAGATTTCAAATTTAATCTTCAAATATTTCAAACTGACTAAAATGTTGATTGCATGGCATTAACCTGAATTTTAATCTGAGCTTAAATTGGAAATATTATATATCTATATACTTGAACATCGCAGGCGACTAGTCTGAATATTGCAAACAGTTTGAATACAGATCGGTGTCTGGTCACAAAAAGGCAATCTGGCACGAACAGTTAAAACTCTCTGTTACGACCACCAATTGAAAGCTAATTGATTGTGTAAAAGACGGCTTATAGCAAGCTGACAGTAAAACAGAAAGCTCCTTCACGAGGTTTCTGTTTAACTGTCATCTTGCATTTAGCAGCCACTTGTCGTAAAGACCTAATACTTAACTTCATATGCATATCAATATCACGGTTTTCGAAGGCCTTGATTCAGTCTACGCACTGTTTCTTTGGTACATGTAAGATATATACTGTATAGTGACAAATATAGTACAATACAGCAAATACAATTACCCCTTTCGATGCCAAGCTTTCTAACATTAACCCGTGCAAACAGTTCGAATCCTACTCAGCCATCGCGTTAAGCGACGTCTGGCTGGGATCCAAACGGTTTGATATTGGAACAAATGTAATTATGAAGTAAAACTGCATTAAAATCTAAACTTCGGAAATAGAAGCGGAATGATGCTGAGTAATAAATAGCCAGGACAGGAACATATCCAGATTACGTAACTCCATTTATTCAGTTGATAACATTTAGTATAATTTTGTACATATTTCAGGTAAATATGGATCTTATATTAATTAAATCAACAGCCCACCTAAATTATAGTCTATACAACACATGGAAAAGTGAAGAAGAAATTGTAATGACGTCTTAAGATCACGTCACATGCCTCATCGTAATGTTTATACATGTCTCCCTAGGTGTCAACCACAAACATTATAACGGCACAATGGGAATATTTCACACTCGCACCATCTGCTGTGCTATAAATACAGTGTACTCTGTTGTTATCGTATACAATACAGTATGTTGCAAGTTCGTAACCGATTGAGTCCTAGCAACGAATATGCTCGTCCCTTATAGAAAGGCATGTTTGAAGAGTGCACGTATCACATGTAAAGACTGTAGATTCAAACAGGATGACTCCTAAAGGAACACTGTAACAAAGGTATACACTCAGTGCACCGATTGTTATTTTGATTAAATAATTATTTAAGAAAGAAACAAAATGAAAGTACCGTTTAAGGTTATCAACCCTTGCTACAAGACTAGAACAGCTTGTTACAGTGGAGAATCTGTTATTCTTTCCCGTTTAAACGCAAACGTACGCAAACGCAAAGCACTAAAACGTAGAAAAGAACAACTTTTGGCCAATTCTGATAATTCTTGTTTATCTTGGTGGCAAACAGTTTGGAGCCTGATCAGACGCCTGGTTACCCGGCGTCTGATCCGGCTCCAAACCGTTTGCACTGCAAATAATAGTTTTAGCGTAAACGCGTTTATTGGGAAAAAATAACAGATTCTCCACTGTAAGTGTGTAGTCTTCTTTAATTACCTCATGGTTCACTGATACGTCAATGTACACATCTATATTCTATTTGGACCGACTCCATTAATTGGTATTTAGGAATATTCTCTTCAATAAATTCCAAACAGATAAACGTGGAAGATTCTGATCACAAGGCTTCTGATCTGTATCTACAGTGTTTGCATTAGACTATTTATATGCACGTTGTTATTTGTAAACATAAGGCATTAAGGTGAGGCCAGTGGTAAATGAGTTGAGCAGTCTTCCGCAATATTTGAACCCGTTTTGTCCTAAATGTGTTGTCGTGCTAGATGGGTAGCACTAAAATCCTAATGTAACTAAATTGCTTGAGAATGTTTGTCATATAACTGTCATATAATTTACAAAAGTCAACGACCTATCCCCCAATATCACCACCCTACCATTACGAACGTGGGTGTTTCTAAGGCATAATGACATACGGTATCGTTTGATAAATGTAAACACCTGCATTGCGCATTGTGTATGTTTTATGCAGTCATAAATACTAAGTCATTTATCATCGCAGACCAAACTGTCTGCCGGCAATGCCTTTGTTATGCTAGATATGTAAATCTGCTATTTACTACACATCTACGCACATTTGACTCTCATCTTGCTAAATAAAGAAACGTCTGCTTCAAACTTGTCATAAGCAACAGCAACTTGAAGCAAGCTTCTATGATGTTTTCAGCCGTTTTACTATCATAAAAACGTAAACATACATTTAATTCCAACGCTGCAATATTAAGGGTTGATTTGAATAATAAATTACTAAGTGAAGATTCCACCTTTTTGCATAGAACATGTGTACTCTTCAAGGGAACACTGTTTGTTAATAACGAGTATACTCGTCGCTAAGGTTAAATGGGAAATGCAGACACTACAATGCAAGAGAAAGTTCCCACAACGACAGCTATATCATTAGCAGTCTTAGCTAGAATAGACTTTAACAAATGAACGCTGACAGAATATGTATTAATCTTTCCCTCGTAAAGTTAAGAACGAACACACAGAATATTGGAAAAACATAACGTCAAACTTGTTGAAGGTCAAGTTAAAATAAAACAAAAAAGAGCTACTCTCAAGAACGAAACATTCTACATGCTAATAACGGACAAAACAAACGAACAAAAGAAGCATCGCCGCTTATTACAACAAATTAAGAAGCAGCCCGTATTTATTACTTCTGTTAACAATGGGATTTCATATTATGCTACACGATGACCATTGATTGGACTTGCAACAAGGAAGCGCGTTAAGAAAATAATACTCATGGTAAATTGCTCATATATTTTATATATGCTTTGCAGATGTTGTAATAAGGCAGGGCCAGGAACAAAACGCATATTGGTCTTACTTCTCATCCTTCAAAATACAGTTGTTAAACAACGTGCAACTATCAAATGTCATTAAAACACTTAAGACAGACGGTTAAAGTTCGCATATTAAGTTTTGAAAGATAAGTCCTCGATTTGTTTCCAATACCCTATCGACAATGCCATCGAGAGATGACTTTAGTTCAGATGATTCTGATGACCAAGGACAGGGTATTTTAGTAGCAGGCTTAGGTTTTTTCATTGCTAATTTAGGAAGATAAATTTCTCATTTTACGCCTCTGAAGTGAAACATTAGCACGTATGATACATCTTATTACAAAAGAAATAGTGAATCATGCACTTAAGCTCCTCACTGACATGATGTTTTCTGTTTTAAACATGTGTTGTCTGCTTTTATTTCTTCAATTTAAAATTGTAGTTATGTGTCTGATGAAGGCAATGAAATGATGTCAAACAGTCTTGATCCTGATCAGACGCCGCGTCACGCGGCGTCTGATTAGGATCCACACTGTTTACAAAAAACTATTTTACTTGAGCTACGGCAGTGAAGGGGCTAACATGATTGTACAATTGTAGGTGTTTATACCCAACGTAATGGTGTTTGAGTAGCCCGTAGTTATATACATCCATTAAATGGGTCTAAAAGTTTATGTCTCTTCATTACGGTAGAGTGTTTATTGCCTGTCACATAGCACGTGCTTTACAGTGGAGAATCTGTTATTCCTTCCCGTTTAAACGCAAACGTACGCAAACGCAAAGCGCTAAAACGTAGAAAAGAACCATTTTTGGACAATTCTGATATTTCATGTTTATCTTGGTGGCAAACAGTTTGGAGCCTGATCAGACGCCGGGTGACCCGGCGTCTGATCTGGCTCCAAACTGTTTGCACTGCAAATAATAGTTTTAGCGTAAACGCGTTTATTGGGAAAGAATAACACATTCTCCACTGTAACTGTTGAATGATATAATAAGTGGCTACAAAGATTAAATGGACTGTGAGTAGTGTTAGTCATTGATGGGTTCCACTTCATCTCTGGCCAAATGAATGTCATTTGTTTTTTAACGTGTGTAAACCCTCCACTTCTTCCCTTGCACACTTAAAAGGCATTATGAAAACACTTTAAAAAACAGGGTGTGTTTGGTTAACATTTCATTAATTTTGATAAATGTTTGTACAAAATGTGAAAACTTTTAAATGGTCACTCCAAAAACGATATTCTTGAAAACAGTTATGTAGCTAAACAAAAGGAATGTTTAATTTGTATGACCAATACATTAATGGTGTTCTGTCTGTGTTGTCTGTATGAAAGCAATATTTTATTAAAATCGAACTATTGATATACGCCAATATCTGTGGTTCTAAGCGCATACATACATACCGTGTTACAAAGTAGTACTTTCTTAAAACTATAAATTAAGTTTGGTTCTAGTTTTAACGGCTTGTGACCACTTATAACGTGTTGCACTCTGCTTTACTTACAACCTGATCTAAGGTATCATCTGCTAGAATATAGCATATTCAAGATTAACAGATTTATTGTAACTTAAACATTACAATGTTTCTCGCTACATACATAATATATAAGCGCACATTACAACATGACAATATATTGTTAGAATATAAACAATGTAACTGAATCGCGTAAACAGATTCGTAATTCCACGATGTAACCTGCATGAACTTGTACAGTGGAGAATCTGTTATTCTTTCCCAATAAACGCGTTTACGCTAAAACTATTATTTGCAGTGCAAACAGTTTGGAGCCAGATCAGACGCCGGGTAACCCGGCGTCTGATCAGGCTCCAAACTGTTTGCCACCAAGATAAACATGAAATATCAGAATTGTCCAAAAGTTGTTCTTTTCTACGTTTTAGTGCTTTGCGTTTGCTTGCGTACGTTTGCGTTTAAACGGGAAAGAATAACAGATTATCCACTGTATGTCATATTTACGTGCATACTCATCACTGTATCAAGTGGGACATTTTTGATGGAGAAATGGGTTAAAGGGAATAAACATCAAGTTTAATTTAAGTGATTTACACCACCATAATGTTATTTGAGTAGCCCATAGCAATATTAACCTGTTAAACAATTTATGCCAATTCATTCATGTCTTCGTGACAAATCCATTATTATACCCACATGTTAATCATCATATCAGTTGAAAAGTGCAGTTTATGATCAGAAAGATTGTAACGAGAGTCTAACCTTAACCCATCTACCCAATAATCTATTTCTAGTATTGAATATAGGTGCCCACTTAAAGCAGGTTGAAAGTTAAGCAGAATGTGCCTTAAGGCACATTCTGCTTTACGTTCAGCATGCTTTAAGTTTCTATCTGCTAGAAAATATTTCTTATAATACAGATTCATGATTGGTTAAACCGTTTTTTACGTTGCAGGAATTAAATAAACGCGTAAACGCCATATTTATGGGGTAATGGGTTCAGCTCGCTATGTTGTTGTTGTTATTGTAGTTGGAAATTCCTTCGATGAGTTGACGGAGCATCCATGACTTGTCAAGTCCTGGTGAGTATGGCGTTCTACTGGAGGTCTAAGACTTATAAAAACTCAGAAATGAAAAGGAACAGGTTATACAGGCCTTGTGGCTTGCGGGCCGTGTAATGGCAGCCAGAATTCACATGTCAATGTCAGTTTCACCGGTTCGTTGCAGGTTACGCACAGGAAACCCGTTGCTACCTTCACGGTCACCAGAGACGGCTTCACACACGTAAAAAGTATGTGCAGGAAAACATTGCACTACGAGTTGAAACTGTTAACTAGCATTGTACATGTATAGTATATGTTGAGAGCTCACAAAAATACACCCGTTCATCTCGACATCCAGTTCAATTTATGCCGTATCTGCCGTCCGCAAAGTGTGTCGTATACAAATTTGGAAGAGTTGATTTGCCTATACAACGCTCCCTCTCTACAACGGCCCTCCCAACAACGATTCCCTCCTTATAACAACGATTGTCGCTCTTCCCCCACACAAGACAATTATGTCCAACCTTTTCACCACTGCAATGTCGTCTGGTTGAAATTTTCGTCTGCTGTTTTTCACTTACATAATGAACAACTTGACAGAAAGAAACAAAATGACGAGTGACAAACAGCTTGAATCCAGTTCAGACGCCGCGTTACGCGCCGTCTGATCTGGATTCAAGCTGTTTTTAAATGTTATCCTATTTCCCTCCCTATAACGACTCCCTCCGAACAACGCACACAATTTTCATCTCCCATTGGGTGTCGTTGTAGAGAGGGAGCACTGTATTTCCATTTTTCAGCAATGTCAACAAGGCATCAAACAATAGGATCCAGATTCAAATGCCGATTCAGATTCGCTACAATTTTATCAAATTTGCCTGCGGGGTCTTACTTTTTTAAGAGTCATTTATGTCTTTGTATTACTCATTCTTAAGTTGGATATTTATTTGCCGATGAGTTGATTCTTTGAACATTTTCTTCAATGTAGAATTCTTGATATATAGTCCGTACTATACACATATCAGAACGGCTTGTGTGAATACCTTTACGAACAAAAATGTATTACTATGAGAAATCAACCACGGACAGTGAAAGTCAGCCGCTTTTCCCGACAGAGATCAACTATGTACGAGGGGCATTCATTTAATTGTGTCACTCTTGCGGTTTTCTGCCCTCCAACTAATAATAGCGCATTGAAATCTGTCTGCTTCACTATAGGAATAAACAACATCTTTTTTTACGTTCATGGCGGTATGACTACATTAGCTTCGCAGGGGGTAAGTTTTGTAAACGCCCTAAGGGCGTTTTCAATAAACTTACCCCCCGAAGCTAATGTAGCCATACCGTCATGAGCGGCAAAAAGATGTTGTTTATTCCTTATATTTATATTTTTATTTTCTGTCATCCATTTAATGTGTAGTTTGACCAGATTTGTTTTCATGTAGAATATATCATATACCGGCCAAATGGGTTTGATAGATGTAATATCGATGTAATAGCCATTCCAGTTTCTAAATATGGTGTCAAAAGTAGTCCTTACTACATGTACTGTATTTGCATGATAATTTCAGGGTTTTTACGCACTAAAATTTCTCGCTGTGCTTTAAAAACGCTCGTAAAAAACTAAAACAAAAATTTCAATCTGAATATCCATTATCAAAGCATATTTTAAACAATTAGGTGGCGCAAGTTTTTATACACGCTTTACACTTAGCAACGCGAATAGCAACGCTGAAATGCGACTACACAGTCAGCGTGTACACACACCCGCGGCTATCCGTGGCATATCCGATACACATAGGCTAGTTTCAATATGTCATAACGGAACATTACGTTACCAATTTAGTAAGTGTGAATGCATTATTTTGTTTTATGTTTGAGCGACTTTCCTATGTAATTCTGGTGAACAAATTGTTTGAACTTGTCAATTTCAAACCGTAATTGGAAGACAACTTGTCTAATCTATAAATAGAACACTCGGAGAAGGGAGACAACGCGTACAGCTTTAATGACGGAGCTTAATATGATAACCTCCCTTAAAAACACCATTTAATTTTTTTTCTCGCAATTTGATTTTAATTGAACTGTCTGCGATTTTAAATAGGGGTTTCGAGATACCCATACGGATAATCTAAAAGTAGATCCTAACTTGGTCGGTATCTCTCCGCCGTATGGAAGATTTTCTTCGCGGCGGAGACACCGCCCTCATTCTAACTGGCTGGAACCGGATTCGATTTGTAGGTTCATCGAGAATTGACCTGCATATTTTTAATACGATTACATAGAGACTTTACTGGGTGAATGTAAATATAATGAAGTGATTGTACATATTGACTGAAAAGTTCGATTGAATCCGTCAAGCAGTTTAGATATTATTTAAGAGTTAAGTTGGTCCATTCATAGACACTGGCTGTTGTAGTGTATGTAATGGCGTACGTTAAAATACGGGCTTACGATAGAGGTTGAATAATTTTTAAAATGTCGATTTCATTGATATACATTGACATTTATTTGATAAATTGAAGATTTTCAGTGTCATAAATGCCATTTTTTAATCAAATGAAACAATTTAAAGATTACTAGTTTTACTTATGAACGGCCACTATCCAATTTGGCGGGTGCCAAAGTTTAAGCTGCTGTTGTGCTAAATGTACTAAAACAGCACGCAAGACAAGCATTTGAATATATAACTGACGGTATTGGTAACATATCGGGTGCAGATCATATGTTTTTGATACGCGAGTGTAAAGTTAGAAGTTGTTTTGTGTGGTGGACCCTTTATCTTTTTATTGAGAATAATACTACATACTCATGAAATACGTTGTAAAATCATTGTCGAAAAGCAGAAATATATACAAATTACACCTTTCTGTGTTGCTTAAAAGTGATTTATAATTATAAGCAACACATATAAATAATTTTATCGCCAGATGATGTGTAAAGAAAGATTTAGATTGGTTATTGCGAAATACTAAAATGCGCGGGAAAAAGTTTTAAATGCAATTACGTTCGAAATCCGATCACGCTTTACTTAAACTTAGAAACCAGTCTACTGAAAAGTTCTGAGGAGGGTTTATACAGTCAATATACTGAAAAAAAGAAGAATTATTATGCAAAACACAAACCTGCAATCCAAATTTAAAGCTATGCCTCATAAATCAAATTGTAGATTTTCCCCACATATATAATGGTAAATGATGTTCTGTATAATTAAACGATAACCCAGCTACTCCGTCTGTATTATTCACCGCAATATGGTTTTTATATTTGATGTTCGTTCCTTTTATCGAATAAAGCTAACTTTTTATGCCGAGGCATCTCTCAATGTAAGCCGGACTGTGCCGATTTACAGTGTTTGCGGGGTACACCTAAACATGGTTATTTTTCCACATTCTAAATTCAAACTTTAATACTAAAATGATATATTTCTGTCAAAGAGAAATGTTTCTAAGGGTTGGACTGAACGAAGTTTGCACGAATCTCATATTGCGCTTTTAATGATCCCGGTGACAAGATTAAATGAACGCCCCTCGTATTTGTGCTTATTACTTAAAAGTGTTAACCCTTCTTTCGTTCAGTATAAATATATTTCAAATTCCACTCGAACATTGAGATAGTACGGGAAAGCTAAAACATAACATTCAAGTTATTACCGAAATGTCCTCTAAAAGGAAACAAAAGCAAAACCTTTAACGTTACCCCCTTCACTGTCATGACTACATAAACAATTTTAGCGTTTTTGACCTTATAAACATTAAAATCAAATATTGAAAACAATTGCAACAGTCTGGATCCTTATCAGACCTTGCATAACGCAGTGAAGGTTTAAAAAATTGTAGAATTATCATGGTGACTATAGTGAATATAGGATGTTGACGATTAAGCAACTTTAATTGCGCGTAGTTCTCTGTTTCGCTAACAGTATTCGACTCCATTGATCGTTACTATCGGTTGAAATTGACAATGACCAGATGTGAGTGACCTTTGTAAGTATGTCAATAGGCGGGTACCTAATTAGGTGAAATCAACCGGAATGAAAGATTCTATCCTTTTATTCCAAAATAGCAACTTATAATATGCGAACCGCTCGTTGTAGCCTGTGCTCAAATATAATTTCAGTTTTTTTGCAGAAGAAATCTGTAATTTCCTTCATTTAAATCCAGTGTACTAGTAAATAGTTTCCTATACAGCCAGAACTGAAAAGGTTGTTTCCAAGCTCAGGATTTTGATATAATTGATGAGTTTTTCATGACTCTGAAATGTATTTCCTACGTCACTAGACCTACCAAACCCGCTCAACAAGTGTTTATGAAGGAGATGCAATATGTGCGAAAACTACACAAGGTAAAAATAGGATTCAGAGTCATAAAACACTCATCAATATACAACATGTAGTGTATAACGTGATCGGATGGCTCCTATCAAACAGAACACATGATTAGGGTCTTCACTGTTTGTCATTTTGCAATAAACCAGTCAATCCATTACAACAAGATGTATTAAATATGATTGGAGACTGCAATTGTTGATTTAAAGTACCTGTACATGTTATAAGATTTAGTTTATTTTAAGTTATCAGCTAGTTTTATCAAATGTATTGCTGAAACTGTTAAGAAAAGTTCTTCGACAAGACAAATAAAGAACGTACCTTTAACAGCATGACGTTTACACTAGGAGAACATTAAACATGTTTAGTTCTAATTAGAGTTACTTTTTCGGGACACAATGAATATTTAACGCTGTCCTGTTTTAATTTCAGCTAAGAATAGCAACATGAGTCAAAAACAGTAAGTAGTATATCGCCTTTGGGTTGCAATAAATACTGTAAGTGCAATTACATTAATAACACACTCAACATGTACTCTACTACTGTTTAAGTATGTGTTACAGAGTGAGGATGCTGGTGGTAGTAATACTCATCAATGGCAATTGGTTTATGGTCACACTGGGCAAGCTGTTTAATCCCTCCCAGATGAACGACACTTTACGCAAACTAAATGCAATAAAATAAAGTTTAAAAGTGTTGTCCATTGATGCATATTTGTTTACTTTAATATACTTCAAAATTCCAATACATGTAGTTATTATAAGCACTTGGTCAGAGGGCTCCGCTATATATTGTTTGTATAGGGCAAGTGTACTCTACGCAGTGTCAATGTCTGTAAACTAAAACATACATTAGATAGCCGGATACATTTTTATAACATACGTCAAGCCATATTCATACAATGGTGAAGGCGATATTAGTTTTCGTTAAAACGAATATAAAACGAACAGAATGAAAGGAAATAGAGAACAGGATTTTTGAAATTTGAACGAATTATTGTCATCAAATAGTTTGGAGCCTGAACAGAATGGCTAACCAGCGTCGATCGGAATCCTAATTGAAAATGACAGAATGACTGTAGCATAAATGTTTTTATTGGGAAATGAAAAAGTTCTTCCGAATGTATCTTATCGGTTTTGTGGTTGGAGATATAGGTTTCTGCAAAGTTTCTTTATGCAGTCAATGGTACCCAACAGACCTTACTGGCAGACAATAAGGCGTTGACAATGCTCACTAGGTTCATTTATTAATGCTTGCTTTGACAGAAGTCAATATTCCGACCAAATTATGCAGTGTGCCTAAACTGATACATGTCTGTGTTTCAGTTAAAAGGAATTTAGTGTTGCAGTGTGCATATCCGTTATATACGATGTACAAGGCGTGTAAAGAACTGTCCGTTATATCAAGAAAAACACACGATACCCATGAGACAGTTTGGTAAACAGGAATCACTGGAGACGTTTTTCTCTTAATCTTAACATTCACAATAGAAGAGCGCAGTTAGTTCATTCCTTCACTCCAGAAAATAGTTCAAATTCAGGCAGTCTAAAACATTCACTAAAATAGATATTTGATATATTCTAGCTGATGATATCTTAAAGCAGACAAAAAGTAAAGCAGAATACGCCTTAGTGCGCATTTTTCTTTACTTTCAACCTGTCACAAGAAGCCACCTGTCTTCAAAACTAGAAATATTATATTGAGTAAAGGGTTATGAGGCTCTATATGTGTTTTTGTTCATTTCTATTTTATAATTTGATGATTTTCATTTATCTGATTTAAATCTTGGGCGTGCGGTGACCAGATCAGCCACTTCGGAAGTTTCCGCGATATAAAGATATAAGCGATTTACTGCTAGACTGGGCTATAGATAAGAGTATTCGGGTAGCGCAGTCGTGTGTGCATCCGATATTTACCAATACTTCCATGGTTCGACCCCGGACCATGACGGTATGTGAGAGGGTTCATTTATTGGTCGTCCATTCGAACACGTGTGTTTTCTATTTCATTTCCCTCCTCCAGAAATGGCAAACTACGCCACCATTCATACCATCTGAGAGATCCTAAAGCAGCAATCTTAGCAGGACCTGCATTGTTTACATTTTAAATAGATCATAAAACAACTCTAGATATCCAAAATATGGACTAGACTTAAATTAAAAATCGAATTTTGAATGTAAGGAAGAATGGGTAAAAAATTGTAATTGTTATTTAATTACTCATAACACTGTAAGTGTTAAAAGAGTTTTTACAGTAACAGCTTTATTTATGTTAACAGAATCAGCAATTGACAAAAGTTATTTCGCTGTGATTGAAGAGAGGATATATAAATACCCACATCAAAACCGCTGAGTAAATAAAAAACCCAAATGTGTTAAAAGAATGTTAAGTTACTAAACAAAAGGTCTAATGCTGAAGAATTAACTATAATTGATTGAACGATTTTATGCCTGTTGAAGACGTTTATGTCTACTGTAATAGTCTTTGAATAGCCCGTAGCTATAAATATCCATTAACTAAGCCTTAGTATATCCCTTTGTTCATCCCAATTATGTATACTACCTCCCACAAAATAATCAATTAAACTGTTGAATGATGTGATAAATCCCTGTAAAGGTATATACCTGACTGACGTATTTAATTTTATTTTTTTCTGCGGTGCTAATTTGGACTAAAACAAAACAACTTAAAACTTGAAAATACCGTTTAAGCGAAACAAAGCGCAATTGTTAGCAATCAAACGTATGCTATTGACGGCACATTTTAGTTACCTGAGTGACATACAGTATCGAACTTAATCACAAACCGCGGTACCAGGCGTGTGATGTGACTCAAAATGTTTTTCAAAGAAAATACGTTTTTAGCACAATCTGTGTATTGGGAAGGAATTAACATTTTCTCCACTGACAAAAGACAGAGCAAGACAGTGTGAAATTACCCCGTTGCATAAGTGCTGTAAACATGCAAATGAGGTATAAAACGTACACTAATGACGTCATTACAATTAAGTTTCAACTATCTACGTCAACACGTTTGTGTTTGTATTTGATATATGGGAGGTTTAATTGACTGAAACCATAGAGTTTACGCTTCCCCTGTCTACTTACTGCCCAACCGGGTAGTATTTAGTAGTACAATGAATAATGATACAACTTTAGGTTTTGACAAATGAAAAAATAGCAATCTTCTGAAACGTTAGCTGAAATGTAGAAACTTGACATTCTTTATCAATTGTGTCTTACAGAAACTTTACGCGTTGCTTAAGCGTTTCTTACGCGTTTATTATCCGTTTCGTTAAACGCGTTTAAGTGTATTAAATGGCTCCGTGAAATGGGAACCGAAAAGTAAAAATTATTTTATTTGTTGTTTTATTTTCATGAAAAAGTGATATTAACATTTTTCCTTTTAGAGTCTACATTGTTTACTAATTTCAGCATGTGTAGATGATAGACCATGATGGGTTAAGCTGCGTTTGCAGTCACGAAAAAGGCACAAGGGAAACCTTGAAATAGAATCTTTGAAAAAACCGTTCTTCATTCTAAGCGAAAACCTTCTTGCACTACAGAACATCGTTCCATAGTCCTTATTCAATTAACAACTTAACAACGCACGTTTGATTTTACTTGCTTCATTGAAAGAATACCACTTTGTACTTTTACGTATGTAATTATCTGCAGAAGATAGATTTAAGTTCCCTTAAAACGTGCGCTTACCTAATGAAGGTCCTGTATTTAATGTGCTTCCATAATTTACAATAATACCCAAGTGTGAAACAGTGAAACCTCAAAATCTGGCTTGAATTCTACGCTTAAATCATTTATTACGCATGCACAAAATTCCTTCATGAGGAAAACAACTCTCATGCGACCGCTTAAGCCCTTTACATTTTCTACAAGGAATGTTTATTCTGTTCGAAAGAGTTCGGGTGACAGTAGTGTAACTGCATTGAAGACAGTTTTTCACTGTACGTCTGGATATTACAATGAACTCTCCCTATATAATTGCTGGAAGTTTCAAATAAACATATACAATGTTTTTTTATAAACAGTATGTGTTCATATGTGACAGAAAATACATACCCTTGTGAAACAGCGAACATTGAACATGTCTACGTGCGGTGATAGGTTAAAGACACACGCCAACAAAACATGTATAACGGCAGTGTTTGGATCTTGATTTAACCAATGAATTTGCCCAAACAAAACAAAACTGTTCTTGAGCGCTAGTTAACCCTTTACCTAATAACCCGTTTATAACATTAAATGCAGATGATCACTTAAAGCAGGTTGAAAGAAGAGCGGAATGTGCCTTAAGGCACATTCTGCTTTACTTTCAGCCTGATTTAAACTACCATCTACTTGGCTATATAAAATATTTGTTATGGTAATTGTTCATGAGGGTATAACTGGAACTATTTCTTCAGCGGAGGAAAAAATTAAATACGCTAAAAGTCGTTTCTATGGGGGAAAGGGTAAATCTGGGCCTTCAATTTATTTGATTGTGTTAACCGTCTGAATTAACGCCTTGCTAGAGTATCAACATACCATTAAAGTAACTATGTTCGAGTGTAATTAACTTTTGGGTACAAATGTCTTTTTATTGTCATTGTTTCATTATAAATGTTCAATGTCGTCTTTGTGTTTACGCGTTGATCACGCACTGTCGCTTTAATAAAACGAACATTGCACGTTGGCCACATTCATGTTGCGAAAATGGTATGTTGATTATTTTCAACGCATGCAATGTTACATAGAAATGCCTGGTGTTGAGATGTTATCCTCAAACCAAAAAAATGTCCTGTTCTAGTATTAACATTTCTCACTCTGTTGTACCCTGAATAAAATGAATTCTTCCAAACAGTTTGTATCCTTGCAAGACGAAAGATCAGGGTCTAGTTTGTGTGTCACCTATTACGATATTACATTAGTCTATTTACCTTATTTTAAAGGCAAGGCAAAGCATTGGTTAATATCTGTCTTATGCGGAATGGTTTCTCTATGTCATAGGTTACATATAATAGTACAAGACTTATATATTAATTCCGTTAACCTCACTTTGTTCAGTCTGTTGTTATTGTACTTAAGATTGAAATACTAGTATGGATGCCAAGAGGGCATTTTACACTTCTTTAAAACAAATACAGGGGTCCGTCGGAAACCCCCAAACCTCTCCAAACCACTCATAACCTCTCAAATTTACTTGAAAAACAACACTAGTAATTTTAGTCCTTAAAATATAACCACATAAAGCTTATTAATCTTAAACTAATGCTAATATAATGAAAATCATGTTGAATTAGAAATTAAAAATACGATGTTTTTCATTTCAATTTGACGAACTCGTAAGATAGCTATATTCAGTTACTACTAAATATTAGCATATTACCCAATAGCCCTTTTCTGATTTTGAAGACAGGTATCCACTTTCAGCAATTTGAAAGTAAATCAGAATGCGACAGAATTACTGTTTCCTATTCTGACTTTAACAGCTCCACGAAATACTTTACTCGCATCAGAATGTCGATTTGTATTTGGCTCAATTGCCATTATACTCGTACTTGCCACTATGTTTTTGATATAGTGTTACGGAGTTAAATAAATGCAAGGATTTTTTTTTGTATCGGCGGTAAGTAAATGAGCAAGTGCTACAATTTTTTTTCTTCTTTACGGGATGCATAAAAGCGCGTGCGTTTCACAGCCATTTGCTTGTTTCGTTTTACAATGTTCCTTTCTCGAGTCCTAAAATCATAATATATCATGATCATATTTAACCCTTTCACTCTCAATGAGGTCATAAAGCGCATCTGCAAACAATTTTGATCAAGATTAGACGACGTGCAACTCGGTGCCTGATCAAGATCAAAACTGTTTGCCACTTGTTTTAAAATAACGTCTGTGATACTGCCTTAAATCAAACTTTGAAACGATATTGCAGCCAACACTATTGAAGCAGACGACAATACGGTAAATTTAATAATGAATGTTAAACAAAAAACGACTATCTAGTGTAGAATGCAGAAAACTCCTGTAACAGGTATCTATAGTACGTTTGTCCTCTATCATGCCGTGTGGAACAAGTTGAACAGCAATGGGTTGATTACTTGGAAGGTAAAATATTCATAAATGTAAGGAATTTCAAGTCTGCTTGGAAGTATTCTTCAACTTGGGGTATATAATATCCTGGCATTGAACATGAGCCATTGTCTCTGTTAAAAACCTCTATTCATACTCGTAATAAGGCATAATACTTTATTATTTGGTCATATGTGTGGTAACAATTCAGCATACATATGTTTGATATTGTTACACGCGTTTATAGTAGCTATTGTGTTCCGTATTCCAACTGTTGTTATTGGATACCATCTACTGCATTTTATTTGCTTTAGGTTTGGTGAAAAACGGAAAATTACGTTATCTACCCCACTGCGATAAGATTTATTAGACGTAGAACAATGCTATTATATCATTTCGTCAGGAAGTAACATCAATTAGTTACCGGCATCTAACCAATTGCATAGATAAAGCACAATTCAGGCTAATGAGGGCCATAGTTATATCTATTACGGCAGGCAATCCTCTATGTACCCTTATCAGTTCAACATTATCGTCTTCATACAAACTGCCGTTTGCAAAATATGATCGAATTCCAATTGTATGTATATTTTGATCTAAAACACGTCAATACGAGGGTCAAGCGATATGGATCGTGATCAGATGCCGTTTTGTCCATTGTGTGATCTGGAATTAAACTGTTTGCACATGCTAGATGATTCGCGCTTTGTATGATTAGGATTATCATCTGTCTACAGGTAGCTTATTAACAGAGGAAGCCCGTTAACCATTTCCCTACTGCCAAGTTTGATCGTCTGCTGTAACCCTCTCACCAACAAAGTATTGTCTGCAGTGGTAGTGTCGTCTGAAAAATAATTGAGACAGCTCTAGGGCTATTTTGACTGAATAAATGTTGAAACGAGTGTCAAACAGTTTGGATCCTAATAAGATGCCGTGTTACGCGGCGTTTATTAGGATTCAAACGTAGGTAAATTTGCCTTTTGGCACCACTGGCAATGAAAATGTTTAAGATTGTAAGTACCTATACAATAATTGATACCACACGTACAAATTAACTAATAGCAGCAGTAAGAATAGGTCATAGACATTCGTGGATATGAAGCCAAATTTTGACAATTGGAAATCGATTCAGCCTAACTCGTATTAACCCTTTACCCAATAGAAGCGACTTTTAGCGTATTTAATTTATTCCTCCGCTGAAGAAAATAGTTCCAATTTAATCAGTCATAAATATATATTATAGGGAAAATTTTCTATATATTCTAGCACAGGATAGCTTAAAGCAGGCTGAAAGTAAAGCAGAATGCGCCTTAAGCGCATTCTGCTTTACTTTCAACCTGCTTTAAGTAGTAACCTATTTTCAATTCTAGAAATAGGCTATCAGGTAAAGGGTTAAGCAATGGTTTCCAGTTCAGCCAAACATTGATATTTTGAATTTGTTAGAGTCGAACATATCAGTATTTCAAAGAAAACAAATATATATTTTAATTTGAAAAAAGGATTTGATCGAATTAAATTAATATGTAGATCTAGAAAAGATGAAATTTATCTCCAAAAATACGTGAAATTCGAGTTAAGCAATATCGAGATATTGAAATTCGACTGTACGTATATGTTTGACTAAAATGTGTGTATTGTCTCAAAATCCGACAGTGTAAATACGAGTCGTATAAACCAAATTACTTTCTGACTTGTGTATGGGTACCTTGCAAACAGTGTACAAATGAATAGTGTTATTGTCCTATGTACCGACTTGTTTATCAACAAAGGTCATGGCAATAGACACATCAAACAAATAAACAATTATCTCCAAAATGGTGAATTTATAAGCTCACCTGGTCCCAAATGCCCATGTAATCATATATATTAGACTTTACAAGTGTCCGGACCGAAACGTGTTTCCAGTCTTTTGGTAGAACTACTACTCTATTCATGCTAAAGGAAACTTTGATAACATGTGCAGACATTTAAGATCTTGATCAGATGCCAGGTAAACCGTTAGTCATTTTTATTCAAATATACATAACAATACACACATCAGTCGACACGTATAATGCAGACAACATTTGTACATGATAATGTTCAAGGCTATGATCAAGGTCAGTTGCTATTTAAGCGGAGGGCCAACATTTCATCTAACAGACACGCAACTATTAAATTAAAAGTCCCAATCGACAGTGTTTTACAACATGCTTCTGATAATTAGACTGGAATGATCGCGTCTGTGCCTAAAACTCTAAAACTCATTTGAATATCTGGCAGCAAAAATAGGGAAGGGAGGCTATCCACATAATTTAATTTAGCACACGGCAATATATTGGATAAGTCTTTGTTATTTAAGGGATGTATTGTCTAAACTTTTATTTTCATTTTGTTATATATGGAAAGTCCTATCAGAAGAAAGGTACAGACGACTTTGATCAGACGCCGCATTATATACTGTTTGTCTGTGTCCTATATATGGGATCGTAGGCACGACTGGGTTAATCTCAATCAATATTTAAGTATTGTATAGATTCTGCTTTTATTGATGTCTACTATTAGTGTTCCAATTAGTATTTTAGGCAATTGAATATTAAGTTACTTTCGGTTTGAATGACATATGAGTTGTATTTTGTATCAGAAAAACATGACGTCTGATGGGCATTCAAACTGTCCGTGTCCGCTAAGCACACACAAGATATAGTGAATCTAACACCACCGTGAGTGTCAGATAAGAATATCCCACCCGAATTTTGAAGATATTTTGGAACACGAGGCTTTGCCGAGTGTTCCAAAAATATCTTCAAACGAGGGTGGGATATTCATCTGACACTCAACTGTGGTGTTAGATTTATTTTCTCACCTCGTCAACCCTAAAAACGCGTTTAACTTGCTATAAAGTGGCGAGTTGTATTTTAATGCGCTAATGCATGCATGACGACGTCATGACAACGTCATAACAACGGCAATAACAACCAATCATAAGAAAGTTCAGCTTGTCTGTCCGGACAGATAAGGTTATCTCACACCCCCTAGATTTTGGGATACCTCTGTCCGTGTTAGCTAGGTTGATACTATATGTAATGCAACGCAGTTAGTAAGACGTTATTCTTTTCCCAATTACCATGTTTATGCTAAAATTAGTACAGCGTTCCCTCTCTACAACGACACCCATTGGGAGACAAATATTGTGTGCCTTGTTCAGAGGGAGTCGTTATAGGGAGGGAAACTTAAGACTTGGCTAACATTTGAAAACAGCTTGAATCCAGATCAGACGCCGCGTTTCGCGGCATCTGATCTGGAATCAAGCTGTTTGTCACTCGTCATTATATGTATTCTATCAAAATCTCAATTTATATGTAACGTTTAGAAAAAACAACAGAGGACAATTTTAAGCAGACGATATTGCAGCAGTAAATGCGTTAGACATACTTGTCGTGTTTAGGGAACTGCGGCAAGGGTCGTTGTAAGGAGGGAATCGTTGATGGAAGGGCCGTTGTAGAGAGGGAGCGCTGTATATGTAATGCAACACAGTCAGTAAGACGCTATTCTCTTCCCATTACCGTGTTTATGCTAAAACTAGTAGTTCAATTTCAAACAGTTATGATTCAGATCAGGAGCCTGGTAATCCGGCTTCTGAACTGGCTCTAAGTTATTTCCATTTATTATTGTTATTTTCATTGTGACGTACGCTCGTAATAACCTGTCCAATACAATCTCTACAACTACACCGTTTGCTTATTAACTCTTTGAACCCTAGTCACGCCTATATGCGTCATTTGCAAACAGAGTACATGTCAGGAGTACACTTGTCCTATGCAAACATTGTAGACCCTGATCAGAGGGCTCCCTAAGGAGCCCTCTGATCAGGTTCTACACTGTTTGTCATTTTGACATATATTGTAAAAATCAACCCTAAAAAGTCAAAAATGGACTAGACTAAATTGAAAATTAGAATCTTCCATTTGTGGGTTCAGGGAGGAAAGGGTTAAATTGTGTTCCGTCTTCTTTCATTGACAAATGGAGTTTTACTTCAAAATGCATTTGTTTTAGAGTAAAACAGTCTGGCGGCGTCTGATCAGGATCGTATATGTTTGCAAATGTTTGTATTTTCGGGATTGGAAGTAAAATGGTTAAACAAATGAAGGGAAGTCGCTGCAATCGCTATCGAAAACATTAACATTCGCTTGATATTAAACAATAGGATAATGTTTTCAGCGTCTGTTGTTTACTGTGTAACTATGACAAGAATGAACTTTTTTCTATGTTTGTTTTTGGTATGTGCACGTGTTTGATATAAGAAAAATACCCACACGTTGTTACATTTAGATGAACAAGTCGTGGTATAACAAAATGATAAAACCGTTGTTTCAGTTTTCAAAGCAAATTACAATCGAACTTCGATATCTTGAACACGTTTAACTTGAACTATCCGATAGTTCGACATATGAACTGCATTATCCATACTCGGTTAAGTCGAACATACCCATATTTCAAAGTTTAAACGTGGCTTAGCCACGTTGTAACTTTGAATACGGGTATGTTCGACAAATCCGACTTCGAGATATCGAAGTTCGACTGCAATACATTTATTTTTTGAAGAAATTTATTTATATTCACATTATAATAATATTTTCTCCAGGTGGGGAAACTATTTAAATCCGTATGCTGTGACTACTTACTTATCACAATCGTGTGCAAGAGAAGATTTGAACTGAGAAACCATTGAATCACGTAGACATAGGTAGCGTTACATGAGTGTATGAATTAGCAAGAGGTTGTACTGTCCATTTTGATCCCCATTACTTAGTACAGCTCCAATGCATACATGCACTACAGCTCTCGGTTTACAATTAACCCATTTACGCCCAGTGGACTATTCCATGTTTATATAGTGGATTAGTCAATTTTTTATCAAAAGGATGTCTAGTCAAAAGTTTCATTTTCATTTTGTTTTATATTGAATTTCGTATCAGTCAACAGTGTAGACTCTGATCAGACGCCGCATAATGCGGCGTCTGATCAGAGTCTACACTGTTTGCATATGTCCATTATATGGGATCGTGGGCACAAATGGGTTAATACATTCATAATGATTATTTTCAAAAACCGTCGTAGTTTGATATCTCTAAATCTCTAATTGTTTGAAATAAGCAATATTGTTTCTCTAATACGTTTTTTCTATGGTTGAAGCTGATTAAACATTGCGGTCTCGCTTAAGTTGAAAATATCACGATATAAACGTTAAAACGTCGCTTAGCCATGTTTTATCTTTTAAACACAGATATGTATGACTCCAATATATCGAAATTTGCCTGACACAGGTACAATATTAAAAGCTATAATCATTAAAACATATTCAACAGGTGATTACTTACGAACGAAGTTTAAATATGAAGTTTCAATCAATAGTGGCTATTACATTTTCAAAAATATTCTTCCTGTCGATTCCAGTGGTCTTTTAGACCATACGGTGCTTTCATAAGTTTATCTATATTGTCAAACGTCGATACTATTATGTCGTACGTACCGGTATTTTAACCCATTACCCCTTAAATACGCCTTTTTACGCCTTTAATGTGTTCCTCCTCTAAAAAATAGTTTTTCTTTATACAGATATGAATAATCGTCGTAAGAAATACCCCCTATATCCTAGAAGTTTGTAGCTTAAAGCAGATTGATAGTAAAGCGGAATGCGCCTTCAGGCGCATTCCGCTTTACTATCAACCTGCCCCGAGGTTATAAAACCTAAAACGAACTCTGTGCTCAAAACTCAGTTTCGATAACAGGCTCTAGTTTTTACAAAACACGTTTTATTTGATTTGTGTAACCTCATTTGGATACATAATTACAGTATAATTATGTATGAAAATACTGGTTTTAAAATAAAATGTTTGCAGAAGTTTTATGAGCTGAGAAAAATTCTGAGTTTTGAGCACAGAGTTCATTTTAAGTTTTATAACCTCGGGGCCAGCTTTAAGTGATCACCTATCTTCAATACTAGAAATAGCCTATGGGGTAATGGCACACGTTTTAAGTTAAAGAAAAGAGTATGTTCAACTAAAAAAAATCGGAGTTATTTAATTATACACGTTTTATTTATTATTCTACTGAAGAAAGTACAAAAATTCTAATTTATACAGACATAAATATGCACAATAAGAAAACGTTTGTATATGGAAGCATAGTGTAGCTTGCAGTCTGTAAGTAAAGCAGAATGCGCTTTTACTTTCAGCCTGTTTAGAGTGGTTATCTATCTTCAAAACTTGAAACAGGCCATGGGGTAATCAGTTGCGATATCGAGGTTCGACAGTAGCTATTAAACATTATTTGTACGTCCTAAAACATATGTGAAATAATCACTTACATGATTATCTGTTACCTTTTGCTGTCTTCGTTGAAGCTAATTAGTTTGCCTAGGGACCTTTACGTTCGTACTCCTACGTTAGAGTACAATTTACGACTAAACAATTCATGATTCATACGGGTCTTTAAGTAGTTTGCTAAACCTTAGGGCTATGTAGAGGTTTTTGACTTTTACAATGCTGACATTCAAATCGATCATGTTAAATTCTAACTAATAACATGATTATGCTGACAATTTAGAAACTCTTCTTCAATCCTTTAAAAGTATCACACATAAATGTAGTTCCTTTTCGAAGCCCTTGATATGAATCTACACTGTCTCCAAAAGAGGAATATTATCGGTTGAGGTATTGTAGCTGAGTCTGTTTTCCCAAACTTAACCTTAGAATAGACAAGCAATTAGTAACAAGGCCGTTCTCTAGACATGTAATAAAGATCTAAATTCTTAACTATACGATGTCCTAAAACTGACATGCGGGTGCTTCGAGCCTAGTAGTGATGCTTAATGTCACAAAAGCATGTTGTTTCATCTAATCGTGGGCCATTTTTGTATTTAAGTGCAGATGGCTATTTTGAAACGTATGTAAATTGAGCAATAATATCCAATTAATTAAGGCAAGTCACTGATAGTCTCACAAAACATGCATTTCATTGATAGTCTCACAAAACATGCATTTATGTTAATGCCGCACGGCCCATTACAATTTAACATTCTTGCCCTGATCAAAAGGTATTAACTTAATTCAGCCTATTGTATAGACTGAATTGATCCCGACTATTTTTACCTCTTGCCCCTCTTACTTACTATAAAATAACGAAAACTATAGTTTTTGCAACCATCACCATCTTCGAAAGCAATAGTATCCTCTAGCTTCCGACATTTCGTCCAATTTTGATAATAAACAATTGTCTATATAATATGATTCGCATTCTAGAAACATATAGATAGTCCAGAGTATTTGCATAATTGTGGATTGACATTGTATTTTATCCTTAATAATTCGAAATCATGAAATGAAGCTGATAATGCCAGATAGGTTAAGTTTTCTACCTATTGATAACAGTAATGCTATCATTTCTCGATACAATTTTTGAAAATCCGGGCAACATGGCAACTCATTAAAATTCAATAAATTTGAAAAAAGTAGACGGACACAGAATAAAACTGATCGAAAACTAATATTGAAACATTAAGAATATACAGTTTGCAATATTTTGATATTTATTTAAGCGTTTCAAAGATTACGTTAAGCTTTTCAAAATTATTATGAGTTTGGATATAAGGTGCATGTGATCTAATACGAGCATTACTGTTTTATAAAGAAAATATGTCTCTTTGGTGGGACCAATGCACCTTCAGTTGGTGTTGTTTGAATGCGCCTCTGGCATTTGCCTTTTTCACAAGGAAATTGTCTGTGCTCTTCTTTACCGTTTTCTTTCTACCATTTGCAAAAATGGTGCAAGCAACAAAAGTTCGACATATGGTCGTCGAATTCTGAAAGTTTCTTTTACCATAAAGGACAGTGTTGATCCTGATCGGTTGCCTCTCAACTTGGCTGCGGTACAGAATCAAAGCTGTTAACAATTAAGTTTTTCTAATAAATAATAATATTATTAAATCGCATCTGCTTTCTTATGACACGGCACGTTTTCCATACAACAGTGTCCGAGGTTGAACAAAAGCTTAAATTTGACCAATTAAATGCTTAAGAACGACCTCAAAATCAACTCGGAGCCAGATCATTCCTAAGCAGCGACTTCCAGTTTCTGAGAGTTTAACTTTCCGAGGTTTCATTGTATGCGTTTCATGACGACTAAGACCCGTCACTTTGTTACAATGTAGTCCTTACACCACCGAAGTCAATGAAAAACGACTTTGCAAACATTTTTTATCAGGATCCAAAATATTTGACACTCAAATCGATATTTCCTAAGGCATATGCTCTTACTTTGGAACGAAATTGCAGACAACAATAGAAGGGGTAAAAACCCTACGATTAATGTTGAGGTGAAAGGGTTAAGAATAATGTATAGGACTTTCTAGCCACCAATGGATTTTTCCGGATCTCGTTTAAAAATTAAGTGCCTTTATAACGCTAAGATTCCACATACTTATGTTTTTACAACTGTTGTTTTATTCATATAATTATGCTGTGTGTTCAGCATAGACCGTCTTTGTAATCACAAATACATATAAATGACTTTTCAAATAAACACAATCATGTTTTGAAAAATATATAAAAGACTTATATTTGAACTATTCAATAATGCATTTGCTGTAAACCATTCAAGCTAAAGTTCAGTGTTTTTGTTTTTGTGATATGGTATATACACTCAAGACCTTTGTTGTTTACGGACTATGTTTGGTAGTCAGTCTGATCTAAAACGGTTAAAGATATATGGGATAGTTAATACCATTACACGTTGAATTATGGTCATGGAACTTGTTCACCCTCATTGTTTTACCTTAATTAGTGAATTAGATTAAGTGTGCTATTTAGGACTGTATCATTATTTCTATTGTCACTCCTTAACCTGTGTACTAATGATATTTACATGTTTTGGAATTTGTTAAATATTTGGCAATATGTTAACATTCTGCATGGTATGAGCTTTTTTAAGACAAACGTTTCAGTAAAAATAAAACATATTGACGAAATATTCGGCGCCTCATCTGCGTTTTAATTGTTTGACACGCTTAATATGTTAAATGAACATGAAGGCAGTAGCAAGTTCAGTTACTACTGTTTGCTGTTAAGGTTAGCAGTTTGTGCATCGTGCGGAGAACAGTAGAGAAAACGTTTTCTTTCCAAATAACCGCGTTTACGCTGAAACCATTATTTTCATTTCAAACAGTCTGTAACCCGGCGTCTGACCCGATGTACCGCAATAAAATGACCAATCCCTGCTAAAATGACATACTACGTAGAACAGTGACCCGGGTCATTTTACTACGTAGATAAATGACCCCAGACCGTAGAAAAAGAACCCCATCGACTCGTAGTAGAATGACCCCCTCACGGTCTGGGATCATTTCTCTACGTAGTATAAAGACCCAGGTCCTTTTGCACGGTTGGGTCATGCTACTGCGTTACAACGGCTCCAAACTGTTTGCTACTCAGATTAAAACTTGAAGTCAGCATTGTCAAAACGTTGTAATTTTCTATATTTCATTGCAATGAGTTTGCGTTTAAACGGAATAATATAGTTCTCTCCACTGTTTTTCAGACCAGGGGTCCGTTTCATAAAACTTCTTACGACAAATATTGTCGTAAGTCAGATTATAAAAATATCAATTATTATTTATTTCTCAATCTAATCCTGTCTTGTGACATGTTTTTGGAATCGTCTTGAAAAGACGATTCCAAAAAGATGTCACAAGACAGGATTAGATAGAAAAATCAGAGATTAAATGTATTTTAAAGTTTTGACTTACGACAACATTTGTCGTAAGATGTTTTATGAAACGGGGCCTTGGTAGTCAACTCGCAATCGATAGTCATCAATTTCTTTACTAATCACGCTACAGATAGGTCAGTTCCGAGAACTACAGCAGTCAATCTGTTTACACTAGGCAATTTAATACATTGAAGAATGCGTTGTTATTTCCCGTTTTAAATGCAAACTTAACGCAAATGCATTGCAATAAAATATAGAAAATTATACATTTTGAAACTCCCTTAACCCTTTTAACCCTCCATCTCACTGTAGATATTATACTTTGATTACATATGCAAACAGTGTAGACCCTGGTCAGAGGGGTCCTATTGGGGCCCTCTAATAAGGGGTTTCACTGTTTGATATTTTGTTCGTTTTTGTTGTCATATCAAAAGTGCAACAGTAGACTGGTTCAAAATGCCTGTACTAGAAGAGTCCAAACGGATAATAAAAACCCAAAATATATATTTACGGTTGAAAGGGTTAATATTGTTTAAATCTGAGTAGCAAACATTTTTAAGCTTGATCAAACGAAGGATGAACCGGCGTCTGATCGGACTCTAATGTGTTTGCAACAGACAAACTATTTAGCATGATATAATAAGCATGGACGCGTTTATTGGGACAGTATACATATGTAACAACTTTTCCACTGTAAACTATTAATAAATAGGATTGCCACCTTTATTATCTAACAGCGTTTACGGAATATTCATTGATTAAGCTTGGCAGTATTATTGCTGACTGAAATTATATTTACGTTAAATAAGTAAACCCATTTAATTAAAGTATCGAATACGTGAGCCTGGTACTTCTATCAAAACACAATTTACAAACAGTAAAATCTAGTTAATTCATTATGTAAATGTATCTTTATTAAATCAAGATGAGTTATTGCCAACTAAATAATAATAAAACCTCTCTATTACGACCACTAAATTATGTTAATTATCAGGTATTTACGACAGGTGACTTCTTAAAGCAAGGTGACAGTAAATCAGAAAGCTCCAGACGGAGCATTCTGTTTTACTGCCGCCTTGATTTAGGCTGTCACCTGTCCTTTTTACAACAATTAGCCTTCGTTTTAGTGGTCGTAATAGAGAGGTTATACTGTATATTTCTTTTCCCTCAAGAAAAACTAGTAAACATGTTCATGTACTGTCATATTTCGTTGATTTTAGCCGACTTAGGTATTCTGATTATATCAAACACGTTAGTTAAAAAGGGAAGATGCGCAACAAAGTTGCGATAATAAAGCAGAAAACAGTGTTTATGCACATACAAGTCTATATTGTATTTTGATGAAAGCAAACCAAGCGAACAACAGACAAAAAGGAATATCTAGTCAATATTGGCGATTGTGACGCTTTGTTCGCTAGCCTGGTTAAGTTTTAAAGACAGGTTGGAAGTAAAGCAGAATTTCCCATAATATGATTTACTTTAAAACTGCTTCGAGCTACCATCGACTAGGATATTGTCACGTGCCGAGCGGTAGTACACGTCAAATTTGGGGTCTGATTTGGATCCTATTTGGTAGCGTGATTCTGGATCGCCCCCTTTCGTCTCTCTCTCTTTCTCTCAATTAAATATTAACTAAAATGGACTCTCTCATGCGGCAAATAGATAAAAAGTAAAGGCTTAATCAAAGTTTACGTGATTCTTTATTTATATCCTACTCAATAATAAAACATTAAGTCACTAGACTTCTTATATTTCTTAATTATTACATTCTAAAAAAATAATGCAATAAGGTACCGCACATTTGTAATCGAATTTTGAGAGTTCTCGCTCCGTCTGTGAGCGAGCTATTTATGCAGAAAGTAAGGTCACGTGGTGTGCACCAAATTGCTGGTGTGCACACCAGAATCCTGGTGCGATTTTACGTGACAATCGCAGCGAAAAATCTGGTGCACATAAATCGCGCGATCTAGAGGTAGACTATATCGTAACTATTACAATTGGGAATTATAATCATGAAATGATACTTGAAAGCAGCTACATAGGCTGACGTTATAAATACCGGTATGAATGCTGACAAACAACAAACCAGAACATTACAATATCGACAATATTTCTTATAGTGCATGTTTATCACTGTATAAAGGGGACGATTAATTTAAATGCGAAAACGGGCGTATTTATTGTGTAACTTGAAATGAGGACAACAGTATACATACGCAACCTTGCCTCAAATTTTCGAGCTCTCTTCATGAGAATCATAACTAACATGCTGTAACTCTGGATCGTATGAAGTCCTAATATTTTGGAGCAAATAAGTAGCTACGGGTATTTCAGACTTAGGCATATTCATATGAATGAGGTTTATCTATATCGTAGTTGAAAGAATAGTTTGGTAATTGAACGGATGTTTATGAAAAGTGTTCCCTTTGATGTCTTACTATAGACATTCTTAGTGGAATACTAGTATCATATTGACATGACCCTTCTTATGGCTCCTACATATATCGCAACAGATGGGTCCTGACGGAAGAGTGTATGAGATTTATTGAGTGTTTATTACGATGACTAATTACCCGTACTATTAGTCTAATCCAATCAAATTAAAGTCAATTTACCTCTGCGCTCATTAACAATTAACATGTATTGTGATCTGGAATTACTCCTTAGCTGATGACTAAGTGTTCACTTTGTATTTTAATGTGCATTATTCTGCCCTATCAATATACGTATGAATATTCATAAAAAAACAATCTTTACTTGAATATTCTGCATTAGTCTATGTCAACACTGACATATTCTTAGGTGCCAACAGTGTGCGTTGAACTTAAAACTGGTGATGCTTTTTTAATCGTTCCGAAGATTATTAGAGACAACTTAAATACAGCCGAGTCAATCCCACTGCAGACTAATCATTGCATTGTTATTCTAGAAACCAGTTTGTTAGGCCATAAAATGCACAAAATGGTGCATCCTTACAATAATAATATGCAAATAAAACTCGTCTTTATTACTGATAAATGACCAGTTTATTTTCATTCCAGTTGCATTCCTCAACTTTATTGCAATGTTTACCAAATAGTATATACTTGAGTAGAGGGTTCGCTCGAGCAAAGTATACTATTGACATTTACATATCGTTTGTATTTCAAATAATTACTATCATATGTCTCCATAAACCCTATGTAATGCTCTCTCATTAAATCACTCGTATCCGGGCATCGTCAAGTTTAACTATTCATCGGAATTCTACGACAGCAACATGCGAACCAGTGGCTCCTTCAATTGCGATAGATAGCGGGCAAGGGTTTATTCTTTACTAATAGTAAGACGTGTGTTCTTTCTCAAATACAATCATAAACTTGTTATACAGCTTAAAAACAAATGCGAACTTTAGCCACGACTAAAATTTGGACAACATGTATTCATCTAAACTTATTGAACCCAACCGACGTCATTAACAAACATTTCACATGTGCCACGTACACTTGTCCTATACAAACAGTGTAAACCCTGATCAGAGGGTTCCTATTGGAGCCATCCGATAAGCGTCTGCACTGTTTGTCATTTAGCAACAGTTTTGTTACACACCCTGTAACACTAAAAAATAGACTGGACTGAATTGGAAACTGTTTTTTAATGTTTCAGGGGTAATATATTAAGCGAGAAATACCTATCGAGACTCAAATGAACTTTTTTCCAGTACAAGGTCTTACTCGTTTACTACGATACATGGCAGGCGACCTTTTGGTGCCGTAAATCAGTATTCTCGATGCACAGAATGGTTCAATCTTGTAAGCTGTGACAATTACAATACAACCTTTTATATAAATCGTTAATTGGACGCGACAGATATGATACAGTTTGCATTCTAAATATACAAATTCTGCTTAAGGTCAGTTAAAGTCGATGTTGAACGATTTACTGTATCTGCTCAAGTAGAGAAAACGTTGTTACTTCACAATAATCGAATTTAGAGTTAAAGTGTTATGTTCGTTGCAAACGGTTTGGAGCCTGATCAGACGCCGGGTAACCCGGCGTCTGATCAGGCTCCAAACTGTTTGCCACTCCGATAGTTAGAACATTAAAAACGTTGCCATTGTTTTACATATAAGTGCACTGTGTTTGGGCTTATTGTGTGTTTAAACAGGAATGAATGACGTCTACTCCACTGTACAAGTTAACAAGTTAACACATGACAGCCGTTATTGATGAAACTGTGTATTATCTTGGACGTTTGTCTTGAAAGGAGGACACTATGACGTAATAATGTCCTCTTTTCTGGTTAAAGTAAACTAGCCCGATACATGTACATGCTAACAGACACACATAAAACTATATTAACGATCTGTATCTATAGAAGGATGAATCCCCTTCACCCTTTCATTGCCTTACCCAGAACACAATGGTTAATTGCAAACAGTTTGGCTCCTGTTTGACACTCTATTAGACACTTCTTTAACAATTTGACCTTAAAATAAAAAATAACATTTTTGAAAGTAAAAGCAAAAGACAATAGTTTAATGTAGATGACGTCTTGCATCTTGGGGATAATAACGGTGACTGTTTCATGCAAGGATACATGCACAACTGAACATTAGTCTATCAGAAATCTGCCCTGCGTTCATCAGCGCGAACTCTACCGAACCTCTTTCCGCGACTCTCTCTGCTCGGGGCGAACCACAGTTTCAAGCGCTTCAACATCGCATGGTTTTGTTTCTCTCCTGATCCCTTCACCTATGCTTCGCCCTCCTTGAAGCTTCACATTTATTGGCCTTAACCCATTTCTTTACCCAATTGATTCTTCCATGTTTATATATTGGATTAGTCCATTTTTTATCAAAGGGATGCCTGGTCAAAATTTTCATTTTATTTTCATTTTGTTTTATATTGAAATTTCTATCAGAAAACAGTGTAGACTCTGATCAGACGCCGCATTATGCGGTATCTGATCAGAGTCTACACTGTTTGTCTATTTCCCATGTATGGGATCGTGGTCACAAATCGTGGGTTAAGCAATCTGAGTAAATCATGTCTGCAAATTTACTTGCAATATTCTCAGTTTAAATATATGCTTTGTTTTAACCCTTTCCCCTATAGAAGCGACTTTTAGCGTATTTAATTTATTCCTTCGCTGAAGAAAATAGTTCCAGTTTATACCCTCATGAACAATAACCATTAAAAATATTTTATATAGCCTAGCAGATTTTAGCTTAAAGCAGGCTGAAAGTAAAGCAGAATGTGCCTTAAGGCACATTCTGCTTTACTTTCAACCTGCTTTAAGTAATCACCTGTTTTTCAAAACTAGAAACAAGCCATGAGGTAAAGGGTTAAGGAGTCATACAATTACCATTAAGTCGCTCGCATCGTGCATTCGGTTATTAAGGTTATACTGTGTATTAAGGGGTCTGTTTGGCACGTGTCTGTCGATGTAACTACATGTTCATGTATAAGTAAGTAAGTGTATATTATTGAAGCTCACAAATGTCTTAAATGCCTCCAATAGGACTACATTTCAGTGGTAATACTGTATTTAAATTTGATTATAAATTCAACATTTTAAAAACAATGTATTTACTAATTAAATCTTTACATTGTTACATTCTCCTTTACGTCAATACCAATAACTATTATTGTATGTACTATAAAAAAGCACATGCGCCTTGTAAAGCATACATTAATGGGTCCAGTATTACGAGAACATTATATTTGTCAAAGACAGTGTACGTGTGTATGTGTTCGCTACTTTACAAAGCGATCGCTTGCAATTTAAACGCAACGTAAAACGCCATTGTTGGATTAGAGTAACTGTTATTGTTTCAAACTATTGAAATATCACGTACGTAAAACGATCCTCTACTGATGGTCAACGTTTGGACTCATCTAAGACGTCATCACGTTCAAATAAGGGTCAGTTGGACTACTTTTTACGTGGAGTATCTAAACTATAAATAGTAAAACCTCTCTACTAGACCACAAAAGTAGGATAATTATTAGGTGTTAATTACAGGTGACTTAAAAGAGGTGCCAGTAACATATAAATATCTTTCTGTTATACCACCACCTTTCTATAGGCTGTCAACTGTCTTTTATACAATCAATAAGTCTTAATTCAGTGGTCGTAATAGAGAAGTCAAACTGTACTTTAAACGTGAGGTATCTAATCTTTATACATTGTATATCAATTTTTATCTAATCGTTGAATTGACTAAACCAGAAGGATTTGTACTTTTACTTAATATAATCTTACATATCCAAACACATCGATATTCTTATATTAATAGCCAGAGTTCTAAAAAACTAGCATTATATTGTTACTGTTCTGAGTGGCATTTGAAAACAATTTGCATTCCCTCCATAACGGCTGACTTTATACATTCTTCATATCATATTTTCATATTGGTGTTGCTTAGAGCAAGGGGACAAATAAAATACATGTATGGAATATCTTTGAATTAGTTCATTATGCTGGTAAATCCATATTTAAAGTATCATTTTCTTCAAAACACAGCACTAAAATTTCATTAAGATTAAGACCAAAGACAATCAGCGTTCAAAAGGCCAAGTGATTGTCCCATATGTAAAGGGCTTAACTGAGGGTGTGCCTAGGGTACTAAGGAAACATCAAATAGCAACAGCTATAAAACCAGTGACCACGCTCAGAAACATCTTAGTCCACCCAAAAACAAGACAAAACAGAAGTTGTATACAAAGTGTCATGTAAAAACTGCAAATACGTTTACATTGGAGAAACGGGCAGAACATTTGGGACTAGATTAAAAGAGCACTCAAAAGACGTGGAAATTAATAGAAAAGATACATACACTAGGGCAACAAGAAAAGAGTCACTAACTGAACTTAACAAGAGTGCAATTACTGATCATGGAAACAAATTCAAGCATGAAATAGACTGGGAGGGGCCCATAGTCATAGACAAGGAAAGTGATTACAAGACTCGGGTAATAAAGGAGTCAATACATATACGAGTCAACAAGGACGTCATGAACCGAGGCGAGGGGGCCTACCAGCTCTCGAGGGTTTACGACCAGGTTTTCGCCACATCCATGGAAAGTGGCGAAAAAAGTCGAGCATGACGAAAGCGTGCAGTTTGGCACTTCTGACGATGTCTCCAGTGAGAGACGAAGCCGTCAATGTAAGTAAAATTTTAGTGCTGTGTTTTGAAGAAAATGATACTTTAAATATGTATGGAATATTACTTATTCGGACAAGTATTCTAGTACAGAGAGTTTTGCATTAAATAATTACTAAACTTTCATTCTCACATATTACCAACAATTTAATTAGAGTCCAAGTTTTAATTTAAGCAAAAAATGGTTTTGCAAAAGGTATGTGTGAAAAGAAAGAACATCGACCTAAATTATTTGCCATGTACATCATTGGTAGGGGAACAAATGCATTCAATGAAAAGGAACGGTTATTTCCCATACTTTGCAGTCAGTGTATACATGTATATTGTGAACAAACCCATATTTATGATTGCTTGACTAGACGAAATCATGTTTCTTTATTGATATATACGTATACGTTTGGAACAAGATAGACAGTATAAGAATGACAGACCTCGGGTTTTGCGGCATATACATCCGATATTTGAACCTCCCATAAGCTAATTGAATTTCCAAATTGCCTTTTAGATTACCACTTTACTATATTCTCTCGAGTACAATAGTTATTTGTAAATTGTTTGGATACTGATAAGAGACCCGTGCAATTTTGTGTGTGATCAATGTACAAACTGTGTGATACTCATTACGATAATTCTTTAGTCAATTTATCTGAAATTTAAATTTGAGAAAAAAGGGTAGACGACAATGTTTAATGTAGATGGAAGCGAAAGGGTTATAAGCTTGATAATGATGTTCTATTAGATAAATATACTTTACAAATTAAAGGAACACAGGTTAATGAACTATATTAATTGATTCTTATAACACTGGCAGACAGCGGAATGTTTGACTTTGAATTACAACGATACAAACATTTTCGTAACATGTGATATTCTTTATGCAATTTGCATTGGGTGGTTTTGTGTGACCTCCTTTCATTGCTCTTAACCCTTTCCCTGATAGAAGCGACTTTTAGCACATTTGATTTATTCCTCCACAAAAGAAAATAGTTCCAATTTATACATTCATCAACATGTTCCAACAGAAATATTTTCTATATCCTGAGAGATGGTAGCTTAAATCAGGCTGAAAGTAAAGCAGAATGCGCCTTAAGGCGCATTCTGCTTTACTTTCAACCTGCTTTAAGTGGTAACCTTTTTTCAAAACTAAAAACAGGCTATGGGGTAAAGGGTTAAATCACTCTGAACAGTAGTTAATTGGTTATTTCATGCACGGCCGGTTCACAGTAAGATTTTCATGAATGTATAGCTCATCGGAACAGACTTCGGTAAGATGCTTCATGCTGACATTTACTTTTGTTTAGTTGAGTAACGAAATCAATTTAACACAAATTAATGAATATGAAAGCGAATTAACAAATCCTAGAAGCTAGGATATATTCGAAATTGTCTTAATAGGATGATGCTTCAATTAGACTGCTTCCAATGTAATAGTACTAGTATAATGCAAGGTTTCGATAAATATTCAAGTCAGTTAGTATAGTGGAACATACGACATGTTGTAGATAAATTAAACGTAAACGCATGTAGATAAATTCTATATATTTTAAACTGGCATCTGTTTTGGAAATATGGTAAGATTTATATAAATTGTAAACTGTTTAGAAACTTAATAGACAATAAATAATTGCTTTAGCTTAAACGCGTTTATTTGGAAAGTCTAACATATTTTTCAGTGTACTGGTTTTTATTTCTAGTATTGTTCGCTTGTTTGTTATGATAAATTGTATTTTATGTTTACCGTACTACATGTATGTGAATCGGCGTTCTTAAAGACAAGTTCAGTATTATACATGCATATATGTATGTCTATTTACGTGTTTAACCCTTTAACTCTCAATGAAGTCTTAAAGCGCATTTGCAAGAATTTGATCCTCTTCAGACGTCGCGTAACGCGGTGTCTGATCAGAATCAAAACTGTTTGCCACTTGTTTTGAAATAACGTCAGTTGTATTGCCTTCAATCTAACTTTGAAACGATATTTCAGACAGTTATATTGAAGAAGAAGACAATGCATCGGTGAAGGGGAAAAATCTCAGGATACATTTAGTCATGAAAGGGTTTATAGCAGACATGAATTGCCGTACATATAGATGAATGTTCGAAACTATATTATCCGACAGCCATGCGGGAGCATATTGATCATGACGGAAATCAATGGTCTGGGTGTCTATTAGAATCTCAAGGTGTGTCAGTGCTTTGTGCTTGACACGTTTAAGAACAAGATGGTTTGAGTAATGTTTTCTACAGCCATCTCGAGCCTACCGAATCAGGCTGAATGTTAATAAGACCTTTACCCATGAACCAGAATGACGCAAAAAGTGTCAGGAAGCTGTAGACTACACAAGACCCGATAATGTAAGCGATACTTCAAACGAATAATAAAACGTTTGTGCTTTCAGGCGCAAGACTGCTTAGACCGTGATGTACGTAAGTGAATATGAATAGTTCAGCGAACTTTCCGTTTCAATTCTACTATGATCGTAGAGTGCTGAAAGGGGAATACGTTACTCTTTCCTTCCCTGGAACAGCGTTGTTTTGTGATAACACTTATGTCCAACGCAAAAACATTGGAATGATAGGACATCGATGTTAACCTTTTTACGACTCGTGGATTCTTTCATATTTATATATTGAATAAGTCCATTTTTATCAAAGGGATGCCAGGTCAAAACATTCATTTTGTTTTATATTGAAATGTCATAACAGTAAACAGTGAATACTCTGATCAGACGCCGCATAAATCGGCGTCTCATCAGAGTCTACACTGTTTACCTATGTCCCATATATGGGATCGTGGGCACAAATTGGTTAAAATGTTTGCCACCCAGATAATATAAATTCATCAACAAATAGAACCTATGAGTTTATACTGATTATTGCATTGTGTTTGCCAATGAGTGTGTGTAAACGTTAATGAAAAACATATTTCCACTGCAACTTGTTTATAAGTCAATTTATGATTTTAAGAAATAATAATACATAAAAGTGTATCTCTACAGGTGGTAATAATTAAATAAAGATAAGTGTAATAGCAAGCATATTTTATGCATTTATTTTACATTTTATTGAAATGTAAAATAAATACATAACATATGCATGCTATTACACTTAATATCTTTATTCAATTTCAAGAATATATATTACGCAATTTAGCTGCAGTGTTCTAGATTAGATAAATACCCAGACATCTTCCTATTTTGCCATGGTTCTAGGGCTTAATTGTCACAGGGAATATGTTTTGTTTATTTGACAGAGATTATCGTCTCTGCCAATAAACAAGCTCGCCTCTGCCAAAAGCCAAGAGGCAGGCAAATCGGTAGTTTTTATCGAACGCACTGCTTTGTAGAGAATGAAATAAGCCGGAAACATTTTCCTAAAGATCATCCCTCATCTCACCTCATCACGCATCGTATAACGTTTCAGTGTCACAGTGACGTAACTCCAACGTATTCCATCCATCCTAGATTAAATTTACATGAAACACCTCTACAATACAACCACTAAACTTTGATAAGTTATACGGTGTTTACGACACAAGGTGGCAGTAAAACCAAAAGGCTCCTAAAGAATGTTTCTGTTTTACTATCACCTTGCTTCAATCTGTCATCTTTCTATTATATATTCAATTAGCCTTCGTGTAATGGTCGATATAGAGATGTATTACTGCATATACACATACTGCATGTATAAACAATGTCAGGACCTTTGTGTACCGTGTAAGTTGTATAAGAATGGACCTGGAGAACGTTATCAAATACAGTCGAAACTCGATAATTCGAACTTGCATTAATTCGAACATACGCATATTTCAAAGTTAAAACGTGGTTTTGCCACGTTGTAACTTTGAAATATGGGTAAGTTCGACTTAAGTTCAACTATCTACATACTGGTACAATCGATTTAAGCAAGTTTGATGTATCGAGTTTTTACAATTTTGCAAAAGTTTCTGATTGATGTTTAGATACAAACCTCGAGAGGCACCATATGCGTGTTACTTATCTGGCAATAGAAAGGTTAATGTCATTTAAATATTGAGCGTTATAAGGACAAAAAAATGAAATCAATCACAAAATATGAACACGTGACCGTGCGCATTTTAATTAGTTTCAGTATGATATGTGTCAATGAAGCAAATTGTATTTTAATTATTCAGACGTTAGTTAGGTTTATGACACTGCTGTAAACGCATTTTTACAGCTATATTACCAGGGGAAATATGTCCCCTTTCCCCCTCCGAGCTGGAAAATATAAACGCATTTCTATGTCAGAAACAGTGTAGACCTTGATCAGAAGTCTCCCTAGGACTTTTTTTTTACTCTTGATTTCAGCAATACTTCGGAAAACAACTTTGAACCCACAATAGACTGACCATGTTTCACAAGTGGAAAGTATCGTATGCAGAATACAGAATAAAGTGTTATTTGAAAAATGACTTATTCATGTTTGATCCTATACCTCGACACTGTCCATAAAAAGTGATGACTTATTCAAGAACTGATACTATTCGGGTAATATAGTTGATAGGCACTCTTGTTAATGAATAATTAGAAATATATCTAAAGCAACCACCAGTTGTGACTTCTATACATGTAATAACACAGGTAATGTGTCAAATGGCATTTTTCTTACTGACACGTTTAAAGATAGCGAAACATATCCATAAGATATTAATACAAATAAGCATGTTTTTCTTCAACTAGTTTGAATCAATTTTTAGTGTTTGGCATACTCTTTCAGCCAATCAGCAAGCCACAAATTCAAATTTTCGCTCGGTTTAATTATTAAGTCTACGGGATTTAACGAGATTTGGCAATTTAATTATGAAGTGTTCGAGACTTGGATTTAGACGATAGCAAGCATTGCGCATGTGTTAATATTTCGGTCAGCTCCGCCCATGGCGTGACTTTTAAGCTTTACGGGCAATCCATTACACAGCAAAGTAGATCATATATCTACATGTACAATTCAATTTCGAGGAAAATAATGACATTGTGTAGCTCGCTAGTCGGAAGAAAATTGTGAAAATCATTCAAATTGTATTTAATCTTTAGGAGGGGGGGATAAGAAAAAGAAAACACAATACATGTATAATTAAAACAGAATTCTTACTGTTATAAACAAAACCAACATCTACAAACTTCAAACTATTGTCAATCGCGGCAAAAACACTAAAGACAGGCGTCTGCATAATGCAAGATCAAAATAATGCAGAAAGCTCGTTTATGAGTTTTCTGCATTATTTCAGGGCTCCAGATAAGAGGGAGTAAACTTCACAAATCCAACATTTTCTCACTTATTTTAGCATCAAATCCTATGGTGTTACTACTCATTAGAATCGTCTCTCTGAGTAATGAGTAGTGACACCGTAGGGTTTTGAGCAGAAATAAAGATTTTAGTTTTTTAAATATCCCCTTATCTGGAGCCCTGTATTTTGTGCTGCATTAAGCATTTAGACGTCAATAGCTATTCTTTTTCCATCGTCCAAATCGTATCCGCTTAAATCAAAATTGCCAATAGGCCCATGCGCCATGTTGCTGCGTAATAAAACACACAATATATGTAACAGGCTGTGTAAACATCTGTCGGCGGAGAAAAATATGTAAATGAAGTAAGTGACGTCATATGTGGGCGGGTCAAACACTAAAATGGTTAGAGTTTATTTCAACGCTTCTTAATAATTAAGAAGCCAAATTCGGTCGCAGGCTCCCTCATTTGTTGGCTTCTTAATCATTAAGAATCATTGAAATAAACTCTAACTATTACATATATTCTACTAATATCCAGACTATGGTGTTGTGTTACAATATGTGAATGTTGATTACTAAAGTAGAGTTTTTCCAAGTTTTATCATGTTAAATCGCGGAAACTTTAAATGTGCAATTCCCATATTATATGTTTGGATCTTATTCTCAACTTAACACACGCTTGGTTGTATCGTTTATACAAAATACGAATTCGTTAGGAAAACGACAAATTTCAATTTAAATGGCAAACAATTCGGAGCCTGAGCGGACGGCGTTGTTCTGCTTCCAAATTGTTTGCAACTGAAATGAAAGTTCTAATAAACGTTTATTTTGGAAGAAAATGTCTTCGTCTCTGTAAAATTTAGACCTATAGTCAACTTGGCATTTTGTTTAATATGTCTAGAAGCATGTTTTATCTTCTCCCATTCAACTTTGATTCACCATGAGTTTTTTACAGGCTAGTAACTTAGTAACCTTTGTAAACAATTTCAAAATATGCGTCTTATGTGGATCAAAACTGTTTGACAAGTTGATACCTATTCCGGAATAAATACCGTACAATTATGATATTAGACCATAGGTTAACAAACGACTAGGTTTTAGTATTTAAGGTTATACACAGACACATAGAAATGCTCATTGTTTTGAAAACCATAACACGTGTGTTTACTTACGCCATCCTTGATATTTGTGGAAACCATTGAAAAACACCTTCCATTGATCAGTGCGTTAAATGTCAATGTAAAATAAATCATGCATGTATTCTGTTTCAATAATTAAACGAATGTCTATAATACTATGTTTGATATCTTGTTCTCAGCACCGGTTCTGTAGTATATGAGCCGTGTTATGACAAAACCAGTCTTATTGCATTGCAACATGGTACAGACAAATCACCGTTGTTATCCTAGGCTCTGAATCTGAATTTTGTCTACACTGCCAAATAATGTAGATACAACTGCTAAATACAATTATTTAGATGATTGTTGGAGTAACAAAGAGCAAAGAGTAAATCAAGACCAGCCGCCGCGTCAAAGACTGACCTTGATCTACACTGTTTGCAATACAATACGGCAGGTTTTGTCATAGCACGGCTCATAAGTATGTAAATATCATGATACATGTATAGGTTCCTTTTCATAAATACTTCTTTTCGAAAGAGTTGTGCATTAGTCTAGTTGCTTATTCTTATAGGCATTCATCAGGCAATGCCCTGACTATAACGATACCATTGTTGCATCACTGGTAGGCGGCTGAAAACGGAAAATACGATTCCGCCTCTAGCATGCAAATAGTTGGATTAACACATGTACGAACGTATCTTAAAGCTAAGACAAATTAACATTTACAAAATTTGCAAAGTAATAAATGAGATCTTACCGATATCTAATCAAATCGTATATGTTTACAACGAGGCATAAACTCAAAACACTATACTATATAAAATAGTAATCGTGTGAAAACGTTAACTGTTATATGAATAGCAAATACTTTGAAACTTTGTCAGATTTCGGTAAACCAGGCCCAATGGCTATAAAGAGTTTAAGTTGAGTTGGAGACTGTTCTCAAGCACTTGATTATCATATTTGAGCCAAGGCTCAAATCTGACCAATCAAATGATTGAGAACGGTTTCAGACTCGATATTGAAGCTTTATAACATTGATTACCGGTGTACGCATCATCTCTCCAAACTGTTTGCAACAGTCATTATGCCTTTTGTGTAAATTCGTTTGTTTGAAACGAATAATTCCACCTAATAAAACTAGTAGTTCCTTTGTTCTCCATATTCAATACATATGCATACACCCCTAAATTTCAATTGAGCATTGTCGGACGAAACCGACGTACGGACTTGTTTTACAGTATGCCCACACAAATGTTACGGTTAGCTCTAACACAACATTACAACTTTACTCGATTTCATATCCCCACAACGAAGTTATGGAGGTATACTGGAATTACTCCGGCCGTCTGATGTTGTGCATGCGTATTTGCGGATTATTCGTGATTTTTTCTTGAATTATCTCCCATTTGGTAATGTTTACGGATGAAATTGTGTCCGTTGCGATAATCTGTCTTTTTCCAACATAACTTTTTAAATAAAACAGTATTGTTGAACAAGATCTGAAATTCAGCCCCTTAGTTGTCACTTCGTTGCTGAACATTCTCCCTTTTTGTGTTTAATTGTTTAAACAAGTTGCAGCTTCATTCTGTTATGACTTTACAAAGCTTGTTTTAAAGTATGCAGTATTGTTAACCAGTATCTTGAATTGTGCACCTGCGATTATTGTTATGACTCTTCTAGTCATTCTTGTATTATCTCTCTTTTCGAAATGTTAACAACTCGTAACTACGTTCTTTGATTACTTTCGCGATATTTATTTCAGAGCAATATGCATTTGTGTACTAATAATTGTTTCCCCAGCATGAAATGTGGTGGTGTGTGCATAAATCGCCTCGAGAGATAGTTCTAGTTTGACCGGAATGTAAATTATTGAAAACCCAAAAATAAAATTATCAGGTATGCAAAATGCATAAAATAATATCTACAAAATTTCTCCGGCAGACAATTTAAGTCAGTGCAAACCTAAGTGACGATTTATATAAATCTTCGGAGACTTTCGTTTAAAGGGTTTATAAGACAAATATATCGTATGATGGTCGTTTCCAGTCGGTTACACTACACGGTAGTGGGAATGATTGCCAATTAAACCATGTTTATCATACGCTTGCCTAAACAAATTGCACACAATAGAATTGACTACTGTATGTCATGTAATTCTATCCTCATCGAATATTTATAGTTTTGCACTTGATGTTTTACTACATGTACTATGATACGTATGTCAAGTGAACATTCCTTAACTATTTCACTATAAACGGCACCAAAAAGGCGACTTTGCAAACAGTTTGGATCCTGATTAGATGACGCATTTTGCCTGTCTTTTGTAGTTGGCAGAGAATGTGCTGATTGCATTCTTATGGTAACCTGGATATATATTCAAATGTCTCGAAAATGATAAGTGTGATTTATGAAATTCAATAATAAATATCTTAATCAATTCAAAATGAATAAATATCGAAAATTAGTGTGCACTTGGTATTCATTTACATCATTAGAGTCATTCGTAATCTAATTTTGTGCTTCAAACAAACAAATATGATATGCTGAAAACTTGCATAGAATCGTTATTATTATACAAACAATTGAGTCCCTGGTTCTCATATTTCAGGAAGTTGATTTATTTGTTCTTATAAGTGGATTTTATTCGTAGTATTGTTCATACGTTTCTAGTAATATACAGTCAATCTTATTATACTGAAAAGTAATGTCCTTACTTCTGATTGGCTAGTAGAACGTAGACGTGACCGCATGTGCCCTGAGGACTGACAAGGTACATAGAAATTTAACTTTGTAGGTCATGCATTTTTCATTGCGTAAAAAGAAAGATGGCCGACGACTCAATTCAGCTTAAATAGTATCGTTTGTTTTCTCAAATGAAAGTTTTAGATGTAAAATATGTTCTTGGAAATGACTTAAAAATGTTAATATTTTGTTTTAGAAATAAAACATTCCTTTAGAATGAGTTATTCATATTATATAAACACCGATGAAAAAGTGCCGTCACGACGACATGCAACGTTCAATTTGGTTTGTTTGTTTATGTCCGTTACTGACATGTATATGCTAGTTGGACCCCTTCCCCAGAGGGAGAGACGCGGATACAGAAAATCCGTCGCGATGCCTTACTAATTTTATCCACAGAGTTCTCTGGTTCTTATGGATGCCCAGTGTAAAGCACTGGTACATCGGACCTCACTGTATAAGGTTAAAAACTCGGTATGAATTTCTAAGACTGTAAACAATGTCATGAGGAAATGAAAGGCTAGACTCGCGGCTGAATAAATAACTTGCCCAACACGCGGCTGTTGTCTGTGTATAATGCCGTGGCTCAACCTTACATATAATGTGTTTGTGTTTAACCCTTTCCCCAATAGAAGCGCCTTTTAGCGCATATGATTTATCCCTCCGCTGAAGAAAGTAGTTCCAATATAATCAGTCATGAATATATAGTATAGGCAATCATTTCTATATTCTAGCACATGAAAGCTTAAAGCAGGCTGAAAGTAAAGCAGAATGCGCCTAAGGCTTTGAGTAATCACCTACCTTCAATACTAGAAATAGGCTATCAGGTAAAGGGTTAACCAAAACAGCATTAGCATCGGGGTCCTTGAATCGTTACAATGTATTCAAAGACAACAGTAAATCTATTTTTATAAAAGAAAAAAAGAGGTCACTTGCAATTAAAATGGAATATTTCTCTTTCCAATTCCATTTAAAAGTTCACAGTACTAAACCAAATTATTCTTGACTATGTCAAAAACATTAGTTGCAGTTTTCAATAGACAATCCATTGTTAAGGGAATGCAGCAGGCCTCAAAGCCGAGTCTAAAGCATAAAATATCGTAATCTGAATTTGGAATTAAAAAAAAATATTTCGACTTTTACATCGTGATGTTGAAAAAATTGTTGTATCATATGTTGAATTAAATTAAAACACAAATGAAAGAGCAAAAATCCCTCCTTGTATACCCAGACGACATTCATGACGACATTTAGGACATTCTGACGTATCATAATGTTACGTCAGTAAGATTGTTGTATTTTGTGTGCCCAACGGGGAATTAATGTTACTATATCAAAATGGCGAAATTATGGGAAATTATTTTATTCAATCGTTTAAACCGTACGAGCTTTACAGTATAATTGATTCGTTATAAAGTTCTTTCCCAGGGTACGTGTGGATTTATTCCCGGCTGGTGAAACCATGTTAACATCGCCTTACGGCTCGGGCAACATGATTTTTCTCAGCCGGGAATTAATTCTCATATACTCTGTGAACAAACTGTATAACTAATATTTTTTCAGAGAAAATTCGATAGGCATAGGTAAATTCATTATATTAATAGATACATGATAGCACGTTGCCACTTCATTGTTTAGCTGTGCCGTACTTGACTGTTAACGCGTGGATTGCTGGTTCGAGTGCCGCTGAATTCAGTGTAATCGTTCATTGTCCTAAGGATAAGACCTCAAGTCGATTTTCAATGTATCCGTACCATACACAGAACATGTAAAAGAACCAGAGTTTTCTCAATCAGTAGTATTCAATCTGTATCCGCACTTGCACTTTCACAAAATCCTGAAATAACTAATGTCTACTAGGATCCATGGTTATAAAGCGTATGAGTTGAGTCTGAGTACGTTATCAAACATTTTCTGGTTCAGATTTGAGCCTAGGCTCCAATCTGATCAATCAAATGTTTGATAACGACTTCAGACTCGTTTCAACATCTTTATAATCTTTCAACAAGGGCATACCCTACATAGCAGGTCAATGTTGACATTAGGGCACGTTAACCCCATTTACACACGCATTATTACAGAAAACTCTTTCAGTGGCTTAATGTGTTATTTACATCATGATTTTAGCTGTCACCTCTCCTAGAAATGCACCGTGTGTATGCATGGTACATTGGATAAGTTTAGTTTTAAACGTGTTTATGTAAAAATGTTTCACACCATGTCTAATATAAAGGATACATACAGATTCCTGACAATAGTTTTGATTCTATGTGATCTAGTTCCAAACTTGTTCCATTGCAAACAACTGATTTGGCACAGATGTGTTAATTTTAGGAACAAATGAAGCTTTTACCAGTGCATTACTAGAAGGCAGCGTCTATGTAGGAATAGGTTAACTTAGTAAACTGTAGACGAGAATGTCCATCACATACACACAAATACCTCCTAAATGAGCACTCTAATCGAAGTTTGCACTGTTAGTCATGTTGCAATATATTGCAGGAAACCCACACAATGACTTAATTGGAAACTGGAATTGCCCATTAACTGTTTCAAGGGTGAATGAGTAAACAACTGGCTGTAAAGTCGTTGCAGTATCCATGTCACGATTTATCGTAAACTTTGCATGCAAATGAACTGTCTAGCACACTTCAATGACATTCTCTTTTAAAGGACGACCATATCAGTTGCTAAGTAATGCATTCACATTTTAGTTATCTTCTAAACGGAATTTACATATAGATGTATCTGGAATTAGTAACAGACGATATATTACTTGCTGTGAATTTTAATGAAATAAGCTTTTACCTGCATATAATAATTGCATAAGATATTTTACAGCAACTGCGGTATGTCTTACATGTTAGCGTGATGCAATCAAAATAAAACATTAATGTCGGACAGTTGATATTGGTACCGTTAACACCTAAAAAATAATCATTTATACAGTTCTGGGACCCGTTTAATAAAGAATCGTAAGACTTCACTTATCGTAAGTCCTCACGTACGACACCATAGCTAAAATATTCCCGTTTCATAAACATTGTAGCTACGATTACCGTGGAATTTGACGTACCTTTACGACAGAGTCTGAGCACATTTAACCCTGTCTGCAATATCGTAAGCATCATACCCCTTCGATTTAATCACAAAACCGTCACATTTTCAGTGAACATGTTGTTTTCTGTAACATTTATGGGAGATAATATTATTTCCCACACCTTTGTTCTCCTGCGCTTATTTCCGATGCTGCTTGTCACTTACATTAATATCATTTGTCAACAGTTACAATTGTTGTAAATGGTTTATACTTTATTATATTGCAATTTCGTTAAATTTCCTTTCTACCGAAATTAATTATGTATTATTTACTGAAAATTGTAAACCTATACGTGTCCTTTATTTATATATGAGAATGTCCCGTTTAACTATTTGAATTTATGCAATGGCAGATGGCTTCTCCCGATCGGACACTAACCTTTGTGCAATTCAGAACAAAACACATCCACAACATTTTCAATTAGCTGTAATATTATATATATAAGTTGATTGCGTTCACAATTAGAGTAATTCGAACGGGGTAAAGTAATATCTTTTCCGTTTAACAATATTTGGCAATAGTCTAATTTGCGTATAGCGATCAATCAACCAAGTGTGGATATAACTAATATCTGTTTCGTCATTTTTCATATTATACAATATCACTCTATACCAAAATCCATTATACACGTAATATGAATATATACTCAGCAAAAATAGAAACGTCCCACCCTATTACAGGGAAATTTTCTTGAAAGTTATAAGGTTGATGGTAGTAAAACCTATACAGAAAATGAAATTTATTCATTTTTAAATCCATATCAGTTAACATCATATTGCTGAGATAAAATATTTTCGAGTTATGTAATGAAGAAGTTGGTAGGGGCAACATAAACAATCTTGTAGTTGATTACTGAATTCTCATAAAAAGTCCCAAAATGTATTCAGTAAGATTAATATCGTGTACGGTCGCCACTTGCACCAATGTACGCTCCATTTCTACGGCGTAACGTAACGTTTAATGAGAACGCCAGGCATTAACTCTTGCTGTGAGGTCTGTGTCAACTATTGAATGTTGAATCTTAAATGTAATCAATTTGCGTAGTCTACCATCGGCATTGCTAAGTGTGAATCGAGATTCGTCAGTAAAAAGAACTTGGTACCAGTCAGTTTGCCTCCAATTCAAATGACGTCTTGACGACAGATAACTTAGCACCACGGTGACGTGTCGTCCAAATTTGACCGGAATATGGGAGTCATGCTCTGATTGGTTTAGCGTTGGACTGCACGCGATTACAAAGGTCTGTGATGACTCACCGTGTTCACTAGCCGTCCCGGTGGCTGGAAAATGACGTAGACGTAAGTGCGTTAACGTGCCGTAGTGGTCAGTTCTGACGGAGGAAAAACGGGGTGACCAAAGCGAAAACGATTGTGAACAGTCCCAGCCTGATGGTACCGGGTCGCAAGCCTCTGTTTGGTCTTTCGACAGCATTCGAACATGCGGGCGACGTCAATGGCAGTTATTGCATGATTTCTTTCAACTTCAGACAACCGTGGCATGATGCAAGGATTGAATTAATATGGTGTTTTTCAAATTTTTTACTAGCATGTGTCGTGTGTATTGTACGACGGTGACATAATTACTTTATTAAAACGTGTGTACCGTGCACGTGCAAAACGTGCAAATCATGATTCCGTTACGTTAACGGTTTTTGTCTGTGTTATTTTGTGAAAACTTTACACATGTGTAACTTCAACTAACAATTATCCCACAAGAACATTCACTTGATGTATAACTTAAATAACGTCAGAGATATGTCCGTTCAAAACGTGGGACGTTTCTATTTTTGCTGAGTATATATTGGCGAATACAGAATGAAAAAAACCCAGTAAAATCATGCGTTGATAATCCATCATGACACATATTGCAATTGGTCTACTTTTGAAAACATATTTGATTGAAGTTTTCTGTAATTACAACAACAATAATAGTAGTATTGATGCTAGTATGGTCGAGTATTGGTATCAAAGAGACATGTTTGTACGTATAGGCTAAGTGTAATTCAATTATTTCTGTTTCTTTCTTGATAAAGGAAAACCAATGCTTATGGTCAGTGTATATCATTTAATTTTATCTTCCTAAATACATCTATGTGCAATATAAACAAATGTGTGTTTCTAATACTTATGTTAACGCATCACCCGACAGAGCACATATAACGAATTAGGTTCAAAAGGTAAGTCGATATTTGTACGCATTGTCCAAATGGCAGATGATAAATATCTTTATTGACAAACTGATTGTCACACAGTCTGGAACAATACCACGATGATCAAATTTCTGTCTGATTTTCAGGCTATCGATATTTGATGTAAAATTTATGACAAATACCATATTTAATAAAAGTCAATATCACCCTCATGTTCCCAGCGGGCTTAATCCGTGGAGTTTAATTGGATTGCCAGACCATGCGATATTGCACAAACATGTACACAGCCTCATGTCACGTTCAATCAATATACTGCTTCAAGTTATCGGTCATAATTGGTTTGCGATCATTCTAGATTAAGCAATTATCTTATTGGATGCATTGCAGTGAGATAAATTGACCATCTGCTACAATCACTAATCTCTTCATATAGCGAATAAGACGTTATTATTTCCATTTTAACGAAAATTTAGGCATTTTCATTACATAAGAATGTATAGTTTGGCTTATTCTGAGGGGCAAATATATTGGAGCCCGATCAGATACCACTGAATAACACCATGTCTGATTTGGTTTCATCGTACTCGTTGCAATGAAGTTACGATTTATAGCACAAACGTTTGAATAGAAGAATAACAACGCCTTTACACTCCGCTTTTAGACAGATGTTTAGCAAACTGAACTAGAATATAGTCCATAGAAACGTGTTTGCTACGTGTAACAGAACTGATATTACTGTATGAAATTGGAAGTATTTTCTTCAGTGAAGAAATAAGTTAAAAGCTGTAAAAATGCGTATCTGTGGAGTAACGGATAAAACGCGCACGAATGTGGAGCAATTAGCCAAATGCTTCTAAATATTTAATAAACGCAACTGCAACTAGCCATTTGTAACGTATAATAAGTATAAAAACCTATACACGAATGTCAAACAATTCGGGTTTTGATCTTGTGCCGAGTAAAATATGCGTCTATTCAGAACCGAAACTGTTTACAAATTCAAGTAACGTTAGGTATAACTCGGTTAAATATTCAGTAACCGATAAGGTGAACTATTCGTATTGCTCGTTATCAGGTCAAAAACAAATGTTAAATAGCTAACATTAACATTGAAGTCGACAGTATAAATAATACAGTATTGTAGCAATCAACAAAAAAAGATTTAAGATTATAATTATATGACTTCAATATTTCAATATTATGTTTTGTTCTTCATGTTATTGCATTGTGTTTTTTGTGTTATCTTCTTTATATCAGAAATGACACAGGTAAGTTATTTATACGGTTATAAAGACTAAGCACACATACAATAGAATCTTTGCGGCCTTTGATCAGGATCATACTGGATGACACTCGTTTTGAAGTGTCTTAAATCATACTGCCTTATTTTATAACTATGAAACGATATTGCAGACTGCAGACAGCGAAATTGAAGCAGACGACAATGAAACGGCGAAGGGGGTAAACATCTTACGAAACATTTGGCAATGAAAGGATTAACACAATGAACCCGAGTATATCCGTCATTTACAAATAGCGAACATGTACAGAGCAAACGTGTCCTATGCAAAAAGTAAAGACCCTGATATGGTGGCTCTTAAATTATGTAAATACTACTTTTAATAATGGAAATTTTACAACACTTATTTGGACCCTAGAATTCTGTATTAACAGCATATGGTTGAAATTTATATCATAAATTAAAACGAGCTCTCCTTGATTGTAATCTTTAACAATACCGGCATTCCTAAATGCTTCTTGGAAAAAAACTGAACTTACAGATATTGGTAGATGCATGGTTTTGTAGGAAGCGAATAATGTGTAGTGGTCGGGGCATAACCTTAGCTGGTCTCAAGTATATAGAAGGATCAATGTCTACAAGTTCGTGTACAATCTTATATAGCATGGTTATCTGTAACTTCTGTCGCCGTGCTTCGAGGGACTCCCAGTCCAGGGTATCCAACATGTCAGATACACTGCTTGTGTTTTCTTTACCTCAGCTGCAGTGACCATGGATGAACCCATATATATATTTAAACCTGAACATATATGAGTTACGTCTGACTTCAGAATTGATTCATCATATTTATTTATTGAGTTCAGGGTCGATTGCTGGACATGGTTTGTTGTTTTTATAGCTCGTTATCCCTTAACATGCTAACCACGATTTCCCGTACACTTTCAAACTCTCTGATCAAGACCAGACACCAACTTTCCTGGTATGTGATCAGGATGTGAACTGTTTGAAACTCGTATTGAGATTTCCGTTTAATTAGCATATTCTAGCTATTTCATTCAACCCTAGTAACGAGTAAACTCGTCATTTATAAAGAGTGTAGCCATGAAAAAAACACTCAACCTATTCAAACAGTAAAGACCAATGATTCATCTGATCAAGGTCTGCAATAATTGATTTTTGCTGTAAGTAGCAAAATCAAAATCTTTAACCATTTGAAGTTTCTAAGGTTTGTTAGTTAATTGGCAGAAGTCATGTTCAAGGCAGACGATACTTCAGCACAAAAGTTGTCCAGGCATGTACTAAACCCCTTCAATACCATGACATCTGTTTTCACAAATTGTTGTCAGTTTTTATTTCTGGTAAACGGACTAAAATTTGGTAAATTGTCTGCATAAATAATGTAATGAATGCTAAGCAGTTTAGATCCTGATCAGACGCCGCGTAACGCGGCGTCTGATCAGGATCCAAACTGTTTGCATATAAATTTGAAGTATTTGTAGTCGGGTAATCAGTGAAGGGGTTAACTAACAGTACGACTTACACTATATACTTTAGTCATGACTAAGTCACAATCATTTGCATACAGATTAGACATGCAATCGCCCAGTAACATTTTAGTATTATGATCGCTCAAAACAGCATAGTTCCGGTGTTTAATGGTTTTTCATTGCATGATAAAAGAAAAGCTGGTTGCTCTTTACGAACGTTTATATGATGTACATTGTGTATGCTCCAGTAACACAAATGACTAATCAAATCGAAATTCTATCACGAATGTCAATGGATACTGATATTGTGCGCATTATATTCCATACATTATTCCAAATATGACACATTGCTGTCACAGTGGAGAACAACTTAGTCTTTCTTTTTAACTAAACTTAACACAATCCCGTAAAACACAGTTTCTTAACCCTTTACCTGATAGCCTATTTCTATATTGAAAATAGGTTACTACTTAAAGCAGGTTGAAAGTAAAGCAGAATGCGCTTAAGGCGCATTCTGCTTTACTTTCAGTCTGCTTTAAGCTATCCTGCTCTAGAATATATAGAAAAAAATCCCTATAATATATATTAATGACTGATTAAATTGGAACTATTTTCTTCAGCGGAGGTATAAATCATATCCGCTAAAAGTCGCTTCTATGGGGTAAAAGGTTAAACTCATAAACGATTTATGTTATCTGTGTTGCAAACAGTTTGGATCCTGATAAGACTCTTGAGTGTCCATTCTTTGATCTGCAATGGCAATGATTGTTTTAGCATGCACTTGTTTATTGATACAGAAAACATGCCACGTATTCTCGACTGTACATGCATGTAATGTTCTTGATAATTGTTTTTTCTTGTAATGCCCTGATAGAGATTAATATGTGATTCTGTTGTGTTTCAGTTTCATGCAGTACAACAGACATGCAGTAGTTGTACAGTGGAGAATCTGTTATTCTTGCCCAATAAACGCGTTTACGCTAAAACTGTTATTTGCAGTGCAAACAGTTTGGAGCCAGATCAGACGCCGGGTAACCCGGCGTCTGATCAGGCTCCAAACTGTTTGCCACCAAGATAAACAAGAATTATCAGAATTGTCCAAAAGTTGTTTTTTTCTACGTTTCAGTGCTTTGCGTTTGCGTACGTTTGCGTTTAAACGGGAAAGAATAACAGATTCTCCACTGTATGTAGGCGGTTTATGCGTAACTTTTTATATTTTATCTCCTTTAAGCAATTTAATGTCATATCTGCTTAATGTCGTAAGGTCTCCAATCTAGTGTACATATCCAATATCTTATTTCGCAAATAACTATTGTTTAATTGTGTTTGTATGTGTATATGATGTCAAATTGTTAGCTACAAACAAGGTAAACATACATGTACAAAGTTCCCCCTTTACAACAACACCCAGTGGGAGACAAAAGTATGTGTGGTGTCCAGAGGGAGTTGTTACAGAGAGGGTAAATCAATACTTGGCTTACAACTGAAAACAGCTTGATTCCTGATCGGCACTCGTCACTCAGAATATATTCCATTTTAAGTCTTCAACTAATTCGCTCAGTGAAAAAAATAGCATAAACTTATACAGTAATTTATATAAACCATGAAACATTTATTGTATCCTAGCAGAAGGTACATCAAGGCGAATCAACAGTGTAGCAGAGTGCTTCTACAGTAGAATTTACTTTCATCCCGCGTTAAGCAGCAATCTGTCTTTCATTCTGAAAACAAGCTTTTGGGGGAAGAGTTAAACTCGAATAAATTTGAAATCGAAACGATTTCTCTTTGTCCAAACTCACTTGTTCTGCTGGCTCATCAATAACTTATTGTCTTAATGATGAGGCACATTTGGTTTCTAATGTAGGGCAATGCAAAAGGCACCATAAATCGCTTTATCACATAGTCTGCGGTCTGGAAATTGCATAAAGCCATTCTAAAAAATCGTAATCCACTAGTGAAATATCGTCTTTTCGGTTCCTGTCAAACCTGTTCGTCAACAAACGCTACATGTAGCGGGACACCAAATGACGTAATTTGCTATGACGTTACCGACAACAACGTCACGTTTTGGCGGAAAATCTATATTGCGAAAGTGACAACAACCTGCGGCTTCAATTAACTACATAGATTTTGAAAATGTTTATGTGATAAATAAAAACTCACATTCGTGCTCATTATTTATAATTTTTAATAAACTGGTTGACCAAAATAAATATGACGCGAGCCTTTGGCTCGCGTCATATTATTTTAGTCAACTCGTTTGTTAAAATGATAAATAATCAGCACGAATGTAAGATTCTCTAGCTCGTGCAAGATTGAACTGCCATTTGCAACGACAGCCATTTCATCATATATCATATATCTGTCACTCTTCTTTTATCCGGAAACTTTTCTCAGTCAAGAAGTTTTCAGTTTTCAGAGGTTTTTTAGTGTATCGCGAGTCTTCATAAACGATGTGTCATTTTCAAGCACCTTATCATCAAGTAGTCTCTGTCATCCACCTGATAAAACGGGTGTTGTTAGATGTGATTTATCTGTATCGATCAGCTTGTAGACACATAATTATGTGATTGACAAAAAACTTTCTAACATTAATTTCCATCTGCATCTTAGGACATCATGTGCTGACACTACTTTGACATTTAAATGACATCTTTTGATACAATTGCGAAGACGGGCGTTTTTACCGTTTAAACAGTTGAAACGAAAGTAAACGCATACACATTGTAATACAAGATTGAAAAAGCATATGCTTTAAATTTTAATGCAAATACAGCAATAAACAATTTTGAGTCTGATCAGACACAGCGTTACTCGGTTTCAGGTCTCGCTCCTGACTGTAAACAACATACATTAGGTTGGAAACATTGAGGCGTTCATTTGGGAATAAATCACATCTTCTCCTCTGTAAGACTTGTAATGTAATGCAATTAGTTAATTAAAGTATACACTACGTTTGTATAATACGATAGCAGACCTATTAACAGAACCAAAATTCCCGGCTACTCTCACATTTTTCAAAATATTTGACAGCATATCAGATGCCGGGTAAGACCGATAGACACAGCATCTGATATGGGTCCATCTAGTTTGACACTTCAATCATAGTGTCTTTAACTAAAATTCAAAAATCTTAGAGTGATTATTATATTCGTAAGATAAGCATTAATCAGATGATATCATATAGTTAAATGGGTTGCAACAAATGAGATTATAGCCTATATTACGTATTTAACCCTTTACCTCATAGCCTGTTTCTAGATTTGAAGGCAGATAACCACTTAAAGCAGGTTGAAAGTAAAGCAGAATGCGCCTTCAGGCCCATTCTGCTTTACTTTCAACCTGCTTTAATTCACTATTTGCTAGTATATAAGTAATATTTATAATTGTACATGTTAATGCCTGTATAATCTTGAACTATTTTCTTTGGCGGAGGGATAAATTAAAATGCGCTAAAAGGCGCTTCTATCAGGTAAAGGGTTAAGAACTAACAATATTTCATCCTAGAAACAAAGACTGGGAAGACTCATTGTTAAATTTAGTTAAACCTCTCTATTACGACGACTAAAGTGTTTAAAATGCAGGTGCCTGCTCAAAGCAAAGTGAACGTTTAACAGAAAGATCCTTAAGGAGTTTTCTGCTTTACGTTCACTTTGTTTGAAGCTGTCATCTGTATAGTATGCAATTAATCGGCTTTCTTTTGATTGATGATATTTTAGAGGTTTTACTGTATCTGAAGGGACGAAATACTTTATAAGATACAACAAAACGAACAATATCGACATGGAATACCTCCTGCAAATATCCTATAAACGTTAAATGTTAAATTGTATTATAAGCAATTGTGTTGTAGGAAACTAATATTGATGTTAATGGAATTGACACGGAATGGAATTAACCAGTCTGACACGAAGCCTCTGGACCCTGAGGACCACTCATGTTACTGTTATGTGATAATTATTCCTGTGCTAACAGTAATTGAATATGACAGACGCTGATCTTCAGTGTACCACAAAGGACGAACAATAGATAAACATCGAGATCTTTCTCATGCGATGCAATAATTCAACTTGCGATTTCTTTAAAGATAAGCCCATGTGTTTTCACAATTGATAAATGAATTATGTTACAGGGAACAATAACTCATACATTCAGCCTATATACATGTAGTCTTATGTCTCGAAATACCGTTCACAGTTTGCTTAAAAAAACATTTAGGTATCTGCCTATAAATACATATAAACGACATAGACGTATGCATTCCATGTAGTGTACCTAAGGGTTGACACATTTGTACACATATAGGGGGTGCGCAAATGCTCTTTTAAAACTGTAACATTTCTCTATTACGGCCACTGAAAAGAATATTAATTACAGCATAAACGACAGGTGAAATGACCTTCATGTTGTACGTTCACCTGTCTTAATTCATTATCCCCTGAAACTTTCAATGGTCAATTCCAATTTACAATAAAGGCTGGTCCATTTTAGACATTTTAGGGTTGTTTTTATATTATAATATTGCAAAATGACAAACAGTAAAGTCCCTGATTAGAGGGCTCCTGCAGGAGCCCTCTAATCTGGGACTTCACTGTTTGCATGAGACAAGTGCATTCTTCACAGGTACACTTTTGGTAATAGACGCATATATACGTCACTAGGGCTCAATGAGTTAACACCTGACAAATAACAGTTTAGTAGCCGTAATGGAGAGGCACAGTATATCGATCTCCTTTTGAACGAAGCAAATTTAAATGCCAATCAAAATAGACCTGGCTCATTAAATTGTCTGCATGTACTCAAACATTAGATACTTTGTTCAAGATATGTGCGTATCTTTAAATAGAAATAGGAAAGTATTGAATATTTTAAGAAACGATACATTGTCCACATACTTACAGTGGACATACGTTATGCTTTTCCTATAAAAGCTATTCTCAAACAATTATTTAGTTGCAAACAATCTGGAACCGGGTAACCCAGTGTCTGATCAGGTTCCAATCTGGTCTGTTTGCCACTTAAGGGAAGATGACTTATCAATAATTCTAAATTTTTTTTAGTTTATTTACCAACTTGAAGTTTCATTGCATTAACCTTTCATTTTATTCTAACAGGAAAACAATAACGTTTTCTTCCCTGTATAAACTATACTACCTCAACACCACTTATCATTTCCTCTTTAAACATATTTTACACCTCTTCTTGAGCAGTTGGTTGCAAAGGTTAACTAGATAATTGCACCTAGATACACATCTTGCCGTGAGAGGTATAACTATTGATTGGAGAAACAACTAAAGCATTCCAAGCTATCGAACCACATGGCAGAAGTGTTAAAGATCAGCAATAAAACTTAACTGCATTGCACTATACCTCTGCTGAAAAAGATAACGATATTGCACTATCAGAAGAAAAGATTAAGTGATAATGCACTTCTTGCAACGCTGATACAGTCATTTAAACCCTTCAACTGCAGAATCAGGGCAGGCATACCTCCGGATGTCTCTGAAATAGAAAACTTGGAAAGTTTAAGATTTTGTCATGGCCAACTTATGGCAGGCCTTTAGTATTTACCTTCTACTTTGTAAATGTCATCTGATATTTATTTCTTAAACTTTTTCGGATATTTACTAAATTTAATATCTATATGACTATCTAAATTTGAATAAGGATCAGACCCATAATAACTTTGCAACTGATCTCAGTTCAAATTGTCTGTAATAGCTTGGTAGCATATGACAGTGAAATAGATGAATTATAGTGGAGAAAACATTCTTGCATGTTTGAATGCAACTTAAACGCAAACACATTGATACTTTTCATATAAATATTTTGAACAATTCGGACTATTTATTTTAATCTGAGTGGCAAACAGTTTACGGCCTGATCAGACACTAGGCTATCCGGTGTCTGGCCTGACCTTAACTATGTTCAATAGAAATACTAGATTTAGCGTTAACGAGTTTATCAGAAAAAAAATGCTACCCGAATGAATAATATATGGTCGTAACTTTCGTTTTGACGTGTAGCTGTATAGACTACTAGTTTATTTGAATACCCTCAGTTGAAATAGTTTAAAATGTGTGTTTCAGCTTTACTAACGTTATAAACAGTTGTTGTTTTAGTGTTTCAGGGTGTCTATAATATAACTAATGTTATCTCACATTGTGAAGGAAAAAATAAATGCGAGTGTATCAAACACGTTATATCAAAGAGAATGTATTGATGAGGTGATACACATGTTCTTTCGGAAAGCATAATAAGCCAAAAAAATGTTTCCGTTTTATAACTCATTTTACCTTAACCCAATCACCAATATATGTGATTACAGTAAAGTTGGACAACAGTTTGAATCCCGATCAGACGCCGCGTCACGCGGCGTCTGATCAGGATCCAAGCTGTTTTACAAGCATTTCGATAACGTCGTTCATATTGTAACAATAAAGAATATTCCATTTGCAATAGTGAACAATTCGTTCGATAATAAGGTTCAATATATCTTGTATGTACGACGAAACGAGGTTTATGGCATCCAATGGGTTATGTAAGATCACAATAAATATGAAATAACACATCTGGGACTAGTTAGACGGTAATGCATAGAATTATTGATCCTTTATTAACTAAGCACTACTTGGCTAACAATTCAAAACGGTTAAGATGTCTATCAAACAATTAGTAACTCTTTCTTTTCTGAGAGTTAAAAACTGGTTGACATTTTATGTAGTCTTTTGTGTTTAAAATAGGCATATACGCGAACTTTTAGTAATTTTACGGACGACATTCTCAACGCATACCACTATCATGAATAGTAAGGGTTAGGAAAATGTTATTTGGCCCCACTAGCGTCAGTTATGATCATGTCACCATGAAAACGCTCTAACCGATCATTAATATTGGGGTCATTGTCTTTCTTATCGCTGCCAAAACCAACCGTGAATTACCAACATGGAAAACGCAAAACATATATAGGTTAGACATGTTGTACAGCGCTCCCTCCCTACAACAGCCCTCCCAACAACGACTTCCTCCTTACAACGAGCCTTGCCGCTGTTCCCTAAACATGAAATTTATGTCTAACAATTTCACTGCTGTAATATCGTCTGCTTAAAATTGTCGTCTGCTGATTTTCTTAGAGTGACATAATAGACATTCTAACAAAACAAATTAATGACGAGTGACAAACAGCTTGAATCCAGATCAGACGCCGCGTTACGTGGCGTCTGATCTGGATTTAAGCTGTTTGCAAATGTAAGCCAATTTCCCTCCCTATAACGACTTCTTCCGAACAACGCACACAATCTGTGTCTCCCATTGGGTGTCGTTATAGAGAGGAAACACTGTAATTAGGTACCAACTATTTGAAGGTGGTAGTTACAAACAGTTTCGGTCCTGATCAGACGGGGTGTAATGCGGTGTCTGATCAGGATCGAAACTGTGTGACCAGGATCGAAACTGTTTGACCTTCATTTCAATATTTCTTAAGTAAAATACTTGAAATAAGGACTTCTTTGCAGTGAAGTGGTCAATCTGGGTGACGAACATTTTATACTCTAGTCTAGCTATAGCAGACTGTTTGCGAATAGACATCAGTTGTTTAGATAAAATGTGTGCAATATTCAATACTAGTAACTAATAATATATATACAGATGCAGCTTTAAGTAAACAACTACGACTACAGCCAACTATCATTTTACATAAAATACCGGTATATACAGTAAATATCTGCTCAGATATATCGTACCCAACCAGAATGACTCAGCCACTCTGGGAATTGTTATGAGAATTTCGACATGCTGGTTGAAATTTAATGCAGGTCGAACGTTTCACCGGGTCTGATACTGATATTAACTGTATGCCGCGCAGATTAAACTAACTCGTCATAATGTCCAACACATTGTATTTTGCTATAGCTGACTTCAAGTTGCGTTTATTTTCATTTAACCAATTACCCACATAGCCTGTTTCAAGATTGAATATAGGTTCCTACTTAAAACAGGATGAAAGTAAAGCAGAATGCACTTCAAGGTACATTCTTCTTTAATTTCAGCCTGCTTTAAATAGCTATCTGCAAACATTGCATATAATTGTTATGAGAGTTAAAATGACATCAGGACTAAACAATAAGATACCAATTATGGCGAAAAAATAAATCAAAAGGAATAATATTTTAACTTCCTACACTAAATGATATTAAGCTGTCAACAAAATCAAAATGTTCTGTGTTGGTCTTGAAAGGTTCCGATTGTCAGATTGTTTTCTGATGTTAATGCAAACATAATTAAATCAGTTAATACCAGTAATTGACATTGATCTATCAACTTAGTTGATTGACAAACAATTGAGATCATTGTGAGACACTGCCGGGTGTGTTTGGCCTTTCCTGATTCTAATACCCGCATAAAATATTCCTCATAGAATGGCTCGGTTAATTGCTAGTATTGGCAAGCGCGTGTGCTAGACGAAAGCGTGCAAGGATCTCATTAAACAGTTGTTAACACCCGGTTAGATTGGTATCCAGGAGCCTGGTTTGATAGCAGACCATTTCAATACAATAATGTTTGTACTCCAGCCGACATATCAGTGGATGAATACAGTATTTAGTGGTCTGTCCATGCTTAGATAGACTGTTTTAGTCTTAGCACGTACGTGACCGGGCATCCATTATCTTGATTGGCGCATCTTACCGAACGGAAGCGGTTCAAAATGAGTTGATAAAGCAGAGGAAATGTAAAATCGTTTAGCGTTGAATGAATGTGCTCTGCTTAAGAAGCTATGCCATTCATGCCTAGATGTTGCAATAAATTCTCCCACCCTATGTACTTGATGGAAACTTGATTATAACTATGCAAATACTATTTGTCGTTTTGTCCACACAGCTAATCAATTCATATAAAGAGCAAACAGTGCAGACCTGGTGTCTGATTTAGCTCCAAACTGCTTGCAGTGGAATTAATCAATTAGCACACATGCGTTTATTGGGAAAGAATAAAGCTAGTTTAGTGATTTGGCAAGATTTAAGCTGATGCTGTATTACCTCTTATCCTAGTATAAAACATATCTATGGAGCTTGTCTCTTTGATTTAGTTTGCTGCAATTAAATCGAAATCTGCACGAATTTTAAGAATCCTGCTGACGAGTCATGCTGTTCTCCACAAGTAAATATGTTTAGAATCAAGAACGTAAATCCATTTAACCCTTCGGAAGCTATACCAGAGCCATTTTACCCTGCAGTCTCTTTTACTTAAAATAATACATGTATTTCAGACAGAGTAGATTACCCTCAGGCATCTAAAGCATTTTATGTAGCTGTAGTATACACGGTATTTGACAGTGTATACTAAACTCAGATACAGAGCCTAGGATGATAACGGTATTCGGTCTGTATAATATTGCAATGCAATAAGGCAGGTTTTGTCATGGCACGGCTCATATCATTTTTTGCTTTTCAAATAGTCTTTCAATTTTAAGTGCCTTTGCGTTCTGTTTTCTGCTAAAAGCAATTGTTTCTCTACTGTTTGAGTATACATTGTACAGTGGGATAGAGATTATGACATTTTGGGAGTGCACTTTAAAGAACTGTAGTGTAAAGTGGAAATGTGATAAACGTTAATTATTTCAAGATGTACTGGGATAATGGCTTTAGACAGGATACCTCTTCATCTATTAAGCTATAGTCAGCCATATATGCTTCCTTTACAAACAGAATATCAGTGAAACGTACATGTATCCTATGCAAACATGGTACTCAGAGTATTCACTATCTGTCATATTGTTATACATTCACAAAAACAGCACTAGATAGTCGCAATGTACTAAACTAAATATGAAACTGGACTTGTCCATTTGAAGTTTCATGTAGAAACGGATAAATGCAGAAACTGTAAATACAGTTCTGAGGCCCGTTTTGAAAAAAAGATGATTCCAAAGAGATGCCACAAAATAGGATTAGATGAATAAATCAGAAATTAAATGTATTTTAAATTTTAGATTAACGATCCCTTTTTTCGTACGAAGTTTTATGAAACGGACACCTGTATCTTGTTACAAACGCAAAATGTAACAAGAAATATTAATTGATCTAGAATGGGGTAGCACATGTTCCGAGTAGCTTTAGAAGCATCATCTTGTTGTATTGGGTAAGTTTTAAATCATACTTATCACGCGTGGATGCCTTCATCAGTGTCATGCTTATAAACAAGTGTAGTACTATTAAGCTAATGGAACCAGCAAATATATCATGTATCTTCAGTCGTTGGCTGACATTCTTGTAATATTAATTTTCTTTTGTTATCACTGAACGTGTCTCACCGAAAGTCTGTGTCGTACAAATAGCGATAACGGTTGCATGAATACTAATGATCCATAGTTATAGCCAATTAGTCTGGTTCAACTATCGAGGATTGCCAAGTTTATTTCGCCCACTTATTGCTTAATGTTAATATGACAGAGATTTACACGACACAAAACAGGCCTTTTGTCAAGACTAGTGTAAACCACCTAAATAGTGATACTTCATTTCACGTTGTGACGTATCGATTTATATGCTCTGTAGGCAAATATGTTCTTCTTAAAATGACATACATGTGTCACACATGCATTTTGCAATTATTATAATGAAGTTTATTGATCAAGTGTCATTAGTGTTGAACGACCCTCGCACATACCAACAATCTATTAAATATAGGATATTACATGAGTGTTCATAATTTATTTGATTTATTCAACGAGTCTTTTAGAAAACGATAAAAACGAGGCTTTGAGGTCAAGTGAATGCTTAGCGCGATATAAGTAGATCTGTACAGGAAAAAAGTTGTTCCAAATTAACCCCGTTCACTAGCAAAATGTTTATGTTTAAACTGTACATGTATTAATAAACACTTTCATGTAGATCTAATATTGATTAATTACACCAAAAATCTATAAATTGAATCTACATGATGGAATGAAGACGTTAGAAATTGAACGCATATAACGCACTTTAATGACGTCACAAGTAAACGACGTCGTTTCGTATCTCATTTTCATAGTTATTTAACTAGTTAAGTATGACATTTAAACAACGGGTGTTATTCAACGCTCACACCGTCTGTTATGTTATAATTTTATATATAACAGCACATAATTATAATGCACATATAAGAATTGAACTGATTTGGCCGGTGATAATAGGAAATGATCGGCAAGTTACCCATTAATGGCTAGAATTCTTGAATACAGTGTTCCCTCTCAACAACGGCCCTCCCTACAACGACTCCCCCCTCTCAACGACCCTTGCCGCAATTTCCTAAACGGGACAATTATGTCTAACGCTTTTACTGCTGCAATATTGTCTGCTTAAAATTGTCGTCTGCTGTTTATCTTAAAGTTACATAATGGTCAGAAACAATAATGACGAGAGACAAACAGCTTGAATCCAGATCAGACGCCGCGTTACGCAGCGTCTGGTCTGGATTCAAGCTGTTTGACAATGTAAGCCAATGTCCCTCCCTATAAAGACTCCCTCCCAACAACACACATTGTTTGTCTCCCATTTGGTGTCGTTTTAGAGAGGGAGCACTGTAAATACAAAATGCATTAAACGTCAAATCAATAAAGAAACAATTCTCTACCTATAGAACAAGCCGGCATGTTCCATGAATATAAATCAGATTGATTAATTATTAAGAGTAACATCTGGGATAAAAGTAACATTTGTGAAATATTCAATATGACCTTCATGTCCGCTAGCCCATTGAAAGCTGGCGACGAGTGTACAAGGGCTTTACAAATAGTGTACCTGTGAAGAGTACACGTGCCCAATGCATTATATATACGCCGATCGAAGGGCTTCCGTGGGAGCCCTCCAACAAGATCTGCACTGTTTGTCTTTTGTAATGTATATCAGAAATGAAATGCACGTATTTAGAATATGCAGAAGTTCATAAACATTAAGGAATGAGTGAGGTTAACCCTTTCACTGTCATGACGTCATCAAATTTAACTAATTGTTGTCTGCTTCTTGTTCTAAAAAGAAATTTTTAGGTATTTTGACTTAAGAAATATTGAAACGAGTGTTACGCGGCGTCTGATCAGGATCCAAACTGTTTGAAAGTAACTACTATACTCGTGGAAATGCAGTGATTTGTTTCTATTATTACACGTCTAATGCCTGTCAGTTAGTTTCGGTTTGGTATTTCACAGTTTCAACAGTTTCTACGACACAAACTGTTTTTATTAAAACCTCATATGCAGTGGGGATGTCGAAAAGTTCCCTGGCAACAAACGATATACATTAACCCGTTACGCAATAACCTATTTTAATGTTTTAAGGCAGGTGACGACTTAAGGAAAGGGAAATATATATCAGAATGCACATTAATATGCATTCTGCTATACTTTCAGCCTTCTTGAGGCCCCAAAATACCTTCCTACAAAACCGCGATTATCGGGCTTCATTGTCATATGGGAAATGTCCATTTATTTGACCGAGATTATTCACTATGCCAATAACTAAAAGGAAGGCATGTCGATTGGTTTGATCCCATGCGCTGCTTTGCAACGAATGAGATTAGCCCAATTAATCTTCCTGAGATGATCCTCGTCTCATGTCTTCATCCCTCAACGTCAACATTCATCGTTGCTATATGACCTATTATATATCGCAATGCCGTAAAGCCCTACTAAACATTATCATCATCATCATCATCATCGTCACCTGCTTGAGGCAACCAACTGTGATGTAGAAAACATTTAGTACTGTTTTCATTCATGGCTGTATAAAGTGAAACTATTTTCTACAGTTGAAAAATGAATTAAATAAATAAAAAGCGCACGTATGTAGTAAAAGTTAAGCGTCATATCAACGGGGAAACACTACATCCGCAAATAGTGCATGTTCCAGTTTTCAATAGGACAAGGCAATGTCATCGGACATGAATGTGTTTGATCGATGTACTGGAAAGCACCATCTGGGATGAAAGTAGTCTTTGTAACAATTAGAATGGTTTTACTTTAACATATGAAACTCTAGCAACGAGAGGATCTTATATTCCTCATTTTTAAACACTGTCCAAGTTAATAGTACACGTGTCCTACTAAAACAACGCAGACCCTGATTAGGGGTGGCCTGCAGGAGTAGAATGAATGAGTTAAATATGTTTTACTATGATAACATAACATGTATATTACAATAAATACATGATAGAATATAACCTACATTGTTTACCAATTAAACTGCCTCTTGCACCCCATTAAGTAAGGCACTTAATCAATAAGAAGTGTGTTGTTTTTCGACGTCGCGTGGTGTCTGCAAACGGTATAGATAACTCTGCCTCGTAGCTACTTGTTGTAAAGACTGCCATATTTGGCGATCTCACAACCAGAATAAGCCAGGTTTGTTTTATAATAAACGTGGGAATGCTCGACCTTGGCCAATCTCGTCGGCCTCCGTCCGTCTAAGAAGACGATGGGTTGCGCCAGGAGGAACTTGCGGTACTTGTGCTGAAGCAGCTTCTACGATGACTGAAAAGGCCTATCCTAGAGCTGCAGTTCCTACTACAGCCATCGCAGATGTAGTCCGAGCTACTCGCTGTATTGACCTTGGCCAATAAAAATATACATATTAAGTGAAATCTTAATGGCTAAGAAGGGGGTCACTCGCTCACGCTCGTTCCGCCCCTTCTGAACCATTAAGATTTCATTTACTATGTTTTAACTATAACATAAAATGTTTTATGTAGTGTCTTATAACAGTTAAATACCGTTTCTGCAATTTTGTTTTAAGTCGGTAATTTTAACAGGATTATACTGCAACACAATAAACAGTGGAGAACACAATAATTATAATTTCCCGTTCAAGCAAAACTAAAACAAAAACGTATTTTCTGTGAAGGCTACAGCATGGTCAGACGCCGAGTTAATTGACGTCTGATTAGGTTCCAAACTGCATTCAATTGACATAATTGTTTTAGCATAAATAAGGATTTGTTTTATAAGAATGACGTCTTCTTGGTAAGGCGTATCACTGTCCAACTTACAGGGACTGTCTCACCATCGTCCTATATTGGGTATCATATGTCCTTTACCCCATCAATACCATGCCGCCTTCTGCTTGAAATAATTGCCGTGTGCCTTTATTTCTCAAATTCAGATTGTACGGGTTTATACGGGAATATTGAAATGACTGTCAAACGTGGAGTCTGATCGGGATCCGAACAGTTTGCAATTTATTGTTGGACTCGGTGTGAGGCAGTGAAGGAATTATCATTATTAAGGACGTTAATATATCAGTACAGACCCTCGTACATTATACAGTGCTCCCTCTTTACAACAACCCCCAATTGGGCGACACAGATTGTGTGTGTTGAGCAGTGTGGGTTCTTATAGGGAGGGATACCTTTAGTGAGCTGAGCTCCACTTGGCGTATACATGCAAACAGCCTGAATCCAGATCAGACGCCGCTGAATTGTATTCAAGCTGATTGCAACTCGGCATAATGTTTCTTTTTAAAATAATGTCCTATATATAACTTTGACAAAACAGCAGACGACAACTTTAAGCAGACGATATTGCAAGAGTGAAAGCGTTAGACATAATTGTTTTGTTTGTGAAACAGCGGTAAGTGTTGTTGTAAGGAGGGAATCATTGTTCCGAGGGCCGATCTAGGGATTTTGCACTGAACTGTAAACTGAACGCTATGTCCTAAGAAAGAAGCAATTCAGTGGAGCTATTAATATTTCATTATCATTACAAGAAGTTGAAGCTATCCGAATGTTCTGAATTTCTTTTCTGATTAATTCAAATATTTACTGCAAGTTTTGTAATAGCCATGTGTCTCAAACAAGATTTAATTTATCTTTAGTATGGTGTATATGTTTATCGAACTGTTGACTTTTATAATGCTAGTTGTGAAACCATGATCCCTTTTAAAACTGTTTGGATCATGATGAGACACTGTGCCTCATAGGGATTCAAATTTGTTTATACCCTTATCCTGTTTTGAAAAGAAACTTTGACAAACATATTGTTAGAACGGTAGCAGACGACAATCATTTCAGACGAAGATATTACCCAGAATGCAAAATGTTAATAATGTATATGTCTCTTCTGAGATATTTTAGGATGACAATAGTGTATATATGTATAGAAATTCTATTACTGGTGTATTATTATTTCTATTTCAATCCGTATTTAATCTATAATAAGAATACAGTACGACAAAAATAATACAATATGTTGTCGCTTTGACGTATGAATAATTGAATAAAAGAAATAAAATGCAGGGGATTAATTGGAATAAAACATGGAACATAGGAATATATATCTTCAACAAAAAGTAATTTAACCCATTTGTGCCCACGATCCCATATATGGGACATAGGCAAACTGTGCAGACTCTGATCAGACGCCGCATTATGCGGCGTCTGATCAGAGTCTACACTGTTTGCTGATAGGAATTTCAATATAAAACAAAATGAAATGAAAATTTTGACCAGGCATCCCTTTGATAAAAAATGGACTAATTCATATATAAACATGGAAGAATCCACTTGGCGCAAATGGGTTCATGTTGTGTATTGATCAGTCCAGTTTTCCCATGTTTAGTCACAAAATATGGTTAATAATGATTTGGTTATCAACTATTCTGATTTGTATTTAGAAACTTTAAATTTAGTTTAATTATAATTGATGAAGTTCAATGAAAACATTTAGACTTTTTTTTTATATACAACGCTTGGTTCTACGGGGTCAGCTGGCTTAACATAGGCTTTATCTTTAAAAATTATTTCCGCAACATAACTATAAGCCACTCGAGATAATATTCGACAAAAGATGTCAATTTTCGAGCAGTGTTCATAGAGAAATTTTAAAACATGGAATGTTCATTACATTTTAACAATATCGTTTAATCATCAATTTAAATTAATACTTCTAATGGAATCATCATGTTTTGCTGTTTTTCATAATCAGAAGTGTAGTCGCCTCTCGCGATTACCGGCAAAGTATTCATGCCTAGCTTTATCAAATAGGGAATTTATAGTGATATCCTATGCAAACAGTTTAGATCAAAATGAGATGCCGAGTAAAGACCCACCTCATAACGATCCAGTCTGCTTTCAAAGCTGACACTCTTGCAAGAAATATTTAGAAAAGTCAAATTCTAGAACCGTAGCTGATGTCAAATTTTGCATAAAATAGTGCTAGCTTTAAGAGACTTTAACTATTTTCCCCTAAGATAATTAATTTGCTTATAAAGGTCCTATCCGAATATCTTCATATACTTATGAGTGCCAATCAGTTTGGTGCCTGGTCAAATGTTGTTAACTTATGCGGTGCTTGATTTAGCTCCAAACTGTGTGCAAAAGGCATGCTTATTAAAGAACACTCGCTGTTATTCGAACAGACCATCTTTCCCAATACATCTCTTATCTGTAATATCAAAAAGGCTGACAGATTTTGCCTTAACTATTGAGTTTGTAAATGGGTATCAGGCGTCTATATTAACCCTATCACTGCCAAATTTTTCGTGCGAATTGTACCCCTTCGCCGTTTCATTGTCGTCTGCTTCCATATTGTTGTCTGCAATGGCGTTTCAAAGTAAAATAATAAGGCAGTATAACTGAAGAAATTTCAAAATGAGTGTCAAACAGTCTGATTAGGATCTAAACTGTTTACAAGCGTGCTTGTAAGCGTCATTGAGAGCGAAAGGATTAACAAAGAAATACAGGTTTCAAAATACAGTATAACCTCTCTTTTACGACCACAAAAAATAAGGCTAATTGTCTGTATAAAAGGCAGGTGACAGCTTAAAGCAATGTGAAAGTAAAACAGAAAGCTCCTGAAGGAGCTTTCTGTTTCACTTTCACATTGCTTTAAGCAGTCACCTGTCCTAAACGACTAATATTTGACACAATTTAGTGGTCGTAATAGAGAGGTTCTACTGTAGTAATTATGTTAAAAATTACATTTCAAATAATAGAAATGTAATGAGTTCGGTCTAAATTTATAGAAGGCACTTCAAATTTACAAAAGTGATGGCATGTCAATTAAGCTAGTAGGACAATTGTTTTACGATGGTATATTTTGTATTGCAGTTATTCCTCATCGGGTAACTGAAGTGGACACTAGCCACATCAACATCCTCTCATTATCAATATTACATACATATGGACGATGCAATATTGTAAACAGAGTAAACAATGCGATTTAAAAGTAAATAGAATGCATTCCAGTGATGCTATTCAGGTTAAACATTAGGTTTATAATAAAACATGAACGATATTTGCACAAAAATAGTATACCTTTCTCTACAGTGAATTTATCTTAAATATGTACACCTGTCACCAGGTTTTAGCCTCTTTTTAAAATACTACTAATCACAGTTTAAAGATACTTCCACGAAATATTCTTCACAAACATTCTTGTTTTTGTACGTGACTTAGATATAAATACATTATTTCTGATCGATACATTATATAAATATCTAGCTCTAAATGAACATTTAGTGTCAATTATTTCCAGGTTGAAGAGTATCGTTACTTGAAAATGTCTAATACTGTGATGATTTTTTTATATAAAAAAAATAAATCGCAGTTTATTTGCTCAGTAATTTAAACATTTTCCATATCCTGATACAAACTTTACATTGAAACAATCAGCATAACTTACGTATATTTCTTGTATGATCGATTTTATTACAAGTAAATCTACGTTCGTTTGGTTAGTTTCAAAACATGTATTATATTTATACCTGCCATAACGGAATATGCTATACAAAATATGAACATCTAAATTGAATTATGTTACGTGATTAGGTATATAATACATATTAGGATGTTAATATTAAACATAAATCATGATTAATCACGACATTTATACATAATTCTTCATTAAAACCATTAACTCATTTGTGCCCAAGATCCCATATATGGAACATCGGCAAACAGTGTAGACTCTGATCAGACGCGTCATGCGGCGTCTGATCAGAGTCTACACTGTTTGCTGATAGGAAGGTGAATATAAAACAAAATGAATATGAAAATTCTGACCAGGCATCCCTTTGATAAAAAATGATCTAATCCTATATATAAACATGGAATAATCCACTGAGTATAACTGGGTTATTAAATGGTCAATTCAAATTTCTAAATAAGCATCTCACATAGTTTACTGTTTATGTTGTTTCATAATATATTGTAAAATAACAAACAGTGCATAAACTGATTGGAGATAGAAATAAATCGTCAGAATGTTGTCATTTTCTACATTTTACTGCATCACCTTTGTGTGTAGTGTCATTTAGCGTGGGAATTATAATGCCTCTCCAATTGTATATTATATCTCGAATTGTGTACCTTCCAAACTAGTGAACAATCTAAGTTGTCATTTGTACACGTGCTAATACTAAAGACAGCTTGCTTCAATTTTGTGAGCATATATCCAAGTGTCTATATGTTGTCGGTAATAGGCAATTCGGCTGTAACAAAAATCATAACATATATTTTGAAATCTTGTATACATTTAAAAAGTATTAGAGCTGTCCTATTAGCTATCGTTATGACGACATTTGAAAATCAATGCTCCAATATAATTGGACCAAAAGTAGTCTATGATATGTGTAGAAACCGGCCGGGTACGGTCCCATTTGTGTACCTAAAAAGTGCCCCTGCTCGTTATACCCGAAAGGGGTGTGTAGCGGTATATTAAGAAAGAGAGAACGAAACTTGATAAGGGTTCAAATATACAGTGTTCCCTCCCAACAACTGCCCTCCCAACCACGACTCCCTCCTTACAACGAGCATTGCCGTTGTTCCCCAAACAAGACAAGTATATCTAAAGTTTTCAAGGCTGCATTATCGTCTGCTTAAAATTATTGTCTGCTGGTTTTCTCAAATTTACATTTTTGGACATTTTGATGAAAAAAAAAAAGATGAGTGACAAACAGCTTGAATCACGATAAGACGCCGCGTGACGCTTGTGTTGATATCAACTGTGACGGATATGAAATTTATCTAACTGAGAAATCTCCATAAATCATCGATAGGTATATTAAAAATATATATAACAATATGTCAGACTGCATGGTAAGACCACAGCACATATGCCAATTCTCTATGTTTGACACATGTGTTTACCATCTCTCTCGCTTATCATCTCACGCACCCCTCACTCACGCACACACTTTCTCCCTCAACAACATTGAACAAATCAAAACATTTTTTTCTTTTTTATTGGTTACACCCTTATTTATAAATTATGTTTTCCCGAATGCCACCAGAGACGTGCAACCAGCTGCATAGCATATGTCAATATCAGTTCCAGAGGACCATACTTACGATCTGAAGACTTTAAACATAAAGTTTCTGTCACTTATCTCAATACAAAACTATAGCAATGTCTAAATACTGGGCGAGCGCTTTTTAAGCGTTTTAGTTGAGCTGAGTTCGTTCTCAAGCGTTTGATTGGTAAAATTTGAACATAGGCTTTAATGTGACCAATCAAATGCTTGAGAACGATTTCAGACTCATCTCAAACGCTTTATATGCATGGACCCAAATACAGCAGAGAAATTATAGTGCGGAAATTTCCACTTATAGCTTTCCGAATGTTGAATTTATCTTATATTCGGTGGTACATTTTAAATATTATAAAACGAAATTTGATCTAGAATTAGGTGCCAACATTATGCTACTAAGAGCAATCGGTGTGAATTGATTTGCAACAAACCCAGTTAGTGTTATATCTCTTCATTATTTGATGTTTGATATGTCTGTAAGAACATCAATCTGGAAGTAGGTGCCAGCGCTCTGCAACTTAGAGGTAACATTGTGTATTGATTCGCTACATACCCTGTTATTAAACCGTTTGTAACATGATGCATGTCCTGGATTTAACGGTATTTGTTGTACTACTTTTAAATGAATGATAAAACACTGTCGTCAAAGAGTCTTGTGTTGTGCCAGCACATTTTAGTGTTTTATCCTTGAATAAGCGCTTAACAGATGTCATGTGTAGCTAGTCAGACTCTCCATGGAGATGATTGTATTGCCACAAGGAGACCGACTAATGTTTTACATGTCAAGTGAGTCTTTCTAATGCACTTCGAGCGATAAACTGTAGGTATCCTACACATAAAATGGAGAAGACGTTATTCTTTCCCGTTTAAACACGAACGAAATACAAACGAAATACACTATAATATGTAAAATTACATTTTGCTCACAATTTATTTTGATCTGATTCGCAAACAGTTTGGAGCCTGATCAGATGCCGGGTTACCCGGCGTTTGATCTGGCTCCTAATTGTTTTTCCATTTGTTTTAGTGTGAACGCGTTTAAAGGAGAAAATTAGTCACCAACTGGCACGATATGACACCTCGGACTCAAAGGGTGCGACCCTCTCACATTTCGAGAATGCAGCAAATGTATTTCGTCTCATTCAAACCAAATCTGATTGGGTATGGCGTTTATATCATTTGTTTAAAATACACAGAATAATGCAAATGCAATTGAAGCATCATATTTTACAGGACTGTTCACAAGGTTTCAAAATAGTCTTAGTTATAACTAAGAATGCTATGTAACCTTGGGAACAGATTTAGACGTCAATTTTGGGGAACAGCAACACGCATCATTGTGAGGAGGGAATCGTTGTTCAGAAGGCTGTTGTAGGAAGGGAGCGCTGTATATTCAACATGTTCTACAATCTTCTATATTCTATATTTTATAACATTGCGTTTGGGTTTTGTTTTGATTAAACGACAAATGACAACGTCTTCCCTATTTAAACTCATTGAGCCCTAGTGACGCATATGTGCGTGCTTTACCAAAAGTGTACCTGTGAAGAGTACACTTGTCTAATGCAAACAGTGAAGTCACTGATTAGAGGGCTCCTGCAGGAGCCCTCTAATCAGGGTCTTCACAGTTTGTCATTTTGCAATATTTTTTTTAAAAGACTCTGAATATTCTAAAATGGACCAGCCTTTATTGGATATTGGATTTATCCATTGGAGGTTTTAGGGGATAATGAGTTAATCAATAAGGATTACTGTTTCGGGGTTAACCATTTCTCGTTTTCAATTAACGTATTGTGAACCTTTTCGCATCTAGAATACGGTTTGTCATCTGAATTTATTTGCAGGTTTGATTGCTAGGTATTTTGACTAAGTTTGTGTTTTAACTTTCCAACAGTGCGGATCCTGCCCAGACAAATTGTTCCTTTGAGTCTGGTCTGGTTAAGAGCAGTTACACGTGCCAATGTAGCCAACTTTGCCACTGTGGAGTTTAAAATCCCAAATATTTAGTAGTTTCAATAAATAGTGCAGTAACGAGTGTATATTCTCCACAGAGTGCAATAGTGTTTCTAATAATCAAGTCGACAGTACAGTAGAAAAGATAGTATTGTTTACAAATAAACACGTTTATGCTTAAACAGTTATACTATTTGCAAGCAGTTTAGAGCCTTATCAGACGCCGGGAACCCGAAGTTTGGTCAATCCTCGAACTATTTTCCACTCAAATTGGAATAAATCGTAACTATGTTCACATAATATTATATCTTCTGCAAGATGTTGCATTGCGATTGCGTTTAGCATCGTTTAAACGGAGAAAAATAACTAACACTTTCTGCACTGCACACCACAGCAACTCCCCGGGGGATTTAACAATAGGACGTGAGAAATGTTAATAGTAATTCACTGTTACAACCGTTCTATTGCATTCTCATCTAAAGGACAAATCAATCGTATTACGCTGTTCAATAGCTTGCATTTGTTACTCTTAAGGAATCTGCAGTACCTCTTAGACCTTTCAAGTACCAACAAATACTCTTCTTAGAAAGAAACGTCCTTGTGCATGATGATAGCGGTATGTCAATAACAAAGGGTTTCGAGCAAGATCTAGCGTCTGATCAGGAACCAATGGCTTGTCATTCATATAAAAATAAATGTCCATTTTGTACCATTTCTGTAATTATCTATAATCTATTTGATTTGCGTTTACCTTCATTTAAACTGGAAGTATTTATGTCTTCTCGACTAATGTATAATATTACCTCAGATAGTAAACAATGTTTATATATTTGCATGGACATTCCCATCTTTGCAAATATGAAAAACAAATACATATTTTAGAAATACTTGTATGTTTAATGACGAGTATCATGGGAAGTATGGCAAAACAAAGACACGTTTATATATTATAGACAACAGAGAAATATTATTATGTCCCATTTTAACAAGACAAAGGGCGAACCTAATACAGTGTTCCCTCCCTACGGCCCTCGGGACAAGGAATCCTTCCTTACAACAACGCTTTCCACTGTTCCTAAACCAATTATGTCTAACGTTTTCACTGCTGCAATAGCATATGCTTAAAATTGTAGTCTGCTGCCCCTTAGTTCAAAAATGGAATAATAATCCATTATATAAGCATGTCACAATCAACAGGGCGCAAATGGGTGAAGAGGATTACATATTATATATATTAAAAATAAAATGAATAAAGTAATACGTCTACTTACTAACAGAAAATAATACAATTCGTCAATTCCGTTAGGTTAACATCGTGTTGATGTACATGTATAAACAAGTGCGGTCACAGCTTAAAGCAATATGCCAGTAAAACAGAAAGCTCCTAAGGGAGCTTCCTGTTTTAATGCCACCTTGCTTTAAGCAGTCACCTGTTGTAAACACATAATATGCGATACATTTCGTTATAGAAATTCCTAACTATTTATACAGCGTTCCCTTTCTACAACGACACCCAATTGAAGACAAATAGTATGTTCGTTGTTCGGAGGGAGTCGTTATAGGGATGGAAATTGGCTTACAATTGCAAACAGCTTGTATCAAGATCAGACGCCGCGTAACGCGGCGTCTGATCTTGATTCAAGCTGTTTGTCATTGGTCATTAAGTTTTTTCAGTCGAAATGTCCATTATCTAACTTTTAGAAAAACAGCGGACGACAATTTTTTAGCAGACGACAATGCAGTCGTGAATAGTTTGGGCATAAATGTCCTTTTTAGGGTCGTTGTAAGGAGGGAAACGTTGTCGGGAGAGTCGTTGTAGTGAGGGAGCACTGTAGTTGCATGCAGTAGTTTACCAACGGCGCGATAAAGGTTATAAGGTATGGTGATCTAAATGATAGAGCGGATAATGAAGATCGGAATAACACTTACAGCGTTACTTTAAAATCGTGGACAGGTTTACATGATACATCATTTAATCTTCCATCTGCCATTGGTCGGTGACAGTTGAATCATTATTATTGTTCATATTTATAGAGACAATTATATATGAAGCTATAGCACATTCAGCGTTATTGTACTTCTGTATTTTGTTACAGAGAAGGGGTCGGTGTTATTTGCCGTGTAATCAAAACGGTGTGTATAGATCAGTGGTAGAATGTTCGCTTGCAGTGCGGGATGTTGCGGGTTAAATCCCCGGTCGGGTAAAACGAAAAACTTGAAAATTAATAGATATGACTTCCCTCTTTGGCGCTCTGGAGTTCGGGTTCGCATTACGACTGGTGCGTCGGTGTCAGGATAAAGTGACCGACCGGGTACAGTCCCAAGGGTGCACTTCAAAAAGTGCCCCTTCTCGTAATCATCAATCTTGATGGAGAAAAGTATTAATCAGAAGAAGAAACGCAAACGTACTGCAATAAAATATAGAAAACGACAGTGTTTTAAAAAGGTCATGTTAATGACCGTTTAAGTCTGTGTTCAAACAGTTTTGAGCCAGATCAGAGGGTTACCCGCTTTATACTGTTTGATATTGATGTAACTTCGTATTAACCATTTCGCTCTCAATGACGCTTAACCCATAACCTCATACCCTGTTTCTAGCCACTTAAAGCATTTAGTTGAAAGTAAAGCAGAATTTGTCTTAAGGCCCATTCTGCTTTACTTTCAGCCTGCTTTAAGCTACCATCTGTTTGGATATAGAAAATATTTCATAGTACATACAGTACTGAACTTTATTAAATTAAATTGATAATCGCAAGCGAATTGCCATCGAATTGCCATCGAATTGCAATCGAATCGGGCGCTTCAAAAAACAAATCCTTCTTTTGAATATTTTTACGCGAATTTTCCAAAGCGGTTGTGACAAAAATGGAATCGAAAAAATTAACGAGGGCATATTTGCGAACATTTGTGAGATACACCATTCAATAAACTTATCCGAGGGTATAGTTACTATTTTGATCCGCAAGCGAATTGCCATCGAATTGCAAGCGAATTGCCATCGAATTGCAAGCGAATCTCAAAAATTGTTAATTTAATAAGGTTCAGTACTGTATTCATGACTACAAAATGGAACTATTTTCTTTAGAGCTAGGATGATTAAATGAAATGTGTAAAAAGGAGTAGTTATGGGGTAATGGGTTAAAAGCAAACAGTTTGAATCCTGAGCAGACGCCTCGTCTCGCAGCGTCTGATCAGGATCCAAACTGTTTAACATCCGTATCGATATGTTTTAAGTCATACTACATGGTATCTCACTTTGAAACGATCTTGCAAACAACAAAACTGACGTAGACGACAATAAAGCGGAGAAAGTGTTAAAATCTCCCGAATAATTTGATCATGAAAGGGTTAAACTCAATGAGTATATTGAGCGTACAGTGGAGAATGTGTTATTCTTTCCCAATAAACGCGTTTACGCTAAAACTATTATTTGTAGTGCAAACAGTTTGAAGCCAGATCAGACGCCGGGTAACCCGGCGTCTGATCAGGCTCCAAACTGTTTGCCACCAAAATAAACATGAATTATCAGAATTGTCCAAAAGTTGTACTTTTCTACGTTTTAGTGCTTTGCGTTTGCGTACGTTTGCGTTTAAACGAGAAAGAATAACAGATTCTCCACTGTAACACATTCCTCACAGTATTAAAGGAACAGTAATTACATTTGTTCTTGTTTCTAAGCACTCGACAGGGTTATCAGTGACACATTTATTACATTAATATAATGAATAATTAGTTGACAAGAAAGTCATAAGATTACTATTTTCTTAAACGTGTAGTATATATCATTTACTAAATGAAGAAAGTTTTCTTGGCCAATTACGATATTCATAAATCATTCAATGATTAGAAATTATCAGTTCAGACACGGTTATTGCTCTACAATGGAAACACATAATTCTCTCTCATTGAAACAAGTTAGTCGGTATCTAATCCTGTTCTAAAGTGCTTGGAATTATCATCATCGTATAAGCACTAAGGCGATTGCTAGGAAATAAATAACGTTACATCTATCGCGAGATTACGATTAAATCGGAATGTCGTTCTTCAATACCATTTAAATGAATATTGTATATTTCGATTGTACCTATTCTCTTTTCGAGTCATCCGGGTACATTTTGCCTTACGCTTACTCTCGGACATTTCATTCGGATGCCATCTAATTTCTCGGAGAAAAAACAAACCCCACTAATGTCAATTTCGTGTTTGTTGTCCCCCAGTGCGCGTGCTCGCTATTTAATTCATTGCCGAATGAAGGGTGTGTGACGTCAACACTGGAAAAGAGAATGACTAAGTTAATACGCAATTTTACGCCTTTGAGTTTTTTCTGCCACTGAAGAAAGTGTACAAATAAGCTTTGAACACGGATGTCAAAATATACAGGCTGTAGGTGCCAGGTATCACACTTTATTAATATTAACACTTAAAAACAGCAGACAATCAAAGTAGACTTTTCAAATAGTCTGGATCCTGATAAAAAGTATTTAAATCTTACTTTAAAATAAATCTACAGTCGAAATTCCATAATTCGATCTCGCGTTAGTTCGAACATACCCATATTCCAAAGTTAAAACGTGGCTTAGCCACGTTTTAACTTTGAAATACGGATATGTTCGACTTAAGCGATTTTATCTAAATTAAACTTATTAAATACTGGTAAGGTCGAGTTAAGCGAGTTCGAAGTATTCAGTTTCGACTGTATATGCAACAGGGGCCCGTTTCATAAAACTTCGTACGACAAAAACGATCGCAAGTCAAAATTTTAAAATACATTTAATTTCTGATTTCTCTATCTAATCCTGTCTTGTTACATCTTTTTGGAATCGTCTTTTCAAGACGATTCCAAAAAGATGTCACAAGCCAGGATTAGATGGAGAAATTAATAATAATTGATACTTTTATAATATGACTTACGACAACATTTGTCGTGCGAAGTTTTATGAAACGGACCCCAGTTGTACAGAAGACGGTATGATGTATATGAAGGAATCAAATCAGACGATAAGGTTTTACACTGAAATGGTTAGCATACGTCATTACTGTATTAGATCTAGTAAAAAGTAGTGATAGTAATCTAAACGCATTAATGTCAGTTGCATTATATATCTCATGTCTAAAATTGCTCTATATTACATTTTAATCGCATTGAAATAGTGTTTTATTTTAAATTTGAAATACTACTATTGCAATTATTTCCCCATATATAGATGCAGAGCAGGTTGTTACTTACATTTTATTGTAGTGCAACATCCTGAAACATCTGACACAGTGAACTTGGGAATACTTCAAATAAAATAAATGCAGAGTTTAAGTAGTTCGTACTGGTAAATGATTACATGTAAAATCCATTTTAATTACAGTGTTCCCTCCCTACAACAGCCCTCTGAACAACGATTCCCTTACCGCTCTCCCCAAAACAAGACTATTATGTCACATCTTTTGAAAGCTGCAATGCCGTTTGCTTAAAATTGTTGTCTGCTATGTTTCTCAAAGTTATATATTGGACAGAAAAAAATAATGACGAGTGACAAACAGCTTGAATCCAAATCAGACGCCGCGTGACGCGGCGTCTGATCTGGATTCAAGTTGTTTGCAAATGTAAGCCGAATCCCTCTCTATAACCACTCCCTCCGAACAACACACACAATATTTGCATCCTATTTGGTGTTATTGTAGAGAGGGAGAACTGTACTTCAATTCAAATAATTGCAAGGTTTTAGTAGTTCGTTCGGGTAAATGATTGCATGTAAATTCCATTTTAACTGTTAACAAGTGCAATGGAGAATACGCCATTTTCACCTAATTAACACGTTATGGCTAAAATGCAATGCATATTATGCACATTTAGGAGTCAGATTAGACGCCAAGAAACACAGCTACTAACCAGGCATCAAACTGTTTGCAACTCAGATTAAAAATAATCCAGAATGTTATAAAACAGTATTTCTTTTCACATGTTATTGCATTTTATTTCGTTTAACAATTACGTTGCTAAATTTTATTGACTGTTTCGACTCAAAGTATCGTCTGCATTGGAATCGTCGTCTGAAAATGTTAAGATTTAACTTTAGGGCTTTTTTTGGACAGAAGAAATGTCATGATATTTTGATTGGTTGCAATAACGTATAGAGCTGATACATGTAACTAAAACAATTATATAACAGTATTCGTGATATTCTTAACGGAATTAGAATCATCTAAGACGCCAATGAATGCTATTATCAAAAACGAAATTTAAAGTAAAGTTTCAACTTAACCTCGAATGACTATAATTATGATATTCAAATACACAATTAGAAAACATATGCAATCATTGTTCTTTCGTAAAAGCCTTAGGCATATACTTTTATAAAGCCAAAACACTTTCTTAGTTTCCTTTTCGACGACACGTATCGAAACCGTAATGCAACATACTGTAAGAAATTAGAGTCTCTAAGATTGTTTGATTTAATTTATTATGATTTTACGTCGCTGTTAACAGTATATCAGTCTTATCGCGACGTCCAGATAATTACAGGTGGAGGAATCCCTTTATGCACTGTTTTAGGCACAAATCGGCACTTGGGTAGAACCACCGACCTTCCGCAAGCCAACTGGAAGGCTTCCCCACATGAAAGGTCCGTAAGAAAATACTGTAAGAAAAGAGATTTTTTCAGATTATTAAACGATATATGATAATTTTAATGGGAGTAATAAGGAGTTTTGCCATATTTTTCGTTTCTCGGCGTCTTGTGAGTTTACAAACCGTGTTCAATGAACAAACGGGCTACACTAGATTTGAAACTTGCATTTTCAAATTGAACAGTCAGGGGGAGGGGGATCAACGTCGCACTTTAAAGTACAGTGCTCCCTATCTACAACGGCCCTCCCAACAACGACTCCCCCCTAACAACGATTCTTGTCGCAGTTCCCGAAACAGGACAATTATGTCTAACGCTTTTACTGCTGTAATATTTTCTCCTTAGCGTTGTCGTCTGTTGTTTTTCTCAAAGTTACATATTGGACATTTTGACAGAACAAAACTTAATTACGAATGACAAACAACTTGAATCCAGATCAGACGCCGCGTTACGCGGCGTCTGATCTGGATTAAGCTGTTTGCATATGTAAACCAATATCCCTCTCTATAACGACTCCCTCCGAACAACGTACACATTTTTTGTCTCCCACTGGGTGTCGTTGTAGAGAGGGAATTCTGTACAACAACCAGCACCAAATTATAGAGTCAACGACGGTGTGCTAATTAGGTTTAAATTATTGTTGATATTTCTAAGCCGGATTTACGCCCACTCAAATTCATGTATGTGAGTACAATAAAGAAGTTACTATTTACCGATAATCGCGTTTTTATTGGAATAATTATGTTAGTAGCAAATGGTTGAATGCCTACGATGCCGAGTGAAGTTCAGACTCGTACCATATTTCATGTTTTTCTTAATAATTAAAAGAAAAAGATAACAATGTCATTCCCTACCTTTTATTGAATTGCGTTTGCACTTACACTGGTTTGAACGAAAATTAATAACGTTTGCACAGTTGTAGTAACTGAGAAACAAGTCAAGTGCAAATGACTGAAAACAAGTACAGCGTTCACTTACTACAATGGTCCTCCCAACAACGACTTCCTCCCCACAACAACGCGTGCTGCAGTTCCCTAAACAGGACAATTATGGCTGTAATTTTATGGATTTTTTTGCTGCTTTAAATTGTCGTCTGCTGTTTTCTCAAAGTGGCATAATTGACATTTTGACAGAAAATAAATCTACGAAGAGTGACAAACAGATTGAACCCAGATCTAACGCCGCGTTACGCGGCGTTTGATCTGAATTCAAGCTGTTTTCAAATTTAATGTAAGTCAATTTCCCTTCCTATAACGACTCCCTCCGAACAACGCACACAATCCGTGTCTCCCATTTGGTGTCGTTGTAGAGAGGGAGTACTGTATAGTTATGTGGGTGGTCGATGTAGTCGTACAGTACTGTATTACAATGATTGAGGTGTGTATAAAACTAACTAATCATGAAAAGGAACTTACTAGTGAGTCTCTTCTGTGTCGGTGTACTACCGAGGGTCACACTGTGGAATCTCAATACAGGAACAAGGTCAAAGACCTCACTAACATACAACAGGCCATTGATTACGTTATGCCTAAACAATTCAGTAATGGATTCAAAGAGAGCAACTACTTAACCAGTGACTATTGTAATAAATAGTTTCACCATGACCACTCACATAACTGAATGACAATAAACTATGTTAAACACATATCTATTATCTACAGCTTAAAGCAAGATACAAATAAAACAGAAAGCTCCTACAGGAGCTTTCTGTTTTATTTGCATCTTACTTTAAGTAGCAACATGTTGTATACACTAGGATTGATCGTCCGTGAGATTGGTCGATATAATGGATTTTGTACTGTACCAAAGTACTTGCTTGTGAAAAATGGGCCGCTGACCTAAATAGAGAACCAGTAATTAACTATACCGCCATTACATCTACACCGGGGGAAGTGCGTGCTATTTCTAACAGAATTTGCGGGACCTTTGTGATAAGTATTAAATAATGTATGAATGGTTTGGAGAGTACAATGCTGCCGCTGTTGGCTTTTCTCTCTGAGAGCGATAACAATAGAATAAGAAAATAAAATATTTAACCTTTAACACGCCATGCTGTTTTTCTCGGTAACATATAAAGATTTTGGCATAGTGGGTAATGCGATATTCTTTCCTACTAAAAGTGTGTTTATGCTGCAATCGATTGCAGCTTAGACTGCAGCTTGACGCCAGTCCTGGAAATAAGTGCAACTTGGACTGCAGCTTCATGCCAGTCCTGGAAATTAATATATCTTGGACTGCAGCTTGACGCTAGACCTAGAAACGATTGCATATTGGACTGCTACTTGACGCTAGACCTAGAAACGATTGCAGCTTGGACTGCAGCTTGATGCCAGTCCTAGAAATGACTGCATCTTGGACTGCAGCTTGACGCTAGACCTAGAAATGATTGCAACTTGGACTGCAGCTTGATGCCAGTCCTAGAAATGACTGCATCTTGGACTGCAGCTTGACGCTAGTCCTAGAAACGATTGCAGCTTGGACTGCAGCTTGATGCCAGTCCTAGAAATGACTGCATCTTGGGCTTCAGATTGACGCTAGTCCTGGAAATGATTGCAGCTTTGACGCCAGTCCTGGAAACGATTGCAGCTTGGACTGTAGTTTGACGCTAGCTCTGGAAATTATTGCAGCTTGGACTGCAGCTTGACGGCATTCCTGGAAAATGGCTGCAGCTTGGACTGCAGCTTGATGCCATTGACGCCATAATGTCAGTCCTGGAGACAAAAAACTAGGAGTATGGTCAGGTTTCAAACTGTTTTCACTCAGATACATTGTAAAATTAATGTCTGACTTTAGAAAACAATAAGTTATTTCACACATTTTATGGCACTGCATTTACAATTAGTTTCGTTTAACAGGAAAGAAAAAAAACGTTTATACTTTATTCTGATTATACACCATGCAACCCGTGTCTTACTTGAATTGCCACCAATTACAACAGTTGATATGGAGACGTCGTTTCTCTATCAAGTTGAAATTGATTTACACGAAAAAGCAATACATGGTAATTAAATATATATCATGACATAGTTTTGAAGATGCTAAAGATTTGTTTAATTATGAAGTGCAAACAAATTTGAGCATGTTCAGACGCCGGGTAACCCGGCGTCTGATCAGACTCCAAACTGTTTGTAATGGGCTTAAGTGTTTTAGTATAATGGACATAAGTGTTTTAGTATAATGGGCATAACTGTTTTAGAATAATGGACATAAGTGTTTTAGTATAATGGGCATAACTGTTTTAGAATAATGGGCATAACTGTTTTAGTATAATAGACATAGGTGTTTTAGAATAATGGGCATAGCTGTTTTAGTATAATGGACGTAAGTGTTTAGTATAAACGTGTTTTTTTGGAAAGAATACTTTCTTCTCCACCGTATCAACAGTTCCAGTCATTGCGTGTTTACGGTTAATGAGTTTGGAATACTTTAGCTTCTTAGTCAATAATGATTGATGTTTGGGTCGTACAATTGAGAATTCTCAAAGATGTTCATTCATTATTGTACTCGCCTAAACTCGATGTTTTAATTTGTTGTGTCTGTGAGTATTGGTTTATAAGGGCATGCTATAGTATGGGTATACGAAAATAGGGAATACTATTCTACTCAGGTATACACTATACAATGTGCTATTCTGTCCTGCTTGAACTAACCAAATTCCAAACAAATGCATTAAAATGAAGAAAACGAAATGGTGATTTGAGCCAGATAAAACTTCGAGATATGCATCTGATCTGGCACACTACTTTGCAGTGTATTTAACTGTGTTAGCATACTTGTTCGGAATGAATGACCTCTTCTCCCCTGTATTATAGATCGACTTTATTGACTTGGCAGGGTGGAGTTTCGATACGGACCTTTGCATTTCAACTTTGGGACCGGCAGCGAGCTCTTTTATTATCGGAATTTACCGTTGTCGTCTGCGGGTTTTTTCTCAACATTACGTATTTATGGACATTTTGACAGAGGGAAGATAGTGAAAAATGGCAAACAGCTTGAATTCAGATCAGACGCCGCGTAACGCGGCCTCTGATCTGGATTCAATCTGTTTGAAAATGTTAACCAAGTCTTAATTTCTCTTCCTATAACAATTCCCTACGAACAACACATGCAATCTTTGTCTTCCATTGGGTGTTGTTGTAGAGAGGGAGCACTGTATATACGAATTGCAGGTGGATATTGGTGCACGCATAAACTGTGTTTCTTCAAGTTGAAAGTGTCGGACAATAACGATATAATACGTCCTATACCTATCAACCCTAAAATCAAAGGTAAATTCGTTTATCTTTGCCAAAGGTTAGCTCCGCCCTGCCAGTTGAATAAAATCGGCCTATTCACGAGAGAAACGGCTTACCATCCCAATGTACGCCTACGTGTTACAAGAACATACTTGTATTATACACTTGTAACAATACGAAGCGAATCAAACGCCAATTTGCTGAGTATCTGATCAAGATTCCGACTTACAGCAATTCAGATTACAATAAAACTGAAAACTTCTATTTCATTGTTTCAAATCGCTACTGAACAACTGAGTGAGAATATCCTCTCCGTAGTATACGTAAAAGAGCATGGCTAATTGATTTACACTAACTGTTGATGGAAAACTCTGAGCTGGACCCAAGCTTACGAAAATTGTATGGGGAATGAAAGAGGGATGCATGAATGTCGCTCATTTAATATGGAATTTACCTGTATTTCTGCAAATGGACTTTGATAGTTTCGATCTCGTGTCAGACGCCCATAGCCGTTTTGCATTGTTACCAGGTTGTTCAGCTGTTTTAATTTTAACATTCCGGTACAGTGGAGAAAACGTTATTCTTTCCCGTTTAAACGCACACGAAACGCAAACGCACTGCAATAAAACTAGTAATTGACAACTTTTTGACACTACTAAATGTTCATTTTACTCTGAGTTACAAACAGTTTGGAGCTTGAGCAGACGCCGTGTTACCCGGCGTCTGATCTGGCTCCAAACTGTTTGCAATGGAAATAATTGTTTTAGCGTAAACGCGGTTATTGGAAATGAATAACATATTCTCCTTTGTTGGTAGGATTTAAATCATTATCCATAAATATAGGTTTACGCCTTGAAATAATGCATCCACTGCCGCCAGGGGGAGACTAAATTCGACCTTGCAAATATATTGGATCCAGATCAGACGCCGCAGTGTGCATCATGGTCCACTTGCTGGACATTCCTATCGATAGATCAGTCCTACTGCCTTCAAACCAACTTTATTTTTTGCTGTCAAGTTTTTACTGAAAAAGTTAACAATATTGCTGTGAAGGGACTAACCACTCATTTTTGTTTTAAAATTATGGGTTTTTTTTGTTTTTTTTTCGTTTTGGCGGTGAAAGAGCTAAACGAGTAATTATATTTTCTACCTGAGATGCACTCAGCTTAACGTGAATGCGTCACAGACTCTTGTTTGATACATGCAAGTCGACCAAAGCTTGAATTATCTATAGAGGTGGTGTTTATTAACCTCTTTTTGTCTGTTTATTGCAGTTTTTCTCCCTGTATACTTTCATTGTAGATATACAAGAGTGTTCTGAAGGCACAGCAATGTTTCCAATACATATAGCATATTGCAAGGGTGTGTTTGCAGTCTTGAATTTATTGAACGAGTTGGATAAAATAATATGTGGCGAGCCTTGGCGAGCAACATATACTTTTATCAAACGGGTTAAATAAATTTACTGCTGAAAACACACGGATTTGATGTTCTTTTGATCACATAAACAACAACTGATACTAAAATCCGAACGTTCTTACGTTTACATTTTCCTCAGCTATCAGGAAACTAATTCGTCATAAGTGTTGTTAGGCTTTATTCAGTCATAGATAAAACCACATACCAAACTAAAATAAAGAAAGACTTCTCTGATATTAAAATCACATTTTGAAATAAATATATTGATTTTGATATAGATATATTGATAAATTGATTTGATAGTCTGTTTCTTTTTGAAAATTACGTCATTACTGCAACATGACGTCATTATTATTGTAAGGTCTAAATTTAAAAAAAAGTTTGTTCTGAGCCATTGAGCTCTACGTAGCCTGAGTTGCAGCCTGGATTAGCGGGACCGCTCGGGAAAATTTATTTTAGGACACTTGTAAATGTAATCTAAGTCTGTCTAGATTCTTTGAACTGAACTACTGTCGGCGGAGTAGATCTAGTTCAGTAGTTCGCTGATTCAAAACATTAGTATAAAATATATACACAGTAAGCCGTTAGGTATTTACGAACCTCTATATGCTGCACGTGTTTGTGATAAAGCAAAATATTGCATATATAAAAGCAAACAGTGCAGAGTCTAAAGTTTTAGCCAATGCCCACTTGAGTAAAAACTAGGCTTAAATAGGTCAATTGACATTCCTTAGAAAAATCATTACGGGTACTCCGTCCTTCCAATATAATGCTCCAGGACTATCCTGAATGCGAATAGTATAGGGTGAATATCTCTAAGTGCTCATCAGGTGTGGTCTTCAAATGATGTGATATATCAGAGACCCGACGGAGAGGTAAGAGTAGAGTAGTGTCAGATGATTATACTCACATGTTCAACATTTGAAATAAGACATTGCCAAGAAAATAATGTTTGTTTAAAACAATTCATAAATTGTCGTAATTTATAAGTGGTGTTTTTCTAAGAATTAAGTGATACGGGTATAGGAAGTCTGTCCAGTGTAAACGAAACTACAGTGCTAACTCCCCTACAACGGCGCTCCAAACAACGACTCGCTCCTTACAACGACCATTGCAACAGTTTCCTTAACCGAACAAGTATGTCTAACGCATTTACAGCTCCAATGTCGTCTGCTTAAAATTGTCGTCTGCTGGGCTTTTTAAAGTTACATATACATTCATGTAAGTGGACATTTTGTTAGAATAAAATATATTGACAAGAGACAAACAGCTTGCATCCAGATCAGATCAGATCAGAACACCTTCGCTGCCACGTCAACTGATCTGGATTCAAGCTGTTTACAAAATTAATGTAAGCCAAACCTTAATTTTCCCTCTCTATAACGACTCCCTCCGAACAACACACACGATCTGTGTCTCCCTCTGGGTGTCGTTGTAGAGAGGGAGCACTGTACAAGCAAAAGCAATCCATTGACTATTAGTAAAGTAAATGAAATCTCTTTTGCAGATATTTTCTTATCATGATGCCAGACAATATTGACCCTGAGCAGACGCCATGTTGTTGTATTCAATTTACATATTATTTACTGCATAGCTGCATTAGCATTTCAAAGTTGTTTTCAATTTCTACTTTGAAATACGGGTATATTCGAATTAAGCTAGATCGACTTATGGAAATTCAGCTTATGAAATAATGGTACGATTTATTTCAGCGAGTTCAGGGTATCGAGTTTTGATGGTATATAAGACATGTATATAAGTGTGAGAACACAGTAAGACTCAGGGATATTGTAGAAAACTGAATGGGCAAAGCTTACAACGAGTGTCAAACACATTAGATGCTGATCAAATGATATCGAATTGAGTATCGGCTGGTATTATCTAAACTGTTTGCAAATGATAATCAAGTTGCGCACGACACTACTGTACGAGCGCGTTAACCAATTTTAGCCCAAGGTCCCATATATTGGACATAGGCAAACAGTGACGACTATGATCAGACGCCGCATTATGCGGCGTCTGATCAGAGACTACACTGTTTACTGATAGGAATTTCAATATATAACAAAATGAAAATGAAAAAGTAGACCAGGCATCACTTTGATAAACAATGGACTAATCCAATATATACAATGTAAGCATGGATTAATCAACTGGACGAAAATGGGTTAAGCTTATTCTGATGCTTACATGAACCAATTAAGCAAGGGGGTTTCTTTGAGGAACAAGAACAATTAATGATAAGTAAACTACGTCAGATGATTATACTCACATGTTCAACATTTGAAATAAGACATTGCCAAGAAAATAATGTTGGTTTAAAACAATTCATAAATTGTCGTAATTTATAAGTGGTGTTTTTCTAAGAATTAAGTGATACGGGTATAGGAAGTCTGTCCAGTGTAAACGAAACTACAGTGCTAACTCCCCTACAACGGCGCTCCAAACAACGACTCGCTCCTTACAACGACCATTGCAACAGTTTCCTTAACCGAACAAGTATGTCTAACGCATTTACAGCTCCAATGTCGTCTGCTTAAAATTGTCGTCTGCTGGGCTTTTTAAAGTTACATATACATTCATGTAAGTGGACATTTTGTTAGAATAAAATATATTGACAAGAGACAAACAGCTTGCATCCAGATCAGATCAGATCAGAACACCTTCGCTGCCACGTCAACTGATCTGGATTCAAGCTGTTTACAAAATTAATGTAAGCCAAACCTTAATTTTCCCTCTCTATAACGACTCCCTCCGAACAACACACACGATCTGTGTCTCCCTCTGGGTGTCGTTGTAGAGAGGGAGCACTGTACAAGCAAAAGCAATCCATTGACTATTAGTAAAGTAAATGAAATCTCTTTTGCAGATATTTTCTTATCATGATGCCAGACAATATTGACCCTGAGCAGACGCCATGTTGTTGTATTCAATTTACATATTATTTACTGCATAGCTGCATTAGCATTTCAAAGTTGTTTTCAATTTCTACTTTGAAATACGGGTATATTTGAATTAAGCTAGATCGACTTATGGAAATTCAGCTTATGAAATAATGGTACGATTTATTTCAGCGAGTTCAGGGTATCGAGTTTTGATGGTATATAAGACATGTATATAAGTGTGAGAACACAGTAAGACTCAGGGATATTGTAGAAAACTGAATGGGCAAAGCTTACAACGAGTGTCAAACACATTAGATGCTGATCAAATGATATCGAATTGAGTATCGGCTGGTATTATCTAAACTGTTTGCAAATGATAATCAAGTTGCGCACGACACTACTGTACGAGCGCGTTAACCAATTTTAGCCCAAGGTCCCATATATTGGACATAGGCAAACAGTGACGACTATGATCAGACGCCGCATTATGCGGCGTCTGATCAGAGACTACACTGTTTACTGATAGGAATTTCAATATATAACAAAATGAAAATGAAAAAGTAGACCAGGCATCACTTTGATAAACATGGACTAATCCAATATATACAATGTAAGCATGGATTAATCAACTGGACGAAAATGGGTTAAGCTTATTCTGATGCTTACATGAACCAATTAAGCAAGGGGGTTTCTTTGAGGAACAAGAACAATTAATGATAAGTAAACTACAGTGGAGAATCTGTTATTCTTTCCCGTTTAAACGCAAACGTACGCAAACGCGAAGCGCTAAAACGTAGAAAAGTACAACTTTTGGACAATTCTGATATTTCATGTTTATCTTGGTGACAAACAGTTTGGAGCCTGATCAGACGCCGGGTTACCCTGCGTCTGATCTGGCTGCAAACTGTTTGCAGTGGAAATAAACGTTTTAGCGTAAACGCGTTTATTGGGAAAGAATAACACATTCTCCACTGTAACCTCTAACCTCTCTAACTGTTCTCTATTAGTTTAACATGCTAATGACCTTGCAAGAATGAAGTGGTTTGGCACAGCTTCTAAGCAGAAGGACCAGCAAGGCTATAGCCTTCAGATGACCTTTGATTTGGTCAGAACTTGCATGTGTGCGCCATGACTTTGTTGGGCGAGTAACCCAATACAAGAGAATAATTAGCTACACACATGAAAAAAGAATGCCGAAATACCAATTTTGGACTTTTGGGAAACATACTTTAGACCCGTGTTCAACTATCACTTGTTCTTATTCTTGCATTGCCGTTGACAACCGTTTATCTCAAGCTTGTTTGAACTTTCCGTTTGATATGTGTATGTACAAAACAAATCAAAGCGCTAAAAGCACTGAGGAGACCCGCGATTAGTAAAGTATTATAGTTTAATTGAACCCTAGTGAAGAGTATACTCGTCTTATGAAAAAAATGTATATGTAAAGAGTTTATTTGTTGTAAGACCTTCCTACCTTATTGGGGTTCTATTTTTTTTTTTAGAGAAAAAATATTTTAAAACAAGAGGCCCATGCGGGCCTAAATATCCCTCACCTTGAAAAACCAACACAAGGTCACATGACCCCTGGGGTGGGATCATTTTTCAGCGGAGCTGAATGGTTTCTATTTAGACCTATCCTTAAATTTTGCAATTTCTTAACCAATGATAACTAAACAGAAATCAAGGTTGAAAGTCACATGCTTAAAACTGAATGGGCTGATTGGATAGTAACCAGGGCTCCAGAAAAGGGTTGTATTTCAAAACTTAAAATCTTTATTTCTGCATTAAACCCTATGGTGGAACTACTAATTTGAATCGTCTCTTCGAGATGATCAAAATTAGTAGTAACACCATAGGGTTTGGTGTTGAAATGAGTGAAAAAATGTGATTTGTTCAGTTTACTCCCTCTTATCTGGAGCCCTGTAGGCTGGTCTATGCACAATTACAGTTTACCCAGATATGAATGGTGAGTGTAAAATTTAGAGACACAGACTGATTGTGCTGATGCAATCATGCTTCTATTTTAAGATTTTTTCTAAGAAACTCCATTCATGAATTAAGAGTGATAGAACAGTAAATTAAAGTGAGGATCTCCTACCAGTAGCTAGGATACGGTTTTTAAAGAATTGTTTTGTTTTAAATTTTCTGTACATGATAGTTTTGCATTTTAAATAAAAGTTACTGTAATTGAATATGAATTGTTAGTGCAAAGAGTCTGCAATTGCTATGGCAGCATGTTTCTATTTTTAAATATGACATCTTTGTTTTAAGAAACTCCATTGATAGAACAGTCGATTTATGCAAATATCTTATGAGCAGCAGGATACGGTTTAAATTATTGTTTGGTAGTATTGTAGAGGACAGACCATTTAGTAGCTATATTTTACATGAAAGTTACTGTAATTTATTGTTTTGCTTTTTAATCCAAGATATTACAATTCTTTGAAAACCTCAATTTCATTCAATTTTGCACACCCATCTATATCATTAGTTCAACCACTCATTCCGCTGAATATCTTTTTTAAAGATATTTCTTGTTTACCCCAGAGACATAATTTCAAAAATCTTGCTGATGAACTTGAAAATTAAGTGTGCTGTCAAATATTTTCTACATGGATGGTTTCAGACAGGAAGATTTTTCATTAAAAAAAAATCTATTTTTAGCTAATATGACCCATATATGCAACAGACCTGAACCATTTCCACAGGGGGCTAACTAGGTATTACGTTGGAGTGTTTGTCTACGACAACATGTATTGGATATGCTACAACAACATGTATACAAACAACATTGAAGTACTAAGAAAAAATGGAATTATTCAGGGCTTTAGCCCCTAAAGTGCTGAAAATCCCAAATGGTAAGTGTAAATATATTATTTAATATGCACTTATATAGGTTACATGATCATTTAGGCCTGTTAAAAGGCGATACTATACATTGCTGTGATTTAACATGTGCTAGATAGCTTTTGTTCATTTATAAATGCATTTGTGGCTTAAATTTTGTATTGTAAAATAAAACATTGAAGAAATAATCTATGCATGTTGAAGAAAAAGCTTTTCACTATTGAATAGGTCCATTTAATACTTCCATGATGCTTATATTCTACCGTAAAACAATTTTTTGTAAACGTTGTGTATGTCTACGTGTTGCACAGAAGCTGTATAAGTTTCTATACGAAGTACAGTTCAGATGTATAGGTTACGCTACAAAATCATGTATTGGATTGGCTACAAAGTCTCTTGTTTGATTTCAGGACATCGAACATGCTGTTCTGTTCCTACTGCCTTTCAGAAGTACAAGGTAGGCGGTCTATCACTGCACTACGGTACACCAGGATGAAAAGGTCTCATTCACGTGGGAGACAACTAAGTAGAAGACAGTGTCCGATACAAACACCGGACTTTCAACGTAACCGGCAACCATATCGGAGAAAACGCAAACTGTGAACCATGATCCTGACACCGGCAAACTAGTTTCAAATTATTCCTCAATTGAAGAAAAACATACTACTTTATACTAGGGATGGCAACGGTTAATCGGTTAACCGGTTAACCGTTCGAATGTCCGATTATCGGTTCGAAAAATCGGTAACCGGTTAATCGAAAAAATATATTTAGATATTAAAGGTCTGAACAAAACAGCAGAATTTCGATCAAAATTTCTGTTTCAGAAGATATTCGCTGTCACACAGGCGGCGTTAATTTGTTTAGGTCTGAAGGAGATAGCCCGAGAGTATGGGTCACATTAAACAAGAGGATTCAATAAACAGTCACATCATTACAGTTCGGTTTTGTTTTTGCAAATCCTTCAACGATCTTGCACACACATGCAACACTAATTCAAAATTATACTCGTTACGGCTTTAAACAGGGGTACCATTATGAGCGGTGGTAGTTTTAAAAATACATGTAGATCTAGCATCCATGTCAGACAAAACCCATCACTACAAGTAGAAAAAACATGTATTTAGTAAAGCTACGATTCGTGAGCAGTAAAATGCACGTCACGTACTCCTTTTATATAACAGATGAAAGGATTACGTTAATTTTATTCAAGTATCTTGATCTGATTTATAAGATCTGCATTAAAAGGATTTTGATAGTTGGCTTCGTGTTTGAAGATTATCGATTTTAATTTTTTCTACACTTAAAAGAGCATTCAAAGATGACTACTTACATGCAAATTTTATACGTGTCTTGAAAACTGAAAACTGTGTATCAATTAGTTCAAACCCCTTCATCGCCACATTGCATGCTTTAAAAACGTCGTCAGCACTTTTGTTTCGACTATAGATTAAGACCGTTGTATTCATTTTGTCAATTATAATATATATAGGCATTAAGATAAAATTTAAAGACTTTACATCTTACAAAACATATTTGATTTTTTTTAAAGTCATAATAAATGTCAATTGCTAAAATAGCACATTATTTATTAACAAGAATAAGGTCATTTCTACGGAAGCTTATACGGACCCCCTTATCATATATTCCCGAATTAAATATTGCATATACTTAATGATTATATTACTAAATGCATTTTTTACAACATATTATAGCTCGAAATCAGTGAGATATATTAAATAAATAGGGTCCTTTGTATGAGAAAATTCGAGCTATGTTTTATTTATTTCAATAAAACTTATTATTTATATTTCTAGACTCAATATAAGACAGCAAATATTTGTGTTATTGTATATGTTATACCCAACATAATTATATCATTATTAAATAATCTTTATATCGTTAAACTACATGGTGTTTTTACACATGAGGTCGCTATTCTATAGGGGTTATGATTTTTCGTAAGGGATCAGTTTCCTTCGTGTGCCGGGGACGATATTTGAACGGGGGTTAAGTTAAAATCAAATGAGCGCGGGTCACTTTTCTATGGGGTCAGTTTACTCCGTTACACCGGCGTTGAAGTAAAATAATCTTTTGTCGCAACTGTCAGGTAATATTGAACAGTTAACCGGTTAACTGCATGGAATGTTAAACGGTTATCCGGTTAGTCAAATGACCGATTATTTACATCCCTATTTTATACAGTCATACGTATGTAATGTACCATAAGATATTTTCCTGTTTAATGGTAGCTTAAAGCAGACTGGAAGCAGAGCAGCAAACGACTAAATGTGCATTCTGCTTTACTTTCAACCTGCTTTAAGTTGCCACCTGTCTTTAAAACAAGGAACAAGCTATGGGGGGAAATGGTTTCCAGAACATAATGGCTTAAACGGAGATATCTTGCAGTCGCCTGCATCATTTTAAAAAATGTCGAGACATATTATTTTTTATAAATAAATGAAAAAGTCGGCAAACTATATATAAGTATATCTTGTAAAAATTTATGATAGAAAACCGATACATGTACTACGCATTCTTTTTTACGGTATATGCGAGTGTTCAAGTATAAAAGCACTCGGAAAACGTAAACGAAATAAACACAACTTTATTTTGAAAAGGTTTTTGATTTTTTCAATTTGAACCATGCAAAAAGAAACTGGGACTCATGAATCTGAGAATAATAACATTTCAGATCAGCTGCCAGTTTTTAATATTTGAGGTCAATCAATGTCTACACTTTTTGACAAATGGTAAAAGGCTCACATACTGTTAACGCCTGCTGGTAACAAACACAGACCCCTAAATTGAAACTAAACTGTTACCTTGGCCTAGAGTACAGTAAAGTATCTCTATTACGTCCACAATATTGTGTTCATTGTTAGATGTTTACGATAGGTGATTTCTTATATATATAGCAAGGTGACGGTAAAACAGAAAGCTCCTAAAAGTTGTTTTAGTACTACCTTGCTCTAGGTTAATTGTCAACTGTCTTTTTACAATCAATTAGCCTTTGTTTTAATGGTTGTATTAGAGAGTTTTTACTGTATAATAAGATGATAGGCATATTTTCTGTAAGACAAATATGATGCCTCCCTCCCCCAATTTGACTTTAAGTCCACATGCACATCTACTGTATATGTACAAACACTCTGCCAAGTTATAAGGTTGTAGCTTGAAAAGTGTAGGAGAAGTTAGCTAGACAAAGTATGTACTACATGTGGGGCATGCAAACAAGCAGACGCCAACAATGAAGCTGTGTTATTTGGAGCAACCACTGTACATTATTGTTTCCAATGGTCAACACTCGGCAGTGTTAACGTTAATCATTAAGTTACATTCCACATACTGTACGTTTGTGCCAATCGGTGTGTACTATGCATGTATTATCCCATTAGGCTATATACAGATTTTAAATATGATGGTTTTCCAACAACGACTCTGTTCTACAGATAAAAATGTAAAAGTTGCATCCGTTGATGGGCATTAAGATAACAAAAGTACTAGATTAGATGACCCCTCTGTCACAACCTCCTCTTCAATCAGGAACGTAAGAAGGACAAGAGGACTATGGCCCACAAGTCGCTCACCTGAGAACATTGTATCTAAGCTGACTGGGCAAGACAATATTGTGATATATATTGTAGGCTATAAAAAGATTTTTAAGGGTTTTCCTAAATAAGTCGTGGCGTTTATCTATAGACCAAATAAAAAGTAATTTGCCTGGTAACCATTAATTGCAAAATTATTGGGGGCTGGGGCACGACCCCCCCCCCCCAACACACACACACACACGTTTCCTACGGGCCTGTCAATAACGTAAATGTCCAAATATTCCATTTCAGCTGGTTATGTAGTAAAAGAAAACTTCGTGAGCATACCAATACACCCTCTGTTAGAAACGTATACACACAGATACATCTTCGTAGCAATACATACACATATTATGCTGATTACTGAACGGGTTAATAAAATGGTAAGATCAGATATAATCAATCACAAAGTGACAATTGGAACCACAAACTGCATATGATGGGGCTTGATTCTATAAACAGTGTGTCACTTCTTATAATTTACGAACAAAAGGACGATTTATGATATTTAACACTGTTGACATTTGACAGAACATGTAAAATATGTTTACTGTCGTGGCTAGTCCAATACATGTTGTCGTAGACAAACGCTCCTACGTAATACCTAGTTGGCCCCCTGTGATTTCAGCAATATTGGTAAAGAACATCTAAAAGTGTCACTATGCTAAATATCAAAGCTCTTGCCATAGTGGTTTCAGAGAAGAATATTTCACTACATAACAGTAAACTCTATGTAAAATTGGACCCCTAGGGCCTTGGCAGTTTGAACCCAAGGGGCATAATTTGAACAAACTTGAAAGAGGACCTGTAGATGATGCTTTGTGCCAAATATCTAAGCTCAGGGTACTGTGGTTTCAGACGAGAAGATAATTTTAAGTTTTCATTGAAAAAATCTATTTTTAGCTCCTGTGACCTAGATATGCAACTGACCGGAACCATATTAACAATATTGGTCAAGGGCTTCTATAAGTGTCATCACGCCAAACATGAAAGCTCTGGCCATATTAGTTTCAGAGATAAAAATGTTTGAAGATTTCACTATATAACTCTATGTAAAATTACGATCCCCGGGGTGGGGTCATTTTAAACCCAAGGCAAATAATTTGAACAATCTTGATAGAGGACCTGTAGATGATGCATTGTGTCAAATATCTAAGCTCAAGGTACTGTTGTTTCATACGAAAAGATTTTTGAAAATTTAATTGAAAAAATCTATTTTTATCTCCTGTGACCTAGATATGCAACAGACCGGAACCATATTTACAATATTGGTTAGGGGCTTCTAGAAGTGTCATCATGTCAAATAGCATAGCTCTGGCCATATTAAACGCAGAGATAAAAGATTTTGAAGATTTCACTATATAACTCTATGTAAAATTACGATCCCACGGGGTCATTTTTTACCCAAGGGACATAATTTGAACATTCTTGATAGAGGACCTGAAGACAATGCTTTGTGCCAAATATCTAAGCTCTAGGTACTGTGGTTTCAGACAAAAAGATTTTTTAAGTTTTCATTGAAAAAATCTATTTTTAGCTCGTATGACCTAGATATGCAACGGACCGGAAATGTTTGTACAACTTTGAAAGAGGACAATATAAGGGTCATTCAAGCCAAGTTTGGTAAAAATCTATCCAGTAGTTTCAGAGGAGATGTTGTTTAAAGAAATTGTTGACGACGAACGGATGGACGGACGAACGACGACGGACAGAGGACGATCAAAATAGCTTACCTTGGCATTACGTGCCAGGTGAGCTAAAAACTGACAGAGGGTCACCAATAGGCAGTTGTGTAAAATAATTTTATTATTTACAATACTGACCAGTAGATTTTTAAGTGTTTTTGTTTTCAATTAGTTTCCATGGCAACCACAATTTCGATTGGATGACCTACATTCAAGGAAATCTTAGAGAGTACCCTTCAAGGAACAATCCTATATACTTTTGAAGAAATTGACCCAGTGGTTTCCAATATAATCTTTGAAGAAAAAGTTGACGACACATGACAGACAGACCCAGAGGACGAACACATGGGGATCACAATAGCTCACATTGGCACTTCGTGCAAGGTGAGCTAATATGAAGCTAGCAGATTTAATAGTTCAGTAGTTATGACCAACGTCAGATTGGTACAACGTGGATGCTGAAAGTATGACAATAGCTTATTGCTTTGTCAACGCCGATGTTTGACTGTTTTGTTATCCTAATAGATTAACAAAGATGTGAGGTATTCTTATTGCCTTTGTCTGTCTTGACTATTTGTTTGACATTCTACTGTGGGGCTCTAAATGATATTGACTTTTGTATGACATTACCAAACGTGTACCGAGCTCAAGAACTACTTAGGCTGCGTATAAATGACAAATGTAAAGTCTCTTATCACATGCAGTTCCAAAGTAATAGGCAATGTTAATTCAACCTATTTGACCTCTGAATGACCTTGAACTTTGTCTGCCATGGCCAAACTTATACTAAACTCAGGAGCTTCTTGCGTTGTGCAGATACCCAAATACGAAGTGTGTATCACATGTTATTTTAGAGTTATGGGAAGTATCCTATTTGACCTTTTAATGACTTGACCTTTGTCTGACATGACTCTAGTTGTGTTGAACACAAGAGCCTCTTCAGTTGAAAACATATGGCAAATGTCAAGTCTCTATCACATGCAGTTCCAAAGCTATGGCAAATATTAAACCAACTCTAGTTTACCTCTGAATGACCTTGACCTTTATTTAAAATGACCCAAATTTTACTGAGCTCAATATCTGTTTAAAGTAAGTACATATACGAAATATGAAGTCTGTATCATATTTAGTTCTAAAGTTATGGCTAACTTTAAGATTTTGGACAACAACAACGCCTACGATGACAACGCAGATGCCGAAGTGATGACAATAGCTTGTAGTTTCTTCAAAACAGACAAGCTTAAAATGGTTTTGACTTTATCAGAAACTGGAATTTACCATTAGATGGATCTTGGGGGAATGAGTCGATGCATTTGTCCCGGAAGTTAACAATCTACTGATGTAGGAGTACTCAAAACAGAAGATTATATTAATATAACTAGTTTTATTGCAAATTGCATAAAACAGTATTCAAAGTACCCAAGCTATGCTTAAAGTGTATCACAACTTTAACACTAACACAGGTGCTGGTCGCATGCTGATGGCTATCCATGGAGAGTATTATTGATGTTAAATACATGCAGCAGCATGAAGCAAGAAGACAGTAAAGTTGAAAGGAGCTTTCTGCTTTACTTTCATCTTGCTCTATGCAATAGTCTACCTTATACTTAATTGGATACAGGCAATTCTCTCTTCTGACTATGGAGAAAAATGTAAATGGTACATCTGGTATGACTAATTCTAAATGAATTATCCAAGTTCAAAATACAGTAATACCTCTCTAATATGACCCCTATAACGATGTTTATTATGTTGTGTTAAGGCAGTTGGCTGATAAACAATGTGAAGCTTTCTGTTTAACTTTTACATTACTTTAAGCTGCCACCTGTCTTTAAATGCAGAGGCGCTCCTGCTGAACTATTTAACCCATTAATTACTCCATAGATACATCTTTTTACATATAAAGGATTCACAGTCATAATTGTGTATCACCAGTAAAATTTCTTCTATATTCTAGCAGCTAGCTGGTAGCTTTAAACAGGTTGAACGCAATGCACCGTCAGCTTCACCTTAACCTGATTGACGTGGCTACCTGTCCCCAATAGCTCAAGAAACAGGCTATGGACTCGGAGTAAAGGGTGATGAGTGACTGTTTGATACTGGATTTAACAATTTTTTACAAAAGCTCAAATAATAATTTGAATCTGCAACAGTTCCATTCTTAATAGCTATATCTAATTCCTCCTGTTGGTTAAATTGTCTAATCTGAAATTGTTTAAGCTCTTCTTCAACAGCAGTCGTCTTGCCTCTTTTCTTCAAGCTCATACAAGTAGGCAGAATTAACATCTTTCTGCATATCTTTTTTACTGCAGATCTGCTTTAGTCTGTTGATAGAAATCCTGCAAAAAATATCATACAATGTAAAATGCTATATAAAAATGACACCATCAAAAACTATAGCTGTTAAAAAATAAAAACATTTTAATGTGTTGCTTATAGCACATCATCTAAGTCTTGATCTAAGAACTTATGACCATATCCAGTTTATCCAAGTTTAATCCAGATCCATTCCAATTTGTAGATGCTAGAGTGTGAACAATATTTGAATATAACGAGAGCACCGCAAACGGGTGCTGGCCGCTCGAGTTTCATATACTTGAGATGGCTACATTTTCCAAACTTAAAGAATGTGTATGGGTGTTTGATGCTTTCTTGATCATAGAAGTGTGTAAGCAACAACAACTCAAACATAATTGGACCTAAATGCCTTAGTATGGTCATATAAGAGGAATAGATAACTGCATATACATTCCATTAAAAGTAAATTCTAAGTCAAACAAGGGTACTAAATCTGCAAAAACAATCAGAGAGTTAGCTGCCTTGTTGTAACAAATTACTCTTTTGGTAGTGAACAAGTACTGTACATGTACATATATTCCAAGTTTGAATTTCATACCTTTGACAGTCAATGATAATATCCATTTAAAGTAAACAATAAGTCAAAACAAGGACAATATCTTTGCCTGCCTTACCTGCCTTGTTGTAATGAGTTGCCATTTTGATACTAAACAAGTATTGGAAGTTTCAAGTTAATACCTTTGATAGTTATTGAGAAATTTCAATTTACAAGTTTTATGTAAATAAAAACAAGGGCAATTACTCTGTTATGACACATCCCAGAACAACCTCCCTTGTTTGAATGAGTTGCCCTTTCGATATTAAACAAATATTTAAAGGTTCAAATTCATAACTTTCTACAGTTACTGGGAATTTTCATTTAAAATTTTTGAGTCAAATCAAAAGCAACAGGAGTTGTCAGAGAGACAACAAAGCTCGCCACCGGCATTTTAGCAACTTAAAAGCACACTCAAGGTCACATAGGTCAACCTTTTTGCCTGCATGGAAAGGTCTTGTCCATATACACTGGCAAATCAAATATAAAAATAACACCTCAAGGGACATAGGAATTATAAGCATTTTTGAAACCTAAACGCAGATTTCGAAACCTAAAACCTTTCGCGACCTTAGTTCAAGGTCAAGGACACTGGGCTAATTTTTTTGCATGCATGGAAAGATCGTGTCCATATACACATGCATGCCAAATATGAAAGAAATATCTCAATGGATATATGAGTTAAAGAAATTTTGAGAAACCTAAACGCAGACTTTGAAACCTAAACGCGGGTCCTTAGTTCAAGGTCAAGGTCAGAGGGCTCAAACATTTTGCATGCAAGGAAAGATGTTGTCCATATACACATGCAACTGAATATGAAAGGAATATTTCAATGGACATAGGAGAAATAAAAATTTTGAAAAACCAAAACACAGATTTCGAAAACTAAACATTGGCCCTAAGTTCAAAGTCAAGGTCACAGGGGTCTAAAGTTTGCAGTGCCTGGAAAGGTCTTGTCCATATACACACATAAACCAACTGAAAGCAATACCTCAAGGGAAATAGAAGTAAAAGGCATTTTTCAAAACCTAAACACAGGCCCTAAGTTCAAGGTCACAAGGGTCCAAATTTATCTGTGCATGGAAAGGTCTTGTCCATATACACACACATACCAACTATGAAAGCAATACCTCAAAGGATATAGAAGTTAAATGGATTTTCGAAACTTAAACGCAGATTTCGAAACCTAAACACAGGCTCTAAGTTCAAGGTCAAGGTCACAGGGGTCTAAATGTTTCTGTGCATCAAAAGGTCATGCCCATATACACATACATACCAACTATGAAAGCAATACCTCAAAGGCCATAGAAGTTAAAGACATTTTTCTAAACCTAAACACAGGCCCTAAGTTCAAGGTCAATGTCACAGGGGTCTAAATTTTTCTGCGCATGTAAAGGTCTTGTCCATATACACATACATACCAACTATGAAAGCAATACCTCAAGGGACATAGAAGTTAAAGGCATTTTTCGAAACCTAAATCAGATTTCGAAACCTAAACGCAGGCCTTAAGTTCAAGGTCACAGGAGTCTAAATTTTAAAAATAGGGTTAACGTCCTAAGGTCTGCCATAAGTTGATAAAAAAATCCTAAGATTTCAAATTTTTCAATTTTTCAAGCCCAGTTTTCCTGATTATAGAGAATATTTGGTGACTAGCTTTGAATGAGAAATGTTATCTGGCAAGGCGTATGAATATCCTTGCTTCTTGTCATTTCGCCACTTCTTGTCAAATCGCCACCTAAGCAAAACTTGGAATTCCGTCACGAGCAGGCTACCGAGGATGTCCGAAAACTACAGAGGATATCCAAATACTAGGACAGTTTCACTAAGGAAGATTTCAAGCGCCGAAAATGCGAAAGAAACAGGTAAAATAACAATAATTCATAAAAAGTTTCAAATCAAAGGACATGTTGGTAATTTTTACTCTATATGCCCATTGTTACTTTTTATTGTAAAGTTGTAAAATATATTATTTACTTTTAAAAAATTAAATATTTCAAAATCATTAAACCATGTTCAAATTTCATGAAACAAACTATAACATACTGCCAGAGCCTACATTGACCTAATTATCGAACGACCAATCAGAGGTGGCGAATTGACAAGAAAGCACCCCGGTGATCCAGAGCAATGACCTCGTTCAAAAACGGTACAGTAATTTACATTTGTGTTTATTTCACAAGTTTTATTTGTATATAATCGTGTTATTGAAAGTTCAGTCCAGAATTAGATCCGTGAAAAAGTAAGAAAGGTTACATCAGAAAGCGCATGCGCGAAAAAATATAGCTAAGGGTGGCGAAAACACAGGTAAACAGGCTATATCTGGTGAGCCGCAGGCAAACCTGATATTTTCAGAAGCCAAGCCAGATCTATAACAATTCTCATTCAAAGCTAGTCACCAAATATTCTATTTATCCTTGTCACAATATCAAAATATATAGAGAATGGTTTTTTAGCACTAGAGCCATTTTTGCTCTAAGACTCTCGCTAAAGAGCTAAAAATGTTATTGTAGGAAAGCGCGCTATTATATAGATGACATCGGTGACGTCACATCCTGGTAACGTTGAACCTTTAACAATCTAGTGTATTTTTACTCAGGACATCTAAAAGGTGGACGATTATAGAAGTAATGCAGCAAGCGACTTGTTACGCGTACTCTCAAACATTTGATTGCAACAATACTTCGAATAAGCGTCGTTACACGTCAGGATTCTGTTGATAAGAGTTTTAGAACAATTTTACTAACAGCGGGAAAAATGAGCGTCTCTGTGTAAAAATAGTTCCAGCTACAGGTCATGTGACCAACTGACATAAAAACATCGGTCATGTGACCAACTAGCATAATAAAGCAAAGTTTATCTGTCACCCCTTTATCCGTCAGGAAAATAGGCACGTGACAGGATAAATACCTTTATCCCTTGGTCTGTTTCTAGTTTTTAAGACATGTGATGCTTAAATCAGGTTGAAAGTAAAGCAGAATGTGCCTTTAGGCGCATTCTTCTTTACTTTCAGCTTGTTTTAAGTTTCCATCTGTTGGAAGAAAAATCCGGAGAAATGGCAGCCCTGCATCCTCGCTATAAACTATCTGTCCATCCATCACTAAACCTGCCATGTAACTTGAATATAAGGCTCTTAGAAACAATGCCCTATATCTCTGCGCTTTTTACTTTATTAAATGTGACCGTTGGCGTAAAGCCGGTGCGTATACAGAGGTGTGCCGCCGTTCTGCACGCTTTCTCTTTGTCTAACATCATCATTTTCTCAAACAAGAACTCCTGATGGATGACATTCAAATATGTGCTATTCTCATAAAGATAACGACCAAAATCTTCTGTAATAACGTCATAATGACGTCATGTTAAGCAGACGATAATTTGTCGCGCTTGATTTTAGTGTAGTTTGAATGATATCACTTTATGGAACGCACAGATAGCGGTTTTCTATGCAATTTCTGGGTTGTGCCGGATACGCCTACCATGGCTCTGTGAATCACGCATAATAATCATCTACTGTACATTGGATTTTATTTTCATTCACCCATTTTATTGAAATTGAATGGCTCAATAGGCCGTGAGCCGGAGGGGTTGGTTGGTACCAATCGGGTGAATAAGGTTCACTATGATTTTCGGAAAGATCAATGTGTGACTAGTTAAGAAATGTATGATAGCAGTAAAAACATGGCAGCTTTGTTGACTTTTTAGGCATTTTTGTTACCCCACCCACCAAGTTTAACATTGCAAAAGGACCATCATTATCACAATCATACTTTTGGTAATGTATGAATTTTTATTGAAAGATAATATTGAAAATGTATTGTAAAATGCCACTTGACATTATTGGAATTGTTTAAGTAATTAACTTTGGCAAAAAAGGCATATTTGTTACCCCACCCACCAAGTTTACCATTGTAAAAGGACCATCATTATAACAATCATACTTTTGGTAATGCATGCAAATTTATTGAAGTATCATATTGAAAATGTTTTGAAACATGTCATTAGACATTATTGAAATTGTTGAAGTAATCTACTCTAGCAAAAAAGGCATATTTGTTACCCCACCCAACAAGTTTAATATTGTGAAAGGACCATCATTATCACAATCATACTCTTGGTAGCGCATGCATTTTTATTGAAGTATCATTATAAAAATGTATTGTGACATGCAATTAGACATCATTGGAATTGTTGAAGTAATTTACTCTAGCAAAAAAGGCATTATTGTTACCCCACCCACCAAGTTTAACATTGTAAAAGGACCATCATTATCACAATCATACATTTGGTCATGCATACGTTTTTTTGAAGCATCACATTAAAAAAGTATTGTAACATGCCATTAGGCATTATTGGAATTGTTTAAGAAATTTACTTAAGAGAAAACAATAAATTACGTCATCCTTTTCATAACGAAAAATCCCTGTTTTGACTCCTGGAATCTATTGATGCAGGTGGCATAATTAAAGTAATCGCCCTGTTCGTTCGTACGAAGTCAACCATATCTTAACATTTTATATAGCATGAAAACAGCTCACTAGAATGATTTTACACTTCTACAGTTGTTGCCTTGAACCATTCCCAGCTATTTTTGAGCTATTTCTTGGTAAAATAGATTTTACCGTTTCTCCAGAGTTATTACTTCTTTCTGGAATGATTTGATCATTGCATACTGAATACATTGAACCTTTCGAAATCCAGGAATATCACCAAAGCTTGGTTTGGCCTTGGACTTGACCTAATTTGGACCTCTAAAAAAATTCAGAATAAACAGTACTGCTAAGGCTGCCTCCGGGGTTCTCTTAAAGCAGTAATGTTCTAAGACATTGTTACTCTCTTCTTATGCTAAGGCTAATATTGTACAAATCCTTGACTCTGCAATTTTCAAATACACCTGCTAGCACATAACAGATGAAAAACAAATAGATCTATTTCGGGTCAAAGGATTTAAGTTTAAAGGCAATCTATTGGCGTTAACTTACAAACCATTGACAACAGTGTTATGAAAATGTCTAAACATCTAGTCGGCATTGACGAATAATCAATGCATTACAACCACTGAAGTGTAGGTTGTAATTCTTATGTAAGAATACCAATTCTCACATTTCCTTCACTCTCAATGTTTTCAGCCTCTTCCAGTGGACGTTCTTCATCATCTGGTTCTGTACTAGTTGCCTGATTATCACAGTTGCACATGTTCGTACTATTCAAACCATAAGAAATGCATACACATTTAGGCAAAGTACATTTACTAGCACAGCTCCCCGCTAGTAGGTCAAGCATCTACGTCGGATCTGTTTTCTATCCAGCAAGTCGTCTAATAGCTGATCAATCTCACCCTCTTTCACAAATTTCCATCCTCTTCCTACATGACTTGGAATATCATCGACTCCAAATAGCAGCCTTGAGGTTAGCTCTTAAAGTGTGCTTAACTAAAGAGTCCAGACATTCCTATCTTGTTGTATTTCTGTGGGTTAGTTGTCATACGGAATTGTTTCTCTTTGTTAGAACGAGATTACCCCCTCTTCTAAGAACTAAAATTAAGGAAGACAGGTAGTTGGTTTTGATCTTATTTGCTGTTTTGCAAAGGACGAAATTAGTCAAAATCATCTGCGCGAAGTCATCGTCATCATCGCGTCTCATCATTTCCCCATCATTCACTGGCGCTTTATGACCCATTTTGTGGCGCAGTGCCGTAAACCAAAATAAATTAATCCATCCATCCAGGCATGAGGTGTAGCTGGTGGCGCTCTATCTTACCCTATGTGGTACATAATAAGCCGTACCGCTGAACATTCACTTTTGCTGATGACGCTTACAGGGCATAGAGCTGACGTTTATATATCAAGTCTGTATATGAAAGCAGGAGGGGTACCCCTTTCCTATTCAACGTCTGGGAACATTATTGAGCTTCAGCATTACCATTCATCAATTTCAGTGCGCGTGTTTTATTCTTACCAGCAAACGCGCTGACCGTGTCACAACATGTTAAGACATACATTCAATTCAGTGACTTGCAAACATCAGTGTCAATCGCGTCCTCAATTTTCAGGATATCATATATAACTTGTGCATGTCTTTGTCCAGCATTTCTTAAATATGTTCATTTGCTTCTTCTTGGCTGCTTCAAAGACCCTGTACCTCCTCGCATCCATTGTATTTTATTTTGAAGCATTTGATTTCAACGTAAGGTGCGATATTTTCCTCTGTAACCTAGGGGCCTCCGTGGCCTAGTGGTATAGTCACTGTGACTTACATCACTATAAGTTCCTCACCGCTGTGAGTTAGAATCCCAGTAGAGTCGTTCGGATTTCTCATGTGGGGAAGCCTTCCAGTTGGCTTACGGAAGGTCGATGGTTCTACCCAGTTGTCGATTTGTGCCTGAAACAGTGCATAAAGGACTTCTGGGGTCCTCCTCCACCTATAATTAGCTGAACGTCGCGATATGACTGAAATACTGTTGAAAGCGACGTAAAACAAATAATCAAATCAAATCCTCTGTAACCTTTGACTATGCTCAGTTTTCATCCATTGATGCACCAGGAATGCTATAAGAATATTATTATTGACCTTATTGCTACAGAAGCGTCTCCCCTGTATACATCTATTCTATCACTGTCACTGCCGCCTCGAGTACCATCGATAGAATAGTGCTTGCGCAGCCACACAAATGCATTGGTATCTTTTGACTTTCTATACGAGGTTCATTCCGTCAATCACAGAGACAGACTTTTTCGGGACACATTCAGCTAAGCCAAGCGTTTTCTGTTAGCTCAATGCTAATGCAGCATTGTTTGATTTCTTAGCAAACCATTTGATGTTGAGAAAGACTATTGCCAAAGAGCAATAAGTAAAATAATGAAATTTATCTGGAGATTGCGTGTGTGCGCCATAACTATGATGCGACCGAACAAAAGCATTATCAGCTATAAGAACTGCCAGTCTTCCACTGGATTTCACTTTCATGCTGCTTGAGGTCTAAACTTTGTTGCTCTTTATTCCATCATGGTTGAGCTCCTTTAAATTGTGCATAGGAGCATTGACCAATCTCATCATTGACCAATCGCATGCGCACTCAGAAGGTATTTTGCGATGTCTCAAGGTACTGCATTAACGGTGGATATGCTAATCAGATCTTGATTTATTTCAAATGGGTTGAACCAGCCTCTTATTAGATATGTTACTTTAGTAACTTTTTCCTCGTATTTCTGCATTTGTGACCTTTTCAGCTGTGTGTGAGAGTTCTCGTGTTTCGTATCTTCAAGAATGTCTCTAAATTGGCTGATAGATGCACTGTTATATAGTAACGCTTGGTCGCACAAGTGTTCAAGCGGAAGTGTATGGTCCCAATGCGAGTTTGTGTGTCCTCATTTACAGTGATATCTGTGGTAGTATCAAGGTAAACACAAGGTTGGGTGATATGGATAGATTATGAATGGTATAAGGCGACAACTGTATAATTATGTATCCAAGTATGTGAGTAAGCGGTGCTAGACGAAAAGATAAAATCTATTTAACCTTGACATAGCACATAAAACATATTCTTAGTCCACAATAAGGTCAAGGTCAATGCCAAATTAAGTTTTGTTGATACTCGTTGATTGGGAATTATCGAATGTAACAATTGTGCAAGTCTCATATCATTCTTATATGCGGTATTGATGCTAGACGAAACAGTAAAATCTAGTTAACCAATAAACAACCCTAATAACATATTCGTAGACAAAATTCGGTCAAGGTCAATGTCAAACTGAGGTTGGATGATATGGCTGGATTGGGAATTACCCTAAACAACAACTGTTTAAGTACCAAAGCATTTTATTACACGGTGTTATTGCTACAAGAATCGGTAAAATATGTGTAACTCGTACGCACCGCCAGTAGGATCACTATATGCCATCCTCATCAAAAGACATTTGTCTAAAGGCATAAAAAGGTGATTTTTTCGTCAAAAAAAGTGGTGGAAATTTGGTTTTTACCAAAGTTAAAACCTTTAATAATGTCAATAACATTTAATGGCATGTTTCAATACCCGTTTTGATATGAAGCACCAATAAAAATGCATGCAGTACAAAAAGTACGATTGTGACAACAATGATCCTTTTACAACGTTAACTCGGTGGGTGGGGTAACAAAAATGCCTCAAAAGCCAACAAAGCTGCCATGAATTTACTGCTATCATACATTTCCTAAAAGCAGAGGGTTAGGACTTCCTGAAAATCATAGTGAACCTTATTCACCCGAATGGTACCCGTACCTCAAATTTCAGGTGCCTGGCTCACGGCCTACAAGGTATCAGTAGAATATTATGGCCATTGAACGTCAGATTAGTAAAGTGTAAGCAAAGTCTATGCTTTACTGGGACAACCCTCGCATATACATTCCTATGGACTCCATATAAGAGTGATTAAAATGAACATTACAAATGTTTCCCCTGATGCACACCAAACCCAATGTTGTGACTACTAATTAGAATATTTCAATTATCTCTGTGAGTATGAGATTATTCAAATGACTGAGTTGTCATAACATAAGGTTTGGTTGAGACGCAGTCGTTATTATTTAAAATACTCTTCTTATTTAACACTCTGATACAATTTATCTGACTATCTCTCACAACTCCTTCATTCCATCCAAACTGTCTCTTCTGCTCCATACTTGATACTTACAAGTAACTTCTTTGACTGTACTAGGCAATGGTTGACAAGCTGGATCTATAGATGTAGCCTTCTGACTCCTTGCCAGGAGCTGTATAGGAATAGGGCATGTGGAGTTTGTCCAACTTGTGTCCATTACCATAATCCTGAACTGGGTTGTTAATTGGAGCTGAAATACAAGTATTAACCTATTTAACTCACAAAAGTTTAAAAAACTTCAGATCAACCATTCCATTTTCTAATAAATTAAATATCAGTCAATTTGATACTATTTAGGGATGTATTTTATAATTCATAATTTTCAAAATGACAAACAGTGCAAATTCTGATCAGATGGATCTTTAGGTGTCCTATGGTGTGAATATAACCTGCCTGCATGGGACAAATGCACTCTTCACACTTTCAGTCTTTGTAAAAGACGACTTTACTCTTAAAGGGACTCGCAACCGGATGGTGTACTTGTCAAAATAAAATAAAATGCTCAAATAAAAGCACATTCGTGGCATTGTTTGGCTTCTGACATTAAAAAAATATGATCAGTCCAAAAAAAGTATCAATAATCGTCACCGAATCTTAGTTATTTTAGATATTTTCCATCGTTTTTCTATAGCGTCAGCTGACGGTATAGTTGTTGTTGTTGCTTCTCTACACGGGCTCAGACTTAAACCCGAGCCGAATAAAGTATTATCGATCGCTACCAGTGAAGTACGTTAATTCGCTACCATATATATAGAGAGCGCTGGTAGCCGAGGTAGTAAAGGTGCTTCCTCATTTTTCATGTTTGTCTCCGCATGGAGGGTCACGGGTTCGAATCCTACCAGAGATTCTTCTTTTTCTTTTTTTAGCTCACCTGAGCTAGCTCAGGGTGAGCTATTGCAATACTTGAATGTGCGTCGTGCGTCGTCCATCGTCAACAATTTTAGTGTTTACACTCTAGAGGCCACAATATTTATCTAATCTTTCTCTTACTTGCTCAGATGGTATATTACCATAAGAGTTCCAATGAGTTCGATTATGGTTGAAATCGGACTAATAGGTCAAGAGTAATCTACCTTTGAATTGCTGAAAATGCCATATTTAAGGGTGTTTACACTCTAGAGGCCACAATTTTTATCAAATCTATCTCAAACTTGCTCAGATTGTATATGACCATTAGAGTTTAGATGAGTTTGATTATGGTTGAAATCTGATCAATAGGTTGAGAGTTATCTACCTTTGAATGGCTGAAAATGCCATATTAATTTAACAGTGTTTACACTCTAGAGGCCACAATTTTTATCCAATCTATCTCAAACATGCTCAGATTGTATATAACTATAAGAGTTCAGATGAGTTCGAATTTTCTTGAAATCAGACTAATAAGTTGAGAATTATCTACCTTTGAAATGCTGAAATTGTCATATTTAAGGGTGTTTACTCTCCAGTCCAGGGGTCACACTTTTTATCCAATCTATCTCAAACTTGCTCAGATTGTATATGACCATAAGAGTTCGATTGAGTTTGATTATGATTGAAATCTGACAGATAGGTTGAGAGTTATCTACCTTTGAATTGCTGAAAATGTCATATTTAAGGGTGTTTACACTCTAGAGGCCACAATTTTTATCCGGTCTTTTTCAAACTTGCTCAGATTATATATGACCATAAGAGTTCAAATAAGTGTGATTATGGTTGAAATCTGACCTATAGGTCAAGAGTTGTCTGCCCTTGAATTGCTGAAAATGCCATATCGAACAGCGTTTACACTTTTGCAACTACAGTTTTTAATGGATTTTGATTTTACTTGCACACAAAGTATATACATGTACGAGGGGTGTTCAAAACATACGCGGACATATGCTGCCATTCTCTCAGATTTTTACTGAACGGAGCGAAACTTGCACATAATGATGCCCAAAGAATTCTGTACTTAAAGTGTAACTTTGCCGACAAAATATGTACGCATGATAAATGTATGGTTATTATGGTAACGTCACCTCGTAACACCCGGCCCAAAATGTAACAAAATGCAAACTTGTGTCGCTCTGAAAATGACGTGTATCACTTTCGTCTGATCCAATATCGTCACCAAATTTTAACACAGTATGGCGCCAATTCTTGACACGACGTCAGTGACGTCACATCAACGTCTGACGTAATTTGAGCGTTAGCGGCCATTTTGTTTGTAGAAGGTGCATCAAAATGAGTGTCGAACAGAGAACGGCGGTTAAATTTTGTGTTCTCAATGGAAAAACCAGAAAAGAGACTATGGAAATGTTGGTCAAGGCATACGGCGATGCTGCAATGAAGAGGACGGCATTACATAAATGGTACTCGCGGTATGAAGACGGACACGAAAGTGTGATGGATGAACATCGTAGCGGGCGGCCGACGTCAATAACGTCGCAGAAAGTTAAGGAAATCCAAGAACTCCTGGATAAGGACAGACGCATCACGATAAGAGAAGTTAGCCAGCGGGTAGACTGTAGTGTTGGGGCAGTTCATAATATAATTCATGACAGATTACATATGAGGAGATTATGTGCGAGATGGATCCCTAAAATGCTGTCGGAGTATCAGAAAGCTGAAAGGGTGGAGTCGTGTCGGCGTTTTGTTCAGCGATTCGAACGAGAAGGAGAAGATTTTCTCAGTAGGATTGTGACCGCAGACGAGACGTGGATCAGTCTATATGAACCGGAATCAAAAGAACAATCTACTATGTGGAAAACTCCCGGGTCTCCATCACCCAAGAAATTTAAAGTCAGTCGTTCAACGAAGAAACAGATGTTTATCATGTTCTTTGACATCCACGGCGTCATCCTTAGCCATGCCGTTCCGCAAGGACAGACGGTCACAGCAAATTACTACTCAAAGGTGAGTTTGAAATTAAACAACATTTTACATTTATAGAAAATAGTTTATTATAATATGGAAACAATCGAGAACATGTTTAATAGATTGTTTGTTATGGTTTACATTTCTTGCCAACAGGTACTGAACAGAGACCTTCTTCGAGCCATGCGGAAGAAACGAGCGCCCCAGTTGTCGACCATGCTGTTTCATCATGACAATGCACCTAGTCATCGGGCTTCTACGACTCAGGAAACGATCGACAGACGGTCAATTGAAGTGATTGGTCATCCCCCGTACAGCCCCGATTTGGCTCCCTGTGATTTCTTCTTGTTCCCCACACTGAAGAAGATTCTGCGAGGTCGACAATTTGACGATGTTGCCGATTTGCAAAGGGCGGTACAGTCCGCGATCGCTTCCCTTGAACCATGCGCATACAATAACTGTTTCTATTCATGGGTTAAAAGGTGCAGAAAGTGTATTTCATTCAAAGGGGAGTACTTTGAAAAGGACGAATGCCTTTAGACAGATATTACGGAAAGATATGTGAAACAACAGTCAATAATCACTCTAGGATAACTCGACGTCAATGTGACGTTGAATGACGTTGGGCCGGGTTTGACGACACCACGTTACCATAACAACAGACGTTTGATCATATTTGAAGTCAATTGTATGAAATTTTCACTGCAAATACAGAATTTCCTGGGCATCATGATATGCAAGTTTTGCGCCGTTCAGTAAAAATCTGAGAGAATGGCAGCATCTGTCCGCGTATTTTTTGAACACCCCTCGTACATATAAGTTCTCAAAGGAGTGCAATTATTGTTGAAATCTAATCATTGTAGCAATAGTCATCTGCCCTTGATAGACTTTGAAATGCTAGAAAAGGCTTCATTTCAGTATTGTTTAGGCTCTAGTTATCTGCCCTTGATGTACTCTACCATACTAGAATTATGAGGTTATATTCCAAAATTGTTTACATGCTATACTACAAATTTGAATGGATTTAAATTAAAACTTCAGTACAACAGGTGAGCGATATCAGGGCCTTCAGGCTCTCTTGTTTGAAATGTATTTTTTAACAGAATTTATTATCCTTAACTAAATCTTACCCATTTAATTTAAGCATTTGACATATATTTACAAATTACTATTTTTGATGCTAAATCTGGTTGCGAGCCTCTTTAACTCTTTGCATGCTAGCGATTGCATTTGCAAACAGTTTGGATCCAGATGAGACGCTGCGTAAACTGTTTGACACTCTGACCATGTTTTGAAAAGAAATTTAGAAATGTCTTATTTAGAACAATAGCAGACGACAAATGTTGCAGATGGAAAAAAATTACCCAACATGCAAAGAGTTAATACTGTATTATAGGCTCTGATGGGTTAAGCCTAGTGTCTACTATTATAAAGGACATTGAAAAACAGTGTAGACTAGAGCCTGGACAGACACCTTATTCACATATTCATGACTGTACTATAAGAACCTAATTTCTTCAATTCGGGGATAATAATGCATGCATTTAATTAACTCCTATTCCATAAAAAGAAACTGATTGTTATTCCATTTTTTGTATATTTCCTTTGCAATTTATTACAACCAATACATAAAAGGTGGAAATATATATTTTTACAGAATTAGGGACGATGTGAACCACCGCCGATGTGAACCACCGCCAATGTGTACCATTTTACCAGAAGATGTGAACCACCCCATCAGACGATATGAACCAACATTTTATTTTAAAATTTATAAGTGCACTATCAGAAATAGTTGTAAAAATGGAAAAAATATGTCAACTTTAATGGGTTGATTAACCTGTTATTGTGCTATTTTAGCAACTTTAAGCTCATATTGGACCAACACTGTAGATTCTGGGTGGATTATGTGATGCCATGAAGCATGAGAATAAATTGTCTATGAAAGAAAACAAATGCAAGAAGTCTTCTATGATTCTTTATAGTCCTTTAATCAGGTACAGCACGATTACTTAAGTAATTTAGGGACTGGTTTAAGGTTCTTGCTTTTGTTTTCCTTCATAGACGTTTAATTCTCACGCTCCACAGCATCACATTATCCTATGATATTCCAAAATCTTGTCCTGAATAAGAGTTTAGATAATACTATCAGAGAAATAAAGTTAACATATTTTCAGTCTATATAACTTTTAGAACAGTAAGTTAAATGCAAGAAAACTTATACAATTTTTTTAAAAACAAAGTGTTAGTTCACATCTGATCATCTAATAGGGTGGTTCACATCCCCTGTAAAAGTGGTTCACATCGTCCAAAAAAACTGGTTTACATCGTCTAGGTTCACATCGTCTATTATGTAACATGGTGAGAAAAATATGCAACCAGACTGGGGCTCGAACCCGGGACCCCTTGCTTACAGGGCAAGTGTTCTACCGACTGAACCACCGGGCCGCTTACATTATAAATCTTTCACCATTTAATCATAAACTCAACCCGGCTACACACACCCCCTCTACACAAGAATTCGTCCCTAATTCTAACTAAAGAACACTCCACGAGTTTCTTATTATTATTTCTGTACACTCTACGAGTTACATATTATCCTACGGGTTATTTACGTTGGGCGCCAATTTAGCCGCCAAATGTAACATGGTGATAAAAATATGCAGCCAGACCGGGGCTCGAACTCGAGACCCCTTGCGATTAGGGCAAGTGTTCTACCGACTGAACCACCGGGCCGCTTACATAAATCTTTCACCATTTAATCATATACGCAACCCGGCTACATATATACCTTTTTTACAACTGTTTATGAAATTATTACCCATTTTTATCCACAGATACGCCTTTTTACTTCATTTATTCCTTTACGAAAGAAAACAGTTGTTCCACTTTATATGTCATTCGCAGACAGCTACCTGTGAGGAGTACACTTGTCCTATATGCAAACACAGTAGTCTAGACCCTGATCTTAAGGATCAGGGTCTTCACTGTTATCATTTTGAAGAAATATTGTAAAAATCTTCCCTAATTTAGCCTAATAGTAAAAGATCAAAAATGGACTGGACTAAATTGAAACTAAAACTGTCAATTTTGAGCTTTCAGGGAGGAATTAAAGGGGTACGCTGAAAGTATGTGTCTTAAAGCTTTCTACCTGGTTTAAGTGGATTTATAACTTCAAAAAAGGCAAAGGCAAGCTTTATTTAACGTCGGATAATCATATGGTAAACAATCAACATAAGCTCTGTAGAGCTTTTATTGCGACAAACAAGGTATCCATTAACATGCATACTTACCTTGGCATTACATTTACCTTCCTAGTACTACCTTTACAATGCCGAGCGTCAGGCAAGGGAGCTACTAGTACCGTTTTTATAATGGTCTTTGGTATGACCCGGCTGGGGATCGAACCCACAACCTCCCGCCTCGAAAGCGGACACTCTACCACTGAGCTAACGAGGCGGTAAACTTCACAACTTGAAATTGCCAATCGGGTAAAGGGAATATAGTTACTATATATTCACATCGACTACGGTGGATTCTGTTTGATTTCGGATTAACTTTTCTAGTAACCCAGCTGAAAGTAAAGCAGAAAAACGCATTCTGCTTTACATTAAATTATCACGTATTCCAGCGATATTTTATTCCTGCGTATTCCGAATTGGAGACATGCTATGAAGTAAAGAAATAATCCGTTATTCAAACACGCAGAAATCGTCATTCCATATCTATCTATGAAAGAAAATTTTAAAACAACTCACCATTTCAGTTTGACCATCGACAGCTGAGCCTGTCACATCTCATCGATTTCTGTCCAGTTCGCCTCACGAGAAATTTTCTGAAAGGCATGCTTGGTTTGTTGGGTAAGCTGGACAACGGCGAGTTTCTTCGACTTTCTCGCCATCTGTACAGTTACAAATCCTCTTCTTTGGGTCCATTATTTACAGCAAATGCTTGAAAAAGTCATGGAGTTTCCCGATTTTTCGGTTTTACATCCTCCGATACGAAAGAGTATTCAGCAGATTGGGCCGCTCGAATCATTGAAATAACATCGCGCTGGCTCAGCTGATCTGTTAGTTGATCAGACTCATCGTAACAGGCTCAAGAGATACAGTTAAATAATTTAAGCCCGTTGTAAGAGTTGAGCTGATCCCAAACTTGAGCCTTTTCGTGAAAACGGCTTTTACAGGTAAGATAAAGTCACGTGATAGCAGTGTGCCATCGGCTTTTCCCGTTATACTTGTCGGTGGTAACTATTGCAATACGGAAAAGGCCGAGTATTGCTTCGTAAAACGAACATCGCCGATATTCGCGAATGAATACTTACCAACATTTTCTTTGATATAAAGCAAAATACATAATCGGACCTTCCAACAAACATTGAAAATCTCATAATAGATACATCAAAATAGGTAAACTGACTTTCCCAATTGAAAGTGCTATAAAAGCGTAGATCACAATGAGCACTATTTTCTGGCACAGTCCTTGGCGGTTGTCAGATTTGCGCTAACGGATGTAGTATTTTCCGAAAACCATATTCATAGACCCGCTACCGCTTCGCTACGCTCCGCTATCGCGGGTCTAAAAACCGATGCTTAGCCGTCACTTAACTCTTTCACCCTTGAAACGTTTATAGACAATACCAATTTCAAAATTAGTCTAGTCCATTTTTGACTACTTTGCGTTGATTTTAACAATATATTTCAAAATGACAAATAATGTAGACCCTGATTAAAGGGCTCCGTAAGGAGCCCTTTGATCAGGGTTTGTACTGTTTGCATAGGACAAGTGTTATCCTCACAGGTACGTTGATTTTAAATGACGAGTATACTCGTCGCTAGGATTGAATTCATTAAAAAGAAGATAAATCCGTTAAACAGTAGAGAAATACCTCTTTGTTTCAACAAAACTTAACGCAAATACAATTATATACAGAGTTTTCTCTCAACAAAACACCCAATGGGAAAAGATTATGTGCTGGAAGGAGTTGTTACAGAGAGGGAAAGTGCTGAGCATGACTTGACTTACATTTGCAAGCAGATAGAACAAAGAGTAAACTATGCGTCTGATTTGGATTCAAACTGTTTGTCAATCTTCTCTATGTTTTTTTCTGTCAAAATGTCCAGCACGTGACTTTGAGAAAATAGGCAAACGACATTTTTAGCAGACGATATTGCAGCTGTAAAAGCGTTATACACAAATGTTTTGATTTGGGAACAGCGGCAGTCATTTATTCAAAGGAGGGAATCTTTGTTTAGAAGGCCTTTGTAGGGAGGGATCACAGTAACAATTATAAAATAACATTTGGATCGTTTTGTTGATTTTTATCTGTATGTGTGGCAAATGATTAAGTGTTTGGTGAAACTCTGGGTTACAATAGTATAACACAGAATTATCCTTAAAACTGTTTGACATGCATCTAGATGTGATATATCTTGCGCGACATTTTGCTTCCTTAAAGCTCAGACTGTGCTTCATAATTTTCCGATTAAAGACATTCAACATTATTATATAATAGTATATTGAATAAGCTGGTTTTAAATACTCCTCACGTACTTTGAAAGCGTCTGCTCTTGTGAAGATTCAATTGAAGTTAGTCCTAATATAATTCCACAAAGCTATTCTCGGAGTTTAATTTCCTTTGAGAAAAACGCACCCCACACTATATCATATCCCTAGATAACATTGTGCAATTTCTCTATTACAATCGGAAGACGATATGTGATCACTTTAATACCTTTGCTGCCACGTCATCATATTTTTTATGCAATTATCGTCTGCTTTTATTGATCAAAATTAATGTTTTGGTATTATTTACGATTTTGACTTAAGAAGTATTGATACGAGTGTCAAACTGTTTTGATCCCGACCAGACACCGCGTTATGCGGCGCATGAACAAGATCCAAACTGTTTGAAAATAAATATTGAACTGGGGATAAGGCAGTGAAGGGATTAAACTGATCTAAACACAAACGCAGTGCAGTAAAATTAAGAAATAATCTATGTTCTACCGTTGTGAAACGGTATTTTACAACGGTTGGGAGTTGTGGTGCGCAGGAATTGACCACGAAGGCCGAAGTCCAGATTTAAAGAAATTCATTAGAAAGGAAATCCAATGTTCCATACTTATTTCCTCAGCGGATGAAGTTTTTCGACCGAATAACTTTTTCCGCGGCATTACAAGAATCTAACACCCATAAGCAAATTTACATTTACCGATCCACAATCTGGCATAGAACAAACATTACACCAAACAAGACAGAACATGAGAAAATTACTGTAACGTTACTGGTTAAAAGTATATGGTCTTTACAGGCTATATGAATAACGAAAGAAATTTAAAAAACATAACGTATGAACGCACGAGGTCACGTCATGTCATATAGCCGCGGGAGTAGCGGGGTAGGGAAGAGCGTGGTATAACGTCTCAGGTATACCACGATAGACCTGTTATTTGTTTATAGAGACGAATTCACGTGTCATGTTAGAATGTAAAATTAAATCCACATTACCAGTTGGCGGTGCGATAAAGGGCAATGTATTCAACCAAATGCGTTCTTGGCGGACATAGCCGATCTGACGAGATCCTTGGCGCGAGTCTGATCGGTTGTTTCCACCAAGTACTTCGAGAGCTGAATGCAACGCCCTGTAACGCATCGCCAACTGGTACAGTGGAGAATCTGTTATTCTTTCCAAATAAACGCGTTTACGCTAAAACTATTATTTGCAGTGCAAACAGTTTGGAGCCAGATCAGACGCCGGTTAACCCGGCGTCTGATCAGGTTCCAAACTGTTTGCCACCAAGATACACATGAATTATAAGAATTGTCCAAAAGTTGTACTTTTCTACCTTTTGGTGCTTTGCGTTTGCGTACGTTTGCGTTTAAACGGGAAAGACTAATAGATTCTCCACTGTATGCCTTTAAAATACACCAACAACAACTAAACAGCTGGTTAACTCACTTTATATGCAAACATGAAACATTTGATATTTGCAGCAGAACAATAATTTTGTTATGCCGCAAAGAATAACACGGAACTTATACATGTACTTATTCATGATTTCACGCTTATCGGAAACGGAATTGGAGTAAACTACAAACAGTAAAATACAGGGATTAAGATACAGACTATTGTATCTTACTGTCAGATATCGCAAGAAGGCATTAAACAAAAAATGTATATTATTTTTTAAAAATGACGATTTATAGATATACATTTTAGAGACTGATCAGACGCTGGGTTACCCCGTGTTTGATTAGACACTCTGTAATGGGCATACTTGTGTAAGCGTTTAATAGGAAATAATAACGTTTTTCTTCTGCTTCTAATCCCAATGGGGATTGTCTAAATGACTCTGCATACTAAAATCACGACCTTCTAACGCTTTTTGAGGCATTATGATTATAGCAAGCGACAATTAATATTACGATGCCATCAACCTGTGTTACCAGCTATCTGTTTAGATCCTAAAGCCTAACCTATGTCTTGCAATAAACATTATCTATCAAATACGATTACTTTTATCTGTTTCAAATGTCTTGCCTGCAGATAAAATATATTAAATGTTGTCAATACAATTATACAAGTATTTAACAGATCCTTATCAAGACAGAGTCACTTGGCTTAAGATATGGATCTATGCGATTGACAAATGCCTATTGTTTTGCAATTAGGTTTACAAGAGTTATAATGCCTGAATAATCCTGCTTTTATAAATGATGCATTTTTCCTTAGGCGCTCGTTACTCAAACCACCACCTGAAACCATTATCTGCATGAAGCCTTACTGGAATGTATTCCAGTTGAAAAGTCGTTATGTTTTCCCGTTTAAACGCAAACGAAACGCAAACACATCGCAACAAAATGTTATAAAAACAACTTATTGACGACTCAGGCTATTTATGTTACTTCGATTGACAGGCAGTTACGCGCCTGATCAGATGCCGGGTTACCCGAACAAAACCATTTAACCATAAAGTCGTTAATTGGGAAAGAATAACGTCTGATCCACTGTATAACATTTCACTCTGATAATTCAGGATAAACTCTTACAGGTACAGTGGAGAATCTGTTATTCTTTCCCAATAAACGCGTATACGCTAAAACTATTATTTGCAGTGCAAACAGTTTGGAGCCAGATCAGACGCCGGGTAACCCGGCGTCTGATCAGGCTCCAACCTGTTTGCCACCAAGATAAACAAGAATTATCAGAATTGTCCAAAAGTTGTTCTTTTCTATGTTTTAGTGCTTTGCGTTTGCGTACGTTTGCGTTTAAACGGGAAAGAATAACAGATTCTCCACTGTATTAATGTGGTAATTCCAGAATCCTGATCTATAAAGTAGATAATATAAGGCGACAAACTAAATTACATGTACGGATGTCAAAATAAGTTAAACTTTCTGCACCCCGTATAATTGTCGTATTCAACAGTTTACTTTTAAAAAGTGCTTCTAATACATTATCTTGCAGTAACTATCAGCGTGTTAAACAATTTTGGTCTAGGTTTGACGCCAAGTTACTCGGCGTCTCATCTGGATCCAAACTGTTTGCAATATCTATCACAAACAGTTGGTTGACCTTTTTAGTGTTCAAAATTGTCTATTAATTGCAATTTGTTTTTTCCGAAGAAACTTCAAATTGTGAGACGGTTTTGATTCAGAAGTAATGCCAAGTTCCTCAGCGTCTCAATATGATATAACTGTTTGCAACAATTAGCCCGAATGTTGAAATTGTTATCGATTCCGCGGCTTTGAAAGGTATTCACTCGTCATTTATCTTTAGAAATGCCATACCCCCGCCAAGAGCAATTCGTCTATTTGAAATAGTCGCTAATTGCAAGTATGGTTGTACCTTGAATACAGTGGAGACTCTGTTATTCTTTCCCGTTTAAACGCAAACGTACGCAAACGCAAAGCACTAAAACGTAGAAAAGAACAACTGTTGGACAATTCTGATAATTCTTGTTTATCTTGCTGGCAAACAGTTTGGAGCCTGATCAGACGCCGGGTTACCCGGCGTCTGATCTGGCTCCAAAATGTTTGCACTGCAAATAATAGTTTAAGCGTAAACGCGTTTATTGGGAAAGAATAACACATTCTCCACTGTAATACTGATAAAAATACTCGTCAACTTCTTCAAACAATAAATTTTCTACAGTTTTAATACATAGTGTTTGCATTAGTCTCGGTAACACGGAAACTTATTAACGTCTTTCCTACTGAAAATAATATTTAACCTACCGCAAGCCCGCGGTATGTATGGTTACGAATTGTTGACGGAAGTGATTACATCTGCTTAGGCTAAGAATAAGCATCTGCGTATTAACGAGAGAATTTTAATTACGAAGCAATACATTTTCAACGGAACAGAGATCGAATACACCAAACTGTCTAAGCATTTTACAGTTTCCTTAACAGATAGATATTAGTGAGAGCAGGGCTCCAGATGAGAGGGGGTACACTGAACAAATCCAATATTTTCTCACACATTTCTGCACCAAATCCTATAGTGATACTACTCATTAGAATCGTCTCGAAGAGACGAATCTAATGAGTACATGTAGTGACACTATAGGGTTTAATGCAGAAGCAAATATTTTAGTTTTGAAATACTCCCCTAAACTGGAGCTCTGTGAGAGTACAGGTATTTGTCAAATATATCACTTTTATCGAAGCGATTGTTTTTATAAAAATATATTATTCTAATATATTTTTGTATATGTATATACTTCTACTTGTTTTAATAGTGACGGCAAGATGGTGCAATGACCAGGGGAGTAAATGTACGGATGGCTGATCGGTTATTCGAGCTGAAACTATGACGTGGTACTTAACTTATTATACCAATACCTACTTTTAGTTAAGAATCCACTTTTCTCACCCGTTTAAACGCAAATGAAAAACAAACGCAACGCAACGAACTGAGGCAATGATATATTATCAACTTTCGTACTTTTATCTAAGTGACAAACAATTGGAACCTAAAACTGGGACGCTTATCAGACGCCGATATCCTGACTTATCATCTGCATTGTACACTCTTTTAGCAAAAACTCGTTTATTGGGAAAGAATAAGATCTTTCCAACTTTAAGTATGCATTTTTATGTCATGTTTTTCTTGTCAGATTCTCAGCATGTGTTCCAAATAGTTTGCGATGTAGATAAACCCATTTATGCCCAGTGGATTCTTCCATGTTTATGTATTGGATTAGTCCATTTTTTATCAAACGGATGCCTGGTCAAAATTTTTATTTTCATTTTGTTTTATATTGAAACTCCTATCAGCAAACAGTGTAGACTCTGAGTAGCCGCATAATGCGGCGTCTGATCAGAGTATACACTATTTGCCTATGTCCCATATATGGGACAATGGGCACAAATGGGTTAAAACTTACCATTAGCAATGTTTAAATGGCTGGCAGTTTTACATTGTATTGCATTCTTTTTTAGTTTAGTTTCGTTTAAGCGGCAAACTTAATGTTTGCCCCGCTGTTACTCGCGTAAATAGGTATTCCGTTATATTGTCATACAAGTGGAAGAGAATGTTCCTATTACACAATATCGTTTATTAGATGATGGAACAACAGCAGTAACTAGGGATAAATGTCAGTCCACTGATTATTCATCTGTCAAATTCCGATAACATCCGAGTAACCCAATTATCGAATTTATCTAAACTTTATGCTGTTATATAAAGTTCGTCTGTAATTTTTAACTAGTGTAGAAGTTGTCAGATTTGCCTTATTTGTATCATCTACATGCACCACATATAACCGTTAAATTTACGAACAATTAAGATCCAGATGAGACGGCGAGTAACTTGATCAAACCTGTTTTGACAATGTTGGCAAATAAACCCGTAGCGCATAGAAGGTTAGACCGTATGTCGTACGTCAAACAAGCTTCACGAAGTATATATTTGTTAACTGATCTAGTAATGGGATTTGTCTAAAACGTAGTTATAAGCTTCACTTCGTCGTCATAAAATTGTCTATCCCATACTAATCTGTTTATCTGATATAGTCGACTGTAGACCTGGATATTGTGGCTAAATATGGTGTTATAGGCCAATTATAGAAGCATTGTCAGTATCGCAGCGGTCTTGTTTGTTGTTCAAATTGTGTGTTATAATTGGCTGCCTGTTATGTATATTAATTCTGATATAGATCTACATTCTCAATATATTTTAATACATGTACAAACAGAAAACGCCACTGAACCTTTTGTTAACATGCAGCTCCATTAATTCCACTAAGCATGTTAAAGTATATTTGTGCTAAAATTTTAGAGCCATATCTAACGCCAAGTTAGACTGTTTAGCATTTGAATTTAACAAATTAAACGTTAAATTTTTAAAATCATGTTCAAGCTCGTTGAACGCTTTTCGTGCATTTGGCGATCATTAACACATAATGTTATCGTCTACACATCTATAAATTATCACACTGTGTAGACCCAGATGCGATGACGCATCTGCAATATATGCTATTTCGTACGGAACGTTCTGCTGTATTGATAAACCCTGTAGTGTGTTTATATCACCCTTGTATATACATGTATAATAAAGCATTTCCCGGAAAGTTCATAGGAAGAGTTAATTGCAATATTCAAGCATTTGTTGAAAACGAATATTATTTCACTCTATGTAACGGCCGATAGTTAATTTACAATCACACACTTTAAACCTTAGATTTTGTTCAAACAATCTGCTCTGTTATTCTGAAAAATACCTGTTTCTTTCAATACATATTTATATGTTTATCAAGTTAACTAGACACAATTCACGTATGGCAAATTGGCTGTTATAGTAACGCCGGTGTGATAAGATCGGAGACACATAAACTCAATTGCCATCAGATTAGCACCACGATAACAAAGTTGCTAATATACGAGCATACATCAAATATTTATATGGGATCCAATTATGCCAATGCAGATGGAAGTTAATATAGTTTACATAATGAACAATTACATGTAGCGGCATCACTTGTCAACATTGAAACCTCGGCTCAAAGATATTTTTATTTCATACCTCCATTACTTCCATTACAGAACCGAACAGAACAGAACAAATTTTATTCCTGACTTGTATATAGTACATCGTCACACAAAACATAATAAAAAAAATGTCAGTCACGCTACATTACAGTAATGTTCGTCAGTTAATGTACTACCGCATAACTCACTGACACATGTACATTTTAACCCATTTATAACAAGTGGATTATTCCATGCTTATGTTTTTATTAGTTCATTGTTGGTGTAAGGGGTGCCGGGTCTAAATTTTCATTTTCATTTTGTTTTATATTGAAATTACCATTAGCAAACACTGAAGACTCTAATCAGCCGCCGCATGATGCGGCGTCTGATCAGAGTCTACACTGTTTGTCTATGTCCCTCTTATGGAACACTAGGCACAAATGGGTTACTGGGTGATTCTAGTTTCCAATTAAACAAAGTCCTTTTATGACCTTACTTTATACTTGTATATTGCTTTAAACTAGCATGTATCTACATATCAATTAATATTCGTTTTAGCTTTGATAATAACCGGAGATGTAAAAGTTGATGTTGGCATTGACCCCTAACCCATATTGACATCACAATTTCCATTTTAGGCCAGTGTTAACTGTTTAAGGTTGTTTTCAACAATATTTTGCAACGTGAAAAACGTTGCAGGCTTATATCAGGGGGATTTTATTAGGGGCGCTATTGCTTAATGCAGTAATGGCAGTACCCGTAACATGACTGTATCAAATCGAGGAAATATCACTATAACAATGAAGGCTATCGAAAGATAACCATATTCAAAATCTAGTCAGACTTCTTCATAATTCTAGATGTATAACACAAACACAATACAATATAATATAAAAATGACAAAGGTTTGAAGACCTTAACTTCTAAATTTAATCTGAGAGCCAAACAGTTTGGAGTATAATCATATCAATTGAGTATCTGAGGCAGGCCTTCATCTATCATTTATAATGAGTATCTACTATATTTGTCAACGTACCTCTACAGTAGTAGAGGTAGTATAACTATACAATATTGAGAACTATATACATGTATATCGCAAAATGTTGATTTTAGATAATGTCATGATTTCTTTCTTTAACGTTATTATCGGATAATTCTTTATATTTGATTGAACCGTTTTAAACATTGAGTATACTCAATCAATTATGAACACCATTTAATTTTCTTTAAAAAAGGTCCAAAACTTTGTTTCTATGAAATTCATATTAAGTTTCGTCTGAGGCATATATGCAGGACGTCTAGGTTATGTTTAACTATGATTTTTAAAATGTTTTTTTCTAGAGCGTGTTTTCCTGTTTCAAAACAGAAGAGGGATTTTCATTCAATTGCTGAAATATCGCTGGTTAGTTTAGTGGATGATTGTTTCAATCTAGGTTGAAGAAAGGCAAATAGCTCCAGACATGATGTTAATGTTTATATCATATGTGTATTCGCTGATGCTGCCTGCAAATAGCAGGGCTTACAGTGGAGAAAACGTTATTCTTTCCCGTTTAAACGCAAACGTACGCAAACGCATTATACTAAAACGTAGAAAAAGACAACTTAATGACAATCCGGATAATTTATTTTAATCTGAGTGGCAAACAGTTTGGAGCCTGATCAGACGCCGGGTTACCCGGCGTCTGATCTGGCTCCAAACTGTTTGCACAGCAAACAATAGTTTTAGCGTAAACGCGTTTATTGGGAAAGAATAACGTTTTCTCTACTGTATGTACATTATTTGAATAAAATGAAAATCTGATTAAACGGGACTTTCTTATTTGCTGTCATCCTGCTTTCAAAAACAACTTTTCGTTGACATAATTAATGAGCAGTAGTCCAACTAGCTTAAATGAATGAACAAGCAATTCAGTTAATTTTGAGTGGTAAACAGTTTGTAACCAGATCAATCAGACACCGGGTTACCCGGCATTAAATTTTGTTCTGGCTCCAAGCTGTTCCTAATTGAAATACATGTAATTGCTTTAGCATTAACGCGTTTTGTGAAAGGAATAAACCGTCTTCTCCTCTTATCTTTATCTAGCTTCCGCTGAACTAAGTAAACCCATATTTCTTTACTTAAAAATGTTGATACCTCGCGCTTAAATCGAACACACCTGTGTTTTAAATTGAAATGTGGTGAAGCACATTTTAATTTTGAATACGAGCAAAAAATGTATTTGTCAAATCTCGACACTTTTGTTCCTTAATGAAAAGGTTTTTGCTGAGTGTAATTTGTGTAAAACATCAAGGAAACTATTATCAAAATGTTTCCGCAGATTAAATAGCAAGAACAAATGGCGATGAAGTTTGGCCCATGCACTTTAATAATTCAATTAAATGCCGGTAATTTGATCCATTCTTCTGCAGCTTATAGAACAACTGTTAATTGTTTGAAAAGGGCAATGCGATTACTGAATTCCCCTGTGTAAATAGAATTCACTTTATGATCTGTTTTCGTCAGATTGCCCTCCGTATGCCCAACATTCAATTGTGTGTTTATTCAGAAAAAGGTCATCTTGGACCTTTATTTATGTCTGGTTAATTGAGCGCATAATTGGTCCATATCAATGCCATTCGATTTTTAACCCGCGTATTTCTGTTGAATAAATATTTACACCAGACAATCACTTAAGTGCCTTTATCCTTCTTATTATCCAATCTGACTACGCTGGCATGTAAAGCAGATATACATGTATATCCAAATCAAAATGTCGATTCTTATCATATTATTAACTGTTGGCACTCATATCACCATGTCCTTATTCAAAATGCCTGCATTGGGAAATTTAGAATTGTTGTCGTAAAGGACAATTGTTCGGCAGATATGATATGTGTTGGAGTATTAGGGTTAGTCCCAGATAATATTTAAATCAGATAAAAGCTTGGGATTCAGCCGTGTGGTCCTACTTTAATTACTACCATCTTGTTCTAGCAATAATCATGACGTCACGCCTAACCCTGCAATAAATCAAGTTTTTGAAAGCTTGCTTTATCACGCTATTATAGCATACAGTGTTGATCGTAAGGAAACGCCACATTTAAGGAGCAGGCGCCCGTTTCATAAAACTTCGTACGACAAAAACGGTCGTAAGTCAAAACTTTAAAATGCATTCAATTTCTAATTTCTCTATTTAATCCTGTCTTGTGACATCGTTTTGGAATCGTCTTGAAAAAAGAGATGTCACAAGACAGGATTAGATAGAGAAATAAATAGTAATTAAGACTTTTACATTTTGACGTGCGATAACAGAGTCTGTACTGTTTCGATAAAAGCTATCTGCTTTATGTACAAACACTGACGTTTATTTAGACCATTATTTATTATCCGTACTGAAATATTGCAGTAAGCAAATAAGGAAATGCATTGTAGTGTGTTTGACACGTTCATGGAATGTAAACGACGTTATTATATGCCGTTTAAATGATACTCAGTCCGAAAACTATCTCATGAACTTCATCATTAAAAAAGAATTGCTTCAATATGACTGGCAAATATCTGGAGCTTGATCTTACTCTAGGTTAACCGGCTTCTATTACTGCTCAAGAGTGTTGGCAATAAATTAATTGACGCATTTAACAGGCATATTGGATAAACATATCTTACTGTAATGATTTTCAACAAAGTAGCAACTAAAGTAACTACAGCAGATTTTGCAGAAATAAGATTCTTAACGTAGTAACGGTAACAAAAGTCTTTAGTGGTACAGTAGGGACGACTATAAGTCGTGGTTTGTGACGCGTTTTACCTCTACGGGTGGACTCGTCCTAAAGGTCACAGCTCACAGGTAAAAATCCGACTATACCGTAAGTAAGACGTTATTCTTTACAAAAAACACGAGCTTACACTGACACAAGTGTTTGCATTTCAAACAATTTGGAGGCAAGGTCAAACAACAGGTAACCCGGGCTCTGATCAAGCTCTAAACTATTAAGTATCGTTTAAATAGGAAATAATAACGTCTTTTCGATTGTATGTTAAACGTTTATGTTCAACTTAAGAAAATTATACAGCGGTGGTCAAGCATATACATTCTTGGTAAGCAGTGTGCATCTGAATTAGAGAAAATCTAGAAGTGTTTTGCTATCAGGAACTTAACCGTTTGTATTAGTTAAAGCATAGTGGGACACATCTTCAATAAAATATGAACTGGCATTTTGTTCAATGTTCTGAAGAATATATATGAAGGTGTAGTTTTACATGGATTACCGGAAATACTAAAAGATGATCCAACAGAGAGTTTAATTGAAAGATGAGAAATGGTATTAAATTTGAGGAGATTATATGGTGGTGGGCGAAGGTAGATGTATGTCCTTACCACATGCGTGTTGTCGTAAATGTCGCTGATAAAAATATACTTTACAATTATGAACTCTTTGAGTGCATATTGAAATCAGAGTTTTAAGAATTGCAGACGTCCTTTGAATAATGTAATAAATTGGAGAATCCGATATTCATTCCCTTATAAACAAAACAAAAATCAAATACAATGCAGTTTAATGTATGAAATGAAAAGTCATTTAATTAATTGGCCAATTTGTTTTGCTATGAGTGGAAAGCAGTTTGAAGTCTGATCAAATGCCGGGCTACCTTGCGTCTGTTCAGGCTCCCGACTGCTTTAAGTTGATATCATCTGTTTTGCATAAACACGTTTATTTGGAAATTTCCTACTGTACATTCACGGGTTACCGGAATAGGGAAGTGTTTTTATAGTTTATATGAATCCCAAGCTTTCTCTGACGCCATTCTCTCATAACCGTTACGGTATTTTCTATAGTTTTTATACAAGACCCAAAGACTTGTCACCACTATTGTGAACACCTATGCCAATTATTTGCTCTAACTAATTATCGTGAAGCGGGATAGTGTTTAAGCAATATATAAATAGTCTGTTAATTAGCACCGTGTTGAAAACAGCATGCGGATGCAGCCAGTATATTCCTTAAAAAACGAACATCAAACAAAATCTTATCTGGCATTGGAATGCTCCCTTGCCTCATCTGTATCACTCATATACAGTAATAATCCTTTGGAAATATCATTGACATAGGTGACTAAAGTCGACCTTGCAAACAAATCCTGATCAGACTATTTTGTAATCGTATCAATAACTCTCCAGTCAAAAGTTTAGAATACGACCGTTGCATAAAATTTTAATTACGATAATAGTTGGCGGCATTTGTAAAGCAAAGGGTTTTCTCCATCGTTGAAACGAATAGAAATATGCACGTAATACATTACAATGTAAACACTTATGTTTTTCTGAAAATAAAAACTGTTTTCTAATAAGAATGTTTAAACAAAAAGTATTTGGAGTCTGATCAGAACCCGAATGGCATGGCTTCTGTTCTGATTCCAAAATATTTAAAATCGAAGAATCTGATTTACCACAGATGTTTTCATTTCAAAAAGGACGTATAACGCCTGACCAACTATATGTAAACATAATATTATGTATGTGTGTTGTTCTAGAAGTATTAAATGATGTGCAGACTAGCTTATATATCAGCGCTGAAAGTCATATTATCTGTCGTTTGTACATTTATATCAGCTTATCGACGGGTAAGTACATTCAGAAAACATTAGTATCAGTGTTTATTCTGAGCTAGATTCCGTTAAATATGGTAAGACAACACAATCATGCTTCTTCTTTACGGTGTTGTACCGTGCTAGTTTAAGACAGTGATTGAGCAGTTAATTTTGTCCCATTAAATGGGTTTAAGCCGGGTTATCCGGCATCTAATCTTGTCCAAAAAATGGTTGAATTGAAAATAATTACTTTAGCACACAAAAGTGTATTTGGAAAGGAAAAGAAAAATCTTTTTCACCGTGTCTGTAATAAAGACTACTCAGACCTGCTATTGAATGTTGTTGAAAATCTATTTATACAATAACTCTTGTGCTTTCTGCGTTACTTAATCTTATTTCTAGAAGCTACTGCCTATCTATAACACTATCAAAAACAATTACATGAGCACAACTTTGAAAATCTATAACCCTCTACCCAGACATTAGCCTGCGACTGTTCTGGGTCAAAAACTGCGATAGAAATTTTATTTTTACCATAAACGCGCTTATTGGAAATGAATAACGTCTTCTATATCAAAGAAAACCTCATATATCACTGCACAGCAGGATGCAATAACCTAAAGGTCCTGTTTCTTCCAGGTTTATACATAATTTATAAAGTGTTACTAGTTTTGGTAGCCTAGATATATAACGATGATGACATTTTGTAAGTTATTGCCCGATGACCATAATGCCCTCGAGCATAGTTATATAATTCACCTAATTCCACTTCTGTACTTGATCTCGTGGTATTACAGTGGAAATGTTCTTTCCAAATAAACACGTATATGCTAAACCAATGGTATCAAATGCACACAGTTTGGGTCCAGATGTTGGTTGTATTTAACAGAGACGATATTTGCACGTGTACAGCTTAAATGTCAAATAAAACAAATCCAACAGGAAGTGCAAAACACAATTGCATACAAAGAGCGTATACGCGAGGAAATAAATCGAGGGCTTGGTGCAAAAATATTGTAACTCCTTCACAATTGTGAAGGAGTTACAATAGTTTTGCACCAAGCCCTCTAAATGCTAACGACAATTTGTACACATATGGTATTGTAGTAGCGAATTTCAAAGATTTAAAGTTACGGTTTGAGTTATTATATAAAATACGAATATCTCTATTTCTGGATAAGGTTAAAATAATGTATCTCATCAGGGTATCTGTATTTTTTTATTTTATTCATATTAAGTGGTATACTGCATGAACAAACACCGCAATGTCCTTATATCAACCTTTGCATATAAATACAAACATCTTCAAGCAAGTATTTAGGAAGAGTTCGTTGCAACATCCATGCATAATCAGGTTAGCCTTGTATCTTCATTTAATGTAAGCGGTCTGGGTTTTCTTTGTTTTCATTTCTCTTCACACTGCCTACATTGCGATTGAACACTTTGCCTTCGTGTTTATCGCTTTCAGTAAGCCTTTTATGCCAAACTATCTACACTTTTTTTGCCCTCATAGTTATTGTCTGTATTGAAGAGAGGTGGTGACCGAAAGAATGTTGAGAGTAAAATACGCATAGAACGCTCATACGTTAGCATTCTAGCCCGCTTTTAAGCCACACTATGTAATTGAGAAATCTGCATAAATGGTTGTTTTGGTTCCCATTTGATCTACAGACGCCTTAATCTGTTTACCCTAAGTGACCCCTATACACACAGAGTGACTCGTCAAACGTGTACTTGTCATACTTATGCAGAAATTGTAGACTCTGATCAGATGACCCTTACAGGATCCCTCTCATTAACCCTTTGAACCCTAGTCCCGCATATCGGCGTCCTTTGCAAACAGTGTACATGTACATAGTACTCTTGTCCTATGCAAACAGTGAAGACCCAGATCAGCTCTCTGATCTGGGTCCTCACTGTTTGTCTTAATGCCAAACATTGAAAAAAACAACCCTTAAAAGTCAGAAATGGACTATACTTAAATGGAAACTGGAATTGTCTATTTAAAGTTTCAGGGAGGAAAGAGTTAAGGTATGCGTTGTTTATTCTGGATATTTTTAATTACCAAAACATGAACTATTCTTCTTTGAAATCTGAGTAGTTAACATAATAAATACTTGTCTAAATTAGAAAATAGTGCGGGAAACCTCTGATCTAGGTCTACACTATTTTCAAATGTAACGAGTATATTTCAAACAAGTCCATGGTTTTGTTGAATACGCTAAAGTATCGTTCCATAGGCGATACGTGTCGATATATTTATCTCGCTAGATGGCGTTATGGTCAATTACATTTCCTTATCAGACTATCACTCAAACTAACGTTACACAAGGGCTTTGGAAACTGACTGATGCGTAGCCATGTTCGATCAACTCTGCTGTTAAATGGTCATCAACCGAACAACGGGTCGTTTGATATTTGATTAGCTATGCATTGTTTTCTGAGTATATACAGTGCTCCCTCCCTACAACGTTCCTCCCTACAACGATCCCTCCTTACAACGACCCTTGTCGCAGTTCCCGAAACAGGACAATTCTGTCTAACGTTTTACTGCTGTAATATCGTCCCCTTAGCGTTGTCGTCTGCTGTTTTTTCTCAAAGTTACATATTGGACATTTTGACAGAACAAAACTTAATGACGAGTGACAAACAGCTTGAGTCAAGATCAGACGCCGCGTGACGCGGCGTCTGATCTGGATTCAAGCTGTTTGCAAATGTAAACCAATGTCCCTCTTTATAACGACCCCTCTGAACAACGTACACAATTTGTGTCTCCCACCACAGGGACCCGGCACGATTGAATTTTGAGAGAAAAAATTGTCAAAAGGTATATATAGAGACTCTATATATACCATTTGAAAAAAAATTCTCTCAAAAATCAATCGTGCCGGGTCCCTGTGTCTCCCACTGGGTGTCGTTGTAGAGAGGGAATGCTGTAAGATTGTTACAGTGAAGATGTGAAACGCATTGCCAAAAAAAACGTAGAAAATAACAGCTTGTTTGGAATTATAATTATTGATTAAAATATCAGGGGCAAACAGTTTTGGACCTGATCAGACGTACCCGGCGTCTGATCGGGTTCCAAACTGTTCGCACTTGAAATGATAGTTTTAGCGTAACCGCGTTTATCGGAAACGAATAATGTCTTCTCGACTGTAGGACCAAAATAAAATACTGCAATTTGCTTCAGCTGCCTCTACATGTATCTACATACAGTGGAGAATGTATTATTCTTTCCCAACAAACGCGTTTACGCTAAAACTATTATTTGCAGTGCAAACAGTTTAGAGCCAGATCAGACGCCGGGTAACCCGGCGTCTGATCAGTCTCCAAACTGTTTGCCACCAAGATAAACATGAATTATTAGAATTGTTCAAAAGTTGTACTTTTCTACGTTTTAGTGCTTTGCGTTTGCGTTTGTTTGCGTTTAAACGGGAAAGAATAACAGATTCTCCACTGTACATGTGCCAATTACATTTACGTTTGGAAAGACGTCATTCATTCCAAATAAACGCTTTTGTTCTAAACACGACATGTAGACACGTTGTAACTCGGCGGCTGATCAGGCTCCAAACTATTTGCAATTCAGATTTTAATGAGTTTTCTATATTTCTTAGCATCTTGATTACGATAATTTTTGTTTATTATGTACAGGTAACGTCGCCCCCATAATATAATTATGAGGTTCAGGTAACGGTGTTCAAAGAGACCGACTGTGTGGCTTTGTGGTGTCCGCTTGCAGTGCAGGATGTTGTTTGTTCAACCCCCGGCCGGGTCAAACCAAATACTTAAAATAGCTTCCCTCCTTGGTGCTAAGGATTTCGGGTTAGCATTACAACTGGTTCGTCGATGTCACGATAAAGTGACCGACCGGGTACAGTCACAATGTTGCTCCTTAAAAGTGCCCCTGCTCGTAATACCCGAAATGTATACATGCATAGAGAAAAAAACAAATTGAGGCTTAAAGCAATATGAAAGTTCCCATCGGAATTTCATACTTTAACCATACTTTACTTTCATTCTACATGTCTGTATAAAACACAATTGACAAGGGTTTTGAAGCATCATTAACAGAGTAAGCTACAGTGGAGAATCTGTTATTCTTTCCCATTTAAACGCAAACGTACGCAAACGCAAAGCACTAAAACGTAGAAAAGAACAACTTTTGGGCAATTCTGATAATTCTTGTTTATCTTGGAGGCAAACAGTTTGGAGCCTGATCAGACGCCGGGTTACCCGGCGTCTGATCTGGCTCCAAACTGTTTGCACTGCAAATAATAGTTTTAGCGTAAACGCGTTTATTGGGAAAGAAGAACAGATTCTCCACTGTATATAATAATGTTTATCAAATTTACATTACCAGTACTTAACCCTTTCATGATCAAATTTGTCTGTGAGGTTTTTACCCCTTCACCGCCATATTTTCGTCTGCTTCAATATTGTTGTCTGCAATATCGTTTCAAAATATTAGATTTAAGTCAGTATAACTTACGTCATTTCAAAACAAGTGGCAAACAGTTTTGATCATGATCAGACGCAGCGTCACGCGGCATCTGATCATGATCAAAACTGTGTGCAAATGCGCTTTATGACGTCATCGAGAGTGAAAGGGTAAACTGTGCACTCATAACGGCTAGATTACGTTCAACAGGTGCCAAAGTATTTTAATCCCATTAATCCAATTAAAACCAACTTTTGTAAAATTTGCTTTATCAAAACGTGCGGTTAAATTGAAGTGTATACGGCTGTTTAACATTATATATGTATATACCCGATACACCAAATCGAAAACGCAATGTTATAATATATAATTGTTATGTAGCAACCTTAGATGTAATAAAACAGGAATTGTAATGATTATTACAAAACCTGTTGAGAGTACATCTTAGGTTGACATAGTCAACAGGAAATGTAACAAAATTAAAAATATTATCACTTTTGACAAATCGGTTGGATGAAGGTCATGTGTATATGGCCACACTCTACACCTATATAATTCACTAAACAACATTGCACATTTGATTTATAATATTCAAATATCGACCAAGAGCGAGTTATTACAATACCTCTTGTCTTAACTACATGTACATGTATAACAAACCCACAGAAAAGGTACTTGTACTTGTATAGTAAAGAAGACGTTTGAATGTCCAAAGTAATGCCTTTATGCTAAAAGCTTATTTCACTAAAGAGAATGTGTAACTCGGCATCTGTCAAGACTCTAAATTGTTTGCTGTTCAGATTAAAATAAATCGTCTACATTTTATTATTTCGCTTAACCCTCTTCACCCATAGAAGCGCCTTTTGGTACATTTAATTGATTCTGCGCTCCAATCTATAAAGTCCCGAATGTGCGTCATAAGAAGTATTTTCCATACCATCTGCTGGCTTAAGTCAGGCTGAGAATAAATCGAAATTCGCATTCTGTTTTTCTTTCAACCTTCTTTACATGTACGTAGTCAACTATGTTCAAAACCAGAAAAAATACTACATGTATATTGTAAAAGGGTGAAACGGGAACGAATCTTGCTGGTCTACTGTCTGCAGAGGCTCTCTGTGTTAGTTTTCACCGGCATTGTGCAACGTACTGTAAGAAGGATCAACTAAGTGTGTTATATACACTTAGATCTAAAGACAGAAACTGCCTAATTTAGGATAGGAATTGCACAGAAAGCTCCGTTAGGAGATTTCGGTGTTGTTTCTGACCAACATGGTGCGAAGAGTAGTAATACAATAGTAATTATCAAACTTCATTTCAAAATATTATTATTTCATATGTATACCGATACTAAGAGTCTAACTGTTATGCTCTGAATATTGATACAATAGTAATTGTTATAGTTCATCTCAAATTAATATACTTGCGCAATTCAGGATAAAAGTAATGCAGGGAGCTCATGTGGAGCCCCCAAGTGCTAGTTTTTACCTGCATTGTACAACTTACTATAGGAAAGTTAACTATGTGTATTATATATATTTTATCGAAGACAAAGAAACGCCCAATGCGGGATAGAAATTGCGCAGAAAGCTTCGTCAGAAGCTTTCTGTGTTGTTTCTGACCTTCATTGGGCGGTGTGTAGTGTTCAAAAGAGATTAATAAAGTTTATCTCCAATTAAAATAATCACTTACTGTATGTATACTGATACGAAGATCTAAATTTATATTTATAATATTTGGTCCATTAATGGATTACGTGACAATTGTGAATATTATTTATTTTGTATTGACGAGATACTGTATGTATAAGTAAAAAATAAAATGTTCTGTTCTGTTCTGTAATCATTGTAGCGTTTTTTTTTGGCAAAACGGTAGACGACGCCGGGGTATTACAATAAGTAATAACATTTGGCTTTCTAGCTGTTAAAACCTCTCCTTTATACCCATCTAGTTGTCGCCTAAACTCTAATCCGTTAATACCCTCAAGGCGACTTTAACCAAGATCACGGTAATCAAATTATAGAGAAAGCCGCGAGTAGGCCAGTGTTACACTATTGTGCAACTGTGCATATTAAGTACATTTAGACAGCGGTATATAGCGATTTGTGTCACCTTTGATGAAGATAAAACTAACTTACATTCGATTTTAGGGGTGAAAGTTACAGTTCCGTATTAAATCGTTATTGTTCGATACTTTCAACATGGAGAAACACAATTCATGCATGCAGTCATATAAACGTGAAAAGTGTATATATATATACAGTGTTACATGTACCTCTCTACAACAACGCTCAATGGGAGACAAAAATTGCGTGTGTTGTTAGGAGGGAGTTGGTATAGGGAGGGAGAATAAGACTTGGCTTACATTTGCAAACAGCTTGAATCCAGATCAGACGCAAGCTGTTTGTCATATGGTGTACCAAAGGGGTCGAAAGTATAGATGCTACTCAGGCAGCATCTAGATGCTGCCCGGGCATATACTTGGCATTATATTCCTTCTGTCAAAATGTCCGCTAACATGTAACGTAAAACGACCGACGACACCGGTAAATTCTGATAATAAAACGAACGTGCTGCCGCCCCCCATGTTGAAATGCAATGGTCCTCATCGAAACTCCGCCCTGCCAGATCAATAAAATCGGCCTATACCATATTCTAACTTTTACAGAAGAATGACGTTAGCCTTTCCCATTAATCACGTCTGTGCTCTAAAACAATTATTTCCGTTGCAAATAGTTTGTATTTCAGACGCCGGTTATTACCGGCGTCTGATAAAGTTCTAAACAGTTGTAATGTACATACAGGAACGAAATGTCAACTCCAACTCTCAACTACAGTGGAGAAAACGTTATTCTTTCTCAATAAACGCGTTTACGCTAAAACTATTAATTTCAGTGCAAACAGTTTGGAGCCAGATCAGACGCCGGGTGACCCGGCGTCTGATCAGGCTCCAAACTGTTTGCCACCACGATAAAGATGAATTATCAGAATTGTCAAAAAGTTGTATTTTTCTACGTTTTTAGTGTTTTGCGTTTGCGTACGTTTGCGTTTAAACGGGAAAGAATAACAGATTCTCCAATGTACATGTACCCACTTTGTTTTCAACGGCATAATTCCTGCAATGCAGGAAACACCAGCATACAAATAGTATTAAAGTATTATAAATTCAGAGCTCCAGATAAGTGGGAGTGAGTTGAACAAATCCAACATTTGATCGCTCATTTCAGCCTTAAATCCTATGTTGTGACTACTCATTAGAATCGCATCGAAGAAACGATTCTAATGAGTAGTGACACCATAGGGTTTAATTCAGAAATAAAGATTTTAGTTTTTGAAATACTCCACTTATCTGGAGCCCTGAAATTGTAGTATAATTGGAGCAAAAATGCGTTTAGTGAATCATAATAAAGTCGTCCCCACTGTGCTACTATAGTGCACATCTGTTACTCGCATTCAAATCAATACTGCATGTACATGTGTAGTTACAATAGGTTCATTTAAATAAATCAAATTTTATCCATTTAAGATTGAGGATCCTTAATGTGATGGGGCCAATGTTGGTCTTTATTGGTACTCTACGGAGAGCAATCGACAATTTTCGTCAACTGATGTACGGTCCGAACCATGCTAGCATGGTTCGGACCGGTCCGTCAGTTGACGAAAATGCTGTATGCCAATTGCTGTACGTAGAGTACCGATCTCAGTCTGATTTAGTTAGGGGTCCTCAACCTAAAACAGTTAAGAACTTTTATACAACCTACACCATTTCTGCTTCAGGAAGATGTATAGCGTTCCCTGTCTACAACGACACCCAATGGGAGACAAACACTGTGTGTGTTGTTCAGAGGGCGTCATTATAGGGAGGGGAATTGGCTACATTTGCAAACAGCTTGAATCCCTATCTGATCTGGATTCAAGCTGTTTGTCACTCGTCATTAAGGTTTTTTTCTGTCAAAATGTCCATTATGTAACTTTAGAAAAAACAGCAGACGACAATTTTAAGCAGACGATATTGCAGAAGTGAAAGAGTTAGACGTTATTGTCTTGTTTAGGGAGCTGTGGCAAATGTCGTTGTACATGTAAGGAGGGAATCATTGTTGGGAGGGCCGTTGTAGGGAGGGAGCACTGTATAACATTAGAAAGCAACTGTGTATCGTAGGAGTGTCCTTAGGTCTCTATTTATGATTTATTCAGTAAAGACGAATGGGGTTATTTTGAAAGAAGTCGTTTGCTTATTGTAGGTTTACGGTAATGCAATAAGTCTAAACGAGATTTATGTATGTCTGTATTCAGCTGAGCATGTTTTGAGGGGGTAGGTGCACCTTTGTAAAGTAATAACCAAATTCTTCAAACTTTGCATGAAGATAGTAAAATTAGTTTCTATGACAAAAACTGGTGAAAAAAGTGGGGGTACCGAACCTTTGTTTTTCACAATTTGAGATTTTTCAAGACTACCCCCCTAAAATTGAAGCTTCACAAAAACTCCTACTTGTTTGTACTACGTGTTTTCAATCTTTATTTACACAATCTATTTGTACAAGAAAGGTCCTAATTTGTATTACCATATTAAGAATAAACCCTGAAAATAATGTTTTGCCAAGATCAAACAAAAATGTGCGATTTGACTTGATAGGAGTAAAATTTCCCGTACGGTACGAAAACCCAATTTTTTTTCGCGAAAATAGTATTTTATGATCATATGCATTCACCGAAAATTACCAGTTGACAGTGCGATACAGAGTGATGTATTTAGCTCGAGACGTTTTTGGCGGAAATAGCCGATCTGACGAGCGCCTTGGCGCGAGTCTTATCTGTTGTTTCCGCCAAAAACGTCGAGAGCTAAATGCAACACTCTGTAGCACACTGCCAACTGGTGATGTGTTTATTATATGCCTTGAATACATGTACACACCAAAAACAATTAAATAGTTGTTTAAATCATTTTATAGCCAACATTTATTAGTTATTTGAAGCAGAACAAGATTTTTTGTTTGCCACAATGAATAACGCGGCACTTGTACACGTACGTAAATGACGTCACGTTAAATCGAAAGCGAGGTCAGAGTAAAATACAAAGTGGCTGATACAAGGTGACTGACTCTTGTATTTTACTGTGCAGATACACGCGGAAACGCTCGATATCTTACGAAGGCATATAATAATGTTAAATATTATATTTTACGACATCTTAATTTTTTTCGGAATTTTCTTTATGTCAAAAAGACATCCTTAACAATCGGAAATATAATCTCCTGTTAATTTTCCTCAGTAAAGAGTTTAAAGCATCAACTACCATGCAATTAGTGTATTTGCCGTCTGATCAAATTCAAAACCGTTTCATCTCTGATTCAAACATATACATGTAGTCAAAGTTATCAAAATCTGTTATTTTCTAATATTTCTTTTGTAATGCATTTGTGTTTAATGTCGTTTAGAAATAATGAAAAAATGGGAAATTAAAACAGACAGCATCTGTATAAAGCAGATGACGTCATGGCAGTGATTCGGTTAATACTGAATCGTCAACTATTTTTCGCGTCATGAATATTTCGCGTAATGCGATTTTGTATTAATTCGCGACATCATGCAATATTTCTAGCAGGTGGTAGCTTAAAACGGGCTGAAAGTAAAGCAGAATATGCTTTAAGGCACATTCTGCTTTACTTTCAACCTGCTTTAAGAAGTCGCATATTCATTCGCGAATTGACGCGAAAATTATATTCTCGCGAATAAAACCGGTTTTACAGTACTCAAATGTGGTGACCGCAACTGAGTTGCAAACAATTGCACCAAGACAAACAGAATAGAACGCCATCTGGATAGAGTATGAACTTTGTAATAACATTTGTTTCTGTCAAACTTGCTTATATGTTAACTTGAAACATTAGTTCAGGGAAGAATATAAGAAACGATGTTATTGTTGCGAGTTAATGATTTAAGTACACAACTGTTATACTGTGCATAGATTGTAACAAGCGATGTTAATGTAGCGAAAGGTTTACACCGTTGTTGAAAAACGGGGTTAACCAATTATGACAGAAGTATGTAAATGTTTAAGGATAATGTATTTGACCTGTACATGTATATAAACCTTATGTGCGGTAGAGAATACGCTTTTCTTTCATTATAAACGTGTTTATGCTAAAAGCTGTGTGACCATTGCGAACAGGTTGGAGCCTGATCAGACGCCGGAAAATCCGGCGTCTGATCCGGCCCCAAAGTGTTTGCCATTCAGATTAAAACCAATCGTTAAAGCATTTTTACATACTTATCATTTGCCACATTATATTGCATTACACTTGCGTTTAGTGTCTTTCAAAGGGGAACGAATAAAGTATTATTTGCTGTAATGCGCCTCGGGTTTCATTTATTACTGAGGTTCTATTGCATTTACAAAAGCTAATATCAATATAGCCAATGACCTATATGATTCATAATATTAACATGACTATGACTTGCCCTGCACATGACCTATGTGTACAATCATGGATAATACGTTATTCCTTCCGTAAAAACAATACTGAAGGCAAAACATTCAAATGTAGAAAATAATATATATTTGAAATTGTAGACGATTTATTTTCAATTCACATACAGTGGAGAATCTGTTATTCTTTCCCGTTTAAACGCTAACGTACGCAAATGCAAAGCACTAAAACGTAGAAAAGTACAACTATTGGAGAATTCTGATAATTCATGTTTATCCTGGTGGCAAACAGTTTGGAGCCTGATCAGACGCCGGGTTACTCGGCGTCTGATCTGGCTTCAAACTAGTTGTACTGCAAATAATTGTTTTAGCGTAAACGCGTTTATTGGGAAAGAATAGCGTTTTCTCCACTGTAGCAAACAGTTTCGAGGACAGTGGAACACCGGTTTCACGGCGTATGATCTCGCTTCAAGCTATTTGCAACGTGTTTATTGAGAAACAATTACGTCATGTCAACTAGAAAGTGGAGAAAACGTTATTATTTCCCGTTTAAACGCAAACGAAACGCAAATGCATTGCAATAAAAGTGTAGAGAATATCAATTTGTCGGTAAATCTGACCTTTTATTTTAAAATGAGCGGCAAACAGTTTGGAGCCAATTCAGACGCCGGGTTACCCGGCGTCTGATCTGGCTCCAAACTGTTTGAAATGGAAATACATTTACTAGTTTTAGCGTAAACGTGTTTATTGGGAAAGAATAACGTTTTCTCAACTATACTCCTATGAGCGCGGTAAAATAAACGTTCAATTTCATTCTCCGTTTACAGTGTAGAAAACATTATTATTTCTCAATTAAAACACGTGTATCCTGAGCTAATACTTTGAATTACTTATAGCTTGGAGCCAGATCAGACGGTGGCTCCAAACTGTTTTTAACTCAGATTTAAAAGTAGAGCAGAAATTGTCTTAAAATGATATTTGTTTGCATTATATTGCAATGCGTGTGCGTTGTGTTTGCATTAAACGGGAAGACATAAAATCACCACTGTATGGTGAGAATGAGCCAGAATGACTTGATGTAACATTCGACGGTGTTGATCATTTTCAGAGTTGACAACGAGTAGATGATGTGTATTTTCCTGTTTAAACAAACGCAAATTCATACCAAGTGGATAAAATAGTAATATAACATATGCTTAACTCTTTCAATACAACATTTAACCTTAAAAGTTTCATTTCAACCATTTCACGCCGAAGCCGCATTCAGTTGCATTTGCAAACAGTTTGGAATCATATCAGACACCGCGTAACATCGTCTGATCAGGATCCAAGCTGTTTGACACTCGTAACGATATTTTTCACATCATGCTATATCAAATATAACTTGGAAACGATCTTGTAGACAACAATTTTCAAGCAGACGACGATATAGCGGTGATGGGACAAAACTTTACGATAAATTTGTCGCCAAAATGGTTCCCCATTTCGCAAACAAAATAGTGTCTGCTTAATTGGTTTGTCTGCAAATAAAAGTAAATTTCATTTTTGAAGTTATGACTGAGGCAATATTGAACAATTTTGATCTTGATCATATAACGTGATACGCGGCGTCTGACGGTTTGTAAAATCGACTTACAGCACATATGGCGATCAACGTTTGCTTTAGTTCATAAATACGTTTAACGCACTTTAATTGAGGAACATTATGATTTAAAATTCCACGAATTCAGATCAGATATCGAGCTACTCAAAGTCTTTTCATCGTATCCTGGGTAAAGCTGTGAGAGGTTTTAACACTTTTTTGTTTTAAAAAAAAATCAAAGTTATACCAGTCATGTATTGGTATTCCTTTTCTTCCTGCTAAAACTTTTGAAAATCACGATCAATTTTGAGAAGCGAGCAATAAAAATACATGTACATGTACAGTGGAGTATCTGTTATTCTTTCCCGTTTAAACGCACACGTACGCAAACGCAAAACACCCAAACGTAGAAAAGTACAACTTTTGGACAATTCTGATAATTCATGTTTATTTTGGTGGCAAACAGTTTGGAGCCTGAGCAGACGCCGGGTTACCCGGCGTCTGATCTGGCCCCAAACTGTTTGCACTGTAAATAATAGTTTCAGCGTAAACGCGTTTATTGGGAAAGAATAACGTTTTCTCCACTGTATGACGTCACGAATGACGTCAGAATAACAGATTCTCCGCTGTATCATACCTTACGCAATTTTTCTAAGATGTGTAATTTCAATACTTTTCATCCATTTGATTTATGGTAATGTACTAGGTGTTTAGTAATATTTAGCAACGTTATGCTTGAAACACAAAGCACATTATATTTAATGTTTCACGTTTTGTGGAAGGTTGTTTCATAAACCTTTGCAAACAGTTTGTATCTACCTTTTTTCTTCCTTTCTTTTTATATTTAGATGCACGTCTCATGTATAATAACTACATGTATTATTTTTTAGAAGAAACTCTTACTTTCATGCTTAAGAATACAAGCTATCAACATATCTTCCCGAAGCTTAGCTGATGGGGGAAATTGGTGTCCTTTATTTCTATGTGCAAAAACAAAGTTCACGCAGTGTTGGTTTCTCTAATGGCTGTAAATGTCAGAAGTAATTTCAACATACAATGGGGAGTGTCCACATCTTGGCAAACAACGTGTCCGTCAATGTCCCTTGAAAACCTTTGGAACCTGACAAGGCTCTAAACTATTCGCATCTTATGTTAAAACAAAGTGTTATTATTTGTATACGTAATTATAGTGCATTGCACTCAGTTTCATTTATACTTGAACAATTACCGCGTTTCCCATCGTCCCTTCGTTACAATTTCATTTAATACTCTTTGTGGTGATTAAGACAGAGTGCTGTTACCTAATGCAGAACAAGTCCTATAGGTTATTGGTCTTGATTTGTATCCCTTTAACTATAGCCTTTCCCTTTTAACACCAATACTTGTTAAGACTTTTAAGTTACCATGTTACAGTGGAGAATCTGTTATTCTTTCCCGTTTAAACGCAAACGTACGCAAACGCAAAACACTCAAACGTAGAAAAGTACAACTTTTGGATAATTCTGATAATTCATGTTTATCTTGGTGGCAAACAGTTTGGAGCCTGATCAGACGCCGGGTTACCCGGCGTCTGATCTGGCTTCAAACTGTTTGCACTGCAAATAATAGTTTTAGCGTAAACGCGTTTATTGAGAAAGAAAAACGTTTTCTCCACTGTAGCAACACTTTACTGTACTCTTCCACTTACTGGACGATTCTTACTGTGTAAGTGCATACAGTTCATGATAATCTTTTGAAACGTTCACAAAACTATAGCGGATATAACATGTATATCTATTATGCTTACATGTAGTAGTACAAATACACCAGTACTACATGTACGACCACCATGTACATTGGTGCTATAAAAACGGAACATTACTATACTTTGCATATCTTATGCACCGGATCACTCGAGTTGTGTGTGTAAAGGCAAATCCAACGACACCGAAGGTCGAGTTGGATATAGCCTTTACACACACAACGAGAGTGATCCGGTACATAAGCTATGCAAAGTATAGTAATGTTCCTTTTATTATATACCTCTTATAATAAAAATAAAATGAAAAACGATAGAAATGTTTCGAGCGTTACTATAAATAAACGGGATTTCCCATACGTCATACTTCGGGGAATGGCGCGTGAAAGTAAATACTCGCTATTACGACCACTAAAACGAATGCTAATTGATTAAATAATAGAGAGGTGACAGCTTAAAGCAAGGTGACAGTGAAGCAGAAAGCTCCTAAAGGAGCTTTCTGTTTCACTGTCACCTTGCTTTAAACGGTCACCTACCGTAAACACCCTAATACTTAACATAATTTAGTGGTCGTAATAGAGAGGTTTTACTGTAGTTCCGACTACACAGTAAACGTTCTTTTCCCATTACACAAGGTACATGGGTAATACGGAATTTTCAATCCGTCAAGGTGTATTTGTTCGATAAAATACAGAAATATTTCGGGCAGAACATTGGTAGGTATATAATAAAAGTAAATAACAGCTCAGGCAAGATGAGAGTAGAACAGGCTTGTCAAACAGGATACCAATGCTTCACATTCGTAGTTCAAACCTTATAACCGTCACTTGCATTGATCACCGAAAATGTAATTTAATTAAGTTTACATAATAATAGGAATAGTTTAAATTGTCATTTCCTATAAGGTGTTTTCGTTTAACTTTCCTTATTTAAGCTTCAGCTTTTCTAAATGTCAACACAGCGAGTTCGGTTGTGTGACATTACTGTACTGCTTAATCGCTTTCCTTGTGCATAAATGATACATGTAAATGCTCGATTTTGTATTTGAGTCCACACAGTTCACGATAACAGCTGTAGCTAACATTATTTCTATAGCAGACAACGCAAACTAAAGGAATAACACTTCATGTCGTTTACACCACTCACTACCTTACCCAGAGTACATGTACATTGGTTATGTGCAAACAGTATTGTATTGGTCCTGATCAGACGCCGCGTTACGCAGGTTACCAATGTACTTTGGATGAGACGGTAAACTGGTTATATAATTTTATATTTGGGTACGAATAGGTATCAAATTAAGAACCATCCAAATTAAGCTGTATAAAATATTCGAGGACTTGACAGTTTAAAATGCACAGAGAACTGTGGTCTCAAAAAGCGGCGAAGAATGTTTTTGTTTCCAATAAACGCGCTCATGCTAAAAACCTCATGCCCGTTGCAAACAATCTGGAACAAGACCAGACGTTGGGTAATCAGGCGTCTGATCAGGCTCAAACTTGTTTGCCACTAAAAACACGAATATTGACCATACACAAGCGGCTGTTATTTTAAAATTCCAGTACATTTTTTGTTAGTATTTAAGGCAGTTGACTGCTTAAATCAATGTGAACGTAAAACAGATAGCTCCTTTAGGAGCTATCTGTTTTATGTTCACCTTGCTTTAAGATGTCACCTGTTTCTCGTGCAGTCAAATAGCCGTATTTTTGGTCTTTTTTAATTGATAGGTTTGACTGTCTTATTGCATTATGCTTGTGTTTCGTTTAAATGGGAAATAATAAGGTCTTCAACACTGTGCGTGTCATTGAACCTTGGTCTCGGTCGCGTCAATGATATGGAGTTTTGACATTCTAGACTTACACAAAACAGACTTCTCCAGAGACTCGATGGTGTCGCTTGTATACGAAACGCCTCTAGTAGCATTTGAATAAACAAATAAAACGAATAAACAACGTGTTTATTTTTTAGAGAAAGGCATATCTGACAGTTAGTCGGTCACCTGGGTCATTATGGTGGACATTCAGGGGGGAAGAACGCATTGCCCAACGTTTCAACGCAAACGAAATGCAAACGCAGTTGACCTTTGTTTAAAGTCTCATTCACTAAATGCATTGTGGATTTGTTACAATTTCGTTCTCTAATTCCAAAGACATTCAAACGATATTTTCTAAATACGTCTTTACATTAGGAATAATTTCTAAGTGTACAGTGGAGAATCTGTTATTCTTTCCCAATAAACGCGTTTACCCTAAAACTATTATTTGCAGTGCAAACAGTTTGGAGCCAGATCAGACGCCGGGTAACCCGGCGTCTGATCAGGCTCCTAACTGTTTGCCAGCAAGATAAACAAGAATTATCAGAATTGTCCAAAAGTTGTTCTTTTCTACGTTTTAGTGCTTTGCGTTTGCGTACGTTTGCGTTTAAACGGGAAAGAATAACGTTTTCTTCACTGTATGTCCATCTTTATTTAAGTTTTTATCAACGGATAATGTCAACCAAAATGAAGTCGTAGTACAGTGCTCCCTCTCTACAACGACCCTCCCAACAACAACTCCCTCCTTACAACGATCTTTGTCGCAGTTCCCTAAATAGGACAGTCATGTCCAACCTATTCAGGGCTGCAATGTCGTCTGCTTAAAATTGTCATCTGCTCTTTTTCTCAAAGTACATAGACATTTTGACAGAAAAAAACCACTAATGACGAAGGACAAACAGCTTGAATCTTTATCACACGCCGCGTTATACGGCGTCTGATTTTGATTCAAGCTGTTTGCAATTTCCCCTCCATATAACGACTCCGTCCGAACATCTCACACAATTTTTGTATCCCGTTAGGTGTTGTTTTAGAGAGGGGGCGCTGTATTTATATTGTTGCTATGTAGAAGAAAAACAGTTTGGAACGCTTTGTCGGCATAAAAGCACTAATGTAAGCTTATTTATATAGTTGTTTGTGCATTTAGTATAAAATACCATCGCCTAAAATTGTTTAGAAAGTCAGACAATCCGCAAGATTTAGAGCGATACAAAACCGCCAAAAATGATTTTAAACAGACATGCAATTTACAAAAACAAAAGCTTCAACGAGATTGTCGAATAAAACTTGTTGAATCTAGAAACAATCCGAAAGCATTTTGGCATACAATAAAACACCAAACATCAAACAATGGTAACACACATACATCTATTACTAGTACACAATGGTTTGAATACTTCAAAACTCTTCTTAGTCCTATCAGTAGCCATGAAAATGTCCAACATGAGTTTTTGGTAGAGCACGATGTTTATAATTTAGACAGTACTTCACTAAATTGTCCTATATCAGAGGAAGAAATTAGATTCGCTGTAAGGTCGCAGCATTCCAATAAATCCCCTGGTCCAGATGGCGTATGTATGGAAATATATAAGTGCACTTTAGACATTATCTTACCTTTTCTCCTTAAAGTCTTCAATGAAGTTCTTGATACTGGAACGATTCCATCAGAGTGGTGCGATAGTATTATAACACCAGTTCATAAAAAGGGGGATAAATTAGACCCTGGTACTGTAATTATAGGGGTATTTCATTGATTAATTCACTTGGCAAAATATTTGTTTTTATTATGAATAGAAGGTTACAGGACTTTTGTGATGAAAACTCATGTATTGATGAGTCACAAGCAGGTTTTCGAAAACAGTACTCTACAGAGGACAACATTTTTGTATTAAGAGCGCTAGCACAGAAGTACACTTCTAGATCGCGAGGGAGATTTTATTGTATTTTTATCGATTTTGCCAAAGCGTTTGATTGTATTAACCACCAAAAACTATGGTCAGTCCTTACTCAAAATGGTGTACAGGGTAAATTTTTAAAAGTATTTCAATCTATGTATAGCAATCTGAAATCATGTGTTAAAACAACAAATGGGCTAACTGAGCTGTTCAGATGTACGATCGGAACGAGACAAGGATGTGTAAGCAGTCCTCTGATCTTTTCTCTCTTCATCAATGATTTGATACTGTACTTACGACAAGAATGCGATCATGGCATTTTTGTCTCAAACGATATACCTGATCTTCTAGCATTGTTATATGCTGATGACGCTTCGAGTTTTAGTGAAACTGCATTACGGTTACAAAAACAAATAGACATGATCTCAACTTTTTGTGACTCTATTGATATGAAAATTAATTTAGATAAAACCAAGATTATAGTTTTTAGAAATGGTGGTGTTCTTCGTTCATACGAAAAGTGGTTCTATAAAGGTAATCCAATTGATGTAGTATCTTCATATAAGTATCTTGGAGTGTATATGACACCTAAGCTTATTTGGACTACAACTCATGAATTTGCATCAAAACAGGCGTTAAAAGTCTCTTCTTGTATTTTTAACTACCAAAGAAAATTTGGTCATTTTGACCCAGTTGATATATTTAAACTGTTTGACAGTATGGTTAAACCTATTCTGTGTTATGGATCACAAATATGGGGTTTTCAATACGTGAACAAAATTGAAAAAGTACACATCAGTTTCTGTAAAAGATATTGTCAGCTTCCTCAAAATACAGCCGATATTTTTGTATACGGGGAATGTGGTCGACTTCCTCTTTGTATTACATATTTTACTAATTGTATTAAGTACTGGGTTAAACTACTTACACTTGATGAACATAGGTATCCTTTACAGTGCTATAAAATGTTATACAGATTAGATGAGTCAGGTCGCACTACGTGGGCTAGTCACGTGCGTAATCTATTGTATTCTAATGGATTTGGACATGTCTGGTTATCACAAGAAGTAGGTGATCCAGGGTGGTTTATCAATACTTTTAGACAACGTATAATTGATTGCTCGGTACAAAAATGGAATTCAAATCTGACTGATTCTACTAAAGCAGATACTTACAGAGGATTTAAGTCGCTACTTAATGTAGAACGATATTTAAGTATTTACATGCCTTTCAAATTACGAAGATGTCTTGCAAAGTTCAGATGTTCTAGTCATGACTTATATATAGAAAAAGGTAGATATACAAACATTGATAGACATATGAGATTTTGTCCAGTATGTCAGAAACGGGATATAAATGTTGTTGAAACAGAATTCCATTTCTTATTAGAATGCCAGGCGTATGAAACACTGCGACAAAACATATTGCAGGATTGCTGTGGAATGCAAAGAAATATACAAACCTTTAACCAACTAATGTCAAACTCAAAAGAAAGTGCTATTTTGAAACTTGCAAAATTTTTACACGCTGCGTTTGAACTCAGAAAATCCATTATACAGTAACTATAATTATTCTGAACTTTACATTTGCAAGTTTGCTGGTGTGCTTCCAAAAGGAGACAACTCTCTTCTAAGTTAGAGAATTGTGTTCTTTTGAAAACACATCAACGTAATGTAAGACTGAAGCATGTATTAACCTATATATATATGCATGTGCAGTTATTCTATTAACTGCGAATATCTATGATATTGATGTCACTCATTACTATGTATTTTGAAAATGTATCTTGTGTGTATGATGGGCCGGTGGCCTAAGTACGTGAATAAAAGTTTTTGACTTTTGACCTATAGTGTCATGCTGAATCATTAGCCCTGGTAAAATTCTTATATATTTTATATACAGTAGAACCTCTCTATTACGACCACTAAGTTATGTCAAATATAAGTAGTTTAAGACAGATGACTGCTTAAAGCAATGTGAAAGTGAAACAGAAAGCTCCTACAGGAGCTTTCTGTTTCACTTACAAATTGCTTTAAGCTATTACCTGTCTTTGATACAAACAATTAGCTTTCGTTTTAGTGGTCGTAATAGAGAGGTTCTACTGTAGTTTGTATAGTTTGCTCATGCCTTAGTTAATGTCAGGCTAAAGGCACTGTCGCCTTGTAGAACGCACGATAAAACAGATCAAGATTAGGGCTCTAGCATTAGGGTTAGGGTAACCGAACGTGTCTTGACCTCGTATACGCGAAATTAGGGATGAATGAATTTAGCATGTTCGTATTGCAAATGTGTGAGCCATACATAAGTTTGAATTGTTGAACCACACGGGTGAGTACGACTCACACCAATTTAGGTTTTGCTTGCACCAAAGAATTCACCGTTCAACCTTGCTACTCGTGACTTGACTACACAGTGTAGTAATTTTTAATCAAGTTCAGACTATGGGAAACGCGGCATCTGATCAGAAATCAAAACTGTTTAACTCTCATGTCATGTCAAAAAGACTGAAAACAAATTTTGACTGAATCATTTTTTATTATTAATTTTGTTTTGTTAATAGATAATTGGCACATATATGAACGCATCAAGATTAGTTTTGGAGAAGGGTTTATGTCAAAATAAATAATTAGAAAAAATGAGTTCGGTCGAGATTCAAACCCGTGCAGATAGGTCAAAACAGGATATTCTCTAAAATGTAAGACACATTTCCTTTTGACGAGTCTTTTCTAACCGTCTATATTATCACATTTCAACTGTTGTCGTAGCGAAGTTAAAAACAAAGATAATAATAAAATTATATCCGTACCAGGACGGAAAAAAATAACTATTGCACATATCTGGAAAAAACCCAAAGAACAAACAACAAACAAACAAAACAAAAGACCTCCGACTCCTTGATTTTTCTAGAGAATATGTTTCGACCGATCATATTGTTTTATGCCTTATGCACGATTACATGTATACATGTATCACACATTAGCTGTTATTTGAGTACTAGTACTGTCCTATGTTGGAAATACACCAATTTGTGCCCACTATCCCATATATGGGACATAGGCAAATAGTGTAGACTCTGATCAGACGCCGCATTATGCGGCGTCTGATCAGAGTCTACACTGTTTGCTGGTAGGAATTTCAATATAAAACAAAATGTAAATTTTGACCAGGCACCCATTTGATAAAAAAATGGACTAATCCAATATATAAACATGGAAGAATCCATTGGGCACAAATGGGTTAAGCTGCTTTATGCTAAAATGGCTGAAGATTAGATAAATGAACAAAGGCCACATACAGTGGAGAATCTGTTATTCTGTCCCGTTTAAACGCAAACGTACGCAAACGCAAAGCACTAAAGCGTACAAAAGAACAACTTTTGGACAATTCTGATAATTCATGTTTATCTTGGTGGCAAACAGTTTGGAGCCTAATCAGACGCCGGGTTACCCGGCGTCTGATCTGGCTCCAAACTGTTTGCACTGCAAATAATAGTTTTAGAGTAAACGCGTTTATTGGGAAAGAATAACAGATTCTCCACTGTATTACACCAGGCAAAGAATTAAAAGTGACCAGTGAAACTGGGACCTCTTTAGTGGCATGTATGTTAAATTTATAAAATTCTAGCCCCACACGAAACAGACACCTCCAGAGACTAAATGGTGACGATAGTATAGGAAAATATTCTATTCGCATGCAACATTTGAATACACTAATAAAAACATTGTTTGTAGACGAGAAAACTGAATATTCGCCACATAGATCATGTTTAACACTTTAATCTATAGATACGCATTGTAACGCATCTTAAAGATATTTTTCTAAAGTTGAATAGTGCCATTTTAGACAGCAAAGAATGTACATCATAAGACATTCTTCTAATAGACTTGCAGAATGCTGGTAGTTTAAACAAGGCTGAATGTAAATGAGAATGCGCATTAAAGCACATTCTGCTTCATTTCCAACCTACTTAAACTTTTATGAAATAATATGAAAATGAAAGGGGCTATATACAAAACATATATGGGGCTGCTTCCTTTGTTGTTATAATTTCAAATATTGTTTAATTATAAATAATTGGAACGCTCGACTTAAACAGTGTTATTATCTTCTTTGAACTTGCTACAAGTAGCTACTTTCTTTTCCATGTAATGCCCTTTGCAAACAGTTACGCACCATATCAGACCTCTGGTTATCCGGTGTTTGATATAGCTTCAAATTGTTTACCGCTCATATTAATCCATTTGTTCCTAGCGTCATATAAAAAGGGACATACGTACATGTAGGCAATCAGTGAAGACTCTGATCAGACGCCGCATTATGCGGCGTCTGATCAGAGTCTTCACTGTTTGCTGGTAGGAATTTCAATATAAAACAGAGCGAAAATGAAAATTTAGATTAGACACCCCTTTTCAAAGATGGGCTAATCCAATATAAAGGCACAGACGAACACACTGGGCGCAAATCGTTAACAATACCAGCAGGCTGCACATGTCTGCATATGTTATTGCAATGCGTTAAGTTCCTTTTAAATGACAAATAGTAGCATTATGTACATTATAACATTGTTTACTGATTTAATTATACTGCAAATACAACACAAACATTGGCGCCAGGTTTGAAACAAAACACCAACAATAACCAGACACTTTTAGTAAAAGAGTGCCTAAAAACAACACACGTTTAATGCTAAACACCAAAAACATGTGCATTGAACCTATAACACCGGTCTGTGGATTTTCCCCGGGGAAAATTAGCGTTTACCTCGGTATAGCTTTGCCGAGTGTCACTAGTAATAACGTCAGGCCGCCGAGGGTAATGGAAATACAATAATCTCTAGGGCACTCTTATGTTACAGGAATGAACTAAGAGTCACTTTCATACTTAGACAAACTATCCTCTCGAGTTTCTGGTTTTGTGGTTGAAATTAAAGACTTTATCGATACTTATTATTCACTGTTATGATACAGATGAACCTCGATAATTCGAACTCGCTTAACTCTTTCGCTGCCACGTTTCATCGTCTGCTTTAACCCTCTTACAGTGGAGAATATGTTATTATTTCCCGTTTAAACGCAAACGTACGCAATCGCACGCAAACGCAAAGCACTAAAACGTAGAAAAGTACAATTTTTGGACAATTCTGATAATTCATGTTTATATTGGTGGCAAACAGTTTGGAGCCTGATCAGACGCCGGGTTACCCGGCGTCTGATCTGGCTCCAAACTGTTTGTACTGCAAATAATAGTTTTAGCGTAAACAGATTCTCCACTATACCGCCAAAATGTCATCTGCATTGGTACATGTAGTGTTGTTTGCTATATATTTAGAGTCAGCTTTAGGGCTGGTTAGACTGAAGAAATGTCGATACAAGTGTCAAACAGTTTGGATTATGATCAGACACTGCGTAACGCGATTGGCAGTGAAAGAGTTAGGTCGAAGTTAACAAAGTTAGCCATATTCATTCACCTGAGATTTGAGAACTCGAACTCTTTTAGGACGAGCATACATGTACCAGTGGTTCAAAGTTCAAAGTCAAGTTCTTACTTTGAAATACGGGTAAGTTCGACTCAAGCGAGTTTTAATTATCGACCATGACAGTATTTATAAGATGAATAACTTAGTGAGCGTTGAATAAGTTTTCGGGAGTTCATGTACAATGTACATGTATGCTCTTTAGGTTTATGCACCGCATTGCATTGTATTGAACTATTTATCACATAATTTGCGGTCTGGGAGTTGCATAAAGCGATTGTATAAATATCGTAATCCACTAGTGGAATATCGTTTTTTGGGCTCCGGCCTAACTTGTTCGTCCATAAGCGCTGCATGTAGCGGGGTGCCAAATGACGTCATTTACTATGACATTAACGTAAACAACGTAACGTTTGGCGGAAAATCTATATAGCGTAGGGTCTACAAACTACGGCTTCAAATCAATTTAATAGGTGCTTGAACTTGTAATGTGATAAATAGAATATCACATTCGTGTTCATTATTTATCATTTTTAATAAATTCGTTGACTAAAATGAATATGACGCTCGCCAAGGCTCGCGTCATATTATTTTAGTCAACTCGTTTATTAAAAATGATAAATAATGAACACTCATACAATATCCTCTATTTATCATATTTTCTGTGTGTGATACATGTATTACCAATGCTGATATTGACTAAATTGCATTGCCTTGTATTGTACATGTAGTGTATAATGTTTTGGTATTGTTTATTGTATTTTATTACACTACATAGTATTGCACAGTATTCATTATAGTATCTTGTTTGCATTGTATTGTAATAAAAACGGAATATTACTATACTTTGCATATCTTATGCACCGGATCACTCGAGTTGGATATAGCCTTTACACACACAACGAGAGTGATCCCGTACATAAGATATGCAAAGTATAGTAATGTTCCTTTTATTATATGCCTCTTATAATAAAAATAAAATGAAAAACGATAGAAATGTTTCGAGCGTTACTATAAATAAACGGGATTTCCCATACGTCACCATTCGGGGAATGGCGCGTGAAAGTAAATACTCGCTATTACGACCACTAAAACGAATGCTAATTGATTAAATAATAGAGAGGTGACAGCTTAAAGCAAGGTGACAGTGAAACAGAAAGCTCCTAAAGGAGCTTTCTGTTTCACTGTCACCTTGCTTTAAGCGGTCACCTACCGTTAACACCCTAATACTTAACATAATTTAGTGGTCGTAATAGAGAGGTTTTACTGTAGTTCCGAACTTCCGACTACACAGTAAACGTTCTTTTCCCATTACATTACACAAGGTACATGGGTAATACGGAATTTTCAATCCATCAAGGTGTATTTGTTCGATAAAATACAGAAATATTTCGGGCAGAACATTGGTAGGTATATAATAAATATTAATATTGAATTGTGTCATATTGTTTTGCAATGCATTGCTATACATGTTACTGTTTTGTATCAAATTGTGTTGTTTCATATTTCATTGTACAATGTATTTCGTAAACGATATGGCAGTATAATATTTTATAATCGAAATACAGATACAATACTCTTTACCTCACTAATCTAACTTTTAAAACACTTAACTACAGAATGACTTATAATTAGTCATGTATCAAGAGATAACAAAAGCTTGTTTATTATATTTTCTAATTATCTCTTTTATTTGTGTTGATTTATTGTTGTTCAAAATTTTGATTTTTTATGGATGTTGCTTTTGACACGAGTGGAACCAAGGTAAAATACAGCACAGTATTGCTCCACATTACATGTATATTACATAGACATGTACAGTGGAGAAAACGTTATTCTTTCCCAATAAGCGCGTTTACGCTAAATCTATTATTTCTATTGCAAACCGTTGGAGCCAGATCAGACGCCGAGTAACCCGGCGTCTGATCAGGCTCCAAACTGTTTGCCACCAAGATAAAAATAAGTTATCAAAATTGTCCAAGGTATGTACTTTTCTACGTTTTAGTGCGTTGCGTTTGCTTTTCGTTTGCGTTTAAACGGGAAATAATAAAGTTTTCTCCACTGTACCTACCGTACAATGAAGTATAGGAACCCTTAAACAGGACATTATTCATGTTGAAACGAAACTAAACGCAAATGTTGTGCATTCAAATGTAGAAAATAACAACCTTCAGATGAGCTGTTTCCGTCAAGAATATCTCGATCTGAAAACATCGCCCTGTCCAGCAGTACCAACTACTGCTAACGAGCATGCATCACCGGTAAATTTTAATCTCTGAATGATCAGCATTACTTGCTCCATCACTGTTTTCCTGAATTTAGCTTTCACCTATAGTAGAGAAAACGTTATTCTTTCGCAAAAACGCGTTTACGCTAAAATATTATTTCCATTGCAAACAGTTTGGAGCCAGATCAGACGCCGGGTAACCCGGCGTCTGATCAGGCTTCAAACTGTTTGCCACTCAGATTAAAACTAGTAATCAGAGTTGTCAATAATTTATCATTTTCTACGTTTTATTGCAATGCGTTTGCGTTTTGTTTGCGTTTAAACGGGAAAGAATAACGTTTTCTCCACTGTAACAATGTATAATCAAAACAACCCAATCTTATTATTTCAAGGAAAACACAATGCCAACGCGATTGAGTGTACATAATGACAATTTTGTTTGAAAATGTTAACGATAGATTTTACGTCATATAGTAATGAGTTTGGAGACCGATCTTGCTCCAAACTGTTTTCAATGGATACAAGCTTTTTAGCATTAACTACAGTTTATTGGGAAAGAAAACAAATCTTCTCCGCTGCAAATAATACAAAAAAAACTTATAATTTGTCTGTCTTGTTTATATTAGATAACATGTAGTAGACCGGTGGATTTAATCAACAAGGTTGCTTTAATAACGAAAAATCCTATAGAGATAGTTGAATCGGTACATGTAATCAGAAACAATTCACTTACACAATGAATCTTAACAATTCGTAATACAAAACTAACCTGCTTGATCAAATATTGCCCCTCATAATGTTGAGCACGAATTAACTAAAATGTGCAAACAGTTTGGATCTAGATCCGGCGTTTGATCCTGATCTAAACTGTTTGCCTCTAAAATGCATTCATTTTTTCTTCATTTTTCTTCAGACTAAAAATCATGAAAACTTGTTTTCATATTTATTCACAGACGATATGTTTTAAGCAGATGGCATTTCATCATGGTAAGGGTTACATCATTGGCCGCTGAAACTTCTTATGGAAAGTTCCATTTCCAAGTTAAAGTAATATATATATATATATATATGATTGACTACTGAAAAACAGGTATTTGTCGCTTAATGAATAGTTCGCGTAATGCGAGTTTGTATTAATTCGCGACCATCATGCAATATTTCTAGCAGGTAGTAGCTTAAATCAGACTAAAAATAAAGCAGATTTTACAGTATGTCTGGCTTTTCTGTTGCACTGTATTACACCCAATCTAGACCCATCAGGAGTCTTATAATTTGAGTCTACACTATTTGTAGAATGCAATAAATATCACACATTACTATTGCGCAAAATGTATATAGCACTTTTTAACAATTATCGCGCATGATTCCGTATATGGTAAAGGAAATGTTGTTCTAAATTAAATAGCTTTTTAATAAGCGGTTCATCCAGGGTTTGCATCTATGGAACGAATTTGGTATACATCTGTATATTCAAATGTAAAACTTTTTATTAAGGCTTTAAATAAATTATGAAAATTTCAGTTAATTGTAGGTGTTCCCAACTAATGACCTCCCTATTCATATTTATTTGATATTTGTATATTGGTGTTAAGGTCTTTCACGGTAGTGGTCCTTATACAGTTATCAATAAAGATTCATTATCTAGTCAATTGACCATAAGTTTGAATTTCAGTATTTAAGCAGACGACAATTGTTTAAAGCAGAATGACGTCATGGAAGTGAAGGTATGAAGAATGGGAACGATATTCTTTCCCAATAAACAATACAATTCTGCTAAAACAATTATGTCCTATGTAACCAGTTTAGAACCTGAGCAGACGCCTGGTACAGTGGAGAATCTGTTATTCTTTCCCAATAAACGCGTTTACGCTAAAACTATTATTTGCAGTGCAAACAATTTGGAGCCAGATCAGACGCCGGGTAATCCGGCGTCTGATCAGGCTCCAAACTGTTTGCCACCAAGATAAACATAAATTATCAGAATTGTCCAAAAGTTGTTCTTTTCTACGTTTAAGTGCTTTGTGTTTGCGTACGTTTGCGTTTAAACGGGAAAGAATAACAGATTATCCACTGTATCCCGGCGTATTATCAGGATTGAAACTATCTGTCAGTCAGATATAATCAAGTCGTCAGATTTTTAAACTTTTGACATTTTCTACATTTCATTGGATTACGTCATCGTTTAGTATTGTTTAAACTTGAAAGAATTACGTCTTCGCCACTTTAACAAAAGTTTCATTGTACAACACCAACTCATGTCCGCTAGGTAGGCACGCCTGGAGACTGCGAATAATTACCCTTTCCACTGCCAAAATACCTTCTGCTTAAAAATATGCCATCTGCTTTTTATTTCATTGTATTAATTCCATGCGCTTGAAATGTACAATATAGTTTATATACGTTCCAACCAGTTTGGACCCTGATCAGACGCCGCGTTACGCGGCGTCTGCTCTTGATCCACGCTGTTTGTAAACGCTTAACGCCAACGCACATTTCATCCCAATCATTGAATGAATTAACGGAACAGGAATGAAGAGGATCGCATAGTTGGGTTTTAGTATCCGCACAGTATGGGATCACCATCATAGCTCAAGCGTACTCAGTGCAAATGATCGGAGTGGAGCGCTTGATAGCGCAGTGTGAGAGAGACACACGGAGAGCCAAGAACGTCGTACAGGGAGCTAGTTATCGGAGTACAAACCAATGTGAAAATTGATCAGTTTTCTAATATTTCAGCGGCTAGAGTCATTACTTTTCGGATTACGTGTATCTTGCTAGTGACTAGGGGAGACCAGAATTGGACTATAGTGCTGATTAATTATGTAAAACTAGTTACGATAGTTTTTTTTTCTTCCTCCGTGTTTAATATAGCAAATTATTGTTATATGATATTACAATAGTGTTCGTGTTGGATAGTTGTGTCGCAGAACCAGGGTGGATATTTTCGATAAACTAAATAATAATTTTGTTTTGTAATTACGTGTAATATGATGGTTATGTATATGTGTTAAAATATTACAATTAATTGTGATATATAGTTTAGCAAAATGCAATAGCAGGTATACGATAACCAAAATGGGTTAAACTGTGAAAGACGAGAGAGGACTGTTTATCATATGGATGAATGTAAGTTTTCATTTGCTTATAAAATGTACAACTTATGTGTAGATGTTAATATTTCACCTTTAAACGAAACTAAACGTAAAATCAAACAATAAAATGTATAAAATGACACTGTTTTGCAAATAATGACTACTGATTTTAATCTCAGTGACAAACGGTTTGAGACCTGATCAGACAGCGGTTTATCCGGCGGTTGATATGGTTCCAAACTGTTTGCATTGGGAATAGTTTTAGAAAGAAAAGTGCGTTTATAGGGAAGTACGTGTTTTCGAATGAAGGTAATATTTTGTTTTAAATATATACATTTTTACTTTTATGATTGACTATTATTAAAAGCGTAACTAACGTGAACATCAATCAGTTTAAATATTTTGTCGTAGATGTGCATGTACAATGGAATTATTTCCCAATAAAAGTGGCAATGCTATACACCTTATACTAATTACAATAAGTTGGGAGTCAGTTCAGACGCCGAGTACCCTGAAGTCTAATACGGCTTCAAACTGTTTGCTTCTAAAACTTTTAAGTATTCTCAACTATTTAAAAATGCATGTACTATACAATAGTTTCCATTTCATAGCATTGTGAAAAAGTATCGCTTAAACGGGGACGATTAACGTGTTCTCAGCTGTATATCATTGAAAAACGTAATGAGATTTGGATATCATCCTAAAGATCATAGCCAATTGTATTCAATAAATAGTTAAAATATTAATATGGCGGTGAAGATGTTATGTTCCCCCAATAAACACGCTTGCACTCAAACAAAGGTGTCCTGTGCAAACGGGTTGGACCAATACATAGATGAGAAGACGTTATTCTTTCCCAATGAACACATACTTACGTTAAGGCTATTATTTCCTTTGCAAACAGTGTGGAGCCAGATCAGACGCCGGGTAACCCGGCATCTGATCAGACTCCAAACTATTTGCCACTCAGATTGAAATTAATTTCTAAATTGTAAGAAAGTTGAAATGTTCTACATTTTATTGCTATGCGTTTTAATTTCATTTGAGTTTAAACTGGGAAAAAAATAAAGTCTTATACATGTACAGTGGAGAATCTGTTATTCTTTCCCGTTTAAACGCAAACGTACGCAAACGCAAAGCACTAAAACGTAAAAAAGAACAACTTTTGGACAATTCTGATAATTCTTGTTTATCTTGCTGGCAAACAGTTTGGAGCCTGATCAGACGCCGGGTTACCCGGCGTGTGATCTGGCTTCAAACTGTTTGTAAAATAAAAAACTAGTTTTAGCGTAAACGCGTTTATCGGGAGAGAATAACACATTCTCCACTGTCGTCTTAAGAGTAACCAAACTGTTTGACACTCTGATCTAAATAAATTATCATTTATTCCAAACCACTTTTCATTACATTCATTTTACTGTATTAAGATTGCCTTTTCCTAAATCAGGAAAGAATTACCTATCCCACTGTATACGTAATGTGCAATGTAATTTTCTCAGAATGCGATCTAGTTTAAGATTCAATTATTCACAAAAATCTTATTCAACTAAAGGATTTAACTTTTCGTCGTCAATCGTGCTGATACATGTAGGTGCCTTTGCAAACAGTTTGCATCTTGAACAGACGCCGCATAATGCGGCGTCTGATCAGGATCCAAACAGTTTGAGAAAAGTATCGACACTTGATGGGTATGCGTATAAGGCCGATAAACGAATTAATGGAACAGAAATACAGACAATAGTATCAGTAAAGACCATAATTGTATGCACTTTAGTTCCATAGCAAGACCTTTGAAAATGTGATTTTAAAATGTTAATGTACATGTTACAAAGTTGGTTTAGTTTATTATCTACTACATGTACTAGGATGATAAGGTTAGTACTATACAGTCTCGTTATTACTTCAACTTAAAGTACTTTTCCGTTTAAGGCAAGTGAATTGCTTACAGCAAAGTGCGAGTACATGATTGTACAGTGGAGAATCTGTTATTCTTTCCCGTTTAAACGCAAACGTACGCACACGCAAAACACTAAAACGTAGAAAAGTACAACTTTTTGACAAGTCTGATAATTCATCTTTATCTTGGTGGCAAACAGTTTGGAGCCTGATCAGACGCCGGGTTACCCGGCGTCTGATCTGGCTCCAAATTGTTTGCAGTGAAAATAATAGTTTTAGCGTAATCGCGTTTATTGGGAAAGAATAACAGATTCTCCACTGTACAGTTAAAGCAAACACCTCACGTAAAGGAACTACATGTACCAAAATAGCGTTAAGTCTTTCACCAACATTGGCCCACTTTGCGAAACGTTTGGAATCTGATAAGAATCGAAACTGTTTGCCATTTATTTCGACGTGTCTTCATTCATTTTGCCTTAACACTTTACCCAATCGCCTGTTTCTAGTTTAAAAGACAGGTACAGGTTGAAAATGCGCTTCTATGGGTAAAAAGGTTAAGCCTGTCTTTGACAGAACAGTTCAGACCACAGCAATATAGCAAACGATATTGTTGCAGCGAAATATCAATACAAACGGTACAATTTGATAATGAAAGGGTTAAATAACTCGAGTTTGTTTTGAGAAACAATGGACCCGCATGTACTGACAAACGATACCTACAGGGCATGACTTCCTGATCTTTCCCACAGAAAGCCTTCTATCAACCCTTTCGGTGCTAAATTAATCGTGATAATTTTACCCCTTCATCGCTACAAATACATTTCGTCAAATAGTGTGGATCCTGATCAGACGCCGCTTTACGCAGCGTCTGATCAGGATCCAAACTGTTTGCAATATTGCCTTTATGCGACTTCGGAGCCGAACGGGTGAACCCGTTACATGTACCATTTAGCCTGTTTCTAGTTTTAATTACAGGTGACCACTTAAAGCAGGTTAAAACAAAAGCAGTATGCGGCTAAAGGCGCGTCCTACTTTACTTTCAGCCTGCTTTAATCTATCATCTGCTAGGATGAAGGATCTGTTTCTTATGGTTTATTTAAGAGTATGCATGCGTCTGGTCTACCTCTCAACTTTCTAACATTCAGATAAAAATATCATGTAAATATCATGTAAAATAAATCATTCTTTATGTAGATCTATATTTCTAATAGCATTTTGCTTAAATGGGGGGACTGGTTATTCATTGGCACTTTCGTGAAGAACAATAAACCCGTATATCCCATGACAAACGTAGTGTAGAATACACCATTCTTTCCAAATAAACGTGTTTTGTTTGCATGCATCTAAAACTGCTTCACATATATCTATTGCAACCAGTTTGGAGGAGGATGATCAGACGCCGGGTAACTTTTCCGCCACTCAGATTGACATTTATCGTCAACATTTTCAAGAAGAGTTGTCATTTTTGCTATTTAATTGCATTACGTTGCAATACATGTTCGTTTAACTCATTCACCCCTAAAACTCCAAATGGACTATTCCAATCTTTAATTAAGAATATTCTATTTTTGATTATTTAGGGGTGTTTATTGCAATATATTGCAAAATTACAAACAGTGCAGACCCTGATCAGAGGGCTCCTTATGGAGCCCTCTGATCGGGGTCTACACTGTTTGCTTAAAACAAGTTTTCTCTTCTGAGGTATACTGGTTGTTAATGACGAGTATAATCGTATCTAGGGTTGAATATGTTAAACGGGAAATGATAATATCTTCTCCACTAAAAGCCGTCACAAAGAACCGGTGAAATAAGAACCAAAAGTGATATATTTACCCGCAGACTTCTTTTCACGAAGGCATACGCCAATTGTCTGAAAATACATTTATCTTTAAGAATATTATCACATAGACTTTGTCCGAGAGTATGAAACTTGATACTTTCTGTATTTGACTTTATTACATTTTGCACCGCTCTAATTGACGCATATAGGTCACAGCTGATTAAGCCCACTTCTTGTTGTTAAAAACAATAATCCTTTGCACTCGTCTTAAGTTATCTTTGAAATTATTTCAAAGTTGAACAAATCTAAATTTGCCTAAATTACATGTAGCAGACGGCAATTTCATAACAGACGATATTACAGCGGGAAAAGGGCTAAAGTTTTACCACTGATGCTGCAAACAAGGACTAATATAATATGATCTAAATCTACACTTTTTGCAATGCTATATACAGTGGAGAATCTGTTATTCTTTCCCAATAAACGCGTTTACGCTAAAACTATTATTTGCAGTGCAAACAGTTTGGAGCCAGATCAGACGCCGGGTAACCCGGCGTCTGTTCAGGCTCCAAACTGTTTGCCACCAAGATAAACATGAATTATCAGAATTGTCCAAAAGTTGTACTTTTCAACGTTTTAGTGTTTTGCGTTTGCGTACGTTTGCGTTTAAACGGGAAAGAATAACAGATTCTCCACTGTAGCGTAAACATACAGTGTAGAGGACATCATTGACTCCCATTTAAACGGATCAAAACTAAAATGAAGAAAATGACAGGTCCCTAAAGATGTTCACGACCTACATGTATTAATATCTCATTTACTCGGCTTTTGATCTGGCTCCAAACTTTTGCACTGCCAATAAAAGTTTGTTAAGTAAAGCGTTTAATTGGATAGGTTCACGCTTTCCCTGCTGTGAATATAATTATATTTGTTCCGTTTTTACGATTTAGCTGTCGCGTGTATTTACAATCGCCTTTCTTTATCTTTGGTTTGAAATATAAGTGATATGATACTGTATAACGAGTATATTTTACGCGTATGCTAGAATATAAAGCATGATGTAGTCAAGCGAAAATACAATGAATGAGCTTATTAGTTGACTTTAGCATTGCTCTTAACAGTCCATTTTATAACACCAAGATAACGGGACAAATATCTTGATTGGTGGTAAAAGTTTAACCGTAGTCCTGTTTAAACATCCAATTATCTTGACATGAAGATAATAGAGCATTTCTTTAGGTAGGTCGTAATACAAAAGCTCATGTAAATTTACTTTAATCTTGCTTTAAACAGCCAAGTACAAGGTAGAAAACGTTAATATTTCCAAATAAACGTGTTTGTGCTTCCATCATTTTTCCATTGCAAACAGTTTGGAACAAATCCGGCGTCCGATCAGGCTCTAAACTGTTTGTGATTAAGAATAAAATAGATTATTAAAATGCTGTTATTTTCTAAATTTATGTGCTTGCATTTACGGTTCTTATGGTTTAAACTGAAATGAATAACGTCTTCTCCACTGTAATTTCAATAAACAATTTGATTGGTCGTTAATAGCGGGACAATTCCGTTTTCTTATTGACGCGCCGGTTGAATATATACTAGATATTGTATTCGATGTTCAAATATGTCTGGGTTATGCAATATAATAAAGCTAAACTGTTCCAAAAATACTGTTTTATGAGCAAAGAACATCGAAACTGTCTCACCAACATATGGTTACAAATGTATTGCGTGTGTCACTTGCCTTAGGCGGTTGCGTGGTAATTTTATCTCTTTAACACTTTAGCTATAATTTAGACAATTCTGAAACCTATTTGTGCGTCTATACTGCAGTCTTTCCCAATAAACGCGTTTGCGCTAAAACCAGTATTTCCATCGTAAACAGTTTGGAGCATGATCAGGCACCGTGTTACAGTGGAGAATCTGTTATTCTTTCCCAATAAACGCGTTTACGCTAAAACTATTATTTCCAGTGCAAACAGTTTGGAGCCAGATCAGACGCCGGGTAACCCGGCGTCTGATCAAGCTCCAAACTGTTTGCCACCAAGATAAACATGAATTATCAGAATTGTCCAAAAGTTGTACTTTTCAACGTTTTAGTGTTTTGCGTTTGCGTACGTTTGCGTTTAAACGGGAAAGAATAACAGATTCTCCACTGTACCCAGCGTAAGAACAGGCTCGAAACTTTGCAAAGAACTTAACTGATTGTACAGTGGAAAAAACGTTATTATTTCCCAATAAACGCGTTTACGCGAAAACTATTATTTCCTTTGCAAACAGTTTGGAGCCAGATCAGACGCCGAGTAACCCGGCGTCTGATCAGGCTCCAAACTGTTTGCCACTCAGATTAATATGAATAGTCAGAAATGTCGAAAAATTGTCATTTTGTACGTTTTATTGCGATGCGTTTACGTTTCGTTTGCGTTTAAACGGGAAAGAATAACACATTCTCCACTGTAGCATAAACGCGTTTATTGGAAAACATTGACAACCTTTCCACTTTAGTATTATGCATGTGTTTTGGTTATTCAAAAGGCAGCTATATTTAATTATGGGTAGTAATACAGGAACGGTGATTACTTATTGAAGGTCGAAATAAAAACATTTTTGCTGTGAAGGTTGCTGTCTTACCTCATCATCCAACAGTGAACTTATAAAGAACACACTTGCCATGTACAGACTAGGGAGACCCCTGATCAGTGTATGCACTGTTTGGCATTTTGCAGTAAGTTTTAAAAATCAACCCCAACCAATTATACGGGGTCTTAATGTAAAAGGCCTATACTAAATTGTCAAACTAAAGTTTTAGAGGCAAATGAGTTAATCTTTTCCCACATTCTGAATTTTAGCGCATTCAGTTTATTCCACCACTGAAGAAAATAGTTCCAATTCATACAGTCATGAATACAGTGGAGAATCTGTTATTCTTTCCAGTTTAAACGCAAACGTACACAAACGCAAAGCACTAAAACGTAGAAAAGAACAACCTTTGAACAATTCTGATCATTCTTGTTTATCTTGCTGGCAAACAGTTTGGAGCCTGATCAGACGCCGACGCCGGGTTTCCCGGCGTCTGATCTGGCTCCAAACTGTTTGCACTGCAAAAAATAGTTTTAGCGTAAACGCGTTTATTGGGAAAGAATAACACATTCTCCACTGTACCGAATTGTCCAACTAAAGTTTTAGAGGCAAATGAGTTAACCTTTTCCCCCATAGAAGCGCCTTTTAGCTCATTCAGTTTATTCCACCACTGAAAAAAATAGATCCAATTCATACAGTCATGAATATGTATCAGAAATAATAGTTTTCTTATTCTACATGTAGCAGGTTGTAGCTTAAAGCAGGCTGAAAGTAAAGCAGAATGCGCCTTAAGGCACATTTTGCTTACATTCAACCTGCTTTAAGTAGTCACCATTTTTCAAAACTAGAAACAGGCTATGGAGAAAAGGCTTAAGCTGTAACTTGTCTTTGGAAATCCCAGTACAGTCGAACTTCGATATCTCGAACTCGTTTAACTCGAACTATCCGATAGTTCATCATATGAGCTGCATTATTTCATGCTCGGTTAAGTCGAACATACCCATATTTTAAAGTTAAAACGTAAACTAGCCACGTTTTAACTTTGAAATACGGGTATGTTCGAAAAAACCGACTTCGAGATATTGTAAAAATAACGTATATCTTATATACAGTATAACCTCTCTATTACGACCATTAAAACGAAGGCTTATTGGAAGCATTGTGGCATTAAAACAGAAAGCTCCTAAAGGAGATTTCTGTTTTACTGTAACCTAGCTTTAAGCATTCACCTTTCGTAAAACCTAATACTTTACATAATTTAGCGGTCGTAATAGACAGGTTTGTCTGGATTTGCTAAAAACAGTATTCCTAAACGCCATAAACACTAGTATCATTAGAAATACGGTGCCAAGAAGGTTAAAGTAGGGTCGACTATATTGTTATAGATGCCAGTAGATATTAACCCCTTCACTGCCGTGACGTCATCAATTTTAAACAATTGTCGTCTGCCTTTATTTCTTAAATTTTAAATTTTGCTAGTTTGACTGGTGAAATATTGAAATGAGTGTCAAACAGTTTGGATCCTGAACAGACGCCGCGTAACGCGGCGTCTGTTCAGGATCCAAACTGTTTGCAATAAACTGTTGTGCTCGGGGTAAGGCAGTGAAGGGGTTAAAGCGGCGAAATAATACTATGGCAGACAACACACTAATACAACCCAATTAAGTAAGAGTTAAATTTTAGATGATAGCAAGCCCTTTCAAATCCGTTGACCGTTTAGGTGATACAATCGAAGGAAGTTATGAATGTAAAATGTAATATAATTGAAAACCATGGTCAGTCTTAATCCTTTACGTTGACAGTTAGTACATGTATTGTTGTCAACCACAAACAGTTTAGATCTAGATCAGACCCCGAGTAACTCGGCGTCTGATTAGGTTCCAAACTGTTTGTCACTAGATTCTTACATATGTTTCTGCAAGTTAAAGAAAACGCCGTTCTCGGATTTGCAGCAGAAGGAATTATGAGCAGAAGACAATTTTCAAACATTAAAAAGGTTATCCCTTACTCTCGCCAAACCGAGATTCGATTGCAATTTTAAAACAGTTTGAAACTTATTTTAGACATGGCGTTACTCGGCGTCTGATCAGAATTCAATCATTTGATATTTGTAGCAAACTTTCTTCAACTTTTAATCAGTAAAACTGTTTAAACAATTGGCAGACGGTCGTTAAAAAGCAGACGACAATATGGCGGGAGAATGGCACGGTACAGTCACGCGGACGGCTGTTTTGGCGCTCGATTGCCAAAGCTTTAAAGGGATTATCTTAAATCTCATTTCGTTTTTATTCTAATCGTACGTTTAATAGCTCGTTGAACAGGCTAGCATAAATATTGAACTTGCTGGACAAATAGACCATTTAGATTTTTGAGGACAGGCCGAATAGGAGGTTTGACACATTTATCGTAGGAAATGACTTATTCTATTAGATGCATAACATGTGGAAATATTATTATTATTTCGCTTTGGAACTGAAAACATTGTTTGCGATTTATTTTAATCAGTGTTTGCAAATGGTTTGGAGCCATATCAGACGCCGGGTTACCCGGAGTCTGGTCTGACTCCAAACTGTTTGAAGTTGATATCCAGTATGTGTGTACAAACGTTTTAGTTACAGTTTAGCAAGGAACAGTATTATACAACATACCACTATATCTCATTGTTAAGGATTAGTCTTCGATTAGTGTTGTTATCGCTAATGGATATTCGGATACGCAACATCATAAATGGTAGCAATGTAACAGTTGTTATTGTTATTCTATTTACTTAAAATTTCTCGTGTCAAACAAAATGAATTTTCACCCCTTTATTAACATAATGTCTTCTGCTAAAACTATTTGTTTCTATTAACATACACTTTTAAGATAATATTTTATTGGAGGACTTAATTTACCTTAAACGACCTTTTGACGACGTTGAATTTTGGAAGCAAAAACAGGTGATCAGAATCAAAACTGTTTGACATTCGTTGCCTGGTTTCATTATCTGAAAACCAAAGCAATATTGACATAATGTCAAGGAAAGCATTTTGAAGCGGACAAAACTAGCAGAAGCGATTGCTCTTTCTTCGTCTGCTTACATTGTGCGATATCGTCTGGATGTTAATTTCAAATTTCATAGTTTGTGTTTTCTGATACAAAAGTTGTGAAGACACACTTGACATAGAGTTTGGATCATTATCAGATGCCGCAGCTGACCTGGATCAAATTTGTTTGCAAACGCAGTGGGTGATGTGGTATTATTTCCGGTTTGTAGAAACTGAAACGTAAACCAGAAAATGTATCATGAACAAAAGGACAGCTATTTAAATATCGACGATTTCTCTTTTTCTGATAGGCAAACAGTTTGTAGCCTGATCTGACGCAGAGTAACTCGGCGTCTGATCAGGCACCAAACTGTTCTGAATTGATATTATAGTTTTAGTCGTGTTTTAATATGTTTTGAAAATACAATGCTCTTTACAAGGACACCCAATGGGAGACAAAAAATATGTGCGTTGTTCGGATAGAGTCGTTATAGGGAGGGAAATTGGCATAGATTTGCAAACAGCTTGAATCCAGATCAGACGCCGTTTAACGCGGCGTCTGATCTGGATTCAAGCTGTTTGTTATTTGTCATTAAGTTTATTGTTCTGTCAAGATGTCCATTATGTAACTTTGAGAATAACAGCAGACGACAACTTTAAGCAAACGACATTGCAGCAGTAAAAGCGTTAGACATAATTGTGATGCTTAGGGAACAGCGGCAAGGGTCGTTTTAAGGAGGGAGTCGTTGTTTGGAGGGCCGCTGTAGAGAGGGAATAGATGTACTGTAGTTTAAAATGTTCTTTTTTTGTTATTTCAGACTGCTGATACATGAATAGAAAAGTGATACAACTTTATCGTGATTCCTTGGAATAAGTGTTCTTAATTTTGATCAGTGTGTCTTGTTGAACTAACTCATGGATTTAGTGTAGACCTATTCCACTGTACATTAACGACATGAAACAGAACGACGTTTGGACTTTTTGGGTCAACAGTATGCTATGGCTGTTATGTCTCCTAGGCACTGTTTACCATGGTAAGTACATATACACTTATTATTATCATTAATATTATTATTATTATCATTATTTTTATTATTATTATTATTATTATTATAAATAGTAGCAGTAGTAGTAGTAGTAATAGTAGTAATAGTAGTAGTAGTAGTAAATTGTAGTAGAAGTAGTGGTTGTAGTAGTATCAGTAGTAGTAGTATTAGTAGTAGTTGTGGTTGTAGTAGTGTTAGTGGTAGTAGTAGTAGTAGTACATGTAGTAGTAGTGGTTGTAGTAGTAGTAGTTTTAGTAATAGTAGTAGTAGTAGTGGTAGTAGTAGTAGTAGTAGAAGAAGTAGTAGTAGTAGTAGTAGTAGTAGAAGTAGTAGTAGTAGTAGAAGTAGTAGTAGTAGTAGTTGTAGTAGTATCACATTCTATTTTTTAAATATATACAATAGACCCTTATCCTGCCGATCGCGATTTTGCAGGCATTTGAAAATAGTTTGTATCGAGATCAGACGCTGCGTCTGATCTCGATCCAAACTTTTTGATACTAGCCTTTACCCTTTCATGATCAACTTATTTGGGAGTTTTACCCCTACACCGCTTAATTGTCGTCTGCTTCAATATTTTTGTCTGAAATATCGTTTCAAAGTTAAGAAATAAGGCAGTATGACTGGAAATAATTCAAAACGAGTGTCAAACAGTTTGGATCCTGATCAGACGCCGCGTTACGCGGCGTCTGATCAGGATCTTAACTGTTTGCAAACGCGTTTTCAAGCATCATTGAGAGAGAAAGGGTGAAGGTTTCTTTAATAAGAAATATATAAATATTGATTGATATTGTTGCAGACGACAACTGCAAAAAAGTCGATAATACAGAATGATAATGACAAAAAAGATGTTATACGAAATGATTTGTATACAGTGCTTTCTCTGTACAACAACACTCAATGGGAGACAAATATTACGTGTGTTGTTCGGAGGGACTATAATATGGAGCGACAATTAAAACTTTGTTTACATTTTCAAGCAGCTTAAATCCAGATCAGACGCCGCGTAATGCGGCGTCTGATCAAGGTTCAAGCTGTTTGTCACCCGTGCTTTTATTTCCTCTGTCAAAATGTCCACTTGTCAATTTTGTTTTAGAAAAACAGCAGAGGACAGTTTTAAGCAGATGATATTGTAGTGAAATTGTTAGACATAATTATTATGTATGTGGGACAGCATTTCTGTAAGGAGGGGGTGACTGTTTGGAGAGCTGTTGTAGAAAGGGAGCACTATATTAATAATATGCATGTAAACACACTTCTCTGTACACCAGAGGTATAGTTTACAAATGTACAATCATTGATTTTTTTTCACAACGATTTTCAGCTATTTCCCATGACACCGAACATATCTTGAGAGTTGATTTTTCTTGTCTCGAAGTGTTTAGATGTATTTTGCCGGGGAGGGCGTCTATTCCATTATCTCATCATTATTTAGATGCAGTGCATCTAAGTCATTTATCCCATTTGATTACATGTACGTGTACGTTCTGGCATGTACTGAGCGATAATCGAAAAGAAAATGCATTATTTGTCTGTCTGTCTGCCTGCCTGACTTAATGGCCGCCTATCGGCCTCTCTGTATTTCTTTCTCTCCATTTCATACAGTCCTCTTTCTTTTTCCCCTGTTTTTTTCTCTCTTACACAAGCAAACATACACGCAAATGGCTGTAAGTACATGTATGTCTGTCAAATTGTCTCTCTCTCTTTGTTCCACCCCTCGTCTCTCTCTTCCCCCCTCTCTCTCTCTCTCTCTCTCTCTCTTTTTTCTCTCAATTTCTCTCTCTCACCTCTTTTTCTTCTGTCCGTATCTTTTATATTTATTTTTCATATACAAACACGTATACATACACGCACATGTATGTCTGTAAGTCTTGTCTGATTGACTGCCTGTCTGATTTTCTGTCTCTGTCTATCTATGTATGTATATGTGTGTGTGTCTCTCTCCCTCTCTCTCTCTCTCTCTCTCTCTCTCTGACTCTGTCACAGTTTCTGTATGCCTGTCTGTATATCTCTCTCTCTGTCTCTCTGTCTGTCGCACTGTGTCTGTCTCTCTCTCTCTTTCTCTCGCGTGTTCGCTTACCTCCTATTTTCTCTTTCTCTTTCATCCCCTATCCAACTCATCTTCCCTCTTTCCGTCTCATATCTATAACATTGGCACCTCCTTCTCTTTGTTTCAATCTCCTAACTCGTTACAGCTGCATCTATACGAATCTGTCGACACAATCCATACATCTCAGACTGTGGGGTTTTTGCGTGTGTCACCTAACATTGCCAGCCATATTTCAATATGACGGATGATAGCAGTAGGCCTAGAGGACAGCGCTAAGTACTAATAGCACAAAAATCACGTCTCCAGTATTACGTAGACGAATCTGTATTCCAAAGCTAGGAATAAACAACGTTCTTATAGCAAAGCATTGAATTATGTAATGTTTTTGCACAGGAAAATGGACAAAACGTTAATAATTTCCGTCTCAAACGCAAACGAGACTCAAAAGGAATACGCTAAATTGCAGAAAATTACAAATTTTGACAATTCTGAATATTAATTTCTATATGAGTGGAAAATAATTTAGAGCCAGATCAGACGCCGGGTTACCATGCGTCTGATCTGGCTCCAAACTCTTTGAAATGGAAAGAATAGTTTTTGCGTCCAAACTGTTTGCTATTCAGACAAGAACTAACCTTTACTCATATCACAGAGATTTACATGGCGTTGGATCAAGTTCCTTATCCTTTGATTAAAACAAATACAGTGAAACCCCTCTAAAACGGAACCTTTAAATACCGAAATTCTCTCTAAACCGGACAAAAACTTTGGGCCTTTCCAACCCTTCTTTCATTTAACCCATTCCACCATCAAATGCCTTTTCCTCCACTGAAGAAAATACATTCATGTATATGTATCATCAGAAATATTTGTTTTTATTCTAGCAGATGATAGCTTAAAGCATTCTGCTTTACTTTCAATCTGCTTTAAGTGATCAGCTAGCTTCCATACTAGGAACAAGCTATTGGTTAAAACCCCTCTAAACCGGAAACCCCTCTAAACCGGAAACCCCTCTAAACCGAAAAGTTATGTTGTCCCCACATATGTCCGGTATAGAGGGGTTTCACTGTACTAGAATTTACTACAGTTCATTGTTTTGCACTTGATTGTAGTTTAGTTGAAACGGAGAAAACAATATCTGTAATTTTACCCATGCCTGAAACGTGTGTAAATATTACATCTGCTGTGAATGATTTGAACACACTTCTATAAGTTTCAAATTCTAGGAGAATTCTAGGAGAATTAATTGGTGGTGAAGACATTATACGCCCCGTTTAAACGAAACTAAACTCAAACTGTTATGCAATACAATTGTAGAAAGTGTCATATATTTTTTTTTTATTTTATACTGACACGAAAAAGAAACTGTGCACTTGTTTAGGAATTAAAATGTCCATCTTTTTTTAAAGAAATATAGTCAATGGTGGTATTAAAATATTCGTAAATATTTCTTTTACACGATGCTTTATTTTTTAACCAAATTCGTGTCATTACAGTGGACAATCTGTTATTCTTTCCCGTTTAAACGCAAACGTGCGCAAACGCAAAGCACTAAAACGTAGAAAAGAACAACTTTTGGACAATTCTGATAATTCTTGTTTATCTTGGTGGCAAACAGTTGGAGACTGATCAGACGCCGGGTTACACGGCGTCTGATCTGGCTCCAAACTGTTTGCACTGCAAATAGTAGTTTTAGCGTAAACGCGTTTATTTGGAAAGAATAACAGATTCTCCACTGTATAAATGCACTGTTAACGCTTGAATGAAGTAGAGGTTAAAAGTAAAAGTTGCAAATCGGTATTGCTTCCTAAAGTTTTGAAAATGAAAATAGATATTAATCGGTATGTGTAATGTCCTCATCTTATACCGACCAATGCAATAAATCGCGAACGCATTGACCTGACGTAACGTCTTGTGACGTAAATTCGTCAACGTCATGTATCTACCCTGACGTGATGGCTTGCTGGATCCTGACTGATCTATTACGCTTCCATTTTGACCGTTAGGATGTCGAAGGGTCATGATGGTATTTCGGTGGCAATCAAACTGCCCAGTGATGTCAGAGACGCTGACGTCTGATGAAAGGTGCTAAAGTGTCTGAATTCGTTCGTTTTCTTGAAGCCGTAGCAGCTTGTTAACAAGTTTAATTCAAATGTATTGTGATTTTATTATTGCATAAGCAGTAAAGATATCGGTCAGTAAAAATATGTACTTGTAAACATGTTGCACAGGCAGCACGTGCATAATATTGCATAATAGCCGTTGGTACGTTTGCATGTTATCCAGGTGCTTTAATATTGGGTAAATTAGTGGAATGTGTGTAGAATTATTTTATCACTTATTATGCTAAACTTAGCAACGAAAAAGTTACACTCAATATAAAAGTGCACAGTTTCTTTTCGTGTCAGTATATATCTGTTAATTCTAATCTTAGAGTAAAAAGTAGCAATCGGGTTACTTGGCGTTTGATCTGGCTCCGAACTATTTTCAATTTACATGTACATGAGCTTCTAAGCGAAACCAACCCGGTTCTATTGGTGAAGAATAATGTTTTCTCTTCAACATGAGCGTTTTACCAGGACTATAAATATTTCGTCCTTCAATGATCCAAGAAATCAACAGCTGTCCGTGCATGTTCAATACAGGTAGGAAATTCCATTGAGTATGGTAAAAACATCATAAAAAGGCACTTGAGTGATACGAGCCTCCTCGCTTCGATGAAAACAGCTGCGGAATGACCTGTTGTCTACATAAACATGTATGTATTTATGTTCAAACATTAACTTGCGATTTGGTCAGTTGCACGTGCATTACCTTAACATAGTACCCAAGCACATACATGTAAATACGTTAGGTTTTCTAATAAAACCAATGCCATAGAATGATCGCTTCTTGTAAACGTTTACGGTTTATTAATACAGTGAAACCCCTTTAAACCGGACATGTGTGGGGACAAAATAATGTCCGGTTTAGAGAGGTTTCCGGTTTAGAGGGGTTTTAACACATACATGTAGCTTGTTTCTATTATGGAACATAAACTGCTCACTTAAAACAGGTTGAAAGTAAAGCAGAATGCGCCTTAAGGCGCATTCTGCTTTACTTTCTACCTGCTTTAAGCTATCATCTGCTAGAATATAGAACATATTTCTGATGATATATGTTCATGAATGTATTTTCTTCAGTGAAGGAAAAAATCAAAGACGTAATAACGGGTGGGAAACCGGACCAACGTTTTTGTCCGGTTTAGAGAGAATTCCGGTATTTAGAGGTTCCGGTTTAGAGGGGTTTCACTGTACTAAGTTGCAAACATATTGGAGTCTTACCAGATAACGAGCTAGTTGACGTCGGTGGGGTTCTAAACTGTGTTCCATTGACACATGTGAGTTCAAAAAAACGCGTTCATGATCATTAAGAATGTCTTCATCATTGCAGACATACATCTATAGGTATTTATTTATATTTCATGTGTCGTGGTTCCGTAAAACCCAACTCAATCATTATAATCTAAGGTTTTAATTGTGTCACAATCAACGCTTATTCTATTTCATATCATTTTGGAGCCAGATCAGATATGGGGTAACCGGCTTCTGATCCGGTTCCAAAATGTGTGGTTACTCAGTTTAAAATGAATAGTTAGAATTGTGAACAAGTTGACATTTTCTTCATTTTATTGTATTGCGTATGTGTTTCGTTTGCGTTTGAACGGGAAAGAATAACACCCTGTCCGTCCACTGTATGAAGGCCAACTCTAACCCATGTCTCTGTTTATACGTTTGTATTCAGATAATAACTTATACTTGACAATGGAGGCTTCATACACGTATTACAGTAGAGAAAACGTTATTCTTTCCCTATAAACGCGTTTACGCTAAAACTATTATTTGCAGTGCAAGCAGTTTGGAGCCAGATCAGACGACGGGTAACCCGGCGTCTGATCAGGCTCCAAACTGTTTGCCATCAATATAAACATGAAATATCAGAATTGTCCAAAAGTTGTTATTTTCTACGTTTTATTGTTTTGCGTTTGCGTACGTTTGCGTTTAAACGGGAAAGAATAACAGATTCTCCACTGTATTACATGTATAACAAAGGAGTGACGTACGTGTATTTGGAAGTACTATCATTTTGTGTCCCTGTTGAATTACATTTTCCCTATGTGTGTTTGAACGACCGCCTCATCGAATCCTGTGACAAATAAAGAATTCAAGATGACTAAACATAGTTCATTAAACCCTTTGCCCTCCGAAATAATTATAAAAACACAACAGCGGTTTATTGCAACGCTGTCTAGAGTGTTGCCCAATTTGCAATAAACACCATAGGAGGTTGTGAGAAATTGAAATTTTCATTCGTTACAGTGGAGAAGGCTTTATTCTTCCCCGTTTAAACAAATCTAAACGCAAACGTATTGCGGTAAAATGAAGTAAACGATAGTTTCTTCAGATCGTTGACGAATCTGTTGATACTGAGTTTCAAACAATATGGAGCCTGATCAGACGCCGGGTTACCCGGCGTCTGATCTCGCTCCAAATTGTTGGAATAAAAATAATTGTTTTAACACAAACGCGCTTATTGGGAAAGAATAATGTTCTCTCCACTGTAACAGTGTCTGTTAAACTTTGTTTTCTGAAATGAGAAATCTGTCGGGTCTTGGTAAATCATAAAACAGTCAACTAACAAAATTATCTCCCAAATGAAGCTAAAGTTCGTTGATCTTCTATAGTAATAATTCTATGACCATCATGGTTCCCATGACACGTCATATACAGTAGGGAAAACGTTAATCTTTTCCAATAAACGCGTTTATCTTACCTCCTACATGTACTAATTTGACCAATAAGATGTCTATACAATGTAATAGTAGTAGGAGGTCATACATGTATTCGCCTTGCTCCATATAAATGTTTATTGGCAATGTATATTCCGTATTAGGAACACTAAGCATTGCATACATGTAACTAATAGTTTTAGTGCTAAAATATTATGTCATTTACAGTTTATTACATGTACATCTTTCCCTCTCTACAACGACACCCGATGGGAGACAAACATTGTGTTCGTTGTTCGGAGGGAGTCGTTAAAGGGAGAGGAATTGGCATACATTTACAAACAGCTAAAATCCAGATCAGACGCCGCGTAACGCGGCGTCTGATCTGGATTTAAGCTGTTTGTCACCTGTAATTACATTTTTTTCTGTCAAAATGTCCATAATGTAAATTTGAGAAAACAGCAGACGACAATTTTAAGCAGACGGCATAAGGTTGGACATAATTGTCTTGTTTGGGGAAAGAGCGACAAGCGTCGTTGTAAGGAGGGAATCGTTGTTGGGAGGGCCGTTGTAGAGAGGGAGTGCTGTACATGTAACCGGCATCTGATCAGGCTAGCAGAGCAACATATACATATTCAGTGTTATTGTGTATTTATTGTTTAAAATGCAAATGTTTTGGGGTTTCGATATTATTCATTTTGCAATTATCAAAACAGAACAAAGTATCATAACTGTTTGCTTTATTTTTCATATTTTCTTTTGCTTTCTATCTCTTTCTTAAACCAAGAATTGGGTTCTGATTGTGATACTTTTGTAAATACCCACATACCAGATTAAATAAATGCCATTACCATTTGTTAGATAAACACCTTCAATATGTTAAAAAACGTGTAATTTTTTGTATTCATTGTAATGCGTTTTCGGTCAGTTTCTTTTAAACGGGATAGAGTAACGTATTCCCTTCTGTATGTGTTGCATAAGAGATATATTTCTGTACACGAAATAATTTGACTACGTGGGAAGCGAAGTCGCACAGAGATGTTGATAATACAACACACTAATAAGAGCGTCACGCTGTTCAAAGGTTACAAAAGTCGGCTAATGTTTGTCTGGGTTGGGCCTTAAATTGCTTTGGTAGTACAGTGGAGAAGACGTTATATTTTCCCAATAAACGCGTTTATGCTTAAACTATAATTTCCGTTGCAAACAGTTTGGAGCCTAATCAGACGCCGGGTAACCCGGCGTCTGATCAGGCCCCAAACTGTTTGCCACTCAGATCAAGAACAATAATCAAAATAGTCCAAAAAAATTGTCTTTCCTTCATTTTAGCGCAATGCGTTAGCGTTTCGTTTGCGTTTCGTTTGCGTTTAATGGGGAAAGAATAACGTCTTCCCCTCAGCCCAGTACATAGCATTGTAATCGCAGTGGGTGACGTTACTCGTTCCGGTTGTAGTGACTGTTTATCACAATATCAATGCCATAAAGTGTAGAAAATTAGATTTTAAAAGTGTTAATTCATTCTAAATTGATTGTCATTTTAAATATTCCGTTGAAAGTAATCAGAATTGATTGTCATTTTAAATATCCAGTTTTACGTTACTCGGTGTAATTCAACAGTCATATTTTAAGACAAGCAGTTTCATTTACACAAGTATCTATTAAATTCTACGAATTCTGTTTAGTGCTAGACTCGAGTTATCAAAGAACTGATGAAAATCCATGGCACGATCGGGTCTCGAACCACAGATACATTGTAGCTGGCTCATCATACGGCATTTGGCCTTTGGCTTATGTAGCCACATGGTTTAAACTTTGCACGTTAACATTTACACCGCCATAAACGACTGCGGTTGGCTTTGCAAACAGTTTGTATCCTTACATGAAGCTGATTATCTGATTAGGACACAAACAGTTTGATACTCGTACAGGTATCGACATGAGCCTTGCAATAACAAAATATACCTTATTACATTGCAACATTGCACAGAACAAGCACCATTGTCATCACAGGCTCTGCATCTGAGTGTGTCTACACTACCAAATATCGTAGATACTATTGCTAAGTACAATGCTTTAGACAGTTCAGATGAGTGTGGGTGTCGTCAAACAGAGAAAGTCAAAGGCCCGGCGGCTGGTGTTGATCTACACTGTTTGCAATGCATTAAGGCAGGTCTTATCATTTGATGGTTTATAATAATTATGTAACTAGTCAATCTGCTTGGAATTCAACACTTAAACAATATTACAGACCCTTGTAACAAAGCAGACGATGCTATTTAGGAGGTCCCAGCGTTCAGGCTGAAAACGAAGGATGACGTTAAAAGGGTTAAAGAACTGAATGACCCAACAAAGGTTATTCTGTATCTGAAACTCTCCTTTTGCGTTTTCGAATTGACCCCAAATTAAACAGAACATATGTCATACATATACCACATCAACTAAATCTGCAACTAAGTTGAAGTTCCATAATTTATAGTGTTTACTGGTATCATGCTGAGCGCTACTCGGCTAACTATGCAAACGGTTTAGATCCAAATCAGATGCCCAGACAAGTAAGCCGGTACATGTATCTGGTCAGGTAAGAAACCTTTTTTTACATAATACTGGAAAAGAAAATGGCTTCAAGTTTATAAGAATATGTGTTTTATTAGTTTTAAAGAACACAAATTATACCGTAAAAATGCTACAAATCTGCAAAATGAGCGCGAAAAGCTGCTAACTGTTGATAATAGTATGGATCCAGATAAGCCGCCATGTGTTACATCTTAAGTCAAATTGTTTAACACTCTGGTGACATTTCCGAAAAGAACATTAAATATCTCCACTCAGAAAATTGCATCAGACGACACAAATGCAGACGAAAATTACTTACACGTGCCAAAGGTTAAATCACTACATGTATCGCCGACTTGGTTGTTTAACCCTTTGATGTGTATTATGTTCATTGCAATTAGCATGCATTAACGTTCCGCTAGTACAAACTAAAACGCCAATGCAACTGAATGCAGATGATGACATTTTCAGAGAACATGTTTATTATTCATCTTAGGGTTAAACAGATTGGAGCCCGATTATTGGTGTCCGATAGTTTTAAATATTGATTGGAATCGACATTAAAGACATGTACAGGCGAAACAGTTATCATTTCCTGATAAACGCATTTATATTTTTAAAAAAATCCGTTGCAAGGTCAAACGAGAATATATATAACCCAGTGTTTAATATGGCTCCAAATTGTTACCCCACTTAGAACATATCATTTTCTACATGTTATTCCATTGCGTTTGTGTTATATTTTGGGAAATCATAACGTATTCGTCACTACAATGCGCCTGTTCCATTAGATTGTATTCCTCTCCTGTACGACCTGTGCAATAATGTCGCCTTTATAGTTTTTAAGTCAAAACAAGCGTTAAACAGAGGCTCCACAATCAGTTTCCCGCTCGTCTCAGTTCTGTAAGGCTGGTAGCTGTCTTGGACTCCATAAATGAGCGTTTATCTTGAGTGGTCTTAATTGTAGAAATTTACTGTAGCCTGTCGGATTTTATTGCCGCCCTTTCTTGGCGATTGTGCTGGAGTATGTGTATTATTGCTCATTATAGACTTGCGCACATGTACATGTAGACATGTATTTGCCTCGTCGTTTCATAAGATGCCTATTAGTACAGTGGATAAGACGCTTTTCTTTCCGTTTAAACGCAAAAGAACGTAAAAGTATGTCAGTAAAATGTTGAAAAATGACAATATATTGATATTTATGAATGTTCATTTTAATCTGAATGGCAAACAGATAGCAGCTCCATACTGTTTGCAATGGGAATTATAAATTAAGCGTAAACGCGTTTATTGGGAAAGAATAACGTTTTCGCTTTCAAACAAAGCCATGCAGTGCAGTAAAATATACAGACTGCCACATTATTTGTAAATCTTGACTACTTTTATCTATCTAAGCAGAAATCGGTTTGGAACTTAATCCGTTGCAGGATAACCCGGCGCCTGAACAGGATCAAAACTGTTTTCAATGCACATAAGGAAATAAGCATACACTTTTTTCTTGGGGAATAATATCGTCGTCTATGCTCTACGTTTCACTATCTCATAACTCAGACTAGTTACAGACGAGCTTTTTATCGAACCCAGAGAGTTCTTATATCCTCATTGACTAATGGTTAACGATAGAATCCTGGGGGCCATTAGCATAATGGATAACCCAAACACGTGTCACCACTTATATCATAGCTACCAGTGGAGAAGACGTTATTCTTTCCCAAAAAACGCGTTTACGCTAAAACTATTATTTCCTTAACAAACAGTTTTGAGCCAGATCAGACGCCGGGTTTCCCGGCGTCTGATCAGGCTCCGAACCTTTCGTCATTCAGATTAACATAAATCATGAGAAATGTCAAAAAGTTATAATTGTCTACAGTTTAGTGTAATGCGTTTGCATTTAGTTTGCGTTTAAACGGGAAAGAATAACGTGTTCTCCACTGAAGCTACATTGGAGCATACGTTGTCATTCCCCGTTTAAACGAAACCAAATGCAAACGATATGAAATAAAATAAATAAAATTACAACTATTTGAGAAATCTGACATTTATTTTGATCTGAGAGGCAAATATTTTGGATCAGTTACCCGACGTCTGATCTTGCTCCACAACTTTTTGCAACAAACATAGGGTTAATAGCGTAAACGCGTTTATAGGTGAGATGGTACATGTACATGCATCTTCTCGACTGTATAACCGATAACTAAAGTTGCCATATCTCTTTTTCTATGAATGCCATTTTCGCAAACCTTCATCAAGCTATTCTAGAATATGCGAAAATCGGTCCATACAGTTTGGACCCAGTAGAGACGTCGAGTAACGCAGCATCTTATATGGGTTTATAAACTTTCAAACTCTGGTGATAGTTTATGATTGAATTGGCAGATAAGCTTACTTTAAGATGTACTTCAGGGGACAGTTTTTACCGAGGCAAGCTGCTTAGCCTAAGGTGTTTGAGGTTAACTGAACGATTATTAAGCGGATGAGGTTCTTGCGAATGATGTGATATAATGTAAACCCTATAATAAGCAACCATTTAATGAAGATGCATGACTAATTCTCAAGACGGACGTGCACTTATTGCGAAATAGATGTAAGTCAGATATCTCCCAAAGAACTCCCACGTCTAATCTCCAGCATGCCGTGGACTTATTTGTGATACAGCGCTCCCTCTCTACTACGGCCCTCCCAACAACGACTCCCTCCTAACAACGACCCTTGTCACAGTTCCTTACACAGTGCAATTATGTCTCACGCTTTTACTGCTGCAATAACGTCTGCATAAGATTGTCGTCTGTTGTTTTGTTCTCAAAGTTACATATGAGAGGACATTTTGAGAACATATATATAATGATGAGAGGCAAACCAGCTTGAACCCAGATCAAACGCCGCGTTACGCGGCGTCTGATCTGGATTCAAGCTGTTTGCAAATGTAAGCCAAGTCTTAATTGTCCCTCCCTATAACGACTCCCTCCAAACAACACACACGATCTGTGTCTCCCATTGGATGTCATTCGAGAGAGGGAGCACTATACATGTATCTATTGCAAACAGTTTTGTTCCAAATATGACGCCGAGTAACTCGGCGTGTGATCTGGATCTACACTGTTTGATATTATGCTGATATTTGCTGAACATTTACTTAACTCTTTACATAATTCAATGTTGAGTATTGCAGGCGACAATTACGTTAAAAACAACCCACGTACTTTCTGACTACTGGCTGTCAAAACATTTAGGTCATTTTGTCATGCTCCCAATAGTAATAAGTCTTTACTACCAGAAAGAAACTGATTCCTGGAATAATTTGATTCTACAGTAAATATGTTTCTCAAATCCGCTGGGCTCCATAGAATGTTTCATAATACATGTAATTCCAAAATATCTAATGGACGTTTATACTTTTGTGCCAGTGCTCTGTGAATGGCAAACAGTTTGGAGCCTGATCAGACGCCTGGTTACCCGGCGACTGATCTGGATCCACACTGTTTACAATGGAAAAAACGTGTTTATTGCGAAATAATAACGTATTCTCCACTGCAACTACTCATCGCTGTTGGTTCGAATCCGAATTTTGTCACATCGGAATTCTCTTGCGAGAAAACTTGACTTACAAGTGTCTGTAACAGGGTACATTTAAGACGGACATGTGGTCAAACAAAGTTCACGTTGAATTTCAGTAAGTATTAAAGTCAGGCGGCTAACTTTGTTCAAAGCAAAACGAAAGTAATCTAGAAACAGGTTTTGTGTATTCAAACGTACCCTGTCTTAATATATCACCTTAAACAGCACCATCAATAAGAATGTTTCGAGCTTTACTCTCAGCGGAATTTTCATGTCCTAGTTTCTGGTTTTAATCTTTTGTTTATGTTATTCCAGTAACACAGACATGTCTCATTTAGAATTCTATAAACGAATGTCACACGTGACCGTAACCCCCATACCGTTAAAATGTCGTGTGCTTAAAATTGTCGTTTACAAGATAATTCAACAAAATGATTGTGTACGTTCAAATCATGTCGAAACATTATAACTAGTGTCGATCAATTTGGACTCTGACCAGCCATCGAGTTACTCGGTATCTGATCTGGATCCAAATTGTTTACAAATTCAGGTCACGTCGACTTTAGTGATAAACGATTAATTGTATTTAATTGGCTTCCAAATGAATGATGTTAGTAATGAGACCTGAAAAACTTCAAGTCTACTTTGCTCTTTATTAAATTGCTTGTCTACCAAAGTCCTACAGTGGAGAAGATATTGTTCTTTCCCAATAAATGCATTTACGCTAAAACTATACATTTCCATTGCAAACAGTTTGGAGCCAGATCAGACGCCGGGTTACGCGGCATCTGATCAGGCTCCAAACTGGTTGCCGTTCATATTAAAAACATAGCCTAAGTTGTCAAAAATTGTAATTTTCTCCATTTTATTGCACTGCATTTTCGTTGCGTTGCATTTTAACGGGAAAGAATAATGTTTTCCCAACTGTACAGGAGATGTACACCAGGTCTAAGGCGGCTGGTTAGCGTGGCTGTAATCTAAGTCTTTAGCAGCAATATATTTAACTAAATGTCAGACTACCCTCGTTACATCTATCCTCGTTCTGCTCAGAATAGATTTAACGCTGTTACAGTTATTGAAACATTATTCTTTTACAATAAACGTGCACATAAAAAGGTATTATTCCCATTGCAAACGGTTTAGAGCCAGATCAGACGCCGGGTAACCCGGCGTCTGATCAGGCTCCAAACTTGCCACTCAAATTAAAATACATCGTTAGAACTTTCAAATAGTTATGGTTTTCTACACTTTGGTGCAATGCGTTTGCGAATCGTTTGCCTTTAAGAATAACGTTTTCTCCACTTTGAGGTGTTACATGTACGTGTCAGTAGGTACAGTAGTGAAACCGTTATTGCAATGGACACATAACTTTTCTTTTCCGTTTAACTCATCCATCCTTGAAACTTTACGCTTTCATGATCAAATTTATCGTGAGGATTTTACCTTTTCACCGCCCTATTGTCGTCTGCTTTATTATTGTTGTCTGCTATATCGTTTCAAAGTTAGATTAAGGACAGTATAACTGACGTAATTTCAAATTTAAAAACAAGTTGGAAACAGTTTTGATCCTTATCAGACGCCGCGCTACGTAAATGTTTCCAAATGCGCTTTATGACGTCATTGACAAAAGTATTCAGAAAGTTCTTTCAGGTGCTCTCTGTATAACTCTTGACATGTATATACATGTATCTGCCACGCCTTAAACCATTGCCTGCTGATCGCGACATCAGTTTTTTTTGCAAATAGTTTTGATCCAGATCAGACGCCGCGTAACCCGGTGTCTGATCTAGATCCAAACTGATTTAAACTTGTTTTTAGGTGTCTTTACTCAAAAATATATATATATTTAAAATAACAAATGTTGCAGACAACAATTTCAAAGCATACGGTATCACAGCAGGAAAAGGATTTATTTTAGCTCATTCAGCTATGAAAAATTTAATGGACAATTCCAGTTTCCAATTAAGTCACATCAGTTAAATATTAATGGTTGGTTTCTGCAATGTATTTCAATATGTTATATACAGTGGAGAATCTGTTATTCTTTCCCGTTTAAACGCAAACGTACGCAAACGCAAAGCGCTAAAACGTAGAAAAGAACAACTTTTGGACAATTCTGATAGTTCATGTCTATCTTGGTGGCAAACAGTTTGGAGCCTGATCAGACGCCGGGTTACCCGGCGTCTGATCTGGCTCCAAACTGTTTGCACTGCAAATAATAGTTTTAGCGTAAACGCGTTTATTGGGAAAGAATAACACATTCTCCACTGTATATATGCATATGCAATATGCCTAGAACAAATGTACACTGTTACATCACATTCTAGTCTAGCGTTATTTAGCCGAATATCGTCGTATTCATATAAACTATCCCCTGCAATAAACGCATTTAACCCCATATGGTTCTTGGGCATGCGAGCTTGGTCAACTGACAGAAAAGAATGGAAACTACTGCCTGGCATATTGCAGTACAAGGCTGCCAAAAGGTGTAACCTTTTCAGTGATTCGATTGATTGATAAATCCTGCATAAATTGATGTATTTTTACGTCAGTCCAAAAACTGAAAATATTAAAATCCAGATATTTGTAACTCTGGTATTCTGGCTAGTGTTCAAATTTCTAGATCAATACCTCAAATTGTTAGATCGATGTAAATGAGGTGCTGATCTGGTCAACGTGTCTCCTGGAGTTGTGATAAGACTGAAACACTGTTAAAGCAACTTAAAACCCTGTTTCAACAACAACATAAACGCATTTATACTAAAACATTCAGATTTAACTAAATCGTCAACAGCGTCATACGATAATAAGTGCTACGTTTTATTGCAGGCCATTTGTATTGTGTTTCAGTTAATAGGGGGAATAACCTCTTCTTGGTTCCTTAAATAGCATAGACATGTATAGAACCCATTTATTGAAAGGAATATACAGAGCTTTGCTTTTACTGCCAGACAGTCTGGTTGAATTATTATGATCCTCTGGTAAAAAGGACAGTAAACACGATAAGTATATCAATATTTCATCACCTGACCTATGGCATAATAGGCGGCCTTGATTCAGAGAAATCATTATTTGCAGACAGTGATATGAAATGATAGAAAAGTACAGTGTTCCCTCCCTATAATGGTCCTCCCACCAACGACCCCCTCCTTACAACGACCCTTGTCGCATTCCCTAAACAGGACAATTATGTCAAACGTTTTACTGCTGTAATATCGTCTGTTTAAAATTGTCGTATTAAAATCTCATTGCAACCATGATAAGTAAGTCTGGCCAATGATATTTAATGCACGTGTGAAGCTAGTTTGTGCTTTAATTTTATTTAGAATTAAGCTTTAAGCGGCCGCCTGACGTAATCATTCCAATCCGTTACCGTTATGGCAAGCTTTTATATAAACTCTTTTACGCGCATTGTGTGAATAAGTAAAAACTTCTGCAAACTGGTTTGAACAGACGAGATGCCGAATTACTCTGCATCTGATATGGATCCGCACTTTTTGATACTATTATAGTATTCCGTCAAATAAAATGCTTTTAATCCCATTGTAAGAATGGTTGCATACGAAAATGTTTTGAAGGCGACAAATCATGCAGAAGGTTTATAGACTGGAGAAGACGCTATTCTTTCCCAATAAACGCGTTTACGCTAAAAATATTATTTCCATTGCAAACAGTTTGGAGCCAGATCAGACGCCGGGTAACCCGGTGTCTGATCAGGCTCAAAACTGTTTGCCGCTTAAAATATAATAAATAGCAAGAATTGCCAAAAAGTTGTCATTTTCTCCATTTTAGTGCAATGCGTTTGCGTTTCGTTTGCGTTTAAATGGGAAATAGTAACGTCTTTTCCACTGTATCACAATAATTATGTACTGGCAACGTTTGAAAATGAACTAAGCATATATTTTAACCCCGGTTAATAATAACAAAATAGACATTTACTGTAGAACGTAAACATGTTTATTCCCTTTTCCCATCAGACATGGTTCAAAATATTACCAGAATGTGAAATAAAAAGCATGCATGGTATTAGATGTAGCCAAAGCATGCATCAATTACAACAGAACGATAAACTATAACCAAAAGATTAACATAACATTTTTTCGCGATAATGACGGAATAATTTTTATTATAACCACATAAATTTGACATAATTACCTAGAATGTAGGTATTATCGTAGAGACAAATAAAAAGCCAGTTATTACATGTACGACTTTGCAAAGACAGTTCATTAACTCATTCACCCCTGAAACTTTGCATGGGAAATTCCGGTTTCCAATAAAGCCTGATCTATTTATAACTATTAAGGGTTGATTATTACAAATATTACAAAATCAGAAACAGTCGAAACTTTAATCAAAGAAGTCCTTACACTGTGTGCACTGCAATGGTTTTTCAAGTTTCCAAGTTTTATTCTTCATTTTCTCAGTATGTACAATTACATATACAAGAGAATACATTCTTTCATGGCACTGCTCAAATAATTCCTTTAGCGCATATGCGTTATTTAGGAAGTAATTACGTCCTCTCTTCGGCATACATGTATATGCTAAATAAAGAATGCTACTTTAAAGGGATATTAAGCTTATAAAAGCAAAAACACTGCTCTATACATAAAGAAAGGTACAGTGCGCCCTATTTACAAAGACACCAAATGGGAGACACAAATGACGTGCGTCGTTCGGTGGGAGTCGTTATAGAGAGGGAAATTGGCTTACATTTGCAAACAGCTTGAATCCAGATAAGACGCCGCGTAACGCGGCGTCTGATCTGGATTCAAACTGTTTGTCACTCGTATTAAGGTTTTTTTCTGTCAAAATATCCATTATGTACCTTTGAGAAAAACAGCAGACGACAATTATAGCAGACGACATTGCAGCCGTGAATATGTTGGACATAACTGTCCTGTTTAGGGAAGTGCGAGAAGGGTCGTTGTAAGGCAGGAGTCGTTGTTGAGAGGGCCATTGTAGGGATGGAGAACTGTACATGTAAATCAGTGTCTAATTAAACGCAGACTTCATTTTGAACAGACGATATTTATGTAGAGTTGAACGAGTTGATTAATGCTATGTCGAATTGATCAAACGTTTATTAAAATACGTCAAGGAGTGGCGAGTTCCTTGTTCAACAGAAATTACTCCAATAGTTTCCTGTGATCAAATAATGCAGACTACATAGATAACAAAGCAGCAATCTCATTATCAAAGAACTGTTGACGGCAACGTCTAAACACGTCCTCTCATATAGCAATAACATGAGCTAAATCCCCGAAAGAACTGACTGTGGAGTCAGAGATTGTTATATACAGTGCTCCATCTCTACAACAACACCAAATAGGAGACAAATATTGTGTGCATTGTTTGAAGGGAGTCGTTATAGGGAGGGAAAATATTATTAGAATGCTGAGCACGACTTGGTTAACACTTGCAAACAACTTGAATCCAGACCAGACGCCGCGTAACTGGATTCAAGTTGTTTGTCACTCGTAATTATGATTTTTTGTCAAAATATCCAATATGTAACTATAAGAAAAAGCAACAGAAGACAACTTTAAGCAGACGATGTTGTAACAGTGAAACGGTTAGACATAATTGTTTTGGGAAACAGCGGCAAACATTGTTGTAAGGAGGGAATCGTTGTTCGGAAGACCGTTGGCGGGAGGAAGCACTGTACTCGTAGATATATCTATAGTTTTACCATGATTACAACAGTCGTATCGTGCTTTTGCGACTTCTGGAACTACAACTTATAACAGTCATCCCTCCCTACAATGGCCCTATTAACAACAGTTACTATTCCATCCTTAAAACAACGCTTGCCGCTGTTCCCCCAACAAGACAATTTTGTCCAAGCTTTTCGCGTCTGCAATATCGTCTGCTTAAAATTGTCGTGTTCTGTTTTTCTTAAAGTCACATACGCTCGTATTGGACATTTTTACAGAAAAAACAACATGACGAGTTACGCGGCTTCTGATCTTGATTCAAACTGTTTGCAAATGTAAGCCAAATTCCCTGCCAATAATGACTCCCTCCGAACAACACACACACGTTTTGTCTCCATTGGGTGTTGTTGTAGAGAGGTGGGGTAGTTTTACCATTACATCAGTCAAATCGTGCTTTCAAGACTTCTGGAACAATAAAATAACAAATTAATAGTGTTTACAGCCTGAAATGGTTGTTTGCAAGATTAGGTTATAGCAGTAATTCTGCTTTACCTTAATGTTGCTTTAGACAGCAATTTCCCTTAGACACCGTAAATAATATGTTTATGAATGGTTGTTATTCGGCAACGTTATTGTAAGTTCTCGATAGACAGAGAGTTTGTCATAACTACACAAATGTATTACTTTTGCGATGGAACTAACATGTTATAGATTTTATTAGATCTGCATGGCGACAGAAACAAAGATAATATTTTTATCATATATCAACTGCACAGTTAATCATAACATCTAGCTGCGGTATAAAGTATACATTCGATACCATAGCTACATCAAACAGCGCGTGTATTCGGTGAAAAGACAATAGGCTGCTACATGTACAGTGGAGAAGACGTAATTCTTTCCCAATAAACGCGTTTAGGCTAAAACTAATATTTCCATTGAAAACAGTTTGGAGCAAGATCAGACGCCGGGTATCCCGGCGTCTGATCAGGCTTTATACTGTTTGCCACTCAGATCAAAGTAAATAATCAAAATTGTCATAAACTTGCCATTTTTCCATTTTAGTGCAATACGTTTGCCTTTCATTTGCGCCACAAAAAGCTCAAATAACACGATAATTATGTTGTTGATCTCATCTGTTTACAAAAGCTCATTATATTTTACATAATCTGTAAAATACTGACTGATTACATAAACAATTATGTTTTGCATACCTCTTTGCACTAAATGTTTTTGCAACTAATCTCAGAGAAAATACCTCGTACCGCTACACTTTTTGGGGAGAGGATATCATAAGAGTGTAAAACATTTCTTATCCAGATGAGACACCGAGATACCCGACATGTTATCTGGCTTAACCCTTTACCTGATAGCCTGTTTCTAGAATTGAATAAAGGTGACAACTTAAAGCAGGTTGAAAGTAAAGCAGAATGCGCCTTAAGGCGCATTCTGCTTTAATTTCAGTCTGCTTTAAGCTATCATTAGTTAGAATATAGAAAATATTCCCTTTGATATATACATGTATATATTCATGACTGATTTAATTGGAACTATTTTCTTCAGCGGAGGAGTAAATCATATTCGGTAAAAGGCACTGCTATTGGGGAAAGGGTTAAAACTTGTTGCAACAATCGTGTTCCATATCGTTCAGGTAATGGTACTAAAGAGTTTGGGTTCAGATGAACCGGACAGACAACTGGGTGTCTTATTTTGATTCAAAGTAGTTGCAATGGTTATCACAAAGTTTGTAGCTTGTTAAATGTCAAATGAAACCAAACCCATAGGGAAGTTGAAAATATTAAACTTGTGCTTTGGCAATTTAGAGTTTTACAAGTGATAAAGCTGTTGAGTTCTAAATCTGTGGTTTTCAATAAAATAAAACCAGCCTTTGGGTTTGTGGCAGACTGATTAAACCATTAACACTTTCATGATAAAATTATTCGGGAGATTTTTACCCCTTCGCCGCTTTATTGTCGTCTTCTTCATTATTGTCGACTGCGAGACACGTTTAAAAGTTAGATTTAAGGTTGTAAGACTTAGTACAAATCGATTAGAGTATCAAACAGTTCGGGTCCTGATCAGACGCCGCGTTACGCGGCGTCTGATCAAGATCCAAACTGTTTGCAAACGCGCTTTATAGCGTCATTGAGAGCAAAAGGGTTAATGAAATCTCACAAACAAATATCAATCATTTGCTATTGCATGCAGAAAATCATTATTTGTTACAATGAACAAAACGTTTGTCGTTCTAGTTTAAACGAAATTAAACACAAACACAAGGCAAACGAATGTATGAAATGGCACCTTTTGTAAAAGATAAACAATTCATTTTTTTCTGAGGGGCAAACAGTACGGTGCAATATCAGACGTCGGGGTTACCTGGCGTCTGGTATGTCTCCAAACAGTTTGCAATTGACTTAATTGTTACAGCTACACGCGTTTATGGTAAATATTGAAATCTTTGCACTGTTGTACAATGTATAATAGTGGAGGAGACTATGTTCTTTCTCTAACAGTGGAAAATACATGAGTGTTTCTCAATGAACGCGTATATCAGGCTCCAAACTATTTGCCACTCCAATTAAGATGATTTTATTTTAATCTCTAAAAATGGATATTTTCTATATATTGTAATACAAAAATGTATTATATTATTGCATTTGCGTTTCGTTTGCGTTTGAACGGGAACGAGTAACGTCTTCTCTAAATTGAGAATAAAAAAAAACGCAAACCAAATTTAAAGTGTTGCAGAAAGTGAATGAAAAATGACTGTTTTGTAATCTATGTGGCAATATGATATTCATACTGGAAAAAAGGATAATGGAATATGTTTGTCTATAGCCGCGAGACATTCAAGTACATTTCTCCCTCTCTACAACACCCAGTGTAAGTCAAAAACGCTGTGTGTGTTCGGAGTGAGATATACAGTGGATAATATGTAATTCTTTCCCGTTTAAACGCAAACGTACGCAAACACAAAGCACTAAAACGTAGAAAAGTGCAACTTTTGGACACTTCTGATAATTCATGTTAATCTTGGTGGCAAACAGTATGGAGCCTGATCAGACGCCGGGTTACCCGGCGTCTGATCTTGCTCCAAACTGTTTGCACTGCAAATAATAGTTTTAGCGTAAACGCGTTTATTGGGAAAGAATAACAGATTCTCCACTGTACTGGGAGAGACGATACTATTGGAGTACATTTTGAACCCAAGCTGTTTGTCAATCGTCATTATTTATTTTTCTGTCAAAATGTCCAATATGTGACTTTGAGAAAAACAGCAGACGACAAATTAAGCAGACGATATTACGGCTGCGATAAGGTAGGGCATAATTGTCTGGTTTAGGGAACAGCTGCAAACGTTCATGTTAGGAGGGAGCCATTGGTCAGAGGGCTCTTTAGGGGAGGGAGTATTATATAACAAACTCGACTGTGTGGGAGGCTTTGCTTATTGTATCGTTTTATAATGGACTGAATAATTTGCTTCATAAAACGCTAGGAAATATTAGGTTATTGCAAATCATTGACAAGAAAACTGTTCCGATGAGAAATAAAATCTTCTTTTTGGAGAAAAAAGTCGGTGAATATCTTAACGATGACGAAACACGCTATGTCCCAGTGGAAACTTTACTGTTCTGAATTACCGGCTTAATTGGTAAGGTCAAATCCATTTTCAAAACCGATAGCTACCTAAACTTGCTAAATGATCACTTATTGAAGAATCAAGAAACTCTCTTCAGAAGTAGAGGTTACTTAACCCATTTACCATAAACACGCCCTTTTACGCCTTTTCTTTTAGCCAACTCTTAAAAAGATGACTGTTTATTAAACAGTGCAGAACAAAAGTAATACAGAAAGGTATGGTAGTTCGTATGAAATTATATGTACTATACTTGTTTTAGTAAATGTACTGTGTTTTTTAAAGCTGTGAATAGGTGTCTTGGAGTGCAACTTATCATCAAGTTAGCTTGATTCATCTAAACTCCATTACAACCTTAACGTTATTTTGACACAAAGTACAAGTGATGAAACGTTAACAACTGTTATGCTATGCACCCCTCGAGACTCACATACAGTGGATAATCTGTTATTCTTTCCCAATAAACGCGTTTACGCTAAAACTATTATTTGCAGTGCAAACAGTTTGGAGCCAGATCAGACGCCGGGTGACCCGGCGTCTGATCAGGCTACAAACTGTTTGCCACCAAGATAAGCATGAATTATCAGAATTGTCCAAAAGTTGTACTTTTCAGTGTTTTAGTGTTTTGCGTTTGCGTACGTTTGCGTTTAAACGGGAAAGAATAACAGATTCTCCACTGTACATAACATTGCTAAATGATCACTGATTGAAGAATCAAGAAACTCTTCAGAAGTACAAGTAGAGGTTACTTAACCCATTTACCATAAACACGCCCTTTTACGCCTTTTCTTTTAGCCAATTCTTAAAAAGATGACTGTTTATTAAACAGTGCAGAACACAAGTAATACAGAAAGGTATGGTAGTTCGTGCAGTGGAGAATCTGTTATTATTTCCCGTTTAAACGCAAACGTACGCAAACGCAAAGCACTAAAACGGAGAAAAGAACAATTTTTGGACAATTCTAATATTTCATGTTTATCTTGGTGGCACACAGTTTGGAGCCTGATCAGACGCCGGGTTACCCGGCGTCTGATCTGGCTCCAAACTGTTTGCACTGCAAATAATAGTTTTAGCGTAAACGCGTTTATTGGGAAAGAATAACACATTCTCCACTGTATGAATTTATATGTACTATACTTGTTTTAGTAAATGTACTGTGTTTTTTAAAGCTGTGAATAGGTGTCTTGGAGTGCCGCTTATCATCAAGTTAGCTGGATTCATCTAAACTCCATTACAACCTTAACGTTAATTTGACACAACGTACAAGTGATGAAACGTTAACAACCATTATGCTATGCACCCCTGGAAGCTCACATCATACTTACTATGTTACAAAAAGTACATACATGTTCAAGCACTTTCATGTAAACATAGAATAATTTATTGTTAATCTTGCGTTTTAGGCTTTGATTTTATTATGAATTCGACTCAATAGTTATAATGATAAAAGCAGAACAAATTAGAATGTTTTACAAAGATTTACATTTAAACAGTAGAAAATACGCTATATGTTTATTTTTATCGAAACGTAGAATGTATAAGAAAATTTGCAAGATTTTTTATAAGGTGAAAACAGTTTGGCGCCTGATCAGACGACGGGTCACCCGGCGTCTGATCTGGCTTTTTGCTGTTGAAATGGTTATAAGGCATATAACATTAACGCGTGTTTTAGTAAAAAAAACTCGTCTTCTTAACTGTAAATAAATACGAAAGACTCAAGCAGGAAACGTAACACAAACAATACACCCACCTCTCAAGCAGAACACACACACTAAGTCATACCACAACAAACACACACACAGACACGCAATACCATTCCTTCATCTACACACTAAATAGAAAACAACACGCAAGACAAACATAAAGCAAAGTGAATATAGGAGCCCGCCTTGGTACGGTCAGTAGCAATCAATAACCAACTATAAATTAATTAATTATTAACAACCACTGGGGGGTTAAACCTGGGTTTAGGGGCGCCCAACCTCACACTTATCTCCTATATTCACCTATAAAGACAAACAGTGTACATAAAATATAAACCCTGTTCCACAACCTCGCAATCAAAAAGACCGCCAGCACAGTAAGTAAATACATGTAAAACATTTAGCAAAAATTCTATGACAAGATCATTAGTAACATGGGAAAGAATTAAACATTCAAGCCCGTGTTAAAAATAACCCACTATGGCAACGGTCAAATTGTACTCAAGCGACTAGTCTGTAGTTACGAGTAACTGTAAGACATGGAAGGGTCTAGGGTACGACAGAGAGGGAGAGAAAAAACAAAGCACGAAAATCCGACATAACTCTCCCGGTTAAGGACGGCTTTAAAGATACATCATCATGTAGTGCTAAGCCCTGTCTGTCGTCGCACAACCAAAGAGGAAAGCATAGTTATCAATTGTAGATTGATCGATAACCAAACGTGAAGTGCGCAGCAATATAGTTGGATCATAATCTTTTTTGAGGAAAAATCTAATACGTTTCACAAATAGGTTTTGAAAATGTAAATGTCCAAGAATCTTACGAAGTCTGTAAATCACATCACCATAAAACTCCGGATGTGAAATACCTTGCCGCAGAAAAGACTTTAAGTTACATTTATACTTGTATAATTTAGAAAATGTTTTACGAAGTTTATGAAATCTGTACCCCTGTTTAAGAAGCTTTTCAGTAATAGTTTTATTACGAATGTGGAAGTCCTCAACAGAAGTACAGGCCCTAGCAAATCATGCTGCTTAGGGCCATTGAAAATAATGTTCTGTCCTGCCGTCAGTCCGTCCGTAAGGCATTTTGGCATGAAATCACAGGTCCCTTATTTGACTTTGCGATAAGCAGGTAGACGAAATAGTTTATAGCCAGATTTAGTTTCTTTTACTTCATCATATTTTCCCCTTTGTCTTGTTCTGGTCAGGCTTTTTAGCTGCCTCCAGTAATTCATATATTTCCTTCTTTTTTCTATGTTTTTCATCAGCTTCTTCATATCATATCAATAATAAACAAAATTAATGAATGTGTAAACACATAGCAAGAACGTGTATGGCTACAGTGGTCCCTCTCTACAACGATTATGTGTGTTGTTCGGAGGGAGTTGTTATAGGGAGGGACAATTAAGACTTGGCTTACATTTACAAACAGCTTGAATCCAGATCAAACGCCGCGTAACGCGGCGTCTGATCTGGATTCAAGCTGTTTGTCATTTGTCATTGTACTTCTGTCGAAATGTCAACTAATACATGTAAGTAACTTAAAGAAGATCAACTGACGACACACCTTAGCTGACGATATTTTAGCAGTGACGGAAAGTGTAAGACATAGTGGTCTTGTTTGGGGAACAGCGACAAGCGTTGTTGTAGCGAGGGAATCGTTGTAGGGAGAGCCGTTGGAGGGAGGGAACACTGTACTGTCATAGTGGTTATTGGTGCCACACATGTTACTGCCCATTATATACCATTAGCCACTCGTCGATGCAGATACTTATGCCACAATGTACACAATGCCATCGGTATGGTATGCCCCCACTAACCACTTGTCTGTATTTATTGCCAACCTAACTTACCCGAGCAATGCTGTAATAGCACACTTAGTAGCATCATCAACCTACATACATACAGTGGAGAAGACATTATTCTTTCCCATTTAAGCGCAAACGAAACGCAAACGCAGTGCATTTAAATGGCGAAAATGACAACATTTAAAGAATTTCCACTATTCATTTTACTTTGAGTGACAAACAGTTTGAAACCTGATTAGACACAGGTTGACACGGCGTCTTGTCTGGCTCCAAACTGTTTGCAATGGAAAATAATAGTTTTAGCGTATACGCGTTTATTGGGAAAGAATAACGTTTGCTCCACTGTTTATACACACCCTTATACAAGCACACTTCAACATTATTAAAACTCATACAAAACAAGATCTGATGGCATAAAAGACATATTACAGCTTAAGGTAGGAAACGGTAAAGCAGAAAGCTCCTGTAGGAGCTTTCTGCTTTACTTTTTTTCCTTTAAGCGAAAACATCTATTAGACCCCAAAACAAATATAAATAAAGTTGTCCCTTAATCGAGGCTTTGTTGTACCGCATACCCAGTCCATTAGGCACATAGTTTCATGTCTATTATCCCAACACGCCAATTAAGAGTCCATCCGAGTCTAGCAGTAGTCTACCTAACCTACACTACTATGTCAATAAACATGCATATGGATGCAATATGACTTAGTCCGGAAACATATTTTTCATGATATTTCAACCCATGCTAGTGCAATAGTTTCTAAAGATACATTACATATATTTCGAATAGTGTATATTTCATTATTCAATATAAAACTTATATACAGTACAAATACCTCTACAGACTAAAGATTAATGCACTGAAGCTTGCTTATAATGATTTCCTTGGGACCATCTAATTTCTTTCGTTATATCTAAATTTCGTTATACATGTACCTGTATAAGATCCATTCTACTATTAGTTCATTAGAGATTCATTTTGGTAACAAATTGGATTTTATTATATTAAAAAAGGATTTAAGTTCCATATTTTGGTATATCAAATTTCGCTGTAAATGAGCTTCACCGTATTTTCCTCTTCAGTCTATAGGCTAACAGTATAACCTGGGAGTATTAAAATTATCCGTAACCTATAACACATGTCACTGCCTATTAAACGGCTATTAACAATGTCTAATGCTATCATAATTTGTTTACAAACGAGGTTAAAGATCCCAAAAGTATGTTTGTGTGTTCCAATACCTTGGTAGAGACATGCGGCAGTAAAAGGATGGGGACCCTTAATATTCTGAGTATGATTGATATCTATTTTCAAATAGTTTGGATCAAGATCAGACGCCGAGTTACTCGGCGTCTGATCATGATCCAAACTATTTGAAACTCAAACCTACGATTATATTTAAGTTAAACATATGTTAAGACTATTTTTTAATTAGTTTTCAGACGAGACTTAAGTTGCAGAAGACAATTCAGCAAAGTGTAGTTATGACATGTTTCTGGTGGGGAAGGTACCACTAAGTCTACGATAATTGACCTCTTATGGTAATACAGTGGAGAATGTGTTATTCTTTCCCAATAAGCGCGTTTACGCTAAAACTATTATTTGCAGTGCAAACAGTTTGGAGCCAGATCAGACGCCGGGTAACCCGGCGTCTGATCAGGCTCCAAACTGTTTGCCACCAAGATAAACATGAAATATCAGAATTGTCCAAAAGTTGTTCTTTTCTACGTTTTAGCGCTTTGCGTTTGCGTACGTTTGCGTTTAAACGGGAAAGAATAACAGATTCTCCACTGTACTAATGCCCATTACTCTGCAATCTTGCTCAAGCTATGTGCCTTGGACTCTTTTACTGCCATATAATCGTCTTGACATTGCTGTCTGCATTTTTCGGGATCAATTGTGGCATGCTTAATGGAGAAACGTTCATGAAAAGCATCAATCAGTGATGAGAAGCCGAGTGACTCGGGGTCTGATTAGGGGCTTAACTGTTTACAAATACCAGAGAAGTGAGTCTGTGTTGGTGGAATAGTTAGTAATTAATGTGTACTGTTATAAGTCAGTTAATTCATTCCCCGCCGAAACATCAGATGAACACTATCCAGTTATCCGATACATTTGTAGTTTAGTCCAGTTTAACTACATGTATTTATGGTTAGTTTTTTACAATTAACAGCGCATACTCTTTTCACATAGTCTTTATCTACATTGTTCGCAAAGGGACAATGTACTGCGAACTGTTTGTAAAAGATGCACGTATTAGTCACTAAGGTTAATGATTACACGGATATTTCTAGTTAGTGACAAATTGATTAGCATTTGATGTTGTTCTTAAATCCCTAACTGTGATTATGATGTCAACCCGTATACAGTACTGAACCTTATTAAATTAACAATTGTTGCGATTCGCTTGCAATTCGCTTGCAATTCGATGGCGATTCGCTTGTGAATATCTTCCAACGCAATTAACGCGTTAAGTTTTCCTGAATTGTGTATTTCACCAATATTCACAAATATGCCTTCGTTAATGTTTTTCAATTCCATTTTTGTCACAACCGCTTCGGAAAAATCGCGTGAAACGACTCATGCACATGGTTTGCTTTTTGAAGCGCCCGATTCGATGGCGATTCGATGGCAATTCGATGGCAATTCGATGGCAATTCGCTTGCGATTATCAATTTAATTTAATAAGGTTCAGTACTGTAACACATTCTCAGTTATAGCATCGTCCGCTCGCAAATCGTCCGTTTTATAATTATTTATTTATTTCTGACGTTTACAATTAAGGATGTTTGACTTAATAGCATTTATGTGAGTGTCAAATAGTTTTGAAGCGTGAAGCGGCGTCTTATCAGGATCCAAACTGTTTGCATAGTTATCTTAACGTTATAATTCCTAGCAGCGAAAGGGTCGGTACAATACACATAATTTAAACTAATTCAAAAACTGTTTATTGTTTGAATTAAGGCCAAAGAAATGGATGATGCCCTCCCTAAATAAACCAGCATCATTTCTTTATCACTTAAGGTTTACTCGTTTGGTGCAGTGTAGCAGGGGTATACATTCCCGACACACTTTCAGTTGGAACCCATAAATAATGTTTAGCGCTTTGGTTTGTCTCCCAGATTCTTTTGTGTGATATTTCTTCTTTATTGTCATCATAGAGGCTGCAGTCAGCAATTAACATCAAGTCTCCTATGGAGTTGATTGTAATAAAGAACTTTTGGGTAACCTGTAAACGTTACAAACTGCAAGAACTATTGTTCATGGATTCGACAAGCACGCATGAAAAGCAAGTAGAGCCTCTTGCACAAATAGGACGAGTATACAGTGGAGACACGTTATTATTTCTCAATAAACGCGTTTACGCTAAAACTATTATTTGCAGTGCAAACTGTTTGGAGCCAGATCAGACGCCGGGTAACCCGGCGTCTGATCAGGCTCCAAACTGTTTGCCACCAAGATAAACATGACTTATCAGAATTGTCAAAAACTTGTACTTTTCTACGTTTTAGTGTTTTGCGTTTGCGTACGTTAGTGTTTAAACGGGAAAGAATAACATATTCTCCACTGTACGTATTTCAAAGACGATTAGTTCGTAATAGTAATATTTTGTGACCATTCTTTAGAATCGTTTCTTGACTCACTTCGAGCTTGATGCATACAGTGGAGAAGACGTTTTTCTTTCCCAATAAACGCGTTTATGCTAAAACTAAATTATTTTCTTTTGCAAACACTTTGTAGCCAGATCATACGCAGGGTAATCCGGCGTCTGATCAGGCTTCAAACTGTTTGCCACTTTGATTGAAATGTTGCTAGGCATTTCAGAAAGTAGTATTTTTCTATATTTTATTGGCATGCGTTTGCGTTTCGTTTGCGTTTAAATGGGAACTATTAACGTCTTCTCCACTGTATATAAGGGAGAAAAGGTTTGGAGGTTTTAATTTACTCATTCTAGTATGTATTTGGGGTCCTGCTGTTTAAATCAAATCAGCGACTATTCTATATAGCAAACAATGAAAACAACACAACAATGCAAAAGTCTTTAAACTTCTATCTATATATACAAATGCTTATTCATTGCGTTTGAGTGGCATTTTGACGACCGATTTACTGTTTCCGTTCATGTTTTATGATTGGACAAATAACTCAGTCGATTGTTACTGATAAAATAAAACCTGAGACAGCAGTTTTGCTAATGTCACATCATTTATTCTTGTAAAACCACACAGCTTTTCTTTACGCTGTGTTCTTCTAACATATACAGTGGAGATAACATTATTATTTCCCAATTAACGCGTTTACGCTAAAACTATAATTTCCACTGCAAACAGTTTGGAGCCAGATCAGACGCCGGGTAACCCGGCGTCTGATCAGGCTCGAAACTGTTTGTCACTCAGATTACGATGAACATGAACATGTCACCATGTTGTCATTTTCTCCATTTTAATGCAACGCGTTTCCGTCTTGTTTGCGTTTTAACGGGAAAGAACGATGCTTTCCAAACTGTACCAGATTTTTACCTGGAAGTTGGAACAAACGTGAAACTGCTCTAGTTGTAGGCGTATGATTAATATGACATGCGTTGATAGCTGCACATATTTCCTGATATTCCTGCAGAGTACCTCGATCACATGTCGATTATCATAGGACAGTATAACCCTGCGATTAATACAACCCAGTACAATGTTCAACGGTGTTTTAAAAACAGAATTCTGGTTAAATCCATAACCCCATAACCTGCTTTTAGTTTTGAAAATTGGTGATCCCTTAAAGCCGGTTGAGAGTAAAGCAAAATGCGCTCTATAAAAGACGAGTTATGCTTTACCTTCAGACTGCTTTAAGTTATAATCTGCTGGAATATAGAAAATATTTATTATGATACATATTCACAGCTGTATAAATTAGAACTAACCTCTTAAGTATATGACTGAATTAAAAACGTAAAAATGCTTAATTATAGGATAACTCATGAAGAGAGATAAAATAAGTCATACAGTTACAGTGGAGAAAACGTTATTCTTACCCAATAAACGCGTTTACGCTAAAACTATTATTTCTCATACAAACCGTTTGGAGCCAGATCAGACGCCGGGTAACCCGGCGTCTGATCAGGCTCCAAACTGTTTGCCACCAAGATAAACATGAATTATCAATATTGTCCAAAAGTTGTTCTTTTCTACGTTTTAGTGCTTTGCGTTTGCGTACGTTTGCGTTTAAACGGGAAAGAATAACAGATTTTCCACTGTACGTTAGAAGCTTCAACCAGTAAAGTGGAGGAAACTTTATTATTTCCCAATACATACGGTTATGCTTATTTAACACTTACGTGTATATCCATTGCAAACAGTTTAGGGGAAGTAGGCTACGGCAAACCAAACATTTTATGTTTATTCCTCGATAGACGGTTTTCTTCAAAGCACGGTAGCTGTCATTGTTGTAATTCCGACATATTACTGCCGATAATTGTTTTCAAATGCTGCCGGTCATTACAGTGGATAATCTGTTATTCTTACCCAATAAACGCGTTTACGCTAAAACTATTATTTGCAGTGCAAACAGTTTGGAGCAAAATCAGACGCCGGGTGACCCGGCGTCTGATCAGGCTCCAAACTGTTTGCCACCAAGATAAACAAGAATTATCAGAATTGTCCAAAAGTTGTTCCTTTCTACGTTTTAGTGCTTTGCGTTTGCGTACGTTTGCGTTTAAACGGGAAAGAATAACAGATTATCCACTGTAATGTATGAGCGATATATGCCATGAGTCTGGTACAGTGGAGAAGACGTTATTCTTTCACAATGAACGCGTTTATGCTAAAACAATTGTGTCCGTTGCAAACAGTTTGTAGCCTGGTCGAGGCCTGGTAACCCGGCGTCTGATAAGGCTCCAAACTGTTTGCCACTCAGAATAAAAAATAACTTTTGCAAATTAAAAAAACACATTTTCTCCGTTTTATTGCTATGCGCGTGCGTCTTGTTTGCGTTAAAACGAGGACTAATAATGTATTCATTGTATGATTGCAAAACCCTGCTTCACATCACTTATACAGTAAACACACACTAATCCAACTTCGAAACTGGTAGATTGTCTGCCAACTATAAAGCACACGACTGCTTAAACAGGATAAATTAAAGTAGAAAGCTTCGAAGTAGCTTTCTGCTTTGCTTGTGTCCTGTTTGAAACTTGTAATATTTTGCGCTATATCAAATAGTATTTCGTTTAATTTGTAGAAAAAGCCGAGTTGCATTGTGCCCACCTTTAATATGGTGTAGAAATATGTGTTAGTGTGTATGCATTCAGTTAAGATCACGATCAGAAGGAACATAGCCCAGTGTTTCGTCAGGATCCATAAGTTTTATCTGCTTCGTATCTGTAGAATATTGTTGAAAATGGTAGAATATAAGAACTTATAGTTTTCTGTAACATACAATTGTTTTGCAAATGAGGTACAGTACTGAACCTTATTGAATTAACAATTTTTGCGATTCGCTTGCAATTCGATGGCAATTCGCTTGCAATTCGATGGCAATTCGTTTGCGATTCAAAATAGTAACTTTACTCTCGGGTAAGTTTTCTTGAATGGTGTATCTCACAAATGTTCGCAAATATGCCTCCGTTAATGTTTTCGATTCCATTTTTGTCACAACTGCTTCGGAAAATTCGGGTAAAAACATTCAAGCGTAGAATTTGTGTTTTGAAGCGCCCGATTCGATGGCAATTCGATGGCAATTCGATGGCAATTCGCTTGCGATGATCAATTTAATTTAATAAGGTTCAGTACTGTATGCTCTGAGTATCGAAGGTAAATCTGATTACGACAAGGAAGGCATTAAATGGGAACTCATTGCCCTAACTAACTATGCAGTTGGAACTGTGTTACTTGTTTATGAACCTCTTACATGTAGCTGCTATGACGTCATCAATTTTAAACAATTGTCGCCTGCCTTCATTTCTAAAATTTACGTTTAGGTATTTTAACTTCACAAATATTGAAAGAGTGGCAAACAGTTAGGATCCTGATCAGACGCCGCATTATGCGGCGTCTGATCAGGATCCAAACTGTTAACAAATGGGACACCCAGTGTCTGATCTAGCTTCGAACTGTTTGCAATTGAGCAAAATCTCGGAACTCTTTGCAATTGACATTATTATTTTTAGCACAAAAATGCGTTTATTGGAAAAGAATAACTTTTTCTCCAATTTTTCACAATGTAAAATGAATACTCAATGCTGGCGATAACGACCAAAGAAGGTCGTCTTGCACACATCAATAATTCTTCATTACCGGAGCCGAAATAACGGGACTTAATTATAATACAACGTAGTATTAGTATTAAGTACCGCGTTTAAAGGATACATTTAGACTTGAACAAATCAATACTTCAGGTTGCACATTCCAGTACTATCTCCCACGAGCGACCGGTCTTAAACACACCCAACCCTAGTGACGAGTATACTCGTCATTTACAAACAGTGTACCTGAGAGGATTACAATTGTCCCATGCAAACAGTGTAGACCCTGATCAGAAGGCTCCTTAAAGAGCCATCTGATCAGGGTCTATAATGTTTGTCATTTTGAAATGTATTGGTAAAATCAACCCTTATTAGTCAAAACTGGACTAGACTTATTTTGAAATTGGAATTGTTCATTAAAAGTTACAGGGGTGAATGAGTTAAATAACTTTTGTTTGTAGAGAGGTGACTACGTACATGTAGGAGACTGTGTTATTATTTCCCGTTTAAAAAAACGCAATGCAAATAAATGTGAATATGAAAACGTTTTGAAATTTTTATCTTAAATGTTGAATGCCAAACACCTTGGAGCCAGATCAGACGCCGGGGTTTCCCGGCGTCTGATCTGGTCCCAAAGTGTTTGCAACGCATCCAATTGTTTAAGTATGAGAGCGTTTATCTGGAAATAATACAGTGTGTCCATACTGTGTTTTGGGCAAGAGAAACTCTTCATATTTGTTTAATTGTTTTTTAATATACTTAAATTATTACTGCCAAATAAGTTTGATTCCGAATTTCGATGTCTGGTTTTGATTAAAACTGTTTGTAAAATTCAAGATAAGATACTATTGTCAATGGGCTGGTTAAACCATTGGCCGATATAGACGGCTGCAGTGGAGAAAGCGTTAGTATTTCCTAATAAACGCGTTAAAGCTTAAACCATTATTTCCAGGACAAACAGTTTGGAGCCTGATCAGACGCCGGGTAACCTGGCGTCTGATCAGACTCCAAACTGTTTGACACTCAGCTAAAGATAAATAGTCAGAATTGTCAAAAAGTTGTTATTTTCTCAGTTTTAGTGCATTGCGTTTGCGTTTCGTTTGCGTTTAAACGGGAAAGAATAACGTTTTCTCCATTGTAGTTGAGATTTTTTCGAACAGTCTGTTTCCTGCTCATACACGTTGTAGAATCAAAACTGTTTGACAGTTACATGTATATGTTAGTGCCTTACATCACTAAAGCAATAGTGTAAACAACAGTATTAAATCAGAAGACACTTCGGAGATGAAAAAGCTAGCCTTATTTCTAGTGTAAACTTAAATGGATAATTCCAGTTTCAACTTTAGTAGTCCAGTTTGGCTATGAAGGATTGTTTTGCCAATGTAATTACATAGAGGATAATTGTTTGTTTCAGTGTAAGATGGGAATTTCTTTCATCGAGTGAAAAGCAAGGTTATATTTACACGAGTGGCGAAACCACGAGTGAAAATATAACCCTTGCTTTTCACGAGATGAAAGAAAACCCCATCTTACACTAAAACAAACGATTATTCTATTTCTTTTATGCTTTTAACAGAGAAATATTAATATAAAGCCGTCGATTAATCACTTTGGCCATGTCAAATACCCCATATAATAATAAACAATGAAGACCTTGAATAAAATGATCCCATTTATGTCTTCTGATCTGAGTTATGCATAGAACAATCGCACTCTTCACAGGAACTCTGTTTACAAAGTACGTGTATACATGTATTATGCGTGACTATTGGATAAAGTATAAAGCACACGATATATTTTTAATTAAATCTAAAATGACTATCGGATGATACAATGACCTTAAGGCATATTCTAGTCAGACAGTCTGTCAGTATCCATGTTTTTCCCATTCCTGATCACACATTGTCTGTAAGCCTTTCTAAACTTATTAATTATGCAATATTTCATTAAAATATCGGCTTCAACGTGTCATTTTATAATTATTCTAAAATTCCATGGAATTCCACCATTTTCCGACTTGAACATTGTATTCGAAATATACCAGATACAGTGGAGAATCTGTTATTCTTTCCCAATAAACGCGTTTACGCTAAAACTATTATTTGCAGTGCAGACCGTTTGGAGCCAGATCAGACGCCGGGTAACCCGGCGTCTGATCAGGCTCCAAATTGTTTGCCACGAAGATAAACATTGTCCAAAAGTTGTTCTTTTCTATGTTTTAGTGTTTTGCGTTTGCGTACGTTTGCGTTTAAACGGGAAAGAATAACAGATTCTCCACTGTACAGTTAAGAAGACGGTATTACAGTGTTCCCTCCCTACAACGGCCTTCCAAACAACGACTCCCTCCTTACAACGACCCTTGTCGCAGTTCCCTAAACAGAACCATTATGTCCAACCCATTTACATGTACGACTGCAATGTCGTCTGCTTAAAATTGTCGCCTGCTGATTTCCTCAAAGTTACATAATGGACATTTTGACAGAAAAAAATCAAACTTAATGACGAGTGACAACCAGCTTGAATCCGATAAGACGCCGCGTTACGCGGTGTTTGGTCTGGATTCAAGCTGTTTGCAAATGTAAGCCATTTCCCTACATGTAACGACTCCCTCCGAACAATGCATACAATCTGTGTCTCCCTTTAGATGTCGTTGAAGAGAGGGAGCGCTGTAATACAATAATGTTGCAGTATAAAGACAAATAAATAACTATTTACTGATATTGTTAAATATATGATGAAAGCAACGCAGAACGCGCATAAAGACTCCTTGTATTTTGTAATCACCTTGCTTTAAGCCGCTACTATCTATAGCAAGAAATACAATTGTTTCGCCCAGTAATTCAAAAACGTACAAAAAGCCGATGTTTTACTTCTAATGTATTTGCTAGAATTCTTGGGCGTAATTAAGAAGACATTTACGTAATAATTAACGCTTAGAAGTAGTGTCTCGAATCATTTAAAGAAATAAATTGGATCCCAACCTAAATATAGTTCACACTCTAACTAATAGTTGTCCCTAGTAAATAAGCAAACGAGAAACTAATTGAAAATAATGTTAACATGTATAGCCAGTCATTTCAATAAAACAAATCGGCAGTTCGCTCTATGTTTCTTATGAGCTATCCAGGGGCCGGTTTCATAAAATTTCTTACGACAAATGTTGTCGTAAGTCAGATTATAAAACTCTCAATTATTATTTATTTCTCCATCTAATTCTGTCTTGTGACATCTTTTAGGAATCGTCTTGAAAATACGATTCCAGAAAGATGTCACAAGACAGGAATAGATAGAGAAATCAGAGATTAAATGTATTTTAAAGTTTTGACTTACGACAACATTTGTCGTAAGAAGTTTTATGAAACGGGCTATCTTTATAATCTTTGTGGTGCTGCATATTACACATAGACTAGTCCTCACGTTAAAACTGGCCAATCTATGTTGATATTAAGGGCTGTTTTAGAAAATATTTCTGAAAAGAAATAGTAAACAACCATTGTAGACAATTATTTCCTACGGACCCCTCTGATCAGATGTACAATTTTCATAATAACCATTTACTGTTTTTCAGCATATAACGGTTTATGTCAGACAATGCTTTAAGCCAATTAAACATATTCTCCTTTATGAAACCTACTTCAAGCTACCATCTTATACAATGATATTAATGATATAACTTGCGGTTTTGCAGCGGAATAAAGCCAATCTATTAATTATAATATCGTAATCCAATAGTAAAACATCGTTTTTGGGGCTCCGCCCAAACCTTTTGTCCACAAGCGCTGCATGTAGCGGGACACTTAATCACATCATTTGCGAGGACGTTACCGTAAACAACGTCAGGTTAGGGAAGAAAAAACTATATAGCAGACAGACTACAAACTACTGCCTGGATTGATTTAATATGTGTTTAAAATTGTTATGTGATATATATAATCGCATCTCGCCAAGGCTCGCATCTAGTCGTATTATTTTGGTCAACTAGTTTATTAAAAATGATAAATACAGTAGAGAATCTGTTATTCTTTCCCAATAAACGCGTTTACGCTAAAACTAGTATTTGCAGTGCAAACAGTTTGGAGCCAGATCAGACGCCGGGTAACCCGGCGTCTGATCAGGCTCCAAACTGTTTGTCACAAAGATAAACATGAATTATTAGAACTGCCCAAAAGTTGTACTTTTCTACGTTTTAGTGTTTTGCGTTTGCGTACGTTTGCGTTTAAACGGGAAAGAATAACAGATTCTCCACTGTAATAAGCACTAATGTACGATCCTTTATACATGTATATACAATTAGCCTACTGTATTTTAAGCTACCGTCTTATAAAGCAAATAGTTTATAGTTCACATTCATGCCGGTGCAGAATGAAACTAGATTATTCAGTGGAGACATTTATTATTTGCGTTTGATGGCGTATATATGGAGCAAATAGTGCACATTATTTCTATTCAGCAATTACTTTCCCTTTAATTGGATCAATAATTGTCAAAACATTGATCATCAAAGCATAGCACTCATGCATCCTTTGCATAATACCGACTATAAATTCACGTGATTGCCCTTCCGGGAAATCTTTACCTTGAATTATTCTCCACGCTTTCTTCACAGATGTTATATTTGGGATCATTGACACAATACTACTTCTAGTAAACCCGTTTGTTACCAATGCATGTCTGCTCATGAATCCTTGTCTACTCTGTATCTTTAAAACTCATATAGTCTGAATGAGAAAAACAACAGTGCGAATGCCAAACATTTTAACCCAGTCCAGACGCCAATGTTGGGTCGGATCTAACATGCTTGCAATTGCTAGTTTTTCGCCATTGGCAGTTTACGGGATATCTCCACAGAAAGCGGCTGTTTTTCAATTAATGAAGACTCAGTAAATAATGGTCGACGCGGGACAGAACATTTGACGTTAGTTGTGTTAGTAGTCACACTTTGAAACTTTATTTCACCTTCAGTTTCTCTATGGATTAACATCAAACAAAGCTTTTTAATTATAGCAGAAAAACTACAAACTTCTGCCTCGGTTGATTTGATATGTGTTTAAAATTGTTATGTGATATATATAATCGCATCTCGCCAAGGCTCGCATCGTATTATTTTGGTCAACTCGTTTATTAAAGATGATAAATAATAAGCACTCATGTACGATCCTTTATACATGTACATGTATATACAATTAGCCTACTGTATTTTAAGCTACCGTCTTATAAAGCAAATAGTTTATATTTCACATTCATGACGGTGCAGAATGGAACTAGATTCTTCAGTGGAGAAATTTATTATTTGCGTCTGAAGGCGTATATATGGAGTAAATAGTTCACATTATTTCTATTCAGCAATTACTTTCCCTTGAATTTGATCAATAATTTTCAAAACATTGATCATCAAAGCATAGCACTCATGCATCCTATGCATAATACCGACTATAAATTCATGTGATTGCCCTTCCGGGAAATCTTTACCTTGAATTATTCTCCACGCTTTCTTCACAGATGTTATATTTGGGATCATTGACACAATACTACTTCTAGTAAACCCGTATGTTGCCAGTGCAATGTCTGCTCATGAATCCTTGTTTCTTCTGTATCTTTAAAATTCAAATAGTCTGAATGAGAAAAACAACAGTGCGAATGCCAAACATTTTAACCCAGTCCAGACGCCAATGTTGGTTCGGATCTAACATGTTTGCAATTGCTAGTTATTGGCCATTGGCAGTTTACGGGATATCTCCACAGAAAGCGGCTGTTTTTCAATTAATGAAGACTCCGTAAATAATGGTCGAAGCGGGACAGAACATTTGACGTTAGTTGTGTTAGTAGCCACACTTTGAAACTTTATTTCACCTTCAGTTTCTCTATGAACTAACATCAAACAAACCTCGTGCTGACTGCGTACAGTGGAGAAAACGTCATTCTTTCCCAATAAACGCGTTTACGCTAAAACTAGTATTTCCATTTCAAATAGTTTGGAGCCAGATCAGACGCCGGTTAACCCGGCGTCTGATCTGGCTCAAAACTGTTTGCTACGCAGATTAAAATAGATAGTTGGATATTTAAAAATGATGCCATTTTTAACATTTTAGTGTGTTGCGTTTGTGTTTCGTTTGCGTTTAAACGGGAAAGAATAACGTTTTCTCCACTGTATATGTAGCACGCAAAGCACGACCATTGCAGGCGAGAAGACGTAATTCTTTCCCCGTTTCCACAAAGTAAACGCAATGCCATAATTTGTAGAAAATAACAGCTTTTTGAAGGTGTTCGCGACTCATTTTAATGTGAGTGTACACCAGTTTAGATCCAGCACAGACACCGGGTTACAATGGAATAGCAATGGAAATACTTGATTAAGCACACACGCGTGAAATGGGAAAAAATGGCATCTCCTATGTAGAAACTCTATTGCACCTTAACTTTCTCTACGAACTAATCTCAAAAAACATTCATGTTTAATTACTCTACACGTCATTTGTACGTAAATAATATTAGATCAATATTCAAAATGTTTTATTGACAGATGGATATGATTAATTCCTCTGCCACAAAGCTCGAATGAAATGCCATTATTTAAACCTTTGGATCCAGATCAGAGGCAGATTTCATCGTCGTCTGATCTAGATCTAAATCTGTGTAACACTTGAACCAATATCCCTTCAGTCAAAATGACATTTTAGTTTTCTGTAAAACAAACATTAACAGCATAAACAACACAACAATGTTTCAATAACTTTTTAAGTAGACCTAGTGGTGACATCGACTGTGTTAAGTGACATATTTTGATATGATTACAGTGCTAAATGGCAGCTAATTCTCGATAATAACATAAAAACATGTACCCCCGGTGATCAATAGAATTAGAGATATTTCCTGTAAATGCTAGACTATTTCACGGGGACCTAAGGCCGACTTTTGAAAGTCGTGGTCAGACAAATTTTCCCACCAGCTGATCTAAGTAATGATCGAGATTTGTGGAGTGACATTTTCTAAATATATAATTTTCATAAATGTTGATAATGGGTTTAGCTGACATACAACAATCCTAATGTCAACATCAAAACAAACTACACATTAGTCTCGATTATACGGGTTCGGATCTCAACAAAATCATATTTTCTTCGAAGGGCACGGCTACAGCGAAGACATTGTAGATACAACAAACGCGTTTGTACTAAATAGAACCCATGTTTATTGCCACTCACATCACGAGAAATCGACAATGATGTTGAAAAATGCCTAGTGTTTTATTCGATTGCACTGCGATTGAGTTTAGTACCGTTTTAATGGGAATGACTAACGTATTTGTAAGGTATTGTAAAAACCAACAACAACAACATTAACTTTATTTCATCTCAGGCACCGAAGTGCAACATGAGGAAATATATACATTAGTTTTGCAAAATACATATATCAAAGTAACATTGCAGAAAATAGAAGATATTGTAAAAACCAAGTTATGTCACAAAATGGATTATAGTTACATGTATTTGGAAACTGGTATTGTTGATGTCAAGTTTCACGGATCAATGTGTTATAGTAGAAAAGATGTTATGATTTCCCAATAAACTTTTTATACTAAACACCTTATATCTATTGTAAACTGTTTGGTATATGTAACCGGGCGTTCTGTCCGGCTCAAAATTATTTGCCACTCAGATTAAAATGAATCGTAAGAATTTCGTGTTTTGAAAAATGTCATTTTTAACATTTCATTGCAATGTGTTCCCGTTTCAGTTGCGTTTAAACGCAAAATATTAACGTTTTCGTCGCTGTTCTGTTTTGCTAACACATTTGACGCTTCATTGTCTGAGGATGTCACATAATTGGGACTGTAATAAACAATCTCAGCAGGTCCTCCGAAACAACGCATCGCTAGTTTGCCGTGACCTGATAGAGACCTAAAAATTACATTAATATGTGTGTGGAATACAATGTTGTTTATCGCAGAGACCGCAGTTATATTACTTTATGGGCAATAAACACCCTGGGTGTATCGAAATATTGCAAACTCGACAAACTCCAGTCGACCTTTACTACAATGGAGAAGACGTTATTCTTTCCCAATAAACACGTCTATGCTTAAACACTTAGGTTCATGACTAACAGTTTTGAGTCAGATCAAACACCGGGTAACCCGGTGTCTGATCAGGTTCGAAACTGTTTAACCACTCAGGTGAAAATGAATCGTTATTAATTTTTTTAATGTCATTTTAAATATTTTATTGCAATGCATTTTGCGTTTCGTTTGAGTTTAAACGAAAAACTAAACTCGTTTCCATTGTACAACTGTTTTATGGTTCCTTCCGATGACTTATATCGGCTTCTTTACAATCATACAGTCCAGCTTATATTCAGAGGTTATTTTAGTAACCCTCCCCTCCCCCAATAGAAGCGCCTTATAGCGCATTTAATTTATTCATCCACTGAAGAAAATTGTTCCAATTTATACAGTAATGGACATGTATCAAAATTTCCTAAATCCTGGCAGATGGTAACTTAAAGAGGTTGAAAGTAAAGCAGAATGCGCCTTAAGGTGCCTCCCGCCCCCATAAAACTACAGTACTCATTCCCTACAACGGTTCCCTGAACAACGACTCAATCCTTATAACAACTCCTGCTGCTATTTCACAAACACGGCAATCATGTCCAACCTTTTCACGACTGCGGCAATATCGTCTGCTTAAAATTGTCGTCTGCCGTTTTCTCACATATTGGACATTTAGACAGAAAATAAGATAATGACGAGTTACAAACAACTTGAATCCACATTAGACGCAACGTTAGGCGGTGTCTGCTCTGGATTCAAGCTGTTTGCAAATGTAAGTCAATTTCACTACCTATAACAAACACCTCCGAACAACGCACACATTTGTTGTCTCCCATTAGGTGGTGTTTTAGAGAGGGAGAGCACTGTAGTTTGATAATATGGTACAGTGGAGAAAACGTTATTCTTTCCCGTTTAAACGCAAACGTACGCAAACGCAAAACACTAAAACGTAGAAAAATACAACTTTTGGACAATTCTGATAATTCATGTTTATATTGGTAGCAAACAGTTTAGAGCCTGATCAGACGCCGAGTTACCCGGCGTCTGATCTGGCTCCAAACTGTTTGCACTGCAAATAATAGTTTTAGCGTAAACGCGTTTATTGGGAAAGAATAACACATTCTCCACTGTATCACATTTACTAAATTACTCAGGCACTTGCCGGGATCAAAATAAGTACTGAAGTATTATGTAATTCATCGAATCGTTTAGAAGCGAGTACTTGGTATTTATATCTTGGGGCAATATATATGCAATATAATATATATTAGGTTTTGTCTGTGGTATTGCATCAATAAATAGAGGTATACAGTGGAATAGACGTTCAATGCAAACGAAACTCAACAGCAATGCCATAACATGTAAAAATACAATTTTTGGAAGTTTCTAGCAATTTTTTTTACATGTTACCTGAGTGGCAAACAGTTTGGAACCTGATCAGACGATGGGCTACCGGTTTAAATTGTTTTAGCAAAAAAACTGTTTTTGGGAAAAAGTAACTTCTTAATCATGTTTCCAAAGTATACGTGCTTAACCAAAAATACATAATGTGCTTTACAAACTAAGAGGTGACCCAGCTTGAAAACCATGGCAATAATGTGTAATCCTTTCCTTCATATAATTTATTCTTCCACTGAACAAAATAGCTTCAATTCATATACAATGTAGGCATGAATATTTATCATAAAAAATGTTTTTCTATATTCTAGCAGATTGTAGCTTAAACAGGTTGAAAGTAAAGCAGAATGCAGTACTATAAACATGTTATGGAGTAACGGGTTAAGCATCGACCAATAACTTTATTTTATTGCGTTGTATATGCGATTAGTTCCATTTAAACGGAACATAATAACGTATTCTTCACTGTCATTCAGAAAGCTTCTATAGGAGCCTCGTTCCTTTACATTATACCTTAATTAAACCGCATAGTGTATCAGAGGACGTCGTCATTATAGTTGTCGATATAAACACGCCCGATTGTACTTTATTCGCGAGAATATAATTTACGCGTTAATTCGCGAATGTGTTGCCTCGCGTCTCTAGTTTTGAAAATAGGTGACTTCTTAAAGCAGGTTGAAAGTAAAGCAGAATGTGCCTTAAGGCACATTCTGCTTTACTTTCAGCCTGCTTTAAGGTACATGTACATGTACCACCTGCTAGAAATATTGCATGATGTCGCGAATTAATACAAAATCGCCTTACGCGAAATATTCATGACTGTTTTACAGTATTCTTAATATTCATTTCACTCATTTCACTATGAGACATCTTTATCATCGTATAGAGCTTAGTTTCTATAGTGTTGTGCATTTAAAGGATGACCCTTCGAGTCATTTCTGACAGAAGTTTTATTAATGTCATAATGTCCGTCAGATCCATTTTTCTTGCAAATAAGTATTTATCGATTAACCTTTCTTCTGTTAGTTTTGTCTTGTACATGGAGGACATTATTCCTCCTCGCCTGTGCACTAAAACCATGCCAATTACAAACAGTTTGGAGCTAGATCAGACGCCGGGTCACCCGGCGTCTGATCAGGCTCCAAACTGTTTACACTCAGAGTAAAACGAATCGATAGAAATTATCAAAGAATTGTGATTATCTACGTGTTGCTGCCTTGCGTTAAACGGGAAAGAATAACGTCGTCTTCACATTATTAATATTTAGTGTTACATTTATTGTAGGTGGAAACCTGATAACACGTTCATGTACATTTTTTGTAACTTGGAATTAGATCCGATCAACATTATATGTATATATAATAGTACGTGCTTTACTTTTCAGTAAAAGTTATACAAAACTCAACGACCAATTATTCAGTAGAGAAAAAGTTTTACCCTTTCACTCTAAATGACGCGTAAAAGCGTGTTTTCAAACAGTTTTGTTCCTGATCAGACGCCGCGTAACTCGGTGTCTGATCAGCACCAAACTGTATGACACTCGTTTGAAATGTTTTCAGTAATATACTGCTTGATTCTTTAACCTTTGAACGACATTGCAGACAACAAAATTGAAGCAAACGACAATGAAACTGTGAAGGCGTAAAACTCTCATGAATGTTTTGGAAGTAAAAGGGTTAAACGAACTACAGTGGAGACTCTGTTATTCTTTCCCAATAAACGCGTTTACGATAAAACTATTATTTGCAGTGTAACCCGGCGTCTGATCAGGCTCCAAACTGTTTGCCACCAAGATAAACATGAAATACCAGAATTGTCCAAAAGTTGTTCTTTTCTACGTTTTAGCGCTTTGCGTTTGCGTACGTTTGCGTTTAAACGGGAACGAATAACAGATTCTCCACTGTATATGTACTCATGTAGGAGCCCGTTGATCAGGGTCTATATTGCCTGTCTTTTCGCAATATATTGTTGAAATTCACCCTCAGTATCTTAAATTGACTAGGAGTATTTGACAACGCCACTGATCCGTTTGAAGTTGCAATGGTAAACGAGTTAAAACACGTTACATAATTGTTTCTTTGACACACGTTTTACCTAACTAAATTGCCTCAACGTCTTGAAACGTGCGTGTTCCCTCGTAGCACCTTAATCGTTGTACATTAAAACAAGTATTTCCAGTTACATGTAGCGTGGTATTTTGCAATAGTTTTCTTGAACCATGACTTCGTCTACACCGGTAGATATTTTTGTTACAAGGAATTTGCACCGAGAAATACAACAATGCATCGCTATTACATGTACTATAATGTGTAAAAGACAGATTTCATATCGAATCATGATAAATGTAAAGTATAAGGGCCCTTAAGGATTACATTCATCCTACTTTAAAATTATTATTATACCCGATTTATATAGTGCTCTTTTCACACAGGAGTTGTGCGTTCAAAAGCGTCGTTAAAATGAAGTACTTATTTTACCAAAAGACAAAACCTTGTTTAAGTTATAGTTACAAATGAATTTTATCGTCATGTTTAAACCCTGCAAGTCATTGAAATATTAAAACACGTTTTTGGTTAAGGAATTTTAACATAAAACAGTTTAATATTTAAGCGTTTAACTATTAGTAACACATTCTGCACAGTAAAATGCAAACAGGATTATGGAACCTGACACATCTTTAAAGAAAGTTTTTGTCATTGAATGCACACTTACCTGGAGGAGACACAGTTGTGGGATTATATAGACCACACGATAAGAAATCTCGGTACAGATTGCGGTGCACTAGGAGAAATGTATTGATAAGCATCTGAAGGTTTTTGTTAGCATATCGCTTTCTATTTATATTTATTATAGTCACACTGACATACGCATTCCAGGCTATAGACCACTTGTGCGCTTTTTTATTGCCCACATCAGATACCAATATATGAGGTTGCATTATTCTCTATACTGCATTTCTACGAATGTTCGTACAGTTCACCCTTTCACTCTCATTGACGTCATTAAGCGCATTTGGAAACAGTATTGACCCTGATCAGACGCCGCGTAACGCGGCGTCTGATCAGAATCAAAACTGTTTGCCACTTGTTTTGAAACAACGTACATGTAAGAGATACTGCCTAAAATCTTACTGTGAAACGAGATTGTAGACGACAATATGGCGTTGAAGGGGTAAAAGCCTCGCGATAAATTTGATCATGAAATGGTTAAGACAATATACAGAAGACATTGACATAATTTTTGCAGTACATTGAATATGTTTGTTTGTTTACTTGTATGTCAAAATTTATCTTACAATTATCTATAAAAAAAGGTTTGTTATTATATCAACTTATTTGCGAACGCTATGTATATATTGTGAAACCAATGTTACTCTAAAATAATGCATAGTTGGCAGGTATTGCCACAAATTACAGATCAACATGAGACCGTCGACCATTCAACGACAAAGGCGGTTAGAAAAGTTGCAGCTTGCTACCGAAGGAGAAATTGTAGAGTATATGGTGCTTGTAGAAGCTTTATGTATGTTTTTTTCTGTCGTATTCATCCGTCCTTATATTAAGACTGCATTCGAATCCTGATACATGTAACTTGAAGTTACATGCAACTTCCCGAATGTCAATTCATGTCAGACAGGGCTGCCATTTCTCCAGATTTGTCCGAAATCCTCGGAGTTTTCATAATTTCTCCGGACCTACGGATGTTTTCTGAAATCCTCGGACGTTAGAATTTTATGCGTTTTTTTCTTAGGAAACATTGATATGGGTGTCAAACAGTTTTGTTCCAGATCAGACGCCGCGTTACGCGGCGTCTGATCTGGATCTAAACTATTTGCATAATTGTGTTAGTTTAATAGAGCCTGAAGCGAAGGGGTTACATGTAAAGGTACGAGTTTTAAAATATCGCTTGAAAATGTGGAAATCTAAGGATTTTTGTTAGTAACTTTAAATGGTAGCCTTGTAGATAACGTGGGTTTGGTGTCTAATGCTTTATTTTTGTATTCGTATACAGTTATACCAAAAGGTTTGTGAAAAACAATTGAGACTATAGATTAGTTACGTTTTAAAAAAAGATCAAGAATGCTGACTGCATTATTTCACTGTTCTCCATTGCGTGGTTGGTCTAAATTGGGCTGATTTGTCTGTAAAGAAGGATTTGCTGGCAGTAAACCAAATTGTCTGACATCATTACACCATTGCGTGAAGCTAAACAGAACAAGTGAGGAACAATAAATTCTGCCCACAGGGAAATAAACAACTTACGCTACCCTTAACATAACGGACCTTACCTCTGATTACGAGTTTTCCCGCCAACCAAAACATAACGCAATCATATTGTGATAAAATGTAGAAAAGGACATTTTTTATGAACAAAATGATATATTCATTAAAATCTTTAAGGCAAACACCAGGGAACTTGGTCAGACGACACGTGACATTTCTTTTGGCAAATGATACACTTGTTTTAACATATTGTCAAGTATATTTATTGGGAAAACATTCAACACTTTTATTGCTGTGTGTCTTCAATTAATTTTGATTTTAACACATTACAAAATATGGCGTCTTCCTTTGTATACCAATTGATTAAACTTATACAGTAGAGAATCTGTTATTATTTCCCGTTTAAACGCAAATGTACGCAAACGCAAAACACTAAAACGTAGAAAAGTACAACTTTTTGACAACTCTGATAAATCATGTTTATCGTGGTGGCAAACAGTTTGGAGCCTGATCAGACGCCGGGTTACCCGGCGTCTGATCCGGTTCCAAACTGTTTGCAATGGAAGTAATAAATTTAGCGTAAACGCGTTTATTGGGAAAGAATAACAGATTCTCCACTGTATATAGTGTAGCGTAATAGTGCGCTCACATTTGCTCTACGGCGGCCGTACGGCGGCCGCAGAGACGTGACATCGAGAGAATCTTACGGCGGCCGTAGAGATTCTACGGCGGCCGTGCGGCGGCCGTACGGCAGCCGCACGGCGTATCCCAATATCTTACAGGCCGTAGAGGTCGCCGTAGAATTATAACGCGGAGTTATAACATTTTTTCATTTCTACGGCGGCCGTAGAAACACACGCTGTAGAGTGGTTCTACGGCTGCCGTACGGCAGCCGTACGGTCGCCGTACGGCCACCGTGCGGCCGCCGTAACTCGATGGTCAATTTCCCTATTGAGCATTTGTACTTTTGATCATATATGTAAAACATGAATATTATCTAAAAATGGATTTAGATGTTCTTAAATGCTGTCCAAATGTGTCCTTTGAGTTCATGGTTTTGCTGGACTGATATAAGTTGTGTGAACATTTAGCAAAACCAAGCTGTGTAGCAGGAGCAGCTTTTTGGTTGCAAGGTATCTGGTGGGACTTCCACGGCTGCCGTACGGCGGCCGTACGGTCGCCGTGCGGTCACCGTACGGCAGCCGCACGGCGGCCGTACGTTGGCCAAGATTTTTTAACCCCACCAAAATAAAATCTCGCCGCGCGGCAGCCGCAGCAAATGTGAGCGCAACACACGGCGGCCGTAGGAATTCTGCGGCGGCCGGGGAATTGCTACTCGCCGTAGAATTGATTAGCCGTACGGCAGCCGCAGCAAATGTGAGCGAGGCATAAGCGAGAATTTTAATTTACACCTACAATTTACACTATACTACCACGATATAATTACTTCCGGGTTTATTGCTAAAACATTTATTTCAACCGGAAACAGTTTGGAGTATGATCAGATGCCGGGTAACCCGGCGTCTGATCAAGCTCCAAACTGTTTGTAAATCGAACTATAATAAACCGTTATACTTTTAAAGGACCTGACATTTTCTACATTGTATTGCTTTGAGTTTCGTCTCGTATAACCCTTTCTTTATCAAATTATCTTGGATATTTTTACCCCTTCACCGCTTCATTGTCGTCTGCTTCAGTATTGTTGTCTGCAATATCGTTTCAAAGTTAAATTTTAGATAGTATGACTGAAGAAATTTCAAAAAGAATGTCAAACAGTTTGAATCCTGATCAGTATCCAAACTGTTGGTAAACGCGCTTTTTGGCGTCATTGAGATTGAAAGGATTAAGGGGAAAAACAAATGTCTCCCCACTGAATCAATAGGTAAATCATCATAAGGTAATATTGCTTTTAATCATTTCCCCCAATAGAAGCGCCATTTTTACACATTTGATATATTCCTTCACTGAAGAAAATAGTTCCCATTTGAACATGTTCTATAAAAAAAGCATTTTCTAAAGCCTAGCCTATCCAATTGTATCCCTCATATTCAGATTAATCCTTAGAGTATAACTATTTCATATAATATTATTTAGAAACAAGTTATTTTTCTACATTGTACTATATTGCACTTTAGATTTGTTTCAACGAAAATTATAACGTTTATCCCAATGAAAGTTATTTAATTGGTACTTCATTGTAAAGCAGCAGACTACTTCCGTGACTGCTATTAGCTCGATATTGGCAGCTTCGTAATCATTCGCCTACTGGATACCACACTAAAGATGGATCCAGATCAGACGATTCGACACGCGCCGTCTGATCTATATCCGAATTTCCCCCGTTTGTTTAGATTTCTTACGCTTAAATAGCTTTAGGAGTTAGTTTTGCGAACAACAATTATGTAGCAGTCGGTTTTATAGTCGACGAAGGTCTAATACAGAGGATTTGTATCTAGGGACGGATAAAACCTTTCTCCCACCGTAATAGGGCTGCTTAAAACTGCCATCTGCAAAGTAATTCAGATTTAGTTTCCGTGTTTTGTTAAATTAAAGAAGTCAAACCATCAATGTTAAGCAGTTTCGAAATGTTCAGATGAGTTATTCGGCATATGATCTGGATCCAAACAGTTTGCAAAACCAGACAAGTGGCAATCAGTAATAAGAAGGACTAATAAATATAAGCGTCCGAAGCACTCAGCTAAAATCATGCAAGAGAGGAAACCCAGGACTGCTGTTTTGCATTTTATCAAGACATCCAACTTATTGCATAGACATTTTACATGTAAACCCATCAATGCCATGACGTCATCTCTTTCACAAATCGTCGTCTGCTTTTATATTTCATTTTCAAATTTACCATACGTGTCAAACAGTGTGCTCCCTGATCAGACGTCATGTTAGGCGGCGTCTGAGTAGGATCGAAACTGTTTGAACATAACAATTGTACTCGGGAGAATCCAGTGAATGGGTGAAGAGAGTTATAGTCAATTAACGAATTACCTTTTAGTTAATAATGTGTCTGCCTATAGTGACGTGGCTAGTATATGTACATGTACTTACAAACAGTTGGGACCTAAATCCGACGACCTCTTATCTGGGTACAAACAGTTTTAGATTCCTTTTTACAGTTTCCTTAATTTAATATGCATACAGTTTAATTTGACAAAATCCTAACAGTCGAAATATTGACACGGAAAGCAGAATGCTTAAAACAGAACATCCATGGAAATAAAATGGAGGTTGGCAACCCGACAAATTAAATAGCTTTATCTATGTTGTGAGCGAATTATGGATGCTCGTTTACGTGGTCGTAGTAGCTGATTTGTGTCATTATCTCGAAAGCCACGATGACAGATAATGAGCATAAAAGCATGCCGCCCCTATTTCAGAACTCAAAATGTATTATAAATAAATATTTATAACAGGAACGAAGTTGATCTGCTGGTAACTTAACAAGAAGTTAAGGTTGTAAATGTTAGCCCTTATCCAATGACTACCGTGGAGAAGTCGTTATTCTTTGATAGTTAAATCGCAATCGAAACGCTAACGCAATGTATTTTAACTTAGAAAATGACAATTTGTCGACAGTTCTGAATATTTATTATAATCTGAGTGGCAAACAGTTTGGATCCTGATCAGACGCCGGGTTACCCGGCGTCTGATCAGGCTCCAAACTGTTTGAAATCGAAATAATAGTTTTGAGGAAATAACCTCTGCTCAACTGTAGAACGATAGAGTTTTTAAATATTAGTTAAGATTTATTTTAATTTTAGTGGTTAGCAGTTTGGAGTCTGGTCAGATTGAGTGATACCCACTATAGTTGCAATAGAAATAGTTGTTTGTTCATACACGCGTTTATTTGGAAAGAATACCGTCTTCTCTACAGAAATCTTCCAATTACAGTGGAGAATCTGTTATTCTTTCCCGTTTAAACGCAAACATATGCAAACGCAAAACACTAAAACGTAGAAAAGTACAACTTTTTGACAATTCTGATAATTCATCTTTTTATCTTGGTGGCAAACAGTTTGGAGCCTGATCAGACGCCGGGTTACCCGGCGTCGGATCTGGCCCCAAACTGTTTGCATGGAAAATAATAGTTTTAGCGTAAACGCGTTTATTGGGAAAGAATAACGTGTTCTCCACTGTACGACATGAATGTCTTGACAAACCTTACCATTGATCATTAAGTAAATAATTCTATGTCTTATCTGATCCCGTACTGCACACAGTTGATGTAATTGTTTTAATAAGAAGAAATTATTATTTTGACTCACATCTAGTTTTTCTTACTGCTTCGTCTGTCGCTGTTTTCGTCCTCTGTTTATTCTGACTTCAGCCATGTAGAAATCAAAGTTGTATCGCTGTTAAAGTGTTCTGCTATAGCAATTGTTTGTTCAATGAGCTTAATCCGCAATTGGTATCTCTTCAGACCATTGTAAGACAAAGGTTTTAAGGAAATATCTTACTGGAAACAGGCGTTTAAAACCTTTCTATGCAGTTAAAATGCAGATTATGCTCCTCGTTAAATACTGTGTAGTAGAATTTGTCTGTCTAGTTTTCACTATTTTGTATAACTACAGTGGAGAATCTGTTATTCTTTCCCGTTTAAACGCAAACGTACGCAAACGCAAAGCACTAAAACGTAGAAAAGAACAACTTTTGGACAATTCTGATAATTCTTGTTTATCTTGGTGGCAAACAGTTTGGAGCCTGATCAGACGCCGGGTTACCCGGCGTCTGATCTGGCTCCAAACTGTTTGCACTGCAAATAATAGTTTTAGCGTAAACGCGTTTATTGGGAAAGAATAACAGATTCTCCACTGTATACTGCACTAAAATTTGGTTATCTTAAATAATGAATTACTAGATAATTTGACTTTGAAAATACAGTGTTCCCTCTCTACAACAACACCCAATGGGAGACACAAATTGTGTGTGTTGTTCGGAGGGAGTCGGTATAGGAAGGGCAATTTAAGAATTGGCTTACATCTGCAAACAGCTTACATTTGCAAACAGCAAACATTTGCAAACAGCGTAACGCGGCGTCTGACATGGGTTCAGGCTGTTTGTCACTCGTCATTCTACTTATTCTATCAAACTGTCCACTTATATGTAACTTTGCGAAAAACAGCAGACGACAAATTTAAGCAGACGGTATTACAGCCATGAAAGGTTGGACATATTTTTTTTGATTGGGGAACAGTGGCAATGGTCGTTGTAAGGAGGATTCGTTGTTGGGAGAAAGCACGGTAGTTTACAATTAATGGCGTGTTGATTACTGTGTATGGTGTACTGATTGCAAGTGAGTTGATTTGGAATCCTACTTGTCACTTTCTTTTACTTGTCTGCGGCATGTAAATAACTTCACAGCACTTCAAGCTGATCGCTAACCGAGTTTAAAGGAATTCTTACTTCCCAAGGGACCAATTAATGGTATCAGTCTACAGACTCAAATGGTTTCACACAAACTGAATTCTATTGACGTTTGCAATTTGGGTAGTTTTTTTTTCAACCATTACTGCCTAACCCCGAGTCCAGTTGTTATTTGCAAACAGTTTGGAACCTGATCAGACGCCGCGTAACGCGGCGTTTGATCAGGATCCAAACTGTTTGACACTGATTTCAATATTTCTTAAGTCAAAATACCTAAACATTGTTTTTTAGAAATAGAAGCAGACGACAATTTTTTTAAGTTGATGACGTCATGTCAGTTAAGGTGGTAAAAATGACGTTTAATGTTATCTGCTTGCACGCAAGTAATTGCAAGTGTTTTACAGAAATGACCTTGGAATTCAATGTGCAATTGTGTTAAAGCACTTTATTCCACAGAAACGCTTTAGAGCATTTGTACCTACTGCTACACACTCGGTCCAGAAATGAATACGTTATGTATAAAGCTATGTTTTGTAATGCAGATGCCAATTTAAGGCAACACGAATGTAAAGCAGAACGCTCATAAAGGAGCAGAATCCTGCTTTAAACTGAACAGTTGAATACAGTTGGATAAAGAGGATTTACAATTCTGCCTATGGAACAAAGTTTTAAGAAAAACGGTTTAAGCATGAAGTTTGTTTAAATACAAATTGTCTATTTAAGCTATCAAGTTGTTTCGCTATATATGAGGAATTGTATTTTGGTTGTACATGTATAAATAGCGACTGACGTTTTTTTCCAGCTTATAAAGTTCTGGTCCAAACCAGGTGCCCGTTTTATGAAATGTCGTACGACAAAAACGGTCGTAAGTCAAAACTTTAAAATACATCTTATTTCTGATTTCTCCATATGTCTTGTGACATTCTTTTGAAATTGTCTTGATAAGACGATTCCAACGAGATGTACCAAGACAGGATTAGATGGAGAATTAAATAATTATTGAGAATTTTAGAAACTGACTTACAACCATTGTTTTTCGTACGACGTTTTATAAAACGGGCCCTAGATCGTCAAACACAATGTCTGCACATGTTCCAACATTCAGAATAGTTTTAAGCAATCGTCAGCTATTTTCAATTATAGCTTAGCCCTAGTATTATTACAGTTTATTGTAATGTATTTGCTCCCATTCTTGAACTACATCAATGGGAGACTACAAATGTGTGCGTTGTTCGGAGGGAGTCGTTATATGGAGGGATTTTGGCTTACATTTACAAACAGCTTGAATCCAGATCAGACGCCGCGTAACGCGGCGTCTGATCTGGATTCAAGCTATTTGTCACTCGTTATTAAGTTGTTTTTGTCAAAATGTCCATCATGTAACTTTGAGCAAAACAGCAGACGACATATTTAAGTAGACGGTGTGACAGCCATGAAAACGTTAGACATAATGGTCTTGTTTGGGGAACGGCAGTAAATGTCGTTGTAAGGAGGGAGTCGTTGTAGAGAGGGTCATTGTAGAGAGGGAGCACTGTATTTGCATTAACGGGAAATAATTATTTACCCACTGCAATGCTAAAACTTAACTGCTAATAGTAAAAGCTTTCAAATATTTAATTGCATCGTCTAGGAGTAGTATTACTTAATTTTGGCGCTTTACCATCGAAACATATCATTTTCATGTATTTGACATAGCGTTGATCAATTACATGTACAGTGCTCCCTCCCTTCATTAGTCCTCCAAACAACGACTCCCTCATTACAACAAACGCTTGCTGCTCTTCCCTAAACAATACTTTTATATCTAACTCTTTAACTGTTAGAATATCGTCTGCTTAAAATTATCGCCTGCTGTTTTTCTCAAATTTACATTTTGTATATTTTTACAGAAAAAAATATAAAAAACAAGTGAAAAACAGCTTGAATCCAGGACAGACAACGCGTTACGCGGCGTCTGATCTGGATTCAAGGTGTTTGCAGATGAAACCAATCCCCCCTTATAACAACTCACTCCGAAGAACACACATAATCTCAGTCTCCCATCGGGTGTCGTTGTAGAGAGAGAGAACACTGGAGCTACAGTACTGAACCTTATTAAATTAACAATTTTTGCGATTCGCTTGCAATTCGATGGCAATTCGCTTGCAATTCGATGACAATTCGGGTAGGTTTTCTTGAATGGTGCATCTCACACATGTTCGCAAATATGTCTTCGTTAATTTTTTCCATTCCTTTGTTGTCACAACCGTTTCGGAATATTTGCGTAAACATATTCAAACGTCGGATTTGTTTTTTGAAGCGCCCGATTCGATGGCGAATCGATGGCAATTTGATGGCAATTCGATGGTAATTCGCTTGAGATCAATTTAATTTAATAAGGTTCAGTACTGTATTAGCGCTAATTAATACATTGATCCCTCAAACTTTATTAGATAATCCTAGTTAACAGTTATCTCTTTCCTTACCAAATTTTATCGTCTCTAAGCCTCTTACCGCTAAAATATCGCCTGCATTGGTAGTGTCTGCACTATTTTTAATGTCAGTAACTGTTTTAGAGCTGTTTTGACTGAAGAAACGTCGATTGGAGTGCCAAAATGTTTGGATCTTGATCAGACACCGCGTCTGATCAAGACCCAAACTGTTTGCAAAGTTGCATTTTGGCGCCGTTGGCAGTGAAAGAGATCCGTTTAACATAAGTTTATTTAATAAGCGGGATATCGTAAACTGACATACAGTACAGACCATGTTTTGTTTGCATAAGTTCACTTTTTATAACGGACTCCAATGGGAGATAAAAAGATTGTGTGTGTGTGTTGTTCGGAGGGAGTTGTTATAGGAAGAGATATAGTTCTTAGCACGTCTTGGCTTACATTTGGAAACATCTTATATCAATATTGGACATTTTGACAAAATAAATCTAATGCCGAATTACAATTCGCTTGAACTCAGATCAGATGACGCGTTACGCGTCATCTGATCTGAGTTCAAGCTAATTGAAATTCGTCATTATATTTCTTTTGTCAAAATGCCCAATTTGTAACGTTGAGGAAAAAACAGCAGACAACAATTTTAAGAAGACGATATTGTAACAGTGAAAGTGCTGTTTAGGGAACCGCGGCATGTATTGTTGTAAGGAAGGAACCGTTGTTCTGAGGTCGTTGTAGCAGTGTACTATACGCATCACCAGGGTTCAGTAAGTAATTAAAATTAAATTGTATAACCCGACTTTAACTATTATTATAACATAACAGACGGCGTGAGCGTTGAAATACAGCCGTTGTTTATTTTTCATATATAACTAGTTGAATAACTATGCAAATGAGATACGCCACAACGTCGTGTATTTATGAAGTCATTAAAATGCGTTCAATGCGTTTAACATCCAACGTCTTCATTCCTTCATGTAGATTAAATTTATAGATTTTTGGTGTAATTAATCAATGTTGGATCTACATGGAAGTGTTTATTAATATATATATAATAACATAAACATTATGCTAGTGAACGGTGTTAATTTGGAACAACATTTTCCCTGTATATATCTACTCATTTCGCGCTTAGCATTCATTTGACCTCAAAGGCTGCGATAAAAAAAACTTTTCTAGGTTATTTTATAAAAAAAATATAACATTCGTGTTAATAATTTATTGGATTTATTAAACTCGTCGTTTTAGAAAGCGATAAAAACTCGACAAAGCATCGTTTTTATCGTTTTCTAAAAGAGTCGTTTAATAAATCCAATAAATTATAAACACTCATGTAATATTCTATATAAATATAACCAGACTTTAACTATAATTATTCACGTTTAAGTTCCACAATGTTAATAGTATGGGAGAACAAACTCTCAAAGGAGAACATTTGCACTTTTGCGTTGATTCGCAATTTACCTAACTGTATATGTAGTTAAGGTTAAATCTAAATTTATATAGATACGTGTCCCTTCATTTCAGGCAACTTAATTATTTATGCAATTTATTTTCAGGGCATTTACCTTATAATATCTAAAGTGGAGAAATACAATCAATTTGAAGAATTAAAAGTACAGTGGTCCCTTCCTACAACGGCCCTCCCAACAACGATTCTCTCCTTTCAAAAACGGTTGACGCTATTCCCCAAAACAAAACAATTATGTCCAACCTTTTAACGGCTGCTATGTTGTCTGCTTAATATTTTCGACTTCTGTTTTTCTCAGAGTTAGATAATGGACATTTTTACCTAAAACACTTAATAACGAGTGACAAACAGCTAGAAACCAGATCAGACGACGCGTAACGCGGCGTCTGATCTGGTTTCTAGCTGTTTGAAAATATAAACCGATTTCCCTCCCTGTAACGACAACCTCCGAACAACGCACACAACTGTTGTCTACCATTGGGCGTCGTTGTAGAGAGGAAGAACTGTAGTGCCTTTAAATATTTACGAGTCAACGCCCTTACTACAACTGGCGAAAACCGACTTTGAAAAATAAAAATAGATCCTGATCAGACGCCACATTGTTTGACACTTGTTCATGTATTTATATTATTTAGTCATACTTGCTTAAGTTGATAATCGAACCGAAAGTGCAGCAACCAATACTAAAGCAAACGAAAGTGTTGAGGTGAAAGTAAAATAATAAAATAATAATAATATACCAAGTTATAGTCTACTTTCAGTCCGAAGGACCGCTCAGCCGACTGTACATATACTCACCTGATCATTGAGCCATCTTGCCTACCATATTGAGCACTGCTAACATATGGCGCGTAGGCAGCCGCAGTACCGACTCAGACCCTTCACAGGTACCCATTTTAACCCCTGGGTGGAGAGGACATTTCTGTACATCATCGGGGATTTAGAAAATATCCCCTAGTCAGACTGCTGGTCCGGCGGGGGATCGAACTCACGACCCTTGGTACCGTAGTCCAATGGTGTAACCGCCGGTACAAGTGTAAAACTACAGACGCTAGATTTGTTGGTGAAATAACTTACAAAAAAATGTTAAAATGTTTTGAGACGGTGTAATGTAGAAATGTGTCCTACATGTAACTCAGAATTGTGAACTCGGATTTTTTTCGAATTAAAAAATTGACCTCCCATTTCATAATTTAATGCGCCAAATCAAGTCGCAAGGACAGTTTTCTGCGTCATCCGTGGTCACTATATTAGAGGGGGAGCACTTTCGAAGCCATTACCCTGGATGTATGCAAAATGGTTATTCGAATACAGTTTTGATCCTGACCCGACACATAGTCCAATCAGGGTCCAAATTTTGACACTCGATTCAATATTTTGACAATTATAAATATTATTATTTAGCTGAGTGGCAAACAGTTTGGAGCCTGATCAGACGCCGGGTTACCCGGCGTCTGATCTGGCTCCATACAGTTTGTTTAGGAAATACTAGTTTTAGCGTAAACGCGTTTATTGGGCAAAAAAAAAAGTTTTCTCCACTGTAAGATACACGGGCATGTCGTATTGTGCTTATCTGATCTCAGGTTGTCTGCAGCCCTCTTTCATCATCATGCTTCATCACACAGACAGCTGCAATGAACGTCTATTACACCAGATTCTTGCCAAACGTATGTTAGAACTAATTGTTATGTGTATCAATTAAAGGGCGATATACACATAAATTTCGTTACCCATAACATAGTTTACCACTCCAGTGCCGTGCACAAAGTTCATATTTACTTGCAAACTACATGTATTTCGATATTGACAAGACGTTGTATGGATAATTGTCTAATTAAGCTCTAAACTGTTTGACGATAATATAATTGTTTTATATCAGAAGTTTCTACAATCGGATTTTTACAAAATAATGTAGGTGACAATATTGAAGCAGGCAATTTCTTGTCATGGATGGCATACAGTGCAGAATATATTCTTTTTCAACAACTACGTTTATGCTAAAACAATAATATCAATTGCAAACAGTTTGGAGCCAAACCAGACACCGGGTTACGCGTTGTCTATTTAACCCATTTGTGCCCACGATCCCATATATGGGACATAGGCAAACAGTGTAGACTCTGATCAGACGCCGCATTATGCGGCGTCTGATCAGAGTCTACACTGTTTGCTGATAGGAATTTCAATATAAAACAAAATGAAAATTTTGACCAGACATCCCTTTGATAAAAAATGGACTAATCCAATATATACACATGGAATAATTCATTGGGTATAAATGGGTTAAGCACCAACATGGTTACCACTGAATTCAAAATGAACAGTTAAATCAGACTCAAATGTTTGTTCTACATTTTATTACATTGCGTTTCATTTGCGTTTAACCCTTTACCTGATAGCCTATTTCTAGTACTTAAGATAGGTGACTACTTAAAGCAGGTTAAAAGTAAAGCAGAATGCGCCTTAGGGCGCATTCTGCTTTACTTTCAGCCTGCCTTAAGCTATCATGTGCTATAATATAGAACATATTCCCTATAATACATATTCATTACTGATTAAATTAAATTAACTATTTTCTTCAGCGGGTGAATAAATCATATCCGCTAAAAGGCGTTTCTATTGGGGAAAGGGTTAAACAAGAGAGAATAACGTCTTCTTCACTGTGAAATACACATTACTCTGCAGCTACACTGGATATCATATTCTCTTCCGAGTAAACGGAACTAAACGCAAAAACGATTTAATCAAATGCAACAAATGCCAACAGGGAAGCCTGGTCAGACACAGAATTTTCTGATAAGAATGTTAACTGTTTGCTATATGTATGTAAGGAGTTTTAGTAAAATCGCGTCTATTGGTAATGAAATGGTATATTCTTATACGAAAGCGTTTGAAAGAAGACAGCTCACAAATTGAATAAATGTCAAAAGTATGACAGTGTATCAGTATGTACGTTTCAAATAAGTAACAGAGTTGAAAGCTTGGTGGAAAGGTGGCCACCTTCGAGAACATTTTATTCTCTCTTGGAGAACATTTTATTCTCTTCACCTCCATCAATTGAAAACAGTTTGGAGCCAGATCAGACGACGGACAAACAGATAACATAAAAACACGAGAATCTTCATATATGTGTCATATTCACCATTGTAAGGAGTGTGAAGGTGACATACAGACTGTGCATGTAGTCAATAGAATGCGGTATGTTGCTTCTACGTGTAGTACATGTTGTACACTCGGTAACGCGTTATTTCTTCCCCCGTTTTGAGCCAGATCAAACGCCTGGGGCCCGTTTTACTAAACTACTTACGCAGAATTTTTGCGTAAGTCAAAATCGTTTTACTCTTATTTTTTCGATCATAAACGTTTGCAAACAGCAAATAGCCAGATCAGAGGACGCGCTAAAAGCGCGTCTTCTGATCTGGCTATTTGCTGTGTATAGCAAGTGATAATAAAAAATATAAATTAAAACTTAAAATTTTCACTTACGCAAAAATTGCGCGTAAGTAGTTTAGAAAAACGGGCCCCAGGTCACCCGATGATTGATCAGGCCTTAAGCCATTGCTGTTTATATTCAAATTAACCGTTATTATTTCCAAACTGCTGCCATTTATTTCTGTTGCATTAAATGTCGTTTTAAAACGGGAAATGCACGATATAAACGCCTTCTCCACGGTACAAAAGGGTAAGAATGTTCACAGACTGACTAAATGTCAAGTGTATGTATTTTCAGCTGTGGCTCAAACAGTGACACTTTGAACATTTTTGGTAGAAAGGTCGTTGTGTTATAATGACATTTTGCCGACTTACATTTACATTCTGATTTATCTTCAGTCTGCTTTAATCTACCATCTACTACTAGAATACAGAAATTATGTCTAAGGGTCCACATTCATGACTGTATAAAGAGGAACTATTTTCTTCTGTTGTTTTTAAATTAAAGGCGTAAAGAGGCATTTGTTCTGGGTGATGTGTTAAAACATTTGTCGAAAGCGTATATTTATCAAATCTAACGTTCATGTAAATTAAGAGTAATATAAACAATTTCGTGTTTAGTTTCAAACAGTCTAAATACTGATCAGGATCAACTTTATTGTGAAAATAAGTCGACTAGGGGCGACGCATTTAAGATTTTAAACAGTCACATGCCTTCATAAATCACACTTCCTCCTTTGTTTGCCACGCAAGAAAAGCTGGGCCCCTTTTCATAAAACTTCGCTCGACAAAAACGATCGTAAGTCAAAACTTTAAAATACATTTAATTTCTGATTTCTCCATCTAATCCTGTCTTGTGACATCTCTTTGGAAACGAGATGTCACAAGACAGGATTAGATGGAGAAATAAATAATAATTAAGAATTTTATAATCTGACTTACGACAACATTTTGTAGTACGAAATTTTATGAAACGGGCCCCAGTACTTTAGTTGATACTGACAGTTCGTATATTGCATGTCTTATCACCGATTATCTGCCTTTCATCGTTGGCTGTTATCTCAGTGAAAGCTGTGCTACACGTCTATTGCACTAGCTTCCTGGCGTAAATCTTCTTTATTTCCACCCGAAAAAAGAAGATTAATTTATTACATTAAAAGAAAGGCGAAATCTTAAAGCAAGGTAACAATAATATTAAAACGGAAATTTCATTCATGAAATTTCCGTTACCTTTTTTTTCAGACGTCACCTGTTCGTAAAATCTTAATACTAGTAACTAACATAATTTAGAGGTCGTAATAGAAGAAAGGTTTTACTAATGTACATGTATAAACGAATTTCTTTACCAATATATGATTGTTCGTTTAGACCAGATGCCAAATAACCTTGTTTATTATATACCTATCGATGATTTATAGAGATTTCTCAGTTAAATAAATTTGATATCGTCACTGTTGATATATGTATCATCATTACATGTAGTGATGATATCACTTTGTGTGAAGTCACGTCATAATTAGTTTAGTGACGTCGCGGTAATCAATTTTTTTTGTTCTTTTCTGTAAAAACGTCATTAAAGTATATATAATAAATATAATAATCAATTCCTTTGAATAGATATTAAAAGTATATCACTCGAATGGGTTGTTATCTGGTTAAAAAAACTCGTCCTTCGGACTCGTTTTTTAACCAGATAACAACCCATTCTCGTGATATATCTTTCATATCAATCCAAAGAAATTGATTATCCTCTATAGCTTATCAGATGCAATGATGTTTGATACAATTGGTCAACCTTTTGAAGAAACTGCAATTTTCTCTATTTTAATTGATTTGCGTGTCCGTTATATTTTATTTAAAAAGTTAATTATAATGACATTGTGGTTGCTCTTAGACAGAACAATTCAAACTGTAAGCTCCAATAACGTTTTGCTTTACTTGCATGTTGTTTAACCCTGTACTACGCAGTCTGTTTTAAGTATTTCAGACAGGTGACCACTAAAAGTAGGTTGAACGTAAAGAATGTTATGCCTTAAAGCGTATTCTATTTTACTTTTAGCCGACGTTAAGCTACCATTTGCTAGGACATAGAAACTATTTCTTATGGTGCATATTCATGCCTGTATAAAATTGAACTACTTTTGTTTGGCGGAGGAATAACTTAAACACGTAAAAAGGCGTATATACGGAGGTTTGATATGCAAATTACATTTTACTACGCCGAAGAGGTTTATTTCAATAATAATGCAAAACTATATAGTAATTGTTTCCAATTTCAAAATACTCTATCATAGTGTTAAAAATTACGATTTGTTTAACATCTTTATTGCCTTACTCGCAATAAATGTGTAAAGTGAAACGGAAGTTATATTTCCACCGTTTAAACAGTCGAAACGCAAACGTAATGCCATAACAAATAAAATGAATCCTTTTTGAAAATGCTAGATTATCACAAGTAAATCCTTATTTAACAGACGTTGCGGTTACATTGCAATGATTCGCACAGAGCAGTTGTTTGAATCCAGATTATACAGAAAGTTACCCCGTGGCTCATCGCAAATCGGACTATTTGTAACTTTGGTGCTATGTTTTTAAAGAACAAATCAGCTGTGAGAATATTTGAAGACAATGCATTTTGTAAACGATCATAACAAATGTTCGCAGTACAAGAACAGTCAGACCTTTCTAATACGATTGTAAAAAATGTGTAAAGTATTAGGTGTTTACGTCAGATTACTACTTAAAGCAATGCGACAGTAAAACAGAAAGCTCCTACAGGAGCTTTCTGTTTTATTGTCACATTGCTTTAAGCTGTCATCTGTCTTTTATTTAATCACTTGGATTTCGTTTTAGTGGTCGTAATAAAGTGATGTTTCTGTATTGTCATTCTTTGCTCATTTGGGCCATCAATGTGCGAAAGAATTGCAATTCGTTCCAACCTGTGATGGCATGATCTGTTGTCGACAGCTTGAGTGCTACGTTAGATGACTCTCTAGAGAGAATTTTCATTGCTCACTGATTCCTGAACTGATGAGTTATTGAAGCCTCACAATTATTGCTTCGCGTTATCGCTAGAGAAATCTAATTTCTTAACAATAATTTATAACCTAATGATTTAAAGCCCCACTAGGGAAGGTACACTTAACTAATTGTACTGTGTCATTGCTTGGGTTCCACGTCAATGTTTTTGGCTTTTTCTGTGATATCATAATTATAATATCTAGATTGATCCCACGCAACACTAGCGTTATCGCACGTATTGTGTTTGACATCAAATTCTGCAATTGGAGAGATGGGAGAAGAGGAGATATATCATATAAAGTGGTTGACATTCGGATATTCCGTCAAGCGAATCATATCTGACATAGTACAACATTTCATCTGTAAAACTGAGTAACGAAGACCCCAGGGGTGCCATTACCTTGTAATGTCACTGTCACACCTCGTACGAATTAGCAATGCAAACATCAATTAAAATAAATTTAGATTTCATTTTGAAATATTAATGACATTGGCCATAGGTTATGCTTTTTTATCCATTTTTGTTTTCTCTAGCTAAGCTTATCAAATAAAATTGCCATAACATCATGTGAAAACGCCTACTTTTAAACCCTTGTGTGCCACTCTGCTCAATACAGTGCTCACTCTATACAACAGTTCTCTGAACAACGATTCCCTCCTTACAATCATTGCCGCTGCTCTTCCAACAAAACATAACATAAACATAATCTTTATTTGGCATTTAAAAGCACAATGGCATTATTATAGCCAGGCCAGACGTTATACATTCAAAACAGTTATGCCTAAAACTGTCGGCTGTTATTGTTTCTCAAAGTTACATATAAGTAGATATGTTGACAAATGAAATATAATGACGAGTGACAGACAACTTGATTCCAGATCAGACGCCGCTTTACGCGGCGTCTGATCTGGATTCAAGCTGTTTGCAAATGTATGCCAAGTCTTAATTTTCCCTTCCTAAAACAACTCTCTCCGGAATAAACCACATGTATTGTTTGTCTCCCATTGGATTTTGTTATAGAGAGGGAACACTGTAACAATGATACTTGCGATCCTTTTGGATCCGGACCAAATTCAAAATAATTCGGCGTCTGGTCAGGATCGCAACTGTTTGCACTGTCAAATCTTGCAGCCTAAGGTGAACCAAATTGTATCTAAACCAATGCCATTGTTTCAGTGGAGAACACGTAATATTGTTTCCCAATAAACGCGTTTACGCTAAAACTGTTATTTCTAGTGTAAACAGTTTGAATCCAGATCAGACGCCGGGTTATCCAAACTTGTTTGTCACTCAGATTAAAGTAATTGGTCAGAATTGTCAATAAGTTGTCATTTTCTTCGCATTATTGCAATGCGTTTGCGTTTCGTTTGCGTTTAAACGGAGTGTATATCTTTTGATTCAGAATAATCTTTCTATTCGACATCGAAACAAGCTACTACAACATACACATATCCATCTTAATGGTTAAAATAGTGGCATATTTAGTCATTGCTGATGGGGAAACAATTCTGCTCGGTGAAGCCGAATCATCAATTCCTGGGGTACAGTGGAGACAATGTTTTTTATTTCTTTCCGTGAAAACGAAACTAAACGCAAATAAAATATAGACCAATACATCGTGTTGAAATATTGACTACGTTTTTTTTTATCTGAGTAACCTGGCGTCTGATATGTCTTGAAACTGTTTGCAATGAAAATGGTATTTCTTAAAACAAATACGTTTATTAAAAAGAATAACGCCTTATCAATGGAATGCATTTTATCATATAGAAAAATAATGTAAATGTGCCAATAGTTATTAGCCCATTTCTGAGAAGATACAACCTACTTTGCTCTTTACCTGTGCATCCCGTTTACAATGGAGAACATGTTATTCTTTCCCGTTTAAACGCAAACGAAACGCAAACGCAATGCCCTAAAATGGAGAAAATAACAACTTTTTGACAATTCTGACTATTATCTTTAGTTGAGTGTCAAACAGTCTGGAGCCTGATCAGACGCCGGTTACCCGGCGTCTGATCTGGCTCCATACTGTTTGTAATGGAAATAATAAAACTAGCGTAAACGCGTTTATTGGGAAAGAACAACGTTTTCTCCACTGTACAATGGATGGCACAGTTGGCGTTTATTATATCTACTTGCCAAACTATAGCGAAGAAACACGGTTCTTTCCAGATTTACTCGTTACAGTGGAGAAAACGTTATTCTTTCCCGTTTAAACGCAAACGAATCGCAAACGCATTGCAGTAAAATTAAGAAAATTACTTCTTGGCCATTCTGAATGTTGATTTTAACCTAGACGGCAAACAGTTTAGAGCCTAATCAGACGCCGGGAAACCCGGCGTCTGATTTGGCTCCAAACTGTTTGCATTGGAAATAATAAATTTAGCGTAAACGCGTTAATTGGGAACAAATAACGTTTTCTCTACTGTAGTAGTTTGTTCCGACGCCCGTTGTAAGACATCTTGGATTCAGATAAGACGCCTAGTAAACTGGCGAGTGATATGGTTCCACATTATTTTACTCCTACTTTCAGATTATCGTCGATTTGTTTAAAATCCCTATTATTTTCCTTATTTCATCAAATTGCTTTCCCTATCGCTTTATCAAGAGAAAATAATGTAACATGTTCTTGCCTGAAAAAAAGATTAGCCTTCGATTTAGTGGTCGTATAGAGAGGTTTATTGTATCTTATGATACCTGTAGAATGTTTGGTAAAATATAGAAAACGTCATGCTGTCCTGTTTAAACGAACTTAATGTAAACCTTCTGTAAGAAGATGTATAGTGAAACCCCTCTAAACCGGAACCTCTAAATACCGGAATTCTCTCTAAACCGCACAAAAACTTTGGTCCAGATTCCAACCCTTCTTTATTTGATCCATTACGCCATAAATACGCCCTTTTACGTCTTTGGTTTATTATTAAATTGAAGAAAAAAAGTTTGAACATGCTAGCAGATGATAGCTTTAAGCAGGTTGAAAGTAAAGCAGATGCGCATTCGGCTTTACTTTCAACCTGATTTAAATGCTCAGCTATCTTTCATACTAGAAACAAGTCAAAAACCCTCTAAACCGGAAACCCCTCTAAACCGGACATTTTTGTTGTCCCCAGACTTGTCCGGTTTAGAGGGATTTCACTGTACTAACTTCTGACAGATAAAGGCACAGTTTGGATAATATCTGTTTTACCAGTCCAAAAAACAGGCTCTATATTTGATTCCATTGCACTGTATGCAGTTATGTCTAGTTTCGTGTGATTGGTCAAACGGAATTATATTCTCCCCACTACATGAGTACTGTGTGTGTTTCTAGCAAGGCGCTATTATTTGGTAAGCACATAAATGCATGACGATCGTTGCAAGTGGAATGCTATGTCACACCAGCGTGATTTTTATAGAAATAGGCAGCATAACCATAGTCAAGAGAGTTATGAATAAAATCTGTTACTTATTTTCCATGTAGGTTACTCTACTATTTCACAGAAATTCACCTTTTATACGATATGACATCAATGTATGTTTACCGCCCGCCTGTCTCATTCTATTTAGTACCGCATTTTCATTCTACAGTAGAGAAGGCGGGATTCGTTCCTGTTTAAACGCAAACTTATAAAGTAAAATGTAGAAAAAAAACAGGTGTTTGGCATTTAATCGGGTTAATTTTAACCTGAATGACAAATAGTTTGAAGCCTGATCAGACGCCGGCTTACACGACGTCTAATCTGGCTCTAAACTGTTTACAATTAATATAATACTTTTACCAAAAAGGCGTTTATTTGGTTGGGAAAAATAACGACTTCTTTACTGTAACTCTTACGCTGCCGAATTATCATCTGCTTTGAAATGTCTTCTGTTCTTTTGTTTAGATTTATAATTCATCATTGTGACTAAGAACACATGAATACCACTATCAAACGGGTAGTATGATTGCCAAATGCTAAGTTACTCGATGTCTGATCAGGGTTGATACAATTTTCATATGGAAGTAAGGTCGTCATAGTGCAGCGAAAGTGATAAATACAAGGGAGAATACGTTATTCTTTCCCGTTTAAACGCAAACGAAACGCAAACGCAAAACACTAAAACGTAGAAAAGTACAACTATTGGACAATTCTGATAATTCATGTTTGTCGTGGTTGCAAATAGGTCGGAGCGTGATCAGACGCCGGGATATCCGGCGTCTGATCTGGCTCAAAACTGTTTGCAATAGATATAATAATTTTAGCGTAAACGCGTTTATTGGGAAATAATAACGTTTTTTCCACTGTATGTTATATGCCATACGACAAACATATGGGAATGCGATTCCAAAAATTATACAGTTAAGTCAATATTTCCCGACCAATCAAACCAGGACTCCTATTTAGGGAATTAATTTCAAAAGTTGAAATTACTATACCCGAAAACCTCAATGGCGTGTTAATACAATAAAACCGTTCCGAAGAGAAAGTGCTACATGTAATAAGCATTCACATTGTAAAGTTTGGTGCAGGTTTAAAGGAGAGAAGGTTGAATAATTTAAGGTTTATTCCTCTGATATTTTGCCTTGTCAAACATACGTCATTCTTGTCCAAAATACGTTGATGTTACATTGTAACAATGTAATGTCAAGTGCAAGCGGCGTGGAAGCCTGGATCTAAGGTTATAAAGCTTTTGAGTTAAGAACTGTCTCAGACCCAACTCAAACACGCTATAACCTAGGTACATGTACCTCAGGCGTCTGATCAGGCTCAAACGATTTGCCACTTAAATTAAAAAAAAAACAATAATTAGATTGTCAAAAACTTGTCATTTTCTTTATGTCATTACCATGGACTCTGTTTCATTTAAACGGAGAAGAATAATAACGTCATATCCAGTTACATGTAAGAGTCGTTGATGGTGATACATGTACAACCAAAACCAAGATTATTTCTTCCTTTGCTTAAGAATCGTCTGTGTTTGTAGTCGTCGGCGTCTATTGTATCTAAACTGAAACAAAGCCATTTAAATTATAAAAAGAAATACCTAAACATGATTTGTAACCCCTTCACTGCCTCACCCCGAGTTCAGTAGTTATTTACAAACAGTTTGGATCCTGATCAGACGCCGCGTTGCGCGGCGTCTGATCAGGATTCAATCTGTTTGGCATCCATTTCAATCATTCTTAAGTCAAAATACTAAATATTTCAATTTGAGAAATAAAAGCAAACGACAATAATTTGTTTAGAATTGATGATGTCATGGCAGTGAAGGGGTTACACAGGTTGGCGACTGATCAGAATCTAAACTTTTTGCAAATGCATAATCACTCATGACATGCGTTGAAAGGATTAACATTTTCATGATTCGCCCTGGCACATTTCGTGCAATCGTCCATTCATGATTTATTACTTGACTTGCAAAACTTCAACTCTGTCACTGTCATTATGATATCATAACAGTCAAACACATTCACCGCCATTACATCGCCTTCGTGCGAGTTTATCGTCTGCTTTTATTTCTTAACTATTTCGCTGCCAACGGCGCCTAAAGGCGACTTTGCAAACGGTTTGAATTCTGATCAAACATCGCGAAACGCGTCGTCTGATCAGGACCCAAATTGTTTGACACTTATCGACGTTTCTTCAGTGAAAACATCCCTATAGCTGACCATAACAAAATTGTAGACGACACTTCCAATGCAGACGATATTTCAGCGATAAGTGGGTTAAAGCAGACGAAAATATTGTTAATGGCGGGTTAACTTGTATTAGCAAACGGACTGGCCCCAGATCAGTGGCCAAATGCTTTGACACACAATTATATTGATATATCTTGAGTACTAATTGCATTAAAGCTACATTTGCGGAAATTTGCAGACGACAATTTCAAAGCAGACGATAATTAAATGAGATAAGACGCAATAGACGAACGCTCAACATTTTTGCCGAGATCAACCATATTCGAAATTAACCATTATCCTGCTGTAATAACGTCTGATTTGAAATTCAAATTATTTGTATTTTTACTAGAAGAAATTTAAAGACGGTTATCAAGCAGTCTGGGTCCAGATCAGAAGCCACGTTACGCGGCGTCAGATAGTCCAGTCACACTCGGCAGGGCAATGGTTAAATTGCGTTTCATGGTGTTTTCGTATTTGTTTCCAATTCAATATTAGCTTTCTGTACGCTTCGAATTCGCGACAACTGTTGCAAATATTATGGATCAAGATGAGACGCCGGGTTACCCGGCGTCTCATCTGGATCCATACTGTTTCACACTGATTAAAGTTATTTATCGAAATGCATCTTTTATCAAATTTGATAATTGTTGCAGACGATACAATTTGCAGACAACAAGAAAATGGCGTGCAGATGGTGAGAGCGAAAGGGATGCCACTTAATCTAATGAGTAACCTCTATGACAGATAGGCTGCAAAGCCCATTAGATGCAGCTATGCATTATAGAATTATGATTTATGATCATTGGCATGTGCACATTGATGTCCCGTCATTATTCCACTAAAATGAACACTCATCTAAGATGTTTTGACGGAAGTTTAAAGCAATATCAAAGGCAAACGAAACAAATAATTTAGCTTTTCTTGATATTTTTGTATTTTTGTTCATACAGCAGCCTGCATGTACAATAGATAATTAAAACATCTCTAACACAACCCACTTCCCTCAATAAATTCGTGTTGTGCCGAAATAATTATAGTAAAATATATCTAGTACATGTACGACTACACAAGTGTGTTAAATTTTAGGTGTTTACGACCGGTTACTGCCATTCAGATAAAAATGATAAGTGATCATGTTCAAACAAATAGTTTTGTTGGTTTTTTTACGTTGTATTTCGGTTTAGTTTTAAATTGGAAAGAATATTTATAAGGTAAAATCTTCATTTGTTGCCTTCAATATAGTTTACAATAGGAGACATTAAGCGATATGCTATACACTTGATTAAACAGCAAATTTAAATGTTGACTATTTTAATATGAATGAAACCTTGTAGCAACCGGAATTGCAATAAAAAATGTTTTTCATTAAGTATTGCAAAACTGTTTTTTATTGCAATTCTGGTTGCTACAAAGCATGATCAGAGTTATCCGGCATCCAAAATTGCCGAATATTATTTGCCATCGAAACTTTTCGTTATCACCATCATCATCATCTTAAGTAAGATGACTACATAGCAATGATTATAGTCGCGATTATAGGGAATCACGTATTCACCACTGTATGTGATTTTCATGATATACAGTGCTCCCTCTCTACAACGACAACCAATTGGAGACACATATTGTGTGCGTTTTTCGGAGGGAGTCGTTATAGAGAGGGAAAATTAAAATTTGCAAACAGCTTGAATCCAGATCAGACGCCGCGTAACGCGGCGTCTGATCAGGATTCAAGCTGTTTGTCACTGGTAAATATATGTATTCTATCAAAATATCAACTTATATGTTACTGTGAGAGAAAACAGCAGATGACAATCTTAAGCAGACGATATTGCAGCAGTAAAATAGTTAGACTTAATTATCCCGTTAAGGGAATTACGGCGAGTGTCGTTGTAAGGAGGGAGTCGTTGTTGGGAGGGCCGTTGTAGAGAGGGAACACTGTTCTGGCAATGCAAGTCTTGCAAAAAGCTGTTATGCCACTAACTGTCCTGAATTAAGGTCAGACATCTGGTATTTAGATTTCCACGGATTTTCATGCACAATATTAATTGATTCTGTATCAAGTTTGTGATAAACTGCTCATAACTTGTACTTTATAAGTTCTAAAACAGTTCGTAAAGCCCTGTATCTGCGATATCACTTTCCCACTTTCCAGTGCATTTCAATTTGAATATCAAATCAGCTCGAAGCATTACTTGCTGGCTACAGTTAAAACTCCATAGCCATGTGGCGAAATATTTATAGTGGTTTGATATTAACCATTATGTTCTGAAGACAGAATGGATAAAACTAGGCCTACTACAACTAGGACCTGCTCAGAATTCAAACCGATTGGCACTCTGATAATATTATTGTTTCTGTAAGTCTCAGGATGAAGTGTCGATATGTAATCTGCCTTTTATCCCCGATCAACTGGAAATTTTGGAAAGTTACAGCTGATGAGCTGAGAGATGGTAACACTGCACTGTATTGCGACATAAAAAATATGTCCCCTTTGACGGACAGTCCTACGTTTAGTAGTAGGTAGAATGTCAAGATATCCCACAATATACTGTATACATATGTATAGACAATCATTGTTGCTCATCTTCAAATAACATTTTGCATGACTCTGATATTCATATATGTTCACACCCATGAAATGTAAATACTGGGCTATATAGAGCCCTGTTGTTACCAAGTGTAACAGGGCATTGAAATAAAATGAACAGCGGATGACATTTTTCAAGAGGGAGCATTTTGCATATCTATGAAAGTATTAATGTGTGTTCAGTAGAGGTCACAATTATTTCCTGTTTCAACGACATGAAACGCAAACGTAATGTATTTCGAATGTAGAATTTGGCATTTAATTTTTAAAACAAAGTAGATACTCATCTGATGTTGTTTTCTGCAGAGTTCTACAACAAAATCAAATTGGAGATAAATAGTGTGTGTGCTGTTCGGATGAAGTTGGTATAGGAAGGGAAATTGGGTTGCATTTGCAAACAGTTTGAATTCAGATCAGACGCCGCGTATGTAATGCGGCGTCTGATCTGTATTCAAACTGTTATTCACTCTTTTAAACAAAATGTCCAATATGTGACTTTGACAACAACAGCAGACGACATTTGTAACCAAACGTTATTGCAGACATTAGACATAATTGTCTTTTTTGGGGGCGTGGACAACTGCATGCGTTGATGTAAGGAAGGAAGTCTTATTTAGAGGGCTGTTGTTCGGAGAGAGCACTGTTACTATGTATACTATGGGTGGAAAAAAGTCTGGAACATTACATTGGAGAATGTGTTATTCTTTCCAAATAAACGCGTTTACGCTAAAGCTACTATTTGCAGTGCAAACAGTTTGGAGCCAGATCAGACGCCGGGTAACCCGGCGTCTGATCAGGCTCCAAACTGTTTGCCACCAAGATAAACATGAATTATCAGAATTGTCCAAAAGTTGTACTTTTCTACGTTTTAGTGCTTTGCGTTTGCGTACGTTTGCGTTTAAACGGGAAGGAATAACAGATTCTCCACTGTCTCCACTACAAGTTACGCTACTATGTATCTGGTCTAGCTCTAAATTGTTGGAACGGATACGCACAATTTTAACTTGGGGAAATATCTACCACACAATGTACTGCATGTCACTCACCCTGTCACTGATATACCGTATTAGTCGTTGCTTTCAACCATCAAATAAGCACCTCTTAAAATGAAACTTTATGCAATTCATTTTAATTTCAGTAAGCACAGTTTTTAAAAGCAATGTCTGGTCTACATCTGTTTTTTATATATTAATTTAGTGTAAAACATTGAGCGACAACCGCAACTGCCACTTATTTTACTTGCCGATAGATAATTGAGTTATATTAACTTATATAGGAACTAAATATTTCATCACTCCAAGTTAATTGGTTTTTTTAACAGATGAAATAACTATGAAAAATATATCCTTTGCAATTATTGCGTTATCAAATCATTTTGAAAACACATTAAAAATTAATATACTCTTGCCACAATGTCGTACTTTTATCGCTTATTTTGCCATGATGTCATCTGACTAATCATTATCATCTACAACAAACTATAACTTCATTTAATATGATTTCATTTAAATACATCTTACGTCTTACCTCAAACAGTTTTGATCCAGATCAGACGCCGAATTAATTCGGCGTCTGATCTAGATCAAAACTGTTTACAACGGTGTCAACGATAAGCGCTAGGCGGGGAAAAGGCTCGTAGTTAATTATCTATCTTAATTGATATAACGTAATAATCTTCAGGGAATATACTCGTGATAGAGTTTGAAACTAACCGACAGAAACGTTAACTATAGATAATCTAGAAAATTGGAGAGAACATATACAGTGGGGAATACGTTGTTCTTATCCGTTTATACGCAAATGAAACGCAAACGCAATGCAATAGAGTGTAGAAAGTAAAAGTTTCGGGGAAAATACTGAAGATTTTGTTTGAGCAACTGCTCTTTTGAGCACATTTCCTTAATTATTTCTTATCTACGAAGCAAACAAACTGTTTGTAATGCAAATAATATTTGTTTCCATGAAAACGCTCATTGGAAAAGAATAACGTTTGCTCAACAGTACAAATGTACATGGGAGCATTTTACGAAATGTAAATTACTAGAACCCAATTACGAAAGATCAATATTTGTACATTAAATATGCATACATTTGTATATGTAGAAACAATTTGAGATAACGTATGTATATTTAGTATTCTCCTTGATGTTGAAAATTTCTCCAAATTCAATGAGACCAAACGTATAGCAAAACAATGAAGAATAAGACATCTGCAATAGATAAAAATGCTGGGGAACACATGAAATAATATCAATGTATCCGTAAAAGGCATTTTAAATTATCATTAAAGGTGTTTTATTTATTTTTGTTTCTACAAACAAAATGCAAACTTAAATCAACTACATTTAGAAACTGTCATTTTCTAGAAAACTTACGCTCTTCATCTAAAATTTGAACAACTAGTGTCATCCCTACTAAATTACTATTTTAACAGTCATACTTGAAGGTTCCATCACATTTAACGTAATGTTGAGAAATATATTCGTATAATTCGGTTGTACATGTATTGTAAAAAGTTATTAATTCTCACATATTTAATATATACCAACCTTACTTTGGAGTACGTGCAATTATTTCCCATTCAAAAGTTATTAAACGCAAACGTAGTGCAAAACCATGGAGACAATAAAATCGCTTTAAAATATTAAAAAAAAATTACTTTAAATTGGAATAGCAAACAGTTTGGAACCTCGATCTAAAACTGTGTTCCGTAAGCATAATGTTTTCTCCATAAAGACTTCTTTTGAGAAAGAATAGCGCTTTATCAAAAGGATAGTGGGAATACTTTCTTCTTTCCCGTTCAAACGCGCATACAAAACACAAACGCAAGGCACTATTTAAAATTAAGAAATTTACACCTTTTTGAAATTTCTTACGATTTCTTTTAATCTTAGTCACAAACAATTTGGAGCCTGATCAGTCGCCGGGTTACCGGCGTCTGATCTGGCTCCAAAGTGTTTTAATGAAAGTAATAGTTCTGGAATAACGCGTAAATTGGGAAATAATAACGCTGTTTCCGCCAGTATCTCAATGCTTTCTGAATAATTTCAGGTCTTAGATATTGTACATGTACATGCATGAGTATGCACTGTTTGATGTGCGTGCAGAATTACATATAAAGTACAGCCGGAAAAGTATTGAGATGCTGATAATAATTCAGTCGGCATTATGCAGACTTAATACTATGCTTCTGACATGCACATCCCATGCATGGCATGCAAGCAGAGACTTCAAGGCGCCTCACTAATACAAACGCTCATGCTTCTTTCATCTTTGCATTCTTAACTGACTTCTTTCACAAATAGCATACTTGTACAGTTGAGAAAAGGTTAATATTCTTGTCATATTGAACACATGTAACCCTAGCGACGAGTATACGAGTCGGTTACCGACAGTGTTCCTATCCAAACAGTGTACACCAAGATCAGATAACTCCTTAAGGAGCCCTCTAATCAGAGTGAGTACTGTTAGTTTTTTGCAATACTGTAAAACATGTATATTTCGCGTCATGAATATTTCGCGTAATGCGATTTTGCATTAATTCGCGACATCATGCAATATTTCAAGCAGGCGGTAGCTTAAAGCATGCTGAAAGTAAAGCAGAATGTGCCTTGGGGCGTTTGCGTTTCGTTTGCGTTTTAACGGGGAAAGAATATCGTTTTCTCCACTGAATTCTCAACTGTACAAACGCTAATGCTTTCTTCACCTTAAATTCTTTACTGACTTCTCTTACATGTAAAAGCACATTCTTGTAGCAAAATACCAACTTCTAACACATCTACACAAACAAAGGATCACGCATAGTGTTACATTATTACGACGATTGGCTGCTTAAGTTAGTTTGAAAGTACAGTGCTCCCTCCCTACAACGGCCCTCCCAACAACGACTCCCTCTCCCAAAACAAGACATTAATGTCCAAACTTTTCATGGCTACAATGCCGTCTGCATAAAAGTGTCGTCTGCTGTTGTTCTCAAAGTTGCATATAAGTGGACATTTTGATAGAATAAAATACAATGACGAGTGGCAAACAGATTTAATCCAGATCAGACGCCGCGTTACGCTACAAGCTGTTTGCAAATGTAAGTCAATTTCCCGCCCTATAACGACTCCCTCCGAACAACGAACACATTTTTTGTCTACCATTGGATGTAGTTGTGGAGCGCTGTAAAATAGAAAGCACCTGAATGAGTTAACCCCTGCACCTTACACCTGTTTTAAGCAGTCACAATGTCTTAACATAGAACAATTATGTCAGTGGCCATGGTACTTTGGTAAACGGAAATGACTGCTTATTGAAAGATTGAAGAATATTGTCTCCATTATAATTTGTTAATTGTAAGCATTTGCAACAGATACATGTATTCATGTCGCACTTAGTTAAATACAGTTGAAACTGCGTTATTATTTCCCGTTAAAACGCAAACGAAACGCATTGCACTTACATGTAGAAAATGACAACAATTTAAAACCAATTATTTCGATATAATTATTTTATCTGAGTGACAAACCAGTTGGAGTCTGACGAGACGTTTGTCACCTGGCATCTGATCTGGCTCCAAATATTTACCATGGAAATGAGGCCTGTACAGTAGAGAAAACATTATTCTTTCCCAATAATCGCGTTTACGCTAAATCTATTATTTCTCATGCAAACCGTTTGGAGCCAGATCAGAGGTCGGGTTAACCCGGCGTCTGATCAGACTCTAAACTGTTTGCCGTCCAGGTTAAAATCAACATTAAGAATTGTCGAAAAGTTGAAATGTTCTTCATTTTTATGCAATGCGTTTGCGTTTCGTTTGCGTTTAAACGGGAAAGAATAACGTTTTCTCCACTGTAGTATAAACGCGTTTATTGGGGAAATATAACGTTTTCTCCACTGTGCGTCTTGTGGTACATACAGTGGAGAAAACGTTATTCTTTCCCGTTTAAACGCAAACGAAATACAAACGCAGTGCATTTAAATGGTTAAAATTACAATTTTTGACAATTTTGACTACTCATTTTAAACTGAGTCGCACACAGTTTGGAGCCTGATCAGACGCCGGGTTACCCGGTGTCTGATCTGGCTCCAAACTGTTTGCAATGGAAATAATAGTTTTAGCGTAAACGCGTTTATTGGGAAAGAATAACGTTTTCTCTACTGTACACTAAAAGTAATAATCCGATTAGTATACATCAGCGATTTTAATGCACTTTTTTGCTAAGTGCATACTTCACGAATTGCTAGTACAAATGTTAGTCGTTCTTTACGATCTGCAAGTCTTAAAAAATTAGCACCTGACATATTTTTGGCGTTCCTTCTCTTTCTAAAAATGATTTATTGCCTTGCAGTTTGTCAAAAAAAGACGATGAGTAGTTTCCAAGGTATCTAATTTTAGCTGTAATTAGATATTGAAAGTAAGGAAATAAATGGTAGGCTTTATGCACTGTTAATGGGCTTTTAATTGATATACGAAGTCGGTTTCTAGGGCGTTCTCGAAATATGTGTCACTTAACTTAAGACATGACAGTCAAGAGTTTTCTGCATTTCCTTAACATATTCAACCCTAGCGAGGAGTATATTCGTCATTTACAAACCGTGTACCTATGAGGATTACAATTGCCCCATGCAAACCGTGTATATCCTGATCAGAGGGCCCTCGGATCAAGATCTACACTGTTTGCCATTTTGAAATATATTGTTAAAATCAACCCTAAATAATAGAGATGGACTAGACATATTTTGAAATTGGAATTGTCCATTAAAATGTTCAGTGGTAAATGAGTTAACAGTGGCGAATACGATATTCTTTTCTAATAAATACGTTTTTTGCTAGACACTTTTTGATCAATGCAAACAGTTTTGGGCTTCTAGTGAGGCTCCAGAATGTTAAGCATTCATATTAAGAAATTTTAACAATTTCAAGAAATTTCTAATTTCTACCTTTTATTTAACTGCGCTTGCGTTTCGTTTCATTTAACCAATTACCTCCATAAAACGCCCCTTTTAAACCCTTAATTGATTCATCTATTGAAGAAAATAGTTCCAATTTATACTGTAACAAATAACAATCATGAAAAATATTTTCTATATTCTAGCAGATAATAGCTTAAAGCAGGCTGAAAGAAAAGCAGAATGCGCCTTTCAACCTGCTTTAAGTGGTCACATATCTTCAAAACAATGGCTATGGGGTAATGGGTTAAACGGGACATTCATTTGCTTTTAACGATCCCAAATTTCGTTTACTTTTTGGGACCAGTTTTGTTTTAGCTCAAACCCATTCATTTGGAATGAAGAACGTCTTTCTATTTCAGAATTTCCTGTTGGTTGAATATTTTTAAAATTGCAATTTTGTCTTAGGATGTTTTGCGTTTTCAACGTTTTGGCTAAAATGATTTATAACTTCACACAAGGGTTTTTGACTGTCGCGAGGATATCAATTATATCCTTCATCCATACTTGTGTGTTTTCCAGTGTTTAAATCAGGTGGCTACAGACTGTTAATTAGAAAGAAACACTTTAATCATATTGTAGCAGCTAAAGTGGAGAAGACGTTATTCTTTGCCGTTTAAACGCAAACGAAACGCAAACGAAGTGCACTAAAATGTAGCAAATCAAAACGTTTGACAATTCTTCTCAACTGTGTCTATGAAAGTATTAAGAAGTTATTTCTGCTCCTTTATCAGACACTTGTAGGAGCGAGCATAAAACAGTCTTGATATAAGGAATGGTTAATAGCTAGAAAAGGCGCTTCAATAGGCGAAATTGATATAACGTTGACAATAATTAATGCTCGGAGAAAGCTGATATTTGCCAGTTTTGGTAAGAGAATAATCTAATTCCATATCAAAGCAGTGTTATCTCGATCAGAATATACATTAGACCCGTACAGGTACATGTGTCTTGAACATAGTAGCTAATGATACAGATACAAGTGTAATCGATGAAGGTGACAACAAGAGCCTAAAACCAGATGAAGTTAAATCGATACTTTTTTAAGAGTCAAAAAGGATGATTCAGCATGCATTTTATGGGATTCTGAACAAAACCGTTACTGTTTTATGGTCATAGGCACGATCAACCGATTCACTGCTAATTTAGCTATAAACTTGTCAACGGAATAATAATGTCGGTTAATCTAAGAAACTGTTTTGTCTGAATTATTGGTTTAAAGTTAAATCTAAGACATACATGTATTGACTATAGCAAAGTAAATACATATACATTGGGGTAAAGATGTCCCGGTTCAAACAATCCCTGGGGCAAAGGCTATGCAGCGGAATTTAGTAAAAACAACTTTTGAAGGTGTTGACGCATTATTGTGATTTAAGTGGCAAACAGTTTTGAGCCTAATCATACGTCTGATCTGGCTCCAAACTGTTTGCAATTGAAACATATCTTTAAGCACACACTCGTTCATTGGGAAAGAATAGTGTTTTCTCTACTGTACACATATCAATCAGTTTGGATCCCGATAAATTCAAAATATTTGCAAATTCAAGTTAAGACATGCTAAACAGGAAATAGGTTGATTTTTCATTATCAATCTTAATAAATGCGAATGATTGGTACATGTATTAATATGCTATCAGTGTGTTATAATCGAATTGCAACATATAACTAGCAATTGTTGTATGTATGAAGTGGAGAAGACATTTAAGTAGATACACAATGTTGTTTAAGCGTTGATACAGTGAAGAAAATGTTATTCTTTCCTGTTTAAACGCAAACGAAACGCAAACGCATTTTGATAAAACACAGAATTTGACAATTTTTTGACAAATCTAAATGTTTATTTTTATCTGCGTGGCAAACAGTTTGGAGCCAGATCAGAAGCCGGGTTACCCGGCGTCTGATCTGGTTCCAAACTGTTTGAAATTGGAATAATAGATTTAGAGTAAACGCGTATATTTGTAAAGAATAACGTTTTCTCCACTGTACACTTATTTCTACGTCGCAACGTAAAACAGACGTCGGATAATTCGGCGTCTGGTCAAGCATCAAACTGTCAATAGAATATTGAACATATCATTTTCTACACTTTATTGCGTTAACCTTGTAATTATTTCGATTAACGCGGAACAAATATCATCTTACCCACTGTATGTACATACTACACCAATGCTGGTATTTTATATATGACATCAATGTTGGTATTTCACATGTTATCAAGTGTTAGGTTAACATACTGTTCACATATCTACCTATACCGCACCATGGCACGCATCATCATAGTGAAATTAACCAGTGTCATGCTACAATTCACGTCTGTTTAACAACTATCGCCTGCTTTTCATTTATCAAAACTAGAATGTATAGAATTGGAAATTGAGAATGTTACAGCTCGATATGAGTCTGAAACTGTTTGGATCCTGATCAGACGCCGATATTTTCGCAATCGGATCATGTACCTAGCGATTTGTAAATATTATTACATTCGAGGTTAACACTTCTCCTAATGAAATAGTGTCTGCTTTAAAAAAATTGTCTGCACTCATTGTCAATTTCGAATGTATGCATTATCATGTTACAGAAACCTAAATATGAATGGTAAACATGTTGGAACTAGATCAGATGCCGCGTCACGCGGCGTCTGATCTGGATACAGATTACAGCCACGTTGTGAACATTTAGCAAAGGTTACCCACTGTGAATGAATACAATTTAGTCATGCTAATCTAAAATCAGCTTCGAAAGTGTTACCTTATAATATATAATAAATATTAATTGTGTTTTAAATGAACACAGGTTACTTTGATGCTTGTTTTTTAATGTGTGTATATACTTATCAAATACGATGTTATCCATGTTTGATTAGGAAAAAAGGGTTTTCAATTGCGGTTCAAATGGCATTAAACATGATCAGATTAATCATGAACTTGTTTTTCATTCTGAAGTTCAGATTGTATCATTTCTGAAAATTGCGGGAACGCATGCATTATATATGGGTTTGGAATCAATTGGCCCCTTGTATATATGACCTGTTTTGAAACTCATTTTTCTGTGTCATCCTAATTAATTAACCTTTAAACAACTTATTTTCCAAACAGTTTTATCCATTGTCTAAATAATGAACAACTTATATCGACCATTAAGGGTTTGATCAAAAGATATCACGAATTATGGCAAGCATAGCAGACCATTTTCGTCATATAATATTAGTCTACACTGTTGTATACTCGTTTTAAGTTCATTTAGAGTTAAGAGGAACGAAAACAAAGTATGACACGTGTAAAATGGCATGGTTGGTGTCAATGTATGACAGAACATCGTTCCGCATCGGTATAGGGTAACGCAAGTTTAATAGGCTTCAGTGGGGAATTGAAGTCTTACCGTCTAGTTTTAATTAACCCATTTTTGCCCACGATCCCATATATGGGACATAGGCAAATAGTGTAGACTCTGATCAGACGCCGCATTATGCGGCGTCTGATCAGAGTCTATACTGTTTGCTGATAGGAATTGCAATGTAAATCAAAATTAAAATGAAAATGTTGACCAGGTTTCCCTATAATAAAAAATGGACTAATCCAATATCTTAAACATGGAATAATCCACAGGGCGTAAATGGGTTAAAAGTTCACTGCAAAGGCTGCCAACCATGTCATTTTCAAACAGAGTGGGTCCTTATCAGACGCTGCGTGACGCGGCGTCTGATTAGGACCCATTCTGTTTGACACTCGTACATGTATAAATGTTTTTTAAGCCAAGAACGCATTTAATTCCAAAATATTATAAATGTAAGAAAAAATATATAAGCATACAATAATAAGGCTGCGACTATGTAAGACGGGCTTTAACATCATAATAGCAATGACATGGTTGACACCTTCTCTTACTTACCAACATTTCACTAGCTATTTGCAAACAGTTTTGATCCTGATCAGACGTCCAAACTGCTTGACATTCATTTCAATATGTTTTTATTCAAAATACCTTAAACGAAGTTTGAGAAATAACAGCATACGGCAAATGTCCATACGTAATGACATTGAAGTTGTTAAACAGAGCAGACGTAGAATAATTCAGTTACTAATCAAGCACAAAACTCTTTAACAGTCTAATGAACCAGTCAATATATTCAGAAAACTGAAATGTTTTACTTTTTCATGGCCTTTTGTGCACAAACGCCTTTATCGCGTTTCCTATACAGTACTTCTGGTCCTAGGGTATGATTGGGCTCCAGGGAACTAAATCATCGGTCTGCTGGTATTAAACATCATAGACATATGATTCAAATGTGGGGTCCCGATGAGCGTGCAGTGTATCTCGTAATACTTTAAACAATTGATCGTTGTAATTGATATCTGGAATTCAAATCGAGCGACAGAATGTTACATGAACTCGTACATGTACAACAACCTTAGACGGATTGACTCTCTAGTGTTATCTTTGAGGCTTCACTATTACAGTAGAGAAATATAGGAGGCGAGCTTAAGCCTTTTATGATCTTTACCCCTTCACCGCTTTAGTGTCGTCTGCTTCATTATTGTCGTTTGCTAGACACGTTTCAAAGTTAGATTTAAGACAATATGAATGACGAAATTCCGTTTAAACGTCATTAAGAGTGAAAGTGATAAAGACTATTCTAATCTAGACGAGGTTGAGATCAGCTTGTCTTAAACATCGACGAGTGACATATTCCAATTCTCACATAACCAACAATTTAAGCTATGTTTTAAAAGCAATAGGCCTTTTTTAGAATTCCAGTGACGTAATAACGCCTTTACTAATAATGACGTTATACGGACGTCATCAAATTGATATCATACATGTTGGAGACAAGGATATTCGCGATCGTTGTTCGCTATTGAAAACAGGGGTATTTACGTGAGACAACGTTATTACATTGTACATGTATTTCCCGTTCAAATGCAAACGAAACGTAAACGCACGGCAGTAAAATATCGAAAACTGCATTTTGTTAAAAATATTTCATTTTAATCTGAGTGGCAAACAGTTTGGAGCCTTGTTGGAGGCGTCTGATCTGGCTCCAAACTGTTTGCAATAGAAATAATAATTTTAGCGTAAACGTGCTTATTTGGAAATAATAAGGTTTGATCCACTGTACAATGTATATTGATATTCCCGTTTTTATGGCACTCTTACATATATTTGTCTTTTAAGAAATGAACCTAGCGATTCATGGTAAATTTGCCGATAATTTTCTGTCGTTCATTTCGCTTGAACGCCGAAAAAAATCAGTTCATTTCTTATATCTACAATATATTTGCTGTAATTTCTAACATTAAATAAACATTTTGTCAGTACGCATGTATGTTTAGTCGATAACACGAATAATGTGTACCCTAATAGGAACAGCCATGACCGATTTACTGAATCTGTGTACATTCGAAAGCAGAAAAAATAAGTTCCATTGTCAACAACTTTACAGTTTGGCGCGAAAAATGCCGATTTATGACGTCATTAGAAGTGACGTAATTTTAAAGTAGGATAAATATATCGGGGTTTTATTGTCATATAGAAACGCAGATATAGGCCGCTGTTTATAAGGTAGATTCTTACGTCAATTTTCTTGCAATTTAACTCATTTATGAAGAAGAATATTAGTCGGGAATCATGGTTTCCACTAGTAGGAAGGCATAGATCGGTTGAGAACAAATTTTGAAAAAATCCGCCAAATGTTTGCTGCCCCAAGTTCTAAAGATTATTTCGCGAATGAAAACTGCATATGCACCGCCTCACTTCGAAACTTTTCCACAAGTCCCGCCCTCTCGAAAATTGGTGTTTATATGAAATGAACACACTTTTTGTCAATGGAATTGAATGGGGCGATTGTAAATATATTGTGTTGAATCTCAAAAATATCTACAATGTTTCCTCTCTACAACGACTCTCACCTTACAACGGCCCTTATCGGAGCTCTAATGTCTATCGCTTTCACTGCTGCAATATCGTCTGCTTAAAATGTAGTCTGCTGTTTTTTTCAAAGTTACATATTGGCAATTTTGACATAAAACCCTTAAGGACAAGTGACAAACAGCTTGAATACAGATCAGACGCTGCGTTACCTGAGTGGCAAATGTAAACCAATTTCCCTCCCTATAACGACTCCCTCCGAAAAACGCACACAATTTCTGTCTCCCAATCGGTGTCGTTGATGAGAAGGAGCACTGTATATGTACATGTATCTTTTATTTCCAATTTGTAATTTTATGTAGATACAATATACATGTACCTGTTTTTAATATAACAGACTACATTAATTTAAAAGTCCATTTACAGTGGAAAAGAGGTGTTCTCTTCTCCTGGAACATGTTTCGTACTGGCCGGTGAAATAATTACTCTTCGATCAAGAGAAATAAAACATCTCAATCCATGCAAAATAATGTGTTCAAGCTAAATTGATGAGACTGATTCGCTAACTTGAAGAGGTGCTCCCCTGCAGTCAGTTCTTAACCCTTTTACAGCTGTAATACCGCTTGCTTAACCCTTTCCCCCATAGAAGCGACCTTTAGCGTATTTTATGTATTCCTCCGCTGAAGAAAATAGTTCCAGTTTATACCTTCATGAACAATTACCATTACAAATATTTTATATAGCCCAGCAGATGGTGGTTTAAAGCATGCACATTCTGCTTTACTTTCAACCTGCTTTAAGTGGTCACCTGTCTTCAAAACTAGAAACAGGCTATGGGGGTAATGGGTTAAAACCTTTCACTGTTTTAATATCAGCTACTTATACAATGAGGTCTGACCTTTATCTCAGATTAAATTTCACATTTTGTCTGACCGATATAACATTGAAATTAGTGTCAAACTGTTTGAAGCATGATCATATTCAACGTTATATGACACCGGATCAGGATTAAAGTTGTCTGAACATTTCAATCAAGTCATGCAAGTCATCCTAAGGGATAACCCTTTTTCTAGTAATAGCGATTTTACTATACTTTTCAAAATATGCGGCACCTGACAAGAATCCTAACTATTTGAAACTCGTTCTTAGAAAATCTAATCTAATAAAACCTCTGTGTTACGACAACTATGTATAATGAACGATGGTTGATTGTATAAAAGACAGATACCAGCTGAAAGCAAAGTAACAGTAAAACAAAAAGCTCCTTTAGGGGCTTTCCGTTGTGATGTCTCCTTGCTTTAAGCAGTTACTAAAACCTAATAATTAACTCAATTAAGTGGTCGTAATAGAGAGGTTTTACTGTAATTTTGATTTATTTTGCAGACGACAGTTTAAGCAGATGATAACGCTTAACAGGGGTGGCGTTGCAAGCCGTCATCCATAAAGGTTGAACGAGCCACCGGCACTGAATTATCCAGTGGCTTAATAAATAATTCAGCATGGACTCTTTTTCTGTATTAATGAACATGAACTGGCATTCAATTATTGGTACTATCGTATTGCTAGAATAGTTCGGCTGTGATCACGGTAATGGCTGAATCAGCTCCATTGTTACATGTTGCTAATTAAAATGAAGGACATGTAATTGTTGCCAAGCCCCATTCCCGTATTGGTGAAACTTTCAACTTATTTTATTATGTATTTTCATATGATATATTGATATATTTTCCCCCTCCCCCTCACCATATTAGATATTAGCTAAAGTTAAATTATAAAAACCACGTGACAGTAATTACTTATATTCTTTTGTTGTACCTCATATATTCTATGTTATGTAGAATTCGAGAAAATAAAGTTAATATGTTCTGTTCTGTTCAAATACAAAACCTACAATACATGCTTAGTATAATAAGGTACATTATTTTATAATCAAATGCTTATTCACCGAGAATATTGACAGGCTATGTTTTGACATGAATGAAGAATTTTGGGTAAAATGGCTAAATGAGTGTCATACAGCTTTAACTCTGATCAGACACCTGGTTACTCGAAGTCGCATAAGGATCCAAATTGTTTGGAAATAACTATTGTACTCGGAGTAAGGCAATGTAGGGGTAATTGCAGGATAAAGACACGGAAAGCTCCTGCTATATACTATTGTATCCTTCATTACACGACCATTTGCTTTTAGATTGTCTTGGTATCTCATCATGAATGGTCACTTAACCCTTCAGGGCTCCCAATAAGAGTAAACGGAACAAATACAACCAATTCTTACTCATTCCAGCACCTAATCATATTATGTTACTACTTATTAGAATCGTCTCGAAGAGACGATTCTAATGAGTAGTGACACCATAGGGTTTAATGCAGAAATAAATGTATTAGTTTTTGAAATACCCCCTTATCTGGAGCTCTGACCCTTTATCCCACTGTCCTGCCTTTTGTTTGAAGACACGTTACTACCTAAAACAAGTTGAACGTAAAGATTTTAGGCGCATTCTGCATATTACTGTTAGTCTGCTTTAAGCTATCATCTGCTAGGATATATACCATATTTGTGGTGGTGCATAGTCATGACTGTATGACCTGGAACTATTTTTTTCAGTGGCAAAAATAAATCGAAATGTCTAAAACTGCGTCTCTATGGAGGAATAGTACAATATACTGACTGTTATATATTATCGACAAACAAGTGTCCCCGCCATACATGCCAAACTGTGTTTGTGTTGGAATCTCTTAGTTTGTTTTATGGTGTGTGTCTTATCTCAACTGGCATGCATTGTATAGCACTGGCCCCACGGACTCATAACTAACTGTCTCTTGGCATAAGGTGCCTCAATGTTATTGTTGTTGTTGGAATTGCGACTTTGGTTCGGTCGTTTCTGTCCGATCTCAGTTGATATATTCCGTCTAGTAGAGTTGACAATCTACGCAATCGCAGTTAAATCATTGCAATGTGTAAAATGATATTTGTATTGGCGTCAAATTCGCTTTTAATCTGAATAACAAACAGTTTGGATTCTTAACAGATCCCAGACCAATGAGGCATCTGCCATTTTCTACATTCGATTGCCTTTCGTTTATGTTTAGTTTCATTTAAATGGGAACGAGTGATGTTCCCTCCAGTGAATCTGTGATCAAAACCAGCACATTTACCCTTTGAATAACCCACACTCTGTGTCCTCATCCTTTTACTTTTACAAAACTGAGCTTGAATAATACAAAACCATCTTTGTTATAGAAATTACAAGTTGTCACATTAGAAATGCACTGATATAAATATATAGATATATTTATCAAGGGCCTCTGATAGTGGAGAATACGCTATTGTTTTTCTTTATATAAAACGAAACTAAAAGCAAATGCTTTAAAATGAAGTGTAAAGACAATGGCAACGAAAATGTTTAATTTGAATAACAAGGAGGTTGGAACGTCTATTATAGGGCCAAACTATTTGCAATGGGCACTCGGTTGGTTGATCGGTTGACGCATTTACTGGGAAGGAATAGCACATCCCCTGTATAATTGAAAAATCTTGGTTTCAGATACATCTTACATTTTAAGATATTCTAGGAGCTTGTCGTGGTATTAATTCCACTTTCTTCGTTAAACCATTTGTGAGAAAATGAAAATGCAGGTTCTGTTTCATCTGACAATAAAACTGTGAGAAAAAAATTCAAATTATAAGTTTGAAATAAATTGCTGGGCAGTATTGTTGCATCTTTAGCAATTAAACTATTAATGGTCTTTCTTTGCTTTAACCCTTTGCCTGCTGATCGCGACTTTATTGATTTTTGCAAACAGTTTGGATCCAGATCAGACGCCGCGTCAAGCGGCGTCTGATCTGGATTCATACTGTTTGACACTCATCTTTAGGTTTCTTTACTTAAAAAGTGTATCAATCTAAATTTAACAAATTTTGCAGACGACAATTTCGAAGCAGACGATATTACCGCAGGATAAGGGTTAATTATGTTACAGTGAAGAAGATTTAATTCATTTCCGTTGAAATGAAATGCAAACTCAATGAAATGAAATATCTGGGGGGTTTTGGGTTTTTTTTATATGCTGACGATTGATCTCTACCTGAGTGGCATACAGTCTGGAGTTTGGTCAGGTGTGGGGTAATCCGACGTCTAATCTGGTTCCAAGCTATTTGTATTGGAATTAATAGTTTCAGCCAAAACGCGTTTATTGGGAAATAACTACATTATCCCCACTGCATGATAGTGTTATAGTAACATTTCGTTGTATCGCCATCCTAACGACGATGTATTTAATATTTGTTATAGGAGGCAACATTTGAGAGCATCAATAACAGTTAAACAGAACGTTCAATTGAGCAATACCTTTGACTGCGATTTAAGCAACCGCATATCTTGTAAACATGTAAACGTCGACCGTAAATCATTTTGTATAGTCGTGCCTTTCATAGTGCAGTTTAATGAAACACCAGACACTCGGAAGGGCCGTAACTAAGGGAAGGGCCGTAACTAGTGTTATTGGAACATGTTGAAAATGTCGACAATAAATATGTTTAAACTGTAAACTAGACACATTTATAATTTAAAATCACGTTGAGGAATCCAATTTAAGCCCTGTTTACATGTACCTATATATATTCCAAATCATATATCTTGTTGGTTTTGATTACATTCAGAATCAGTTTTCAAATATAAACAAAATACAACTATTTCTATACTATACTGTACGAACACTAAAGATCCAAACTGTTAACCACTCAGATTTAAGAAATCGCCAGCATTTATAAAAAAAAAGGTCATGTGTATATCTTATCACGTTGGGTGTGCAATTCTTTGACGGGGAATAAGGAAATATTTTCCACTATATCAGTGAGCCAGTGTCATGCTATATGTGTCGCAGACTGTGATCTTCAATCATTTCAAATTGCCCTATTACCGTGGTGAGCTTAGCAGAGACACAGTTCGATAACCCTTCCTGGCAGTCGCGTCATAATAGTCGGCAATAAAGTTGACAAGTTGTGGTGCAAAACGTCTGCCGCGATAATTGAATAATAAACCACTTGAATTGACACATGGATCGATAAGACAATGTACTGATAAGTCAGCCCTGTCACGGAATACATGGAGCCGGGATTATAGTAGTTGTAGTAGTACTGTGATCCTAACATAATTCAATAAGTAATACATAATTAGTAATTACAAATACAATGTTGCAATGAGCTGTTTGCTGTTCTATGAGTCAATTAAAACGAATATTTAACATTCCAGACTTAACATACAAACAGGAATACTAAAACCAATTCAGTGTAAAATAGAGGAGACTTTTAACACTCGGGACTTAGGATTACTGAAATATTAATATTAGTGCGTGGTTTAATAGTCACCTCTACTCTCTACAACTTCAACAATAACAACTCTGTATGATTCTGAAAACGTCCCTCTAGGTTTCAACTTGGTATGACCTTTCTAATTGGTGAGTTGTGCCAATCTCATTCATTCCTGGCCGGTCAGCTTAGTGTTAAAACAATACAGTTCTGTTGAGGATGGGTGGCATATACACTCAGTACAAAAAGAAACGCACATTCTTTTTTAAGAAACTAAGACCATATCTCAAGATCAATTTAATTCTGCCACAAGTTTAGAAAAACATATACTTAAAATTACTGTGCTGTATTTTAACCCTTTCACTCTTAATGACGTCAAAATGCGCGTTTTCAAACAGTTTGGATCCTGATCAGACGCCGCGTTACGCGGCGTCTGATCAGGATCCAAACTGTTTGACACTCGTTTAGATATACTTTAAGTCATACTACTTTAAGTCTTACTTTGAAACGATCTTGCAAACAACAAAATTGAAGCAGACGACAATGAAACGGTGGTGGGATAAAAAGATCACGATTAATTTGGCAGCGAAAGAGTTAACTAGTGTCTATTGAAAACACCGCACCGATTTGTACAGGTTGTGATGATACCAATTCAATGATAAACCTACCATTTTCAACATTGATAGCCCAAGACGGAACTACTGACTGTAATGAAAAGATTATTTCACAAATACGTCCCTTCTACATACTGATAATATTGTAATAAAATTGTGCGTTTCTTTTTGCACTGAGTGTACACACACACATCCAAAACCAATAATACTACATCTACAAACCACGTTAAATATATCACTCTATAACTAGTTTTGACTATGGAACTATTGTTTAGTCAAAGCGCGCTGTCCATGTTTTGAGTGATTACGTTATTACCTTCCGTCTAAATGAATCTACAGTCGTACTTCCATATCTCGAACTCGGTTAAGTCGAACATACCCGTATTTAAAAGTTAAAACGTGGCAAGGCCACGTTTTAACTTTGAAATATAGGTATGTTCGACTAAACCGAGCATGAAATAATACAGTTCATGAGTCGAATTATCGGATAACACGAGTTAGGCGAGTTCGAGATATCGAAGTTCGACTGTACAGTGAAACACACTGATAACGAATAAGGAAATAACGACATATCGGATATATCAAAACAAAATTAATTCGTCATCTCCTATTAACGTATAGTACAACGGACCTGATGTAATCAAATTTGGATTCTAACACACTTCGCGCACGCGCTTATATAAACAAAGAACGAACGTTTCATTGTTTAAATTTTCAATAGACCACTTACGCGCTAAAACGTTCTAACGTGACGTCATATGACTTCAAAAATGCGTACGCCAAGAAATTTAGCGCCGTTGCTTCGGTGCAAATTAAGGTTAAAATATGTGTTAGAATCGAAATAATAACTAAATACCAGTGTTTTATCTAACAATCGAAGACGGGTAGACGTTGAGATGCTTGTAATTAAACCACTCGGCCTAAAGGCCTCGTGATTAAATTACTACGCATCTCAATTCCTACCAGTATTCGATTGCACGATAAAACACTGGTATGAATTTATTATTTCTTAAGGATGTCGGCCTGTCTTTTTGAGCATTATGAAATTTCCGAAAAATTTTACGAACTCATTTTCCAAAAAATGTTAAGAACTCATTTTTGGTGAATGCATACAGTCATAAAATACTATGTTCCTGGGGAAAAGTTGGATTTTCGTTCCGGAAGGGACTTTTTAAGTTTTATGTCCTATTCGTAGTTTACAGCATACACTGTTTTCATAGATAGGTTGCATTTTGTTACATCCGATTTCATTTTAATTTCTCAGAATGTAAGCGTGAAATTTTCATGGTAGTACAGTTTTAGTATAAATGATAGATAATTCAATAGATCAAATGATTTTTGTTTGAAAAAAAAATGTTGGGGTAAAAATACACCAAAAAGTGAAAAAATGAGAAAAAAGGGATTTTTTAAATAAAATGACCTATATCTTTTTTAAGAGATCCGGGACCCTGTGTTTTTATTTGCTATTTCACTAAAACTTTATGTTTGCAAGGCTAAAAACAACAAATAAAAAATTTGGTATTTAGTTTGCTACAATTTGTAGGGCAATTTTCACAGTGCCTTATTCTCCCATTATAAAAAAAGTGGGTGGGGTAAATTTTACTCCTTTCCGGTGAAATCAAACATTTTTATTTTGGATCTTAAAAAAACATTATTTTCAGGATTTATTCTTACTATGGTAATATAAATTAGGATACCTTTGGTACAAATAGATTGTTTAAATAAAGATTGAAAACCCGTAGTACAAAAAAGTAGGAGTTTTTTATGAAGCTTCAATTTTAGGGGGTAGCCTTGAAAAATCTCAAATTGTGAAAAAGAAAGGTCCGGTACCCCCACTTTTTTCACCAGTTTTGTCATAGAAACTAATTTTACTGTCTGTATGCAAAGTTTGAAGAATTTGGTATTTACTTTCCAAAGGTGCACCTACCCCCTTAAGTGAACGAAAGAAATCAGACGGTCCCGAAGACTTGGTTACAGTGGAGAATCTGTAATTCTTTCCCGTTTAAACGCAAACGTACGCAAACGCAAAACACTAAAACGTAGAAAAGTACAACTTTTTGACAATTCTGATAATTCATGTCTGTCTTGGTGGCAAACAGTTCGGAGCCTGATCAGACGCCGGGCTACCCGGCGTCTGATCTGGCTCCAAACTGTTTGCACTGCAAATAATAGTTTTAGCGTAAACGCGTTTATCGGGAAAGAATAACAGATTCTCCACTGTATAAGAGAGCTTCACTGTAAACGCAAACGCTATACAATCTTATCTTATCTGATATTGTCTTACAATAAAATTGATAAAATCACACTCTGGTGATAAAATTGACAATACCTTTATATCTAAATAGCAAAACAGTTGATGTATGCTCAGACGTCGAATTTTAATCGGTGTCTGACAAGGCTCCAAACTGTTTGCAAAGTTTCAATCACTTTGTCTTTAAGACAAAATTGAATATTCTACTACAGTGGATAATCTGTTATTCTTTCCCGTTTACACGCAAACGTACGCAAACGCAAAGCGCTAAAACGTAGAAAAGAACAACTTTTGGACAATTCTGATATTTCATGTTTATCTTGGTGGCAAACAGTTTGGAGTCTGATCAGACGCCGGGTTACCCGGCGTCTGATCTGGCTCCAAACTGTTTGTTAAAGAAAAAATAGTTTTAGCGTAAACGCGTTTATCGGGAAAGAATAACAGATTCTCCACTGTATATGCGTGTTCACCCTTCCTAACTTACCTTAAAGGTGTCGGCTGTGTTTAAACAGATGGAAGCTTAAAACAGGCTGAAGTAAAAACGAAATCCGCTTAACGGACTTTCTATTTTACTTTCAGCATGCTTTAAGTATTCTGCTTTAATGTGTAGGATACAAAATCATCATGTCCCTTTGCAAAATGGTAGACAAGGGTTCACAGCCTCCATCTCTCTGTAGACCTTATTAACATAATTATTATTGTTTATTTTCAGGCGTGGCTGAATATGATCCATTACCTAGCTTCACCAACACTTCCGTCAGTGTAACTACATATAAAGGGTCCGAGGCCATCCTGAAATGTGGAGTTGAGAATCTCGGAACTAAAACGGTATGTGTCATGCTGTGCCGCAGATGACGTCGTGGGCGGCATGGGCTGACATTGTATTGGCATTTATCTGAAGGCTTTACCATTACAGTGGAGAAAACGTTATTCGTTCCCAATTAACGCGTTTACGCTAAAACTATTATTTATATTGCAAACAATTTGGAGCCAGATCAGACGCCGGGTAACCCGGCGTCTGATCAGGCTCCAAACTGTTTGCAACCAAGATAAACATGAATAATCAGAATTGTCCAATAGTTGTACTTTTCTACGTTTTAGTGTTTTGCGTTTGCGTTTCGTTTGCGTTTAAACGGGAAAGGATAACGTCTTCTCCACTGTAACCCTTCTCCTGCTGTAAGCGTATATTGACACTCTTTAAAACAGTGTAGACTCAGATCAGACAGCTACAAATGTATGAAAGGAGCTGTCTGATCAGGGTCTGCACTGTATACGCATAAGATCTGTTTATTATACATAAGTCTGCAAAATGCCCTTGGACAATATTCCTTATTTTATTAGCTACTTTTCCAATCAAGATTATAGCTTTTTTTTATATAATTTTCGGTTACAACATAACCCATTGTTTGTCCCTGTCATTGATATGGTGGGTTGGATAACATCCTCCAACACACATAACAAATACTGTAAAACAGGTATTTTTCGCGTCATGAATATTTCACATCATGCAATGTTTCTACATGTAGCAGGTGGTAGCTTAAAGCAGCCTGAAAGAAGTCACCTATTTTAAAAACTGGAGACGCGAGGCAACACATTCGCGAATTATCGCGTAAATTATATTCTCGCGAATAAAACCAGTTTTACAATAACCAATTATCATACGGATTCAGTGATGAATGAATTCGGTTTTACGGCACTGCGACACTGAATATGTCATGTTACACCGATGAATGAAGAGATCATATAATGATGAGGGATGATTTCAGGAAGATGATTTGAACTCATCTCATTCGCTGTAAAGCAGCACATTAGATCAAAACCACCGACCTGTCTTCCTTTTAGTTATTTGCCGAAGGGATAATCTCTGTTGTTTGGCGGAGTTTTAAATTTTTAAGAAATGAATTGATTTTTTTCGGCGTTCAATCGAAATGAACGACAGAAAATTATCGGCAAATACCATGAATCGCGTTAATGATTCATGGTAAATTTGCCGATAATTTTCTGTCGCTCGTTTCACTTGAACGCCGAAAAAAATCTGTTCATTTCTTATATTTACATTATTTTATCTTTATATTTGTTATGAAACATTTCAGACTTTCAGTTTTTAAAGGAGAAAAGGTGTTGAAAAGGGGAAAAGTACGTGGAAGAAATAAACTTGAAAGAACAGCTTTAACGAAGTTAACTCCGCCCTCTGTAACCAAATAACATAGCTAGATCTATACTTCGCGGATAATATAGTGCTTCCTACTGCATGTTTTATATCAATATGAATATAAAATCTATATAATTATATTGGTAATTAGTGTTTAAAAAAAAGATTGGGAAATACTCTAGATTCAATCTAGGTCAAATACAACGTGGATTTCTAATTTTAGAGTAGTGAAGATTAATGCGCAGCGATTAAATCCTAAGCTCCGTCTCCTAAGGTTTGAGCGTCTATAAGAAATGAACACCAATTTTTACAATAGAAAGAGATAGGGCGAATGTAAATATAAATATGTATTGGAAAAAGTGTTACTTTATGATTTTTGCTTCCATATGGAATATTTGTAAACAAATAACCACTGCTATTAAGACTAGAAAAGGGGCAGAAAAGTACTGTACAATATATATGCATAATACCTTTATTATAAGTTCATCTGTGCCAAGCGTCCCATAAAAGAGACATAGGCAAACAGTGTAGACACTGATCACACGCAGCAATTTGCTGATAGAAATTTCAATATAAAACAAAACAAAATTGACAAGATAGACCTGGCACCACTAACATCAGAAATATATCTACAGTAGAGAAAACGTTATTCTTTCCCAATAAACGCGTTAACGCTAAATATATTATTTCCAATGCAAACAGTTTGGAGCCGAATCAGACGCCGGCGTCTGATTAGGCTCTAAACTGTCTGCCTTCCAGGTTAAAATAAACATTCAGAATGGTCAATAAATTGTAATTTTCTTAATTTTACTGCATGCGTTTGCGTTTCGTTTGCGTTTAAACGGGAAAGAATAACGTTTTCTCCACTGTATCATAAATATCAGCATGGAAGTATTTGACATAAAAGGGTTAAATCAATATTTATTTTACATGTTATGGTACATGTAACACCATTTTCGTTTTCTTACTCCATACGTGCAGCATGGTGCAATTATTGGCTGTTATGTAAGTACAGCCTTTGTCATATTCGTCATTTTAGTTTTGTTTGTCAGTGCTGTTACATACCAAAGTGGCAGTCTTGAAACTAACAGTATGATTGAGCATGCGGGTAATAGTGGCTGAAGAGTAGATGCAAAGTTATTGCCAACTAAGTAGCAGTAATATTAAGAGAAAACATTATTCCTTCTAGATTGAACAAAATCTTAAACATTGCGATCCTATACGTTGTTATTACATACAGTACATGTGTATGCCTTTGAATTGAAAAAGAAAACATTCGAAATTCGATACTTCGAATTCGATTTAATCGATCGTAACAGTATTTCGTAAGTTTTATTTCGATATGGTGATCTCGCTCAAGTCAAACATATCCGTTTTTCAAAGTAAAAACATGAATCAGCCATGTTTTTACTTTGAAATATAGGTATATTCAAACTAACGCGAGTTAGCAGAGTAACATCTGATCTATATAGTCGTACACTTTCCAACTTGGATAAGCATGATATTCGTGCAGCACGAGACAGTTGTGCTAATTTTACTGATATTTTACTATTATGTCCGTTACAAACAGAATGGAGCCAGATCCGACGGTGGGTAACCTGGCGTCTGATGTGGCTCCAAACTGTTTGCCACCCAGATTAAAAAGACAACTTTAATTCTCTACAGTTTAGTGCATTGTGTTTGCGTTTATTCGGGAAATAATAATGTCTTCTCTACTGTACAATACACACAATAAATACAGCTTTTCGTATCCCTGGCTGACCGTATGGAAATCAACGAGTACGGTGATCATCCCTTTTAAAATTTTAGAATGTTCCAATCTAAACATAACTCTGACAGGTCAGAAGAAAACACTAATAGGAAGGTTTAATGTTTTTTCTCCACTGTACCGACCCAGATATCCAAGCGATTACGCACACCATCAATGATTATTTGTTTAAGAGGTTGTAATAGCAAGACTTAATTGCGTTGCAAATTATATTCAGAAAACATCTAAGGTTGTTCGTTTCTAAGCCTAAGATTCCAATGATTTAATTACAATGTCCAAACAACCCATAGGCAACAGAAAAAGAGGCTAAAGTGTACCAGTAATAAGATTAGTAGTTTGCCCCAGACGCGTGTGCCTCCCTATAATAGCAGCAATTAGTATACTCATGCCGATCTAGGATATTACAGGGTTGACGTAATACAGACTATTAATCGCCCCCGCTTGAAGCAGGAAACTCATTTATGGCGATAGTTTAAGTCAGGACACATAATTATATAAAACGGAAATGGGTCACCATGTCTTAATTGCGGCTTAACTCTGTTTTAATTCACTGGAAATAGTATTCAGTATGATTACCCTTTACTCGTATATCATATAAAATGTTCATTATGTTGTAAAATCAATTTTTCAAATTATATTTTCATCTTTATACAACCCTAAACATATGTGCATATGTTTGACACCGTTTCCAACTTTAGTATACCGATTCCACATGTGGTCGGTATTGCTCGTCGAAGATGGACATAGTAGTAGAAACAATCGTCGAAATAAAGTAAAATTACCGGTATTCAATATCGATAAAAATGAAAATATCATTGCAAAAGAACAGATATACATTTGTATATTGTAATGTTTTAACCTTTTGAACCCTAGTCCCACATATTGGCGTCGTTTTCAAACACTGACATGTAAAAAGTACACTAGTCTTGTCCTTTGCAAACAGTGAAGACTCAGATCAGAGGGCTCCGAAAGGAGCCCTCTGATCAGGGTCTTCACTGTTTGTCATAATTATAAACATTGACAAAAACAACCCTTAAAAGTCAGAAATGAACCAGACTATAATGGAAACTGGAATGTTCCATATAAAGTTTCAGGGAGGAAAGAGTTAATGCATCTCTATCATATGGGTATATTACATGTAACACTGATCTGAATGTTGACAAAACTGAGTTTAAGTCGTAAATACCAATGGTCCACAACGGAAGACGTTAACAAAAAGGTAGGCTTCAATGAGACGGTGCAATTTAGGGCGTCTAATCATGGTCTGCACTGTTATGTTTTTTTCATATGAAATACTCTAATGTTTGGACAAACACTGCAGTATCGTTTCATTGGCCTTGTGAAGTAATTTATGCCTGGTTGTTGCAATGCAATTTCCCTTTGTGCTTGCTGAAAGTTTTCATTAAAGATAAAATAGGGTAAGCAAGGAATACTGTTTTGTTGTTGGGTGTTTACATTTGCAATAGCAAATAGTGTAGACTCTGGTGAGACGCCGCACAATGCGGTGTCTCATCAAGGTCTGCACGTTGTGCCAATGTCCTATTTAAAATGGTTAAACGTTCAAGCTAGAACATAGACGAAAATCATGACAATATCAAGATATGAACAGGTATAAAACTCAATTTATTCTGTTGCAGGTTGGGTGGAGGAAGCTACCATACAATGTTCCAATAACAGTCGGGAAAGACCAATTCCTTGAGCTTGAAAGATTTAAATTGTACAGGGTAGCACATAAAGGTGAATGGAACTTGCATATCAAAAATGCCCAGACATTCGATTCAGGGACTTATGAGTGCCAAGTCAGCAACAAGGCTCAGAAAATTCGACGGAATGTGACGCTTACTGTGTTTGGTAAGGACGACCTTTTTCTCTCAATATCGAATACATTCGTGCTTTGGTATATAAAACTAAACTTGCTGAAGTCGGTTATATCCTTATTAATAACCTTTATATGTATGGTACATGTAATGTGAAATAATACACAAGTTCGGTGTAATCAAATCAGTTTTGCATAAAAATGTTGTTTTTTTTTAATTATAAAAAACATTTTTATTACATATTACTATATCACAGTTCCAAATATAAAAAAAAATATGGTTTTCCAATGAAAAACATTGTGTCCTTTATTTTTCCACCGAATCCAATGTTGGGACAATTAAATTATCGTCTTGAATACCACAGGGTTTAATAGGGACTTTACGAACAATTGGGCCCGTTTCATAAAACTTCTTACGACAAATGTTGACGACAGTCAGATGATAAATGTCTCAACTAATGTTTATTTCTCCATCTAATCCTGTCATGTGACATCTTTTTTGGAATTGTCTTGAAAAGACGATTCCAAAGAGATGTCACAAGACCGGATTAGATAGAGAAATCAGAAATTAAATGTATTCTAAAGTTTTGACTTACAACAACAGTTGTCGTAAAAATGTTTTATGAAACGGGCCCCATTATCGTAACCCTTTCCGTATCAACTGTCAGTAACTTTTGAGCCTCTTCGTTAACAGATTATTTTTTCATTTCAGATAAACCAAAGGAGCGTAAATCAAATCCAGGTAGTAGTATTGTTTGTTTTAACTCCTTACTACATAAATACGCCTTTTTACTTATTTGTTTTATTCCTCCACTGAAGGATATAGTTCAATTGTATACAGTCATGACTATGCGCTATAAGAAATATTGTCCACATCGTTTTGGATAGAAGCTTAAAGTACGCTGAAAGTGACAGTAGAATGCGCCTTAAGGCACATTCTAGTTACTTTTCAACCTGCTTTTAGTGGTTACCTAGCTTAAAAACTAGAAACAGGCTATAATGTTAAACGTTTAGGTGCCGCTTGCCAGATACATGTTTCATATACATTGATCAGTTTTAATCATTTAGTTTATAAGAAGTGAGTTACCCTTAATGTTATTTACCGACAAAAGCGCCTGTTCTAACATCTGTTGCCTATTGCAAACCAGTTTGGCGCAATATTAGTCGCCGAATAATTCGGGGCCTGATCAGCATGGAAAATGTTCGCCCGACAGCCTTGGATAATATCGTCAACAATTTAATATATAACTTCTCATTGTCTACCTTAAATTGAATTGAATTTGCGTATAGTTTCGTTAACAAGGAGAAATAAAAACGTCTTCTCTAATGTATCAGTAGTTTTACCCATTTGAACCTAGCATCCTATAAAAGGGGCATAGGCAAATAGTATAGACTCTGATCAGACGCCGCATTATGCGGCGTCTGATCAGAGTCTACACTATTTGCTGATAGGAATTTAAATATGAAACAAAACGAAAATGAAATTTTAGACTAGGCACTCCAAAAATAAAGATGGGCGCAAATAGGTTTAGCCATTGTGAGTTTGTAAATTTATACTCTATCACTTCCCTGTTATAATCTACCTAGTAATTTTCAATTTGTAAAGTACTGGGTGGTCGCTTGACAGGGAAAGTGTTAAATAACTAAAGTTAAACTGAAATGTGACAGGGACATGAGCCTACACTTTATTTTACAATCTATATTGTTTGATAAGATGTAATTGTATAGTGCTAAAACTATTTATTCCATCCAAGCAATCTGGAGGCAGGTCAGACGTCGTTATACATGTAAAAGGCTGCATACTGTTTGCCACACGGCTAGAAATGATTGATAACCAAATTTTTCAACAGTTGTCATTTTCTACATTTGACTGTATTTTGTTGAGTTTAGTTTTGGTCAAATTGGAGAGAGAAACGTCTTCCCCACTGTATATCAGAACATGGTTATATACAGTACTGAACCTTATTAAATTAAATTGATAATCGGAAGCGAATTGCCATCGAATTGCCATCGAATCGGGCGCTTCAAAAAACAATAAATACGAAAGACTCAAGCAGGAAACGTAACACAAACAATACACCCACCTCTCAAGCAGAACACACACACAGCCATACCACAACAAACACACACACACACACACACACACACACACACGCAATACCATTCCCTCATCTACACACTAAATAGAAAACAACACGCAAGACAAACATAAAGCAAAGTGAAAAAAATAATTCCTACGTTTGAATATTTTTACGCGAATTTTCCGAAGCGGTTGTGACAAAAATGGAATCGCAAAAAATAACGAAGGCATATTTGCGAACATTTGTGAGATACACCATTCAAGAAAACTTACCCGAGGGGAAAGTTAGTATTTTGAATCGCAAGCGAATTGCAAGCGAATCGCAAAAAATGTTAATTTAATATGGTTCAGTAATGTACGTAAACTTGTATTACAGAGGAAAACTAATATTCTTAAGTATATAAGGTACTACAGGGGCCTTACAATAAATATAGTATGTTATTGCACTGAACCGAAAAGCAACATATAAAAACACTGAGCTTTATCTGAACATAAGCATAAATAGAGCACTTACTAGAGCGCGGACAATTGTACAAGTGCCATTATATTACTAGACTATTATGAAACTGTATCGCTGTAAGTGTTTCGGCGAAGTACAGTGGAGAATCTGTTATTCTTTCCCAATAAACGCGTTTACGCTAAAACTATTATTTGCAGTGCAAACAGTTTGGAGCCAAATCAAACGCCGGGTTACCCGGCTTCTGATCAGGCTCCAAACTGTTTGCCACCAAGATAAACAAGAATTATCAGAATTGTCCAAAAGTTGTTCTTTTCTATGTTTTAGTGCTTTGCGTTTGCGTACATTTGCGTTTAAACGGGAAAGGATAACAGATTCTCCACTGTATGTCTTTCAAGCATTTTTAACAATAAACGTAAAATTAAAACCTTACTTTTGAACCTGTGAACCTGACCAGGGAATTCGCTGTTACCAATGATACTTGAAACTTGGCTGTCTTTACTTTATATCACATTCTATGACTGTTTGATTTAGAATTCGAAATCAAAATTTACTGCTGAGCAGCACTACAGTTCTCCCTCTCTACAACAACAGCCAGTTGGAGACAACGAGTGTGTGTTTGTTCGGAGGGAGTTGTCATAGGGAAGGAAATTGGCTTACATTGCAAACAACCTGAATCCAAATCATACGCCGCGTATGATCTGGATTCATGCTGTTTGGCACTCGTCAGTATGTTTTTTCCAGTCAAAATGTCAAATATGTGACATTGAGAAATACAGTAGTCGACAATTTTAAGCAAAGATATTGCAGACTAGAAAAGGCGTGCCATAATTGTCTTGTTGAGGGAACAGCGTCAATCGTTGGTGGCAGGGAACCGTTGTAGAGAGGGTGTATTGTAGTTTGACGCACTGTGTTTTCTTTTCAGTCATACAGTTGACGGGAACTCAGTATGTGGAAAAGGGTGCCTCAATTCAACTGGTCTGCAATGTGAGCGGCCAGGAATATCCTCCTCAGTCCATTGACTGGTTTAAGGATGGTCGAAAACTAGAATCGAACACTGACAGAAAAGTGTACATTAGACAGCATTTGTCGATATCGGAAAGGACCATAATTAGTGCTGTAGATATAAAGAAAGCACAACTCAAGGACACGGGTTTTTATGTGTGTAGGGCTTCAAAACTGCATCAGAGGATTAAAGTGGATGTTTTAAATGGTAAGAGACGCAATGCGTTCATAATACGAATTGGTGCTTTTTGTGCAAGTTCTTATCAATTAGTTTGTTCATTAACACATTAATCACTATTTACATGTACAGTGGAGAATCTGTTATTTTTCCCGTTTAAACGCAAACGTACGCAAACGCAAAGCACTAAAACGTAGAAAAGAACAACTTTTGGACAATTCTGATAATTCTTGTTTATCTTGGTGACAAACAGTTTGGAGCCTGATCAGACGCCGGGTTACCCGGCGTCTGATCTGGCCCCAAACTGTTTGCAATAGAAATAATAGTTTTAGCGTAAACGCGTTTATTGCGAAAGAATAACAGATTCTCCACTGTATATGGGTCATTTCAAAACAGTATACAGTGAAACCCCTCCAAACCGGAACCTCTAAATACCGGAATTCTCTCCCGACCGGACAAAAGCTTTGGTCCCGTTTCCAACCCTTCTTTATTTTTACCCATTACACCATAAAAACGCCTTTTTACGTCTTCTGTTTATTCCTACAATGAAGAAAATAGTTTATGCATTCTAGCAGATGATCGCTTAAAGCAGGTCGAAAGTAAAGCAGAATGCGCCCTAAGGCGCATTCTGCTTTTCTTTCAACCTGCTTTAGGGGTCAGCTTTCTTCCATACTAGAAACAAGCTATTTAGCAAAGGGTTAAAACCCATTTAAACTGGAAACCCCTCTAAACCGGAACTTTTTTGTCCCCACACATGTCCGGTTTAGAGGGGGTTCACTGCACTAGTGAGAAGAATACAATTCCCCTATACACACAGTGTTGATCCTGACCAGAATGCTCTTACAGGCTCCGACAACCCTGTGATGAAAATACTCGTTTGAATCGTCTCTTCTAGACGATTCTAATGAGTCGTCACATCATACGGATTGATAGCGACATAAATATATTAGTATTAGAAATACAGCAGAGATGACGTATTTATTCCCATTAAACTAATCGATGCTAAAACATTTTTTCTTGCAAACAGATTGGAAACAAATAAGGCACCGATTTGCTCGGTGTTTGATTTTGGGCTCAAAATGTTTGCAGTCTTGATCGAAATAAAATATTAACTTTTACCGAACGCTTTCATTCGCATCATTTTATTTTTAAGTTTAGTCTGTATTTAGATTCATTTAACCCATTTGTGCCAACGGTCCCGTATATGGGACATAGGCAAACAGTGTAAACTCTGATCAGACGCCGCATTATGCGGCGTCTGATCAGTGTCTACACTGTTTGCTGATAGAAATTTCAATATAAAACAAATGAAAGTGAAAATTTTGACCAGACATGCCTTTGATAAAAAATTGACTAATCCAATATAAAACATGGAAGAATCCACTGGGCACAAATAGGTTAAAAGGGGAACAGGAACATCTTCTCCACTGTACCCACTATATCCAGCACTCTGTAACAATTCTACGATGGTCATCAAGGGTGAATTACTGTTATCGTACACACGGGAAAATAATATCAATTCGGGAAAAAAATGTGAGAATGATTTCCTTATTGCCTGACATATACGCTGAGATAAAACAACAGTAAAATCTCTCCATTACGACCACAAAATAACAATACTATTCCAGTGTTCATTGAAGATTCCTTCTTAAGGCAAGATGGAAGTGAAGCAGAAAGCTCCTGTAGGAGCTTTCTGCTTGACTTCATCGTGCTCGGAATGTCTTTTATTTTATGACATAATTTAGTATTCTTTAGTTTTTGTGTTAGAAGAGATTTACTGTGAGTAGACAATATGACATTATTGTCCTTATCTGGCAGTTCATCTCCCCGACCCTTCTCGCAGTTTTACGGTGAAAAATTGCCATGTTACAGTGTTGAAGACGTTAGTATTGCCAAATAAACGCGTGTAATCTGAAACAATTAAGCCCATTGCATACAATTGGGAGTCTGATCATCATCATCATTATCGGCCTCCGACCATCTCTGTAGACGATGGATTGCGCTCATTTGTTGTCATTTGGAGTCTGATCAGACCTCGGTAAATCGATGCCTGATACGATTCGAAACTGATTGCTATTCCGACTACATGTACATGTACAATGACATTTCCCTTCATTTAAATGGTATAGAATAACAGTGGGACGGAATACGTTATTTTCTGGTAAAATATAGCATGTCTATTACGCCCCCCCACCCCCAAAAGAAAAGAAATAAAAAAGAATGCTCATTGGTTGTATACAATGCAGATGGCAGCTTAAAGCAAGGTGAAAATCAGAAAGCTCCAAAAGAAGTTTTCTGTTTACCGTTTAAAGCCAGATGAAAGTAAAACAGAAAAAGCTTTTTGTTTACCATTCATTTTGCTTTAAGTCGTTACCTGCCTTAAACAACTAATACAGTAGCATGTCTCCTTTACGACCACTAAAGTGTATACATGTGGAGAATCTGTTATTCTTTCCCGTTTAAACGCAAACGTACGCAAACGCAAAACACTAAAACGAAGAAAAGTACAACTTTTGGACAATTCTGATATTTCAGGTTTATCTTGGTGGCAAACAGTTTGGAGCCTGATCAGACGCCGGGTTACCCGGCGTCTGATCTGGCTCCAAACTGTTTGCACTGCAAATAATAGTTTTAGCGTAAACGCGTTTATTGGGAAAGAATAACGTTTTCTCCACTGTACATGTACATGTATAATATCTAGTATTTATGCAAGTGACTGCGTAAATAAGGTGATCCTGTTTCCCTTTCACCTTTCTGTAACCCATTACCCCATAAATACCCATTTTTATGCCTTTAACTCCATCCTCCTCTTAAGGAATTAGTTCCAATTAATAGAGCTTTGAATATGTAATATAAGAAATATGTTCTTATTCTTTAAGGTGGTAGCTTAAAGCAGGCTGAAAGTAAAGCAGTATGTGCCTTAAGGCGCATTCTGCTTTAGTTTCAACCTGCTTTAAGTGGTAACTCATCTTCAAGACTAGAAACAAGCTATGGGGGAAGGGTTAAGCTATTACTTTCCCTTTACACAATCAATGAGCCTTCTTTTTTGGTGGTCGTTATAGAAAGGTTTTACTGTAATTAATACACTTTGGTTACTGTAATTGGTTAATTTTATTCTGAGGACCAAACATTTGGAGCATGAGCAAAACAGCAGATATGGTGTTACAGTGGATAATCTGTAATTCTTTCCCGTTTAAACGCAAACGTACGCAAACGCAAAGCGCTAAAACGTAGAAAAGAACAACTTTTGGACAATTCTGATATTCCATATTTATCTTGGTGGCAAACAGTTTGGAGCCTGATCAGACGCCGGGTTACCCGGCGTCTGATCTGGCTCCAAACTGTTTGCACTGCAAATAATAGTATTAGCGTAAACGCGTTTATTGGGAAAGAATAACACATTCTCCACTGTATGATAGTTTCCAATAAACGATGGGGGGAGATGGGAAAAATATTTCATTACAAAACAGTTTGGAACAAGGTCAGACAACTTGGTCAGGTAACCGGCGTCTGATCAGGCTCTAAACTTTTTGACTATCAAAGTAAACTAGATGGTCAATGTTGTCAAGAAGTTGTCATTTCATTTATTTCATTACATTGTGTTTACTTTCGCGTAACCATTGGAACCCTAATGACGCATTTAACCCTTTACCTCATTACCTGTTTAGATTTGAAGACAGATGAACAGTTAAAGCAGATTGAAAGTAAAACAGAATGTGCCTTAATGCGCATTCTGCTTTACTTTCAATCTGCTTTAAGCTACCATCTGCTATTACAGCCATAACAATCATGTTTACGACCACTGAAAAGTTGCCTAATGAACTGTAAAAATGCTGGTGACAGCTTAAAGCAAAGTGACAGTAAAACAGAAAGATCCTAAAGAAACCGTCTGTTTTCCTGTCGTTTTGCTTTAAGCAGTCTCATATCTTTAACACCTAGTTATGAGTACAAAGTTATTATTGTAATAGATAAGTTTTACTGTACATACAGTGGAGAATCTGTTATTCTTTCCCAATAAACGTATTTACGCTAAAACTATTATTTGCAGTGCAAACAGTTTGGAGCCAGATCAGACTCCAAACTGTTTGCCACCAAGATAAACAAGAATTATCAGAATTGTCCAAAAGTAGTTCTTTTCTACGTTTTAGTGCTTTGCGTTTGCGTACGTTTGCGTTTAAACGGGAAAGAATAACAGATTATCCACTGTACCTTTCCTGATGGTACATGTGAGTTTTCTAATGAATGTATAAATTGGAAATATTTTCTTTGGCGGAGGAATAAAAAATGCGATGAAAGGTGTTTCTATTAGGTAAAGGGTGTTGTGTCCTTTGCACACAGGGTTACTGTGAAGAGTGTAATTGTTCTATGCAAACAGTGTATACCTAGCTCAGATGGCTTATATACAAATCCTCTTATAAGGGTATACATTATTGTAAGTTTGCAATACAATTTAAAAGAACAACCCCAAATATCAAATATTGACAAATTGAAAATTTGGATTGTTTAATTGCATTTTCAGCGATGAACGCGTTACAGTGTAGAAGACGTCTTTATTTCCCAATAAACGCATTTAATCTAAAACTATTAGTTCCATTGCAAACAGTTTAGAGCCTGATCAGACACCGGGTAACCCGGCGTCTGATTAGGCTCCAAACTGTTTGCCTCGCAGATATAAGATAAATCGTAAAAATGTCAACACTTTACAATGTCTACAGTTTAATGCAATGCGTTTGCATGTGTGTTAACGGGAAAGAATAATGTATTTTCCACTGTATACAGTGGAGAAAACGTTATTCTTTCCCAATAAACGCGTTTACGCTAAAACTATTAATTTCACTGCAAACAGTTTGGAGCCAGATCAGACGCCGGGCAACCCGGCGTCTGATCAGGCTCCAAACTGTGTGCCACCAAGATAAAGATGATTTATCAGAATTGTCAAAAAGTTGTATTTTTCTACGTTTTAGTGCTTTGCGTACGTTTGCGTTTAAACGGGAAAGAATAACAGATTCTCCACTGTATGACGTCACCAATGACGTAAGAATAACAGATTATCCACTGTAGCACTGTATGTTGTACTAAATGTTGTATAATTTTGAAATATGAGTTCATCATCACTTTATCTTTTTATTTCAGCAGAGACATCAAACAAGCGCCGAGGTACGTATATTTTATTAATATCTTTTGATTAATACATTTACTGTATGTAATGGGTGGGATTTCTTCAATGTGTTATTTGGCGAAAACGTTGTGAATCAACTGGGACTCGAATCCTAATTTCTTATTTCTCTATCTTATAAAGATGGAGAAATAAATAATAATTGGGACTTTTATAATCTGAATTACGAAAATATTTGTCGTACGATGTTTCTCATGACTGGCCCCTAAACATTTGGCTTATTATGCCAACAGTACATGTATATCCATTGAATAATACAGTTTAACTAAATTTTAACCACTCTCTTTACCCTACTTATCATGAGTACACATTGGATAAGTTTAGTTTTCATTTTAAAGGTACATAATTGTACCTGATCGAACTTTTCAATTTTCTTTAATTTAGAATTAGAAATATCTGTTTGCCTGTGAACCATTTATTGGACATGATTGTTAAACGAAATCAAACGCAAATGCAATTCACCTCTTTTGAAGGTGCTGACGACTAATTTTAATTCTAGTGACACACCGTGACACACAGTTTAGAGCCTGATTAGACGCCGGGTAACCCATCCTCTGGTCTGGCTCTGAAATGTTTGGAATTGAAATACTTTTCTTACCGCAAATGCGTTTATAGGGAAAGAATAACGACTTCTTCATATTTATTGTGAACAAATAATGCCCTTTGAGCCCTGTTCATTAGTGTTACAGTGTTGTGTAGCTTCAACAGATGTTTATTTGTCTTTTCAGACACCAACAGCGCTTATGTTTACCCTAGCAGTGGTGGCAACACCTTTATATTTACCAGACATACTACTGTCTTGACTTTTCTCTCCTCCATTGTGATAACATACTTTGTCCTAAGAATCAGCTCAATTCCAGAACCGATCGTAAATGGCTTGTCGTGATGGCGCATCTGTGGTTCCCGATGGCGCATATGGGGTTTACGATGGCGCATCTGTGGTTTTTGATGGCGCATGTGTGGTTCCTGATGGCGCATATGTGGTTCCTGATGGCGCATATGTGGTTCCTTATGGCGCATCCGTGGTTTTTGATGGCGCATATGTGCATTAATCACAATCAGATATTGATTTAAGACGGGATATTCGGGTGTTGCAAAGAAGGTAGACCCTGGTCAGACGTTTTCAACTCGGTGTCTGGACGGAATCTACACTGTTTTGGGCGGAGCTGACACTATTCCTAATGTGCTCTTATGATGATTGAAACATAGTTTAGACCGTGATATTTCGCCGTGTTTCTTTCGCTGATTCTACAATGTTTGCAATCCCCGAGCGCCTTGTTTTCCAAGACGTGTCTCTGTATGAGCCTTGCCATGAGAAAACCTGACATATTGTATTCCAAACAGTGTAGATCAAAGCCAGCCGCCACATCTTGATCTTCACTGTTTGATACCCACATGCATCTTAATCATTTATGTAACTGTATTATATACGGTATTTGGTAGTGTACACCAAACTCAGGTACAGAACCTGGAATGACAACGGTACTTGGTACATGTACAATGCAGAAAACGTTATTCTTTCCCAATAAACGCGTTTACGCTAAAACTATTATTTGCAGTACAAACAGTTTGGAGCCAGATCAGACGCAGGGTAACCCGGCGTCTGATCAGGCTTCAAACTGTTTGCCACCAAAATAAAAATGAATTTTCAGAATTGTCACAAGGTTGCACTTTTCTACGTTTTAGTGATTTGCGTTTGCGTACGTTTGCGTTTAAACGGGAAAGAATAACAGATTATCCACTGTATGTAAAAAGTGTCAATGCAATAATGCAGGTTTTGTTATGGCACGGCTCAATTATATACTTTAAAATATTTACGGTGGTGAAGACGCTATTCTTTTCTGCTTACGCGAAACGAAACGCTATTGGAAAATTACAGATTCTTAAAAAGTATGACATACTCATTTTAACTTGAAGGACAAACAATTTTAAGATTGATCAGACGTCTGGTTACCCGGCGTCTGACCAGTCTATTAACTCATTGAAATAAAAATAATTATGATAACAAAAGAATGCTTATTTGGAAATTATAACGGCTTCCACACCGTCGCATTTTACAGTGGAGAATGTGTTATTCTTTCCCAATAAACGCGTTTACGCTAAAACTATTTTTTACAATACAAACAGTTTGGAGCCAGATCAGACGCCGGGTAACCCGGCGTCTGATCAGGCTCCAAACTGTTTGCCACCAAGATAAACAAGAATTATCAGAATTGTCCAAAAGTTGTTCTTTTCTACGTTTTAGTGCTTTGCGTTTGCGTACGTTTGCGTTTAAACGGGAAAGAATAACAGATTCTCCACTGTATGAAATACATGATATGGCAGCGGTATATAAGTGTATATATCAGTAACTGTTGAGGCAAGGAGGGAACTACATGTATTTTCGTCTACACAGAATTTCATTGATACTTTGTGTAATCAACAGTAGGGCGACACTATTCTTCCCCAATAAACGCGTTTATTCCGAAGACATTATTTCGAATGCAAAGAGTTGAAGCCGGGTATAACCATGAGTTCGATCTAGTAGAGAAATGCAAACACATTGTACCTAAAATGAGAAAATTGCACGTTTTTGACAATTTTGATAATTTATATTGAGCTGAGTCGCAAACAGCGTAGAACCTGATCAGACGCCGGGCTATCCGGCTTCCGATTTGGTTCCCTACTGTTTGCACTTGAAATAATAGTTTTAGCGCAACTGCGTTTATAGGGAAGAATAGACGTCGTTTCCACTGTAGATGGAAATAAATCATTTACATGTACATATGTACATTGATAGGAAGCTGCCTCTAGCTGACATTATATCTATTTTATTTTCAACCCGTTATTTTCAACTTTTATAGCATTGCCTTTAATTTCCTTTTGATGGGAAAGGATAGCGTCGTCTCTCCTTGTGTATTTGTTTGGCGGTACCTCTTACATTCATCCTGGTTGATTAAGTGAAATCATGTATCCCTTACAGTGGAAAAGACATTGTTCTTTCCCGTTGAAACACAAGCTAAACAAAAACGCATTTCAATAAAATTTAAGAAATTTAAGAAATTACAGCTTTTGATATTTCTCACAATTTATTTAAATGTAAGGGTCCAACATTTTTGGAGCGTGATCAGACGCTGGGTTTCCCAGCGTCTGATCAGGCTCCAAACGGTTTGCAATGGAAATAATAGTTTAAACATAAACGCGTTTATTCGGAAAAATACCGTCTTCTCCACTAAACTATAACATTTGATATCCTCTTTAGATGAAGAGTTGATACTCTGTCCAAGCAGTTTGGTTACAGTACAGTGGAGAATCTGTTATTCTTTCCCGTTTAAACGCAAACGTACGCAAACGCAAAACACTAAAACGTAGAAAAGAACAACTTTTGGACAATTCTGATATTTCATGTTTATCTTGGTGGCAAACAGTTTGGAGCCTGATCAGACGCTGGGTTACCCGGTGTCTGGTCTGGCTCCAAACTGTTTGCACTATAAATAATAGTTTTAGCGTAAACGCGTTTATTGGGAAAGAATAACGTTTTCTGCACAATGTATAAATGCAGTGGAGAAGACATGATTATTTGCCATTGAAACGGAACTAAACACATACGATTTATAATTAAATGTAGACCTAGAAGGAACTCCCTATTATAACTTCATATTGTTATTAAGCGCCTTCTCTGGCTCTTAATTGTTTGCAATTCTGTTATCATAAACCCGTTTATAAGGAAAGAATAATGTTTTCGCCACTGTATAAATGATTAAATATAATATTATGTTGTTCAGAAAGCTCAAATTTTAGCTTTCTGTAACCTTACCTTAGTTAAGAATGCACATCGTGTCTTTTATTAAATGAATGCTTAGTGCAAAGTTTGCATAAATGTTACAATTTTACTGCAGTTCGGGTTAAGAAAGAGTGTCTTTCTCCTAACAGAATGCTGCTAAAACAGACTGAAAGTAAAACAGAATGTTACTTAAGACACAGTTAGTTTTATTGCCAACCTGTTTTAAGTAACAACATGTCTTCAAAGGCAGATGCTACTGCTATGGAATAATGGTATGGTGTCATAAGGATGGTATTTTGCATTACAATTACGCGTTTTCCCAATAAACGCGTTGACGCTAAAACTTTTATTTGCAGTGCAAACAGTTTGGAGCCAGATCAGACGCCGGGTAACCCGGCGTCTGATCAGTCTCCAAACTGTTTGCCACCAAGATAAACATGAAATATCAGAATTGTCCAAAAGTTGTACTTTTCTACGTTTTAGCGCTTTGCGTTTGCGTACATTTGCGTTTAAACGGGAAAGAATAACACATTCTCCACTGTATTCCACACTCAGAGACAATTTGTTTTTAAGATTCAAAAGTGTAATCATGGAAAGTTGCAGAATAATTGGATGCAGTGAAGAAGAGTTTATGTTTCCTAATAAACGCGTATACATGTATGCTTAAACAAAGGTTTCCGTTGCAAACTGTTTGGAGTCCAATCAACGCCGGGTAACCCGCCGTCTGACCAGGCTCCAAACCGTTTGCTACACAGATTTATGTAAACCGTTACAACTTTTTAGAAATATTATTTCTTCACATTTTAATGTATTGCGTTTGCGTTTGATTTTTGCTTTTAAATGAGGATTCTAACACACCTCGCCCACACCCATATATAAGCGAAGAAGGACCGTCTCGGTGTACGAATTTTCAGCAGAAGGCTCACGCGCTAAACGTTTTAACGTGACGTCATATGGCTTCGAAAATGCGTACGCCAAGAAATGTAGCGCCGTTGCTTCGGTGCACATTAAAGAGACTCGCAACCGGATGGTGTACTTGTCAAAATAAAATAAAATACTCAAATAAAAGCAAATTTGTGGCATTATTTGGCTTCTGACATTAAAAAAATATGATCAGTCCAAAAAAAGTCTCAAGAATGGTCACCGAATCTTAGATTTTTAGATATTTTCCATCGTTTTTCTATACCGACTAGTAGACGGTATAGTTGTTGTTGTTGCTTCTCTACACGGGCTCAGACATAAACACGAGCCGAATTACGAAGTTGTATGCACTTTCGACCGCTACACATTGAAATACGTTAAATCGATCCGAGATAAACGGATAGTTCCGTGGTCCATTGGTCTAAGCGGTTTCCCCTATTTTGCCTTCTGACCGCCAATGCTGGGCCCCGGGTTCGAATCCCACCAGAGACCAATATTTTTTTTTATTGAAATACATTTTTTTTAAACAGAATTTCTTATCCTAAACTAATTCTTTACCATTTATATAAGCGTTTGACACATATTTACAAATTACTATTTTTTAATGCACCATCTGGTTGCGAGTCGCTTTAAGGTTAAATTATATGTTAGAATAGAAATAATAAATTAATACCAGTGTTTTATCTAACAATCGAACACGGGTAGTCGTTGAGATGCTTGTAATTAAACCACTCGGCCTAAAATCCTCGTGATTAAATTACTACGCATCTCAACTCCTACCCGTGTTCGAATGCACGATAAAACACTGGTATGAATTTTTATTTCTTAAATATTAACTAATATCCAATGCAATTGTATTTGGCACTTTTCGCTTTATTTGATATTGTGTCTGCTTAGTTGAAGCACACTTAATTTTTTATTATACATGTATATAATTTATATTATTTTCATTTGTTTAACCCCTAAAGCATAGCTTTGGGGATACATAATAATTGAACAGCGCGCGTGTGTGTGTCCGTACGTTTGTTCATCTATATGTAAATGTTGTCCGTGACATTACTACTACAGTGGATAATCTATTGTTCTTTCCCGTTTAAACGCAAACGTACGCAAACGCAAAGCACTAAAACCTAAAAAAGAACAAGTTTTGGACAATTCTGATAATTCATGTTTATCTTGGTGGCAAACAGTTTGGAGCCTGATCAGACGCCGGGTTACCCGGCGTCTGATCTGGCTCCAAACTGTTTGTATTGTAAATAATAATTTTAGCGTAAACGCGTTTATTGGGAAAGAATAACACATTCTCCACTGTACAACATTAACAAGGGTTACCTTGACCTATATAAAGACATGTTTGGAACACACTTCCTACAAAACATCAGCTAGGACAGCACATTTGGTGTGTACATGTAATTATATTTGTGAATGTTGGGGTGATGCATATACCATATTCAGGTATATGTAACCTTTGACCTAAATAATAAAAACTTGCCTTACGTATGTACTATAGCACATTAATAAGGCGTTTAATTTAATTATAAAAGGTCTGCCTACAAAAGTTAAGTGTCAATATAACATTTTGGAGGCATGTGTCACCTATTGTCGAATAACTCTTGTTTTATTTGGTGATTTTCTAAGAATGCATATATACATGGAGAAAACGATGTGTTTTACCATAGTACATGTACATGTCAGGTCTCCCCTAAGTTGTAAAGCGTTGAAGTTGAGTATGAGAGCGTTCTCAAGTATTTGATTGGTCAGATTTGAGCGAAAGCTCAATCGGATCAATCAAATGACTGAGAAAGATCTCAGACTAAATCAATCGCTTTATAACCATATACCTTTCACTCTAGGAACTGTTTTCTCACTGCAAACAGTTTAGAGCCTATGTACAGTGGATAATCTGTTAGTCTTTCCCGTTTAAACGCAAACGTACGCAAACGCAAAGCACTAAAACGTAAAAAAGAACAACTTTTGGACAATTCTGATATTTCATGTTTATCTTGGTGGCAAACAGTTTGGAGCCTGATCAGACGCCGGGTTACCCGGCGTCTGATCTGGCTCCAAACTGTTTGCACTGCAAATAATAGTTTAAGCGTAAACGCGTTTATTGGGAAAGAATAACGTTTTCTCCACTGTACGTACATGTAAACACCGAATGTATCAGCGCGCCTGGTGATGCTCCAACGTTGTTGACATTTATGGTACATGTAAAACTACATGTATATCCTCAGCATCATCATTTGTTATTTTCGACATCTTGTTTTATTGCGTTCGTGTTACTGTTCATTATAACATTCTACTCAGTGTTTCAACGTTTGCATGTGAAGCATGTTCAGTAGAGAAGACGTTATTCTTTTCTGTTTTAACGTAAGTGAAACGCAAACGCGTTGCAATAAATGTAGGAAATGGCAGTTTCTTTATATTTCTCACAATTGATGTTAATGTGAGTGGCAAACAGTTTGGAGCCTGGTCAGACGTCGGGTTACTTGGCTTCTGATAATGCTCCAATATGTTTGCACTCAAAATAATAATTTTAGCGTAAATGCGTTTACTGGCAGATTTGTTTCCAAACTGTTTGCAAATTGGCATACTGCTTTTAGCTTAACCCTTGACCCAATAACCCGTATATAACATTCAATACAGGTGAACACTTAAAGTAGGTTGAAAGTAAAGCAGAATGTGCCTTAAGGCACATTCTGCTTTACTTTCAGCCTGCTTTAAACAACCATCTGCTAGGCGACATAAAATATTTGTTATGGTAATTGTTCATGAGGGTATAAACTGGAACTATTTTCTTCAGCGGAGGAATAAATTAGATGCGCTAAAAGTCGCTTATATGGGGTAAAGGGTTAAACACGTTTATCGGGAAGGAATATCGTCTTCTCCCCTATACAACTGTATGTATTATTTCATGGTTGATATAAGTGCATTGGATGTATACTAATTGGAAGAAAACGATCTACCTCATATCATCAACAACCCATTCCTGTCCGTACTAATCCTGTTTAGCCTAAATATTTCCTATCGATTCTTCTATTGTCGTCAACTTAACAACCCCTGACATTTAGAATGGATAATTTGAGTTTCCAATTAAGTATTGTCCGTATTTAAGTTCTTAGCGCTATTTGATACAGTTACGCAAATGTAACTGCAGAATAACAAATATTGAAGACCATGATCAGACGGCTCTTGTTTGTCCTATGCCAAACAGTGTGGACCAAAATCAGATTAAGTCCAGTCTGAATAAGGCCTGTACTAATTGTTCTTTTGTCACACATTATTAAAACGTCAAAGTTAGACTATACTTTATTGAAAACTGGAATTTTACTTTTGACGTTTCAGGGGTCATTGGCATTCGTCCTTTTAACACATGCCACGCATACATACAGTGGAGAAAACGTTATTCTTTCCCAATAAACGCGTTTACGCTAAAACTATTATTTGCAGTGCAAACAGTTTGGAGCCAGATCAGACGCCGGGTGACCCGGCGTCTGATCAGGCTCCAAACTGTTTGCCACCAAGATAAACAAGAATTATCAGAATTGTTCGAAAGTTGTTCTTTTCTACGTGTTAGTGCTTTGCGTTTGGGTACGTTTGCGTTTAAACGGGAAAGAATAACAGATTCTCCACTGTAACATTGAGTTACAACACTTGTTGTATGTAAATAGTGTAGATCCATATCATATGGATTCAAAAAGGGGCGTCTTATCAGTGTCTACATTAGAATACATTGACGAAAACAGCTTTAAAAGGAAAATGGACATCATTGCCTTAGACTAAATCGGAAATTGGACATGTCCATATGAAGTTTAACGGGTTCAAGCAGTCATGTACAAATTGGCTTATTAAAGAATTATCCAATAATCTTTACGATAATCTATACAGATGCTATACAGGATGCTTCCAATCCTAATGACCAACGCTTTTAACATTCACAGCTGCTTTCATTTGCTACTATGATACTTTTTATGATATAAATATGTGGGTTTTTTTTCAAATTAGCATGAGAATTAGAACATCGTAACAATAACTCTTCTCCTGCCAAATTCGTGTTAATAACAATCTCAAAAACATTGAATCCAGATCAGACGCCGAGAAACTCGGCGTCTGATCTGGATACAAGCTGTTTGACATTCGTTTTTAAAGTTTGATAATCAGAAACACAAACACAAACAAAAATATTTTTGTTTGGATGAAAAATCTTATGCCAGACAGAAATGTGGGAGAGGAATTAATAAGGATGAAGTAGAATATTGGATGGTAGATTTTACAGTACGCACCGCTCCGTCCAGTTGGTTGCAGAAACAATAATGTGACTTTTAAATAAATGTAGATGTGCGTGCCAGGATGGTAATGATTGGCTATGACCTTTGCACCGCAAAAAATACCCCAGGGCTCCAGATAAGAGGGAGTCAACTGAACAAATCCAACATTTTCTCACTTATTTTAACACCAAATCCTATGGTGTTACTACTCATTAGAATCGTCTCAAAGAGACGATTCTAATGAATAGTGACACCACAGGGTTTAAATAAGAAATAAATATCTTAGTTTTTGAAATACTCCCCTTATCTGGAGCCTTGATACCCGTCTTTTTAAAACCTTTTGCAAACTTAATTTCATCTTCTAAACTAAATTCAATGACAACTTATTTTGGTTTCAAAGTTTTGACTGAAGGCTTATTGATACGAGTGCCAAATAGTTTGGATCCTAATCAGCCACCGTGGTACGCGGGGTCTGGTCTGGATCAAAGCTGTTTCGCATATTGCAGTCAAAGGTTTAACTTGTTCCACCGTAGCCTTCAGCATTTGGAAACAGTTTGTATCCAAATATGAAGCCGTGTAACTTGGCGTCTGAAAAGGATCCAAACAATTTCGATATAGTCTTCAGACGACAATTTTAAACAGACGACAATGTGGCGGTCAAATAGATAAATGCTACAGTGGGGAATACGTTATTATTTATATGTAAACGATACTTAACGTTAACGCAATGCAAAATGAAATGAAGAAAATATCAACTTTTTTGAAAATATTGAGGACTTATTTTAGTCTGAGTGGCAAACAGTTTGAAGCCTGACCAGACGCCGGGCTACCAGGCTTGAGGTTGTTCGCAGTACACATATTTTATCTTGCAAAAACCTTGTATTTTTGGGAGAAAAATAACATATTCTTCACTGTACAAAGTATATCACCCGCATAGTTTTTCATTTTTTCCAGAATAGCTTAACTTTCCATTCTCATCAATAATTGGTAGTTTAATCAAATTTTAAGTTTTAACTCTTTCACTGCCAACGGCACTAAAATGCGACTTTGCAAACAGTTTAGATGCTGACCAGACGCCGCGTAACGCGGCGTCTGATCAGGATCCAAACAGTTTGACACTCGTATCGATATTTCTTAAGTCATACTACATTGAATCTTACTTTTAAAAGAGCTTGCAGACAACAATTGTTGAAGCACACGACAATAGAAACGATGTAGTGGTAAAATCTCACGATAACTTTGGTAGCGAAAGAGTTAAATGGGCTAATTATATTGACGTTTGTTCAAGTTTAATAGAAGCAGAAGGCTGTATATCGAAGGAAGGGTTTCAACATCATCTATACAGTGGTGAAGACGTTTTTTCTTTCCTAATAAACGCATGCATGCCACTATTTATTATAGCCATTGCAAAGAGTTTGGAGCCAGATAAGAGGCGTTTCATTTGTGTTTAAATGGAAAATAATATAACATGTTTTGTTCTGTAGGTTCATGACTTAATACAGTGGTGAAAACATATAGGATACATGTATGTCATGAGTCCATGTTTACGACAAGCTGATCGCAAACGAGTCTAGAATTGAAATGTTATTAAACTACCCTTGGCGAGCTTAATAATTTTTCTATTCTAGACGATTTTGAGATCAACTTGTCTAAAACATCGACTCATGACAGCTTATTTTTTCTCACATAACCATCAATTTAAAATATTTTAAATCAATATGCCTTTTTAAGAATCCAATGACGTAATCACGCCTTTATATATACAGTGGAGAATGTGTTATTCTTTCCCAATAAACGCGTTTACGCTAAAACTATTATTTACAATACAAACAGTTTGGAGCCAGATCAGACGCCGGGTAACCCGGCGTCTGATCAGGCTCCAAACTGTTTGCCACCAAGATAAACATGAATTATCAGAATTGTCCAAAAGTTGTTCTTTTCTAGGTTTTAGTGCTTTGCGTTTGCGTACGTTTGCGTTTAAACGGGAAAGAATAACAGATTATCCACTGTATAGTGACGTTAAAGTGACGTCAAAAAATTGATCTCACACATGTTGAAGACAAGGATATTCGCGATCGTTGTTCGCTATTGAAAACAGTGGTATTTATGTGAGAACAATCTATTTGACTTTTTATTTAATCTTGGTTGGAAGCAATGTTTACATGTGGCGTTATTAGATGACGAGTAACTCTATGTCTGGTCTTGATACAAACTGTTTGCAATGGAACTAATTATGGAATGCCGGTCACGACATGCAAATTGCTAAATGCTAATTGCTGATTTGCCAATTGCTTAATGCCAATACATCCAAAATAGCTTACTTTGATGAAATTGTCAGATCAAACTACAGCACCAGGCTTCACCAGATTATGTCCTTAGACATTGCCGTGGAGGTAAAGTGAAATATTGTAGCATGTTTCCCTTACAAAAGATGCATATATGTATACAATTATTAAGCAACTGGCAAGTGGCATATTGGCAATTGGCAAGTGACATATTAGCATTTAGCAAATTGCAAATTGGCAAACAAGCAATAGGCATTTAGCAATTGACATAATTGGTCAAAACAGAGACCAACGTATTGTGGGTTTATTGTTTACACTCATGACCACTGTCTTGTCTATTAGACGGTGTTACAGTACAAATTTGACCCCGAAATAACACTCTTCTGTTAAAAGAAATTAGATTAATGACAAATGGCAATTAGCATTAAGCAACTGGCAAGTGGCATATTGGCAAGCATTTAGCAAATTGAAAATTAGCAATTGGCAAACAAGCATTTAGCATTTAACAATTGGCATGTCGCGACCGGCATTCCATAACTAATACTTTGACCACACATACGTTGTTTATGTTAATTTTAACGTCTTCTCCACTGTAATATTTAGTTTTGTTTTTGTATTTATGGAACGTACAGAGTCGAACACGTTGTTCTTTCATTTAAACTGAATGAAATGTAATAAAACACAGGCACAATTCAATAATATGTAGAAATAAAGATGATTATGATATATATATATTTTCTAGATTTTTAGTTTCAAACCGTCTGGTGCAGATCAGACTCCTAGTTTAATCTTTTGATCAGACTAACGTTTTTTGATTTAGACATCACTTCTTGGACTAAAGTCGAGAACTCGTTACTAATTCCTGTTTAAACGAAATTCAAATACTGAAAATCTGGAAAAAGCAACCTTTTGAATTTCATATTATATCTATATTTTTATCTGAGATGCAAAACATTGGAGCCTGGTCAGGCGCCGAGAAGCCCGTTGTCTGGATTTGATCCAAAAGCTTTTGGAAAAAGACAGAGAGATTTTAGCATAATCAAACTTCTTGGGAGAGAATAACTTTTTCTCCACTGTAAAACAAAAGGCATATTTGGGAGAGAATAGCGTTTTCTCACTGTTTTTCATTGACAATGAATGTTGCATTATGTTCATGTTTGAAGCATTTTTATCAGATTAATTCAAAGGTGTATATATCTATATATATTGTCTCTGATATGTATATTTGATCATCATTGTATTTGTATATCAGGCATGTAATATTTCACTTCAGATATTTTAATTGAATCAAAATATACAATAAATATCTAGTGTTGTTGTATTTTACACCATTGACCCGTATTATGAAATGTCGTACGACAAATATTGTCGTAAATCAGGATATAAAATTCTCAATTATTATTTATTTTCCATCTTATCCTGTCTTGATTTCTTTTAGGACGATTCAAAAGAGAAGTTACAAGCCAGGATCAAATGGAGAAAATACGAAATTAGATATAATGTAAGGTTTTGACTTACGACTGTTTTGTCGTACGACGTTTCATAAGATAGGCCCCAAACGCATACATGTACAAGTGTCTTCCGCATACAGTAGAAAGGACGTTATATTAATACGGTTCAGCGGAAATTAAACGTAGAAAAAGTGTATTTAATTTCGTTAAAGACAGCGGTATTTCAGACCATGTGGAAAAACAGCTTGTCAACCTGGAAATAGTTATCTCAGTGCATGTCAGTTTGTTAGGAAACATGAATCGTCATGAGTCGTCATACAAGATACGAATATCCTACCTGAGTGTCATTATGTCCATCGCATACAGATTAAGGCCGTATAAGACGCCGGAAAACATGGCGTTTAATCAGGCTCCAAACTGTTTGCCACTCAGATAAAAATAATTCGTCAGATTTGTCAAAAGACTGTCGCTGTCTACTTTTTATTGCTCTGTATTTGCGTTCAGTGTCATTTAAAACTGAAGAATGTAACTAACATTCTATTCACTTTAAATTGTTATATTACTAAACATGTAGCAAACACATCAGAAAAATATCTCAAATCCACAAAATCCACGTGTTTTGTACGATTTAACCCTTACAGCGCCGAAGTCGCATAAAGTCGACTTTGCAAACCGTTTGAATCCAGATCAGACGCCGCGTAAAGCGGCGTCTGATCAGGATGCAAACTGTTTTACACTCGTATCGAAATTTCTTACTTCATATAACCTAAAATCAAACTTATAAATGATCTTGCAGACGACAAAATTAAATCAGACGATCAGTTGATGGAGTAAACATATCACGATTAATTTGGTGGCGAAATGGTTAAGAAGAATTTCAAACCATTAACAGTAGGGGAGACTTAGTTTGTGTGTTATGTAAAGGAAACTAAACTTAAATACAGTGATATAAAATGAGAAAAAATGATAAATGATTTTGAGAATGTTACGACAATATGTAATCTACATAACTAACGGTTTGAAGCCTGACCACATGTTCGGTAACTGTTTTCAATGGACACGAGGTTGTTAGAATAAACTAGCGTTTTCGGAAGAGAATAAAATCATATCCTCTTTACTACGACTCCAATAATCTCCCAAAATGTTGAAACGAGGCACTAAAATAACTATAATAGGTATATTCTCTAGACTTAGTATATTTTCTCTCTAAGTATATACACTTAACCTATTTACATGTTATACGGGAGCCGAGTTTTCTCGATCCTTTCCAAACAGATTGAGACGTTTCCCACTCGTACCATAAATCTGCAAATACACAGAGAACAGGTCAGACTAAAGTACATAATAATTTCAGCAGACGAATTTTAGTAGCATTAAAAGACATAATGTAGTAAAATTGATAAACAGACTGACATTTGTTTGAAGCTGTTGACGTTTGCTTCATAAGTGACAATCAGCAGGGAGCCAGGGCCCCTTTCATAAAACTTCTTACGACGAATGTTGTCGTAAGTCAAAACATTAAAATACAATTAATTTGTGATTTCTCTATCTAATCCTCTTGTGACAACCTTTTGGAATTGTCTTTTCAAGACGATTCCAAAAAGATGTAACAAGACAGGATTAGATGGAGAAATAAATAATAATTGAGACTTTTATAATCTGACTTACGACAATGTTTGTCGTACGAAGTTTTATGAAACCGGTCCCTGATATACAGAGTATAAGACGCTATTCCTTCCCAATGAACGCGTTTACACTAAAACTGTTATTTCCACTGCAAACAGTTTGGAGCCATATCAGACGCCGGGTAACCCGGCGTCTGAACTTAATCCAAACTGTTTGTCACTCAGATTTAAATAAATAATCAGAAATAGTCAGAAATGTCAAAAAGTTGGGATTTTTTCTACTTTTTACAGAGTTGCTTTTAAATGGAAAATAATAACGTCTTCTCCACCCTACTATATGTACACCGAGTAACTCGTTTGTGTAGTACAGCGCCCTATCTCTACAACGACAACCAATTGGAGACACTGATTGTGTGCGTTGTACGGAGGGAGTCGTTGTAGAGAGGGAAAATTGGTTTGTCTTTACAAACAGCTTCAATTAAGATCAGACGCCGCGTTACGCGGCGTCTGATCTGGATTCAAGCTGTTGTCACTCATCATTTAGTAGTTTTCTGTCAAAATGTCAAATATGTAATGTTTCGACAATTTTAAGCAGACGATATTACAGCAGTAAAAGCGTTATACATAACTGTCCTGTTAGGGAACTGCGACACACATCGTTGTTATGAGGGAATCGTTGTTGGGAGCGCCGTTGTAGAGAAGGTGCGCTGTTTGTCTTTAAGGTAAACTCGTTTGGTGGACAGTTCTTTACTCCATACGCAAATAGGCATGATGCTGACCACATGATGACAACGAGGTGACACATCTGAAAGAATTGTATGGGACAATAAACCTTAGTTGAAACAACAACAGAACACAACACCAAGTATTTAAGTTATATCTGAAAGCTCTATTCCACATCATCTATATTACAGTGTCCATGTAAACGTAATAGTTTAGGGAGAATGTTGTTTCTTCCCGTTTAAAATATATTAGACTAGTCGGATTTTGGGGAACTCACACTCCTAGACGCATTTTTGGGGAAAAGTTGACAGGCAACCTTTTCATCATAATTACAGTGTGCTGAATATATTTATGGTGCCTGTCACCCTTTCCAATTCATTGAAAGCTCAAAAATGGTAAAAACGAAATGGCCGGCAAAACGTTATTTTTCGCTGTTATATACGGTTCTGGGATCAAATACACCTAATACATCTGCTTCTCCTAACCTATATGGTTTATTACAACACAACTTTACAGGAATGTTCCTGGGGTGACTTTCCTTCAAAATATTGATAAAATGAAAAAAGAAAATCGTTAAAAAATTAAATTCTTATATATGCAATGTGATAGAATGTAGAAAATAACAGGTTCTTGCTGATGTACATTATTATCTTAATATATAAATCAGAGAAACCAAAAGTTTCGAGCCTTATTAGACGTCGAGTTATCCGGTGCCTGGTAAGGGTCGAAACTGTTTGCAATATAAATCATTATTTTCGCACAGATCCATGTACATTTATTTGGAAAGAATTACGCTTTTATTACGTAATTAAACTCTATTCAATAGCATTATTGAACATTCTACATATACATGTAAGTTCTTGTCTATCTATTTTATAGACATTTTGTGCCAGTATCGGATACGCCTGTCGCTTTAAGATACATCTACTATGTATTTGTCTATGGCCATATTTTTGTTATTAATTTGAAGACAGATCACCTGTTATTACTGTCTGAACTAATGACAGATCACTTGTAATGAAAACATATCGTCAGGTGCTGCATCCATAGAGCCGTGCATGTCTCATGTAAACACATATACTAACACAACTCGTGCACACCACCAAGGACGCTACTGTGTTTGAATTCTAAATAAAACACGCACGCGCTGTAACGGCTTAAAGTTGACGTTACTAACATAATTATATATGCTTCGAAAATGCGTACGCGACAAAATAAAGCGCATTTGCGTTTGTAAAAATTGTCATTGAATTGAAGTTTAAGAATCGAAATAATAAATTAATACCAGTGTTTTATCGTGCAAACGAACACGGGTCGTCGTTGAGATGCTTAAAACTAAATCACTCGGTCAAGTAAGTTATGATGCCTTACATCTAAATTTAAAACGCTATTGCAGAAAACACTATTGAAGCAGACGACAAATTTGCGATAGCCTCCCGATAAAGTTAATCAGAGGTCTCGTAGAGGAGAAGGCGTTCCGAATAAACGCCTTTACACAAAAAGCAGTAGATCACCTGTAAACAGTTACTGATCAGACACCGGGTAACGTTTAATAAGACTCTAAGCCATATACAGAATAAAATGAAACGTCAATATTTGAAAAATGTCATTTGCAGCATTTTTTGCATTATGTTTAGGTATTATTTTTAAACAGTAAACGTATATAGCGTCCATTTCTCCTCAGTATTTCAATGGCCGTAGCATCAATCTTATGGAAGTGCACTGAAATGGGCCGTGTCTAAAATATAACGCCCTTGGCAGGAGAGACCCAGTACACCCCGATATATAAACGCTGCACCATATTGTTAACAATTTCAACTCGATATCCCTCTTACTGATTACTGATTACATATGCAATCAGTGCAGACCCTGATCAGAGGGCTCCTATAGGAGCCCTCTGATCAGGGGTCTGTACTGGTTGATATTTTCTTGTCATATCAAAAATTCAACAGTAGACTGGTTCAAAATGCCTGTACTAGAAGTGTCGAAAATGATGATAAATGATCACGAGAGATATTTAGAATTTAAAGGGTTTATTTAGTCACAGATAGTATGAAGTTGGTTTATGCTTATGACGACTTTGAGCACACAAGCGTTTGATTGGTCCAATTTGAGCAGAATTTCAAATCGGACCAATTAAAAACTTGAGACCGATATCAGACTCAAATCGAACGCTTTCTAAGCATGACCTCAGATGTTTCAGAAATACTTGAAAATAACTCGAGGAATACTGTTTTATTATAATCATACCTTTTGGATAAATGGGGAATTCTAATTAGCCAAAGGTTATTGCTCAACATCAATCTTGAGTGTTTGTAATGTAGTGGGAGTTAAGGATAGGTTCGGTTTAGCTATTTTGAGATTTCTTAAAATAGCTTTACTGTATGCATGTATGAAACACAAAAAATACCATAATATATTTTGTGACAAGGAAACAGAAAGCGCCTTACAGTGCACATAAATATACTAGTATTTGCAACAATTGTTACGACAACAATCGTCAAATATATACGTCGGGTAAAACATTGATATGTGTGTAGATCTACTAGAACTGAATACGTCCTTCAATATGTATAGTAGAAAAAACGTAATTTAAGTGTTTTGTTTTCTGTGTTTGTAAATTCTGAGTATACAAAAAGCTTTGATCCTGACCAGACGCATGATTAATCGGCGTCTGATCTAACTCCAAACTTTTTGCAATGCAAATACTAGTTTTAGCGTAATCACGTTAATTAAAAGAATACAAGTTTCCCCATTGTGGCGCTTTCATCAAGAATACATATACAGTCGAGGTGTCTTTTTAAACTAACACAGCAACAGAGCTGTATACATACAGTGGAGAAAACGTTATTCTTTCACAATAAACGCGTTTACGCTAAAACTATTATTTTCACTGCAAACAGTTTGGAGCCAGATCCGACCCCGGGTAACCCGGCGTCTGATCAGACTCCAAACTGTTTGCCACCAAGATAAAGATGAATTATCAGAATTGTCCAAAAGTTGTTCTTTTCTACGTTTTAGTGCTTTGCGTTTGCGTACGTTTGCGTTTAAACGGGAAATAATAACAGATTATCCACTGTAACAGTCGGCACACTTGATATTTGCTACTGTTGAGAATATGTAATTATGTCCCGTCTAAACGAAGCTAAACGCAACGAACTGCAATATTATGGCTCCATAAAAGGGCAGTATTTCAAAACATAAAATCGTTATTTCTATATGAGTAGTAACCTCATAGTATCCGGTGCTGAAATGATTAAGAAAATGTTTGATTTGTTGAATTTACTCCCTCTTATCTGGAGCCCTAATAAAAGTAGACAATTACAGGTCTATACAAATATATATGAACGTCTCGATGAAAATCAGTTTGGCGTCATATCAGACACCGGGTTATAATGGAGAATATGTTATTCTTTCCCAATAACGCGTTTAAGCTAAAACTATTATTTCCAATGCAAACAGTTTGGAATCAGATCAGACGCCGGGTAACCCGGCGTCTGATCAGGTTCCAAACTGTCGTCACTCAGATTTAAATGAACATTTAGAAGTGTCAAAAAGGTGTCAATTTCTAGATTTTATTGCAGTGCATTTGCGTTTCGTTTGCGTTTAAATGGGAAAGAATAACATTTTCTCCACTGTACGTGAGTCCAAACTGTTTGCAGTGGTCCTATTTGTTTTAGATACACGTGTTTATTGGCAAACAGTTACAGCTTCCCTCGTGTATTAACTGTGTTGATAGTTTGTCACCTCAAAGTCTACAGTTTTGTAATACTGCCGTTAAACAGGTACTATTTATTCTTATTTATCACCATTGGTTAGTGCAATAAATTGATCTAACACATAGCTCGGCTAGCGCGATTTGGCTTTTATTTGCATATATTAACCATTTGGATAAGATCACACGTCGATCAGTCTATACCAAGTCTTGATCCAAATCACTTGACAATCAAATTGATGATTCTTTAGCCATGGAAAATATACTTTGCTGGGGGCGTATTTGACCATGTCAACGGCATAGATGTCAAAAGACGACTTTAGAAAACAAAATTAATATTGAATCCTAATCAAGTATCACGTTACTCGTATATGTATCGGTATTTTATCGATTGAACTAGATATATTGTAAAATGGAGAAGACGTTATTGTTCCCCGTTTAAACACAACCAGAAAGCAATCGCATTGCAATAAAAATTTGAAAAAGACAACCCTTTGAAAATTCTAATTGACCATTTTAACTTGGAGAGCAAACAGTTTGGAGTCTGATCAGGCTCTAAATATTATAGTTGTTTAGGGTAAAAATAATGTCACTTTCATTGTAAATATAACTTTGAAATCATTTTAAAGCATACTATAAAAATTGGCAGTGATAGCGTGTTAAAACGATTTAGAAATATCATTCTAATAATCGATGCCATAAATAAAACCCTGGAAGAACGACATTGTGCATGATTGATATAACGAGTTCTACTATAAATTCATAATGTAGTAAATGCTATCGTATCCCGTCCCAATATTAAACGCGTTTATGCCAAGTATTACAGTAAAACAACCACTACATTATAGTGATTAGGTGTTAAGACAGGAAACTGCTTCAAGCAAGGTGACAGTAAAACAGAAAGCACCTTTAGGAGCTTTCTGTTTTACTGTCATTTTGCTCTAAGCTGTCACTTGTCTTTTATTCAATCAATTACCCTTTGTTAAAGTGGTCGTAATAGAAAGGTTTAAATATATAACCATGATTGCAACTAAGGTCAACCTGCTTAAACGCAGACTAATTTTTTTGCCACTAAGATTTCATCAAATTGTTACAGTTTGATATTTTCTACACTTTCTGCATTGCGATTTCTTTTATTTTTGCTTGATAGGGAAAACATTTACCTCCCCCACTACTGTACCGGAACATAATGGAATGCGCAGTGTTATATTAGAACGTGTGTCAGGTGCGTTGCTAAGTACGTAATTCTTTTATCAATGCACAAACATTTTACAGACATTTTACAACTGTTTCCCACAGAGTGAACTTATTTGTGCCAAGTAATAGTATTAAACAAATAACCGATTGCCAAAGATACTGTCAAAGCATGTGTTGGGCGAACATTAAACCTTTACCCCATAACCTGTTTCTACTTTTGAAAATATGTGCCTACTTAAAGTAGGTTGAAAGTAAAGCAGAATGCGCCCTAAGGCGCATTCTGCTTTACTTTCAGCCTGCTTCAAGTTACCACCTGCTAGAATTAAGAAACTATTCCTTCTGATACATATTCATGACTGTATAGATTGGAATTATTTTCTTCCGCGGAGGATTAAACGGAATGCGCTAAAAGGCGCTTCTATAAGGTAAAGGGTTAAGGTAGTATGTCCCTTATGGGGTTACGAACAGCATTCGTCAGCTGACGGATGGACCCAAACTATGGTCGATCATGGTTAGGTACGGACTGTCAGTTGACTGGTAGAGCTTATTTCCCTACGTAGACTGAATTTGACCCGATCTCTTTATATTATATTATCACTTTAAACGAAACATTAAGGATAATATATATCATTCGTAAACTCGAGTCCAGGGGCCCATTTTACAAAACTACTTACGCAAAATTTTTGCGTAAGTCAAAATCGTTTTACTCTAATTTTTCGATCATAAACGTTTTCAAACAGCAAATAGCCAGATCAGAGGACGCGCTTTTAGCGCGTCCTCTGATCTGGCTATTTGCTGTTTGTAGCAAATGATAATGAAAAGTATAAATTAAAATTTAATTTTTGACTTACGCAAACATTTTGCGTAAGTAGTTTAGTAAAACAGGCCCCTGATTTTGCAATATATGACAGGAAATATCCCTAATTAGTCATATCTGAAATAAACTTATTTCAAAACTTGACTTTTGCCTTTTAAAGGGACTCGCAACCGGATGGTGTACTTGTCAAAATAAAATAAAATACTCAAATAAAAGCAAATTTGTGGCATTATTTGGCTTCTGACATTAAAAAAATATGATCAGTCCAAAAAAAGTCTCAAGAATCGTCACCGAATCTTAGATTTTTAGATATTTTCCATCGTTTTTCTATACCGACTAGTAGACGGTATAGTTGTTGTTGTTGCTTCTGTACACGGGCTCAGACATAAACACGAGCCGAATTACGAAGCTGTATGCACTTTCGATCGCTACACATTGAAATACGTTAAATCGATCCGAGATAAACGGATAGTTCCGTGGTCCATTGGTCTAAGCGGTTTCCCCTATTTTGCCTTCTGTCCGCCAATGCCGGGCCCCGGGTTCGAATCCCACCAGAGACCAATATTTTTTTTTATTGAAATACATTTTTTTTAAACAGAATTTCTTATCCTAAACTAATTCTTTACCATTTATATAAGCGTTTGACACATATTTACAAATTACTATTTTTAATGCACCATCTGGTTGCGAGTCGCTTTAAGTTTTAGGAGTGAATACAGCAAGCAGCAAATGTTTATTTATTTGATACACACAGCACTTTTATGGTAGGTTAATGGAGAGATTTCTCTATTAGTATTCAAGTAGTTCAAATGGCTGCCTGAATTTCATTATCGCTATAATTATTATACTGTTCATTGTAAATGCAGTTGCAATGGAAAATTCGTTATCATATTCCGTTTAAAAGATACAAAACGCAGACGCGATGCATTAAAATAAAAAAGTGACAACTGCTGGACATTTATAATTACTAAATGCTAAATGTTAACGATTTGAAGTTGCCTGAATGGCAGACAGTTTGGAGCCTGACCAATCGCAAAGTTACCAATTTTGCAATGGAAAACTGATTTCCAGACAAAAATATTTCCTGGGAAAGAATAATGTATTCATCACGTAAACACTTGTTGTGCTGCGTTTCTCGTACTTATTCATTAAGAGTGTTACAATTTACTGGAAAGCACTGCCTTGTGCATGTTCTACGGCAAGCAGCTGTTCTAGAGATATCTAGGTGCATTGCTTCTGTTACATTTCAACTGATAACGAAGGCGTGTATCACTCACTAATTAATCACTTATTTACTTTTTTTCGTTTTCTCTAATTTGGTTTTGAAAACAAGATTTTCTGCTCTCAGGCACGTTTTGTTCTTATCAAACAGTAAATAAACGTTAACTGTCTGATACACAATGCACACGAGCCGATTTACTGAACTTTGCAAATACAGTGGAGAATATGTTATTCTTTCCCAATATACGCGTTTACGCTAAAACTATTATTTCCAATGCAAACAGTTTGGAGCCAAACCAGACGCCGGGTAAGCTTTCGCCCTTGTACAACCGGGACAATGCATTTGCATCGATCACTACAGCCTTGAGCGATACCAAGTCCAAGTGAAACGTCAGTTGGTTGACAAAGCCTGTAATGCACGGACGAAAGCTTCCATGTTAGCTTTAAAATTTATTTGTGAGTGTAATTTAAAAGTTTAAAACTAAGCATTATTGCCTTTATTGTTCAGTTAAGCAGATTTTAAAATTGTCAAATTGAAGAAAACGATACTTGTTATAAACAGGGGCCCGTTTCATGAAACTTCGTACGACAAATGTTGTCGTAAGTCAAATTATAAAAGTCTCATTTATTATTTATTGCCCTATCTAATCCTGTCTTGTGACATCTTTTTGGAATCGTCTTGAAAAGACGATTCCAAAAAGATGTCACAAGACAGGATTAGATAGAGAAATCAGAAAATAAATGTATTTTTAAGTTTTGACTTACGACAACATTTGTCGTACTAAGTTTTATGAAACGGACCCCAGATGACGTAATGTCAGTAAAGGGCTTAACCCTTTCGCTCTCAGTGACGCTTACAAGCGCGTTTGCAAACAGTTCGGATCCTGATCTGTTTAACGTGGAGTCTGATTAGGATCCAAACTGTTTGACACTCGTTTTTGAAATTTCTTCAGCCATACTGCCTTATGTTTTCAAACGTTGAAACGACATTGCAGACAACACAATTGAACCAGACGACAATGAAACGGCGAAAGGGTAAAAACTCACGAAAACATGGAGAGTGAAAGGGTTAATGTGTTCTGATCTGGATTCAAATTGCTTGCAAGACGCCATTATGGATTTTTTTCTGTCAAAATGTCCATTATGTAAGAAAAAGGAAGCAACACTTTTAAGCGGACGATATTACAGCTGTGAAAGCGTTATATATTATGGTCTTGAGAATAGTTACAATCGTTTTTATAAGGAGGGAGTCGTTGCTCGATGGACCATTGTAGGGAGGGACCACTGTACTAAACTGCATATTTACCTGAAACGAGGAGTGCAAAACGGTTATTCAGTACGGAAGCATTGGTCTCTCTGAAGAATGAGGTTTCTACGTATATGTGATATGTAATGCAAAATATATCACTTTGGAATTTGTATACATTTTTGTTGCAAGGCGCTTAGCTACCTTAATCCTTACTATACTTTCAAGACGCCATTAAACAATGTTCAAATACTTTCACTGACGCAATTTATTCATAGGTGGCAAAACAGTTTTATCTTGATCAAACGCAGAATAACCCGGATTCTTGACCAAGACTCTCGCCATTTGCAAATAAAACTTGTACTGGAGTAAGACAGTAAAGAGGTGAACTATTAATTTACCCGTCTAGCGTAAAGCCGACAGACTGATCCAACAGTCGTGCCTATACAAACATTTTGCCAAATACTGACACTAGATATCAAAGAACATTTTCTTTCTATCTAAAATAATCTAGGGAACAAAACTAGATTCAGTTTTGCTCTATTTATAACCAAACAAGCATTACAAAGACCCATTTACACTATTTAATGCAGGCGTTTTCTGAAAGGAGCTTACTGTATAATCGTATCATAAATTGTATTTAAGAACAACACAATTGTATCTGCTAAGCTTTTGTTGAACTTTATTACTGCAAAACCAACGTTACAAAATGTAGGGAAACAATAACATCGCAGTAAATAGTGTGTACCGTTATATTTCTAAATGATTTGCTCTGTAACTACAGTAACTGTAAAACCTTTCTTTAATGCGATGATGATGAAGAGTGATGATTTTAGGAAGATGACTTTGGCTTATCTCATCTGCTGCGAAGTAAAGTTGTGCTTAGGATCAATACAACCAACCTGTCCTCCTTTTAGTTCTTGACAGAGAGGATACTCTCCGTCGTCAAGGAACAAAGACATCCTCTGTGACAATGCTGCAAAGGAGGAATGTACCAGGGGTTTTATAGGGATAACTAAGCTTTTTCATCAGGCTTAAGGTTAAAAAATGCTATATGACAACTCAACGGACAACTCAATAATCGTTTTAAAAGCATGCGACGCCCAATAGCACGATTGTTTTAAAACGATCTTAAATCAAGACGAAGGTGAAGCAGAATGATGCTGTCAAATTATCAATTCAATGCAGAAAGATGCTGAACATATTGAATCAAGATATCAATGAAGCTATAGGTTCTTGAGATATCCTTCAGCTTAAACTTTATTCTTAATTTTCTTTCACTCCATTATATATTAATTAAGATTGTTTCTTTACAACATTTTGCAAAATGACAAACAGTGGAGACCTTGAGCAGAGGGCTCTCGAAGGAGCCATCTGATCAGAGTCTATACTGTTTGCATAGAAAACGTGTATCGTCGCTCCGGATGAACGTGTAACAGACATAATAAGCCGTTATCGGACATTCTCTTGGTAGCTGTTGCAGCAAGATGATGCTGCATACATGTACCACATGTTCATCTGTTTTCTGCGTAAACCAAAGCACTGACCACATGGCAGCACAATATGCACAATATGAACAAAGTCAGATCAATAGGAACCATTTCGCCGAGTGCCTAAAAGACAACTGACCTTATCCTTGAGTATATCAGTATATTTATACATTCTTAGCATAGTTTCCGACGTATATTAATGATAAGTTAATGCCCAAGTAACTCAGTTTTGACAAGAGAGATGTTTATAGTTGCCATATTTTGTAACCTTTGTCTTGAACATCAATCAACTTGAAGTTTGGTTCCGACTTTGTTGTAATATATCCATATGTTATATCGATTTAGCTTGTACACATGTAAAAAAAACAGTATTGGAAATATTTGTTATACAAATATCGGCTCTAAAGTCGGGATGATCGAAACTCATCAACTCTTGAAACTTTCTAATGGAAAGTTCACATTTCTAACTAATCCCAGTCCAGTAAGATTATTTAAGGACTGACTTTAACAATATGTTGTAAAATGACAATCGGTATAAACCCTGCTGGAACCATCTGAGCAGTGTCTACAGTGTTTGCATAAAAGAGATGTACAGTGGAGAATCTGTTATTCTTTCCCGTTTAAACGCAAACGTACGCAAACGCAAAGCACTAAAACGTAGAAAAGAACAACTTTTGGACAATTCTGATAATAGTTGTTTTTCTTGGTGGCAAATAGTTTGGAGCCTGATCAGACGCCGGGTTACCCGGCGTCTGATCTGGCTCCAAACTGTTAGCACTGCAAATAATAGTTTTAGCGTAAACGCGTTTATTGGGAAAGAATAACAGATTATCCACATGTACTCTTAACAAATACGCTGATTTTTAATGATAAGTATACTCATTGCAAGGATTGCATGTGTTAAACATCAATAACTCCATTATGTTAATAAAGCAAAGTTGCTTAAATTTGTTTTTTAATCAGGTTTTAAATAAACAGAAACTACCGTGTTATGGTAAGTAATGAATTGTACTCTCTTTCTGAGTATTAACTTTCTTGACCAACATTTGAATGTATATATGGAGAGTAGGTGTGCTTATACACTGCTCCCTCTCTACAAGGTCCTTCCGAAAAACGATTCCCTCCTTACAACAATGCTTGCAATCATTTCTCAAGACAATTGTGTTAAACCGTTTTACTTTTGCAATATCGTCTACATAAACTTGTCAACTGCTGCCTTTTCTCAAAGTTACATATTGGATATTTTGACATAAAATTATAATAACGAGTGGCAGACAGCTTGAATCGAGATTCGAAGCCGTGTTTCGCGGCGCCTGATCTTGATTCAAGCTGTTTGCAAAAGTAAACCTAGTCGTGCTCAGTACTCTACGAATTTTATTTTTACCCAATAATAACGACTCCTTTCAAACAACACACACGATCTTTGAGTCCCATTTTGTATTGTTATACAGAGGGATCACTGTACAAACACATGAGACCCTGATCAACGTATAGCTACAGGAGCCTCAAATCAGGATCTGCTATTATTGTTATTTTTGCAATATATATAGTCTCTTTTGTCTGTTTTTGGGACGGCGATTTCAAAATACCTTAAATCTAAAAGACGGAAAAGCTATTAAACAGACATTGTCGGTCATAAAACTATGAAACATAATGTCTTGACCGATGGCAGCTTCATTAGCTGCGGCGTTTCGTAACGTGTTCTAGGTCATTAGAATATATATACAACAACTATCACGATAAAGTTTTTAAGTAATGCTTTCGGGCGGGGACGTGACCTAGTGGTTACAGTCACAGTGACTTACATCACTAAGCTCCTCACCGTTGTGAGTTCGAATCCATGTTTGGTCATTCGGAATTTTCATGTGGGGAAGCCTTCCAGCTGGCTTGCGGAAGGTCGATGGTTCTACCAAGTTGCCGATTTGTGCCTAAAACAGTGCATAAAGGGCTACTGGGGTCTTCTTCTATCTATAATTAGTTAAACGTCGCGTTATGACTGAAATGCTGTTAAAGGCGACGTAAAATCATTACAAATTAAATCAATCTGTGTTCTTGTACTGAATAAGCAGTTCTTCTAGATCAATGTCTACATTATGCAAGAGCTGTGCGAACCTCTTCATCATCATAAACGACTATACTGGATTTAGTTATACAGTTAGGATCTAGATCACACACCGTCTGATTAGAATCCAAACTGTTTGACAATCGGGTCAGTATTTCTTCCGTCAATAATTATCATATTTGATTTCATTAAATTGCAGATTATATGTTTAACCATGCGATGGAAGGCTTAACGGATTGCTCAACATTTCATTGTATTTGGCACTTTAGAATACATGCCTAAAATGACTTGTTTTAAAAAAAACACAATCCATTATTTTCCCCATGAACTATGCGTAAAACAAATATAAATTCCAAACGAGTAGATATAACAACTTTTACATCGCTTTTACTCCCTTTATTACAAAACTGTCACTGGCAAACAATGGAACAGCTTTGAATACCTCACAAATATTACATTTTCCCAAAGTTAAGTATAGAAAATGAAAGCGAACCACTATCATAACACATACATGTATTATGCCGACCCACTACCCCATTTCTTTTGTAGGATATATATGGAACCAAAAAGCACACTTTCGCCTATATAAATACCTCTTACCAGTTTTTTCGGTTAGCAGAAATCAACAAAATCAGTGTCATTCTTAGATGCATATTTCATTATAATGCGCATTCATAAAACTACATTTACAGCATCTTCGCATTTTGTTAAAACGTCTTATTAGGATCATATTAATCAGTATATAATATTGATACTCTTATGTGTGCTTCTTTTTCATGTTAAGTTGGATTTGTAACCTTGAAAATGATATAGTGATATAGACTACGGAGATAAATCTGCAGTGATATTTACTGACGTTTGTATGAAGAAGCACCTCATAAAACTTAACGTCTGTAACCAAACAGAACCTGGTTTGGAAAGTCTTTGCAAACAGTATTGTCGCTGATCAGACGTCGAGATCAGGACCAGAACTGTTTTTTTAAAACCAACATAATCAGCCTTGGCAACGAAATGATTATAGCCAATTTCATATAAATAATTTTAGAGACATGGTTAAAGTATGGTAGTACAAATGAAAATCGATATTTTAGCAGCGACGCTAAAAAGGATTTGATAATATTCCTAGTCATTTACATATTGCGTGTAGAGGAATTACGTCCGTTTTCTTACATCACTAGCAGTCCTCTAGAGGAACAACTTTACTGGTCCAGTTTCCTGGTAAAATTTATGTTTAACACATTAACCCATAGTGACGCATATGTTTGTCATTTAGAAACTCTGTTTGTGTACACTTGTCCTCAGCACATATTTGTAACCAGGGTTTGAGCTGTTTCTTATTTTCTTTATATTTAAAACAAAATTTCCCGGTCCAAATCTTTACCGAAAAAAGCTGTCATGATCTACATTTTTCGAATAGCATTTGCGTTTCGTTTCGGGTAAAAGGTAAAATAATAAACATGAACAACATCGGCCCAAACATAAACTAAGCCAATATATTATTAGTCCGCTCGGCTCAAGTTGTTCATACATCGATATATACTACGTTATTTGTTTCTACTCTTTATATTCGATTCAACTATTTCAATGTCAAGGTTTCAAAACATTGAATCGAACAAAAACAACAATCCCAAACGGGTCCAAATTCCAACACGACAGAATTGCAAACATTTTATTGTCTATACAAACAGTGAAGATATGGACCAGAGGGCTCCGCTAGGAAATAATAATATGTTGTTCACTATAATAATATACTGTGCGTTATTCGATGGTTTCAGAGACATGAATATATTATTCACCCAAAACAGTTTTATTTGCAACAAAGCTTTCATATTACTTCTGATTAGAATCTTCCGAAAAATATTATTTTAATGATTTATCAAATTGTTTGTTTTATTGGAGATGTTGATATTCAAACAATCTCAATACTCACATCATACCGGAACTATATCTATGCTTATATCAGAAACATAACATCGCAATACATTTAGACTTGATGGCCTCAATATACTTAAGCCGATATTCCATGATCTAAATGTGAGCATAACCATCTGACAATTAACTATACAGTCTAACTTCTCTAGTACGATATCTAAATTGTCTTTATAACTAAGTGTTTTCGACAGGTGACTTCTGAAAGTAAAGTGACAGTAAAAAAGAAAGCCCATGAAGGAGCTTTCTGTTTAACTGTTACCTTGCTTAACCCTTTACCCCATAACCTGATTTTAGTTTTGAAAAAAGGTGACTGCTTGAAACAGGTTGAAAGAAAAGCAGAATGCGCCCTAAGGCGTATTCTGCTTTACATTCAGCCTGCTTTAAGCTACAACATGCTAGAATAAAAATATATTCCTTCTGATACTTTTTCATGACTGTATAGATTGGAATTATTTTCTTCCGCGGATGATTAAATGGAATGCGCTAAAAGGCGCTTCTATAAGGTAAAAGGTTAAATCTGTCACCTGATATTAAGCAGTCAATTAGCCTTATTTTAGTGGTCGTAATGAAGAGGTTTCACTGTGTATTCAATTGTACCATTGAGATTACAAATATTCGTCGAATGTTTCAAGTAATTGCAACTTTGTACATTTATGTTGCATAGCCTTTGCCTTTTATTTCATTTAAGCTGATAAGAATAACGTTTTTCTGCTGTTTTAAAAATATAGTTGGAGTACATACACGATCAGCCATCAACGCGTGCATGTTCATTTAAAAATATTTACAATCGCCCCATTCAATTCCATTGACAAAAAGTGTGTTCATTTCATATAAACACTACTTTTCGAGAGGGCGGGACTTGTGCAAAAGTTTCGAAGGGGAGGCGGGGCATATGCTGTTTACATTCGCGAATTAATCTTTGGAACATGGCACAGCATACATTTGGCGGAGTTTTTCCAAATTTGTTCTTAACCGATCTATGCCTTCCTACTAGTGGAAACCATGTTTCCCGACTAATATTCTTCTTTATTAATGAGATAAACTGCAAGAAATTGACATAAGAATCTACCTTATAAACAGCTCGGCTATCTGCGTTTCTTTATGAGAAAAAAAACCCGATATATTTATCCTACTTTACTGGAAGAAAAAGTCTATAAGAGATGAGGGCAAATGTCTCTTTGCATCTGCCAATTTCACTCATAGATGTTGTGTGTTTCACCTGCCTAGGTATGTATAGGTTCAACTTTAAGCATCTATACCCCTTTACCCAATTGCCTATTTCTAGTATTGAAAATAAGGGACCACTTAAAGCAGGTTGAAAGTAATGCAGAAGGTGCCTTAAGGCGATTTCTGCTTTACTTTCAGCCTGGTTTAAGCTACCATCTGCTAATATGTAGACCTTATATCTTATGGCGCATGTTTAAAACTGTTTAAATAGGAACTATTTTGTTCAGCGGAGGAATAAATTAAATACGCTAAAAGTCGCTTCTATGTGGGAAAGGGATACTATGTGTTTCTATCTCATGTAATAAAGACATTTGAATGATCTTTTAGCCTTAATGTTGTTTTAATCAACAACAACGTACTTAACGACCACTCATTGTTGACGGCAAGATATGAATTGTTTCAGATGGAAATAATAGCTTTAACGCCTTTATTTGGAAAGAATAACGCCTTCTCCTCATTCTTGTATTTAATCCATCCCACGAAAGGGAAATAGGCAAACAGTGTAGACTCTGATCAGACGCCGCATTATAGGAATTTTAATATTAAGCAAAACGAAAATGAAAATTTAAACATGGCACTCCTGTTTGCTACTCAGATTAAAACCATAGTTAACCTTTCTAAAAATAAATGTACCAGTTTAGTGCATTGCGTTTAAACGGAAAATAATAACGTATCCTCTACTGTATATTACCACGGAGTAATTAGAGCGAGCTCTTATTACTCCGAGACATTACGCACAAAAATTACAGCTATCCGTATCTCTAACTGGATGTAGAGAAAACTCATCGCTTTTAAAGTTTTAGAATGTTCCAATCTAAACATAACTTGGACAGGTCAGAAGAAAACACTAATATAGACGAAGCACAGGTTTCAACAGCACACAAATATCTACACCACTGTTATCTATAAATATAAAAAGTATAAACCGTAAAACGACATTTTTCTGATTAAAATTAAATCCCCCCTCCCCCAACATTTTGTTTTTCTTCGAACATCTTTTAGACGGAATGCGAGTTAGTACTTTGTGTTACGTTTTCGTGAAAGTGGGATAATAACACGCATCTAGATGTTATAGGCGAATTCGTGACAGGTTACACTCAATTTCTGCGCCAATGGAAAGCATCTCGCCACTTAATGTTTATTTGAAGTATAAATATAGGTGTTCGGGATTCAAAGGTTCCACTGTAATCAGTGGAATCTCTCAATCAGTCGAACACAACTCTATTGCTATAAATAGTAAAACCTCTCTATTGGACCTTTCCACATTGAAATGTAAATGTAAATGTAAAACGTAATATGTAATAAAATTAGGGGTGGTCTCAAAATATATATAACATATATATTTATTTGGAAGCGCTCCTAACTTCATACTCATAAATTTAGCCGTGCCATGACAAAACCAGACTTACTGAAATGAAAACAGTGTATGATCAGATCAGCTGCGGCGTATGTGACGCGGCGTCCGATATGGGTCTGCATCGTATGTCATTGATCAGAATACATCCAAGTTTATTATCAGTGTATAGAACTCATGGAAATAGTTTTATGTGGCGACGGTTTTGGTCTTCACTCTTTGTGTTTCAATAAGTCTAGTTTTGTCACGGCCTAAAAATCCATTTTAGCGCACCTGACATGAAGTGCCAAGTTCAGCTCCAAACCCCCAATGAACAATGAACGTTATGCAAATGGTTTTCCATTTTCGCATTACTACAGCTCTTTCTACAACAACACCCAATGGGAGACACAATTTGAGTGCGTTGTTCGGAGGGAGTCGTTATAGGGAGGGAAAGTGGCTTCATTTGTTAACAGCTTGAATCCAAATCAGACGCCGCGTAACGCGGCGACTGATCTAAATGCAAGCTGTTTGTTTCCAGTCATTCAGTTTTTTCAGTCAAAATGTCTATTATTAACTTAGAAAAAAACAGCGGACGACAATTTTAAGCAGACGATATTGCAGCAGTAAAAGCGTTAGGCATAATGGACCTGTTTAGGGAACTGCGGCAATGGTCGTTGTGATGAGGGAGTCGTTGTTAGGAGGGTCGTTGTAGGGAAGGGTCACTGTATCTACATGTTCACATGTACACGACAATGAAAGTTTACTTGCTGTATCCGATTGGTAAACCATACAGGTATGATAAGCTGGTACGCACGGGCTTTTCGTGTCGTTATGTCTACTAAACCCCACAGGGCGTTGTAGCTAGATTTTACCTGCCCCAAAACGAAAATGATCTATATACACAGAGTCTCTCTAGACTAGCCTCAGCGAATCGATAAAACTGGGTCTTCTTCTTTTAGACCTGTTTTCGGATCAATTTGGAATAATAATGGTTGGTTCGGGCCTACACTGTGTGCATATCGACTCGTTTCTGCTATCAGGCGTTAAGTACACGTGTAACGCTTGTTACGTTTTTTTTCTAAGATGAATAATAATCGACGGCACCTGCTGTTAGCTTCGTTTTCTGCTTTACTTCAATCGACAGAGGACGAAAAACAAAAGAGTAATATACCAAGTTCAAGTCTACTTTCAGTCCGAATGACCACTCAGTCGACTGTACATTTACTCCCCTGAAAATTGAACCATCTTGCCTACAATATTGAGCACTGCTAACATATGATGACGCAATCAAATGCAGTCGCAGTACCGGCTCAGACCCTTCACATGTACCCAATTTAATCCCTGGGTGGAGAGGAGCAATTCGCGGTACATGTCTTGCTCAAGAACATTCCTGTACATCATCGGGGATTCAGGAAAAATCCCCTACCGGTAGTCAGACCGCTGGTCCGGCGGGGGATCGAACTCACGACCCCTGGTACCATAGTCCAACGTGTTACCACTGGACTACTACTTCCAACAGATTAGATCGGCTTTCATTTCTTTACAAATTCCACCCCAGATCCTATTCTAATGTCAGGCAGCGCATGTTCTTCGAAGATGTCACTGCTTTCGCTAGAAGCACATATGTCCCGGTAACAACTAATAGACGATGTGAAAGAGAACGAAGGAAAGGGAGAAAACTGAATCGAAGTATATGCCGGAACAGGGTCTGTGTTGAACAAGCTTTTGCGAGCGAAGATAAATACAGGGCTTTTAAACTTGCCTATAACTTGCCTGTACGTTGATTGTCCTTCAATTGAGTAGCATTGCTCATTTTGACATAATTTCATAAATGTTGAACTAAACTCAGCATGGTTAGCTCAGTTTGGAGGAACAGAAGGATGCTGCTTCAAAGAAGTGTAAAAGGAAAGCACTAAATGTTATCCATTAAACTAATTAAAAGTGCGTGTTCTTGTGCGTTATATTACAATGAAAATAATATTGAGAACGTCCCTCAGAAATAAAGCAATTACATAGTACATTTCAGTTTACAATTACATTTAAGTTTAATGTGGAAAGGTCCATTACCACTAAAAGAAGGCTAATTGAGTGTTTAAAAGACAGGTGACAGCTTAAGAAAGTTGACAGTGAAACAGGAAGCTCCTCGTTTTACTGTCACCTTGCTTTAAGCAAACAAACTATTGTAAAACCCTAATAATTAACAACTGGTCGTATTAGAGACGTTTTATTATTACTCAGAACAAACATACATGTATTTCAAAACTAAAGCTTTAAAAGAAGTATGTATGTTTGATTTAAGCAAGCTTTGAGAATCGAACGCAGAAATAAAGCAGACCATTTTGGGAATGAGTTGGAACTGGAAGAATCCGACGACCATATGTCAGACTTCTATCCATTGATGCACTATCCCCTAAAAGGAATGGTGCAAAGGAAACAAACTGAGTGACTTACAGGTATAACCAAGCACTCAAAGAAGCCGAGTGGCTTACAGAATAGTCAGGCACTCACATGCTGCTCTTGTATAAGAGCATCAAACGCACAGTCTAATTCACCCCGTCGGTGCAAGACCGGTGCATACAAATACCAATGATACCAAAGGCGTCAGTGATTACCCTTACGGTAATCTATTCAAAGAACGCAAGTATTGCACTTTTCAATGAAATTGGCAGAAGGGAAATTTATGACATCTTAAATAAAACATTTCTAACATTCAGCAAGTTAATATAAATTCTGAAAGTAATACAAAAAGCTTTTAAATTCACATGGTTACGTGGAAATATATCATAATAATTAATTCTTCATTCAATATTATACTAGCTGTGCTATCTGAATTAATTTTAATGAAAATTATAAAACGTACATCAGTCGTTTTGTACTCCGTATCGCCACTGGCCCTAGATTAGCATAAATTATGAATAAAAGGTGTTAGGATCCCAGCACCCAGCTCATACATGTACCACCATTCTTCTTTAGTGCTGATATAGCTCAGTCGGTAGTGTGGTTGACTAACAATCAAAAGGTCATAGGTTCGAGTCTCATTCGAATCAAAACTTTTTTTTCCTTTTTTCTTTATTATTTTTTTTTTAAAAAAGTCCAATTGTATTGACTTGTGGGTAAATAACGCAGATAAAGGACATGTTTAGTCTTTGTTGGTTAGAATCATTGTTCGCTATATAGCTTGTCGAATTACGTTTTGGTTCATGACTGACACACACTATTGTCTGGATGCAATGTCGTCTGCTTAAAATTGTCGTCTGCTGTTTTTCTGAGTTACGTTATGGACATTTTGACATAAAAACTTAATGATGAGTGACAAACAGCTTGATTCAAGATCAGACGCCGCGTTACGCTGCGTCTGATCTGGAATCAATCTGTTTGCAAAGTTCCCTCCGATAACGACTCCCTCCAAACAACGCCCACAATTTGTGTCTCCTGTTGGGTGTATCACCTGGTTCCTCTTGTCCGTAGAGTTGTGCACCTTGAAGGGGAGAAGCATGTCCTAGACATGCACTGTAGATCGTAAGACCAAATCGTGCATTGGTTATGTTCCGTACTGCAATCACGCTATTGCAGTCCTGTCATTGTGCTCAAACTGGCACACTCTGCAACACTCCGTGCTGGTGCCTCAAACCTTAAGACACTTCTATAACAGAGCTGTTTAACTAACGACTCGTCTAAGATGTTACCATTGTTCAATAATACTAATAATCTTTCAAATGTGTATAAGTCTAGATACAAAAGAACAGGAGCTTCGTATGGCTGTTTTAGAGATGGAGCTCTGTATTTTAAACATGATTGTTGTTGCTAACTACATCACTTAAGTTAACGTACGTGTCTTCACTATAGCTTGTATTAAATACATGTTCCGTGGAACCTTTTTGGTCTTTTATTCTGTTTGTAAAAGACTGGCGTCTTCTTCTGGCGCGAGGCTTATGAATCTGCTCTCGGCGATTCATTTTGTTGCGTTACTTCAGTAACGCCGGCCACAGCCGTTATGGTTATTTATTTCAGGGTACACATTATTCGTGTTAACAACCTCTAATATGAATTAAACTTACACGAATACCAATAAAATGTTCATTTAATATTAAAAATTACAGCAAATATATTATAAGAAATGAACTGAGTTTTTCGGTGATTAAGCTAAACAAACGACAGAAAATTACCAGCAAACTCCATGAATTGCTAACAACGACAGAAAATGATCGGCAAATTCCATGAATCGTATTGGCGATTCATGGAATTTGTCGATCATTTTCTGTCGTTTACTTCGCTTATACGCCGAAAAAATCAGTTAATTTCTTAACTAACTATGTCAGATAAACAGCACACACCGTTGGGGAAGCTGCTTCAAAAACACCAGAAGAAGACGCGAGTCTTTTACAGCAGGATGAACAGGAATACTGAGACAAAAAGGTTCCCCACGTAACATGTATTGAATACAAGATATAATGAAGACACGTACAAAAACTAAGATGTTGTAGTTACCTACAACAATCCTATTAAAAATACAGTGATCCATCCCTACAACGGCCGTCTGAACAACGATTCCATCCGAACAACAACGCTAGCCACTTTCCCCCTAACAACTTCGGCTGCTTAAAATCGTCGGCTGTTATTTTTCTCATAGTAACATTTTGGGTATTTTTACAGAAAAAAGACAAAATGACGAGGAACACACGTGAATGTGAATGCTGAATATAAAAGGACGATGATTTGGTGGTGACTGTATTAGTCAGGTAACAACGTCATAAAAACAATGAAATGACCAAGCAAAGTGGAAATTTGTTGCAGTCGACAGAATATTGCAAACGGCAATGACGTAGCAATGTCGTAGCATGCCCAACTCTCTACAATGAAACCCAATGGGAGACACAGATTATGTATGCTGTTCAGAGGAAGTTGTTTAAGAGAGGGACATTAAGACTTGGTTCATATTTGCAAACAGCTATAATCAAGATAAGTTATCTGGATTCAAGCTGTTTGTTACTCGTTATAATATTTCTTCTGCCAAATTGTCAATTTATATGTTACTTTAAGAAAAACGGCAGACGACAAATTCAAACAGATGATAGGTCTACCGTAGCTGCCGCAACAAATACAGAATGTGATTATATCTGATAGAATCTTCGACATTCCGCTTTTCCTGGCCTATCATATTGTTTCGGTCAAAATAAGTGAGTTATATTCCGTCTTATTATTCCATCAACCAAAGTCCTTCGTCTTAGAATAAAATGGAAGGTGTTGACTGAAGAGGTGCGCTTCTGGTGACTCCAAAAGCAGTGTGAGAGGTTCCAAAAGGTTAATTGGTTGTTGAAAGATATTTTTGAACGTCGATGGTTTTAGTACCTACTATACATATATTTAGGAAGTCAGATTAGCGTGAAGGCCATTCATGCTCCTGAATGAGATTTTCACTCTACTCCCAAATATTTACATTCACCCCATTCAATTGCATTGGACAAAGTGACGTTCAACTTGTATAAACGCTATTTCTCTAGGGGGTATTTGTGTATACAATTCCTCAGAGGAGGCGGGACTTATTGGTCTGCTATCCGCGAATCATTTTGTTGCGTTGCTTCAGTAGTGCCGTTTCGGCTATTCCTTTCAAGGTACACAGTATTCGTATTAACAACCTCTAATATGGATAACACATACATGCAAAATCGGCATTTTTCGCGCCAAACTGTCTGCTTTCGAATGTACACAAATTCAGTAAATCGGTCATGGCTGTTCCTTATAGGGAAAGCATTGTTCGTGTTATCAACCTCATATATGGATTAAACATACATGCGTACTAACAAAATGTTTATTTAATGTTAGAAATTACAGCAAATATATTGTGAATATAAGAAATGAACTGATTTTTTCGGCGTTCAAGCGAAATGAACGACAGAAAATTAACGGCAAATACCATGATTCGCTAGCGCGATTCATGGTATTTGCCGATAATTTTCTGTCGTTCATTTCGCTTGAACGCCGAAAAAAATCAGTTCATTTCTTAAGTATCTGATTTATAGGTCATATTTCATAACAAAACACTGAGCAACTTGTGTATAACAATACCAGGTCACATGCTCTAAACTGTTTGAAACTAAGGTTATAACACTTATATGAGTTTTCTGATAGATATTCTTTTGCACGGTATTACATACATGCCTTCTCTGAATGAATGCATGTAGTATAATCCATTTGAAACTACTGAGGAGCCTTTTTTCATAAGTTTGCTTTTTACTTGATGCACACAGTAGGTTATTTTCAAAAGTCGTCTTTGCTTTTCAGTTTGGAATTAAATCAGACCCCGGTTCACGTGCTAGTAATCAAGTGCAAGGCTATTCGGTACTCAAATAAAACGATGTTTGACAGGGTAGTTATTTACCTGACTTTTGCTATAAATTCCATTAAAACGGGAACGAATAACATGTTCCCTGCTGTAGCATGAATATCCAAAATTGATTGAGTCCAGAGCCGCTAAAAGATGGTATTGGCTGTTTAACTAATGCCGCTTACAGTGGAGAAGACGTTTTTTCTACAAGTTTAAACGAAAATCAACACAAACACAATGCAATTGAAGTTAAGAAAATGATAATGGTTTGAATGGCAAATATATTTGGGTTTTCATTATACGACAGATTACCCGACGACTGATCTTGTTCCAAACTGTTTGCAATGAAAAGTAATGTTTTAGAATAGAAAAGTTTATTGAGAGAGAAAAACTTCTTTTCCACGGTAGAAATGATGTATGAATAACTAAGTAACTCTTTGAACGCCAAACTGTAAACTAGGTTAATGAGGAATAGTAATTTGAAAACTATTAGAATTAACGACGCCAAGTAATACACTTTACATAGAACAATAATAATACCATTTATCAACGGCATATGAAACTGTTCCATTATACAGAAATGTTATATGTATATGACGCTATAATAGAAAACGTTATTACACTGCAGTTTGCAATATGAAATGCTTTTGGAAGACAATGGCACCGGCAATGCAATTACACCGATTCATATAATTTATGGTTTCCAACTCGATATTCCGTAAATAGTGAGTCGTTTTTTCAATTATATGAAACTAATGGGATTTCATGACAGCAAATGCTATTTTGGGATCATCCGAATCCTTTATTAATTATTTATCATGGATTCCAGAAGATTATGGGACGCTTAGAATCCAATAGTTCTAACCTAGTTTCGTAGTTCCCATGAAGAAAACAATCACGGCTGGTGATGATGGAAATTAGAGGGGTATATGGTGTGACTGTCGTAAGCCTTTCACGTAGTAGCGCCTTTTGCCGGGTTTATGGTCCTCAACAATACTGTTTTTCATGATAAAGCGTTCCCTCTCTACAACGATACCCACTGGGCCACAACAAATGTGTGCGTTGTGCGGTGGGAGAAGTTAAAGGGACGGTAATTAGTTTACGTTTGCAAACAGCTTAAATCCAGATCAGACGCCGCATAACGCAAACTGTTTGTCACGCGTCATTATGTTTTTTCTATCAAAATGGCCAATATGAAAATTTGAGAAAAGCAGAAGACGACAATTTTAATCAGACGATATTGCAGCCGTGACAGCTTTATATATAATTTTCTTGTTTAGGGAACAGCAGCAATGGTCGCTGTTCAGAGGGCCGTTGTAGGGAGGGAGCACTGTACTACCATGTCTTCATTCAGGGAAACAGTTTCTGTATTCTTACAGGTGAGTGCTGCATTAGGATGGGTACTAAAGCAAACATCTCTTCGAAAACTGCTTTAAGCAACCATCTAATACCTCTATCACATATACGGATTTCTCTTTAGAATCTTAACGTATCACATATTCGTATAAGTACACGGATATTTTAGAATTTTGCCGCTTTGAAGATGGAATTAGAATTACTATATGTTATTACGGTTTAGTAAATGGAAAAAACTTTCGATTTATTACGGGAAACTACGCACACAATTCTCACAATGATCCGTAACGTCTTCGTAATACATCGTATGAAATAGATAATCACTCGTAAATTAAAATGAATATAACATGTCATTGTGACCGGTTGTCTATGTTGCCTACTCGTTGCTACTAGTGAACTACGATTGGCTGACAAAGTAATCCGTGGAAATGTTTGACATGTCAAAATATGAGTATTTGACCCTCATCTCACGGATACGAACACTCGTCTGCTAATTTTTTCGAATTATTTACGAGTTTTTTTTACTGATACCAACGAGTTATTTATCGATGCTTGCGATGTTCTACGAGTTTGCTAACTGTAAGGATTCGTAAGAATCATTTGTGTATGTGAAAGCACACGGGTCTATACATGTGTTTGCAAAAATGATGCAATTCTCAATGTATCAATATTCTACAACTGACATTCCGCCGCACATAAGAAACAAGAAAAGATATATTTTGCATTTTTATGGAAAATGTATGCAAAACCCCACGATTTTCCAATAGTTATGACAGATAAATACGTGCCGGTGACGGACATTTTAAGGATTATGTGAGAACTTTTACGGAGGTTTAAGTGATACATTGTGCCCGATATATGATACTTAGGAGATTTTACGAACTATTGATAGAAAAATAAATCATTGAAAATCTTAATTTCGTTTTAGGTAACACATAGGCATCTCCTTAAAGGTATCCGTACAAGGACCTGCGTGCATTTAAAGAGTTTCGCGGGGTTATTTACGGACATCAACATTTTTACGATGCCTTGCGATTGATTACAAGTTTGCAATCTGAAAGGACTAGTGAGAAAAAATTCAAGTACATGATGGCATTCTAATAACATCTTTAAACTAGTTACAAGAAAATGGTTAAATAGCATTATATTTCGTTCGTGCTACTGTTTGTGTTTTGTATTGCATTCGGTTTTAGGTGGTCATCTGGGTGTAAAGGAATTATGGTAAAGAAAACATTTTTTTAATTCTTAAATCAGTCTGCTTTAACAGTTTTAACCTACATGTCTAATATGTTATTTTGCACAGTTGACCACTTTATAAACAGTCTTCCTAAATTCTGTTATAGTTCATTTCTTTCCTTATATTAGCAGCCATACTTATTGAGATAAAATGAGTCGATCCTTGTGAACATTCACTTTTAAAGGGTTACTTATTATTGACAATCCCATTAGCTATTCATTTTTTGTTGTACAATAACCTGCAACAATCAAACCTCAAAATCAAACTTCATATTTAGCCTATCGCACTCACCTACATTTCAAATTCCATAATTGATCCATAAACCATTTACGCCCAGTGGATTATTTCATGTTTATATATTGGATTAGCCCATTTTTTATCAAAGAGATGCCTGGTCAAAATTTTCATTTTCATTTTTTATATTGAAATTCCTATTAGCAAACAGTGTAGACTCTGATCAGACGCCGCATTAATGCGGCGTCTGATCAGAGTCTACACTGTTTGCCTATGTCCCATATATGGGATCGTGGGCACAAATAGGTTAATTCATGTTACAATGTATACTAAGTGTATTTGCTAAAACAAGTATTCCTATTGAAAACGGTATGAATAAATAACCGACAACGGGACACCCGACATATCACCAGGTGCACAGGCTCAACGTTGTTTGCCACTCAAATACATGTATACACTAGTGTTGTAGTTTTGTCAGTAGAATACATGTGTGAAGTTCATTGTAGACTCGATTTAACCATCCACAATTTTGAAATATATCAAAGTCTAAAGGATATATAGATTTGTGGTATACGTGATTACATCATGTAAAATGATAATATTCTAGCTTGTAAGACATAGCAGTTGGGTGGACGAATCATGTACCGTATATGTGTTCGGATAGACGAACGGAAAAACTAACGGATACATAGGTTTGGATTTACATACAATTTTGATTGTGTTTCTCGGCAGTTGTCAGATTTTAGACTATTTCATTTGACGACAACTATCTAAATAGTTATATATCGTCATGACAGGGAAGGGATGAACAGAATAAAATTCAATAAGTGTATATTTAATTTTTTACTAGTCAGTATACGTCCTTTAGAGCTGGTGACTTGACAGTAAACGAACATTAAAATTAAAAGTGCATCCATAAGCTTTCATATTTTTTCGACAAACTGTAATACGCTATGATGTTATAATGAACGGACTATCTATCATCCTTTTTAATGAACCATACCGTTATTGCCATGGAATATTTATTATTTATGGCCCACTATATATCTATTACTCCCTCGATTGCAAAACATGTTTCCAATTCTAAACTCGTCATTGCCTTACACCGCAAGCAAATATAGTTTACAATCAGGTTTGATCCTGATCGAACGCCACGTACAGCGCCGTCCGATCAAGATTATATCTGTTTTGGGATTAAATTGAAAATATATGTTGTCAAAAATATCACACGTCTGTTTTACCACATAAATATGACGGAAGTTTTGAATCACGAAATATCCTGTCTAATAAGGGATATATTTAAGTACCCTACAGTGCTGACGCTAAAGAATCGATCCTTTTAGGACACCGACTCCCACAAGCTGTTGGAGTAGAGAATATAGAACATGTACATGTACAATGTAATTGGAAGGAACCCTATATTAGTCTGTAATATACTATCTCCACTAGAAACTAGTAGTGTATCTAACCTGGGATTAGTAGTTCACAATGATATTGTTTAGGAAACATTTATTATGGGTCGACAAGGAGTACGTTTTACCAAAAAATCCTTGGCTAGATTTTACATTTACCTGGTATTGTTTTTCCTTATTCTTATCGTACGGTCAAACAGTTGACAATGTGTAATTATTTCTTATTTTCACAGAAACTAAACGAAAACGCCATATGATGAAATATAGAAAAAGTTTTTTTGAAAATTTCTTTGAATCGTTGACGATGTCTTTGATTCTTAGTGGCAATTAGTTTGGACTCTAATAGACGACTAGTTACACGGCGTCTTATCTGACTTATTTGTTTGCAATTGGGATTCTTGTTTTATCACATACACATTTACCTTTGGAAAATATCGACTTTGTTACTGTATGAGTGATCTATGTCTAAGCTTTTAAAGCGTTTGAATAGAGTCTGAGGCAGTCTCCAAGCGTTTGATAGGTCATAATTGAGCGAAAGCTAAACATCTGACCAAACAAATGCTTGAGAACGAATTCAGACTCTACTCAAATGCTTTATAACATTGGACTATGGTTTATTTGGGTAATGTAGGGCAAAATATCGTATCTGCGCAAAAACTGTGAATTTTGACATCGACCTTCGAAATAATTGCTGCAAAGATTCATTTGATGATTACTACGTGTCTCTCAAATTCTGTTTAATCGTTGTTTTGCAGATTGTTTAGAAAATACTTTGTAAATCTCTTTTTGTATTAATTTGCATTGTAACACGTGCTGTTTTGTCTAATTGAATTTGTGTCGTCATGAATTATGTACAAATTGATGGAAATTTATCTGTCATCTGAGTGCCCATTGGCTCATCAGAAAGTGTTGCTTGGAACGAATAAAACACAGGGGAATAGCAAATGGTCCAAAAAACTGAAATCGAGTACTACTAATTTAATTTCAATGGCAAGAATGTGTTGTTTCATTTCAATAAGCGCATGTTTCAAATCATATTTAGGAGGTCAAACAAACATGGGTCGACAATTTCGCCATGTTTGCAGAATATTTATTCTTCAAAGAAATCAGCCGTGATAGTCGTTGTATCTCAAATATGAATCGCAGGAATGAAAACATAATAAATGTTTGTTCTGCGATTTTTTTATTTATGCTTCCATTTTCCGAGTTGCATAACAATAAATGAGTTTGCCGTTTCACGTCAACATAATAATAACAGCTGTTGCGTTTACACTTCAACCGCAGTCAAATGTGTGTGTACAGTGCGCTCTCTTTAAAATTTGATAATAAGGACAGTGTCAGACATAATAATGTACCAGTATAGTTAATAAGATCAATGTAAGATGGAAACACATTAATACTTATCATCCTAGAAGGTAGGCATTATCAAATGGTGGCTCCAAGGTAATAAAGCTTTTAAGTGGAGGCTGAAGTAGTTCTCAAGTATTTGATTGGTCAGATTTGAGCCTAGGCTCAAATCTGAGCCTAGGCTCAAATCTGACCAATGCAATGCTTGAAAACGCTATCAGGCTCAGCACAATAGCTTTATAACCTTGGACTCTGTACGTAAACTCTGATGCAACGCAGCATCTTATTAGCGTGGCATGTATGCAATTTCATTAGATTATCTGATGTATAGACAAACACCGCAGCGTATGTAGAAAACCCACCTTTATATTTATAATGATATATTCTAGAAAGTATATACTGTAACAGTACTCCCTCCCTTCAACGGCCCTCCCAACAGCGATTCCCTCCTTACAACAACCCTTGTCGCAGTTCCCTAAACAAACCAATAATGTCTAACGCTTTTACTGCTGCAATGTCGTCTGCTAAAATTGTCGTCTGTTGTTTTTCTAAGTTACATAATGGCCATTTTGACAGAAAACACTAAATGACGAGTGACAAACAGCTGTAATCAAGGTCAGACGCCGCGTTAAGCGGCGTCTGATCTGGATTCAAGCTGTTTGCACATGTAAGCTGATTTCCCTCCCTATAACGACTCCCTCCTAACAACGCACACCATGTTTGTCTCCCATTTGATGTCGTTGTAGAGAGGGAGCGCTGTATCGACAGTTAAAGTATATATCGACAGTTCACTGTATAAGTTGGTTAAATTAACAATAAACCATATTATCATGGCAGTTCTACAATAAATAGCAGCGGTATGAGACATTCAGGAAGCTGATTTCTGCATCTGATTTGCTGCAGAATTTACCGTAGCCATATTCAAACATCACTCATAATCTGAGGTATTTATTGTTTTAACTCATTAACCCCTAGAGATGGATACATGTGCCATATAAACACATTGTACTAGACATTACGTTTTTCTTTGCAAGCAGTGTAGTAATTTACTCGGCAAAGTGTATTGTTTGTCGTTTCACAAAGCATTGTTAGATATCTACCTTAACCCTTTTACTTTCTATCACGTGCTTTGGAAAGGATTATTCTAATTGTTGAATGAGCTTCCACCCTTTCACTCTCAATGACGTCATAAAGCGCATTTGCAAACAGTTCTGAATCTGATTAGATGCCGCGTAACGCGGCGTCTAATCAGAATCAAAACTGTTGCCAATTGTTTTGAAAAACGTCAGTTTAACTTCATTAATTCTAACTTTGAGACGATATTGCAGACAGCAATATTGAAGCAGACGACCATGAAACGGTGAATGGGTAACATTTTATGATTAATTTGGCAGCGAAATAGTTAACTAACTGATTAATATGTTCTATTAGCAGAAACATTGTTTCTTAAAAAGTTATTGTGTATACGTAAGAGGTCGTTTTCAACGAAAAATGCAATACTTTATAAACAATATGAATCTGTATTTATTTAAAAAATCAATACAATTTCTATCAACAAAGATAGATATTTTCGCGCCAAATGTCAAGTTCATGATGTTATATGTTTACAATACAACGTTTTTGTGTTGCGTTTGAAATGCAGATAGATAGCTTTAGACAAAAACAAAATATTAATGTAAGTACAAGAAATAAGCTGATTATATCGGTGTTTATGCGAGATGAGGTCAGGCAGATATCATACATACACAACATAGTGAAAAAAAATGAAATGGAAGAAAGATTGTTATAATGTGATACTGCTTTTCATTTAACTAATTATCCCATAACCATAGTCTTGTTTTAAGACATGTAACCACTTAACCCTTTCCCTTATAGAAGCGACTTTTAGCACATTCATTTTATTCATCCGCTGAAGAAAATAGTTCCAAATTATACCGTAATGAATATGTGCCATATTTAATACTTTCCTTATTCTAGCAGTTAATAGCTTAAAGCAGGCTAAAAGTAAAGCAGAATGCGCCTTAGGGCGCATTCTGCTTTACTTTAAACCTGCTTTAAGTAGTCACATATCTTCAATACTAGAAATAGGCTATCAGGTAAAGGGTTAAAGTAGGTAGAGCGTGAATGCCGATTGCGCCTACAAGGAGCATTCTGCGTTTTCTAAATCTGAATAAGGGGAGATCCTTTGAAAGCACAGAAAACAAAGCAAATACTGAAAATTGCAGACTCGGTTTAATTGAGTCTGTTCATGAGCAATACTGAAATATGCAACAGTGCTCACGCTCCCTAGCACCAGCTTAAGCGGAATTTAACTTTCAACTGTAAATGCGCTGAAGTCAATGATTCCAAAGGACCAGAAAGTACCCTACTTTAAGCTACCGTCTCCTAGGATATAGAGCATTTCACAAAAGTATATATTTATGACTGTATAAGTTGGACTTAAATGTATTTTATTTAAGCGGAGGGATACATTGAAGCGTAAACCTGCATATTTATAGAAAAATAGATTAGAATAGCATTTAAATATTTGCTTTTAATTGCAATCTGCAATAAGTTCGGGTTTAAGCTAGATTAAACGATCTCAAGCTGCAATATCAAACAGTTATTTCCTAGGTTTCAAGTAAATGACTTACTTGTAAACGTTTTTAAAATCCTTACGATTGCTTAAAATTAACGATATCACCCGCGATTGATACTGAATGTAGAATTAGCAATAATTCATTCAATATAGTATTACATTGCTCCATAACACATGTACATGTACTGTAATACATCAGTATGTCGCAAAGGGACGTGGCAAAATGCTTGCATATGAATTTAATGCATGTTAAGTGATTGTAGTGAGTGCAAAGTGTCAGACTTAATATATCTGTATTTTCGTTCAAATATATTTCAACCTGAGTGCCAACAGTTCTGATTTAGTTTTTACTATTTTACTAAACAACTTACGCAAATTATTTGCGTAAGTCAAAATTTTAAATTTAAATTTATATTTTTTTTATCACTTGCTACAGACAGCAAATAGCAAGATCAGAGGACGCGCTTTAAGCGCGTCCTCTGATCTGGCTATTTGCTGTTTGCAAACGTTTATGATCGAAAAATAAGAGTAAAACGATTTTGATTTACGCAAACATTTTGCGTAAGTAGTTTAGTAAAACGGGCCCCAGATGAGACACTGGGAAACAGCTTGCAAAAGTTAGTTCAACCGTGCGCAACAGAGTACGGTAGTGAACTATTTTCACTACCTTACCTTGAGTGAGTACAGAGTTTATTTTCGTCAAGCGGTGTCTGATCAGGATCTAAAATGTGTATAACTCATTTAAAAAAATCTTCAGTTAAAAGCTTAAATTTAGAATTGATGAAGTCATGGTACTGTAGGGGTTAAGCTAGAATACAGTGGAAGAAACGTAAATGTTTCCCATTAAACCTGTTTGTCCTTAAACAACTATACCCATTGCTGACAGTTTTTATCCGTTTCAGAAATACTGTAACCCAGTATCTGATCATGTTCAAAGCTGTTTGCCACTCAAATTAAAAACCCAGTGTCAGCTTTTAATATTAATGCCATTTTCTGAGTTTGTTTTATTATTTTTGCGACTAGTTTCGTTAACAACGTCTGCCCCGTTATATAGTTAAATATCCTTATTATACTCGAGCTATAAATATTATGATAGTTACATAGAGGTTAATGTAGGGCAAGATTAATTAACTGAACTATTAAGTTAACAGTTTCTTAATCTACAACACATGATCATAGATCATTAGCTTTCTGTAGCTGCTTTTATCTTATCATAAATAAAGGCATTGACTGATCGATAATCCTTAAAGTATGTGTGTCATTTACCGTAGATCATCTAGAACGAAAGCACTGTCAGAATTATATTCTAGAGAACGGAAAAAGGTAGTGTACTGCGAAAGAAATATGCGAAAGAAATGTTACTCCTTCTCATTGTATATAACACATGTAAATGTTAAAAAGTGATATACCGTAACCAAGCATAGTAATTTTTCCTGTTTAGACACTAATACATAAAAACGGGCCGATTAGACCCGGTCCTATTTGACCGGGTCCGAGTTGGTTTTGGGCCGATTCGACTCGGGGTCCGATTCGTTTTTTTTACCCGTTACCACCACACCCTAACGCATTCAACTTGATTGTAGAAAAGTATATATTTTTGAATTTTTATACGATTCACTCTGAGTGTCAAAATGTTCAATGCCTAATCGGACACCGGATCATCCGGCGTTTGTTCTGGCTCATATATCTTGGGAACGGCAGTATTTATTCAGCACAAAAACGTTGATTGCGAACAATACCGCCAACTCCACTGCTGTCCCGTCGGTCTGTTTGAATCAGCTACGTGTTCTAATTATATTAACGCTCTAAGGTTAATCATCAAATATGTCCATGTAACTCGTGTATATGTTTCAGATGTTTAGTTATTTAACCCTCTCATGATCAAATTAATCGTGAGATTTTTATCCCTTCACCGCCATAATATTATTGTCTGCAATATTGTTTCAAAGTTAGATCTAAGGCAGTATAACTGCCGTAATTTCAAAACAAGTGACAAGCAGTTATGTGGCGTCTTATCAGTATCAAAACTGTTTGCAAATGCGCTTTATGACGTCATTGAGAGTTAGACCCGCGTCGGATCAGGATTAAAACTGTTCTCACATGCGCTATATGGCCTCATAGAGTGTGAAACGGTGGGAGCTTATTTAACAATGAGATAACTTTTTTTTCCAAAGCACGTCTTTATTGAAAAAAAGGTACTACGGAAAGCAGTTTTCTGCAAGACGCAGGCTTAAATAGACACCTCTTACGAATCAACCTGTCTTAACCCTTTGCCTGCTGCTCGCGACTTTATTATTTTTTGCAAACCGTTTAGATCCAGATCAGACGCCGCATAAAGCGGCGTCTGATCTGAATCCAAACGGTTTGACACCCCTTTTAAGGTTTCTTCGCTTACAAAAATGTATAAATCTAAATTTAACAAGTTTTGCAGACAACATTTTCGAAGCAGACGACATCACCGCAGGATAAGGGTTAATGATCGAACAAACACTTTCAGATTAATGGTTGTAAACTGGGTATTTACTTTATGTTTGAATGTTTTTTGTTTTCCCAAGTGAATTGGTTTCATATTCAGTACTTTTATCCACTGTCAGTTTTTATGTTTATTCTTTCATAATCGGATTGCTTGTCATTTAAGTGCGATTTTCTTTAAATCTTTAAGATTCGATGAAATCCTTATTTACTCTCGGGACTTAAAAACAGTGATGCACTAAAGTATGAAAAAAACTTTCTAATATGAAACCGTTTTGCTACGTTTGTAACAGTAGCCATTGTAAATGAAAAAAGCATGTAAACCTTTTCTAAGAAATGCATCGTTTCAAACTATAACTAAAGAAGTTGTTTACTGCTTAGACTTATAATGCCTTTGTTAAAATTCAACGGGGAGTGGTGGTATGAGAAGGAAAAAACATCAAAACATGCACACGAATAAAACATTACTATTTTCCCCATACCCTGTTTCTAGTATTGAAGAACGGTGACCGCTAAAAGCAGGTTGGTAGTAAAGCAGAATGCGACTAAAGGCGCATTCTGCTTTACTTTGAGCCTGCCTCAAGCTATTACCTGCTAGGATTTAGAAAAACGTAATCTTTTATTCATGACTGTACACATTGGAACGTTTGTCTCTTAAGTGGATGAATAACTTAAATGTGCACTTAGGTAAATGGTTAAATACTACAGCGGTTAAGACATGACTAAGACATACAGTGGAGAATCTGTTATGCTTTCCCAATAAACGCGTTTACGCTAAAACTATTACTTGCAGTAACCCGTCGTCTGATCAGGCTCCAAACTGTTTGCTATCAAGATAAACAAGAATTATCAGAATTGTCCAAAAGTTGTTCTTTTCTACGTTTTAGTGCTTTGCGTTTGCGTACGTTTGCGTTTAAACGGGAAAGAATAACAGATTCTCCATTGTAACGCGTTTTTTTTGCGATAAAACAGTTATTCCAATGCTTCTGATTCACTCCACGTCTGATCGGGATCAAATACGTGTGCGGCTCAATACAGGTTCTATATAAAATGCAATGTGATTACGCTCATGTTCGTTAAGGCGAGAACGACTACAGTGAAACCCCTCTAAACCGGACATTGTGGGGACAACAAAAATGTCGTGATGTAGAGGGGTTTCCGGTTTAGAGGGTTTTTTACCTGTTTCTAGTATAGAAGATAACTGACCACTTAAAGCAGGTTGAAAGTAAAGCAGAATGCGCCTTAAGGCGCATTCTGCTTTACTTTCAACCTGCTTTAAGCTATCATCTGCTAGAATGTACAATCTATTTTCTTAAGTGTAAGAATAAACCAAAGACGTAAAAATGCGTATTGATGGTGTAATGGGTTAAGATAAAGAAGGGTTGGAAACGGGACCAAAGTTTTTGTCCGGTTTAGAGGGAATTCCGGTATTTAGAGGTTCCGGTTTAGAGGGGTTTCACTGTACTTCTTTACTGTATACGTGTTTGTGATTTTAGAGGCAATCTTGCTACGACATAACGGCACCATTTCGCCAACTAGTTTAGCAAAATGAACTTGAAACCTACGTTCAATGAATACATTAACACGAAATTTGAATATATGAGCAATGATCCTTAACGAGTATCATATACTCAGGATAACAGTCACCAACGTTTAGAAATAATTATATTATACCGTCTGTATAGAAACGTTTATTTTACTTGTAACTGATTGTTTGAATACTTAATATCTCTCCATTGGTATGAGGTATTCCGTTTTGATAAGGATTCTGATTTTAGAGAAAACATGGACATGGTATATACAATTACAAGCGATGTTGTTTAATAAATATCTTCAAGAATAATTGTAAAGTATAAGTAAGACAATTATATCACGAACATCTCAGTCTTGCAATGCGTTTGGCATACAGTGGAGAAACTGTTATTCTTTCCCAATAAACGCGTTTACGCTAAAACTATTATTTGCAGTGCAAACAGTTTGGAGCCAGATCAGACGCCGGGTAACCCGGCGTCTGATCAGGCTCCAAACTGTTTGCCACCAAGATAAACTTGAATTATCAGAATTGTCCAAAAGTTGTACTTTTCTACGTTTTAGTGCTTTGCGTTTGCGTACGTTTGCGTTTAAACGGGAAAGAATAACATATTCTCCACTGTACGTATCAGATGCGTGGTCACTGGGTGTATGAGGACAATTAAAACAAATTGAACTACAGTCAGGACTCGATACAACGACACAGTTCGTTCCCAACAAAAATGTCATTGTAATGAGTTTGTCGTTATATTGAATCTCATATTTTCTGTACATGTATACAATGTATTATTTAAGAAATAATCTATGTTCTACCGTTGTGAAACGGTATTTTACAACGGTTGGGAGTTGTGGTGCGCAGGAATTGACCACGAAGGCCGAAGGCCTGAGTGGTCAATTCCTGCGCACCACAACGACCAGATGTAAGGAAATTCATTAGAAAGGAAATCAAATGTTCCATACTTATTTCCTCAGCGGATGAAGTTTTTCGACCGAATAACTTTTTCCGCGGCATTACAAGAATCTAACACCCATAAGCAAATTTACAATTACCGATCCATAATCTGGCACAGAACAAACATTACATCAAACAAGACAGAAGAATGAGAAAATTACTGTAACGTTACTGGTTAAAAGTATATGGTCTTTACGGGCTATATGAATAACGAAATTGTTTTAAAAAACATAACGTATGAACGCACGTGGTCACGTCATGTCATATAACCGTGGGAGGAGCGGGGTAGGGAAGAGCGTGGTATACCGTCTCAGGTATACCACGATAGACATGTTCTTTGTTTATAGAGACGAATTCACGTGTCATGTTAGAATATTCATTTTACTACAAATAATGTCGTTTGTTGAAACCATTTACTGCTTATACAGTGGAGAATCTGTTATTCTTTCCCGTTTAAACGCAAACGTACGCAAACGCAAATCACTAAAACGTAGAAAATGACAACTTTTGGACAATTCTGATAATTCATGTTTATCTTGGTGGCAAACAGTTTGGAGCCTGATCAGACGCCGGGTTACCCGGCGTCTGATCTGGCTCCAAACTGTTTGCACTGCAAATAATAGTTTTAGCGTAAACGCGTTTATTGGGAAAGAATAACACATTCCCCACTGTATATCATACTTATATATATTCAACTATGAAAAGGGAATAACATGTTTGCTGTCACCCTAGACACTAAGTATGTATCCAAAAGATTAAAGAATCTACATTCGCAGTCGTCGCCACAAGTGGTTATCTATTGCTTGATAAAAGTTATATAGATATCTTTAGTATGCGTTGCGATTGATAATGCATTAATTAGTCAAGATATATTTGTTCACTGGTTGTGCGCTCTAACTCATTTTTAAGTATTGTACAATTTATTCTAACAAAAAATTATTTTTATTCCCTTCACCGATCACAATTTGAATCCTGAGTAGACACCGCTATAAACTGTTTGACAATACTTTTAATAGTTTGTCAGTTCGTTTGTCTCCCCTATGATACCACAATGTACATGTACACGCAAACGATATTATGGGCGGTGAAAAGATTAAAACAGATTATAGTAAAATATGGTGAAAGTGTAATATAAAAAGGATTATTGAACTCTTTCCCTGCAAACAGCGCTAAAATGCGGCTTGGCAAAAAGTATGGATCATAATCAGATGCGGCGTATGATCAGGATCAATAATGTTTGACACTTATATCGATATGTCTTCAGGAAAAAAAATACCTAAATCTGACTTTAAAAAATATTGCAGACGACATTTTCAGTGAAGACGGTAGTTTGGAGGTGAGAGAGTAAAAGCAGACGATACAATTTGGTAGAGAAAGAGTTCAAGAAGTTTGACAGTACACCACATAGTTAACCCTTAGCCTGCCACTCACGACTATAGCTCCATATGCAAACAGCTTGGATCCGGATGAGACGCCGAGTAACTCGGCGTCTCATCCGGATCCAAGCTGTTTGACACTCGGACAACATTTTCAGCAATTTTGAGCAACTTTGAAGCAATTTGAAACTTGAAGCAGACGAGAAATATAGCAGACGACAATTTATTTGGCGGGCTAAGGGTTAAGTAGTGTTGCTGTTGGCAAATGATATCAGTATGAGAACATTTATAGCACAATAATCATAACCAATGAAGATCATGCCAAACGTAGGATTTAATACGTCATTGGTTCATTGAAAGCAGATGCGTAACTCCGTATCCACGTGCCTTGTGATAGTGTGACCGAGATATGTAAATACAATGTGTAAACAATACACGAATAGTTCCGCTTCGAGCCAAATTTAAAACCCTTTGTTTCTATAGAACATTTAGCTTCTTTCTCCAAATAGTTCAGTTATTAATAGATTTTATTATAAATAAAATTGGGAAATTCATTAAGTTTTTAACGCTTATTAAGTCAAACTTGCATTAAGTGTCTGTTCAAGATAATGTCGATTATTTAAGGGATTCATTTTAAACAAGATAAAACTTTGTGTAAAATCCCACTCATGCTTATAAAAAAACGATCGGGTAGTACCGTGTTATTATGATATTAAATGTTATATTCCAGTCATAACCAGTGTAATTCAGCAGAAAAAATGTAAATACCGACAACTAATTAACTATGAAGTATTTTGATAAAATTATAATTAATGACTATATAAAAGATAACTTCATGCGCAATTTTACAATCAACCTAGATAGGTAAAGCCTCTTTTACGAAGCAAGACTGGGGCCCGTTTCATAAAACTTCTTACGACAAATGTTGTCGTAAGTCAAAACTTTAAAATACATTTAATTTCTGATGTCTCTATCTAATCCTGTATTGTGACATCCTTTTGGAATCGTCTTTTCAAGACGATTCCAAAAAGATGTGACAAGACAAGATTTGATGGAGAAACACAAAATATTTGAGACATTTATAATCTGACTTACGACAACATTTGTCGTTAGAAGTTTTATGAAACGGGCCCCAGAACCCTGTGTAAGTGACAGAGGTAACTTACAATAGACAAACAGGACTTGCTAAAACAACAGTCTTAAATGCATCACTAAAATAATGCAAATAGCCTGAGAAAGGCCTAAAATGGAACTGTCTATATTTATGTTGCCTGTATTCAGCTAACACATCGCTACTTTATTCTCATTTAGTCTTCTACTTAATTGAGGCTAATAACATGTTTCGCTGCAAATAAAATAGTTTATTTATGCTCTTCGGTGGATTACTATGAAATAACAGTGGATTATCACTTGATAATTTTACTGATTCAAGCAGTGGAATTATCGTCGCGCGAGCTTCTTTTATGAATTTTCCCAGTAGTACTCCCCAATAATTGTAGTCAATCGTGTTTATCGTTTAATTCAGGCAGCCCGATTTGTCTCGAACCACACAGCAGAAGAACACGAATCCAAGATCGGAAGTAACGACGTAATTCCGATGACGTCAACTCAATAAATTAGTGACATCACTGTACGGCCAGCTGTCACGAAAATGTGTTTGATATAAATTTGGGGCTCCACAGGGGATAGATAATGCACTTTCGCTTTAAATTGTCGAACACTTTTGTTTACAAAGTGGCTTAAAAGCGTAAATAAATAGAATAACTGTATTTTTCAAGTGTTAGGTTGACTTTAATCTTTGAGTGAACATCAGACTGTTATAGTTATACTCGTGGCTTCGCCACTCGTGAAAATATAACGGCTGATGTTCACTCAATGGTTTAAATTTCAATCTGACACTGAAAAAAACAGTTATCCTCTATATAATATATTTTCCACGCCAAAATAAACCGATTTATTAAACATATCCGGAGGCGAAATGTCTGCTAAAATTAATCGTCTGCATTTTTTACGAGTTCATTGTTTTGTTAGTTTGACTGAAGAAACATTGAATTATTTTATACCCGTTAAAAATAATTAACCCCGATCAGACAGATAATAACTACTGTGCACCCTCTCTACAACGACCCTCCCAACAACGCCTCCCTTCTTACAACGACCCTTGTCGCTGTTCCCCAAACAGGAGAATTATGTCTAGCGCTTTTACTGTTGCAATGTTGTCTATAATTGTCATCTGCTTCTTTTTTTAAAAGTGACATAATGGACATTTTGACAGAAAATTAAATTAACGACGAATGACAAACAGCTTGAATCCAGATCAGACGCCGCGTAACGCGGCGTCTGATCTAGATTCAAGCTGTTTGCAAATGTAAGCCAATTTCCTTCTCTATAACGACTCCCTCCGAACACAGCACACAATCTCTGTCTCCCACCATTGGGTGTCGTTGTAGAGAGGAAGCGCTGTTTTCGCGAAGTCGATAAATGCCCCCCAAGGCATAAATAAACCGATTTATTAAATATATCCGGAGGCGAAATGTCTGCTAAAATTAATCGTCTGCATTTTTTACGAGTTCATTGTTTTGTTAGTTTGACTGAAGAAACATTGAATTATTTTATACCCGTTAAAAATAATTAACCCCGATCAGACAGATCATAACTACTGTGCACCCTCTCTACAACGACCCTCCCAACAACGCCTCCCTCCTTACAACGACCCTTGTCGCTGTTCCCCAAAATATGAGAATTATGTCTAGCGCTTTTACTGTTGCAATGTCTGACTCTGACATAATCTTCAACCTGATGAAGGTGGTCAGTAATGTTTAGATGTAGATGTCGTCTATAATTGTCGTCTGCTATTTTTTTAAAAGTGACATAATGGAAATTTTGACAGAAAATTAAATTAACGACGAATGACAAACAGCTTGAATCCAGACCAGACGCCGCGTCACGCGGCGTCTGATCTAGATTCAAGCTGTTTGCAAATGTAAGCCAATTTCCTTCTCTATAACGACTCCCTCCGAACAACGCACACAATTTCTGTCTCCCATTGGGTGTCGTTGTATAGAGGGAGCGCTGTATTCGCAAATTCGATAAATGTCCCCCAAGGCGTGGAAAGGGATAACTCCATAGACTGTAGGGAAAATTAATTGGAAAGGTATTGCTTTATTCGATTTAAACTGTTTTATTTGAGGTTGCCCAGTACCACAGACGATGGTAAACCATGATGACCCTTCTGGCAATGTAAATGTATAATAGTTTTATTACCATAAGAACCCTCTGAATGGTGCGCTTCAAGTTCTCAACGAGTGCCGAGGTTATAGTGGGAGGTTAACCCTTATTGTGCGGAAAACAAGTAAACAATTTTGGCAAAATGGTGTAGCCCTATATCGGAATATTCGTTATGAAATCCTCTGAGCATTGTCTGTACTCTTTACAAACATTTTTATATATCACTTTAGAATCAATATTAACTTGTCTTAATTTAGGAACCGTGAGAGTGTATTTGAAAAGGCAACAGTGTTGGGGATATTTTGTACGCTGATACAGTGGAGAATCTGTTATTCTTTCCCGTTTAAACGCAAACGTACGCAAACGCAAAGCACTAAAACGTAGAAAAGTACAATTTTTGGACAATTCTGATAATTCATGTTTATCTTGGTGGCAAACAGTTTGGAGCCTGATCAGACGCCGGGTTACCCGGCGTCTGATCTGGCTCCAAACTGTTTGCACTGCAAATAATAGTTTTAGCGTAAACGCGTTTATTGGGAAAGAATAACACATTCTCCACTGTATCAGTGGAATGCATCTCCACGTTAATGATATTTACCCGTTAACTGTCAGTCTATCGCTCGTTTTGAAAGTATCGCTTGCCATTGTTTATCAAAATCAAGTTTTATGCATTTTTGGTGAAACGATATCAAATGGATATAAAGGTAAAACATTTTGAATCCTGAGTTCTGCAGAGTCTGATCAGGATTCCAAATAGTTTACTAATGTAATTGCAGTTTAGTTATGCAGAAAAGTGGTGGATAAGCATAGAACAACTTCGTTCTCTGTTCGAAGGAATTCTGATTAAGAAGGTAAAGGTGAAACTAGTGCTTCAGACATTATTAACATTGCTAACCCCAAGCATTGGGTAAAAGTGCGATCCATTCAAATTTACTGTTTATAGACTGGCGAAAGGCAGACAGGTGAGCGTACGGAATAAGAAATAACATACTTGTTTCAATTCTATTGAATATTTACAGTTTTAGGATAGTGATTTCAATAACATTATACCATTGACTCAACTATTATTGAAAATGCATTAAACTATTGCTTAGATGCATCTCAATGATTCGTGAAATTGAATTTACAAATCAAAACAATATACCCTTACTTGGAACTAACAAAATCCTGAATATTTGAGCATGCATTTTGTTCATGATTAATTTCTCATCCAAATTTTAGATTCGTTTGAGTAAAAAGCGGATCATTAGATGAAGAAACGCGTGTAACACTTGAAACAATCGGAACCGATCGTAGATAAGGTAAAACATATCGAATATGAACTGATTGACAATATATGTAAGCTCAATTTCAGTTTATTTATGTAAACTATTTTATAAATCAATATGAACATTCCCGATGGGTATCTTCAAAACCTTGCACTGAGGTACAAGAAAGTTGTACATATGTTCCTCCACCGGGCAAAATAATAACGACCTTAAAAGTATTCAAATGTATAATTTTAATGAGTTGAAACAGCTCGTGAGTGCATTTAATTGTCCTAAACAACCTGACATACTCCTCGTGGTTTTGTTTTATTTACAATCATTGGAGAAGGTGTTATTATTTCCTGTTAAAAATTTAATGCAACCGGACAACAATAATAAAAACTATGTGTTGTAAATATTGAATACTTATCTTTATCTTAGTTGCTTATAGTATTTTACCGGTGTCTGTTCTGGATCTAAAAAGTTTGCCAATGGCATTATTGCTTAACACTTAAAGACTTATCCCCAGTCTTTCATGGACTACCCCCCCCCCCCCCCCAATTGAACTGTCACATGCTAATTTACCTGGTGAGGCCCAGATTATATTCATGCTCTAGTGATTTTCAATGGTTATTTCTAAGCAAACTATCAAATGTAAAGGTAGAGTCTCACACGAGAAGCTTCAATGCTTCTTTGCTAGCGACATGTCCATAATATCCATGAGTTTTGCAAGGAAATTGTCTGGCAAGGCGTTATGATAGAAAGGTCGACAGGAGATGTCTTTAAGCTACGTCTTACAGTGGATAATCTGTTATTCTTTCCCGTTTAAACGCAAACGTACGCAAACGCAAAACACTAAAACGTAGAAAAGAACAACTTTTGGACAATTCTGATAATTCATGTTTATCTTGGTGGCAAACAGTTTGGAGCCTGATCAGACGCCGGGTTACCCGGCGTCTGATCTAGCTCCAAACTGTTTGCATTAGAAATATTAGTTTTAGCGTAAACACGTTTATTGGGAAAGAATAACGTTTTCTCCACAGTATCAGCTATACTACAACGGATAAGACGCTATTCTTTCCCAATAAACGCATTTACGCTCAAATAAATGTATCCATTGGAACAGTTTGGACCCATATCAGACGCAGCGTAACCCGGCGTCTACATATGCTCCAAAATGTGTTTATTTCAGATGTAATAGAAAAGTACGAAATTTCAAAAAAGCGTAATGTCAACATTAATTGCAATACGTCTGCGTTTCGTTTGCCTTTAAACGCCTTCTCCACCATATGCCACAAATTAACCTAAAGCTACACGTTTTACCATAGGTTGTCTTTATTAATGCATTAGTACCATGTTTTGAAAAGTTTAATACTATGATAATCGTTAGTATTTACTAAAGATCTACCGCCAAGCACTTAAACATTTTGCATTGACAAACAATTTATCCGAGAAGAACTGGGCGTGCAGTGGAGAGGGCACACGTTGCCAATAAACGCATTTGTACTTAAACTATTATGCCAGATCACACCAAACTGTTTACTGCTCTGACAGAAATAAATTGTGATATATTTTTATCCAACTGTCATTCTATTCACAGTATTGCACTGCGTTTGTGCTTATTACTGTTTGAAGGGAGATAAAATCGTCTTTTCCGTTATATGATAATTATCCCAACTGTTGTACACTCATTCTAGTGTTTCTTCTGTCAGTATGACAAAAGTCTAGAGAAGGTCAATAAAATCAGTTGACAATACTTTAATCCCCTCAGTCCTACCGATGAGTTTACTCGTCATCCTAAAGCATTGTCGAGTATATACCGTTATGAAGATTACAGTGTATAGACTGATCAGATGGCTCCTAAAGGAACCCTCTGATAATGGTTTCCATTGTTTGTCAATTTTAATTAATGGTAAAAAGAACACAAAATACTTAATAACGACTAGACGTTATTGGACACTTCAAGTCTCTAGCTGTAGCTTCATGCGTGAGTGGGTTGTGTAGGAGATATACACTGTACTGCACAATACAACCGTTAAGTTCAATAAGAACCGTGATGAGTTCAGTAAAGAAATTGATGGCCGTCGATTGAGAGTTGGCTACCGGTCTGAAATACAGTGGAGAATACGTAATGCTTGCGTTAAAACGCAAACTAATTGCAATGAAATATAGAAAATGGCAACCTTTTAACAATTCCGACTACCGGTTTTAATTTGAGTGGCAAACAGTGTTGAGCCTGATCAGACGCCGGGTTACCCGGCGTCTGATCTGGCTCCAAACTGCTTACAATGAAAATACTAGTGTAAGTGTAACCGGGGTTATTTGGAAAGAATTTTTTTTCTCTACTGTACTCTGCACGCTGCACACGGGGCACAAACTGCAAACCTTAACAGCAAACAGTGGTAATTGAACTCGCTACAGGGTTATTTGGAAAGAAAACGTTTCCTCTACTGAACTCTGTACGCTGCACACGGGACACAAACTGCTAACCTAGTGATAAAAGAGTGGTAATTGAACACGCTACACATTTCTCTATCAAGCTAAATTAATGTCTGGTCAAAGCTATCGTCTGAGAAATCACTCAAAAACCAATGTAAGCATATTCCAATGTAAATTAATTCAATTCGATAGTTAAACAGTCTTCATATTGACAAGAATCTGAGTTACAAGGTGTCTGGTCAGGGTCAGCCCTTTCACTGCCAACGGCGCCAAGAGGCGAATTTGCAAACAGTTTGGATCTTGATCAGACGCCACGTATCGACATTTCTTCTGCAAAACAGCCCGTTTATATTGCAGACATCACTAGTACCAAATCAGACGAAAGTTTGGGAGTAAGAGGTTTAAATCAGACAATAAATCTTGGCAGTGAAAGAGTTAAACAATATTTGCGAATTCATATCAAACGCATTTGCGTTTAACGTAAGGATATGAACCGAATTCCTAAAATAGCAATCCAAGCATGGTACTGTTAGAATGCATCTGATTAACTGTTATTTATTTTGAATACTCAGCTGTATTTATAACAATTTTGCTGCAAAAATATCGCAAAATTCCAACTACTGTATGTGTTATTTCTCAAATTCCGATCAAAACATATTAACTTGCAAAACATCGAAACTAGTTTAAAACAGTTCGGATTTTAATATTTTAACATGACTAATCAGAATTGTCAAAACAATTATAATTTATACATTTTATTACAATGCATATTTTATTTGATATGATGTTATTTAGTGATATACCCATTACCAAATAAGCTATTTTCAGTTTTAAAGACAAGTAACTACTTCAAGCTGGTTGAGAGTAAAGCATCAAACATTTAACCCTTTCCCCCATATAAGCGCCTTTTAGCGAATATGAATTATTCCTCCGCTGAAGAAATGGTTCCAACTTAATGAGTCATTAATATATATTATAGGGAATATTTTCTATATTCTAGCACATGATTGCTTAAATCAGGCTGAAAGTAGTCACCTACATGTACCTTCAATACTAGAAACAGGCTATGGGGTAAAGGGTTAACCCTTTGAACCCTAGTCCCGCATATAGGCGTCCTTTTCAAAGAGTGTACATGTGAATAGTATACATGTTCCTTGCAAACAGTGAAGACCCAGATCAGAGGGCTCCGAAAGGAGCCCTCTGATCAGGGTCTTCGCTGTTTGTCATAATACCAAACATTGAAAAAAACAACCCTTAAAAGTCAGAAATGGACTAGACTTAATTGGAAACTGGAATTGTCCATTTAAAGTTTCAGGGAGGAAAAAGTTAAGGAGTAACGGGCTAACCACCTCGTAATGGAACTTTCTTCTTTTTCCGTCAATGCTATGCTCAACCATCCTTCAACACACTTTAATTATACAATACATGCAGTAACAACTCCTAAAGATAGTAAAGACCCGTCATACGGCAGTTAACACCGTTACACATGCATATACTTGTTTAAAATATGATGAGAGGGTTCTGCAGATGCCATGTCTAAACCCCAATAAACTTGATTCGGAAAGCTCTAACACGATGTTCCCTCCAGCGCTATACCAATTAATGCATATTAACATCGATAAGCTAGTTATAAATGGAAACTTTCATCACTCCATATTGCATGGTTTTATTTTAAATATTCACGTCTTGATTCAACTACACTTTGTATATCAACTATATCAAATACATGTAAAAGTGCTGACATGAATAAAAGTATTTCCATTAGAGAGATAAATATAATATTGAAGATAATGTTAGCAGTTCCCATTAAAACGAAACTTAAGGAAGGAAGAACAGACTACCTACTACAAAGTATCATGGTTGTTTTTCTATCTCAGTGACAAACTGTTTCAAACCCTGATCAGACACTGTGCACTCGGCGTTTAATCTGGCTCTAAATCGTTTACAACGGGAAATATTAATAATGCACAAACACTTTCATTTGGAGTGTTACGTCTTCCTCTATATACTCTAGAACAAAACTAACTACAATCAAAACCTGTTAACTAAAACGTCCCTTGCATAGAACTTATTTGAATTGCTACATATTGCTATATATCAAACTCGGTTTAATTGAACATACTCAACAGCTATGCCACGTTTGTCTTTGAAACATGAGTAGGTTCAATTGTATACCGTCCAAAATATGGCACATAGACGCAACATTCCTAACACGATTGGTTTAACTCTTTGCATGCAGGGTATGTTTTCGTTTCTAAAACTAGTACTTTCAAATTTTCTTTTCAAAAGGGGGTCAATTTATCAAAGAGTTTGGAAACTAATGAGACGCCGCGTTTACGCGGCGTCACATCTGTATCCAAACTGTTTGCAAAGATAATCATTGTAGGACATATCCGCCGCTAGGATGCAAATAGTTAACTCATACCGATAGGCTTAATAACGTGGTCAAGTACCTACACAAGGCATTTATTGTTTATGATATCCAGCCGTCTTCACGACTGTTTTATGGATCTTCACTAATATGCCGCGTACAGCTATTTTGATATCCATGAAAATAAGAGGGCAGAGTTACATGATTGCTCGAGCATGTTTACGAAACTTCAGAATGACAAACTAATTTCCGGTTCGTAATTAGAGTACAAAGGCTTGTGTATTATAATAGTTGTGGGAGGAAACATGAAACACGGAATAGTGCAGAAGTGCAGTAAAACCTCTCAATAACGACCACCGAATTGTGTTAATTATTAGGTGTTTCCTGACTGCTTAAATGTTACAGTAAAACGGAAAGCTCCTTTAGGAGCTTTCTGTTATACTATCACCTTGCGTCTAGTTGACACGTGTCTTTTCTCACGTTTTTCGAGCTGAATACATCACACTGTATCGCATTGTCATCTAGTATGTGTATGTATCGTACCGTTTGTATTTTATGCCGACCTCGTTTTTGATAAGCGATATGCCATGTACACGTACATGTACACTTTCCGCGTAACAACTTGTGACTTAAAAAATTATTGTTCTGCTTCAAAGATCAACTAATTTCTATACGTATAAACTGGTTTGAACGATTATTATGCTATTCACGGTGTACATTGATGGTATATTATAAACACATCGCAAGTTGGCGATTCAGTACAGTGTGTTGTATTCAGCGCCCGACAATTTTACGGAAACAGCTTTTCTCAATGTTATCGGCTATTTCCGACGAGAACGAATCGAGTTGAATACATCGATATGTTTCCGAAAACGAATCTTGAGCATGTAACAGTTTGCTGACGTTGAATTACTCGGCGTCTTATCTAACCACAAACGGTTTGCATTGAACGTCAACTGTTGGCAAAAAACGCGTTAATGCAAATTGATTTTTAATTCTAACAAGTGCACATTTCTTTTCCTTAACTATATGCTATGCTTTCGTAGATAATTACTAAGTTTGTAGGACTGAAGTAGCATTCAACGATGGCTTAGTGTGCATTGCATTCAAGTTCAATTGTGTCGAAATCAACGACAAATAAATACGAAAGACTCAAGCAGGAAAAGCAACACAAACAATACACCCACCTCTCAAGCAGAACACACACACAGTCATATCATAACAAACACACACACACACACACACATACACACACGCGCGCGCAGACACTGTTGTTGATATATTTAATATATATTAAAGAAATAATCTATATTCTACAGTTGTTTATCGGTTAATTAATAACTATTGGGAGGTGCGATGCGCAGAAATTGGCCACGAAGGCCGAAGTCCTGAGTAGTCAATTCATGCGCCTCACAACGACTAACCGTTGTTATTTAACCGATTAACAACGGCAGAACATAGATTATTTCGATACTGACATTACAAATAAGGGTCTAACCGGGTCTACTTAGGTTCCTTTAAAGTAATTTTGGGCAACAACTGCATCGGACTATTTTCACAACGAATATCTACATGGAGTAGGAACGCCCTTTTATTACTGTTCCATGCTACCCATTCCGAAAACGTCATACCTAATAAAAGTAGCATGTTTCTAGCTTTCTTCTGAACAAAGGGGACCATTAAAAGCAGGATGAAAGTAAAACAGATTTTGCCTTGAGGTGAATTTTGCTCTCATTTCTGCCTGCTTTAAGCTACCAGCTGCTAGGAAATATTACGCCACATGCCTTTCATTGAAGAAACTGTGTTTTAACGTAGGGCGCGCACAGGAAGAGCCTTTATAACGGACTATTTCAACAACGGGGCATATAATACTAGATATGTCACAGTAAATGTGTTCTTTGTTTAAAGAGCCGAATTCACGTGTCATGTTAGAATATCAGTGAAAACATGTACTTTAATGATATACAATTTACAATACAAGAATGCTTATTCACATACGTTTTCTTATTTCGGATTACTTAAATGTAAACCCATTCATAATGTAAAATGCTTTTGGCGGTACTACTCAGGGTGGAGGTAAACCAGACCATTCCTTCAGGAAAATTGTTTATCATGTAATTTACATAGCACTCATTCAACACCATTACGTTTTATCTTTGAAATGTATAGATTAAGTTAGGTAAGATCTCTCTTAAGAGTTTTTAACTAAACATGATAGCTTCTGGAGCAAGATTAAATATTGATACACAATCGATCGAAATGCACCTGATTCATTAAGTAGGTAGTTATTCACCGACGTAATGAAATTATTTTTTATTCAAGAAAATTATATACTGAATTATTCACAGCTACACACTTGCAGTGTACAGTGTAGAAGAACATATTTCATGGCAAAACCTTTATAAACAGTTTGGACGCATATCAGAAACGGCATTAAACTGTTAACTTTGTTAACTTATAAGTTAAAAAAAATGTCAACATTTTCAAAACATTATTATTGTATACAGTTTAAATATTTTGTTTGTTTTTATCCTCGTTTGCTGTTAAAACTTATATTGTATATCATTGAGCTTGAGTATAGCTTCCGGTATTTTTTTAACTTATAAAGTACATGTATTCTTTATTGTACCTTAAGTGTTGTTGGTACCACTTTGTTAATAACTAATTAAAAGATATAACTATATCGAAAACTAAACATTGGACATGCATGCATAGTATTGTTATATGTTATATGATTACAGGACATTAGTGTCAGTTGTTCTTGAAATTGGTTGCAAGTTATTGTCCTATTTCTGAGATATTTTTTCTTATATCTAAACTTGATATTTGTTGTGGTTGCCTTCGGCCTTCGTGGTCAATTCCTGCGCATCACAACTCCCAACCGTTTAACAACGATAGAACATCGATATTTTCTTTAATACAATACACTCAAAACTCAAAACTTTGAAATCGCGTTAGTTTGAAAAATACCCAATGTTCACAGTTAAAACGTGTCAAAGCCACGTTTTAACTTTAAAATATGGGTAAAGACGACTTAAACGAGATCGAATTGTTGAAATTCAACTTACGAAATACTGATAACATCGATTTAAGTGAGTTTAGAGTATCTAGCTTCGACTGTTTATCAATTTGATGAAGAACAGCAATCGACAATTGTTGAAAGCAGGTAACAATATGGCAGTGAAAGTGTTGATTTGTCACTACGCACATACAGTGGAGAAAACGTTATTCTTTCCCAATAAACGCGTTTAAGCTAAAACTATGATTTCTATTGCAAACAGTTTGGAGCCAGATCAGACACCGGGTAGCCCAGCGCCTGATCAGGCTCCAAACTGTTTGCCACTAAGATAAGCATGAAGGATTAGAATTGTTTTAGTGTTTTGCGTTTGCGTTTCGTTTCGTTTAAACGGGAAATAATAAAGTTTGCTCCACTGTACCTTTTAGAAAGTGTATGTTAATACTGCTTGCAATGCTATTTCAGTTCGCATTATTATTATTATTATTATTATTATACCAGATTTATATAGCGCTCTTTTCACACAGGGGTAGTGCGTTCAAAAGCGCTTCACATGAAGTTACACAAATGTGAAGCACGAAAAGACAAAATAACTACAATAAGATCTAAAATAAACATGAATAAACATATAAAAGACAGCCCCCAAAATGGCGATCACATTACTCCCATCAATCAGCAATGAAGCAACCGGCTTATGATTGTCGACCGATAGAAACAATAGTAGAGCGCCAAAATGCAGGCCGCCAGGAAAAGACAAATAAATACAATTAGATATAAAATAAACATAATAAACATACAAAAGACAGCCCGCAAAATGGCGATCACGTTACCTCATCAACCACGAGCAACGAAGCAAATGGCTTCTTTATGCCGACTGATAGAAATAACAGTAGAGCGCCCAATGTGCTGTGTCATATCCATTTGGGAATCTAATCTAGTACCGTTTTACAGCAGCTTTGTTTTTTCAGATTAACAGTTTTTGTTTATAAAAACAAATTTACGACACCTGTGCGTATTCTCCTTTGGCAACCTACAGGTGCCAGTCGATATGAGTCATTAATAACATACGATTGATCTATTATTTCGGGTTATATAATGACACCACACGCTATACTAAGCGTAGCCTTCACTTACATAAATCAGGCATTATTACAAAAAGCTCACACGGTTCTGTCATAAACAGACATAATCCGTTCTCCCAGGAGCGAAAAGAACGTGCTACATTTAATCACCATGTCACAGTTTTCAGCATATTAACACTTGATGTCATTTTCATTAGTTTTCCTGATCTACAGCTTAGCCATAAGACATATTCATTAACTAGCTGGTTACAACAAAATTACGTTAAATTGATTGAAATGTTTTATGCTAAAAAGAATATGTGATTGTTGTTCATATTTTCTTCTTTGATTTTTAAACAATACGTAAATTGGATATGATGTCTAAATTGCTGTGATAAATGTATAATTTAGTTCGTACATATAAATTCCATTTGGTTTGAATTCGACTATAGAGTAATTTAAATATAAACCAGTTAACATGTCATGTAACGGTGAATTTCTAAGTACCTTAAACAAAACTCTTTTGTGTCAAATAGTGTGCATGCCGTACATGTACATGATACCATTTTTGCTTGAATTTAAAACTTTAATTGTTATCATTGAATTCTTGTTTACATACTGTTAAGAGCCTTTGTAAAATTATTCTAAACATCTTATCACAACGAAAAATAAACAAGAATTTTAAGGTTGCGAGAACTTTTGGCAAACACCCGATTCACTGTGTAAACCTAGTACTCGTATATTGAAATAAAATAAATTTACACTAAGCTAGCCTTTATGCACTAGTATATGTTAATTACATCCGTCATAATTGTGATTGTTTCCTTTCCAGAAACAAACTGAACCAAGTGACAGGAATGACAGCGGAGAGTTGCTCAAGGGATCCAAACTTTTTTGAAATGCATACCAAGTCCTGATAGCCTATGATGATGGTGATTAAAGTTTAAAAGAAACAATAAAATGCAATAAGCGTAAATAGAATGATTAGCAATATCACCATAGAAATTATACACTTCTACATTTATCAACCACTGTCACAACTCGGCTTCAGTAAATTACAGGTAGGTATTTCATGTATTTTGTAAAATACATGAACCAGTGACACTAACGTAACACATGTATTTATTATTGAAATGGTAGGTATTTAGCTGCTTTAAGGTGACGGTGCGTTACAGTTTTCCCATGGACATATACATTCGAATGTAGCCACTAACTTCTGAGACTTTGGTACAGATACATTTAAAACTCCTAATACAGATCAATTGTTTTCTTCGATCTTTTTATCTTAAAATCCACATTTGATAACAAAAATGCTTTTTCAAGCAGAGATTCGCCTGACAGGGAATATATTCATATATATTCAAATTACATGAAATCTTTGATTGACAAAGCTCTGATCTAAACTGTTTGATAAAACTATTTATGTTATTCTGTTTTGTTTAAATGAATACCCCTAAATAACACCATTCTTTAATATCAAACTATCTTAAGTAAATCGGATTCCCTTTTTGATGCGGTTTTGGTCTTTTAGAAAATTTATATCTAGGCATTTAGTGTAAAATAATTCCCATGTATTCCCATGTCTATCATAAGTCTCCGACGGATGCAATAAATAAGCATCAGTAGCGAATGCATATGTCATGGGAATGCATCCCGGACAGAAAAAACGAATATTAGAATGCACACATTGCAAAACGTTGCAAATATGCTCGAACAATTTTGTATAAGCAAGTCTTTGCATTCGTGTATACGGCTTGTTAGCTTCCAACAATTTCGGGCCATTCTTTTAAAGTAAACCTCAAATTGTTATACAAATCACTTCATATACCTTCATATTCAGCTGGCATATTGTGCATTTACAATGCTCCCTCTCTACAACAACCCTCCCAACAACGACTCCCTCCTTACAACAACGTTTTTCGCAATAACGTTTAACGCTTTTACACCTGCAATATCGTCTGCTTCCAATTGTCGTATGCTGTTTTTCTCAAAGTCACGTATTGGAAATTTTCTCTGAAAAAAACCTAATGTCGAGTGGCAAACAGTTTGAATCCAGAACAGATGCCGCGTTATGCGGCATCTGATCTGGATTCAAGCTGTTAGAAAAAGTAAGTCAATTTCCCTCCCTATAACGACTTCCTCTTAACGACGCACATAATTTCTGCCTCCCAATGGGTGTCGTTTATGAGAGTGAACGCTGTACTGCAATCAAAGAAGGAAATATGAACAACAAGCGCATAATATTCTATTTTGTTGAAATTATAATGTATATATGCAGTTTGGTTTATTTCCTATAGAACCCATTCAATAAAACACTAAAACTTCTCTATTTCGACTACTGAAAAGAATATTAAATGACTATCATAGAATTAGGTGACATATTAAAACAAGATGAATGTAAAACAGAAAACTATTCAATGTTTGAACCAGCCACCCGCCTTCAAAAAAGGAAATATTAATTGTTCAACTAGTGGTTTTAAGAGAAAGCTGTACAATAGTAACAGAGACTTTCATTTGTTACCTGATTTCTGAGTTTTTTAGAAATCAAATAAGCTGCTTAATTCAATCCGTTAATCACGATGTTATTGTCTTTGCAATGATTGGGAATTATCATTAATTCTATCACTACTATGACGCCATTTGCTTTAATTAGTTGTGGGTGTACTTTAATTTCTACAATATTAAGTTAAAGTAATTTCACTAGCATGATACTGCAATGAGTGTCAACCGTTTGAATTCTGATCAAATACGCAAAGAATCCATACTGTATGCAAATAAACATTGTAAATAAGGAACAGGACAGAAAAGGGTATAACACCGTTTGAGATATTTGAGCAATTACTTAAATTTAGGAATGGTTATAAAGACGTGATCTCTAATGAGCGTGCTATTTGATATTATCAAAATCAGCATAGAATTACAAATTGCTGTCTTTTAATTTGTCGAGCATTTGTTTCTTAATTAAAATTAATTTTCAGGCACGTTGATGACAAATAAACCGAGGAGATTCATAGCCTTTTGATCGTGAGCGGGTATCGACGTCCGATCTAGATCTAAAATACTGAAAATGCCAGAGACGTAGCATGAAGATGCGAATTTATTAAATCTGTTTCTTGAGCTGCCAAACCTTCGGGTTATTTCAGTATCTTCCATGTCTGAATTTATTTGGTATTTAAGAAAGGCATGTGTCATTTTCTTTTTACAAGCAATGCTCGATGTTAGCGTTTAGGGACACTATTTATCCGATTATCAGCCGGACTCTCTAAATACGACCTGATAGAATATCAATCTTCAGACATGTGGTTGAGAAGGAAAGATGGTGTGTGCACCTCAAGGAAATTCCCAAGACGATCGCTTGAGAAAACTGTCTTAACGTGATGTTTACACACAGTTGGTGTCCTAGTGGAATGCATTGTAGCTCGTTTTTTGTCTCATTAAAATCAAACAAATTAACTCAAAAACAACTTTATAAATGCATTTCAGAAATGCAAATGACAATATCGTGAGACACCCTGGTAAGCGGTCCAGAATAAACCCATTTTTCGCCTAGTGGATTCTTCCCTGTTTATTTATTGGATTAGTCCATTTTTTATCAAAGGGATGCCTGGTCAAAAGTTTTCATTTCCATTTTTGTTTTACAGTGCTCCCTCTCTACAACGACACCCATTGGGGGACAGAAATTGTGCGCGTTGTTCGGAGGGAGTCGTTATAGGGAGGGAAATCGGCTTACATTTGCAAACAGCTTGAATCCAGATCAGACGCCGCGTAACGCGGCGTCTGATCTGGATTCAAGCTGTTTGTCACTCATCGTTAAGTGTTTTTCTGTCAAAATGCCCATTATGTTACTTTGAGAAAAACAGCAGACGACAATTTTAAGCAGACAACATTGCAACTTTAAAACGTTAGACATAATTGTCCTATTTAGGGAACGGCGGCAAGTATCGATGCAAGGAGGGAGTCGTTATTGGGAGGGCCGTTGTAGAGAGGGAGCACTCTATATTGAAATTCCTTTTAGCAAACAGTGTAGACTCTGATCAGACGCTGCATAATGCATATGTCCAATATATGGGATCGTTGACACAGATTGGTTAACTACAGTGAAGCTCACTTATAACGAACTCGTCCGGACCGTCTGATTTCTTTCGTTATACATGTATCCAAATAATTTTTATAGCAGGTCCAGGGGCCCGTTTTACTAAACAACTTACGCAAAAATTTTGCGTAAGTCAAAGTCGTTTAATTCTTATTTTTCGATCATAAACGTTTGCAAACAGCAAATTGCCAGATCAGAGGACGCGCTAAAAGCGCGTCCTCTGATCTGGCTATTTGCTGTTTGTAGCAAGTGATAATAAAAAATATAGATTAAAATAAAAAAATTTGACTTACGCAAAAATTTTGCGTAAGTAGTTTAGTAAAACGGGACCCAGGTCACTAAACGTACATTAGATATAGGGAATGAATTGTGTTTTTTGTTATATCAACTTTCGTTATAAGCGAAATTCACTGTACTTGTAAATGGACAAAAGCGACAAGTAGACTCCTTCTTTACAATTGGTTTACCTGCGAATAGAGCACTGGGAATATGTGTAGATCTTGATCAGTAGGAGAAAGTACATCTTTTTGAAAATGGAAACCTCGGAGTGAAAATCAGTTTGGAGCCCGAGTCAGAGACGGTATACATTGCATCTGATCTTGTTCAAAACTGTTTGCATAAGATATAATTGGTTTAGTATACACAGCTTTATTTGGAATCGGATCAATCAAGTATTCCCAGCTATATTTGCACCCTGGCCTTAATCAGAGAATCTTGGTATAAAATTTGGATCTGAACATATAATTATACTCCAATAGTGTATCAATTTACCTCCTTCAGTTTCAAGCTCGTCTGCTCAGCATCAAAACTGTCCATTAAATAAATGTATTTGTAACCCTTTTATTGTCAAATTGTCGTGATGCTTTTACTCCTACACCGCCATATTGTTGTCTGCTTCAATATTGCTGTCTTCAATATCGTTTCAAAGTTAGCTTTAAGACAGTACAACTGACATAATTTTAAACTGATCAGGATCGGTACTGTGTGCAAATGCGCTTTATGAAGTCTTTGAGAGTGAAAGGGTTAGGTGAAACTGTCTTAAATTCAAATATCAGAGAAAAAACAACAGAAAAGATGTTTGCGGGAAGACGAATGTGTTTATGGCGTCATAGTGGCAGTGAAAGAGTTTACCATATAAGACGCCGGTTTTAATTCGAAAATATTATTGCAGGATATGTGTTAATATATCTAAAGAAATACTCAATTACAGCGCTCCTTCCCTACAACGGCACTCCTAACAACGATTCCCTCCTAACAACAACGATTGCCGCTGTTCCCCCAAACAAAACATAACCTCCAACCTATTCACGGCTGCAATGTCGTCTGCTTAAAATGGTCGTCTGCTGTTTATCTGAAAGTTACATTATGGACAATTTGTTAGAATATATATAATGACGAGTGAAAACAGCTTGAATCCAGACCAGACGCGCGCGGCGTCTTATCTGAATTTAAGCTGTTTGCAAATGTAAGCCAATTTCCTTCCCTATAACGACTCTCTCCGAACAACGCACATATATTTGTGTTCACAATCGGTGTCGTTGTAGAGAGGGAGCGCTGTAGTAATAATATTGGAGTCATTATGAATCAAGACATCACTAATATGATTATAATAATGAAACAGTTGGGTTCTACGGCACTGTGACACAAAATATGTCATATAGCGCCGATGAATGATGAGTGATGATGCGATGAGATTATGATGATTCCAGGTACATGATTTCGGCTAATCGCATACGTTGCGAAGCAGCGCATGGGATCAAAACCATTGACCTGCCTCCCTTTTTGTGCTTCGCAGAGGGAATAATCTCGGTCAAATAAACAGAAATATTCCCTATAACAATTAAGCCACAGCACCGCGACAAGGTTGGAAGGTCCCAGGGTATACATTATAGAAACATAAGGCGTATCACAGCTTTACATTCAACTGTTCTAGTTTATGTTAAAACATGTTATGATAATAACACTGACATGTTCTTAGAATTATTTTACAATGCAATTCATCAATACAGAAAGTCATGTACACCAAACTTAAAGCTGCACCATAATGGTATTAAGTCAAACCGTTACCTCTTATATAGTGAAACATTTATACAACGATTAACTGCTTAACATCGAATATATAAATGTTGCTCTATCGTTGCATTCTTGATTTACATTTTGAGCCATTCCTGGTGTTATTCCTATATTGCAAAGAGCGAATTCATTGACAGTAACGGTTGCAAAGAGTTGCATAGGAAAAGTGTACTCCTCACGGGTACGCTCTTTGCAAATGACGCATATATTATGCGTGACTAGGGACCAAAGAGTTAAAACATAAACGGTGGATGTTCACTTTAACATCGATTTGGTCGGAACTTCTGAATGTCTTTCACTTACGCCTTTCCCACACACAAAAACTCATTTATTATGTAAAAAACAACATTTCAACCAACTGTTAACTGTAGAGTAATTAGTAGAATGGACTGAGTCAGCCTTTTGAAACGATTTCATGCGATCCAAGCTGTAAGCTGTTGAGCACATGACCAATTGTTGATATATCTTAATCATTTACTTTACTGAAATTTAGGTCTATCTATGACAGGACAAATCATTTATTAACTCATGTTCTAAGAGCAGTTTTGACAAGCTCAATACATAGTTACTTGACAGCTGACTAGGTTCCAGAAATTTAACTGCAGAACGTAAGATAACAATACATACTCACTGTAAAAATACTCATTTAGAAATTTCATTTTGAACGTCAGTTGTTGCATGCTAAAAACAAATAGTATCAGATTGTAAATAGTTTATCTTGTTTGATGCAACCCCAATCACGATACTGAACAGCCCAATAACTTTCTTGTTCGGCATTTAGCATACAGGCTACACTGTCATAATCATATGCTTTAATATTGTTTGTTTTCATTACTTTTGGTTACAGTGGAGAATCTGTTATTCTTTCCCGTTTAAACGCAAACGTACGCAAACGCAAAGCACTAAAGCGTAGAAAAGAACAACTTTTGGACAATTCTGATATTTCATGTTTATCTTGGTGGCAAACAGTTTGGAGCATGATCAGACGCCGGGTTACCCGGCGTCTGATCTGGCTCCAAACTGTTTGCACTGCAAATAATAGTTTTAGCGTAAACGCGTTTATAGGGAAAGAATAACAGATTCTCCACTGTAGATGTGATTGGCTATAATTTTTCTTTCATAACCCAATGAATAAAGAATTCAGGCCACGCCTTGTCGGGACTACTTTCTCGAAGTCCAACTTCTCTCAACAACGGCTGTATGAAGTAGGATTCCAAATGAAGTCATTGACGACGACGTTACTACAAAACAACGTCGCGTTTTGGCGGAAAAATATATATGGCGGAGGGACTACAACCTACGTTTAAAAAGTGAAAAATAATACTCGTGTCAAATTCTCCATCTAACTTCTTTCTTAAATTCAGTAGTGATATTAAATTATAAGGAATAATTCGGAACATTTATTGTATCCATGGAGGTATGAAAAAAAGTGTTCACACTTTGTGTCACGGTGTGACCAGGTGTTTTTTTCATACCTCAATGAATACAATAAATATTTGAATAATTTCTTAATTAAACAAATGAGCACGAGAAACATAATACATCAGTATTCCTATTTTAATTATCTTATTTGAATGCATCTATGTCATGCATTCGTTGATTTATGTTTTGGTTCAATAAAACATTCTGGAATTGCATCTGTGAACCTGGAAGTTGAAATTGGATTTTGATATCTCAAGAGTTTTACGAATCGAATGTTTAAGCTACGAAAATGCATTTCAGTTACTCAGCTTGCAGGCAAAACAGTTTTATAGGAGGCAGTCATTTCTTAAGTGAGGGAATTACTTTCTTTCGAAAATGTGTATCTAAATGAGATAATTTTCTCTTTTGATAAATAATAGCGCGTGCGATTTCCTGCTGTTGATGGCTTTAAATTGAAAATATGATATACATTTTAACCAAAACAGTATTTTCAAATTGTATAACTTAAAGTTTAAATGGATAGCATGCGTAACCCTTTCATGATAAAATTTATCGTGATATATTTACCCCTACACCGCCATTTGTCGTCTGCTTCAATATTGTTGTCTGCTATATCGTTTCAAAGTTACATTTTATGGCAGTATGAGTGAAACAATTTCAAAACGAGTGTCAAACAGTTTTTGATCCTGATCAGACGCCGCGTTAAACATCGTCTGATCAGGATCCAAACTGTTAGAAAACGCGCCTTTTGGCGTCATTGAGAGTGAAATGGTAAAAGTATATTATGTTCATTATCATCGCCCACACATTTACCGCAATATCAAGTTTGCTGATTAAAAGCAAGCTTCAATTAATAATTCTAATTCAAATACCTCGAATTAAGAACGAAATATTCCAAGGCAAAAACTGTATTCGTGTTCGTTTATCTCATATTCTATATTACTACATATGTTGTATATGTCAAATATGCTATAATATTCTGACTGAAGATCATATCTATTGACGAACGTAACATATCGTCATCGGTTTTTGTTGTTGTCCATACAAAGTATGTATTTAAGAATCAAACGTAACTTGAAACATGATCAAATGCAATACAATTATTGTTTAGTGCATTCGGAAAGATTGTATTCCGTAAATTATTTTATTTGTGAATAACGGATGACTCTACTACAATATTCCACCAACAAATGCCACCATCTCAGTATCTACACATTGAATATTTTGCGTCAGAAAGACAATCCATTAGTAACAAAATATATAAAGTAACTGATTGGGTTATCCACTTTTTTTTAAAACGGTGTATAAATGGTACGTTTGTAGATATAGGTGTGTAATAATCTTTATTATATACCTACCAACGTTCTGTCCGAAATATGTCTGTATTTTATCGAAGAAATACACCTTGACGGATTGAAAATTCCGTATTACCCATGTACCTTGTGTAATGGGTGTGTAGTCGGAAGTTCGGAACTACAGTAAAACCTCTCTATTACGACCACTAAATTATGTAAAGTATTAGGGTGTTTACGGTAGGTGACCGCTTAAAGCAAGGTGACAGTGAAACAGAAAGCTCCTTTAGGAGCTTTCTGTTTCACTGTCACCTTGCTTTAAGCTGTCACCTCTCTATTAGTTAATCAATTAGCATTCGTTTTAGTGGTCGTAATAGCGAGTATTTACTTTCACGCGCCGTGCCCCGAAGTGTGACGTATGGGAAATCCCGTTTATTTATAGTAACGCTCGAAACATTTCTGTCGTTTTTCATTTTATTTTTATTATAAGAGGTATATAATAAAAGGAACATTACTATACTTTGCATATCTTATGTACCGGATCACTCTCGTTGTGTGTGTAAAGGCTATATCCAACTCGACCTCCGGTCTCGTTGGATATAGCCTTTACACACACAACTCGAGTGATCCGGTGCATAAGATATGCAAAGTATAGTAATATTCCGTTTGTATTACCATGTGTGTGTCTCGTGTCCAATATCGGTTTCCAAAATAGCATTGAAGGTTAACAAGGAATATACAAAACTAAACGTTTATAAATTAAAAATTATAAGTGGCAAACATAATAAAATAATTTCAGAAAACATTTCGCTTGTTTCAGACTGTAATATTTCAAACAACCCTGTTTATGACCATGACGTAAAGCATTTGAGTTAAATATTTAACTGCCAATGGTAATTTTTTGCGCAAACAATTGCATCAAATATCCAAATCAGACGCTGAATAGCACGACGTTTGTCCAGTATTCAAACAACTTGACGCAACAAAAATATCAAAACAATTGAATACGTCATAATTGGAAGACAATGATGTAATAGCAATAGATACTTTGCAGCAAAAGCGTGAAAGCAAACGTAAGAAAATATACATTGTTCGTGTAGAATTTTCCCGGTATTTATGGACAAGGAAACCCTTTCAGCTACTAAGTTGTGCACGTGATTCTCATCCATAGTAAGAAACACATACTGAACCATACACAATATATAAGAAAGCAATATGTCAGTGCTTAATTACATTCCAGAATTAAGTTGGCTTCAATACAGTTCTTTATCTTCTACAGCTGTTTTGCTTAGATGCAAATGTATTTTGGCTAAATAACATATTGGTTTACTTATCAGGAATTCATAGAAAAGTATTTGTACAGCTACTAGCAACATTTTCGGCAAACTTTTGTAGATATCAATGCCTATTCTGCAATCTATGTCAGTAGTATCTTTATTTAACATATACGCCTTACATAGTATGCTAATTTGAATAGGGTTTTGACATAAGTTTAGGTATAGTTTTATATATACGAAATCAAAATTTTGTTGGATTTTCAGCTGGGGTTAAACCTCACTTTAAATAGAATTAATCCGTTCGACCGCTCGCCGCTAATGTATAAACTCGACTTCATGTAAAACACGTCCAACTTGTAAATAATGGAATTATTTATAGTTCATATATGATAATATGGGGATTTTGCTTTATAGTTACTCTGCTTTAAGCAAACCCTTTCCTTAACAAGAAAATAAAGGCCAATTTCAGAGTTGTCGTAAAACAATGTTTTAATATAAAAACAAAACATTTTATAATTTTGTAAAATGTAAAACACACTTCAACGTTATTGCAATAGGCTATTTGTTTGAGGGAAGAACAGTTGTTTTAAAAAGTCTCATCACTGTGGATCCTGATTAGAAACAATACAAGCGTCTAGTTTGAATGGTATATTTGTTTTTAAATGTAAATAAAGATTCAGTTGAAACAAAGCAAGCATATAATATGTATGGGTGATCAGCAGTTTTCCCTTCATATTCTTAGACAGAAGTGTTGTTATTTCAGATAAATATGTACACGTCGATATTGGGCGAGGCACTGAATTGTTCGGAAGGGACAGATAAATCAACTTTGTCCTAATTGAATTTCTAATGATCCCTCGGGATATTAGACAAATTATCACACTATCAACATTTTACATGATGTGGTTTTATGTTTAGTCTGGCAGACACATGTGAATATTTTCTTATCTCTGATTTACATATAGAATGATTTAGTAGTCTTTGTTCATAAAAGAGCTTATCTAGTACTACTTATAACTGCATGACCACTTGATTATATACATCTTGATTAAAGGCAATTATAAGTGTCATGAGTGGCTTTCCAAATTGTTTTTCTATAAGTTGTCTGTGTAAAGTTTGTATAGTGTGAATGGTCGAGATAAACTTAACCCCTTCACTGCCTTACCCCGAGTACAACGGTAATTTGCAAACAGTTTCGATCCTGATTAGACGCCGCGTAACGCGGCGTCTAATCAGGATTCAAACTGTTTGACACTAGTTTCAATATTTTCTTAACTCAAAAAACCTAAACATTGAATTTGATAAATCAAAGTAGACGACATTTGTTTAAAATTGATGACGTCATGGCAGTGAAGGGGTTAAATGACAGCTGAGGAATGACCAATAAATCATCTTTGTTATAATTTAATATGTAAGGAGCCCTTGGGATGAAACGCTGACATTGAAGTGGTTCACGTTTTCGAGCGATGTTCAAATTGATTCTGAATAATTTAAATGCTACGCTATTGTTGCTTTTATAACTGTATCAAGTCGTTACCCTAAATGAACAGTTCTAGGTTTCAACAGGCATGGTCCATTCTTTACTATATCCACAGGTACTTGACACATACTTTATTATCTATGAACCCCCTGCCCCCTTAAAAAAAAAAAAATTTTTTTTTTTTTTTACTATAGTTACTTCTATTATAGATACAAGGTAAACAGCGCAATTCGACACCTAGTCTTTACTATCGACTTAAACTGATGCTAAAATAGACTCGATCGCCGATATTCTCTTGTGGTACCATCGGGAAAAGAATAATTTATCAATATCTACTTTTTATTTCATCAAATTTCGTCAAATAACGCCACAGTACGTGAATTATAACGAAAATAAGCTTCAAAAAGTTTTTTGTCGTTTTCTTGGTACATAGCAACGAATGTACATGTAGGGGTGATCTGTTATTTGTCCACAATAAACGGCCTATGCCACTGGAACTTTCACCAAATATTATAAATCATCTTTAAATGAAATATTATCAGTTTTATATAATTTACATAGAATGCAAAATTAAAAGAAACTTTACCTCTTTAATTTTGACCAATGAGATCGCTCCGTTCATTCGATTCATTCCGGTATTCAAAATGGCATTGAAAATGAAATGAGTCTTTCACTTGTCAATTTCGTGCCAAATTACATGTATATTTCATATAGCTGATAGTGAAGAGGGCCATGTTCCGACACACACGCATTTGCTCTAATGAAATTAGGTGAAAGTTCCAGCCGTAAAGGCCGTTAAATGTGCAAACCGACTAGATTACCCCTTATTTTGGGCAATAAATTCTGTACCAAGAGAACGACATAAAACTTTTTGAAGCTTATTTTCGTTATAATTCACGTACTGTGGCGTTATTTGACGGAATTTGATGAAATAAAAAGTAGATATTGATAAATTAATCATTTCCCGAGGGTACCACAAGAGAATATCGGCGATCGAGTCTATTTTAGCATCAGTTTAAGTCGATAGTAAAGACTAGGTGTCGAATTGCGCTGTTTACCTTGTATCTATAAAAGAAGTATAGTAAAAAAAAAAAAAATTTTTTTTTTTTAAGGGGGGAGGGGGTTCATAGATAATAAAGTATGTGTCAAGTACCTGTGTATATCTAAATATATTTGTACAGTGCTTCCTCTCTACAACAGCACCCAATGCAAGACAAATACTGCATGTGTAGTTCGGAGAGAGTTGTTAAAGGGTGGAAAGTAAATATTTCGCTTACATTTGCAAACAGCTTAAACCCAGATCAGATGTCGGGTGACGCGGCGTCTGATAGGAATTTAAACTGTGTGTCACTCATCATTATATTACTTCGGTAAATATCCACTAATACATGTATGTCACTTTGAGAAAACACAGTAGACAACAATTGTAAGCAGACGATATTGCAGCAGTGCACGCGTTAGACATAATTGTCTTATTTGGGGAACATCCGCAATGGTCGTTGTAAGGATGTGTCGATATAGGGAGGGAGCATTGCACTGCATTGAAAACTACCAAACAGTGTAAGTCCTGATCAAACTGTGTCTTAACTCTTTCCTCCCTGAAGCATTAAATGGACAATTCCTGTTTCGATTTTAGTCTAGTCCATTTCTGGCTTTATAGGGTTCTTTTTGTTCATTTTTGGCATTATGACAAACAGTGAAGACCCTGATCAGAGGACTCCTTTGGGAGCCCTCTGATCTGGGTCTCCACTGTTTGCACAGGACAAGTGTACTATTCACATGTACACTGTTTGAAAAGGACGCCTATATGCGTGACTAGGGTTCAAAGGGTTAATCCAATATTTATAAGGCCGTTATACCTTTTGCACAGTTTGTCAAACTAAGATATTTGCATTTTTCTTAAATTGCTTATAGACGCGGCGTCTGATCTGGATTCAAGTCTTTTTCCCTTCTTATAACGTCTCCCTCCGAACAACGCACACACTTGCTGTCTCCCATTGGATGTTGTAGAGAAGGAGCGCTGTACATACAGGCGAGGGTCACTTTAAATTCAGACGTTATACGGTGTCTGTTCTAGATCCACACTGTGTACATGAACAAATAACAGTAGCCTCGCCATCGATTCTTACTGAAGATAGTAGCCGTTCTGAATAGAATAAATTAGTTGTCTTTTGAGTTTTCCTTTTGCAAAACTGTAGCTTTTAACTCTGCTCAGAAAAAAAATACATGCGTACAGACTCTTAACGATCCTGGGGTAACTGTTTTTGTTCTTATTTGTTTACGTGCGTTATACTTGTCACTTGTTTATACAGTGGATAATCTGTTTTTCTTTCCCGTTTAAACGCAAACGTACGCAAACGCAAAGCGCTAAAACGTAGAAAAGAACAACTTTTGGACAATTCTGATATTTCATGTTTATCTTGGTGGCAAACAGTTTGGAGCCTGATCAGACGCCGGTTTGCACTGCAAATAATAGTTTTAGCGTAAACGCGTTTATTGGGAAAGAATAACATATTCTCCACTGTAGCAGTTGAATCTATGTCGTTTTAGTCAGTTATAATTATTTTGTGCTGAGGTTGTACATGTAGTTGAATATGAAGGAGAATTATACCATGACGGATTTAGTCTGAGTGGTCTAGTTACCTACATCTCAACCCGTAAATATATAAATTCCCATTATAACTCTTGTTTTTTAAACTATGTATTTCGCGTAACGTTGATGGTTTAGGTATTGTCGAATGAAATAGAACAGTAACAAAACGCATCAAGTAACATATAATGTGTCTCCTGTCTTATTAGGATATCCTAATAAAAACAACTGTCTCTGCAGATCTTCAATTTTCACCAGTTTGAACGGAGAAATATATAAATCGTAGTTTTAGTCTCATTTTAGCCTGATAAAGCTTTGTCTTTACGTGTTTTACGCAGCATCATAAGTCATATTAAAGCACAGTGGATTTATTTCTATAATCCACCTTCTTATTTCGAGAAAGAAATAACTATTTCTTAGCTTTTCAAAACATATTTTAATGATCGATGAGAACACACATGAAATGCAATTCGTTATAGTTAAACTGCATGACAGCCCTGCAGAATCCTGTTAGAACTGCAATAACCACTCTGTATTCTGTACAATACACATAAATCATTCGATGTGTGAATAATAGAAACATGTGTTACAGTACAGTAAAATCTCTAGAAGTCTATTTTGGTACGAAGGCTACAGTGGAGAATCTGTTATTCTTTCCCGTTTAAACACAAACGTACGCAAACGCAAAACACTAAAACGTAGAAAAGTACAACTTTTTGACAATTCTGATAATTCTTGTTTATCTTGGAGGCAAACAGTATGTAGCCTGATCAGACGCCGGGTTACCCGGCGTCTGGGCTGGCTCCAAACTGTTTGCACTGCAAATAATAGTTTTAGCGTAAACGCGTTTATTGGGAAAGAATAACAGATTCTCCACTGTAATTGATTATATGAAAGACAGGTGACAGTTTAAAGCAAGGTGATATTAAAACAGAAATCTCCTAAAGAAGCTTTCTGTTTTACTGTCACTTAGCTTTATCCCTTTCACTGCCAAATATTTCGTGGTATTTTTACCAATTCACCGTTTCAATGTCGTTTGCTTCAATTTTGTTGTCTGCAATGTCGTTTCAAAGTTAGAAAATAAGGCAGTATGACTGAGGAAATTTCAAAACGAGTGTCAAACAGTTCGGATCCTGATCAGACGACACGTTACGCAGCGTCTGATCAGGATCCAAACTGTTTTGCAAACACGCTTTTAAGCGTCATTTAGAGCAAAAGGGTTAAGCAGTCTACTATCGTAAACACGAGATTTAACCATGATGACTATGGTTTACCTTAGTGCGTCATACACCAAATACGAGTACGCTGTCCTTCATTCTGCATATGCGTTGTCTCATCTTACAGTTTATCATCTTGTATGCAGCGATCCCTCTCTACAACGACATCCAATGGGAGACGGAAAGTGTGTGCGTTGTTTGGAGGGAGTCTTTATAGGGAGGGAATTTGGCTTACAATTGCAAACAGCTTGAATCCAGATCAGACGCCGCGTAACGCGGCGTCTAATCTGGATTCGAGCTGTTTGTCACTCGTCATTAAGTTTTTTATGTCAAAATGTAATTTGGAGAAAAACAGCAGACGACAATTTGAAGCAGACAATATTTTAGCAGTTAAAGCGTTAGACATTATTGTCCTGTTTGGAGAAATGCGGCAAGGGTCGTTGTAAGGAGAGAATCGTTGTGGGGAGGGCCGTTGAAGAGAGGGAACGCTGTAGTTAACACTACACTGCCACGATGATTACACAAACTAAGTTCTACTTTGTTGTTCATAAACAGTATGTCATATTCAAGGTTAAACATGTCATTTGTAAAAAAATCCCATGTGCAACTCCATATCTTCCACAAATATAATTCATGCACAGCTGGAAAACAGGGCTTCCAGGGTTATGTAAGATGAATACCAAGGCTTCAATGACGTGACTGATGTACGTCTACATTTTGACGAAGATGCCGGTTGAAACAGAAACATGTCACATAAGTCCATATAATATCTCGATAAACGCTTTCTAGAAAATCAGTAATGCCCTCTATCTTTTCTTAAATCCAATGCATTACATTTAAAGCACAAAACAGTAAACATCCCTAGACAAAGTTGTATTTGGGGCAAATAAAACCTTGACATTAATTCACCAGAGACTGGTGTACTACATTTTAGTTACCTATAAAGTACAACCTCTCTATTATGTACACCCTTGAAAATGAGTCTAAAATACGTAATGTAATACTTTATTTCTTTTTTTTACACAGCACAATGTACATGTATCGTACATTGTACATACGCAAACAGTGGAGATATTTATCAGAGTCTACACTGTTTTCTGATAGAATTTTCAATATAAAACAAAACGAAAATGAAAATCTGAGACCAGGCCCCCTTCAATAAAAATGGACCAATCCAATATATAAACATGGAAGAATCATTTGGGAGCAAAATGGTTCAAAGTATTGATATCTAAAATCAAGAATATATCAAATGTATTGGGTTTCTGCTTTAAATATAACATAATCCCTAAATTCAATTAAATTCAATTCAATTTCTTTATTACATAAAACGTACATGGTACATGTATGCTTATAGCAAGCATGAAAACTAACACAACATAGTGGGTGGTACATGAACTTGTCAATAGACAAAAACAAATGCTATATAATTATGTACAGTGGAGAATCTGTTATTCTTTCCCAATAAACGCGTTTACGCTAAAACTATTATTTGCAGTACAAACAGTTTGGAGCCAGATCAGACGCCGGGTAACCCGGCGTCTGATCAGGCTCCAAACTGTTTGCCACCAAGATAAACAAGAATTATCAGAATTGTCCAAAAGTTGTTCTTTTCTGCGTTTTAGTGCTTTGTGTTGCGTACGTTTGCGTTTAAACGGGAAAGAATAACAGATTCTCCACTGTATCAAGCGTGATAACTAAAACACCACAGTGGTACATGACCTTGTCAATAGACAAAAACAAATGCTAAATAATTATGTATCTCTTTCAAGAATAAACTTGAGAGTTAAGTTTTAGATATAATTTTCATAGAAGAGCTATGGTAGTCACTAGAAAAAAGGACTAGAAAAAGTGGTATCGTCTATATGATGTTTCAAGGTTGAATTGGTTAATGTCATAATAGTTAATTGCTGGTTTTACGTCACTTTATAACGATCAAAAGACTGGTTTAATAAAGTGTCCTCACATGCGGCGACTGACCTTTCAGGCAGCACTTGAAGCAATTACATTATATAAGAGTTTGTTTTGAGTCTATGTGTTAGGTAAGTACATCCTTACAACTTTGATTAATGGCATGTTTACTAGCTCAGTTTAACACTTTCACTGCCAATTGTTTCGTGAGATTGTTACCCCTTCACCGTTTCAGTTTCGGCTGCTTCAATTTTGTTGTCTGCAATGTCGTTTCAAAGTTAAAAAACCTGGCAGTATGACTGAATATATTTCAAAACGAGTGTCAAATAGTTTGGATCATGATCAGACGCCGCGTTACGCGGCGTCTGATCAGGATCTAAACTGTTTGCAAGCGCGCCTTTAAGCGTCATTGAGAGCGAAAGGGTTAATGTATCGTGGAGAACCCGTTATTTTGCGAAAGTAACGCCCTTGTCTATTGCAAAGTGTATGAAACCATAAACGATAACGGGTAACCCGGCGTTTGATCAGGCGCCAAACTGTTAGCAATAAAGAGTCGTTAAAGAGTCGTTAATATTTTTGAAAGTTTATCAGTATTTCTACATTTTATTGTATTACGTTTTCGTTTAGTTTCGTTTAAGCCAGAAGTGATAATCTCTTCTCAACTATAACACTTGTTGTTATTACAACATTGAAGAGTACATCAATTTGGTTTGTTTGTTCTTACTGAACAAACGAACATTTCGTTTTCACGTGATGATGAATTGCTTGAGAGAAGATAATGTTTCACTTTATTAAATGCGTACAAAACGTGACAATAACGGCAGTTTGTGGTAATAATTATTTCAGAAGTCATCTAAAATATCATACTTCAAATACAACATATACTTTCAATACAATAGTCTTCTTAAGTATTGGCGCCCTTTCCATGTCTTTAACCCTTTCATTGTCGTTATGACGTAATAACCAGGCTTACACATCAACTGTAGCGCGTTCAAGTACCGTATCGATTGCATCGATTGCATCAGAAAACGGTAACAATTTAACTTTAACGACCGTTTGGCTGTTACCGATTGCGAACGGCACGAACGGCCTCAGAGGTAGTTAGCCATCGCCAAAAAAGGACAACAAAATGGCGACCAAATGAATTTAATAAAACCAGCGAACAGTCCCGACTTAATTTCTCATCAATAAACCAACATTTACCGATACTTAATGTATCAAACAAAGCAGCTTACATCTGAGCAGCTAAAACTTATTTTTATATGCGGTAAAATTGATGCATTTCAGTTGATTAGTACACTTTTGCATGTGTTATTCCGATTCGTACATAAATCGTTCGTACCCTTGAAAAGTTAATAAACATGGGGGCGCAGTGAATTATTATTGAAGAGTATTGGTGAACGTTAGATGTCGTACTATATGGGTTGTTTGCATCGGTTAACGTTGCTGTTCGCTGATACGGTACTTGAACGCGCTACAGATATATCCTCCAATAGCAAACGCCTTATCTGTTTCTATTTAAAATGTATATGCGTGTCAAATATATAGCTTAGATCCATATCTGTCGACGCTTTATATGCCGTCTTACCAATTGTTTGTGTACTGTCGAGATGTACACTGAAATTAATCATCCTATCATTGCACTGTCATTAGCGCAAAAGGGAACTTTTTCAAACCATTTTGATCCTGATCAGGCGCCGCGTGACGCGGCGTCTGATCACGATCAAAACAGTTTGACGCTCGTTTCGAAATTTCGTCAGCCATACTGACTTAAGTCTCAATTTAAAACGATATGTAGTCAACAATACTGAAGCAAACGAAAGTGTGACGGTGAAGGGGTAACAACCTTACGATTTGGCAATGAATGGCTAAATCAAGGAAGATAATATGTGTCGGACTGTTTGGACCCTAATCAAACACAAAGTGACCTAATGTTTGATCTGACTCCCGACTGGTTACCAATGCAAATAGACCGTCTTGGCAACAAAACGCATCAAACATAGTCATTTTTAAAATGTTGAAGGCATTATTGCTTGTTTGTTTTAGAAAATAGAAATAAAGGCACGCTTCGTTGCAAATTATTAGGATAATGTTACATGTAAAAACTAACGGTCTTTGACAGGAATTCTCCTAACGTTTTTCACTTCCCTTTATTGGAGTTTATAGCATATTTTTTGTGTTTTAAGCTACTGTAACTGAATTATGTAATCGCTAAGGTAGCTTGCGGGACTAGAAATTTATGCACTCACTTCTTTTTATCGTTCCAATTATGGATCATTATATTGAAATGCTGGAAGATTGTCATGCCTCGCCTAGAGGTGAACATTAAACATTGTGAAGGTTTTAAGTTTTCATTTCATAATGTCTGACATTAGATTAAGTTAACGCTTGATATTCGGCTTTCAAGATAAGACTTCGGATGACTTATATTACTTAGATAGTATGTTCATACATATACTGTAGAATGGTATTATGAACATTTTCATTAATAGTAAATATATGAGTATCATGTGTAGTTAATTTACTTAAGGAATACGTGACACTTATCGATAACCTAAGCATCAACTACACGTTCATGTTTATATTGTCTCAGTTCGACAAGAGTTCATGGTAATGGTTTTGAATTAACCCATTCATACCCAGTGAATTCTTCCATGTTTATATATTGGAGTAGTCTATGTTTCATCAAAGGGATGCCTGGTCATAAACATTATTTTCGTTTTGTTTTATATTGAAATTCCTATCAGCAAACAGTGTAGACTCTGATCAGACGCCGCCTAATGCGGCGTCTGATCAGACTCTACACTGTTTGCTTATGTCCTATATATGGGATCATGGACACAAATGGGTTAAAACATTTGCGTCATGTATTCATCAAAGTGTTTAATCTTTTAACCCTGTTGAACTTACTGCAGGTTGGGAAAGAACTCAACCTCTTTCTAAAGCCTATATCCCAGTGTGTAGCAATCCTCTGCGGGTGTAGTCAAACGGTAACGGATACAATAAAAAGAGGATCTTGTATGAGTGCCCATTATTTATCATATTTAATAAACGCGTTTACTAAAATGATATGACGCGAGCCTTGGCGAGTGTCATATTCATTTTAGTCAACGAGTTTATTAAAAATGATAAATAATGAGCAAGAATATGAGATTCTGTTTATCACATACAAATTTTAAGAGCCTATAAAACTAATTGAAGCCGTAGTTTGTAGACCCTCTGCTATATAGATTTTCCGCCAAATCGTGACGTTGTTTACTTGATCTCAAATGACGTCATAATTATGGTGTCCTGCTACATGCAGCGCTTGTGGACGAACAGGCTGGGCCGGAGCCCAAAAAACGATATTCCACTATAGGTAAATTTTGCGAGCTGAACCGTGACTGAGCTTTTCTATTTATAGAAATTGCAACCATATCATGTTATGGGTAAGTTAGGGTTCAAACTTTAACTTGATATCTAAAATAAGATTTTGATACCTATATTTGCCATCGTGGTCGAGAGAGTAGAGTACTTGCTGCACGTGGATAGCGTTTTACTGAGTAAGGTCATGGGTTCGATACCCAGTGGATGCTGGTTTTTTTTATTTATGTTTTTGGTTTGGAACGGTATTTTATACTACATATGACGATAACCACAAGGACATAAAGTAATTGATCAGTATTTACATAATACACATGTATATATTATTCAATTTTTGACTACATTTTTAAAGATGGTACGACAGACAAAAACACCGCCTAAAATTCCATGGCAATGAAGCTTGTAGAAAACTTCTACGTGCAAGCAGAAATGATTTAGAATCCAATAAAACTGAAACGGGAAGTATACTCGTCATTTAGAAAGAGTGTACTTCACTTGTCTCCTGAAAACAGTGAATACCAGATCAGAGGGCTCCTTAAAGAGCACTCTGATCAGGGTAACACTGTCTGTCATTTTCAATTGTCATACATTAACTTGACCTAATTGGAAACAGAAATTGCCCGTTAAAATTTCAGTGATAAATGAAAACAAATTACATACATTTAAAACTTTCAATACTTCAAAAAGTTAAACGTTTTAGGTCGTCCATGACATATTTAGCATATATGTTAAACAATTCAAATAAGCTATTGTTTGAAAAATAATGCAATAAAACATAAAAATTAAAATTTAAAAGAAATAATTTCTATTGGGAATCGAACCCACAGCCTTTTTATCCTATTGCAAGTACTCTTACACTCTACCTATTACTCTAACTCGATTATTGATTTAATTTCACTACACAAGGCACAATATCCTTAGTAAACCAAGTAAGGTAGGTAACTCCTGAACGAATTTATGCTTTTTGATGCGTTTTACCTCTTTGGGTGAACTCGTCCTAAAGGTCACGGCTCACGGGTCGAAATCGGACTATAGTGGATTACGATATTTACATAATGGATTTATGCAACTCCCAGACCGCAGGTTGTGTGATAATTGTGTTTATTTAAAAGGCAGTGAAGCCGTATTATGCCAATTAATGTTACGCGGCGTCTGATCAGGATCACAACTGTTTGCAAAGTCGACTTTATGCGACTCCAATGGTGAAAAGGTTAAAAGGATAAGAATAACGTCGTCTTCATTGTAGCCTATATGACAAACGCCAGCCAAATGTAGAGCAAAATAATTGCACGAAGCTCCCATTGGAACTTTCTACGTTTCCTGTGCTCTGCATTAAGCTTGTATTTGACTTAAAAGATACCCCTAAAAATGTAAATCGACAATTCCACTTTTCAATTAAACGTAGCCAATTCTTATACTATTTAGGTTGATTTTAACACCTTTTGAAAAATGACAGACCGTGCAGACCCGAATTAGATGGTCATTTAGGTGCGCTTTGATCTGGATTTTCAATAATTGCTTAGGACAAGTGTACTATTCACAGCTACACTGTTTGCAAAGTACGGTTATACGTCTGGTTAGGGTTGAACGGGTTAATACAAGAGGTCAAATATATTAACCCATTTGCGCCAAGTGGATTCTTCCATGTATATATATTGGAATAGTACATTTTTTATCAAAGGGATGCCTGGTCAAAATTTTCAATTTTCATTTTGTTTTATATTGAAATTCCTATCAGCAAACAGTGTAGACTATGATCAGACGCCTCATAATGCGGCGTCTGATCAGAGTCTACACTGTTTGCCTATGTCCCATATATAAGATCGTGGGCACAAAAGGGTTAAGCAGTGTATTTTCCTTAGGTTTCGTATCTCATTTCAGTCTAATTTTATGACTCGTTTGTTCATACGCTCGTATCAAAATCTAGCATTTATTTACAACTGTTGATCCGTTCTACTACAACCACTAAATTGTGATGTTTGTAATTGTTTAAGTTTAAGGCAGATATCTACATAAAACAAGGTGAACGTGAAACAGAAAGCTCTTTTGGAAGCTTCCAGTTTTATTTTCACTTTGCTTCAAGTAGTTACTTGCCTTTTCATGCAATTCTTCTGTCTTCTTTTTAGTGATGCCAAGGGAGGATTTTACTGTATAACAAATAGCTTCTCTCTAAGATTATGTTCGTCAGATGTATGTAAAACTCTCTAAGCTTTAAGTCATCAAAAGATAATAAAGTATTATAAATGATTGGTATGTAATACAATAATGATAACTTTCAATTTTATCTTGGCAAATTATTTAGATAAATCTGAATAAGGGGAGATCCTTTGAAAGCACAGAAAACAAAGCAAATACTGAAAATTGCAGACTCGGTTTAATTGATTGTGTTCATGAGCAATACTAAAACATGCAACAGTGCTCACGCCCCCTAGCACCAGCTTAAGCGGAATTCAATTTTCAACTGTAAATGCGCTGAAATCAATGATTCCAAAGGACAAGAAAGTATAACAACACTGAGAATGAAGTACGGGGCGACTTTTTACAGCCGCCACAGAAGCACTTAAAATCTGCTGTTGTGAATTATAAATCTGAATAAGGGGAAACCCTTTCCTGCTAAGGCATGCTCTGCAAGCATCTGCGTACAGTTTAGATTCTGATCACAGACCAAGTAATGGGAAATTCCGCTAAGTTGTATAATAAGGTGATACTTTAAGTTAAATTTGCCACAATACGCGATCAAGTACGGCTTTGATTTTTTTGTTGAAATAAATGTCAGAAAACTCCAAAAAAAAATATTCGGTTACAAAATGACTTTTCCAATTTTCAGAGGCACAAAATGACTTATGCCTTATTTGGGGCCATTCATTTTCAATTCTTTTGTGGTTACGAAATGACTTATTCAACTTTTTTGGCGGCTACGAAATGACTCAAAAATCGGCTACGAAATGACTGTCAGTTTTTGCGAGGCTACGAAATGACTCGAAATTCGGCTACGAAATGACTTATTTTACCGGCTACGAAATGACTCGGCTACGAAATGACTTTAACTCCATCCAAACGATTTGCCACAATTTCGGAGGAGAATATTTGCCAACAGTTGAAGGCTACTCGCGGACATTTTTAGTGTGATTTATAGAATATGTACATGTAAAAGATCTACTGGGATTAAATTAATTGAATTAGAAAAATCACATAGGAGGATAAGGATCTTTTTAGGTGAGTGATAACTTAAATAATTACATCTTTTGTTTACTCTACACAATCGGAAGTTGATTGGAAAACTGAACTTTAGAAGCATGACCAACTATGATAGGTGTCGTGGTCTAGCAATCAATTAGTAATATACTTTGTGTAAACAATGCTTACTGCTTGATACCCATATTGCATAACAGCAATACACTGTGACATACATGTAACACAGACGGGATGTGTTGCAAGGTCACCAGATTTCACACTCGAGTAATCATAATTAGTCTGGTTATCCACTATAGAGTTGATTTTCGTCACCAAATCTAGGTAACTAAACATACGAACACTCTATTCTTCGGCTCTATTTACGAAAAATCTCGGCGTCAGTTACTTTCGCCAGATGAGATTTTCTTGAGCCAAATTAAATTTCTTGCGCAAATGGCGCCGTTTGCGATAGGCAGCGCGAACCCTGCAACTAGACAATGAAACAGACATTGTGTCTTCAATCTACTTGTCTTAACGTTCTTCTTTCTTTTTTGTAATGATATAAACAATGTGACGTCGTAGGCGTCGATGTCGTTTCCCGCGTTACGTGCACGGCGGCGCTTAATTGGTATTCACAACATATTTAATAAAACACAAACGAGACGAGTCCACAGGCAGGGTTGATAAGCTCGGGGTAATAAAATAAATATTACATTGCAGTTTGCTTGACATTCAAATAGTCAACCCTCGAAAACAAGACTGTCACCCTCGGCTTCGCCTCGGGGTGACATATTGTTTTTGGGTTTGACAATTTGAATGTCACGCAAGCTGCCATGTAATATTTGTTTTATAGTATCAAGGTATTATAGATTGCCATCTCTCTAACACAACACCGTTGTCCGGAGAGAAATGTTATAGGAAGGGAAATTGGTTTACGTTTTCAAACAGCTTGCATCCATATCGCGGCTTCTGATTTGGATTCAAGCTGTTTGTCACTCGTCAGTATCGTTTTGCCTGTCAAAAATTCCAATATGTGACTGTGAGAAAAACATCAGACGACAATTTTAAGCAGACGATATTACAGCCGTGAAAAGGTTCGATATTACTGTCTTGTTTGTGGAACAGCGGCAAACTTCGTTGAGATGAGAGAATCGTTGTTTGGTGGACCGTTGTAGGGAAAAGTTCTGTATATTGTAACAGGATAAAGTGGAGAATCTGTTATTCTTTCTCGTTTAAACGCAAACGTACGCAAGCGCAAAGCACTCAAACCTAGAAAAGAACAATTTTTGGACAATTCTGATAATTCATGTTTATCTTGGTTGCAAACAGTTTGGAGCCTGATCAGACGCCGGGTTACCCGGCGTCTGATCTGGCTCCAAACTGTTTGTATTGTAAATAATAGTTTTAGAGTAAACGCGTTTATTGGGAAAGAATAACATATTCTCCACAGTACCTACATTGCAAATGAAATAGCCACCTTCAATATAACATATCTGAAGGTTAGTATTGTGCTTTCAATCAGTTATTATGAATCTTGTCAAGTCCCATTTATTTCTCCAGTAGAAAGTCAATTCTGATTCCATATGCAATTTATCTAGACATATATGAATACTTTAATTAAGAGTAATGAAACAGCGATATCCCGTTCCTCTCTTCTTATAATCTACACGAATTGATATTCCTCAAAGGCGCTGGTTGATACAGCGGAGAGGACGCTATTCTCTCTCAATAAACTTGTTTACGCTAAAATCATTGTTTTTGTTGCAAACATTTTGGAGACAGAACAGACGTCAGGTAGCCCGGTGGCTTTTAAATCTCAATAATGTTTACAACTCAGATTAAAATGGATAATAGTATCTATAAGGAGAGAATCTCAATAAGTTTATTCATTCGTTTCAATCCTTTTCCTGAGTATTGTTTATTTACGTTAGCATGTATAAATGTAATCATATGCACTTCTGGAAAAAAATATGTTTAAACTAAAATGAATAATAAGACATTTCAAAACATTGTAACTATTTTCTACATATTATTAAACTTCGTTTGCGTCTCGTTTAAAAGGGAAATAATAGCATGCTCTCGATTGTGCTATGTCTACTACAGGCACACTTGAAGATCTATTCACCTTATTCCTCGATGAAATTTCAAATGGAAAGTTCAAGTTGCCATTTGAGTCAAGTCCATGTTTTACTATTTATGGTTATGTTTTACCAACTATTTTAAAAAGGCTTTGCAAATTAACCCTTATCCTGCGGTAAAATTGTCTGCTTCGAAATTGTCGTCTGCAAATATTGTTAAATCTAGATTTAAACATTTTCCAAGTAAAAACACCTAAAGACGAGTGTCAAACAGTTTGGATCCGGATTAGACGCCGCGTTTCGCGGCGTCTGATCTGGTTCCAAACTGTTTGCAAAAATCAGTAAAGTCGCGACCAGCAGGCAAAGGGTTAAGCAGTAAATTAGAAAACTCTTCTTTTTTTCTTTTTTGGCATTGTTATTATCATGCATTTTGCAAATAAATATATTAAATATTGCACATCTCTTTTTCTTTTAATCTAACTCTTTAACCCCTTTCTCAGTCATTTCGTCATCAAATTTTGACAATTATCGTCTGCTTTAATATCAAATTTAAAGTTAAGGTATTTTGACTTAAAATATATTGAAATGGGTTCAAAAAGTTCGGATCCTGATCACGCGCCACGATATATGGCATTAAATCAGAGACCAAACTGTTTGCAAATGACCCATTTTACTCGGGATAAGTCAATGAAGGGGTCATACGTACAGTGGTAAATACGCTATTCCTACCCATTTACGCGTTAATCTATGCGTAAGAAACGCAAAGAGAACAGTTAACATTCGCTTAACGAACGTTTAACGCCTAACGATCTTAGCCCGTTTAAACGCGTTAATAAACGATTATACCAGAGATGCTGCGATTGGTGCTTCAGGTATCCGTTTCACGCGGAGATTTCGGATCTTATCGACAGGCACTGACCACCGCCTGTAACCAATCTATTTATGTAACCCGCCTATACATATGCCACTCAGATATCTGGGGATTAACAATGTATTGCCAATTAAAGATAGCAATGTTATCGGCGATACCACCTAGTGTTCTGTAATACACATGTCATAAAGTGGGTGTGTAAACCACTGAAGCTAAGGGCTCCGTCGGCTAAGTGATGACCCTTTCATCCGGGCTCTTTTAAACGCGTAAATAAACGCGTAAAGAAACGGCTAGGAAAGCCGTTTAACGAAACGGATAATAAACTCATAGTGAACGGTTAACGAAAGCGTAAGAAACGCGTAGAGTGGGAAGGCATAGCGTTTTTACCACTGTATGACTTATTGAATGTTGAATGTATGACTTATTGTATAAAGCGTTATTCAAATAGGTAAATTGTTCACTTATCGTATACCCCTTTCTGCTTTTAATAACCAACTTGAACATAACCTTGAATGGGTTAATCTGGTTGGAAATGCCATTGTACAGTGCTCTCTCCCTACAACGACATCCATTGGGAGACAAAAATTGTGTACGTTGTTCGAAGGGAGTAGTTATAGGGAGGGATATTGGTTAACATTTGCAAACAGCTTGAATCCAGATCAGACGCCGCGTCACGCGGCGTCTGATCTTGATTCAAGCTGTTTGTCACCCATCATGAAGTTTTTTTCTGTCAAATTGTCCAATGTGTAACTTTGAGAAAAACATCAGAAGACAACTTTAAACAGACTATATTGCAGCAGTAAAAGCGTTAGACATAACTGTTCTTGTGGGGAACAGCGGCAATGGTCGTTGTAAGGAGGGAGTCGTTGTTGGGAGGGCCGTTGTAGGGAGGGAACACTGTATAGCCATTTATAAATTTCAGCTAAATTGTTATTTACGTGCGGTTTCGGATACACCTATGTCCTTTGTCAAAGCAATGACTACCTATTCGGTTATTTCCGGAACTGCATGGGTTAATGGTGAAAACAGGGTTGTAGGATATTGGCAGTTTGTAGGCCCCTTTATCCTTGTTTGCTTTATGGTTGATATACGTCAGTAGTGAAAATATGATACCTTGTTCCTTTTGAGCTTTCTGACATACTTTATGACTGTTTCTTTCTTTTTCAACCAATGAATCGTCTGTTTATAGTTCTTATACGTGTGACGATATTAAACTTTGAAACAAATTCTCACGCATAGCAATTGAATTAGTGTGTGGTTGAAAGAAGAATCTGACTAACATTCTGGAGAGTATGTGTCACATTTATGACTTTTTTACAAGATTTAAGAAATATATTTGTCCCAAGCTACCTTAATACAATTTTGACATCGCTGAGAAAACTTAAGCTGATAAAAACTATAACTCTTGTTTTATTATTTCAGGTCATGAAACATGGATTTACTCAAAACAAAGTGGTGAATTGAGAGCGTAAATTTATGATTATGTAGATCTAGACAACATAAAAACTGCTTAGCAATTTCTACTATATATTATCCTAAAAGCTTAGTTCAACGTGTTCAATTCACTTGAGAATTGTCATTGGAAATACGGCGTATGTGATCCTTTCCTGCCAAGTGAGACTAAGTTCGACTCTGAAAAATGTTTGAATCCATATCAGACCCCGCGTAAAGAAATTGTTTTAATCAAAATATTTGAAATGGAATGTGAGCACACGGAGACTTCTACATGTAATATATATTTACATGTATATATAAATATTCTTTTTGTACTTTACACATTCGTTGGTTGAGTTATTGTCAGAATCAACACGATTTCACAATCCACTTTGACACTACCAATACTTCTTCAATCAAATACTTTTCAAAAATGACTATGTGGCAAGGGTTTTATATAAAATGTAGCTTATAGACACATATAGGATATGTCATGAGTCGATGTATGATACAAGCTGATCTCAATCGAGTCTAGAATAGAAATGAAATTAAGCGAGCCTTGGCGAGCTTAATAACGTTTCTGTTCTAGACGAGGTTGAGATCAGATTGTCTCACACATCGACGAGTGACATATTATTTTTCTTACATAACCAACGAGTTTTAGTTATTTTTTAAAGCTACATGCATGTTTTGGTATCCCACTGGCGTAATCACGCCTTTCACGCCTTTATAAACAATGTTGTTATATAGTGACGTCATCAAATTGATATCACACAGGTTGGAGACGAGGATATTCGCGATCGCTGTTCACTATTGAAAACAGGATTACTTATGTGAGAAACGTTTTTCTCACATAACTACCCTTGTTTCCTATAGCGAACACCGATGAAGAATATCCTTATCTCCAACATGTGTGAGATCAATTTGATGACGTCACTATAACGTCACTATTTATAACGGCGTTTTGACGTCATCGGTATTCCAAAAAATGCCTATTGCTTTGAAAAATAACTTAAATCGTTGGTTATGTGAGAAAAAGAATCTGTCACTCGTCGATGTTTAAGACCAGTTGATCTCAAACTCGTCTAGAATAGAAAGGTTATTAAGCTCGCCAAGGCTCGCTTAATAACATTTCGATTATAGACTCGTTTGACATCAGCCTGTCTTAAACATCGACTCATGACAGATCCTATATATCTTGTCCAAGGGTTAATGTGTACAATATGCAAAATATTTACCCTTTCAATGTCATTGTGACGTAATAACCCGTTTAAAATAGTCACTGCCATAGAATCGTCTGCTTAACTTTTTCGTATATCTTTATATGTAAAATGTGAAGTGTATGCGTTTTTTCAATTTCCGAAACATTGATATAAGTTTCAAACATTTGAGCGGCCTCTGATCAGGATCCAAACTGTTTACAGATGTCAGTGCTGTCGACCTTTACAGTAAAAGGGTTAATGGTATTTTGATGACATAATACAGTGGAGAAAACGTTATTCTTTCCCAATAAACGCGTTTACGCTAAAACTATTATTTCTATTACAAACAGTTTGGAGCCAGATCAGACGCCGGGTAACCCGGCGTCTGATCAGGCTCCAAACCGTTTGTCACCAAGATAAACATGAATTATCAGAATTGTCCAAAATTTGTTCTTTTCTACGTTTTAGCGCTTTGCGTTTGCGTACGTTTGCGTTTAAACGGGAAAGAATAACAGATTCTCCAGTGTATCTATTTAGGATAGGCTTTCTTTCTCATTATCATGAATTACTATAAGACCTTTATGAATTAAATTCCAATTAACAATTATGCAAACCATAATTATAACTATCACCGGATTGTAACAGAAATAACTTCACAGCTCTCAATATCCGGTAGCTCTAACCCTTTATTCTCCAACTTACACCCTTTCACTACGGAAACACTCGTCTAACACATGCGGCGTGGGGCCTGCCATTATTATCGTCTGATTATATCTTATGCTGCTTTTACATACACAATTTAGAATACCGTCCGTTTTCTACTTAGGACACATTAATACATGTATGAGTTTTCAAACAGTTTGGATCCTGATCAGGATCCGTACTGGTATTGATATGGTGGTTAGTTTGATTTTCAACTTCGAGCGGACACTATTCTCTTGTAGTTCACTTATATATTAAAATAATACTACAGTCGAAACCCGATACTTCGAACTCGCTTAAATCGATCGTACCAGTAGTTTATAAGTTGTCTTTCGATAAGACGATATCGCTTATGCCGACATACCCGTATTTCAAAGTTAAAACGTGGCTAAGCCACGTTTTAACTTTGAAATATTGGTATGTTCAAACTAACGCGAGTGCGAAAAATCGAGTTTTCACTGAATATATATATGCATAGACAGGATTAGCGATGGTACTAAAGTACTTCTAACCTATATAGGTAATATACACTAGTTCAGAGTAATATTTACGACCCTATTAGCTACACAGCAGGATCATGATCGTAAATCAAGATGCCAAACTAATTTAATTTCGAGATACTAACCATCCATTAGTGACAAGACCTCATGATGTTACCCTTGACATTATTTCCCTTTAACCCGTTCATGATCAAATATATCGTGAAGTGTTTTACCCTGTTATCGCCATATTGTCGTCCGCTTCAATATTTTTGTCTGCAACATCGTTTCAAAGTAAGATTTAAGGTAGTTTAACTGACGTTATTTAAATAGATATCGCAAACAACTTTGATCCTGATTAGACGCCGCGTTATGCGGCGTCTGATCAGGATCAAAGCTGTTTGTAATTGCGCTTTATAGCGTCATTGAGAGTGAATCGGTTAAAATGCCAAGGCTGCTACATGTAGTCCTCCACAAATAATTCTAATCTTCTTTATAGCATATTTCCGCCATTACGACCCTTCAAAAAAATAGTTGGTTTATATGTATAAGTCACGTGTTTTGTTCAAACAGAATGAAAGCAAAGCAACAAAGCTACTATAGCAACTTTCTGCTTTAACTTAATACTGATTTAAGGAGCAATCGGTCGTATCGACGAAGCTTTCATCAATTATCGACATGGTCGACATTTACCCTTTAACAGCCAAAATTGAAAAAACAGTTTGGAACCAGACCAGACACCGCGTAACGCAAAACAGACGCCCAGAACTGATTGAAACTCGTATTTATTCTACCTTAAATCTTTACTTGAAATGCTATTGAAGCGACAAGTATTAAAGCAGACGACAATATCAGAGTATTTGTATAATCATACTTTACGACCCAGTTATACTACATGTGTGTATCAATCTTTATCTAAATACTCACTTTTATTTTGCTAACGATTGTCGGTTTCTATCAATATAAAGAGATAGACGTGCAAACATTTCGATAATACTATATGTAATCAGAGTGCATTTGGCAAGAACATGTAGTTTGTATTTACATGTACATGATATGCAGATGTTTGCAAGCCCTTTGTTTTGGAAAAACTGCTTTTCAATATTCAAGGAGAAACAATGAGGTTCATAGAATGCTGAATATTTAGTACGATTAAGATGCTAAGATTAGAGTATCATTATACATAACAATTATGTTTACAATAGAGTAGATGCTTTTCTGTCCCAATGAACGCGATTACGCTTAGATTATTATTTCTGTTGCAAACTGACTGTTTGCAACTCATGTTACAAATAATAAAAGAAATATAGGAAACTTGTAATTTTCAACATTTAAGTGTATTGAGTTTACGTTTATTTTGCTTTTAAACGGGAAGGAATAACGTCTTCTCCACTGTATCCCAAACAGTTTAAAGTATGACCAAACGCCCGATAACTCGGCGTCTGACTAGCCTTCAAACAGTTTGCTTATCAAATTAAAACAATCGTCGGGTTTTTTTCTTCAAAAAAGCTGTATTGTTCTACGTTTTATTGAATCGCATTCATTTTGTTTAGACCGGAAACAATAGCGTTTTCTAAAATATGCCCTTGTTTCAAAGAGCCACTTACTTGCCTGAGCACACATAACGCCGACTTCTTAAGCAGTACGGCGTTCGAAGAGACTCCGACCTGTTTGCCACCAACATCTAACCAGAATAACATTTTCATTAATCTGTCATATTCTCCGTGTCAGCTCTATTCCATGTTGAGCTTGCGTATTATTCATTGATTTCATTGTATTTGGCACTGAATTAGCCATCGTCGGATGCCCAAACATATAATTTTTTCTTTCGTTGAATGTGTTCGTGGGTGTCCTACGATGTTATTTAATATGACAGGTTCTGCCCCATCACTATACTGGCACCGACAATACAATGCTCCCTCTCTACAACGATATCTAAGGGCAGAGAACGATTGGATGTGTTGTTCGGAGGGAGATGTTATAGGGAGTAAAACGTATGACTTGGCTTACATTTTCAAAAAGGCTTGAATCCAGATCAGACGTCGCGTAACGCGGCGTCTGATCTAGATTAAAGATGTTTGTCACTCGTCAGTATAATACTTCTGTCAAAGTGTCCACTAATAAGTAGCTTTGAGAAAAACAACAGACGATAATGTTAAGCAGACGATATTGCAGCAATGAAAATGAATGGTCTTGTTTGGGGCAAAGTAGCACACGTTGTTGTAGGGAGGGAATTGTTGCTGGGAAGGTCGTTGTAGGGAGGGAGTACTGTATATATCATTTGTAAAGAGTGGATATTCTGATCAGGAGCATATGTTTGGCTCCATATTGTTTACCTCTTATATTTTCTAAATTCCTTGAGAGACAATGTTAACCTATGTATGCCAAGTGGAATTTTCCGTGCTTAAATATTGTATTAACCCATATTTCATGTAAGGGGTGCCAGGTCCAAATATTTACTTTTTTATATATTGAAATTAATAGCAGCAAACAGTGTAGACTCTGGCATTTATATAATTTGGCGCCGAAAGGGTTAAGTCAATATCAGCACACATGTATTCCCCGACCAGAGCCTTTGTTATACTGCAAAGTAAATTCCTTACTTCTGATTGGGTACCGAGCCGTAGACGTGATACCAAGTACCCCGTGAGCTGACAGGGTACGTAGAAATGCAGATATTTCCATTTGCTGACAGGTCCCTGAGTCTTGCTTTGCAGAAAATAAGATGGCCGACTGCTTGACAGGCTTGAGTGCATTCAATCGTGCATCCTCCGTTTTAAGTTCATTTCGGCTAAGAACCAATCGGGGATTGGATCTTTCAACAGTCGCATTTTTTCTGGGAAAGTTTGACGCCGACGTCTACGAGCGTGCCCATCTTTCTTATGAATAACAACCGTCAGAAACAGTACGTCATTTACGCTCAACGTCATCTGTTTTGGCGCAATTTTGTTACTGTTTACTATGGGCACTGTACACGACACATTCCGAAATATTTCGTTTGAACAGTGAAAACTGTGCAGTATAATAAATTCGTTATACAGTTTCTTCACAACTTGATTTACCTCAGCCGGAAATAAATCCTCATGTACACTGTGAAGCAACTGTATAACTTACAGTGTGTGGGTGTTCCGATCTACATTATACCGCATGTCCGTTGGCACTGATTCCCAAGACTACGCTAATACAGCGGAGAAGAAGTTAGTATTTTCTATTAACCCATTATCTGAATCAAATATAACGTCTGCAAAAAAAACTCTTTTTAACTAAAAAATTGAATATAAGTGTGAACTAGTTTTGTTAAAAACAAAAACAGACGCAGTTACGGCGTATATTCTGGATCAAGATTGATTGCTAGTGTAAGTCAAAATACACTTAGTTTGAAGAAGAGATAACAAAACTAAACGCATATAAAACAGTAAAACCTCTCTACTACGAGCAATAAAACGAAGGTTTATTTATTGTAAAAAGGCAGGTGAAAGCTTAAAGCAAGGTGACAGTAAACTATAGAAAGATATTAAGGAGCTTTCTGTTTTACTGTCACCTTCTTTTAAGCAGTCATCTGTCTAATATACAGTGTTCCCTCTCTCCAACGGCCCTCCAAACAACGACCCCCTCCTTACAACGACCATTGCCGCGATTCCCTAAACAGGACAATTATGTCCAACGCCTTTACTGTTGCAATATCTTCTGTTCAAAATTGTCGTTCTAATTTTCTAAAAGTTACATAGTGGACATTTTGACAGAAAAAAACCTTATTGACGAGTGGCAAACAGCTTGAATCCAGATCAGACGACGCGTTACGCGGCGTCTGATCTGGATTCAAGCTGTTTGCAAATGTAGCCAATGCCACTGTCTCTATAACGACTCCCTCCGAACAACGTACACGATTTTTGTCTCCCATTGGGTGTCGTTGTAGAGAGGGAGCGATATACCTAGTAATTGACACACTTTAATGGTAGTAATGAAAACGTTTTACTGTATGTAATGAAATATGAAAAGTTTTAAAGTTTGATCTGGCTTCAAATTCTTTGAAATAAATATACTTGTTTTAGGTTTAGGCCACACGCGCTTAATAGGGAAATAATAGCGTATTCTCTACTGTATTTCGCTTAGAAAGTTATAACTCTCAAATAGCTTGTCAAAATGATCTTTTGAATGGCAATGTGTCTATTCGAATTAATTGGTACATACGTTCTGTAGTCAAAACAATTGAATTACTTAGTACAACCGCCACCAGACTCGATCCGTCGGGACCTTCTAAGCGTTATTAAATACTTGTACAGTGGATAAAACGTTATTCTTTCCTTTTAATATGCAATGAAACACAAATGCATTGTAATGAAATGTGGGAAAATGATAGCTTTATGCAAATTCTGTGAACAATTGCAATATTAATGGCAAACAGGCAGGAGTCTGATCAGAGGCCGGGTTACCCGGTGTTCGATCTGTCTTGAAACTAGTTGCCATGAAGTAGGTGTTTAAGCACAAGCACGTTTATTTGGGAATGGAGGAACAATAAGACTTCTTGTAGCACATATGGTCATACACCTCTGAATATGCTGAACGAAAACTGTAAAACAGGTATTTTTCGCGTCATGAATATTTCGCGTTATGCGATTTTGTATTTATTCCCGACATCATGCAATATTTCTAGCAGGCGGTAGCTTAAGGCAGGTTGAAAGTAAAGCAGAATGTGCATTAAGGCACATCATGCTTTACTTTCAACCTGCTTTAAGAAGTCACATATTTTCAAAACTAGAGACATTCGCGAATTGACGCGAAAATTATATTGTTGCGAATAAAAGCGGTTTTACGGTACTTGTTTGGCCAATACAGGGTATGCATCAAATTAAACTAGTGTAACCTTTTGGTAGAACCTCGTGATTGTGTCGCTTAACCTGTTCATTACTATACTAGTATTTGCAAAACTATTTGCAAAATTTAACCCATTTGTGCCCGCGATCCCATATATGGGACATATGCAAACAGTGTAGATACTGATCAGACGCCGCAATATGCGGCGTCTGACCAGCGTCTAAACTGATTGCTGATAGGAATATAAAACGAAACGAAAATGAAAATTTAGACCAGGCACCCCTAAGATAAAAATGGATTATCCAATATATAAGCATGGAAGAATCCAGTGGGCGCAAATGGGTTAACTGATATTATATGACCCGAACACAAACACTCTGCATCCTGATCAAGCGCTGAGTTAACTGTATGCAAATTGCACAGGTTACGATGTTGGTCGTGAAGCACTTAGGTCCACATAGCAAACCGTTTGGACTACGGTCAGTTGCCAACATACTTGGTATCTGATCGGGATCCAAACTGTTTGCATATGTCATAGCGGTACTATCCGTAAAAGAGGTGATTAGCAACGTAGCGGTATCATGTTGAAAGTGCAAATGGTACGAGGGGTGATCAGAAAGTTCGCGGAAAAGTTCTACCATTTCTTTATTTCACGTGAGATACTAATGGAATTTCAGGTAAACATAGCTCAATTCAATTTAAGTTATTTGACAAATTTCTATTGAAATCGCACACATAATGAACATATAGTCTCTATGGAAACGTCATTTCACGGTTTCCGGCCCAAAACGAGTTTACGTCGACGTCATGTCACTGTAATCTGGCGTTGTGCAGTGAATCCCCTCTAAACCGGACATGTATGGGGACAACATTTCCGGTTTACAGGGGTATTCAGTTTAGAGGGGTTTTAACCCATCACCCCATAACTTGTTTCTAGTTAGAAGATTGATGGCCACTTAAAGCAGGTTGAAAGTAAACCAGAATGCGCCTTAAGGCGCATTCTGCTTTACTTTCATCCTACTGTAAGCTTTTATCTGCTGGAATATAGAAAATATTTCTGATGATACATATTCATGAATGTACATGTATAAAGTGGAAGGAATAAATAAAAACGGGACCAACGTTTTTGTCCGGTTTAGAGACAATTCCGGTATTTAGAGGTTCCGGTTTGGAGGGGTTCCACTGTACAGTAAACCAGTAACTGTGCTTAATCTTTTTCAAAACCATTATACACTTTCTGCATCGCTGTATCCACGAGCTAACAAAACATCCGCTGAATCTTTCAACGCTGATGTTAGCGATGACGGCCTGTAATGCAACGAAGAGCCCACCTGTATCGTCAAAATGTATCCCGCGGAGATAGCCCATTGGAACCTTAGGACAAGTATACGCGTCTTTTACAAACAGTGTACTTGTGAATATTTCAAGCACCCTATGCAAACAGTGTAGACATAACGAAACCATCGGATTAGGGTACGTACTGCTTGTCAATTTGTAAAACTTTGTAAAATACACCCTCAATGGCCTTAAATGGAGTAAACTAAATTGGAAACTGGACAAACATCCATTGAAAGTTCCAAGGCTGAATGAGTAGAGATACATGACGTACATATTTGTATTTCTTAACAAACGCAATCATACCCAAATATATTATTTTTATTGCAAAAACGTTAGATTAAAATTTTAGTGTCGCACAACTCCTCGTATTTTGAAGTTCGCAACAAGTCTGTACCTTACCGCTTCAATGCTTCAAACCTTACCACGAGTACAATTACTATGAGTGCCAAACAGTTTGGAAACTGAGCAGGCACTGCGTAAGGTATATTATAATAGTCAGTTAACCTAAAATTTCAATTTCAGAAATAAAATCAGGCAACACTATATAAAATCAAATGAACTCATGACACAGTGAAAAAGTTCAATCGTCTCTATATTTGTTTAACCCTTTACCTTATAGAATCGCCTTTTAGCGCATTCCGTTTAATCCTCAGCGGAAGTAAATTCCAATCTATACAGTCATGAATATGTATCAGAAAGAATATTTTCTTAATTCTAGCAGGTGGTAACTTTAAGGCAGGCTAAAAGTAAAGCAGAATGCGCATTAGGGCGCATTCTGCTTTACTTTCAACCTGCTTTAAGTAGTCACCTATTTTCAAAACTAGAAACAGGCTATGGGGTAAAGGGTCAAAATATATATAATTCTGCGTTTTTCTTGCATTTGCATCTAACTTCGTTTACACTTGAGTGTTTATATTCCGTTTTGTATAGAGCGGAGAGCTTCGAACAGACATATAGTGACTACGGCGTTTTTGTTTGCTATAGTTTGAGGTGTCACAACACTAATTCAATATTGGTTTTTGCACTGATACAATTATGCAAGATAAATCGAATAAGAGTTTTTAAATTGCAAGTATAAATTTGATTATTAGAAAGAATATGAGATCTTCCAAGTGTAATGAGACATCCGCTAGCCATGTTGTTTACATTTTATTGTGAACTGAATATCCTCTGAGAGTTATTTCTTGAAAAACACTATTTGTTTTTGTCTTGTGTAGTGTCTCTCTATTTAATTTTAGTATGGTAAACTGCCAATAATCGTCATCTGATTATTTTATGCAGCGAAAAAGCAAACTATTTTTATTTAGTACATCGGATACGTTATTCTGCACAAAATGCAAAAGAAATGTATGAAATGGCAGTTTGACTTAAGAAATTTCGAAAAGAGTGTTAGGATCAAGATCAAAATTGCTTGCATCCACCTTTTGGTGTGTCCGAAATTGTAAACGTTAATAGTTTTGCCCACAACACAAACTTCATACTTACCGCAATTAAAATGATACACCTTATGCCCCTGTCACACTGTCCCGAATTTGACACCAGAAGGCCACACGAATGTGAAATTTTGAATTTCGCGCGAAGGTGACCCCGAACCTGGCTCAACAGTCAATCAACACGAAGGCAAGTACGGTGCCTACAGAAGGCCACACGATGGCAACCGAACCACACACGAAGTCAACACGAATATGCGGGTTTTTATAAGGAAGTTTACCCGAAGGCAACACGAAGGTCACACGATAGCTACACGACATCGTGTGGAGAATACGATGCAGTCACGAAGGCATCACATGACCTTCCGATGGTATAAAATCTTCGATAGACGGCGGGAAAGTTCAGTCGCTGATCCGAGATAACAGTCGCCATATATTAACAATATTAAAATCTAATTCGACCTTCGAACCTAGATTTTAAATTCATCATGCCAGTTTCTTCCCCAACTTCGGAAGACAGTGTTAACTCAGAGACTGTTCCATAAATGTTCCATAAACGACCCATTTCAAAGTTCGAATAAAAATGACAAGTGCATACAATAAAAGTACATGTATTCACTAAATATTTGAAATTTCATGTTTTGTCCTTTACCCCTAATTAGTTAAATGACATGTGTATTTTCATGCTGGGTAATTTTTTTCGTCTGCAACTATGCTTTTGTTCTTAAGTCAGAACTTTAAAAATTCAGAATGGTAAACCGTTTGGATCCTAATCAAACGCCGCGTTACGCGCCGTCTCACCTGGATCCAAACAGTTTGCAAACGTAAGCAGTGTGGCAGAATTACCCGCCGTTATCATGGTAAAAGTTAAATTTCAGGTATCCTAAATGTTAAGTCAATACTAGTTTAAAATAGAATTTTAAAGCCTTTGAAGTGCTATTGACTTTACATCTTGGAAACTTGAAATTTTCAAAGCCTAGCTGTTGAATAAGACTAATTGATTACAAGACGATTAGTGCCAGCTTAAAGCATGGTGAAAGTAAAACAGAATGTTCCGAAAGGAGCGTTCGATTTTACTTCCAATATTCTTTAAGCAGCCACCTGCCTTAAACAATGTAAATCAGTGGTATTGATAGAGAAACTTTATTGTACATTTATCTCAAATTTAGTGAAAATAATTAATTTACAAGTGATTTCGGAATTCACCTGTCTACTACGTCCACTAAAGTCTAATTGATTACAAGAAAGACAGGTGATATCCTGAAACATAGAGAAAATATTACAGAATGCCCTGGATCCAAACAGTTTGCAAACGTAAGCAGTGTGGCAGAATTACCCGCCGTTATCATGGTAAAAGTTAAATTTCAGGTATCCTAAATGTTAAGTCAATACTAGTTTAAAATAGAATTTTAAAGCCTTTGAAGTGCTATTGACTTTACATCTTGGAAACTTGAAATTTTCAAAGCCTAGCTGTTGAATAAGACTAATTGATTACAAGACGATTAGTGCCAGCTTAAAGCATGGTGAAAGTAAAACAGAATGTTCCGAAAGGAGCGTTCGATTTTACTTCCAATATTCTTTAAGCAGCCACCTGCCTTAAACAATGTAAATCAGTGGTATTGATAGAGAAACTTTATTGTACATTTATCTCAAATTTAGTGAAAATAATTAATTTACAAGTGATTTCGGAATTCACCTGTCTACTACGTCCACTAAAGTCTAATTGATTACAAGAAAGACAGGTGATATCCTGAAACATAGAGAAAATATTACAGAATGCCCCTAAAGGAGACGTTCTGTTTTACTTTCAGATTGCTTAAAGCGGTCACATGCCTAAACACATTACCCCATACATACCGGTACATCTTTTTACGCCTCCATTGCTTACTCCACTGAAGAAAATGGTTTAAACTTTATATAGTCATGAATGCGCACAATGAGAAAAATCTTCGTAATTTTAACAGATTATAGTTTAAAGCAGGCAGAAAGTATTTGCCTTTTGGCACTTTCGGCTTTACTTTCAACCAGCTTTAAGTGATTACCTGTTCTGAAAACTAGAAATAGGCTATGGGGTAATAGGTTAAACACCACATACTTAATGTGATTCAGGGGTAGTAAATAATAGGTATTTTTTATCTCGAAGTTGAAGCTTTATTTCAAAAGTACAAATAATAACAAGTACTAGGCATTTCCAATACAAATCTTAAAAAAATACTATTTATTACTTCACTAACGGTTTGCAATACAGTCCTCCCTCTCTTCAACAACACCCAATGGGAGACAAAGACTATGTATGTTATTCAGAGTGAGTTGTTGTAGGGAGGATAGTATTAAAACCTGAGAGTGTAAACAGTTTGAATCTAGATCAGACGTATAGTAACGCGCTGTCTGATCAGGGTTCAAACTGTTTGACACTCGTCATTATGTTGATTTGTTTTGGGATGGCTAATTTTCAAAATGGCTAATGCGTAACTTTGAGAAAAAATAGCAGACGACAATTTTAGATAAAAAAGACAATATTTCAGCAGTAATATCGCTGGTAAAAATGTTTTGTTTAGGGAACAGTGGCAAGTATTGTTGTGAGGAGGGGGTCGCTGTAGGGAGGGAGAACTGTATGTGAAAGTAATGTTTGTGTCTCTGTATAAAGTGTATTGTCACTGCTTCATGGGAATGATTACATGATCATCTTGTCCTGCCAGGGCACCAATCCAGCCTTTGAAGAAAAGTAGTGACCTAGGTATCGTCTAACTTGCCTCCCTTCCTGAGTTCCAGAGTTCCTTGCCTTCTCATGGTACACATCCGTAAGTACTTTGTCATTTCTCCATGTCCCTGGGATGACATCATGGCTCTGATCCTCTAAGTCCATCAGGTTACTGTGAGTTGATGGATATCTCAATCTGATAAGATTGTGAAGAATCACACAAGTTGTGATGATTTTTCTGCATGTCTCTGGTCTCTGGGTCATTGTCCTGAGCAAAACGCGGAATTTGTGTGCCAGAATACCAAAGGCATTTTCAACTACACGCCTTGCTCTAGATAGTCTGTAGTTAAATATTCTCTCATGGTGTTCCATGTTTCTGATTGCAAACGGGTTCATCAAGCTCTTGTTGATACCAAAAGCATTGTCCCCCACTATGTAGTAGGTGACAGGAACGTCATCACCTGGTAGAGACTTCTCTTCCGATAGATTGAGTATGTTGTTCGGACTCTCCAGGCCTTCATTCAACTCTGAGGCATTGTAGATACTTGCATCGTTGCTGGAACCATCCGAGCCGACATCAATCCAGAGAAATTTGTAATCAGCGTCGACAAGGGCCATAAGGACAATAGAAAAGAACCCCTTGTAGTTTCTGTACACAGAACCAGTATTCCAAGGACATGTGACAGCGACATGCTTGCCATCAAGAGCACCACAACAGTGTGGAAATTGCCATCTCTTCTCAAACTGCTCAGCAATGTTGGTTCACTCTTCTGTTGTAGTAGGACACGGGATAACTTCAGCAGCAAACTCGGTTTTGATGGCATCGCATACTTCATTAATGATAAGGGAGATGGTGTTCGGAGCAACTCTGAAGTTGTAAGACAAACTTGGATAGTTGTCACCGCAGGCAAGGTGTCGAAGAGTGATCGACAGCTTGAGACCAGGAGGAAGAGACTTCCTGTACCATGTGTCCTTCTTCTCTATTCGGTGATGTACCCTTTGCAGAACTTCATCGTATAGACATCTAGGAAGTCTTGTGTAGTTGTAGAAGGCATTCTCGTCTTCCGTCTTCAGCTCTTTTAGTAGAGTACTATAGTGGCCAAATCGTTCTCTTCTTCTGTCAGACAGCCATTTTCTGACCCACATAGACCTTGGTTTCCTCCTACGTCTAGATTTGCCTCTGTCCTGGAAAATAAAAAATAAATACAATAGATAAGTACATTGTCGAATGCCGGAAAGGCGAGTGGCAAGAAAAGTTAGACTTGAACTTGTTTTTTAGGAAAACAAACAGCAGATCTTTTCCCCGATTTCCCCTTCTCAAATAACTTGAATCAAAATGAGCAATCCGTTAGAACAAAAGAAAGTGTCTGGTAACAAAGGTTCAACAAACATATATATATTTAGTAGCTGATCATGCGACCTTTGACCGACTGACATGAAATACAACCCCATGCATCCCTTTATCATAAGCTAGCATTACATAAAAATAAACAGGATTGCTCCATTAGAACAAACGTTATTATCCGGAAACAAAAGCGAGACAGACAGACGGACAGAGAGACAGACAGCATAACTAATGTCTCCCCACTAAAGTTTATGAGACATACTAAGACAATTTGTACCTGTAAGAGGAGATGCTGTGTCTTTAATCTTTGTTCATCACATTCTCTGAGGTGCATTAAAATAAGCAATGCTGCTGCTTTCTTTTTCCTGGTTGTCTCGTCATCTAAGAATGCCATTCTGCAGGAATTGAAGTATATCGTGATGGATGTTTAGCTCTGTTCTGTTCTGCACAGTTGCTCCAGACTGACTGAGGAAGCTGCTCTGAGGCTGGTATTTATATGTCTACGACAGTAACGTTACCATGACATATCTAAACCACACTAAGTACCTAAATTCGTCTGTTTTTGGACACTTCGTAATGTCATCATAATGCCATCGTACTATAATACGATAGCTTCACGATAGCGTCACGATATCATTGCGAGGGCTTCACGAAGTCGTGTTGCCTTCCTAAGACCGTCGGACAGTTTCGTGTTTCCTTCGTGTTGTCTTCGTGTGGAAAAAAGTGCCCGATTGCACCGATGGTCACACGACAGCAACACGAAGGCGACACGATTGACAAGATGGCCACACGATGGCCTTACGAAGGGTAAAATGAACACACGAAGTCGACACGAAAATGAACCTTCGGAAGGTCCTTCGACAATTTTTTTGACAACCAAAGATTTTTTCATCGCTCACGAAGTTGCTGCCGATGCCTGAGAAATTCAGCCGGAGGCCACACGGTGGCTGAAGATGCCCTCACGAATGGCCCGATGATTACACGATCAGGCCCGAATGTGAACTTTTCCTTTATCGTGTGTCCATCGGATGTCAATTTCGGGACAGTGTGACAGGGGCATTACAATGAAGCATACGGTCTTCTTTCCTACCTCAACGACTTTAAACGCAAAATTATACACTAGTTATGGCAAACTGTTTAACCCTTTCACTCTCAATGACGCTTAAAGGCGCGTTTGCAAACAGTTTGGATCCTGATCAGACGCCGCGTAACGCGGCGTCTGATCAGGATCCAAACTGTTTGACACACGTTTTGAAAGTTCTTCAGTCAAACTGCCTTATCCTTTAACTTTGAAACGACATTGCAAACAAGAAAATTAAAGCAGACGACAATAAAACGGTGAAGGGGTAAAAACCTCGAAAATAAGTTGGCAGTGAAAGAGGTAAACCCAAAATTATACACTAGCTATGGCACACTGTTTAATGTCTAATGAGACGCACCGTACACCGGCGTCTAATCGTGTTCTGAATCATAAGGTTATTAGCACAAACGCGTTTTACAATGATAAACCTTCTGACGTGTACGACAGCGCTCCCTCTCTACAACGACAGCCAATGGGAGACACAAAATATGTGTGTAGTTCGGAGCGAGTCGTTATAGGGAGGGACATTGTATTACATTTGCAAACAGCTTGAATCCAGATCAGACGCCGCGTAACGCGGTGTCTGATCTGGATTCTAGCTGTTTGGCACTCGACATCAAGGTTTTTATGTCAAAATGTCTATTATGTCACTTTGAGAAAACAGCAGACGACAATATTGCAGCAATAAAAAGGTTAAGACATAATTGTCCTGTTGAGAGAACTGTGGCAAGGGTCGTTGTAACGAGGGAGCCGTTGTGGCAAGGGCCGTTGTAGGGAGGGAACGCTGTATTACGAACACTACATTGAGGAAGATGTTATTATTTCCAAATAAACGCGTTCATGCTGCAACTATTATTACATTGCAACCAAATTAGAGCCAGATCAGACGCCGAGTAAACCGGCATCTACATGTAATCAGGCTAAAACCTATTTGCTACTCAGATTAAAATGAATCATGAAACATTTTGAAAAATAATTTTCTTCATAATAGTTCGTTGCATTTGGTTTGCGTTTCATTTGCGTTTAAACGGGAAGAAATAACGTCTTGTCCGCTTTTACTGTAATAATAAGTCAAATATTACGAACACTAATACACATTGCTTTATAGACAGTTAAAAAATTATTCTGTTTTATTTGAACCCGTCACCAGATAGACTGTCTAGTTTTGAAAACAGATTGTTTGAAAGTAAAGTAGACTGGTCATAACGGAATATTCTGTTTTGCTCACTACCTGCCTTAACCCTTTTACTGCCAAATATTTCGTGAGATTTTACCCCTTCTCCGTTTCATTGTCGTCTGCTTCAATTGTGTTGTCTGCGATGTCGTTTCAACGATAAAAAATAAGGCAGTATAACTGAAGAAAGTTCAAAACGAGTGCCAAACAGTTTGGACCCTGACCAGACGCCGCGTTACGCGGCGTCTGATCAGGATCCAAACTGTTTGCAAGCGTGCTTTTAAGCGTCTTTGAGAGCGAAATGGTTAAGCTCAGAACTGGAAAGGTAATCAAACTGCATTTATATTTCATCTTCAGGACTTCCCAACTGGGTCCAGTCTCTCTTTATGTATGAATACTGAAAGGCTAAAAATGCGTTTTATGGGTAAATGATTAAACCATCATCTACATGTATAAAAGAATGAAAGAGGGGATATATAAGACAGAACAAACATCTATCCCCTCTTTCATTCTGTTTTTTCCCTCTAATTCTTAAGATATATCAAAATGAGTTTTGAGTTACCTATTTCTCGAATCTATCATAGCATTATTCAATGCATTTCTTTTTCATTTCTATTGTTCATCTTTATTGTCCTTCAAGAAAAATGTACACAACAGTATTGTAAACAAGCAGATGCCTATATTGTAAACTTATTAGAAGGGGAGGGCTGTTACTAACGTTGGAAGAACTTGTAGCCCGGCCCTTTTGCACATATATTCGTTAGTAATTTTCTATTATTTGAATTGTATTGTTATATGAACTATCGTACAAATATTGGGCAATAAAATATGTTTAAACTACATGTATAAACATTGAAAAACAGACTACTGTCTATTGTTATGAGTGTACGGCTTATTACAGAGATATACAATACAGGACACATGACTATAAAACTAATCCAAATTTTGCACATACAGTGGAGAATCTGTTATTCTTTCCCAATAAACGCGTTTACGCTAAAACTATTATTTGCAGTGCAAACAGTTTGGAGCCAGATCAGACGCCGGGTAACCCGGCGTCTGATCAGGCTCCAAATTGTTTGCCACCAAGATAAACATGAAATATCAGAATTGTCCAAAAGTTGTCCTTTTCTACGTTTTAGTGCTTTGCGTTTGCGTGCGTTTGCGTACGTTTGCGTTTAAACGGGAACAGATTCTCCACTGTAACTTCTTTATCTTTATATCAATCTAATTGAGATCTTTTATCTACGCTGTTGATCAAAAATGTATGGTCGCATTGCATGCCGTATTCTCATTTACAAAATTAATATCGTTACAGTCCAGAAAATAGTAGAAAATTACAAACCAGATAAACAAATTATATGCAAGGGTTCGAAACTGTTTTTTATGAATAAAAAACATGACATTCCTGATTAGATATAACGAATGAACAAAACCTTAATTATACTTTAAAGGCGTTTGAGTTTCGTATCTTCCTATATACAGTACAACGCCTATAAACCGGACATGTGCGGGACAACATAAATGTCCGGTTTAGACGGGTTTCCAGTTACCCCATAGTATATTTCTAGATACATGTAGCTGACCTCTTAAAGCAGGTTGAAAGTAAAGCAGAAAGCGCCTAAGGGCGCATTCTGCTTTACGTTCAACCTGCTTTAAGCTATCATCTGCTAGAATGCTAGAATGCATAAATTTGAACTATTTTTTTAAGTGTAGGGAAAAAACAAACAAAAGAGGCTTGTTTATGGTGTAATGGGTTACAACAAAGAAGAGTTGGAAATGGGACCAACGTTTTTGTCCGGTGTAGAGAGAATTCCGGTATTTAGAGGTTCCGGTATGGAGGGGTTGCACTGTAATTGCTTTGTAGTTCTTTATAAAAACTACATGTAACTGGTATACTGTAAAAACGTGTTTTGTACGCTTTACAGTCAATGTTGCTATAAGATTCCAACCAGTTGTAGTATTTAACATACGGGGTTGTTTATTACAGGACAAATATAATGTAGAAAGCTCCTTTAATAAATTTCTTTATTATATTTATCCTGCTTTATAAAGCAATGTTTTTGTAGGCATCCAAGTTACTACCCTGAGTCGTTAAGTGCTGTATATTTCTGTGTGTATTTGTTTTTACAAAGCGTGCATTGCATGTTCTTGTTGTTACGCAACGGAAATACCCTCGAGCTACATGTAGGTATACTAAACAGCAATTTAACAACCATATGATATTTGTACTACACAAACACATGGAAACACTAAAGTTTCAATATTTTCCTCTATCCTATTGTTTTCTTCACAAGTGTTATCTGTCAAATATCTAACAATTGAATTCAATATATGTTAAATTCACGAAATTTAACCAAGGCATCTAACAATTTGGTGTCGAACAAGGGAGAATAAGTTCTACTTTTATGTAGAAACGGGACATTTTAAAAAAAAAAAAAAATATGTAGAATTCATTCTAATCTGAATGGGAAACAGTTTGGAGCCTAATCAGAAACCGGGTACACGGCGTCTTATCAGGCTCCAAACTGTTTTCAACACACACAATTGTTTTGGAAGAAAACCCTTCTCCCCATTGTAGAGTGGAGAAAACGTTATTCTTTCCCGTTTAAACGCAAACAAAACGCAAACGCAATGCACTACAATGTAGAAAACATCAACATTTTGACAATTCTGACTATAAATATTAAGCTGAGTGGCAAACAGTTTGGAGCCTGATCAGACGCCGGGTTACCCGGCGTCTGATCTGGCTTCAAAATGTTTGTACTGTAAATTATAGTTTTAGCGTAAACGCGTTTATTTGGGAAACAATAACATTTTCTCCACTGTATGCTGCTATTGATACAACTTGTAGCAAACTCAAACCAGGACGCGTGCACATGTAGCAACATAATGATTGATTGAGAATAAATCGTTGTATGTTTTGCACTCGTCTTGATCTCTTTTGATTTGGTTTCAATCTGTAATGCTTGTAAAGATCAAACACCTTTGGTGAAGGTTTTTTCATCTAGATGCATGTTGATTTGCAAGAACAGTGGGAGAAACGATAGCATTTCTCCTATAGTGTAAAAAGATTAAGACAGACTTACGGCAATCAAAGTCCTTGGAAATGTTAATTAATCACTAAAATATGAATCATTCAGCGTCTGGGTAGGCTCCAAATTCTTTGCAATTTTCTTTTTTTTTTGTTCTCAGGGTTGCCATTTCTCCCGATTTTTCCGAAATTATCGGATTTTTATTCTTGCAGATTGTAGCTTAATACCCCATAGCCTATTTTTAGTTTTGAAAAAGGTGGCCACTGAAAGCAGATTTAAAGTAAAGCAGAATGCGCCTGAGGGCACATTCTGCTTTACTTTCAGCCTGCTTTAAGCTACATGTATCATCTATCAGGATATAGACAATATTTCTGTTGGAACATGTTTATAAATGACTCTATAAATTGGAACTATTTTCTTGTGTGGAGGAATAAATCAAATGCGCTAAAAGGCGCTTCTATCAGGTAAAGGGTTAAAGCAGACTGTTTTACTTTTTAACCTGCTTTAAGCAATCGCTCTTGAAAAAAATTGAAATCTAAGGATTTTTAAATATCAACTTATGGCAACCCTGTGTTCGCACAAACGCATTCTTTGGGAACGAATATGACTGGCAATATAAATAAATTATGCAGGATAGTTACGGATTTATTTTTAGGAATAATTCGAACATTATTTGTATTCATGCAGGTATGAAAAAACAACCTGGACATACTGTGTGAAACCGCGAAGGTTGTTGTTTTCATACGCTCGTACCTCCATGAATACAATAAATGTTCCGAATTATTCCTTATAATTTAATATCAAGAAAGTAATTAGATAGAGAATCGGACACGAGTGTGTATTATCTAACACTTTTAAAACGTAGGTTGTAGTCCCTCCGCCATATATATTTTCCGCCAAAACTCGACGTTGTTTTATAGTAACATGACGTCATTTGGCATCCCGCTTGTGGAGATCAGTTGGACTTTGAGAAATAAGTCCCGGAAAGACGTGGCCTGAATTATTGTTTTCATAGGGTTATGAAAAATATATTACAGCCAATCACAGCTAACAAAACGTAATGAAAACAAACAATATTAAATTATGTATTAATATTACAAAAGTCGCTTTGTCACTTTTATTATATTTTCAGACAGTTTACTTATGGAATAGTTTTTAAAAGCTTGAAAGGGCATAATAGTGATATTGTTCTCTTCCTCGGAATGCTATAATTTGGGGAGCTTTTCAGTTAATCTCTCGTCCCTCCGAGACGTGCACGTCGTGAGAAAGGCACAAGGATCTAGTCCATGACTTAGCGTGGCAGGCTTAGCCAATGGCTCGATCCCTGACCAACATCGGCGGGTGTGGCCCTAAGAAGCGCTGGACTTGAAATATTACATCAACCAAGGAGATGTCTTTGTCGTTTTTCCTCTACAACCTGGGAGTCAGCACTTTGGACAGAATTTGTCATCGTTGGACCTCAACCCGGAATTTTTCAACATTGGGAACCATCGCAAGATGTCAGAAGCAGCAACTTTAGATGTCACCGTATTATTCCCTGCCGGCAGAATAAGACAGCTCGTGGGACGTTAATACTTAGCAGCAACAACAACAACAACGTTTTAGTCATTTCTCGTAAGTCTCGTATATAATAAAGACGATTTTGCACCATGGGATGTGTGGACAGGTCTGTGCTATTGACTGGACGGCCTGCAAGCTCACGTTGTGTAGCATTGGACTTTCAACTGCAAAAAAATGAAACGACATGAAACAAGGTAATAAGGTATAGTACAGTGGAGTAGATGCTTCTTCTTGAACAATGCAATGTTCGTCCTTCGTAATCGAAGATGACCAGAACTATTCCCTATCACGGTTAGAAGGAATGCGTGCGGAGATGGCTAGTCAGGTCAATCCTCGCCTTGAAGAATCGGTTGCAGTGTGGACAGGGAAGATCCGCTGAAAAGGATGGCGTGGAGAAGGATCTGCTCTCTCTCTGTATTTCCGACACTGGCGCTTTGGACTGCATGACGAGTAGTTTTCATTTTAAACATAAGTACTTCTTGCACGCTAGTGGCAAACACGTGATTCCTTTTACAAACAGTTTGGATCCTGATGAGACGCCGCATAATGCGGCGTCTTATCAGGATCCAAACTGTTTGTTACTCTGGTCCTATTTTGAAACAGAAACGTTTCTAGATCTGTTTCAGAACAGTAGCAGTCGATTATTGTTGCCATTTGGAAAACCCAACTAATGAGAGGCACGAACACACTCAAATTCAAGGTGTTTTTTTTTCAACCAACAATTAAAGCTTATAGACAGGCCTCACATGAGACGCTCCACAGATTCTTTGCAAAGACAATATTGCTTGTTTCTGCACAACTTGCACATGTTTGCATGCTATTTACCTGACTAGGTAATATCACCTAAACTAGTTCAGGAAAGCTGTTGTTATACTCCTCTTTGTAAAATTCAAAATCTAGCACAAGTCCCTCGGTTAGATGGCATGACTGTGAAACTACTAACCAGATGCTAAATTCCACGTGTTTTTTGCGACGTGTTGAAGTACTTTAGACCTACGTAAATGTGTAAAACATAATTTTAACAAATCTTCGACATGAAAGCTCGTT